>LR991103.1:0-2400000 GCA_905163515.2 Lymantria monacha
ACCTGGAACAAAAATATACATATTAATATTGACTTAGAATATTTTTCAATAAAAACAATATCACTCCAGCTCACCTGGTGACGCTGATCCATAGCTGACCGCCGTGCTGACACTTGTTGTTAGCGCGCAATTTATCCACCTACCTTCAAACTCATTAACTCCCCGATCTGACCAATAGTCTTCAGGAAATCTCGACATTTCCTTGGCAAAACAGCAATCTTTTCAAAAATTTTATAGTCATCCCAAGTTTTCTGGAAATTTTAGTATCAAACCAGTTCCGGGTTTCAAGTTGAGGTTATAGCCCGCGACGAGGCGGTTCTCTGGACACCCCACACGTGGGCCTACGAAGCCTCCTTCCCGGATTTTGTCCACCCCGCAACCCCAATTTTCGACTTTATACACCAACATCTTATTTTGGGTACATACAGCTCCCGAAACCCGATATTTACACCCGAAATTTTTTCACCACCAAATAGCCCAATAAAAGACGAAAGTCTGAGCACCTCATTTTGAGGTCCTCCTGGCACGGGAACGGTACGGGACTCCAATTGCTGCACCCCAGTCGATCAATTGTTTAACGTTTCACGCCCAACCGAGGTTACCTATATAGCACATTTTTTAGTACTGGCAAACAGAAATTTCTAAATTAACAGTCATTCTGCCTGGTTTTTGGTCGAATTTGATCGAGATCGATTAGTTTTGGCTAGACCAACTATATACTAACATTTCTGGACGACCATCTCCCCAGGAACACCTGGAACAAAAATATACATATTAATATTGACTTAGAATATTTTTCAATAAAAACAATATCACTCCAGCTCACCTGGTGACGCTGATCCATAGCTGACCGCCGTGCTGACACTTGTTGTTAGCGCGCAATTTATCCACCTACCTTCAAACTCATTAACTCCCCGATCTGACCAATAGTCTTCAGGAAATCTCGACATTTCCTTGGCAAAACAGCAATCTTTTCAAAATTTTATAGTCATCCCAAGTTTTCTGGAAATTTTAGTATCAAACCAGTTCCGGGTTTCAAGTTGAGGTTATAGCCCGCGACGAGGCGGTTCTCTGGACACCCCACACGTGGGCCTACGAAGCCTCCTTCCCGGATTTTGTCCACCCCGCAACCCCAATTTTTCGACTTTATACACCAACATCTTATTTTGGGTACATACAGCTCCCGAAACCCGATATTTACACCCGAAATTTTTTCACCACCAAATAGCCCAATAAAAGACGAAAGTCTGAGCACCTCATTTTGAGGTCCTCCTGGCACGGGAACGGTACGGGACTCCAATTGCTGCACCCCAGTCGATCAATTGTTTAACGTTTCACGCCCAACCGAGGTTACCTATATAGCACATTTTTTAGTACTGGCAAACAGAAATTTTCTAAATTAACAGTCATTCTGCCTGGTTTTTGGTCGAATTTGATCGAGATCGATTAGTTTTGGCTAGACCAACTATATACTAACATTTCTGGACGACCATCTCCCCAGGAACACCTGGAACAAAAATATACATATTAATATTGACTTAGAATATTTTTCAATAAAAACAATATCACTCCAGCTCACCTGGTGACGCTGATCCATAGCTGACCGCCGTGCTGACACTTGTTGTTAGCGCGCAATTTATCCACCTACCTTCAAACTCATTAACTCCCGATCTGACCAATAGTCTTCAGGAAATCTCGACATTTCCTTGGCAAAACAGCAATCTTTTCAAAAATTTTATAGTCATCCCAAGTTTTCTGGAAATTTTAGTATCAAACCAGTTCCGGGTTTCAAGTTGAGGTTATAGCCCGCGACGAGGCGGTTCTCTGGACACCCCACACGTGGGCCTACGAAGCCTCCTTCCCGGATTTTGTCCACCCCGCAACCCCAATTTTTCGACTTTATACACCAACATCTTATTTTGGGTACATACAGCTCCCGAAACCCGATATTTACACCCGAAATTTTTTCACCACCAAATAGCCCAATAAAAGACGAAAGTCTGAGCACCTCATTTTGAGGTCCTCCTGGCACGGGAACGGTACGGGACTCCAATTGCTGCACCCCAGTCGATCAATTGTTTAACGTTTCACGCCCAACCGAGGTTACCTATATAGCACATTTTTTAGTACTGGCAAACAGAAATTTTCTAAATTAACAGTCATTCTGCCTGGTTTTTGGTCGAATTTGATCGAGATCGATTAGTTTTGGCTAGACCAACTATATACTAACATTTCTGGACGACCATCTCCCCAGGAACACCTGGAACAAAAATATACATATTAATATTGACTTAGAATATTTTTCAATAAAAACAATATCACTCCAGCTCACCTGGTGACGCTGATCCATAGCTGACCGCCGTGGCTGACACTTGTTGTTAGCGCGCAATTTATCCACCTACCTTCAAACTCATTAACTCCCCGATCTGACCAATAGTCTTCAGGAAATCTCGACATTTCCTTGGCAAAACAGCAATCTTTTCAAAAATTTTATAGTCATCCCAAGTTTTCTGGAAATTTTAGTATCAAACCAGTTCCGGGTTTCAAGTTGAGGTTATAGCCCGCGACGAGGCGGTTCTCTGGACACCCCACACGTGGGCCTACGAAGCCTCCTTCCCGGATTTTGTCCACCCCGCAACCCCAATTTTTCGACTTTATACACCAACATCTTATTTTGGGTACATACAGCTCCCGAAACCCGATATTTACACCCGAAATTTTTTCACCACCAAATAGCCCAATAAAAGACGAAAGTCTGAGCACCTCATTTTGAGGTCCTCCTGGCACGGGAACGGTACGGGACTCCAATTGCTGCACCCCAGTCGATCAATTGTTTAACGTTCACGCCCAACCGAGGTTACCTATATAGCACATTTTTTAGTACTGGCAAACAGAAATTTTCTAAATTAACAGTCATTCTGCCTGGTTTTTGGTCGAATTTGATCGAGATCGATTAGTTTTGGCTAGACCAACTATATACTAACATTTCTGGACGACCATCTCCCCAGGAACACCTGGAACAAAAATATACATATTAATATTGACTTAGAATATTTTTCAATAAAAACAATATCACTCCAGCTCACCTGGTGACGCTGATCCATAGCTGACCGCCGTGCTGACACTTGTTGTTAGCGCGCAATTTATCCACCTACCTTCAAACTCATTAACTCCCCGATCTGACCAATAGTCTTCAGGAAATCTCGACATTTCCTTGGCAAAACAGCAATCTTTTCAAAAATTTTATAGTCATCCCAAGTTTTCTGGAAATTTTAGTATCAAACCAGTTCCGGGTTTCAAGTTGAGGTATAGCCCGCGACGAGGCGGTTCTCTGGACACCCCACACGTGGGCCTACGAAGCCTCCTTCCCGGATTTTGTCCACCCCGCAACCCCAATTTTTCGACTTTATACACCAACATCTTATTTTGGGTACATACAGCTCCCGAAACCCGATATTTACACCCGAAATTTTTTCACCACCAAATAGCCCAATAAAAGACGAAAGTCTGAGCACCTCATTTTGAGGTCCTCCTGGCACGGGAACGGTACGGGACTCCAATTGCTGCACCCCAGTCGATCAATTGTTTAACGTTTCACGCCCAACCGAGGTTACCTATATAGCACATTTTAGTACTGGCAAACAGAAATTTTCTAAATTAACAGTCATTCTGCCTGGTTTTTGGTCGAATTTGATCGAGATCGATTAGTTTTGGCTAGACCAACTATATACTAACATTTCTGGACGACCATCTCCCCAGGAACACCTGGAACAAAAATATACATATTAATATTGACTTAGAATATTTTTCAATAAAAACAATATCACTCCAGCTCACCTGGTGACGCTGATCCATAGCTGACCGCCGTGCTGACACTTGTTGTTAGCGCGCAATTTATCCACCTACCTTCAAACTCATTAACTCCCCGATCTGACCAATAGTCTTCAGGAAATCTCGACATTTCCTTGGCAAAACAGCAATCTTTTCAAAAATTTTATAGTCATCCCAAGTTTTCTGGAAATTTTAGTATCAAACCAGTTCCGGGTTTCAAGTTGAGGTTATAGCCCGCGACGAGGCGGTTCTCTGGACACCCCACACGTGGGCCTACGAAGCCTCCTTCCCGGATTTTGTCCACCCCGCAACCCCAATTTTTCGACTTTATACACCAACATCTTATTTTGGGTACATACAGCTCCCGAAACCCGATATTTACACCCGAAATTTTTTCACCACCAAATAGCCCAATAAAAGACGAAAGTCTGAGCACCTCATTTTGAGGTCCTCCTGGCACGGGAACGGTACGGGACTCCAATTGCTGCACCCCAGTCGATCAATTGTTTAACGTTTCACGCCCAACCGAGGTTACCTATATAGCACATTTTTTAGTACTGGCAAACAGAAATTTTCTAAATTAACAGTCATTCTGCCTGGTTTTTGGTCGAATTTGATCGAGATCGATTAGTTTTGGCTAGACCAACTATATACTAAACTTTCTGGACGACCATCTCCCCAGGAACACCTGGAACAAAAATATACATATTAATATTGACTTAGAATATTTTTCAATAAAAACAATATCACTCCAGCTCACCTGGTGACGCTGATCCATAGCTGACCGCCGTGCTGACACTTGTTGTTAGCGCGCAATTTATCCACCTACCTTCAAACTCATTAACTCCCCGATCTGACCAATAGTCTTCAGGAAATCTCGACATTTCCTTGGCAAAACAGCAATCTTTTCAAAAATTTATAGTCATCCCAAGTTTTCTGGAAATTTTAGTATCAAACCAGTTCCGGGTTTCAAGTTGAGGTTATAGCCCGCGACGAGGCGGTTCTCTGGACACCCCACACGTGGGCCTACGAAGCCTCCTTCCCGGATTTTGTCCACCCCGCAACCCCAATTTTTCGACTTTATACACCAACATCTTATTTTGGGTACATACAGCTCCCGAAACCCGATATTTACACCCGAAATTTTTTCACCACCAAATAGCCCAATAAAAGACGAAAGTCTGAGCACCTCATTTTGAGGTCCTCCTGGCACGGGAACGGTACGGGACTCCAATTGCTGCACCCCAGTCGATCAATTGTTTAACGTTTCACGCCCAACCGAGGTTACCTATATAGCACATTTTTTAGTACTGGCAAACAGAAATTTTCTAAATTAACAGTCATTCTGCCTGGTTTTTGGTCGAATTTGATCGAGATCGATTAGTTTTGGCTAGACCAACTATATACTAACATTTCTGGACGACCATCTCCCCAGGAACACCTGGAACAAAAATATACATATTAATATTGACTTAGAATATTTTTCAATAAAAACAATATCACTCCAGCTCACCTGGTGACGCTGATCC
Organism: Lymantria monacha; assembly: GCA_905163515.2. NCBI lineage: Eukaryota > Metazoa > Arthropoda > Insecta > Lepidoptera > Erebidae > Lymantria > Lymantria monacha. The sequence continues at coordinate 5,361 of LR991103.1, forward strand.
ATAGCTGACCGCCGTGCTGACACTTGTTGTTAGCGCGCAATTTATCCACCTACCTTCAAACTCATTAACTCCCCGATCTGACCAATAGTCTTCAGGAAATCTCGACATTTCCTTGGCAAAACAGCAATCTTTTCAAAAATTTTATAGTCATCCCAAGTTTTCTGGAAATTTTAGTATCAAACCAGTTCCGGGTTTCAAGTTGAGGTTATAGCCCGCGACGAGGCGGTTCTCTGGACACCCCACACGTGGGCCTACGAAGCCTCCTTCCCGGATTTTGTCCACCCCGCAACCCCAATTTTTCGACTTTATACACCAACATCTTATTTTGGGTACATACAGCTCCCGAAACCCGATATTTACACCCGAAATTTTTTCACCACCAAATAGCCCAATAAAAGACGAAAGTCTGAGCACCTCATTTTGAGGTCCTCCTGGCACGGGAACGGTACGGGACTCCAATTGCTGCACCCCAGTCGATCAATTGTTTAACGTTTCACGCCCAACCGAGGTTACCTATATAGCACATTTTTTAGTACTGGCAAACAGAAATTTTCTAAATTAACAGTCATTCTGCCTGGTTTTTGGTCGAATTTGATCGAGATCGATTAGTTTTGGCTAGACCAACTATATACTAACATTTCTGGACGACCATCTCCCCAGGAACACCTGGAACAAAAATATACTATATTAATATTGACTTAGAATATTTTTCAATAAAAACAATATCACTCCAGCTCACCTGGTGACGCTGATCCATAGCTGACCGCCGTGCTGACACTTGTTGTTAGCGCGCAATTTATCCACCTACCTTCAAACTCATTAACTCCCCGATCTGACCAATAGTCTTCAGGAAATCTCGACATTTCCTTGGCAAAACAGCAATCTTTTCAAAAATTTTATAGTCATCCCAAGTTTTCTGGAAATTTTAGTATCAAACCAGTTCCGGGTTTCAAGTTGAGGTTATAGCCCGCGACGAGGCGGTTCTCTGGACACCCCACACGTGGGCCTACGAAGCCTCCTTCCCGGATTTTGTCCACCCCGCAACCCCAATTTTTCGACTTTATACACCAACATCTTATTTTGGGTACATACAGCTCCCGAAACCCGATATTTACACCCGAAATTTTTTCACCACCAAATAGCCCAATAAAAGACGAAAGTCTGAGCACCTCATTTTGAGGTCCTCCTGGCACGGGAACGGTACGGGACTCCAATTGCTGCACCCCAGTCGATCAATTGTTTAACGTTTCACGCCCAACCGAGGTTACCTATATAGCACATTTTTTAGTACTGGCAAACAGAAATTTTCTAAATTAACAGTCATTCTGCCTGGTTTTTGGTCGAATTTGATCGAGATCGATTAGTTTTGGCTAGACCAACTATATACTAACATTTCTGGACGACCATCTCCCCAGGAACACCTGGAACAAAAATATACATATTAATATTGACTTAGAATATTTTTCAATAAAAACAATATCACTCCAGCTCACCTGGTGACGCTGATCCATAGCTGACCGCCGTGCTGACACTTGTTGTTAGCGCGCAATTTATCCACCTACCTTCAAACTCATTAACTCCCCGATCTGACCAATAGTCTTCAGGAAATCTCGACATTTCCTTGGCAAAACAGCAATCTTTTCAAAAATTTTATAGTCATCCCAAGTTTTCTGGAAATTTTAGTATCAAACCAGTTCCGGGTTTCAAGTTGAGGTTATAGCCCGCGACGAGGCGGTTCTCTGGACACCCCACACGTGGGCCTACGAAGCCTCCTTCCCGGATTTTGTCCACCCCGCAACCCCAATTTTTCGACTTTATACACCAACATCTTATTTTGGGTACATACAGCTCCCGAAACCCGATATTTACACCCGAAATTTTTTCACCACCAAATAGCCCAATAAAAGACGAAAGTCTGAGCACCTCATTTTGAGGTCCTCCTGGCACGGGAACGGTACGGGACTCCAATTGCTGCACCCCAGTCGATCAATTGTTTAACGTTTCACGCCCAACCGAGGTTACCTATATAGCACATTTTTTAGTACTGGCAAACAGAAATTTTCTAAATTAACAGTCATTCTGCCTGGTTTTTGGTCGAATTTGATCGAGATCGATTAGTTTTGGCTAGACCAACTATATACTAACATTTCTGGACGACCATCTCCCCAGGAACACCTGGAACAAAAATATACATATTAATATTGACTTAGAATATTTTTCAATAAAAACAATATCACTCCAGCTCACCTGGTGACGCTGATCCATAGCTGACCGCCGTGCTGACACTTGTTGTTAGCGCGCAATTTATCCACCTACCTTCAAACTCATTAACTCCCCGATCTGACCAATAGTCTTCAGGAAATCTCGACATTTCCTTGGCAAAACAGCAATCTTTTCAAAAATTTTATAGTCATCCCAAGTTTTCTGGAAATTTTAGTATCAAACCAGTTCCGGGTTTCAAGTTGAGGTTATAGCCCGCGACGAGGCGGTTCTCTGGACACCCCACACGTGGGCCTACGAAGCCTCCTTCCCGGATTTTGTCCACCCCGCAACCCCAATTTTTCGACTTTATACACCAACATCTTATTTTGGGTACATACAGCTCCCGAAACCCGATATTTACACCCGAAATTTTTTCACCACCAAATAGCCCAATAAAAGACGAAAGTCTGAGCACCTCATTTTGAGGTCCTCCTGGCACGGGAACGGTACGGGACTCCAATTGCTGCACCCCAGTCGATCAATTGTTTAACGTTTCACGCCCAACCGAGGTTACCTATATAGCACATTTTTTAGTACTGGCAAACAGAAATTTTCTAAATTAACAGTCATTCTGCCTGGTTTTTGGTCGAATTTGATCGAGATCGATTAGTTTTGGCTAGACCAACTATATACTAACATTTCTGGACGACCATCTCCCCAGGAACACCTGGAACAAAAATATACATATTAATATTGACTTAGAATATTTTTCAATAAAAACAATATCACTCCAGCTCACCTGGTGACGCTGATCCATAGCTGACCGCCGTGCTGACACTTGTTGTTAGCGCGCAATTTATCCACCTACCTTCAAACTCATTAACTCCCCGATCTGACCAATAGTCTTCAGGAAATCTCGACATTTCCTTGGCAAAACAGCAATCTTTTCAAAAATTTTATAGTCATCCCAAGTTTTCTGGAAATTTTAGTATCAAACCAGTTCCGGGTTTCAAGTTGAGGTTATAGCCCGCGACGAGGCGGTTCTCTGGACACCCCACACGTGGGCCTACGAAGCCTCCTTCCCGGATTTTGTCCACCCCGCAACCCCAATTTTTCGACTTTATACACCAACATCTTATTTTGGGTACATACAGCTCCCGAAACCCGATATTTACACCCGAAATTTTTTCACCACCAAATAGCCCAATAAAAGACGAAAGTCTGAGCACCTCATTTTGAGGTCCTCCTGGCACGGGAACGGTACGGGACTCCAATTGCTGCACCCCAGTCGATCAATTGTTTAACGTTTCACGCCCAACCGAGGTTACCTATATAGCACATTTTTTAGTACTGGCAAACAGAAATTTTCTAAATTAACAGTCATTCTGCCTGGTTTTTGGTCGAATTTGATCGAGATCGATTAGTTTTGGCTAGACCAACTATATACTAACATTTCTGGACGACCATCTCCCCAGGAACACCTGGAACAAAAATATACATATTAATATTGACTTAGAATATTTTTCAATAAAAACAATATCACTCCAGCTCACCTGGTGACGCTGATCCATAGCTGACCGCCGTGCTGACACTTGTTGTTAGCGCGCAATTTATCCACCTACCTTCAAACTCATTAACTCCCCGATCTGACCAATAGTCTTCAGGAAATCTCGACATTTCCTTGGCAAAACAGCAATCTTTTCAAAAATTTTATAGTCATCCCAAGTTTTCTGGAAATTTTAGTATCAAACCAGTTCCGGGTTTCAAGTTGAGGTTATAGCCCGCGACGAGGCGGTTCTCTGGACACCCCACACGTGGGCCTACGAAGCCTCCTTCCCGGATTTTGTCCACCCCGCAACCCCAATTTTTCGACTTTATACACCAACATCTTATTTGGGTACATACAGCTCCCGAAACCCGATATTTACACCCGAAATTTTTTCACCACCAAATAGCCCAATAAAAGACGAAAGTCTGAGCACCTCATTTTGAGGTCCTCCTGGCACGGGAACGGTACGGGACTCCAATTGCTGCACCCCAGTCGATCAATTGTTTAACGTTTCACGCCCAACCGAGGTTACCTATATAGCACATTTTTTAGTACTGGCAAACAGAAATTTTCTAAATTAACAGTCATTCTGCCTGGTTTTTGGTCGAATTTGATCGAGATCGATTAGTTTTGGCTAGACCAACTATATACTAACATTTCTGGACGACCATCTCCCCAGGAACACCTGGAACAAAAATATACATATTAATATTGACTTAGAATATTTTTCAATAAAAACAATATCACTCCAGCTCACCTGGTGACGCTGATCCATAGCTGACCGCCGTGCTGACACTTGTTGTTAGCGCGCAATTTATCCACCTACCTTCAAACTCATTAACTCCCCGATCTGACCAATAGTCTTCAGGAAATCTCGACATTTCCTTGGCAAAACAGCAATCTTTTCAAAAATTTTATAGTCATCCCAAGTTTTCTGGAAATTTTAGTATCAAACCAGTTCCGGGTTTCAAGTTGAGGTTATAGCCCGCGACGAGGCGGTTCTCTGGACACCCCACACGTGGGCCTACGAAGCCTCCTTCCCGGATTTTGTCCACCCCGCAACCCCCAATTTTTCGACTTTATACACCAACATCTTATTTTGGGTACATACAGCTCCCGAAACCCGATATTTACACCCGAAATTTTTTCACCACCAAATAGCCCAATAAAAGACGAAAGTCTGAGCACCTCATTTTGAGGTCCTCCTGGCACGGGAACGGTACGGGACTCCAATTGCTGCACCCCAGTCGATCAATTGTTTAACGTTTCACGCCCAACCGAGGTTACCTATATAGCACATTTTTTAGTACTGGCAAACAGAAATTTTCTAAATTAACAGTCATTCTGCCTGGTTTTTGGTCGAATTTGATCGAGATCGATTAGTTTTGGCTAGACCAACTATATACTAACATTTCTGGACGACCATCTCCCCAGGAACACCTGGAACAAAAATATACATATTAATATTGACTTAGAATATTTTTCAATAAAAACAATATCACTCCAGCTCACCTGGTGACGCTGATCCATAGCTGACCGCCGTGCTGACACTTGTTGTTAGCGCGCAATTTATCCACCTACCTTCAAACTCATTAACTCCCCGATCTGACCAATAGTCTTCAGGAAATCTCGACATTTCCTTGGCAAAACAGCAATCTTTTCAAAAATTTTATAGTCATCCCAAGTTTTCTGGAAATTTTAGTATCAAACCAGTTCCGGGTTTCAAGTTGAGGTTATAGCCCGCGACGAGGCGGTTCTCTGGACACCCCACACGTGGGCCTACGAAGCCTCCTTCCCGGATTTTGTCCACCCCGCAACCCCAATTTTTCGACTTTATACACCAACATCTTATTTTGGGTACATACAGCTCCCGAAACCCGATATTTACACCCGAAATTTTTTCACCACCAAATAGCCCAATAAAAGACGAAAGTCTGAGCACCTCATTTTGAGGTCCTCCTGGCACGGGAACGGTACGGGACTCCAATTGCTGCACCCCAGTCGATCAATTGTTTAACGTTTCACGCCCAACCGAGGTTACCTATATAGCACATTTTTTAGTACTGGCAAACAGAAATTTTCTAAATTAACAGTCATTCTGCCTGGTTTTTGGTCGAATTTGATCGAGATCGATTAGTTTTGGCTAGACCAACTATATACTAACATTTCTGGACGACCATCTCCCCAGGAACACCTGGAACAAAAATATACATATTAATATTGACTTAGAATATTTTTCAATAAAAACAATATCACTCCAGCTCACCTGGTGACGCTGATCCATAGCTGACCGCCGTGCTGACACTTGTTGTTAGCGCGCAATTTATCCACCTACCTTCAAACTCATTAACTCCCCGATCTGACCAATAGTCTTCAGGAAATCTCGACATTTCCTTGGCAAAACAGCAATCTTTTCAAAAATTTTATAGTCATCCCAAGTTTTCTGGAAATTTTAGTATCAAACCAGTTCCGGGTTTCAAGTTGAGGTTATAGCCCGCGACGAGGCGGTTCTCTGGACACCCCACACGTGGGCCTACGAAGCCTCCTTCCCGGATTTTGTCCACCCCGCAACCCCAATTTTTCGACTTTATACACCAACATCTTATTTTGGGTACATACAGCTCCCGAAACCCGATATTTACACCCGAAATTTTTTCACCACCAAATAGCCCAATAAAAGACGAAAGTCTGAGCACCTCATTTTGAGGTCCTCCTGGCACGGGAACGGTACGGGACTCCAATTGCTGCACCCCAGTCGATCAATTGTTTAACGTTTCACGCCCAACCGAGGTTACCTATATAGCACATTTTTTAGTACTGGCAAACAGAAATTTTCTAAATTAACAGTCATTCTGCCTGGTTTTTGGTCGAATTTGATCGAGATCGATTAGTTTTGGCTAGACCAACTATATACTAACATTTCTGGACGACCATCTCCCCAGGAACACCTGGAACAAAAATATACATATTAATATTGACTTAGAATATTTTTCAATAAAAACAATATCACTCCAGCTCACCTGGTGACGCTGATCCATAGCTGACCGCCGTGCTGACACTTGTTGTTAGCGCGCAATTTATCCACCTACCTTCAAACTCATTAACTCCCCGATCTGACCAATAGTCTTCAGGAAATCTCGACATTTCCTTGGCAAAACAGCAATCTTTTCAAAAATTTTATAGTCATCCCAAGTTTTCTGGAAATTTTAGTATCAAACCAGTTCCGGGTTTCAAGTTGAGGTTATAGCCCGCGACGAGGCGGTTCTCTGGACACCCCACACGTGGGCCTACGAAGCCTCCTTCCCGGATTTTGTCCACCCCGCAACCCCAATTTTTCGACTTTATACACCAACATCTTATTTTGGGTACATACAGCTCCCGAAACCCGATATTTACACCCGAAATTTTTTCACCACCAAATAGCCCAATAAAAGACGAAAGTCTGAGCACCTCATTTTGAGGTCCTCCTGGCACGGGAACGGTACGGGACTCCAATTGCTGCACCCCAGTCGATCAATTGTTTAACGTTTCACGCCCAACCGAGGTTACCTATATAGCACATTTTTTAGTACTGGCAAACAGAAATTTTCTAAATTAACAGTCATTCTGCCTGGTTTTTGGTCGAATTTGATCGAGATCGATTAGTTTTGGCTAGACCAACTATATACTAACATTTCTGGACGACCATCTCCCCAGGAACACCTGGAACAAAAATATACATATTAATATTGACTTAGAATATTTTTCAATAAAAACAATATCACTCCAGCTCACCTGGTGACGCTGATCCATAGCTGACCGCCGTGCTGACACTTGTTGTTAGCGCGCAATTTATCCACCTACCTTCAAACTCATTAACTCCCCGATCTGACCAATAGTCTTCAGGAAATCTCGACATTTCCTTGGCAAAACAGCAATCTTTTCAAAAATTTTATAGTCATCCCAAGTTTTCTGGAAATTTTAGTATCAAACCAGTTCCGGGTTTCAAGTTGAGGTTATAGCCCGCGACGAGGCGGTTCTCTGGACACCCCACACGTGGGCCTACGAAGCCTCCTTCCCGGATTTTGTCCACCCCGCAACCCCAATTTTTCGACTTTATACACCAACATCTTATTTTGGGTACATACAGCTCCCGAAACCCGATATTTACACCCGAAATTTTTTCACCACCAAATAGCCCAATAAAAGACGAAAGTCTGAGCACCTCATTTTGAGGTCCTCCTGGCACGGGAACGGTACGGGACTCCAATTGCTGCACCCCAGTCGATCAATTGTTTAACGTTTCACGCCCAACCGAGGTTACCTATATAGCACATTTTTTAGTACTGGCAAACAGAAATTTTCTAAATTAACAGTCATTCTGCCTGGTTTTTGGTCGAATTTGATCGAGATCGATTAGTTTTGGCTAGACCAACTATATACTAACATTTCTGGACGACCATCTCCCCAGGAACACCTGGAACAAAAATATACATATTAATATTGACTTAGAATATTTTTCAATAAAAACAATATCACTCCAGCTCACCTGGTGACGCTGATCCATAGCTGACCGCCGTGCTGACACTTGTTGTTAGCGCGCAATTTATCCACCTACCTTCAAACTCATTAACTCCCCGATCTGACCAATAGTCTTCAGGAAATCTCGACATTTCCTTGGCAAAACAGCAATCTTTTCAAAAATTTTATAGTCATCCCAAGTTTTCTGGAAATTTTAGTATCAAACCAGTTCCGGGTTTCAAGTTGAGGTTATAGCCCGCGACGAGGCGGTTCTCTGGACACCCCACACGTGGGCCTACGAAGCCTCCTTCCCGGATTTTGTCCACCCCGCAACCCCAATTTTTCGACTTTATACACCAACATCTTATTTTGGGTACATACAGCTCCCGAAACCCGATATTTACACCCGAAATTTTTTCACCACCAAATAGCCCAATAAAAGACGAAAGTCTGAGCACCTCATTTTGAGGTCCTCCTGGCACGGGAACGGTACGGGACTCCAATTGCTGCACCCCAGTCGATCAATTGTTTAACGTTTCACGCCCAACCGAGGTTACCTATATAGCACATTTTTTAGTACTGGCAAACAGAAATTTTCTAAATTAACAGTCATTCTGCCTGGTTTTTGGTCGAATTTGATCGAGATCGATTAGTTTTGGCTAGACCAACTATATACTAACATTTCTGGACGACCATCTCCCCAGGAACACCTGGAACAAAAATATACATATTAATATTGACTTAGAATATTTTTCAATAAAAACAATATCACTCCAGCTCACCTGGTGACGCTGATCCATAGCTGACCGCCGTGCTGACACTTGTTGTTAGCGCGCAATTTATCCACCTACCTTCAAACTCATTAACTCCCCGATCTGACCAATAGTCTTCAGGAAATCTCGACATTTCCTTGGCAAAACAGCAATCTTTTCAAAAATTTTATAGTCATCCCAAGTTTTCTGGAAATTTTAGTATCAAACCAGTTCCGGGTTTCAAGTTGAGGTTATAGCCCGCGACGAGGCGGTTCTCTGGACACCCCACACGTGGGCCTACGAAGCCTCCTTCCCGGATTTTGTCCACCCCGCAACCCCAATTTTTCGACTTTATACACCAACATCTTATTTTGGGTACATACAGCTCCCGAAACCCGATATTTACACCCGAAATTTTTTCACCACCAAATAGCCCAATAAAAGACGAAAGTCTGAGCACCTCATTTTGAGGTCCTCCTGGCACGGGAACGGTACGGGACTCCAATTGCTGCACCCCAGTCGATCAATTGTTTAACGTTTCACGCCCAACCGAGGTTACCTATATAGCACATTTTTTAGTACTGGCAAACAGAAATTTTCTAAATTAACAGTCATTCTGCCTGGTTTTTGGTCGAATTTGATCGAGATCGATTAGTTTTGGCTAGACCAACTATATACTAACATTTCTGGACGACCATCTCCCCAGGAACACCTGGAACAAAAATATACATATTAATATTGACTTAGAATATTTTTCAATAAAAACAATATCACTCCAGCTCACCTGGTGACGCTGATCCATAGCTGACCGCCGTGCTGACACTTGTTGTTAGCGCGCAATTTATCCACCTACCTTCAAACTCATTAACTCCCCGATCTGACCAATAGTCTTCAGGAAATCTCGACATTTCCTTGGCAAAACAGCAATCTTTTCAAAAATTTTATAGTCATCCCAAGTTTTCTGGAAATTTTAGTATCAAACCAGTTCCGGGTTTCAAGTTGAGGTTATAGCCCGCGACGAGGCGGTTCTCTGGACACCCCACACGTGGGCCTACGAAGCCTCCTTCCCGGATTTTGTCCACCCCGCAACCCCAATTTTTCGACTTTATACACCAACATCTTATTTTGGGTACATACAGCTCCCGAAACCCGATATTTACACCCGAAATTTTTTCACCACCAAATAGCCCAATAAAAGACGAAAGTCTGAGCACCTCATTTTGAGGTCCTCCTGGCACGGGAACGGTACGGGACTCCAATTGCTGCACCCCAGTCGATCAATTGTTTAACGTTTCACGCCCAACCGAGGTTACCTATATAGCACATTTTTTAGTACTGGCAAACAGAAATTTTCTAAATTAACAGTCATTCTGCCTGGTTTTTGGTCGAATTTGATCGAGATCGATTAGTTTTGGCTAGACCAACTATATACTAACATTTCTGGACGACCATCTCCCCAGGAACACCTGGAACAAAAATATACATATTAATATTGACTTAGAATATTTTTCAATAAAAACAATATCACTCCAGCTCACCTGGTGACGCTGATCCATAGCTGACCGCCGTGCTGACACTTGTTGTTAGCGCGCAATTTATCCACCTACCTTCAAACTCATTAACTCCCCGATCTGACCAATAGTCTTCAGGAAATCTCGACATTTCCTTGGCAAAACAGCAATCTTTTCAAAAATTTTATAGTCATCCCAAGTTTTCTGGAAATTTTAGTATCAAACCAGTTCCGGGTTTCAAGTTGAGGTTATAGCCCGCGACGAGGCGGTTCTCTGGACACCCCACACGTGGGCCTACGAAGCCTCCTTCCCGGATTTTGTCCACCCCGCAACCCCAATTTTTCGACTTTATACACCAACATCTTATTTTGGGTACATACAGCTCCCGAAACCCGATATTTACACCCGAAATTTTTTCACCACCAAATAGCCCAATAAAAGACGAAAGTCTGAGCACCTCATTTTGAGGTCCTCCTGGCACGGGAACGGTACGGGACTCCAATTGCTGCACCCCAGTCGATCAATTGTTTAACGTTTCACGCCCAACCGAGGTTACCTATATAGCACATTTTTTAGTACTGGCAAACAGAAATTTTCTAAATTAACAGTCATTCTGCCTGGTTTTTGGTCGAATTTGATCGAGATCGATTAGTTTTGGCTAGACCAACTATATACTAACATTTCTGGACGACCATCTCCCCAGGAACACCTGGAACAAAAATATACATATTAATATTGACTTAGAATATTTTTCAATAAAAACAATATCACTCCAGCTCACCTGGTGACGCTGATCCATAGCTGACCGCCGTGCTGACACTTGTTGTTAGCGCGCAATTTATCCACCTACCTTCAAACTCATTAACTCCCCGATCTGACCAATAGTCTTCAGGAAATCTCGACATTTCCTTGGCAAAACAGCAATCTTTTCAAAAATTTTATAGTCATCCCAAGTTTTCTGGAAATTTTAGTATCAAACCAGTTCCGGGTTTCAAGTTGAGGTTATAGCCCGCGACGAGGCGGTTCTCTGGACACCCCACACGTGGGCCTACGAAGCCTCCTTCCCGGATTTTGTCCACCCCGCAACCCCAATTTTTCGACTTTATACACCAACATCTTATTTTGGGTACATACAGCTCCCGAAACCCGATATTTACACCCGAAATTTTTTCACCACCAAATAGCCCAATAAAAGACGAAAGTCTGAGCACCTCATTTTGAGGTCCTCCTGGCACGGGAACGGTACGGGACTCCAATTGCTGCACCCCAGTCGATCAATTGTTTAACGTTTCACGCCCAACCGAGGTTACCTATATAGCACATTTTTTAGTACTGGCAAACAGAAATTTTCTAAATTAACAGTCATTCTGCCTGGTTTTTGGTCGAATTTGATCGAGATCGATTAGTTTTGGCTAGACCAACTATATACTAACATTTCTGGACGACCATCTCCCCAGGAACACCTGGAACAAAAATATACATATTAATATTGACTTAGAATATTTTTCAATAAAAACAATATCACTCCAGCTCACCTGGTGACGCTGATCCATAGCTGACCGCCGTGCTGACACTTGTTGTTAGCGCGCAATTTATCCACCTACCTTCAAACTCATTAACTCCCCGATCTGACCAATAGTCTTCAGGAAATCTCGACATTTCCTTGGCAAAACAGCAATCTTTTCAAAAATTTTATAGTCATCCCAAGTTTTCTGGAAATTTTAGTATCAAACCAGTTCCGGGTTTCAAGTTGAGGTTATAGCCCGCGACGAGGCGGTTCTCTGGACACCCCACACGTGGGCCTACGAAGCCTCCTTCCCGGATTTTTTGCCCACCCAAGCCCACCCTGATAGCAGTTACCTACTTGCGATAGTTAATTTATCCAGTATATATAGAGAGAGGGACAAAGGTCTGAAAATTTCTGCAAAATTATTATTATCAATTAAATTACTATATTTTTGACTGGTAATTGACCAATAATTAACTTTTCGGTGCGACGCCTAAAACTCCCACAATAAATTCACAAAGCTTTAATTAATTCTAAACATATACTTCACTTCTAAATTCAATTTTCTATTATTTTATCTATACAATATATACTTATTTTATACAATTAAAACAATAATCACAGTAATATACCAATAATTATCTTTAGTACATTAGGGACATATATACTTTTGCAAAATATACATTATAACTTTAGGCGTTATAGGGCCCTTATACAGCCCTCTTAGCACTGGGGGATTAATTTAATTATATACAACATATTGACCATAGACTTAAGCATATACATGTTTTAAAATTTTTTAGGATAATTTAAAGTTAAGTTTAGTTAAGTTATTGTAACCGGACCGGGAGGATTGCCCCTCATCGGCGGCAGCAATTCCTCGTTGTACTGACAACAAAGGATTTTGTGTCGTCACTGATCGGTGGACCATACGGTTCATAACAATCATTTGCCTACTATTGACAATCAGTCGTTATACATTCATATACATTTTATTATATATATATACAATTTATTGACTTGAAGAAAATTTACAATACAAATTATTATTATTGCTCTATTTAATTATTACTATTCATTATACAACTATACTTTGACTTATTAATTATATTATTTACACAAACGCACCAACGCGTCGAGCCATTTACACTCGACCGGTGATTACAGACACCCGCGTACCCCGGAATGTATCGTACACCACCACCAACAACGAATATGGAAGAACAGGCACAGCAGCCCTGTAATGAAAAAGCACAAACATTGATGTACATAGAAAATACCCCAAAAGCCAGTGGCTCAAATATCACAAAAAGGGGGACATTCGAAACAAAGAGGGCTGTGTTTGACCGTACCTCTGCTGACTCCCGAACCACCACTCAGCGCTCCCCACCAGTGGCCTCGAAACAAAAAGTGGGACCGCCGCCTGCGCTGAATCACACTGTTACAGTGAGAAGGAGCGCAGGTGACGGCCAGAAGGACAAAAAGATCAGATCCAGGTATGCGGACGCCAAGGAGAGGCTTCAGGAGGCGAAAGAACTCCTTGGTATGTCCCGCAACCTAAAAACCGAGGTTAAAAACGGGGTCATTGAGATCCTGGAGAAGCTGGTGCAGTACGTGAGAGAGGGTGAGAGGGAAAACGCAGGGCAAAAACCAGTAGAGAGCGTGGAACCATCTACCAAGCTAGAGATTCCCCAGCTGGAGCGTCTCAAATCTACGATGATGGCTCATAGTGAGATGTTGAGCTCCAGCAGGGAACAAAACGAAAGACTGGAGGAGGCATTAACAAACCACGCCTCTCTCCTCCAAACGGTCGACCAATATAAAGCGCAGATGCAGCAGAGCCTGATCCAAATGAAAAATCTGGAAGGTGTAGTCAGATACCACTCAATCACCCTCGAAAAAAGCAAAGACAACTCGACTACCACCCCCGCGGTAAAAGCGAACGCTGAGCTCCTGCAGGAAGTCAGGGAGCTCAAAAGCACCACGCAGGAGCTCAGCAAACGCGTGGAGCAGACTAACTGCGGACCGCGAACTTACGCGGAAATGGCGGCCCAATCAAGGCCGCGCATCGAGGAAAAAGCCCATGCAATAGTGGTATCCACAATTAATAACGACAGCTCTAACATTCTCATGGATGAAGTCAGAGACACAGTGAAGGCCAGAGACAATGGCATCAAAATTCAAAAAATGAAGCGGGTGAGGGGACCCAAGATCGTCCTCTCGTGCGCCACGAAAAAGGAGTTAGACTACGTCGCGGATAGTCTTAGGAAAAACGTGAAACTTGTGGTGGAGAACGCCAAGTACAAAAACCCGCTGGTCGTCCTCAAAAACATCTGCAAAAGGAACGCTGAAGCCGACATAACAGCTGCACTAGCCAGACAAAACGCGGAATTGGCGGAGGGTCTCTCGGCCGAGGAGGCCGCTGTCACTGAGAGATACCGGAGGAGGGCGAGACACCCAGACGAGTGCCACGTCGTCCTCCAAGTGTCACCGAAACTGTGGCAGAGGCTGACGGCGGCTGGGAGACTCTTCGTCGACGTGCAGTGTATTAGGGTGCAGGACCAAACGCCCCTAATACAGTGCATGCGCTGTCTGGGCTATGGCCACGGCCGCAAAACCTGCGCCGCAGAGGAGGAGGACCGCTGCACTAAGTGCGGACAGGCGGGCCATACTAAAAAAGATTGCGACCAGCACGCTAGCTGTCGAAACTGTGAGAAAGCGAAGCTCCCGCACTCACACCACGATGTGTTCTCTGATGAATGCCCAATAAGGGCACGGGCAGACGCGCTTGCAAGGGAAGCTGTCGCATACGCATAGCGAACACCGCGACGTCAACCGGCTGATACGAACACCACCACCGACACCTTTTACACCACTCACAGAAACCCTACACCACAACGCTACACAACATAAACCACACACACACCACATTTAACTACCACAAACCACAACATTAACCACACTTCACCACACCTACCATTCTAAGCCAAACACTAATACACCAACTACACACCACTATATAAAAACCCTACCTCACTACACTAACTTAACACAAACAAACAATCATCATCACATCACCATAACACAACAACATCAACAACAGACCACACAGTCACATACATACAGTATAGGAGAGCATGCGCGCGGACGTGATGACCGCGTCACGCGCGCATTCAATCAACATAAACACACACACACACATGACATAGTACATATATACACAGAACAATACACACAATCACTCACCTCTCCAAACTACACTAGACATATAATACACAAATAATCCATTATGTTTGTAACATAATAGATTATAATAACATAAATAAAAAACTGAATAAGACAATCACGTAATACAAACAGTACAGCACATACAGATACACACACGCACACACACACACATTCATAACGATCATACAACATAGACAAATCTCACTTAACCCACCAACACAACAATAAACACAACATATATTACATGCTTGAAGCATAGTAATTATATATTATAAACAAAAAACTATAAAATACAATAACATAAAATACAAAACAAAACACAGACATAACAAACATTATAAAACACAACAATATACTCAATGAATATAACTATATGCATGCAGCGTACTACTTATATTTGAAACAATAAAAAACTACAATCTACAACGTATACAATATATATACACACACGCAATACATTATGTGTCACACACATTTATGTGCTATAAAACACAAAAACCAATTAACACAGAACATACACGAGTGACTCAATAGTCACCACACACAAAGTACACACACGCGCAATGACTACATACCATAAATTATACTATTTAATAATAGAATAAAGTATGGAAACACATAAAATACATATGTACACAACACTCTCCTACACGACTTAATAAATACATAACAACATACACTAGACACAATACATAAACAAACAAAAAACCAGCATACAAAGTGCACAATCAGCTGCGCAACCTACACATCAGTACATACAAATACATATAAAACACATATATAATACACAAGTACACAACACTCTCCTACACAACTAAATAAATACATAATAACATACACTAGACTCAATACATAAACAAACAAAACCAACATACAAAAAGCACAACCAGCTACGCAACCTACAACTCAGCACATTCAAATACATATAAAACATACACATATATATAATACACAAGTACACCACACTCTCCTACACAACTAAACAAATACATAATAGCATACACTAGACTCAATACATAAACAAACAAAAACAAAACTTACAAAGTGCACAACCACCTACGCAACCTACAAATCAGTACATACAAATACATATAAAACACGCATAAAACATAACAACACACATATATACACAACATAACATAACACATATACAAGAAAACTATACATAATAAAGCACAACACTAAACAAGCCGGTCAAATAAATAAGAACAAAAAGCTAATTGCCTCTGTAAACCACTGCAATATCCTAGTCAGTTACCCCAGAGATAACTCAGGAAATAAAATAAAATGCACACGGCAACAAAAATATAAAACAACAAATGAGAATCGACTCAATATTATGTAAAACGTCGCCAACTAATGCAAATTTCTTTTTTCTTTTTATAAATAAAATTAAGCTCTATTGTCTTCATCCTCCTGTCGTGAAATCCCTGATCATGTTAGGGGCCTCGCGGGCCGGGTCTGTGACCCGGACAAACAACAAAAAAAAAAAAAAAAAAAAAAAAAAACCTAACCTAACCTAACCTAACCTAACCTAACCTAACCTAACCTAACCTAACCTAACCTAACCTAACCTAACCTAACCTAACCTAACCTAACCTAACCTAACCTAACCTAACCTAACCTAACCTAACCTAACCTAACCTAACCTAACCTAACCTAACCTAACCTAACCTAACCTAACCTAACCTAACCTAACCTAACCTAACCTAACCTAACCTAACCTAACCTAACCTAACCTAACCTAACCTAACCTAACCTAACCTAACCTAACCTAACCTAACCTAACCTAACCTAACCCAAAAGCCCACTGGTGGTCGTAAAAGACCTACTAAGATATAACTCGGAAGAGGATATTAAAAAAAAGCGATAAAAATCCAGAATAAGGATCTGCTAGAAGGCCTAACAGCAGAGGAAATCCAAATTGAGGGGAAATAAAGGCGTAAAGCGCGCAACCCGTTGCAATGCCACGTGGTTCTCCGAGTGTCGCCGCAGCTGTGGACCAGAATGACAGAAACAGGAAAACTGTATATTGATATACAGCAGGTCAAAGTAGAGGACCAAACTCCTCTAATGCAGTGCTCGAGATGTCTAGCCTATGGGCATGGGCGGGGAAACTGCAAGGAGGAGAAAGATCTGTGTCATTACTGTGGAGACCAACACCACAGGGCACAATGCCCCAAGCGAGAGGCAGGACAACCGCCAAGTTGCGCAAACTGTAAAAACACCAGGCACCTAAACGCACAACACGCTGTGTTTAGCCAAACCTGCACCATCAGGAAAAAGTGGGACGAATTAGCAAGATCGAGTATAGCGTACTGCTAAAGGCACCCGGCACAGAAACGTACAAAACAATGGTCATATGTATGAGGTCCTCCAGATGAATCTACAGAGGAAGCAGCTGGCAACCACAGA
This sequence comes from Lymantria monacha, assembly GCA_905163515.2. Taxonomy (NCBI): domain Eukaryota; kingdom Metazoa; phylum Arthropoda; class Insecta; order Lepidoptera; family Erebidae; genus Lymantria; species Lymantria monacha. Next base: position 23,025 of record LR991103.1, read on the forward strand.
AATAATGATCGAGGCCAATAAAAGAAAAGCAGCATTCGCACTTATACAGGAGCCGTATGTGGGAAGCCAAGAATGTATGAGAGCGTATGGCACCGCAAGGATATACCAAAACGTGAACCGTACGGGTGGTGTGGTAAAGGCGGCAATAGCTGTATTCCACCCAGATATAACTGCAACACAGAACATCCACCTCACAACAAATAACATTGTCGCAGTGAGTTTATCAACTAGTGCATGGAAGATCCTTGCGGTGTCATATTATCTCGAACCGGTAGAGAGCATCGAACCCTACCTAGAACACATCACAAAGATATGTAAGGACTCTAAGATGAGCAAAATTATAATAGGCGGGGATGCAAATGCAAAATGCATATTGTGGGGCAGTAAAAACACGGACAGCAGAGGAGAAGCCCTAACAGGAGCCCTCTCGGAATGTGGTCTTCACGTGCTCAACGACGGCGACAAACCCACCTTCGACACCATCAGGGGGGGTAGACACCTCATGAGCCATGTGGACGTTACAGCCTGCACGGACGGACTGCTGGGCCTGGCGGAGGGCTGGGAAGTAGTCGACGACCTCGCTAGCTCGGACCACAGCGGGATAGTTTTCAAATTACAGCTGCAAAATGCCAAAGGCCTTCACATAAAAAGAACTACAAGAAAATACAATACAAATAAAGTTAATTGGTCACAATTTCATATGAAATTTGATCAATTAAAAATAGCAAACAACATAACCAAAGAAACAATAGATAAAATAGAAAACACCAACCAAATAGACATGTACATAGAACAATACACCAACACAATAGCCAAATTATGTGAAGAGCTGATGTCGAAAAAGAAACCTTCTCAAAAACTGCAAGTCCCGTGGTGGTCCGGTGAGCTGGCACGGCTGAAGCGGGCTGTCGTTATCAGAAAGCGCAGAATTAGGTGTGCGGCTCCTATACATAGGGCTGTTGCCGTCGAGGAGTACCTGAGAGCCAAAGAAACATATGAGAGGAGAGCAAAAGAAGCTCAAATAGTGAGCTGGAAAGAATTCTGCGCAAAGCAGAAAAAAGAGGGACTCTGGGAGGGCATCTACCGTGTAATAAAAAACACGAACAAGAGAGTGGAGGACCTACCGCTGGTGAAGGACGGCATCCAACTGGGTCATGCAGAGTCAGCCAAGTTGCTCGCAGAAACCTTCTACCCGGAGGATAGGGTTGAACACGATAATCCAAACCACAGCCAAACCAGAGTGAGAGCCGAGAATACAGTATACGAAGACCATAATGATTATGAACCTGACTATACAGAGACAGAGCTAAGGTTGGCTGTGGTGGACTTCAATCCGAAAAAAAAGCCCCAGGTGCAGATGGCCTAACGGCAGATATCTGTTCCCAAATTATTCTCCGGGACGTCAAAACACACCTGACCCTAATAAATAAGTGCTGGAGCATGGCCTATTTCCCAAAGATCTGGAAAGAGGCCACAGTGATAGTGTTGCGGAAACCGGGCAGGGGGGACTACACGCGCCCCAAATCATATAGGCCCATAGGCTTACTTCCAGTAATGGGGAAAATATATGAAAAGATGCTGGTCCGAAGATTGACCCACCATTTGGTCCCAAGACTCAGCTCTCGCCAATATGGCTTTATGCCCCAGCGCTCAACCGAGGACGCCCTCTATGACCTCATGGCCCATGTGAGAGGGGAACTTCATAAGAAGAAACTCATTACACTGGTGTCACTGGATATAGAGGGCGCCTTCGACAGCGCTTGGTGGCCCAAAATTAAGGTCAGGCTGGCTGAGGAGCGGTGCCCAGATAGGTTGCGGAGGACAATGGCCAGCTACCTAACAGATAGATCGGTACGGCTGAGGTATGCCGGCCATGAATATGTCCGAACGACCAGCATGGGGTGCGTGCAGGGTTCAATAGGGGGCCCCATTCTGTGGAATCTTCTTTTGGATCCTCTGCTGCAGGGTCTCACGAGGGGGGGAGACCACTGTCAGGCATTTGCGGATGACGTGCTTCTCGTCTTCTCGGGGGACACGGCAGAGGAAATCCAAGGGCGTGCAAACCTCACCCTCGAGCGTGTGCGGCGGTGGGGTGTCGAAAACAAGCTCAAATTCGCACCACATAAAACCGCAGCCATGGTGATAACAAAAAAGCTTAAGTACGACACTCCGCGGCTGACCATGGGCGGGGTGGGGGTGGTCATGTCCAAGGAGATAAAAACCCTGGGGCTAACAATAGACTGTGGACTGACGTTCGGCGTTCACGTGGCCAAAGTCTGCGGAAAAGCGCTGAATGTCTACAAACAGCTGTCGAAAGCCGCCAGGGCCAGCTGGGGCCTCCATCCGGAAGTGGTGCGCACTATTTATGACGCAGTAGTGGAACCAATTATTACCTATGCAGCCAGCGCGTGGGCGCCCGCAACTAATAAAAAATGCGTCCAAAAGCACCTGAATACGGTACAGCGCCTTTTTGCACAGAGATCAACCAGTGCTTATCGGACGGTATCTCTCAATGCCGCCTCGGTGCTGGCTGGAGTTCTCCCGCTCGACATCCGCGTGAGGGAAAATGCCTCCCTCTACGAGATTAGGAGGGGCGTGCGCCGACCGGTGCCAGGCGGGGATGTAGAGATGCCACTGCCTTACATCGAGCGGCCGCACCCGGCGGAGCATGTGGACCACAGTTTCACAGAACTCAACAATGAACAAGAAATTGAAGACCGGGTAGACAGTGCAGTACAATTATACACAGATGGATCTAAAATAGACGGCAAGGTAGGAGCGGCCATATCCATCTGGGAAGGAGCCAATGAAATTAAGAACATAAAAATCAAATTGCCATCGTACTGCACTGTCTATCAGGCGGAACTGCTGGCCATATGCGAGGCCGCCAAGGTGCTGGTGGAGGGTAAACACATCACTGGAGCGATCATAAGTGACTCAAGGGCTGCCCTGGAGACGGTGATTAATAACAGGGCCACGCATAAATTGGCAGCAGTGACAAGGAAATATATTATAGAGGCTATGCAAAAACAAAAAAGAATCGACCTGTTCTGGGTTAAGGCCCATGTAGGAGTTCAAGGTAATGAACGGGCGGACTACCTAGCTAAAGAAGCCGCACTACGGCTAAAGAAAACTCCAGCATACGACTGCTGTCTGGTCTCATTCGCCAGGCGTGAGATTCGTGGGGGGGCGCTTGGGGAGTGGGACAAAAGATACACAGAGGGTGTGTCCGCTAAGGTCACCAAGATGTTCTTGCCTAATATTATAGAGGCGTACCCAATCGTGAGAAAATTAAATAGTAACATGACACTGACACAAATATTGACGGGGCATGGTGGATTCTCCGAGTACCTGCAACGTTTTGGGTGCAAGGAGAGCCCATCATGTGCCTGTGATCCTGAGGTGGAGGAGTCGGTGTTGCATCTGATACTCGATTGCCCTATACACATGAGAGACAGAAGCAACACCGAAAACACAATAGACACAGAGATAACGTACCACAATGTTAAGATAATAATGCAGGATAAAAATAAAAGAAAGATATTTCTGGAATATTGTACAAGGTTGGCCCAAATAGTAATAGATAGGAATAAGACATGAAATGTATAATTGACTTAATAAATTAATGAAATAAATTGATAAACATGATGTATAAAATAAGATATAAACGAAATAAAAGTCTGCAATTATATGACACAAATGGATTAAATATAAATGATGTAATATAATATAATAATGACATTGTGTAATGAGTGGTGTAATAAATAATGTAACATAATTTAATGTACTTAAACGGTGTAACATATTGTAATAAATAAACATAGCGAAATAAAGATAAGCAATCCCTGAATGGGGACATGAATAAATTATTCCCCGTACTAAATAAGACTAAGAGATAGTAAATCTCTGATCACGTCAGAGGCGTTCGCGGGCCGGGTCAAGAACCCGGACAAATAAAAAAAAAAAAAAAAAAAAAAAAAAAAAAAAGAACCTAACCTAACCTAACCAAAAAAAAAAAAAGAAAAAAAAAAACAGAAATTTTCTAAATTAACAGTCATTCTGCCTGGTTTTTGGTCGAATTTGATCGAGATCGATTAGTTGTGGCTAGACAAACTATATACTAACATTTCTGGACGACCATCTCCCCAGGAACACCTGGAACAAAAATATACATATTAATATTGACTTAGAATATTTTTCAATAAAAACAATATCACTCCAGCTCACCTGGTGACGCTGATCCATAGCTGACCGCCGTGCTGACACTTGTTGTTAGCGCGCCATTTATCCACCTACCTTCAAACTCACTAACTCCCCGATCTGACCAATAGTCTTCAGGAAATCTCGACATTTCCTTGGCAAAACAGCAATTTTTTCAAAAATTTTACAGTCATCCCGAGTTTTCTGGAAATTTTAGTATCAAACCAGTTCCGGGTTTCAAGTTGAGGTTATAGCCTGTGATGTTGCTACTAAGGATTGTAATGATACACGCCTTGTCTAGTTGATACTGTTCTTTATTCGAAGTAAACATAGCTTATATAGGTTCAAATCATCAATATTATAGATATGACAATAACTATTTACATGTATATGGTTACACACTACACCTCCCCTCGTAAAGAAAATAAAATAAAATACATATTAGTTTTATTTTATTACCTTTTACATCGTAATAGATTGAAGACATCTTTTCATTACAAATATTTATTTTAAAGGGATCAATAGAATAACATACTCATATTAAATTAATACATAATGACTTACGCTACAGTTTCAAGTTTCATAACAATAGGATAAGTTATACGGCATGTTTGCTTTTATTACACACTACATTAATTATAACTATTTGATTACAATACAATTAATTTAAGGTGGAGTATATAATTTTGTTCGGTTTTGTGAATAATATCTGTTCTACCATCTTTTAAAATTTGAACATTCGGTGAAATGTCTTTTATTACAGCATATGGACCTAAATATATATTAGATAATTTATTGCCAGTTTCATTTCGGATTAAAATTAGATCACCCTGTTTATATTTGATCGTATTTAAAGTTTTATCATATCTTTCCTTACGTAATAATTTGGATTTAATTAGGTTTTTACGAGCTTCTTTTAGAGATACTTGTAAACTATATTTTAGTTATAGAGGATAACTGTCATAATTATAAAGAGGATCAATATATTTTGTTAAGTTACTTGGTAGATTACATTTCTTACCAAAAACTAATTTGAAAGGTGTATACTTGGTTTCAGTATGAACTGAGGTGTTGTAACTGAAACACCAGTAAGGTAACCAACTGCTCCATGATTCTGGATGGTTATCTGTATATATTCGCAAAAATGCGCTTAATGTTTTATGGGAATTCTCGACAGATCCTAAACTCTGGTGTCTGTAGCTGGCCGAATTAATTTTATTAATATGCAGTAATTTACATACCTCTTGCATGGTCGCAGACATGAACTCCGCTCCTCGGTCGGTTGCCATTTCTCGGGGTATTCCATAACGTAGTATAAAATTATCTACTAAGGCTCTAGCAATTTCACTACTAGTTTTAGTTTGTAAAGGATAAGCCTCTACGTATTTGGTTAACTCGCACTGGAGCGTTAATATATATGAAAAATTATTCATATCTCTATCTAAAGGACCGTCTAAATATATAATATTTCTACTACGTCTAAATATATTTTTTCGAAGGCAGAGTGAGCTGTGGTTGAGATAACCATTGGCTCTTTAGTATGCACGTGTGAGTGCTTTTGCATTTGACATTTAATACAGCGCTTTATAAATTGTATTACATCACGCTCAAGTCCTGCCCAAAAATAGTACTTCTTAATATTATTGACCATACGTCTGATACCTGCGTGGCCACTCGTAGGTACGAGATGAAAGTCGTTAAGAATTACTCTTCTCTCATCCTTATCGTCTATTCTTTCAACGTCCTTCAAAACACACAAACGTGGGCCTGTCCAATTATTACACATTCCCTTTATTATTTGTGCAATTCCTTCAATAAAAGTACCATTCATTTTATTCTTTAAAATATACACTTCTTTAATATTTAGCTCATTACAAATCATTTCCAGTTCTCTCGCAAAAGCGTCTGGCGTCAGTTGCGATCGAGTTACTGGTTTTATGTGTAACATCATATCACTCGGTACATAACATAAAACTTCACTTTCTTTCACTATCTTACTTTCTTTCCTTAACCTACGTAATTGATTATTGTTTATAAATCTTAACTCGACAGACATCTTCGGCTTACTATGAGTTTCCACAACGCCTGGCTGATCAGACCAGTCATCAGTAGAGACTATAGCATCCGGAGTATCAGGTGTGTTAGGAGTAGAACACAATTTCCGTTTTTGTGTACGTGTCATGACATGTATCATATTTTCATGCATATCTCGCAAATCCTTAGACGTTAGGATAACCCGGGATAATGCGTCTGCAGCTGCATTATCCGAGCCTCTAACATACTCCACACAAAAATCATACTCTTCTAATAATAACCTAAATTTTAATAATCTACTTGAGGGTTCTTTTATATTAAATAAGTATATCAATGGTTTCTGATCGGTTAAAATTTTAAATTTCCGACCATACAAGTAAGGCCTAAAGTGCTTTACGGCCCAAACAATAGCAAGTAGCTCTTTCTCAATCGTTGGGTAAAGTTTCTCCGCTTTATTTAAAGTTCTGCTAGCATATGCTACTGGCTTTCCATTTTGGTTTGCTAAGACCGCGCCTATTGCCTGACCTGAGGCGTCCGTTTGGAGAATAAAAATATTTTCATTTGAAAAATCAGGATATTCGAGTACTGGTGGAGAAATTAATTTTTCTTTTAATAAATCAAATGACCGTTGACATTTCTCAGACCACTCAAATTGAACACTTTTCTTTGACAAATTATTTAAGGGTTGTGCAATGTCAGCAAAATTATTTATAAATTTTCTGTAATAATTGGCGAATGCAACGAATCGCTTTACCTCGTCAGATTTACGTGGAATTGGATAGTTTTTCACAATATCTAATTTTTGTGGGTCCGGTAGAACACCCTCTGACGATATTACATGGCCTAAATATAACATTTCCTTCCTCAAAAAATTACATTTTACTGGATTTAATTTAAGATTTGTGGTACGCAAACGTTCAAAGACATCTAATAAATTTTTGATGGCTGAATTCAAATTTTTACCATAGACAATCAGGTCATCTGGTATATCAAGCATTTTTCATATGTTAAACCAGCCATTGCGATGTTCATCATTCTTGAAAAGGAATTTGGACTAGTTTTGAGTCCCATAGGCATCCTAGTCATTTGGTATTGGCCAGAACAAAAAGCAGTATATTTTCTACTGTCTTTATCAAGGCTGACATTGTAAAATCCTTGGTGTAAATCAAGATAGGTAAAATAAACACATCCTGATAGTGAATCAAGAATATCCGTAATATTCGGCAGTGGAAATTTATCGTCCCTAATGGAGTTATTGAGTTTAATCAATGACAAGTCGCCACTTTTTATTTTCTGAGGCGTCATGTTTTTTCGGCACCAATAACACGGGACTAGACCACTCACTTCTACATGGTTCTATTATTTTTTGGAATAACATATCCTTAATTTGTTTCTCAACTTCTTGTTTTTGAGATTGCGGCAACCTATACGGCTTAACGTACACAGTGTCCACGTTTTCCTTCAATTTTATTTTATGGTTATATATCGGCGTAGTAGACAAGGTATCGCCCGGTAAATAAAAAATATCTGCATATTTAGCGCATAGATTTTGAATAGAAGTCTGTTCCTCTACGTTTAAATGTTTTAAATCTAGCTGAGATAACAAAGTCTTTACGCGATCGGCGCTACGTAAACAACTATCGAATGCACATATGTTATAATCGCTCAACTTATGTATAATGGGTTCGATTTTATATAATGTAACCGAGCTTTCTGTCGTATTTAATATTCTGACAGGTATCTTGCCATTAACTGGTGACCCTATGCTACTAGCTATGAATATGCCTTCACACAACTCATTCGCACAGACCACACACTCTTCTTTCATACTAGTCCCTATATAATGTATAGACTCTGACCTAGAAGGTGTATTAAGGGGTTTCACTTCTTGATTTTGTAGGCTTAAAAATATTATCTAAAGTGTACAAGATTAATTGTTTATGTTGTAAATCAATACAAGACTTATACTTGTTTAAAAAGTCATAACCTATTATGCCATCTGCCTTACATGGCAAGGAATTAAAAACATAAAACTTATGATCGAAATAATATCCCTGTGCCTCTAATTGTAAATAAGCGAATCCAATTGCTTGCACTTTGCCTCCTATACCATTTATAGTAGTGCTCCATTTATGTATTGGAATGTTTTGTTTTGCTATCCTATCATTACTTATAGCTGAAATTGATGCTCCGGTATCAATTAACCAAGAGTAACTTTCATCATTTAAAAACAACTTAGCAACTAAGGAATTATCATAAGAGAAAATGAATTTATTTTTAGTCTCGAAAAAACTGCATGGTATTTTCGTGAACATCTCTATCCCTTTTTATAACTTTTATGTTTTGATTTCGCTGAGAGCCTCTTTTGTTATAAAATTTGTTAGACTTACCGCGAAAGTTATATTCAGGCGCCTTGCTGTGAGCGGGATTCCAACCCCGTACGGCACCACGCTGGTGACGATACGCACTGGCTCCGCGAGGATGAAAAGTATTTTGGGTATACTTACCTCTGGGGGTCGATGTCGAGCCTCTCTGATTACCCCTAAAATTCCTGAAATTGTTTGCATTAGGCTTCCTCATGGTTAAGATATCCGAAGAAGTGCTAGTGGTAGAAGTGACTTCTTCGTCTACCGCTGCCTGTATGGCATCGCTTAAGGAATCAAAATTTCTAGCCGCAACAATCGTGCTCAACCTACGGTTTCGCAATCCATCGGCAAAACGTTTAACCGCCAACTTTTCATTTACACATTTCAGTATATTATATGAGTCCGTATGCCCTTCAGACTGCGAAATCGTGAGGTTGACAAACAGATTTGATATTTCCTGACCGAAATCTGAAATTGATTTTTCATTTTGTTTAATAGATTGTAATCTACTTTGTAATGCTGCGGATGATTTTTTAGGCAATAAATGTAGCTTCATGTCTCTCAGTAGTACGGAAACATCATTGTACGTGACAGCTAGCCTCAATTTGGCCGATTGCGACAACCTAGTCTTTAAAACAAATTCAATCAAATTCGATTCAGCTTCTGCTTCCAAAATTGAGTTATAGTATTCTATACCATCGATCAACTGTTTGGTAACTAATTCTTGATCGTTCATGACTGGCAATAAATTAATGGCTATCTTTAAGTCAAATTTCGCCATTTTTGAATTATTTATAGAATGACAGATTTTACATAAATTCGTAATTTCAGAATATAAATTATTAAAATTAACACAATATTTATCAATGTTTTCTATATCTGATACAGATTTGAATTCTTTTACTCTCGCAATTTCCTCTAAATAGTTTATATATTGCTTATACAATACATCGGCTTCATTTAACTTTTTACTACACACATTTTCTTGTCTCCTACTAGAGCCGATTTTAATCAAATAGGTGCGTATGTTTAACAACTCATCATACAACTCTTTAATAAAATCTGCCATTAATCTTAAAGTCTAATTCATTAAACGTTTAATTATACATACCCAAGCATTTAAATAGCGATATACTGTCACTGTAACATAATATTAATTAGAGTGTCAAGTTAATTTTTGCATTGCACTACCGCGCGACCGATATAAATTTAAACGATTAAGCACTTTTATTATTAACTTCCTTTTTTTTTTTTTTTTTTTTTTTTTTTTTGTTACTAAGCCGCACTGATATTGACGTTAATTACACGATATTTGCCGACTGTATTGGTGCTGCATTGCGTTGTCCTCGAAGAATACTCGCATATCTTCTCAACACGGCGTCATTAACGTGTCTCTCTATTAATCTACCATGGCACTTGCGGTATACCTTATACGCCACAAAGATGCCACCAAGAACCAGGAGTAATATAATTACCAGCAGGAATGCGTTTGTAGTACTTGTGTGGTATAGAAGTTGCTCCGTTTTTGAAGAATTTTGGCCAGTACCAGTCGCAGCCTGAGAGATCATCACCTCTTCCTTTAGGTTACTCTGCGGATTGCCCATTCTCAGATGTCCAGCTATCACCAGTCTTGCTTACCGGTAACGACGATTCGCGATATAATAAGTTGTGAAGATTCATCATTATTGTTGAAATGCGCGTTTGCTGTGCACTGTTTGCATATCGACTCCCTATAAGGCTATATGTGTATCGGATAACGCGCGCGAGGCTGTGACGCGAATCCTGGCATGGGTCGCCATGTGATGTTGCTACTAAGGATTGTAATGATACACGCCTTGTCTAGTTGATACTGGTCTTTATTCGAAGTAAACATAGCTTATATAGGTTCCAATCATCAATATTATAGATATGACTTAATAACTATTTACATGTGTATGGTTACACACTACAAGCCCGCGACGAGGCGGTTCTCTGGACACCCCACACGTGGGCCTACAAAGCCTCCTTCCCGGATTTTTTTGATTTTGATCACTGATCGATGGACCATACGGTTCATAACAATCATTTGACTACTATTGACAATCAGTCGTTATACATTCATATACATTTTATTATATATATACATTTTATTGACTTGAAGAAAATTTACAATACAAATTATTATTATTGCTCTATTTAATTATTACTATTCATTATACAACTATACTTTGACGTATTAATTATATTATTTACACAAACGCACCAATGCGTCGAGCCATTTACACTCGACCGGTGATTACAGACACCCGCGTACCCCGTAATGTATCGCACACCACCACCAACGCCGGACATGGAACAAGAGGCACAACAGCCCCATAATGAAAAAGTACAAATAACATCTATGTACATAGAAAACACCCCAAAAGCCAGCGGCTCAAACATTACGAAAAGGGGGACCTTTGAAACCAAGAGGCCTGTGTTTGACCGTACCTCTGCTGACTCCCGAACCACCACCCAACGCTCCCCACCAGCGGCCTCGAAGCAAAAAGTGGGACCGCTGCCTGCGCTCAATCACACGGTTACAGTGAGGAAGAGCGCAGGTGATGGCCAGAAGGACAAGAAGATCAGGTCCAGGTATGCGGACGCCAAGGAAAGGCTTCAGGAGGCGAAGGAACTCCTTGGTATGTCCCGCAACCTCAAAACAGAGGTCAAAAATGGGGTCATTGAGATCCTCGAGAAGCTGGTGCAGTATGTGAGGGAGGGTAAGAGGGAGTGCGCAGGGCAAAGACAATCATCGGGAGAGAGCGTGGAACCACCAACAAAAATAGAGATACCCCAGTTGGAGCGTCTCAAAACTATGATACAGGCTCATAGTGAGATACTTAGCTCCAACAGGGAACAGAACGAGAGATTGGAACAAGTCCTCAAAAACCACGCCTCTCTCCTTGAGGGAGTCGACCGGCACAAGTCTCAGATACAACAGAGCTTGGTGCAAATGAAAAACTTAGAACACACACACACACATGACATAGTACATATATACACAGAACAATACACACAATCACTCACCTCTCCAAACTACACTAGACATATAATACACAAATAATCCATTATGTTTGTAACATAATAGATTATAATAACATAAATAAAAAACTGAATAAGGCAATCACGTACATATACAAACAGTACAGCACATACAGACACAAACATGCACACACACACACACACACATTCATAACGATCATACAACATAAACAAATCTCACTAAACCCACCAACACAACAATAAACACAACATATATTACATGCTTGAAGCATAGTAATTATATACTATAAACAAAAAACTATAAAATACAATAACATAAAATACAAAACAAAACACAGACATAACAAACATTATAAAACACTTAACAATATACACAATGGATATAACTATATGCATGCAGCGTACTACTTATATTTGAAACAATAAAAAACTACAATCTACAACGTATACAATATATATACACACGCAACACATTATTTGTCACACACATTTATGTGCTATAAAACACAAAAACCAATTAACATAGAACCTACACGAGTGACTCAATAGTCACCACACACAAAGTACACACACGCGCAATGACTACATACCATAAATTATACTATTTAATAATAGAATAAAGTATGGAAACACATAAAATACATATGTACACAACACTCTCCTACACAACTAAATAAATACATAATAACATACACTAGACTCAGTACATAAACAAACAAAACCAACATACAAAGTGCACAACCAGCTACGCAACCTACAACTCAGTACATTCAAATACATATAAAACATACACATATATATAATACACAAGTACATCACACTCTCCTACACAACTAAACAAATACATAATAACATACACTAGACTCAATACATAAACAAACAAATACAAAACTTACAAAGTGCACAACCACCTACACAACCTACAAATCAGTACATACAAATACATATAAAACACGCATAAAACATAACATGATGCGCAAAAATCACACACAACACATATACAAGAAAACTATACATAATAAAGAACAACACTAAACAAGCCGGTCAAATAAATGAGAACTAGAAGCTAATTGACTCTGTAAACCACTGCAATATCCTAGTCAGTTACCCCAGAGATAACTCAGGAAATAAAATAAAATGCACATGGCAACAAAAATATAAAACCATAAATTAAAAACTTAACTCAATACTATGTAAAACGTCGCCAACGAATGCAAATTTTTTCTTTTTTATAAATAAAAATAAGCTCTTTGTCTTCATCCTCCTGTTGTGAAATCCCTGATCATGTTAGGGGCCTCGCGGGCCGGGTCTGTGACCCGGACAAAAGAATAAAAAAAAAAAAAAAAAAAAAAAAAAACCTAACCTAACCAAAACAGAAATTTTCTAGATAGACTAGATAGAAAATCAATATGAAATACAAACTAGCTACCCAAGAGGTAACTCATGCAATAAAAATAAAATATATAAATTAAACACGATAATTATTGTATCTAAATATAACTAAATCAGCATCAATAGGATAGCCTAAATATTGAAAACTTTTCTTTTTTGACATAAAAATTTCCCTAAGCTGTTACTATATTCGAGTCATGAAATCCCTGATTATGTTAGGGCCCTCGCGGGCCGGGTCTGAGACCCGGACAAAACTTAAAAAAAAAAAAAAAAACCTAACCTAACCTAACCTTTTTTTTTTTTTTTTTTTTTTTGTTAACGCTGGGGAAATGCTTTTGCGCACTATCCCCCGCCGGTGACAGACGGGGGGGGGTGTGGGACTCGCCGGCCATTGAGATATTGGCGGCCGGAATACCCACTAAAACCTAACAACGACCCCTTCCGCGCTTTTACGGGATGCCGGAGAGATCGTCTTGCGACATTCGATCCCCGACACCCCAACGCTTGGCTCTCTGGCCGCATCCAATGAGCCCTCAAGGCGGCGGGAACAACTGCACATATAAGCGCCGTCTCCCTCCCAGCCACCGCCGTCGAAGCGAGTTAGCGGGCGCCACGGCCTCACGCTCCCGCTCCTTGGCCTCCTTCTTTGCGATGACTTCTTCACAGAAGGAAGCCATTGACGTCCAACCCCTGTTGCTATCAAGCATCACTGAAAAGATGCTCGACAGCGACAGATCGTCACCAATTACGCCGGACAGGATGCGACGCTCAGACCCCCAGGCGGGACATTCCTCCAAGGTGTGACGCGCATCATCGATAAGCGCGCCACATTCGTGACACCCGGGGGTCTCTTCCTTCCCAATCCTGTGCAGGTACTTACCGAACACACCGTGTCCGGTAAGCACCTGTGACATCGTGAAAGTTACGTTGCCGCGCCTTCTTGTCATCCAGCGGTGAAGGTGGGGCGCGAGTGCCTGAACAGTCACTCGACCCGATACTCTGGGTACCTCCAATTCCTCCCTCCACCGCCGGACGACGTTCCTTTGGGCCGCCTCCTTCGCCCTACGCAAATCCCCAGTGGAAATATTGCTGCCACCAGCTCGCGCCGCAACGCAAGTTTGGTAGACCTCCGCCTGTGCCTCAGCCTGAAGATGCCAAGGCGGGTCGCCCGCCAACAGTGTTGCCGCGGCCCATGACACAGTGCGGTAGCCCCTAATAGACCTCACCGCCATGACCCGCTGTGGCTTACGCAGCAAGGCCTTATTACGGACGGTGAGGGACTCCGACCAGATAGGGGCCCCATACAGCGCCATCGACCGCAAAATTCCAGCATATAAACGTCGGCAGGACGAATCAGGACTTCCGGTATTCGGCAGAAGTCTACCCAGCGCCGCGGCGGCCTTGGTGAGTCTGGGGACGAGCTGGGCAAAATGCGGCCCAAAACTCCACCTGCTATCAAGGTGCAGACCCAGATATTTCATCTGGGCCCGCACCGGCACGACAACGTTAGACACCCTGATTTGTGCTCCTCGGGGGACACCTCGGCCCGGGCCATGAAATAGAAGGGCCTCTGTTTTGTCTAAAGAAACCCTCAGACCCAGATCGTTTATCCGGCCCACGACGAGCGCAACTCCAGCCCTCGCTAGCCGGGCGGCCTCCCCGAAGTCAGCCCCCCTCACAGTGACGAGGGTATCATCTGCGTAGCAAATGACCCCCATCCCAGGAAGGAGCCGGCCCCGAAGAAGCCAGTCGAATCTGACGTTCCACAGGGTCGGACCCAGGACCGAACCCTGCGGGACGCCGCACTCCACCCGGCGGCGATGTAAGCGCCCGTCGTCCCCCTCCCAGAGCACGTGCCTATCCTCAAGGTACGCCTCCAACAGCCTCCGGAGGTACGGGGGCACTCCATGGAACCGGAGCGCCTCCCTCAATGTCTCATGTGGAAGGCTGTTGAAAGCGTTCTTAATGTCAAGCGAGACTGCCAGCATAACGTCCCTATTGGCCACCGCCTCGGTGGCCTGAACTTTCAGGGCGGCCAGTGCATCAATAGTTGACCGGCCGCGCCTAAACCCGTACTGATTGGCTGACAGCCCCGGCCCGACATCCTCGAGGTGCCGAACGAGACGGTCCGCGACCACCTTCTCAAACAGTTTGGCCGCCTCGTCCAGCAGCACCAGGGGTCTATATGCAGAAGGAGAGTCCAATGGGCGACCCTCATTCCGCAACAGGCATAACCTGCCCTCTTTCCAGATTGACGGGAACTGCCCGGACCTCAGACATTCGTCGAGCAGTTCCCGCAGCATATCCCTACAGACATCCGCAGCGACGCCGTACACGAGTCCCGGGACACCGTCCGGGCCGGGTGCTTTCTTCTTTCCGCGAAGACGGGAGAGGGCTACATCCAATTCTCTGTCGGCAATGGGGGGAATGGGAACTTCCACTTCCACCGCCGACTGAGGAGCCATCCTTGAGGGAGTATGCCCCGCTGAGTGCGGAAACAGCTCCCCCAATAGCCCCGACAAAAGATCAGCATCCAATGTTTCAATGACGGGGGCGCCGCAGGCACGGAGCTTGTTCCGTGCCCGTTGATAAGGGCGCCCCCACGGATCTCTGTCGAGACCCGCTAGCAGCTCCTCACGAGCCCTCCCCTTTGCCCGGCTGATGGCCAGCTGCAGGGTTTTCTTCCTTCTTTGATATTCCATACGCAGCTGGCCCTCAAGAACTTCATCCCGGTCTCTCCTCTGGCGGCAACGAATGTACGCCCGCCGCGACCGATTAGAGGCCACCCGAAGATCGGCAATCTCAGGTGACCACCAGTAAACTTGTCGTCGCGGAGGCTGCCGCCGCGCCCTTGGCATTGCCGCGTCGCAGACCGTCTGCAGAGAACTTCTAAAAAGGCCCGCGAGCTCATTCACTCCTGTGACTCGCTGTCCCGTCGAACCCCAACGCTGGACTATGGCGGACTCCCGGGCCATGTCTAAGTCAATTTGCCCGATGGCCCACTTTGGGAGTCTACCCCTTGCTCTGCGTCGAGGCCCCAGTAGACTTGGAGAGGCAGAGACTTCAAACCGTATATAGCGGTGGTCTGATAGAGTCTCCACCCCTTCCACCACTCTCCAACCTCTCACCATGCTAGCGACACTGGGGCTGGCGAACGATAGGTCCACCACAGACCCACCCCGATCCCGCACGCACGTGTGAACCCTCCCCATATTGAGGAGGGACAGGTCAGAGAGAATGGCCCACTGTTCTACGGCCCTTCCTCTAGGATTCGTGGCGGGGGGTACGATGCCAGAAACCTCCGCGTGGTGTACCCTGGGTGCGGGCGACAGTCCCCCAGATCCTTCTGTCGAATTGTCGCCCGTAGCGAATCTCTGGCGCGAGGGGGGGTTCCCCAGCAATGGGTTGAGCCCCAATTCGCTCCTGACCCTCTAGCTGTAGAGGGTACAGGAGGCGAAATTTCGGACGGGCCCGGTCACTCATTAATTTGAGGGCTGGGCAGGCTTATGCCACCGCCGACATATCGTAAACCTGATATCTTGCTTCAAGACAAGTTGTCGTGAGGCGTAGTATCAGGAACGAGGGTCTTGGCTTAACCGCCCGGACCGCGAGGAAGACAACCTCTATAAAGAATTCGACCTTCGAATTCGGAAATTACCCAGAATCCTAAGTTCTGGCGTGCGGCGAGAGGATGCATGGCAGATGGGCTGTTCTGTTCCTAGCACGCTCCAGCCAGGGTACCGGCTGACCCCCTGGTTGGTAAATGTAGGCTTGCCCGGGTACAGGGATCTCTGCCCGGGTCGACGGTTTTTCTCCCATACTCGTGGGAATCAACATGGATTTTTCTTTACCTACACCAACACAAGACGGGAATCCAGAGGATTCCCACATCACGGCCTTGTCAAGCCAACGTAAAACTGACAACGACGCCTCGTCCTCAGGACTTGAGGCATCCGCCGAGGGCCCGGCACAGACGAAAGAGGCCCACAAAAAGAAGACGAAGAAGCGGCGGAAGGCGCATAACTGGTCAGGCAAGGGTGCCTCACGGGACCGGCAGCGTTTGGCGGAGCGGAAGGCGAAGGAGGAGGCCGCTACCGCCAAACTGGAGGAAAACGGCGGCAGATCCACTGCAGAGCCGTCAATGGACGAGGGCGACAGTAGTGTCGCAGAGCCGTCCAGAGACGAGGGCAATGGATCTGCCGATATAATGGACGAGGGCGGTAGTTCCGCAGAGCCGTCCAAGGAGGCTAGCGGGTCGGCGGAGAAAACCGCCGCCGCCAGGTCGTCGCCGCGTCTTGCGGCTGCGGCCCCGACGACAAGGGAGGAGGCCCTCCCCTCGGAGGTGCGGAAGCGCCCCCTGAACAGGGATGGCAGCTCGGGCGCTGACTCCGAGGGGAGTGCTATCATCATGCCTCCTCCCAAAGTTCCGGCCTCTCGCAGAGGGCGAGGGGCCGCGGCGTCAGGTCGGAGGACCCATTCCCCAGCCGGCGGAGTATGCAGAGGGACGGAGACTCGCAAGCGGACCGACGACGAGGCGGCCGCCGCGAGGGTGCTGGAGGTGTTGTCCGGCATCCCTCCCACCGAAGTGGCGGCCGCTGGTGCCCGCGCGAGCGGTAGCGCCCCGGACGCGAAGGCCCTGCAGGCCGAAAACACCCGCCTTGGTGGCGAGGTGTCAGGCCTGCGGGCCCAGAACCGCCGCCTAGAGTCGGAGCTGGCCGAGGTGAGGAGGGAAAACCGCCTCCTCGCCAAGGACATGGCCGAGTTAAAGGCGCAGATGGCGCGACTTATGCCGACTGCGCCACCCGCGTTACCGGCCAGCGCTGGCCGCCGAGGAGCTGGCCGCCCAACGGTTGCCGCTGCGCCGAAGACGGCTCCGACTGCGGAGCGCGCGCCGCCGACATTCGCCAGCCCACCAAACGTCGTGGAGCAGGCCCCGATAGCGGCCCAGCCGTTAACACCGACCCCGCTGTCCGCGGTGGGAGGCGTGCCGGACGAGGCCTTGCGCGCCATCATCGACTCGGTGGTCAAACTGGTCGATGCGCGCTTGGCCGTTCTGGAGGCAAGGCTGCCTCCGGAACCACGAGTCCGGCCGCCTCTGGCCGCGGACAAACGGCCATATGCGGCACCAGCCCCCGCTCCGCTGCCTTGTCAGGGTGGCCGCGTGGGGGGTAGCTACGCCGCGGCCGCGGCTGGGCCCAAGTCCAAGGGGCCCGCTCCCGCGACGAAGAAGAAGAAGGTGGCACCGGCTCCTGCCGGACTGCAGTCGTCGTTGGCATCAACACCGCCAGCGACGAGCAGCGCGCCCGCGACTGCGCCTCCCGCGCCTGGCACGCCCGCTGCGCCCGAACAGGGTTGGCAGGTGGCCGAGCGCGGCAGGAAAAGTCGCGGTCAGAGGAGGAGAGCGGCGACCAAGCGCGCCACTGAGGTCGCCGCTCCCCAGGCAGGAGTCGGAGGAGGCGGCACAACGAAGAAGAGGAAAAGGCCGCGCAAGGGGCTCCGGCCGCCGAAGACAGCCGCAGTGGTGATCACTGTGCTGCCTGAGGCGGCAGAAAGGGGCCTCAGCTATGAGGCCGTTCTGCGGAAAGCCCGGCGGGAGCTCGACGTCTCCGACATAGGAGGCGTCGAAGCCAGGACCCGCAAGGCCCGGACAGGGGCTCGGATTCTAGAGTTCCCTGGGGCCGAGGGCACCAGGACGGCCGATAGCGTGGCGTCGAAGTTGAGAGGTCTGTTCGCCGAGGAGGGTGGCGTTAAAATCGCCAGACCCGTGAAGTGCGCCGAAATGCGCATTGCGGGTCTGGACGACTCCGTGACGGTGGAAGACATCCGGGAGGCCATTGCCTCGAAAACCGGGTGTCCCATGGACACCGTCCGGGTTGGTGCCATCCGGCCCGGTCCGGGCGGCGTAGGTGCTGCCTGGGTGCAGTGCCCAGTGGAGTCGGTCAGGCAACTGGCCGACTCAGGCAGGCTCCTCGTGGGCTGGAGCTCAGCGCGAGTCACCGTGCTGGAGCACCGGCCTGCGAGGTGTTTCAAGTGCATGGCGGTCGGGCACACCCGGCCAACATGCACTAATTGCTTTGACTGCGGCGGACTCTGTTTCCGCTGCGGTCAGACTGGGCATATGGCGGCATCTTGCGCCGCCCCGCCCCACTGCCCCGCGTGTGCGGCGGGCAATAAGCCCGCCAAGCACCGCATGGGCTCTGGGGCGTGCAGACCTCCGGCTTCGGCTCCAAAGGGGCGGAGCGGCCCTTCGACTCCGGCCGCTTCCGCTCCTAGCGCGGCCCGATCGCCCGCAGCAAGCCAGGAGGTGATGATGGACACGGCCCATTAATGGCTGCCCAGTCCACTCACCTCCTGCAGGCCAACATCAACCACTCCGCCGGTGCGCAGGATCTCCTCCTGCAATCCATGGCGGAGTGGTCGATCGGTGCAGCCGTAGTCGCGGAACCGTACGTCGTGCCTGATCGCCCCAATTGGGTGGTCAGCCGAAACGGAACCGCGGCAATCGTCACCTCCACGCAGCGGCACTTCCCGTCCTTATCCCTCTTGGATAGGGGCGAGGAATTTGTCGCGGCGGATTGGGGAGGGGTCACGCTCTACAGTGTATACCTCTCCCCTAACAGGAGAATGGACGATTTCGGGGCCTCCCTCACCACCTTGGAGGCTTCGATACGGCGACTGGCACCGGGCCTCGTCCTGGTCCTGGGGGACTTCAACGCCAAATCCACGGCGTGGGGGTCCCCGATGACGGACGATCGTGGGCGGGCGATCGTGGAGTGGGCGGCGTCACTGGGCCTCTGTGTCCTAAACAGAGGCTCAGTGAACACGTGTGTGCGACAGCAGGGTGGGTCGATAGTGGACTTGTCGTTCGCTAGCCCCGCTGTCGCACCACGAGTGAGGAACTGGCGTGTCCTGGAGGAGGCGGAGACCCTGTCGGATCACCGATACATCCGGATGGAGGTCTCCCCTCTCCGGGACCCCAGCAGGGGTCACAGGGCGGACCGGGCTCCCGCATTTCCGCGGTGGGCTGTGGGGCGTCTAGATAGGGACCTACTGGCGGAGGCGGCCATCGTGAACACGTGGCTGTCCTCACCACCCCCAGCGGACGGAGTGGACGTTGAGGCTGTCCGCATCCGCAGTGCGTTAACGCAGGTCTGCGATGCGGCCATGCCCAGGGTGCGGCGTCTACCTCCGAGGCAGGGGGTCTACTGGTGGTCCCCAAGACTGGCGGACCTTCGTGCGGCGTGCATTAGTGCCCGAAGGTCCTACACCCGCAGTCGGCGGCGTCGCCGCGATGTTGAGCGGGAGGGCCAGCTGTACGAGGCGTACCGCAGTGCGCGTACCGCCTTTCGGCTGGCCATCCGG
The DNA here is from genome assembly GCA_905163515.2 of Lymantria monacha. Classification (NCBI taxonomy): domain Eukaryota; kingdom Metazoa; phylum Arthropoda; class Insecta; order Lepidoptera; family Erebidae; genus Lymantria; species Lymantria monacha. The sequence goes on from LR991103.1 coordinate 43,403, forward strand.
TCCGCCAAGGACGCAAGTTGGCAGGAGATGCTGGACGGTCTCGACCGTGACCTCTGGGGTCGCCCGTATCGCGCGTCGCTGAATAAGCTTCGCGCGCAGGGCCCCCCCCTCACCGAGACCCTCCAGCCCGACCTCCTTCGTAGAGTGGTCGAGGAGCTGTTCCCGCGGCAGTCGGAGCACACGCCCCCGGTCATGGCTTCGCCAGATCACGACCGGGAGGCCGTCGAGAGTGTTCCGCCCGTGACGGAGTCGGAAGTGGGGGCAGCCGTGGCGAAGATTCGATCCGCCACCACGGCCCCCGGCCCGGACGGAGTCCCAGTCCGGGTGTTGACGTTGCTCCTCGAGCATCTCGAACCTCGCCTCAGGCGACTGTTCAACGCCTGTCTGACGTCTGGACAGTTCCCTGAGTGCTGGAAGGAAGGGAGGTTGGTTCTCCTGCCAAAGCCGGGACGGCCCCCGGATTCGCCGTCGGCCTACAGGCCCATTGTGCTTCTGGATGATGTGGGTAAGCTGCTGGAGCGTGTCCTCGCTGCCCGCATCGTCCAGCACCTGGAGGAGGTGGGGCCCGATCTGTCGGACGCTCAATTTGGGTTTCGGAAGGGGCGTTCGACCATCGGGGCCCTACTACGCCTGAGGCAGACGGCCGCGGAGGCTGTCGCCGGCAAAGGAGTGTTGTTGGCGGTGTCGTTGGACATCGCCAACGCCTTCAATAGTCTGCCATTCAGCTGCATCAGGGAGGCGCTCCGGTTCCATGGAGTGCCCCTGTACCTCAGGCGGCTGGTGGCAGACTATCTGGAGGGGCGCAGTGTTCTCTACGCGAGCCCCGCAGGGGACATTGTGCGGACGCCCATGTCGTGCGGCGTTCCGCAGGGGTCGGTTCTGGGGCCGACTCTGTGGGACATCGGGTACGACTGGGCGTTGAGAGGGAGTCTCCCCCCCGGGCTGAGCGTTATTTGCTATGCTGACGACACGCTCGTCACAGCCCGAGGCAGGACACTCGAAGAGGCGGCGAGCCTGGCCACTCTCGGCACCGAGGAGATGGTCAGGCGAATCGAGGCGCTGGGGCTCAGGGTGGCCCTAAACAAGACGGAGGCCCTACTATTCCATGGGCCCCGTGTGAGGCTGCCTATCGGCGCCTCGTTAGTCGTCAACTCCATCCACATCAGTATCCAGGCCCATATGAGGTACTTGGGTCTGGTGCTCGACGGGCGATGGTGGTTCCGGGAGCATTTTCGCCAAATTGCTCCCCGGCTGGTCGGCGCGGCGTCCGCCCTTTCTCGGCTCATGCCGAATGTGGGCGGACCCAGTTTCGAGGGCCGACGGCTGTATGCGGGGGTGATCCGCTCAATGGCCATGTACGGCGCACCCGTGTGGGCGAGGGCTCTGAACGCCCAGCTCAGGGCGGTGCTGTGGAGGCCACAGCGAGCCATGGCGGTCAGAGCCATTCGCGGGTACCGCACGGTGTCGACAGAGGCGGCGTGCCTATTGGCCGGGACACCCCCGTGGGACCTAGAGGCGGAGATGCTCTCCGACCTCTACCGGCGGGTTACCTCAATGCGCGAAGAGGGTGGCTCCCCATCGTTTAACGAGATAGCCACCTGGCGCGAGGACGCCCGCCGAGAAGTCATCGCCCGTTGGGCTACGCGGTTGGAGAGGCCTAGACACGGTGTCATTACCGTTGAGGCCCTCCGGCCCGTACTGATGGAATGGATGGAGCGGCGGCACGGGGTCCTCACCTTCCGACTGGTGCAGGTGTTAACGGGGCACGGGTGTTTCGGGAAATACCTGCACACGGTCGTGCACAGGGAATGGACTCCGGGCTGCCATCATTGCAGTAGTGACGAGGACACGGCGCAACATACGCTCGAGGAATGCTCGGGCTGGGACGGGCAGCGCTGCGACCTCGTCGCTATTATCGGTGCCGACCTGACGCTGCCGGCTGTCGCGAGGGCGATGGTCGACAGCGTCAGGAATTGGGACGCGGTCGCCGCCTTCTGCGAGGCTGTCATCTCGCAGAAGGAGGCGGCGGAACGGGACCGGGAGGATTCCCGTGACCCGGGCCGCCGCCCGCGGCCGGGGCGGCGCAGGCGCGAATACCTGCGCCTGATGCCGCCCTAACCGAGGCTTCGGGTGATCGGACCGGGGAATTGTCCGGTCACCCGACGCGAGGCCACCGCGTGAGGACGACGCCTCGACGGCGAAATCTGTCGGGGCGTCAACAGGAGAGGAGCCCGAGAGGGCATACCGCCGAGCGGGCCACCGAAGACAAAGATCGGGTACCGGTGGCCCGCTCGCATGGCGAAGAAGAGGTGCTTGCAGGGTGGGTCAATGGGGTTGCGCGCCGCCTCTTCCGTCACCCCGGACCGATTTGGCGGGGTGCGACGTCCATGGCCCACCACAAAAAAAAAAAAAAAAAAAAAAGGATTCGTGGCGGGGTTGCCCCACGCCTGCGACTTTGCGTTGAAATCGCCGAGGACCACAACTCTCCTCGGCGATTGTCGATGAACCGCAGCGCTGACAGAGCCCAAAAAGATCTCAAACTCCGCCAGCGCGCGGTTGGGGGAGAAATAGACGCCCACAACTGCGAAGTCTCTCCATCCCGCCACGACATACCCATTACCCCTCTCGAGAACGGAAAGGGGAGGGCCGATATCTCCTCTGACCAGGACAGCGACGTCACTGTTAAGGTCCCCTATCCAGTTGGGTGAGGAGGGGACGAAATATGGCTCGCAGGCCACCGCCAGGTCCACACCCCACTCTGCCATGGATTGTAAGAGTAGGTCTTGGGCACCGGGGGTGTGGTTGATATTTGCCTGGAGGAAATCTACTTTGTCTCCCATTAATGAGACATTTCAATTTCCTCCTGAGCCTGTAAGCCGTCGCTTACAGTCGTTGTGGTGGTCCGAGGTCCTTGGACCACCTTGCCTTTCGAGGAGGGAGGCTTACACAACCTCCCTCCCATAATATGCGACGATGATCTACCAGCGTCAGCACAGACGGCACAGCGATGCTCCGCCATGCACGAGGCTGCTTTGTGCCCTTCAAGGCCACACCGGTAACAAAGACTGGAGCGAACGACTGCTGAAGTGCACAGCGAGGTTGTGTGCCCCAACCCCAGGCACCGGAAGCACCTGAGAGGTAGGTTCTCCAGAACCTGGACTCCGGCGGAGCTCCAACCGACTAGGAGCCTCCCCGCATCGGCCAGAGTTTTCGCAGCGGTGATGGGGCACCTTACCTTGGCTACTCCCATACCTCGTACCCCACGCTGGATCTCGCCAACCTGCACCTCCGTTGCAGCACACCCACTTGCGCGGACCACGGCCAGTTGGATCTTCTCTTGGGTGACGGAATCATCGAGGCCGGTCACCCGGATATCCACCCGTTTAACTGGGCAGACAACGTCCGCCACTCCAGCCAGCACCGTGCGAAGGCTAGCAGCTAATTTGTCTGCGGTCTCCTTGGTTTGTGACTTGGGTAGTTGAAGCACCCTTGCGACAGTTACAGAGCGCCTGACCTTTAGGCCCCCCTCAATGCCGAGCTCTTTGAGGTCCACCTCCTGCTCAGCACGGAGCATAGCGTCGGCGTATGTCAGCCCCTTGCTTTCGGCCTCGGGCTGCAACTTTAATATTACGGCCGAAGAGCGTGGAGCAGTCAAGGCCGACTTAACCTTCTTCCGTGCCGCTTCCACTGCACTTGGAGCCGCGGGGGTGACAGCCTTCACTGGGGCAGTCGAAGAGGGCGCCGCAGAAGAGGAGGTGTTTTTCTTCTTGCCCTTTTTCACAATAGTGACCCAGCTCTCCGCAGGCGCGGATTGGGCCACTGGTACCTCCTCGCACGTCGTCACTACTGCAGCAGGCGTCATTGCAGTCAAAGGTGCGGAAGATGTCGTTGCTGCCTTTGGTGTGGCAGGCACATCACTCGTACCTCTCCTCTTATCCGCTGCCAAGGGCGGACGGACTCTCTAGGCGGGGAGGAGACGATCCTCAATCCCATCGAAACGGGCCGCCATCATCTCCCCGAAGGATCTTCGTAAGGACGACTCCATTTTCTCAAACATGTCTTTGAGTTGTTCCGCATCTGATGTTGAATACGGTGCCGCCGCTTTTGGGGACCTAAATTCTTCGAACTGTCTCCTATGAGACTTAAGCTCTGTCTTGAGAGTCTCGTTTTCTTTACGGAGTCTCGCCATATCCTTTCGAAGTGACTCCAGGCTGTCTTCTTCCACCGCCTTCAACAGCACATTTATGCACTTCATCAGGTTGTCTGTGCCTTGATGAAGGGCTTTAACTGAGGTCCCCTTCAAATTTTTGGATTTTCGAATGTTTTGCTGAACCTCAGCAAGTACGCTCATACTGTACTTTCTTACTTCCTGCGTTGAGCAGTGGTTCAGCGTCCCATCCGAAAGTTCCATTAGCTCCGAGCATGAGCTGTCATCCGAGTCCCCATCTATTGCTCGTTGCTCCAGCATATCGTGCATGGAACGAGCACGTGCAAGTCCGGCAGTGTGTCCTCTGGCCGGGTTTTTGCCTCTCCGGGCCATACTAACTTTCACAGCTGAACCTGCACTAGTCCCGGCTACCTCCTTGCGGTACTGGTCTACGTCCCCAGCGCAACGTTTGAGACTGACCGTACACGGTTTGATGAACATTAAAGGCGATGCAGGCGGGGGCATGACCGCCCCAGACGCCTCGCCTTCACTCCCTATTAAAGTCATGTTCACGCTAAGCGCCTCCTTAACATCATGTTTGGTACTCATTTCTAAGCACACATTACGAATACCAATCAAAGTATGTACAATAACAATATAAACAACAACCAGAATAAAAGAATTAAAGTAAGTAAATATTTACAACATCCTTCAAAAACAACACAAACATCAATGTACACTATTTACACAAGTTTCCACTTGGGATCGCGTCCATCGCGTTCATATAAAGTTATAACAAAAACACAAAACACTAATATAGTATATATTATAAACACTAATATAATATATACATAAGTTATTTTAAAGTATTACGTCCATATCGCAGAAAGATAATCCATAAACACAACACACTATGTGCAGAAAAACATGTCGCGACATGAACGAAACATGTTACGACATGAAAGCGTCCATATTACTCACATACAATTCATGTCGTTACTTCACGCATTGATGACACCACACGACACGCGGCAGCGCCACGCCACGTTGTAGCACGACGCACAGTAGCACCACGGCACGCGGCAGCGCCACAACACGCTGTAGCACGACAATCGTGACACGACAAACGACACGTACCGGCACCACGTAGCGCACGTCCGATCGATACGGCGGACCGAACACGACTAACCTAACCTAACCTAACCTAACCTAATCAGCCCGTAAACGTCCACTGTTGGACATAGGCCTCCCCACGAGGATGCCATCTATAACGGTGCTGTGCCACCTGCATCCAACGGTTTCCTGCGACCTTGATGAGGTCATCAGTCCACCGAGTGAGGGATCGTCCTACGCTGTGTCGTCCGATTCGTGGTCGCCAATCGAGAACCTTTTTTCCCCAACGGTTGTCGGTTCGTCGAGCGATGTGGCCTGCCCATTACCACTTCAACGTGCTAATCCTTAGGGCCATGTCGGTTACACCCGTTCTTCTACGGATTTCCGTATTTCGGATTTTATCACGTAGAGCATAACCCTCTCCATAGCACGCTGAGCGACTTTGAGCCTTTTTATGAGGCCGACATTTAGAGACCACGTTTCAGTGCCGTAAGTTATCGCTGGTAACACACACTGGTTATAACCCTTTGTTTTCAGACACTCCGGAATATTAGACGAGAAGATCCTCCTAAGTTTCCCAAACGCTGCCCTGCCGAGTTGGATTCGTTGGCTGACCTCTTTCTCGAAATTGGATCTACCTAATTGGACTGTTTGTCCTAGGTAAACATAGTGATCGACAACTTCGAGAATCGCATTCCCAACCAGGACCGGTACAGAAATGACATGGGCATTAGACATGATTTTCGTCTTGTCCATGTTCATTTTCAGCCCTACTAGTTGGGAGACCTTGCTGAGGTCATTGAGCATGGTGCCAAGGTCCTCCAGGGATTCTGCCATGACTACGATATCATCTGCGAATCGAAGGTGAGTGATGTATTCGCCATTGATGTTTATGCCGAGTCCGGTCCAGTCTAAGAGCTTGAAGACATCTTCCAGCGCAGTGGTGAACAGTTTCGGAGAAATAACGTCTCCCTGTCTCACGCCTTTCTGCAGCTGGATCGGTTTCGTACTCTTATCCTGGATGCGGACTGACATAGTAGCGTCTTTATACAAACTCTTCAGCACTTCGATATATCGATAGTCAATTTGGCACCTCTGAAGGGACTGCAGCACTGCCCAAGTTTCGACAGAATCAAAGGCTTTCTCATAGTCCACAAACACTAGACACAGGGGCCGATTATACTCCTCGGTCTTCTGTATAATCTGGCGTAGCGTGTGGATGTGGTCTATAGTACTATAACCTTTTCGGAAACCGACTTGTTCGGGCGGCTGGAAGTCGTCTAGCTTGCGCGCGAGTCGGTTCGTAATGACTCTTGAAAACAATTTGTACACGTGGCTCAGAAGTGAGATGGGTCTGTAATTCTTTAAGAGCGTTTTATCGCCCTTCTTGAAAAACAGCACCACCACACTCCTGGTCCACGACTCTGGAACGTCGCCCCCGAGAATGACAGAATTAAACCTGTTTTAGAGCCATTCTGATCTCGTACAAGCTGACGTCCGGGATTTCTTCGGTATAGTGCCGAGTTAGCTTGGATATGGGGTCTTGGACCAAGCTGACAACAGGATTCAGTCTATCAGTCATCTGTCTATTAAGCTGCCTGAGTTCGGACCAATCGGCTGAAGACTGTACCGTCATTTCCTTTCTCCTCTCCATGACTTGAAGAGTCTGGTCAGAAAGCTTTTTTGTTCTTGTAGCGCGACGGGTCTTAAAGAATTTTGACCCGACCGCGTGGACAGTTTCCACGAACCTGTTGTTCATATCATTCGAAGATTCGCACTCTTCCAGGCATTGGAAGCGATTATGTAATTCGAGTTGAAAGCTATCGGGGTTCTGGTATTGGACAGGTGTAGGTCGGAGTGTAGACTTCATCAAGCGGGACCGCTCGACTTTCGTACGAAGATTCAATGTGCCTCGAACCATCCGGTGATCACTCCCAGTTTTAATCCTGCTGATCACAGAGACATCATTGAATATTTGTCGTTTGTCCGTCAAGATGAAGTCTATCTCATTTTCAGCTATACTTACTTCAGTATAAAACTTTAATAATATTGCGATTCAGCTGTGCTATTTGTATCTACAGTGGCTGATCCAATGACGATGGGGAGGGAATACGGTGCGTTATGTGGCTATGCACCACCCTCCTGTTTCCTCAGATGGAATGGATGGCGTGTTTCCAGAACCGAGCTGGCCGAAAAAAAAAAAATTGGAAATTTTTCGAAAGTCATCGTACTTAATTAACCCTTGGGCGTAGATAAAAAATATCGAAAAAAGAGGTTTTGTGGCATTATTTATAGGTTCATTAGGACCCTTTTTAATATTATTTATGAAAATCTAAAAATATATAATATAATCATAAGTACGCGAAATTTCGGTGGTAATTATTTTACCATCGCCCGTTTACGTTTAAGTGTTGGTGGTAATTATTTGACCTTAGTCCATTAAGGTTGGTCCATTAAGAGCTGCTATAGTCCAGAGCATCTTCTTCTTCTGGAGCAATATGAAAGCTTTTTTAAGCATGGTATTGCACAGAAAGCTACTTTGCAGACATCGCAAGTAATCCTTGATCGCTTTTGAGTATTTTTCTTGCTACAAAATCGGTATCTAGTAAATTTCACTCGATCTTCTGGGTAGTGTGGCACAGACGAACGTCTAATTTCAGCGGGTACACCAAAATTTCCACCTCCTTTGTTTCTGAAAATAATATTAGTGCTCCTTTTTTTCCCTGTAAATCCATCTATAAGATTGCGAGCCAAACGAAGTCTCAAATCTCGATGTGTGTGTTTGCTTGTGTTTTTGTATGTAGCCTATGTAGGTACGCGTTGATGATAGTGACATCAAACATGAATTAAAATAGGCGCAACCAGTTCCGTCTCGATTTTCGGTCGATTGGATACGAGGCACGGAAGTGAAAGGCCCAGCCTTTCTTTCTCTAAAATCAGTTTATTGATCTCATTCACTGTGTCGTTTCTGGGTGACACTATTGCCCTAGAAAAAAGCCAATGATAATCTCTTTCCAATAAATTTACAAGACCGGGATATATTGCTTTTATTAAATGTTTTAACCTGTGTAATATGTGACCCAATCTATCGTCAAGTTTAATATCATCGCTAGTACTGTTGGACAGCAAATTTTTTTTATCTCTTAAACTATGCAATCAAAAACCATACTGTAAAAAACTAATTTATTTAAAACTATAAACGACTAGCGACCCGACCTCGCTTCGCTTCGGTTTCGATCGCTCTGACCCGCGTTTTCAATCTCTGATACCTTCAAAAATATTTGATATTATGCCTACTTTAATAATTTCCTGTAAAAACTCATTTTGATCTATATTAAATGCACCGCGTCTAATGTAAGTATTTAATTGGATAACAAATAATACTGTATTGTTTAAAATAGCTTCGTAAATAACACATTATATTTCAGTAATAAATATATACAAGATAGAAGCTGTGTGGTGGTGTGGTATGTGCCGGTCATAAAACTATTGCCAATAACTTTTACGATATGTACTTTGAAAGAAAAGTACACACCTACTGTATCGACCCCAACTAATTGGGATAAGATATATAAAAGATAGCTTTTGCCCGCTATTTTTTCCATGTAGAAGTCATCTTTGACGGAGGTAAATAGAAAAAGCAATGCAAGATGTTGAAGGTTTGTTGTTAGGATGATGGTCGACAGCGTCAGAATCTGGGATATGGTCGCGGCCTTCTTCTCCTGGAAAACTTATAACACCTCACTGCTATACTAACCAGCCAACCAAGCCTAGCGATTGCGGCCCTGGTCTCATCTGCGGGGTAGGCGTCCAATAGTGAACGGAATATATTCTGCGAACAGTGAACAGAATATGTTCTGCCGGGCCGGCCACGGATTTTAGTGAGTGTCTAGGAAAAAATTTAGGTGTGAAGTACTTAGTAGATGTGTAGTACTTGTGCTAAATTTTAATCCTATAATGAAATAAATGTATCACCGTAGAATATATAACTTTAAAAATTTATTTAAATTTAAAAATTAACCGGAAAACATACTGTAAAGAACGAATTTATCTAAAACTATTAAAGATAAAATTTTCTCAGTGATAAGGCAATAGAAAAATCTTCTAATAGAAAAAAAATATTATATTGTTAGGTGTCAAATTAATATTAACGAAAAGCGGGTAGCGCAACCTATATAAAGTGCAGTTACGGAGACTAGAGACGGCATTATACATCCGACCTACCTAGCGCGCGGAAGCTCTGCTTGCTTGTGTACCGATTACCATTTATATTTATGTCGTTGAATTGTTAGAATTAGGAATTAGTTTAAGGAGTGCTTATAATTTGTTTATTGGTTGGTTTTGTGGAAAATGAAAGTGATTGCGATAATTAATATTTCAGTGTCATACATTAGAAACCATTTAATTGTTTTCTCTTTATATTAAAAATCCTTCGTCTTCTAACATCAGAAGTGGGATAAAGTACTCAAGCCTACAAACCACCTTACTCATTTTGGTCATCTAAATTTAAAATGTTTTTGTTTTCATAAAACAAACCAATCTAACGTACGTTTAAGTTTAATTTTGTGCGTGTGTGAAGTGATACAAATATGCTGACGCCGTGTGGGTCACGTAGTCGTGTACGTCGAAGCCTGGACCGGGTTCGTAAGATTTTGTACATCAAGTGATAATTAATCACTTTGAACAGTCATTTTTAAATTTCTTGTATAATATTTCATTTTTAAAGTAGTCTTATATAAATTTGTAGTAGTCGAATATAAATTTGTAATGATGTACGGAGAAATATGATCCGACATCACGGTTTCTAAGCACTACGGGTTCTCTTTATCTTTACAGTAGGGCTACTAGCTTAAAGAGATATTTGAGATTTAAAAAAAAATGTGTTTAAAAATGTATGGAACGAAGTGATCACACTTTTATACCTACCCTCTCGAAAGATTTATATTACTTGGCTTAAATAAATTTCCTATGTTTTTTCATGAGCCTGGAAATCACATTCTGACGTGATAGTCTAAACACCGGATCCTGCAGAAAAGTGAAATAGAAGTCTAGTGAGGGGGTCTAGTGTAGTACTCAACTGCGCAGTCCTCATCGCTGCCAGAATAGTGGCGTTCTGCCGTGAACGAGCTGCAACCGCCACAATCAGCGAAACCGTGAATCGGAACGCGAACAGCGCTCTGATCATCGAACCGAGCAACATGATGTTATCGCCCATTGGAAGGTGGCGATTCAAGGAGTATGCTCTGGCAACATTAGCGTTACGGTTGAGTGGTTTCGTGGTGAAAACGGGTATAAATAGCGGCTACAGACGCGTAGACGGGATTCTGTTGTGATATCTAATCTGTGGTAGAAGTCTGTTAATAAGTTATATGTAGTAATAAATGTTTAAGTGTATATCTATGTCATTTGTTTGTTGTACTCTTTTATCAGAAGTGCTCTGAATCACTGCCCACACAAAAACCACCGTGCTCCATTCTGCAAGGATACATGTATGCGGGTAACGTACAAAAATATTTGCTAAATATTGTAAAGTGATTTTGGATATCCCGGTATTTATTCACTGTATGTATATATAAAATACGTAAAGATGATGATTGTATTGTAAAATATGTAAGTGATTGTATGCTAAAATACAGGCTTTATTTTGGAATGGTGTATTTAAAGGGATAAGCTGAAACCGTAGGTAGCGCGTACCACTAACAATTGTAATCGTGAGCAGGTTATATTGTAAAATAAGCGATGGCTTGTAACGTTTGGTGAAGACATGTGCCGTATGTTCCTTTGTATACAAAAATGACACGAGTTTTGTTGGGTATCATAACTAGGAAATGGTAATGAATGCATATATAAAATAAATGTTCTGCGATTTAGAAATTCTTATGCTACCCTCGCATTTAAATAAAGTTAGAAGCGCATGTTTCCTCACGGTATACATACCTATATACTTAGATAATGACACCGCATTGAACATAGCTCATCTAAATGGGATACAAATCTATTAGCGAAAGGTAAAATAATAGTGTATTAACCAAAGTGAATAAGTTTCATTACGTCAAAAGTGGTACTGCGTAAATGCCTTAAAAATGCAGAGATTAATTAATGGACAAAGTGTATATGTCAATAAAGGCACGATGCAAAAGAGGTACTGCATAAATGCCTAAGTTAAGCATGTGCACTGAGTCTTACTATTTTGTATAAAATCGTTGAATTGACTACTGTATGAACATAGTAGTAACATGAGTGATTAAACGTTATGGGTATTCATATGCTGTAAAATAGCCCAACTAGCCCACCATGTTAACGGGTAGATTGCTTGGTATTTACTTAAAACAATAATTGGCAAGTGTTATGAAAACTATTGTAGTGGTAATACAAAACTATTCATCTAATGAACATCATTCAGTTCAAGCCACTCTCAAACTGTTTGCGTAGGTACATATGCACAGTCAGTTTAGTAAGCATTGCAATAGGGATTCCAAAAATTGGAAGGTATACTGTGACAATAGTCTGTTGATCTATCGAAATATTGTAAGTGATAAGTATGTTGACCGATAAGAGGATGACACTGTATTCTTGGGGTATTTACTATTAATTGTATATGTAAAATGGCCATGTATTCCCAGTGATGAAAAAGGTCTTCAAACCCATGGCATAAAACAGACATTATGTACCAGCCCTGGAACTTCTAATGTTATCAAAGTAATCGTCGAGATGAATATCTGACGACCATGGTTCACGAATAATTTATTATTGATGACATCGTGTTAGTCATTAAAGTCAGGTGTGGCCGAGCTAAGAGTGTTATAGGTTATGACACGGATGATGGACTAAAATTTGTATTGGTATATATAATCTCAGGATTCGTCTAATGCTCTTACCTCGGATAAGTGAACTGTGAGTGGTTATCTCGTCGGACAATGTATTAAGGAGAATTGTCTTAATGTTGTCAGTTTGTGTTGAAAGGTAACTAGGGTTGGCCAAAGGCATCGCCTAGGGAAAACACAAACTGTGATCACATTGATGAGTGGCTATCTTGCTTGTTCATTTTCCGACGGTTTTATTTGTATACATTATTGAAGGTAGCCGATTTAATGTTTTCTTTAATTCACGGTTAATGCTCTTGCTTCGGACAATTGAACTGTAGGTGGTTGCCTCGTCAGACAATGTATCAAAGGAATAATTGTCTTAATGTTGTCAGTTGTGCTAAGATGCTACTAGGGTTCGCCAACTCATCGCCTAGAGGAAAATGCAAACTGTGATCACATATTTGATGAGAGTAATACTGGTTCAATTGCCGAATGTTTTACTTGTAATCCAATAATGTATACAGATAGTCGAACAAAGTTGGCAGATTAGGTCTTGAGCTGGCCGCCGATGGAATAGCTCAAGAGGCTGTTTGCATCTTTGGTCGATTTCCATGATATAAATGAATAGTTTGGCAAGATTTGGAAGATAATGGCCTTGGATAAGGCGTGTCTTTAACACTTGTCACAAAGTATCCACCAGTTGCAGAATACTGACATAATTTTGTGTACGTTGTTTGTCCTCAGCAATCGCATCAGACTATCATGGCATCCAGGGACGAATGCCATCACAGGACGGCCGGATGTGTCGCCCCTCGAAAGGTGGCGATTACGAGAATTGAAAGATAAGACATTGTTAACGATGGTTTACGATTTTGTATTATTTCATTATTTGTATATTATGATGGTTTACGAATGCTATGTGGTATTAGTTACGAATACTATTGGCCTTCGCTTTGCTCATGGAAATCTCAAACGCATTATACGAGTCTTATGTTAACTTGGGCCAACACACGTGAGGTCGTTTGGTCAACAATTACACTCCTAGAGAGGGTTGACGTCAGACAGGTGGCCGATCGTAGAACTGCTGCCAATAACTTTTGCAATATGTACGATGGAGGAGGAATGCATATTGCTTCGACCCCAAGTAATTTGGATAAGAGCGGAAAATGATGATGGTTTATAATTTTGTTCTCAGCAAGCGCAGTGGACTATCACGGCATCCAGGGACGGATGCAGCCACAGGACGGCCGGATGTTATCGCCTATTGGAAGGTGGCGATTCAAGGAGTATGCTCTGGCAACATTAGCGTTACGGTTGAGTGGTTTCGTGGCGAAAACGGGTATAAATAGCGGTTACAGACGCGTAGACGGGATTCTGTTGTGATATCTAATCTGTGGTAGAAGTCTGTTAATAAGTTATATGTAGTAATAAATGTTTAAGTGTATATCTATGTCATTTGTTTGTTGTACTCTTATATTAATATGATTAATCGTGAATTTTGAAACAGTATTCACAGTATTCATCAGAATTTTAAAGTATTAACTGTGAAAGGAACATGAAACAACAGTGACACGACAATGAAATGACAGTTAAACGACGGTGAAACGACCATGAAACGACGGTGAAACAACATTGGATTCACTCCTATTTTACTGTGTCACAATAGTGCTTTGACTGTCAATTAACTATACATTTATCAACTGTTTACCATGGTTTCACTCTATAGCTGCCCTATAAGTGTCGTCTTAACCATTGTACCTAGGTATAATATTCTAATATATACCATATTTTGACAGTTGTGAAATGAAACAAAAGCACGAATGATACACCGTGACACTGAAACACTGTTGTAACACTAAGTTGTCACTGTTGGTCACAAAGGGAACTACCGACATCTCATGGTTGTTTCACCGTGACCACAAAACCGCCAGGGTATTGATGCACAACCATAACCGAACCAGCAAACACGATTAGGAAGTTCAGATGTTAGAGAGCAATCCTCACCATTCTCGTGTGCGCTTAGACATTGGTAGAGAAGTAGTTGTCTCCGATCGCCATCTGGCGCCTGCTGGAGAGAGACTCTTAGAGTCAAGTGAAGATGATTCTAATGACAACGTAGACTTTGTGGATGTCATAGAAAGAGATCTATCAGGGACTACTTCATATACCCAGGCACAAGATCGTCCTGACCTAGTTCGACCACAGAACTTTGGAACTGAAAACTTGCTACGTTCTGACAGAGATCGCCGTCAAAAAAGCTCGGAAGAATGTGATAATATTATAAACCCCTTGCCTTGGACTAGCGTGCTCAAATATTAGATAAAGAACATAAATATAATTAATATTAGGTTTGACAGTGTCAATATATTTATAATGAACAATTTTGTTGAATAAAGCCTACATCAGAATTACAGGTTTATTTCTTACTATAATATGATAATCAATAGATTAATTACTTTCGAGTGTTGTTTTTATTATATTGTGTACAATTATTAATGTAGCTATTTAATAAAATACACACTCGCTACTTTCACCCTCATATCCTCGTTCACATAATTTATTCATATTCGTAATGACAACCCTCCTTGTCAAAGGTCGTCCCTCCTCATCACGTGCTCATACCAAAACAATCTCCTAATATTATGTTTGACAGGCGCCAGTTCCGGACTTGCCCTAACACTTGTCGCACAAGTCTGACGTTATTGTCTTCTTTGTGCGACTCAAATGTGTTGTTCTGTGTCTGTGTGTGGTGCAACTTGTGTGAGTCTGACGTAACCTCGGTGATACATTTATTGATAAACAGGTTCTGGTAGTTTACAAAAATGTGCACGCCTTACGGAACAGATACATGGTATTGTTTGTACCAGGTACACGTCAGTTTCAATAGCGCAGCACTAGTGTGTACCGAGTGAGTCGGTGTTGGGTTACGAAATAAAACGTTAATGTATTTGGTACAAATATAATGGCGTTTTAGTGCGGCGGCGTCGCGCGGAGTAGGCGGCTACGGGCGCAACAGGTGGCGCGTCAGGTCGCGTTCGCTCATGGTGGGTGCTCGCGGCTTCAGCTCCGGCACGATGGCGCTGCCCAGCACCGACAGCCCGTCACGATCCCTGCACACAAATACGTGATGCAGCGCGGCCGACGGGCGCTCGGCGGCAGCGCGCTGCACGTACCTGAGCGGCGCGGCCTCGCCGTCCTCGGGCAGCCAGCAGTGCAGGGAGCACCCCCGCCGCGTCTGAAACAACCGCCTTCTAGGTGTCATAGGCACCGCTAGCGGGCACCCGAGTGCGCAATAGCGCCGCGTACCGTACCTTCACAGAGCTCTTGAGCTTGCTGCGCGAGGCGCGGTACGTCTCCAAGTCCGGAAGCTGATCACTCGATTTCCTCGAGCTCTTGGACGCAAGAATTGAGGAATCTGCAGTCAGACATTTGCATAAGCTGGTTAAGAAAGCGCACAGAAACTCAAACATATTAAAAATACAAAGTACACATATCAGAAGTGAAACTTTGGCAAACTATTTTTAAATCTATTTTACATACACCAACCAATAGCGTGTACTCTCTCTCTCTCTCTATCTCTCTAATGCTACCAAGAGTCGCTCAAAGAGGAGACCGAGAACGTCTAATGTGTTCTATCTCATTCTCTCGCCGGCTGAATCCTATACATTTATGTGTTTGTGTCTCTATGGACTTATTTTTTCGTTTCATCGAGTTTGAAATCACAACGATTCTAAAGAAGTTTCACTTCAAAAAAATAAATTATAATAATAATGTTAAATAATGAATGATTGTTAAATAATTGTTCGGCAGCGAGCGAGCGGTCGGTGGCGAGGCGCGCGCTTCACTCTTGTTACAAATACCTTCATACAACTGTAGTTTGCCACCAAAATTCCCAGAAGATACCATTAACAGTGTGGTCACAGCACTGTCGATAGCGACGCGCGACGATGTGACTTAATGATGGACAATGACTAATACTAAGAGACTAAACAGGTAAACAAAATTGTAACTCGACACTGGCAACAATGCGCAAACAATGATGGTTAGTAACTGCTGGTGGACTGATGGTCAACATTACCAAAAGTACAGCTAAGTCGTTGTTTAACACAGGAGACGAATTGGAGAGGCTACAATAGTACCTAGTAGAATATATTTTTTGTCTTGATTAACTAAATAGATAGGTACTTCGTTATGTTCACAATTCACCACCCCCTATCTTACCCGTGTGTGATCGCAAGAGACGACTAAGGGATATAAAACGCATATAACGTCGACGCAAGAGAAGGAAGTATTGAGACAAAACCTTTTACCAACACGTCTAACCAGCGCAGTAGGTATGTGATAATTTCCCTCCCATTGTGGAAGGGGCTCGAGCCTGGCAGCGGAACGTACACGAGCTGAAATGAACTAAATAAATTTACAACTAAACAATTACTGTTTGTAATTATTTGTATTTTGTTTAACTTAAAAATCTAGTGATAAGCTTGCGCTCGAGTTGCAAGGGCTGTGAGTAATTAAGCGAGATAGAACACCCACCGAACAAGCTTTCATCTCGAAACGATATTTATCTAGCCTAAGTAAGACTGCTTGCAGTTTAGTGATATTTCCATGAGGATTTGCCAAATTTAAAAAAGAACTTTAAAACAAATTAACATATCATCAAAAATAATGTAGGTGCCAAAATACTCCTTGCGGAAGCCCGTACAAGTAAGAATACGGTTATTTAGGTACTAACTACTGCCATAGTGCTGCCATCTTAACATTAATGAAATCAACTGCATAGCAAATCAAATCGGGCAGCCATGCGACAGTTGCGATATAACAACGTGATGATCTGAACAGTTAAACGTGTGAGAGGCGTCGCCCGCGTCTATACACATTCACTGACCGCACGCAGCGAACTCGGTACACTAGAAGGACGCCTCAGGCGCGTTAGCGTTAGGGACCTCACTAGACCTGGGTAACTTGACTGAATGAGAAACAAATGATAAGTTACTTGTATCAGTATCACATTATTGATGTAAGTTAACATTTGTCCAACATAATGCAACGATTGCGTTTAGCTTATTTAGTGAAGTACTCACAACGTGTAATGGCGGGCAATTTCAGCAAATAAATGAACCTAAATCTATGTTTGTGTGAGTGTTGCGGGTGCGGGGCGCTCGTCTACAGTGCGGCGGCGGGCGGGTGCTGGGGCGGGTGCGGGCGCGGCCGTTACCGAGCGCCTCCTTCTTCATGGTGAGGGTGAGGCGCGGCGCGCAACTGGTGCAGCGACGGCACGAGCAGCACGCCTCCTCCTGCACACACAAACATACACGACGCGTTAGCGGGGCGGGACGAGCGCGCACGTGGGGGGGGCGGTGCGGTTGCGGCGTACCTGCTGGCGCGGAGGTGCAGGGCGCGGGGGCGCGGCGCGTTGCGGGAAACGCAGTCGCATCTCCACGTCGGTGGGCAGCGCGGCGCGGCACGAGCCCGCCACCGTCACTGACCAGTCGCCTGCGCACCGACACGCGTCAGCGACACCCCCTGGGCGGTGGGGTCGCGCGCCGCTCCCGTACGTACCTGACGCGTCGGCGCCGCGGCGCGCGGGGCGGCGGCGCGTCAGCCAGCGCGGCGCGGGCGCGCACAATGCGCTGGCACCCGACTCGCTGCTGTCGCTAGACGCGCCGGAAGGGGCGCGCGGCGGCGCGTCGGTGGCGGGGCTGTCGCCCTCCAGCGAGCACGTGGCGCCCTTACACTTGTCGGCGGTACCGGAAGCCGGCACGTTACGTGCGCGGCGCCCGGAGCCCGCCGTGGTGGGCGGCGCGCGGTGCGTCTGAGCGCACTCGGACGCACGACGCACTCTTATTTTTTTGTAGTTAGCGCCCTTCGGCTTGACACCTTGATACGAATGAAGCACCAGTTACAGACTCGATAGTTTATTGCACGACTACTGTGCGGCGCGGCGCGTGCGACCGTCGGCCGGCGACACTCTCACTGTGCGTGTGGACAGACTCACGGACTACGCGGGCGCGTGGCGTGCGATACACTCTAGTGGTGACCGTCGTCTCTAGGTGCTCTGCAGGGAGGCGTGCGGGGCGCGCCGCTACTCGACGCGTACGAGGTGAGTGGGGATGCGGCGGTGCGGCGGCGTAAGGGAGGTACCTGCCGGGGGCGGGGGCGGCGCGCGTGGCGACGTGGCCGCCGATTGGCTGCGCGGGGACGTCATCGTGCCCTGGTGCCGCGAGCGCAGCGCCACCGTCTCGCTCATGGGCGAGGTGGCTGCGCTGCGGGTCTCGCGGGGCAGGGGGCAGGCGAGGGAGGCGCGGCGCGCGTGCGGCTCCTCGGGTATCGGGTCGAACACGCGGCGGTAGGGTAGTGAGGCGCGTCGCGGCGCCCGCTCGTTGCCGTTGAGCTCGGCGCCGTAGTCGCACTCGGTGGGCGGTCGCTGAGCTCGCTCCCCGACCGGCACGGGGATGCGTGATTTTTTGTTCTTTATACAGATGTTTTGATTTTCGTCGGAGTGTATCGTGTCGGTGGAGCTGTGCGAGGTGGCCGCGCACTCCAGTATCTCGAGAATCTCTATGCACCTGTTGCCCTCGTGGATCTCAGACTTCTGGTACAGGCGCTTGGCAGCACGCTCGTCGGCGCGCGGCGGCCTCGACGACAGCTTGCCGTGCACGCGGGGCCACTCGACCTCCGGCGTCGTGTCCGCTGGGGGTGCGCCACAGTTCTCGATCGCTTTGATAGGTTCCGTGCGGGCGGTGGGCCCGGGCCGCCGCCGCCAGGTGCGCGTGACGCTGGCGGCCCCGTCGGCAGGTCGACGCCCGACGCGCGCACACCTGTACTCGTCCAGCGCGATCTTGGCGATGACGTCGTCGACGAGCGCGCCCACCAGAGCAGCGCAGTCCCGCTCGAGTGCGGCGCGGCGGGCGCGCTCGGCGGCACGGTCGCGTCGCAGCGGTCGCGCCCGGGAGCGCCGAGCGCTCTCCATTCGCTGCTCCCGCTTGCGGTGGCGCCGGTGCAGCCGTTGCTTGATCACCTCGGGCATTCGCTCAGCTACCGTAACGTTCTCCTCGAGGCGGGCGCGCTCGTCGTCCGCGATGCCTATGAAGAAGGACTCGGGCTTGTCGCGCGGCGGTGGCGCGGTGCGCTCCGGCAGCAAGTCCAGCACGGCGACAGCCGAGCGCACCAGCTCGGCCTGCCTGCGGCTGCGAGGCCGACGCGACGACGGGTAACGCGGCGAATTGGGATCGTCGAGGCTGTCCACGAGGCTGGTGCAGTCGGAACCGCCGAGTTCGGCGTCGTCCGACGAGGACGCGTTCACCTCCATGGAGTCGGTGTGCGGCAGTGCAGAGAAGCGGGGCACCACGGGTCGATCGCTCGCGTCCGAGTAGTAATTGCCGGCGCCCACGCAGCCGTACACCTGACGCCCCTCGCGCTCCGCCAGCGCCGCCTCCGCACCGTCGATGAACGCGTCCACATCGGAGATGTCCACGTGGGAGACCTCGGGCGGATCGACGGTCGTAGGCTCGTCCGGCGCTAAACTACGCAACTCGTCCTGGAACAACTTCTGTATCTGCTGCAGCACGGATCGGTCCACGTCGTCGTGATGTATGTCGAAGGGGTCGCAGGGGCAGGGTGAGGGCGTGGCGGCGGCGACGGGGTGCTCCGCCGAGGCGCGAATGTCGTTGGACTCTGCGCTGGGCGGTTCCTCGCGGATACTGAGCGCGTGCTCGTCAAACTGGTCGCGGCGCCCCTCGGCGTGGTACAGCTCCTCGTTACCGAAGATGATCTGGTGGTTGGACGTGGGGCTGAGGTGCACCACGGTGTTGACGCCCGCGTTCTGTAGCTTCACCTTGATTTCCTTCTCGACGACGCTCATTTGCCTGTCGCCGCCCATCGTCGCGTTCATACACTCGAGCTGGTCGGTCAGCGAGTTGAGGCTCTCCACCAGTATGTTGGAGACGTACTCGTCGATGTCGACGTGCCGCCGGGCCGGCGCCGCCAGTGCCTTCGGCTGCATGCGGTCGGGTGTCGGTGCGGTGGAGCGGGGCAGCGCGTGCAGCGTCTCGGACACGACGATCTCCAACACGTCGTACGGCGGCGACGTCTGCACGGACAGCAGCTCCCCCGTGGTACAGGGCGAGGCGGAGAGCGAGCCCGAGGTGTCCCCGGGTGGGGCCGGCGGGGGCGGCGGGCGCGCTCGCTCGTAGCTGTTGCGCATGGCGGCGCGCAGCATGTCGCGGTCAAGGCGCGGACGGGGCGGCGTTGGGGCGGGCGCGCCGAGTGCAGAGTGCGGGCGCAGCTCGCAACGCGAGGCGCCAAGCGAGCGCACTTCGCGCGCGGGCGGCGCGCAGCAGCAGCACGCGGGGAGCGCTGGGGGGGCTCGCGGTGCCGCCGACGCCGCCGAGCGGCTGGATGGCGGCGCGCTGTCGTCCGAGTCGGACCGCTGCTGTGCCAGGCGGTACCTGTAACGGGTCAGACCTCTCGCTCGCACATCACTCGGCACTAAAGTAGTTCCGCCTGTCGTCGGTGTCGTACCGGACACCATATAGTTATGACGCCGTCATGCCGCGACAGTGACGGCGCCACTCTGGACCCCTTTGTATGTACACGCAAGTCATACACTGTGCTATGTATGGATGGTCACATAGAGACGGATGGATGGAATGAACGGGGACGGATGAGAATGGATGGGATGAACGGTGTTGGTGGGGGTTGGATACGATATGTGAGGATGTAAGAGATGAATGAATTGAGATCGAAGTAATAAGTGGGGATGGATGGGATGGGTCGAGGTGGATGCGATAAATGGGACGATAATTAATACGAATGGTGATGGATGGGGATAAGTGGGTAAGAACTTATACTAATAAGTGGTGACAGTTGGGATAAATGGTAACAGGTAAAGATGGATCGGATGAATTGAAACAAATGGGTATGAATGTGATGATTAGACAATATGGAATAGCTGGCATGAGTAAGCACGGATTGTGAAGTTCGGAATGAGTGGAGATGGTTGGGATGAGTGGTCAGGGTGTGGATGAAAGCATGAGTGCGGATAGATGGGGACAGATAGGAATCAGTTTTCATATATAGCAACGGTCACACGGTCACATACACACACAACTTCAACACATGCCGTATGTCTACAACTGTCCAGAGATCCTAATAACATACATACATACATACATATCATCACGCCATATCCCTTGCAGGGTAGGCAGAGAGAACAGAGTGCCAGAGAACTCTATCTCTGCATACTTCACTCGCTTCCTCAACATTCATAATTCTCTTCATACACGCTCGCCGGTTTCGGAGACTCTTGACTCCACCTTTCTTCAGTACATGACCGATCTGGTCTAGGTAGGTTAGTCTCGGTCTCCCTCGGTACCTACATCCTCCCACTTTCGCATTGTATATCTTCTTAACCAGGCGTTCGTTCGGCATTCTTTCCACATGTCCGAACCATCGGAGCATTCCCTTTCGCATCTTTACACCAATACTCTCTTTCATACCTACTCGCTCTCTTACGTCGTCGTTACGAATGCGGTCGGTCAGCCTAACTCCACAGATTTTTCGCAGAGATCGCATTTCGACCGCATTAATTTTACTATCATACTCTTTTCTGCATACCCAACTCTCGCTTCCATACAGTAATGTTGGGACAAGCACTGCGTTATGTATTGCTACACGTGCCTTCTGGCTGAGGTGGTGGCTGCCGAAAAGTTGCCCCAACGCTCCGTTCACTCTATTTCCCGCATTCACTCTTCGCTCTATATCAGTGGTGTACCTTCCATCTCGGCTAAATCCACATCCAAGATATACAAATTCATCCACTTGCTCTAGTACATCATTACCTATTGTTACTCTTACATCTGTTCTGGTTTTATCTCTTTCAAAGACCATTATTTTGGTTTTGCTCACATTCACGCGTAGACCCCTTTTCTTACAATCTTCTGTCATTGTGTCGACTAGGGTCTGCAGGTCAGTCGCTGACTGTGCCAGCAGGACTGCATCATCTGCATAAAGCAGAGCATTGACCACTGAGTCGCCCATCTGGACTCCCACATTCATATCGTTCAACCTTTGGAGACATTTATCCAGATATATGATAAACAGCCTGGCTGACAGAACGCACCCCTGCTTAACGCCGATATTGACGTCAAACCAAGGCGACATTCCATCATCCAGCCGCACACAGGCTCTACAGCCCATGTAACTGGACTGCACAGCCTGTAGCAGTTTACCGTTAATACCATACTCCGGTAAAATGTCCCAAAGTTCCTTTCGTACAACCGTGTCAAATGCTCTCTCCAGATCCACAAAACTGCAGAAAACCCTCTGACCTAGAGCCAGATGCTTCTCCACAATGTTGCGCAGAGAGAACACTTGATCCATGCATCCCCTTCCACTCCTGAAACCTCCTTGTGTCTCACACAGTAAACCATCGGACACCATCCTCATTCTCCTTTCAATAATTTTTCCATACACTTTTGCTGCCAAACTGGTCAAGCTTATTATGGCTCTGTAATTTGCGCAGTCATAACGTGAACCCTTGTTTTTAAACAAAGGCACGATGACTGCGCTATTCCAGTCCCTGGGAACCATTCCCGAGCTCCAACATAAATTGAGGAGCAACAGGAACGCCTCCCAGACACAAGAGCCACCGAGCTTGATCATCTCGGCAGACACCATATCAATGCCCGCTGCCTTACCATTTTTCAAACTTCTTATCGCCCATTCAACTTCATCCATACTGATGCCATCGGAGGACGCCGTTGTCGAATGTTGATCTACTAAACCACATCCAACACCGGCGCCAACCGTAGCATCCGCATACATATCGCCAAAATATTCACTCCATCGGCTTAACACGTCTTGTGTTTGTGTAAGAATGTCTCCACCTTTAGACCTTATTTTATTCATTCTGAAGGCTGACCAACCACCCCGAGACTTCTTCACCTCCCTCCAAAAGAGTTTGGTGTTACCCTCGAAGTTTTTAGTCAGCCTATCTTCTGCACTCATACTTGCTCTATCACGTTTCTCTTTCACTAAGGCCTTGGTGTCATTCTTACATTGCCGATATATTTCTTTCTTCTGTTCAGTCATACTGTCATTCAGATTCAAAGAAGAGACATAGTCCAGCCACGCTTTCTTCTTTTGCTCTACGGAAGCTGCCACTTCCGCATCCCACCATGCATCACCATTTGTTTTTCTATGCTTCTTTGAACTTCCACATACTTCTTTCGCTGTATCTACCATACTCTCTTTCAATACTCTCCAGCATTCTTCAATGTCCGATTGCGGCTGGCTTGCCATCGTCAGCCGTTCTCGGACACCCTCTGCATACTTTTCTCTTACACACTCTTCTTGCAACCTTTCAACCTTTATTCTTTCAAGCCCTCCGAAGTGGACACGCTCTCGCCAGTGCCTCCACTTTCTGAACAGACCACTAAATCTCGCAATAACGAGATAGTGGTCCGTATCGACTGTGGGGCCCCTGTAGGCTCTTGCGTCCAATATTTTGCTTCGGAGGCGACTGTCTACCAAAATCCTAATAACTATATGACAATATAATCCATCACCACTCGCCCCCTCCATCATCACTCATCCGTCTCCTTTCATCGGATCCATCCGTCACCACCTGCCCATACATAGCAAACTTTATAACATACGTGCGTGCTCACAGCGCAGTCGAGTGGGCGCGACACCCTAGTGTGCAGCACGGTCCATACTCACTTCCTCATGACCGTCTCCGGCACCGAGTACCGTCGCCGCAGCAGCCCCGGCGACGCGTCCGGCCGCGGGCGCGCCATGCCCACAGCACCGGCGACAGCGGCCACACCGGCGCACGTCGCGCTGTGAACACACGCATCGCGGTGAGGGACGACCGGCTATACACAGTACACCGCACGGCGCGCGCACACTATGTCGTGTCGTCACACACGACACTGGTCAAACATTTGTATTTGTATTGCAGGGAGTTAAGTCGCGAAAGCCGGCGGAGAGATTTTTAAGAAAACAAAGAGTGGACTACAGCCCTTAAGAGGTAGATAATACAAAAGGCAGTTACAGAGGTGCCATCACCGTTTAGTGATATCAATGCTGGCAGCGCTCGCTCCGTTACGACGACGTCACTGCCGGTAACAATTTAACAAATGATAACAATAATCAATGTTTACTGACATAACGTGTACGTTGTAGTGAAGGTGACACCCGACTGCCCGTGGGGGACACGACTGCGCCAGTTACCGGTGCGCGGTGTACTCACACCTGCCCCTTTAAACTATGCCATTATTTTCACATCAAAATCAAATGAAATAGTAAGAAAAACGTAACATTATGTTAAAAGTAAATGTATCTGTGTCTGTGTCTGTGTGCTTGTTTTTGCTCAATCACTCACTCCTCCATGCACAAACCCAGTATCTAATTATGCATTCTTGTATCATTCATATATTTGTAAAATAAGTATATATTACAATATTAGCCAATGTACGTAGGTTTTTAAAGACATAAACCAGTGTTCAGCGTTCAGAGTCCAGCAAATTGTGGAAGTTGTGCGCGTCGTCCAGGTAAGTGTATCGTCCAGCAGTGCACCCAAGAACGTGCTGCACATTTACACTTGCCTCGGATTGTGTTTCTATTGCACGGAGAGATATCTATTTTGAGGCTAAGCGATGCGATAGGTATTCCTACAGACGTTTTGCGGAGGCAGACATATTTTGTTTTACTAGTATCTTAAAATAAATGTGTACATTGTGAAAGATCAAGTTATGTCAGGGTAGCACTCCTAGAAAGATCATTGATATAAATAAGGAATAAAGTCGGTACCAACATACTGCCCTGTGATACACCAAACTTTCACATTAAGTCGGCACGTTCGTTACCATCTACCTTACATCTACCTTAACTCATTGCATACCTATTGGTTAAATAGTCTAGAGAACTAGTTAAGGGCCGCGCCTTTTATACTGACATTTTCCAAGCGTGTCAATAGAATCTGTATAGATACTGTATCAAATGCCTTTTGGACGTCTAAAATACACCCAAATATTTATCACCTATATCTACATATATACGACACTACACTTGATGTTAGAGTCAAGGCTGCATCCTCCATTGATTTTTTTTTCTCTAAAGCTGAATTGACAGTTACTAAGTAAGTTATTATTTTGAAAATATTTTAATACTCTCAGCTTAGAATAATATCACATAGAAGGATAGTTCGGTATTTTAAGTGTTTAAAAAAGTGAAGCCAAAACTCCTATTAGTGTCCTGTGCATGTACACGAGTACACACGCACACTACTATAAAATAGAGATGCCTCTACATTGCAGTTTCCCCATAACCACCGATACCTACCGGTACCCGGGTATTTCTTTGTCTTCGGTGGCCCGCCCGGCGGTTTACCCATGCGGGTTCCTCTCATGCCGACGCCCCGACAGCTTTCGCCGTCGAGGCGTCGCCTTCACGCGGTGGCCTCACGTCGGGTGACCGGACAATTCCCCGGTCCGATCACCCGAAGCCTCGGTTAGGGCGGCATCAGGCGCAGATATTCGCGCCTGCGCCGCCCCAGCCGCTGACGGCGGCCCGGGTCACGGGAATCCTCCCGGACTCGATCCGCTGCCTCCTTCTGCGAAATGACAGCCTCGCAGAAGGCGGCGACCGCGTCCCAGTTTCTGACGCTGTCGACCATCGCTTTCGCGGCAGCCGGCAGTGTCAGGTCGGCACCGATAACAGCGACGAGGTCACGGCGCTGCTCGTCCCAGCTCGGACATACCTCGAGCGTGTGTTGCGCCGTGTCCTCGTCACTACTGCAATGGTGGCAGGACGAAGTCCACTCCCTATATACGACCGTGTGCAGGTACAAGCCGAAGCAACCGTGCCCCGTCAATACCTGCACCAGCCGGAAGGAGAGGACTTCGTGCCACCGCTCCATCCATTCCATCAGTACGGGCCGGAGGGCCTCAACGGTAACAACACCGAGTCTAGGCCTCTTCAGCCGCGTAAACCAACGGGCGATGACGTCTGACGATGACTGAATGAACGGCCCAGCTTTAAAAAATATGTAATTTTACAACCTCTTTTTGAAGTGCAACTTCTTTGCGCGCCATGAGGGTAAAATTTTTACAGATGTAACGCAATATTAGTGACATGAAAATGTGGGACTTTTTATCCAAGAAGAGGGATAGAGTGATTGAGACCGATTGAGAAAGGGCGAACATAGCATGAAGCACAGGCCATGGAGCAAGAGTAGGGAGCAAGCGAGTAAGAAAGATCGAGAGAGAGTGAGATAGAGCGAACGTCGCATCACGAACAGTGCCATGGAGCGAAAGGTGGGAGAGAGCTAATGAGAAAGGTTGAGAGAGAGTAAGATAGGGCGAACGTCGCATAAAGCACATAGCCATGGAGCGAGAGGAGGGAGAGAGAAAAGGAGAACGAGAAAAATACACGGTATTGGATGATGATGTATGTAAACGAGATGAAGAGAGAGAGAGAGAGAGAGAGAAGAGTAAAGAGAACGAGAGACTGGTACAGATCTTGACAGGGCATGGTTGCTTCAGCAAATACCTGCTCACGGTCGTGAGGAGGGAGAGGACACCGTCTTGCTACCACTGCGATTGCAACGAGGATCATCGCTAAGGCGATGCTTGACAGGGTCAGGAACCGGGACGCGGTCGCCACCTTCTGGGACAGTCGTCTCGCGGAAGAAGGCGGCAGCAGGGCTCTGAGAGGAAAACCTCTTGTGTGACATGCTCTACCACCGGTGCCTGGGGCGGCGCAGACACAAGTACCTGCGCCTGATGCCGCCCTAGCTAAGGCCGCAGGTGACTGGACCAAGGAATAGTCAGGGCGTCGAAAAGGGATGGTACCCGAAAGGGTAACCCGCCGGGCTGGCTATGGATGGCAAGGAAGCGGTACCAGTGGCTGGCACAATGGCGATTGGGAGGGAATACGGTGGTTTATGGGGCCACGCGCTGCTCTTCCGTCACCCCGGACGAAACGGGAGGCGTGTGTCCGGACCACAGCCTACCCAAAAAGAAAAGTATAAAGAGCCAGAATTGTATATAGGTTAGATAGCTAAAATCACAAATAGCCGGTAGGAGCAGATTTGCTCCTGATCTTGTATCTGGATTTGCTTTTGATGGATCTTGAAAATGTTGTTTCGGGTGTAATGTTTTGATCTTGATGAAATTATGAAGCTACTAAGCACATTTTCAAAGTCTTGTTTAGGATTTGATCAGGGGAACGCGGACGCATTGGGAGGCCCCCCAAGACCAGAGGCCCGGGGCGGGACGCCCCTTCCGCCCCCTGTTAGTCCGCCACTGGTGTGTGTCCACGTGTTTGAGTGTATGTGTGTGTGTGTGTGTGTGTGTGTGTGTGTGTGCTCGTGCACTGACCGTGCGGCGCGCAGGGAGCGCGGCTCGGTCCACGCCTCACGTATGGTGGTGAGCGCGTCTCGCAGCGCTGGTGAAGCACCCCCACCACCACCACAGCTAACACCTTCTGCAACAATAATCTATATATGTATATAAATAAAAGTTGTGTTAGTTACACCACCTATAACTCAAGAACGGATGGACCAATTTTTATGTTTTTGAGTTTGTTTTCATCGGTAATAGGATAATATAGGTATATTAAAATATGATATTAATTAACAAAGAAAATGACAATAAAAAAACATCAGTCTAAATGTTCATTTGTTCACGGTATAACAAAACGCAACTGACAGCTCACGTAATGTTGTCTATGGTTTGAAAATACCGCAAAACGTTGAAATTAAAGTTGACCGGTCTATATGTTAGCGTGAGTTGCGAGTGCTACAAGTTTTTACGAGTATTATTATTATAAATCTAATTGTGTCATTGTGAAATTATTATTAACAAAATTTTGACCAAGAAGATCTAATCTCTCCCTACAACGCCGTAATGCAATTAGGATTCCAAACATCGCGAAGGAAATCACAGAAGAAGAACAATACATGAAAAGAGCCGCGTTGGTACTTGTGAAACACAACCAATCACAAGAGCAAAGCACAACTAGGTTGGCAATGCGAAGTCGATAATGTTGAACGCGCAAGAAGAAAAATGTCGTATATCACAAGGTGCTTCTTCTCCTTGGTGGCATGTCATTGAAATACTCGATTTTTTAAATTTATATATTATTTATTATACACACACATACACATACAGATCATCACGCCATATCCCTTGCAGGGTAGGCAGAGAGAACAGAGTGCCAGAGAACTCTATTTTTGCATACTTTACTCGCTTCCTCAACATTCATAATTCTCTTCATACACGCTCGCCGGTTTCGGAGACTCTTGACTCCACCTTCCTTCAGTACATGACCGATCTGGTCTAGGTAGGTTAGTCTCGTTCTCCCCCGGTACCTACATCCTTCCACTTTCGCATTGTATATCTTCTTAACCAGACGTTCGTTCGGCATTCTTTCCACATGTCCGAACCATTGGAGCATTCCCTTTCGCATCTTTACACCAATACTCTCTTTCATACCTACTCGCTCTCTTACGTCGTCGTTACGAATGCGGTCGGTCAGCCTTACTCCACAGATTTTCCGCAGAGATCGCATTTCGACCGCATTAATTTTACTTTCATACTCTTTTCTGCATACCCAACTCTCGCTTCCATACAGTAATGTTGGGACAAGCACTGCGTTATACGTGCCTTCTGGTTGAGGTGGTGGCTACCGAGAAGTTGCCCTAACGCTCCGTTTACTCTATTTCCCGCATTCACTCTTCGCTCTATATCAGTGGTGTACCTTCCATCTCGGCTAAAATTTTTAAACAAAGGCACGATGACTGCGCTATTCCAGTCCCCGGGAACCATTCCCGAGCCCCAACATAAATTGAGGAGCAACAGGAACGCCTCCCAGACACAGGAGCCACCAAGCTTGATCATCTCGGCAGACACCATATCAATGCCCGCTGCCTTACCATTTTTCAAACTTCTTATCGCCCATTCAGCTTCATCCATACTGATGTCATCGGAGGACGCCGCTGTAGAATGTTGTTCTACTAAATCACATGCGACACCGGCGTCAACCGTAGCATCCGCATACATATCGCCAAAATATTCAATCCATCGGCTTAACACGTCTGGTGTTTGTGTAAGAATGTCTCCACCTTTAGACCTTATTTTATTCATTCTGAAGGCTGACCAACCACACCGAGACTTCTTCACCTCCCTCCAAAAGAGTTTGGTGTTAACCTCGAGGTTTTTAGTCAGCCTATCTTCTGCACTAATACTTGCTCTATCACGTTTCTCTTTCACTAAGGCCTTGGTGTCATTCTTACATTGCCGATATATTTCTTTCTTCTGTTCAGTCATACTGTCATTCAGATTCAAAGAAGAGACATAGTCCAGCCACGCTTTCTTCTTTTGCTCTACGGAAGCTGCCACTTCCGCATTCCACCATGAATTACCATTTGTTTTTCTATGCTTCTTTGAATTTCCACATACTTCTTTCGTTGTATCTACCATACTCTCTTTCAATACTCTCCAGCATTCTTCAATGTCCGTTTGCGGCTGGCTTGCCATCGTCAGCCGTTCTCGGACACCCTCTGCATACTTTTCTCTTACACACTCTTCTTGCAACCTTTCAACCTTTATTCTTTCAAGCCCTCCGAAGTGGACACGCTCTCGCCAGTGCCTCCACTTTCTGAACAGACCACTAAATCTCGCAATAACGAGATAGTGGTCCATATCGACTGTAGGGCCCCTGTAGGCTCTTGCGTCCAATATTTTGCTTCGGAGGCGACTGTCTACCAAAATTAAATCTATTATACTTTTCTATTCATTCCTTCTCCATGTATACAGATGGATGTCCTTATGTTGGAAAAATGTGTTTGACACAATAAGGTTTCTCTCCATGCATACATCCGCTATGAGCCTACCTGCGTCGTTCACTCTCTTATCACCAAATGGACCAAGTACGTCCTCATAGTCGGGACGCTTGGTCCCCACCCATCCGTTCAAATCTCCGCATACAATCACGCGTTCACTGGTTTCTGCCATATCCAGAACTTTCCTAACATTATCCCAAAACTTCTCTAGGTCTGATGCCACCGAGGATCCTACGGGAGCATATGCTACAACCATGAATACCTTGGTGACACCTAGTTTTATACGGACCCAAAGAAGTCTGGGATCCTACATTCCGTAATCCTTCACACCTGAGGCCAAGCGAGAGGACAACAGCACTCCTACCCTCATGCTGGCTCGATCGCTCTGTGGTACACCAGACCACAGAGCCATCCCGCTACCAGGAAGATCGCAGGCGTCGCTGTCCCTTCGCTTGGTCTCTGTTACACAGAGCACGTCTAGCTGTTTGTCCACCATGACGGATATCAGCTCGTGTAATTTACCTTCCACACGACCTCTTACATTCCACGTGCTCACCCGGCACTCTGCTCTCCTCGACTCGCCTGACTGGGCAAGGCGTGATGGGTGGCGGCCCCCATCGCCGCAACTGCCGAAGTTCGTACCGACGGGGGCGGGTCGGTACGCGTCGCCTCCGGGGGACGCCCTAACCCGCACTGCGGTACGCATATCGAGTCGGATCAGCAGTCTAATTAGACTAGCAGGGGACGCGACGAGCACGCTCCGGACTATGCCCCCCTAATTTATTATCATACTATTTTTTATTATTAATATTATCATATTATTTTTTTATTATCATTTATTTATCCTATCCTACTAATATAATAAACGTGAAAGTTTGTAATAATGTATGGATGTGAACATCTTTGTTGCTCTTTCATGCAAAAACTACCGAATTGATTTTGACGAAACTTTATACTAATATAGCTTACACATCAGAATAACACATAGGCTATAATTTATAAAGATATTTTGTAAATTGGCTAAAATATAACGATAAAAATCGCTTAAGACAGAAAAAATCGCCCATCTGCGAGTTATTTTTGCATACGCTGCAAAGATCTTGAAAGTTAGACAAATGTTATGTATTGTGGAAATGTACCTCTTAAATAGTTCTACAAAAAAGTCCGAGACAGAATATATCTATTTTTAATATTTAAGCATTTATCGTTAAAATAGTAAATTAAAAATTCAAAATAATTTGGTATTTATTGCCGATGCACATTTTATAGTAACAAATTGATTCTTATGCAAACAAATGGTTTTATTGCTTTCGATATTTAAAGTACATATTTTTTGCCTTTTACCGCGTGTCGTTTGGTACAATGCTTCAAAAGTTAGAACGATAAGAGTGCGCAGTGCTGTGGTCAGGCAGCAACTGGGCGCACTACAGAAATATGGCAAGAAATCTATGATCGCCGATTGTGCGACCCGACCACAAGTAAAGTCGTGAGAGCAGTCATCGTTGATGATTGTTGTATATTTGACAGCACTATCGATTTGTTAATAATATACTATACCTGTATATAATAGATAGGTATTGAAAGTTTGTGATATGAAACATCTTTTTGCGCGCCTTGGCAGTAAAATTATGTCAACTACTGGAAATGATAGATTGGGTTAGGTAGGTACTAAGGCAAATGTGGTCATGCCGTGATACTTCGCCGCTATTGTCTATTCATTTGTGTGTGCGCGCGTATGACAGCCGTAGCTGTATAACATAAGTGTGACATTAAATCCTTACTAATATTATAAATGGGAAGGTAACTCTCTCTGTCTGTCACTTTTTCACGCCAAAAGTACTGAACCGATCTAAATGAAATTTGGTACACAGATAGTCTAGAGCCTGATAAAGGACATAGGCTACTTTTTAATGCAAAAAATTATTGTAAAGGGGGATGAAAAGTTGTAAGGAAGTATCGTCATTTTTAAAGCCAGAAGCTTGAAACTTATTTTTAGGCTTTGATTACATATAAATAAATATGACATTAACATGTTGTAAAAATTTACCCTTAAGGGGTAAAATAAAAATAGGGGATGAAAAACTATAGGAGAGTAACCTTTTACGCGGGCGAAGCCGCGGGCAGAAGCTAGTAATCATAATAAAAAATAACCTAATCATTTTGAATGAATGGAAATCTGCTCATTCATTGACTTTTTAACGGAACGAAGTGTGCCGGGTCGGCTAGTATTATACACAATGTACTACACTACTATATACAACGTGTGTGCGTGTGTGTATGGGTGTGTGCCCGTTTGTCTGTGTGTGTCTGTATATGTATATGTATATGTGTGTGTGTCTGTTTGCCTCTCTCTCTCTCTCTGTGTGTGTGTGTGTGTGTGTATGTGTGTGTGTGTGTGTGTGTGTGTGTATGTGTCTGTGTTTGCGTATGCGCGTGTGTGTATGCGTGTGTGTGTGTATGTGTGTGCGTGTGTATGTGTGTGCGTGTGTGTGTATGTGTCTGTGTGTGTGTGTGTGTGTGACTTCGCCGCCGTACATATACAGTCAGTACATGTTGTAACATTCGCCGTACATTATATGTCATCTATGCAACACATGTACAAGTGAACACCACACGAGAGTCGCCACAGCGAGCCGAGCGCCGCATCAGACCCGAGCAGAACTACCGCAAGCATTAGGTTCCTCTCCCTGTCTAGTCGTGCCACCAGCACCACCGCCGACACCTCCAAAGCCAATAACGTGCAGTTAACCTTCGTCTGACGACACGTCCACGTTCACGTCCGGTCGCAGTCCGTACGTCGCTCGTTACTCGACATCTCCACAACGCTTGGCGAGTGGTTTCGGAAGTAGAGTATCGAGATGCAGCGGTCATGGCTTACATCGTCGTGTTGGGTGCCGATAACACACCCCACTCGACACACAGAGCGAGCTGTCGTTACAATGTAA
This sequence comes from Lymantria monacha, assembly GCA_905163515.2. Lineage (NCBI taxonomy): Eukaryota > Metazoa > Arthropoda > Insecta > Lepidoptera > Erebidae > Lymantria > Lymantria monacha. The sequence continues at coordinate 76,265 of LR991103.1, forward strand.
GATCATAAGGTGTGACGACCGTCAGTCCGGCCAGGACGCACACGCTACAAACATTACACAAGTATAAATTATTGAGATTTAGCATTTAACTTTAGAATAATAATACATAGAAGGATAGTTCGATACTAACTTAAGTCTTTGAAAAAGTGAAGCCAAAAGTCCTGTTAGTGTGAAAGCGATTACACCAGTACACACGCACACTACTATAAAATGGGGTTGCCTCTAAAATGTAGTTTCCCCAAAACTGTGGCAAATGAAATATGTTATTTCTTAGATATTCACATACTTCTTTTTGTATTTAATGTTTTTACTTACCCCGCATTTTTCTGTGTTACCTCGACAACTCAACTCAATACACAAGAAAATAATTTTAACGTTTCCACTTTACATACATGACATGACGTCAAAACTATACTTGAAATCGGAGCCGACTTTAAAGAAACGATTAAGAATACGGGGGTAATGTTGCAATAATTTCTTACATACCATAAAAGCAACATTTCTAATACGCTATAAAACGATTCATCATCATCATCACAGCCCATAAATGTCCCACTGTTGGGCTCGGGCCTCCTCCGTAATGGGAGGGAAATTAACCTACTATACCGCGCTGGTCTGGCGTGTTGACGGGTTTGTTTCGAGTTTTCCTTCTCTCGCATAGATGTTATATGCAATTTATATCCCTTAGTCGTGTCATACGATCACCCACGAGTAAGATGGGGTGGTGAATAGTATTCTTACTCCGTCACCACACGGATAGTAATACGGTTATTATATAATAAATATGCACGCACGTACATGCCAGAAAATATATTGCTGTGTGATAGCAGCTACGAATACTACAAACCCTTACTTTGCTCGTGGATGTCGTATAAGACAACTAAGAGCTTATTGACCTGGGCCAACGCCACCTGATGCCGATTGGTCAGCAATTACAATCCCAGGGAGGGTTGACGTCAGGCCGGTCATATATATGTATTGCGTGGATCCCAGATAATTGGTATAAGAGCAGGCGAATGATGATATACACGACAGGAAAAAATAAAATGGAATGTAGATATAGGTAATTATTGTTTGTCTTTGATTTTTGCGTATAACTTCGTTCGAAATAGGTTTATGAAGCTGTGGGTATTATAATATAGTGTGAATATTACATACATACATACATACATATCATCACGCCATATCCCTTGCAGGGTAGGCAGAGAGAACAGAGTGCCAGAGAACTCTATCTCTGCATACTTCACTCGCTTCCTCAACATTCATAATTCTCTTCATACACGCTCGCCGGTTTCGGAGACTCTTGACTCCACCTTCCTTCAGTACATGACCAATCTGGTCTAGGTAGGTTAGTCTCGGTCTCCCTCGGTACCTACATCCTTCCACTTTCGCATTGTATATCTTCTTAACCAGACGTTCGTTCGGCATTCTTTCCACATGTCCGAACCATCGGAGCATTCCCTTTCGCATCTTTACACCAATACTCTCTTTCATACCTACTCGCTCTCTTACGTCGTCGTTACGAATGCGGTCGGTCAGCCTAACTCCACAGATTTTCCGCAGAGATCGCATTTCGACCGCATTAATTTTACTTTCATGATTAGAGAGTACTATCGTGTGAATATTGATTTAACTAAATAAAATACTTATTATTACATACATAACGCAGTGCTTGTCCCAACATTACTGTATGGAAGCGAGAGTTGGGTATGCAGAAAAGAGTATGAAAGTAAAGGTGTAAAGATGTGAAAGGGAATGCTCCGATGCTTCGGACATGTGGAAAGAATGCCGAACGAACGTCAGGTTTAGAAGATATACAATGCGAAAGTGGAAGGATGTAGGTACCGGAGGAGACCGAGACTAACCTACCTAGACCAGATCGGTCAGGTACTGAAGGAAGGTGGAGTCAAGAGTCTCCGAAACCGGCGAGCGTGTATGAAGAGAATTATGAATGTTGAGAAAGCGAGTGAAGTATGCAAAGATAGAGTTCTCTGGCACTCTGTTCTCTCTGCCTACCCTGCAAGGGATATGGCGTGATGATATGTATGTATGTGTAAATACTCATTAAAACAATGAAATTGACTTATGATCCGTGTTAATACATAAACAATTGTTAGTGACAAGTAAATTCATATTACTTCACTATCCTCCATTGTCAAGGTCCATACATCATATCAGATAGACTTCTGTCTATCTGATATGATGTATGGATCGATATATCCTTATATATCACCTTAGTTTCTACTAAGATGTTATATAAGGATATATCAAAATTATGGTTATATACAGGGTGAAAGTGGACCGCTCCCGGAAACAAAGACAGGTGACCCTACTAGTCCTACTTGCAATGATAGGCTAGGAAAGAAATCGATACGGATGAAAAATATTTTTATTTTCACACGAATTTTAAGTTTTTTTCACATTCCATCGTATTAGGACAGTGCCATGTAACGATAATTCCATAAAAAATACGTAACTTTACTCAGATGAGAGAAAACGCAATCCATTCAAAACTCACGACCATATATATGTTCAAGAGTTCAACGACCTCGCGTGGTGAAAAAATTTTTTTTTCATCCGATTCGATTTTTTTTCTATATCAACACAAGTAGGACTAGTAGGGTTACCTGTCTTTGTTTTCGGGAGCGGTCCCCTTACACCCTGTATAGTATGGACAACGTAACGCGACGCTACCTACCTACCTAGACGATCAGTTAAAAGTTTAATCAATGTGTTGTTTATTGTTGACAAAATTAGTAACACAAACTTAATCAATTAATTATTTATTATTGTATTTTTCTTAGAACAATACAAGACGACTATCCTGTCGCAGCTTCCATACAGATATTGTACCCACCTACATTTTGTTTTAACCTTCGTATACTCGCGCGCAAACGCGTTACATACGAGTATATACTCGCGGCTCAGACCGAAAGTTGAAATTGTCTGTATGTTTGTAATTTTATAATTATTAAGTAATATTGCTTTTTTTTCCTAAGAAGAGGTTATAATTAAATAATAAAACAAAAATAAATGTTAATACTTTAACTTTATTTGGTAGAAACACTCTTTTGAATCAGCCCCTTTAAAATAACTTAATTTTTGGTACTCTAAGTTAAATAACATAATTAAATAAAAACCCGATTACGAAGCGAAAATGATGTCACAAGTGGGATTCGAGCCCACGCCTATTGGGAATCCGGCCCAATCTACAGCCCCGGACGGAGCGGGCGGGGTGTGACCACACCACCCACAGGCTGTCACCCAAACAAGGAGGTGGCAGTAGACGTAGACCGCTGTATCACAATAAAGTATCGCGTAGGGCTCACGTTGTGTCAGCCGGTCACAGTTCCGTTACCTGTCATTGGTGCGCGCGTGATATGTGGACAACCTTCGCGCGCGACACTCGCTCGCCTCGCCACCGACACGTCATACCGAGCGTCGGCGCGAACGGAACTATAAATATATATAACAAATACACACTTAAGTATTATAACTTGGCCGCCGAGGACAAGGGCCGGGTGCCGGTGGCGCACTCGCACGGCGTCGATACTTTACAACGTTTTCGTTTGCCATCAAACTACCCACAAGATACCATTAACAGTGTGGCCATAGCACTGTTGATGGCGACAATTTGACAACGACTGACCTGAAGAGACTAAAAACGTGAACGCAAATAAACAAACGTGAAGATAATTATAACTCGACACTGGCAACAATGTCACGTATAAGTACCTGATGGCCAATACATAAAGAGAAGAAGACGAAGAAAACAAATCGCACTCGGTCGGACAGCGTGAGGGAAACTTAGGATCATCTCGTCCAACATACCTTGGTATCTGAAAACAAAGTCTTACATGCAGTACGTGTTACTAACGATGACTTACAGAACTAAAACTTGGCTCTCTATAGTTAAAGCCAGAAGAATTAGCGCGTTGAAGTGGCGATGGGCAGGTCACATCACTCGACGAACCTTTGAGGAAGAAACTGTTCTCGAATGGCGACCACGTATCGGACGACTCTGTATACGACGAACCCGAACTAGGTGATAAGCTAATATTTTTATACATACATATCATCACGGCATATCCCTTGCAGGGTAGGTAGAGAGAACAGAGTGCCAGAGACCTCTATCCTTGCATACTTCACTCGCTTCCTCCACATTCATAATTCTCTTCATACACGCTCGCCGGTTTCGGAGACTCTTAACTCCACCTTCCTTCAGTACGTGACCAATCTGGTCTAGGTAGGTGAGTTTCGGTCTCCCTCGGTACCTACATCCTTCCACTTTCGCATTGTATATCTTCTTAACCAGGCGTTCGTTCGGCATTCTTTCCACATGTCCGAACAATCGGAGCATGCCCTTTCGCATCTTTACACCAATACTCTCTTTCATACCTACTCGCTCTCTTACGTCGTCGTTACGATAGTAATATATTTATTCACTAACAATATGGTACAAAGATATACAATTACAATGTAGAAGCCCGACATATTCGCCTGTAAGATGCATGCGAATTATTGAATATTATAATTATATTTTTTTTTTTTTTTTTTTTTTTGTGGTGGGCCATGGACGTCGCACCCCGCCAAGTCGGTCCGGGGTGACGGAAGAGGCGGCGCGCAACCCCATTGACCCACCCTGCAAGCACCTCTTCTTCGCCGTGCGAGCGGGCCACCGGTACCCGATTTTTGTCTTCGGTGGCCCGCTCGGCGGTATGCCCTCTCGAGCTCCTCTCCTGTCGACGCCCCGACAGCTTTCGCCGTCAAGGCGTCGTCCTCACGCGGTGGCCTCACGTCGGGTGACCGGACAATTCCCCGGTCCGATCACCCGAAGCCTCGGTTAGGGCGGCATCAGGCGCAGGTATTCGCGCCTGCGCCGCCCCGGCCGCTGACGGCGGCCCGGGTCACGGGAATCCTCCCGGACTCGTTCCGCCGTCTCCTTCTGCGAGATGACAGCCTCGCAGAAGGCGGCGACCGCGTCCCAGTTCCTGACGCTGTCGACCATCGCCTTCGCGACAGCCGGCAGCGTCAGGTCGGCACCGATAACAGCGACGAGGTCACGGCGCTGCCCGTCCCAACTCGGACACACCTCAAGTGTGTGTCTCGCCGTGTCCTCGTCACTGCTGCAATGGTGGCAGGCCGGAGTCCACTCCCTATACGCGACCGTGTGCAGGTACAAACCGAAACACCCGTGCCCCGACAATACCTGCACCAGCCGAAAGGAGAGGACTCCGTGCCGCCGCTCCATCCATTCCATCAGTACGGGCCGGAGGGCCTCGACGGTAACGACACCGTGTCTTGGCCTCTCCAGCCGCGTAACCCAACGGGCGATAACGTCTCGGCGGGCGTCCTCGCGCCAGGTGGCTATCTCGCTCAACGATGGGGAGCCACCTTCGTCGCGCATTATAATTATATCCTACTTCCTACTAATATTATAAACGTGAAAGTTTGTAATAATGTATGGATGTGAACATCTTTGTTGCTCTTTCACGCATAAACTACCAAATGGATTTTGATGAAACTTTATAGTAATATAGCAAACACATCAGAATAACACATAGGCTATAATTTATAAAGATATTTTGTAAATTGGCTAAAATATAACGATAAAAATCGCTTAAGACAGAAAAAATCACCCATCTGCGAGTTATTTTTGCATACGCTGCAAAGATCTTGAAAGTTAGACAAATGTTATGTATTGTGGGAATGTACCTCTTAAATAGTTCTACAAAAAAGTCCGCGACAGCATATATCTATTTTTAATATTTAAGCATTTATCGTTAAAATAGTAAATTAAAAATTCAAAATAATTTGGTATTTATTGCCGATGCACATTTTATAGTAACGAATTGATTCTTATGCAAACAAATGCTTTTATTGCTTTCGATATTTAAAATACATATTTTTTGCCTTTTACCGCGTGTCGTTTGGTACAATGTTTCAAAAGTTAGGACGATAAGAGTGCGCAGTGCTGTGGTCAGGCAGCAACCGCAACCGGGCGCACTACAGAAATATGGCAAGAAATCTATGATCCCCGATTGTGCGACCCGAACACAAGTAAAGGCATGAGAGCAGTCATCGTTGATGCTTGTTGTATTTTTGACAGCACTATCGATCTGTTAATAACATACTATACCTGTATATAATAGCTAGGTAGGAGTCTGTGTGTTAGCGGCTACGAATACTACCAACCCTTACTTCGGTCGTGGATGTCGTAAAAGATGACTAAGAGCTTTATAACGACCTGGGCCAACTCCATCTGATGCCGTTTGGTCAACGATTCCATTCCTAATGAGGGTTGACGTCTGGCAGGCGGACGGTTATAAAACTATTGCCAATAACTTTTACAATATGTATTATGAAAAAAGAGTACATATTGTATCGACCCCAAGTAATTGGGATAAGAGTAGGAGAATGATGATGACCTGTACCTATATAATAGATAGGTATTGAAAGTTTGTGATATGAAACATCTTTTTACGCGCCTTGGCAGTAAAATTATGTCGACTACTGGAAATGATAGATTGGGTTAGGTAGGTACTAAGGCAAATGTGGTCATGCCGTGATACTTCGCCGCTATTGTCTATTCATTTGTGTGTGCGCGCGTATGACAGCCGTAGCTGTATAACATAAGTGTGACATTAAATCCTTACTAATATTATAAATGGGAAGGTAACTCTCTCTGTCTGTCACTTTTTCACGCCAAAAGTACTGAACCGATCTAAATGAAATTTGGTACACAGATAGTCTAGAGCCTGATAAAGGACATAGGCTACTTTTTAATGCAAAAAAGAGTTGTAAAGGGGGATGAAAAGTTGTAAGGAAGTATCGTAATATTTAAAGCCAGAAGCTTGAAACTTATTTTTAGACTATATTGATTAGACATAAATAAATATGACATTGACATGTTGTAAAAATTTACCCATAAGGGGTAAATTAAAAATAGGGGATGAAAAACTTTAGGAAAGTAACCTTTTACGCGGGCGAAGCCGCGGGCAGAAGCTAGTGTACCTATATAAAAATAATAATAATAACTTCGATTAATTTAAATTTTACATAATAAAAATCATTTATGGTACAGTAAACACTTAGGTATCAGTAAGCCAAGGCTTCAGTTTAAATTCAATTTGCCAATCGCCATTTCCCTGACAAATTGTGTAATGTGATTGTAAATTGTTATTGTCATGTAATAACTATTTCTTGACTGAAGAGTGCTTTTGCATAATTCATACCTTAACTTGGTGGATCTCTTTTCAAAAATTTACTTTCTTCACTGACTAGAAACCGGAGTTATATTTGAGAAACATAACGATTTCCATTATGTATATGGATGTCAATATTAAAACTAGTTAAAGGCGATGCAAACATTTGTTTTGCACTATGAAGGCTCTTGTTATGTGCGTAGAATTACCCCATAGAAGTATACCATACCTTAATACTGAACCTACGTAGGCATGGTAAGCACGAAGAGCATCTTCATTAACAGTTTGCCGTAGCCGTTTTAATGCATGTACAAAGGTATTTATTTTGCCATATATGTATGTTATTGATATGGGCCCCCAATTACAATTATTGTCCAAAGTTAATTCTAAAAATGTTATATTTATTTCCTTGTTAATTTCTGTATTATTATTGTTTTTATGGCACCTGTTCATAATATGAAAATTTTAAGAATTTAGTCTTTGTTATGTTTATTTTGATATTATTTAATGATAGCCAATTAGTTATACCTTCTATAATATTATTTATTTCTTCGTTATGTTTATCTGTTTCTGGTATAATCAGCAAAGAGTACACCTGTATATGTAGTTAGTTACGTTCGATATATTATTCATGTTGAGCAGAAACAGTAGTGGCGCAAGGACACTTCCTTGTGGTACTCCTGAAGTAAGAAATAAAAATGGCGACCGGACATCATGGATACTAAACTATCAATAATGCGAGAAACTCCTACACATTGCTCTCTTTCACTGAGGTAGCTTTTTATCCAATTTTGAGTAGGACCTCGAATACCGTATTGTTCACATTTGTCCAGAAACATTGTGTAATTTACCAGATCGAAAGCTTTGCTCCTATTTGGTGGGCTGACGACATCTCAAAGGTTGCAGGGAATTACCGTGAAAGCTTCTACAACAAAAGTGGTCAAGGCAGTACACTGCGTAGTGCGTAAACGGTTAAAGTTGTACAAAAAATTATATATGACAGTATTATTGTCCTTAAAAGTTCTAAAATAAAGGTGGCGACAACATATACTCGTATGTATATTTTTTAACGTTCATTCACTATAATATTTTTTATGGCAATGGTGTTGTAGGAGAGGTAAAGCGTTATACGTGGACGTGGACCTGGTCCGACACTGACCGACCTGCTGGGTCTGTCTGTTCAACAGTCACATTGTCCTGGTGACGTCACACCGCCCCGACAACACTTGTAGTACGTGCGTAGCCAGTAGTAGTTGTTATAACAGTAAGGTGATGATCCTCATCATCACCTCAGTTCGTATATGTATGTCCCACTGTTGGGCTCGAACCTCCCCCGTAATGGGAGGTCAATTGACCTACTATATATACCACACTGGTCGGACGTCTTGGTGTAGGGTTTATTGTCGAGTCGGTGTTATCTTGCATAGATGTTATATGCATTTTATATTCCTTAGTCGTCTCTTACGATTAGCGGCGGGTAAGATGGTGGGTGGTGAGTTGTATGGTTAGTGCGGCACCGCTCGGGGGGCTGGTGATGACTACTACTAAATGGTCACACGAGTGATACAGTGTGTGTGGAGGACGCGGCGGTGTGCCGCACTGTCATGGCGCCGCCCCACACCACACGCCGCGCCGGTGGGACGGATATATTTTGCTAATTTGAGAAATTTCTCAGACAGTCATCGGCACCGAAATAGCCGCGCAGAAAATTTGTAACGACGTCGAGACGTGACGTGAGCGCCGCGGGGCGCCCTCGGGCCGGCGACGGTACATAGCGGTGGGCGGGGCGCCCCGCACCGGGCCGGCGGTGCTGCCTGTCCGTTGTCAGTCATACGACGTCGTGTCCGTTACAATCGTTGCTCGGTGGCGGTACGTGCGCACACCGCACACCGCACGCGTGTAGGTCAGCGCTGATCGTTGCACGCTGTACTATGTTATGAGGTTGACATTAAGTGAGTATGTTACAGCGGCACCCGTGAGTCACCTCGCACACACACACACACAGTGCAGTATGTCGCACGCAACATCGTTAATGACGTGAGGTACATTGTGCTGATTTGCCGTGGGGGAACACTTTGCAGAAAATGTATCTATATGATTGAATGACTGTGTTTATTAACTTTTTGTTATTAGACATGCTGTGGTCTGACCGCGACCTAGCCGTAAACCACCGTAAAGTTTCATAACTTCACCTTATCCTTTCTCTGTACTTAACGTTGGAGTCGACGGCGGCGTCGGTACCGGCTTGTATTGCTGTTCGAGTGTCGAGCCCGTGGACGAGGCGTCACCGTCGGGACGTCGCACTCACACGGACGCTCACACCGGAGTGAGTGTCCGTGTATACACTTGTGCCGGTACCACTCGGACACCTGTACATATGACAAGTTGGTCGCAGTCACGTCGGCCGACAGCACCGACCGCTGCAGCAGGTGACCACCCACACAGTCGTTTCATCCCCCCCTGCACATCGTACGTTTGCGGCGACACATTGCGCGCGCTGGTAACTCGTCACCACGCGGTGAAGCACTATCTACTTGATCTACATATAGAAATTGTTATTGGTACCCGTAGTGCGACAGTTTTCAGTTAGGTACTGTCGAGATCTGAGGTCTGATGCTGTGTGTGTGTGTGTAGTACCTGTGTAGGTACACACAGTGGCCGATGTAAGTTATTGTTGTTAGTTATGAATACAACTGCATCACGTGGATGCACACTGCGGCCGCGGCGGCGGTGCACTGTGTGTGAGCGGGCCGCGGCCGGCGCGACACTCGTGTAACGTGTTGTGGCTGATGGCAATTGATTAACTATAAGTACCGTGTGTGAGTCTGTTGACATATAACTTACAGTGTGTGTGTAGCGTGCGCACACGTCGTGTACCGTGTGTACTGCACTGTGTACATATGTACGTACCTATGTGTTAGACGATATAACAACAATATAAGCTAGCGGCGCGGCGGTGCGGGAGCACAATGTTGTGGGGTTCGCGTATATAACTAAATATATATTGTTCGGTGCGCGGTCGTAGCACTGACGCGACGTCACTGACACGGCGCCTGGCGGCCGGCGCTCGGCGACCGGAGCGCAAACAAGCGTCACCGTTCGATACTCGCCGTCGTCGTCGGTCCGGCCTGTCCGGTGCACTCCCGTCGGACACTGCGCTCGCCGTCCGTACACAACACGCGTGCGGCCCGCGGCGCTCGCCGGCTGCCACTGGCGGCCGGCGGGGTGGTGGGCGCACGGCGCGCGCACCGCGTGACGTCACACCGACAGGGCTGGCACCACGTGTGCCGCACTGGACACGAGACACCGACACAATACCAAGGGGATTGGTCTCGTACATCACACTGGTGAAGGAAAGACGTGTTGATGACCTATTTAGTTATCTTGATGTTACATCCGTGATCCCTGATGACCTGTGTGTTGTACGACACCGCACGCACCTGATACAGGTCGATGAACTGTATTCATAGTTGGTGCCCACACACACACACATCACAAAATGTAATAATATATGACGTATACAATACACACAGATAAAACTATTTCTATAAATACAAGTACAATAATTAAATAAAAATATATTAAATATTGACTTTCGCCACATTTCGGACAGTTTTCAGCGTTTATAGTCACAATAGGGCTAAGTGCTGGTTCACGTGGCATACTGCCTTGTGTGGCGCTGTCGCAACACTCACTCTTGTCGGCTCGGTGCGGCGTAACGTTTGAACTGTTCCAACTCCATTTTGTTGGGCAATGATTGTTTGCACCCAATATTTACTTTTTCTTTTCTCCCGTTTTCTATTTATATACCACATGACACCTATAATGTTGTCGTCCTCCATTGTAAACAAACTCAGAACTGCTTCCTACACCGCGGTACATCGACAGTAACGACAGCGGTGTTCACACTTGGTCGGCGCGGCCACCTGTGGGGTGTGACCTGTGGAGCGGCAACACGACGGAGGTGTGGTGTCGGCCCGACCTGACGTGTACCACCACCGTGGTACTTCACGGTCCGACGAGGCATCAAGCTACAAACACTTATACCTATCCGCTACAATATTCATTATTAAATTAGGATACTTATTTTTAATAAATTCATTGTCACTAGGAAAGAGAAAATTCTATATAAAATTATCATATAATTAAATATTAAAATGTGTGGTATAACCATATTATGTACTGATCATTTATTAATTTATCAAATCTTTGAATATTTTGACATATCTAACGTTCGACTCCAGCATGTTAACAAACTGATACTGACAGCTGTGCTATAGCCGCCAGCGCCAGCGCAGTGACAACAACCAGCAGTGTAACACACGCGCACGCACACCATCTGTCGCATGATGTGCGTGCGCCATCTATCGCACGATACAGTCATTAACGACTATCGACGTTGCCGTAGTGCGGTGACAGCCCTGCGTGCGGCGAGTCAGTGGCCGCGCGCCCGCCGCACACATGGGTCTGTATTAACATATCGCGTGCGCGATGTGTGCCGCACGGTCATACTGCAGTTGTGTGCCGCGAGAGTTGATCGCAGCTATGCGCGGTGCGAGCGCACATACTATATTGTTATGAATGTGGATGTTATGTCCGTTGTGACACCGATGTATGACCTACTATATACTGAGCTCGAACTCGCCCCCTCGCCCCCTCGCCCCCTCGCCCCCTCGCCCCCTCGCCCCCTCGCCCAGTGCACCACTGAAGGTGCTGCTGCCATACGGAGGAACCCACGGAGTACGGTGTACCGACACTCGTTGGTGATCAATAATTCTTGAGCGACGACCATATCAATCGAACAACATAATATAAGACAAACCCCTACACTACAAGGTGATGGACCACATGGATATGTGAGCTTCATGAAATTAGCAGGGGACCGTAGTATGTGGGGGTGCACCGCACAGGACCGGCCTCGGCGGTGATGTCGGGCTCATGTTATGTATGTAGACATGTTAGTGTTGACATTGGCAGACGTGCGCGCAGTATGTCGCGGCGGCACACTGCACACGGCTCACCTTGTGTCGCGGCAGCATGTTCCGGTCGCGCCGGTGGTGTCGGGCGCCCGCAACTCGTTCCCCTCGTGTCAGTGCACACGTACACGTCCATGTCCGCGCGGCGTGACCGCCAGCTCTCGGTCCTACTGTATCGTGTGACAGGTACTTGAGATTACAGCCTTGTGCCCCACAAAAAGTATAGCTATAATAAAAAAAATCTAAACCCTGACTGCGTAAAAAGTGAACCAAACTACGTACCTACAATAAAAAAACTGAAGGGGAAAAAATTTTTCAATGGAATGTTCAGTTGTTAATTTTTTAATACTTTTTTAATTTCAACAATGTAACACATTGTTGAAATATATTTTATTTTCTTCAATAGTATTCAAATAATTATATATTCTAGAATTCTAGATAGAGCTTCCGATTCCGCAATACTGAGATCTCGCTATTTCAGGATCCTGCGTCATTTTCCAATCCCGCGTGATGCGGGATTACAGATGCGGGATCCGCGGGATTCGCGGAACTGAATAAAAAAAGGTAAAAAAAATTAAAGTTAAAACACTACAAAACGAAAATTTTAATCGACGGTTGTAGATATTTGACGTGCCCCACGATTTTATTTTAGTCTAATCAATGCAATGTTTAAAATTTGTATATTTCAAAAATATCATCTTTAACATACTTACATTAATCTATAATACAGTGCATTTTTAGGAATTTATGTGAACATAGAGTTATTGCCACAAATTGAGTGAGTTATGAGTTACTTTATTTCAAAAATGTAACAATGTATAGGTACGTATTGGTAGCCATGACTGTATCTATTTAATTACTGTATATCTTGTAGTACATTTATCTTGTAGTACATGTATCTACAAAAGGACCGCGACTGTTTACAGTAAAACCGTTTAACTTAATTTCTTTTTTACCTTTTTTTATTTTCAAGTTTTTAGTTTATATTCCTCATTCTATTTAATTCATTTAAAGCCTCATTATTGCAAGGTTTCTTGGCCGTTAATTTATTACATTCTAACTCCTCGATACGTAATCCCTCCAAAGATCTCACTCTACTAAGAGTCACGGAGGCTTGGCCTTCCTCAAGTAGTTTCGCCCCTAAGTATACGCCTGCGTGATCCACAGTGCTGCCCTGCATTTTATGCACCGTGGAAGCCCATAACAATATTAAGGGCAACATTCGTCTTTCAGCCGTCCCGTAATTAAGCTTGGCTGGAAACTGTATGTCTTTTGGGTGTATAAGATGTACGCCGTCCCTTGCAAAGTCAATTCGAACCGAAGGTACATCTATTGCGTACATCTGTCAAGTGATGTCGTTGATGTAGCCCACAGCGCCATTTACTAATCCCTTTGAAACGTCAACATTGGACCGCAACATGACTTTTGCCCCCACAAATTTCCAATTCAATCTTGACGGAAAAACGCTAACGACGCGCGACGTATCATTTGTAGCCACCCTAACGCTACACAGTCCTCGACGCGATACGAAATCTTGACTTGGGTGAGAGTTTCAGATATTGATTTTGTAAAGAGTATTCTACTACTAGTGTATTCTACTTGTAAAGCCCTTTCATTTAAAACCCATATTAATAGGAAATAGCAAAGGTCCATGGGCGGCAGTGACACTTACCATCAGGTGTGCTGCTTGCTCGTTTGCCAATATAAGCAATAAATAAAAAACGTATGTAGCGGCGACCGTATTAGATTTTGATTTTGTATAGTGCGCTTTATTTTACTTGTCAAGACCTTTCATTTGATACCCATATTGATGGGAATGAAAAGAAATAGATTATCCGCCATTTTGTAGCGGCGGCCATTTTAGATTTTGATTTTATATAATGCACTGTATTTTACTTGTCAAGCCCTTTCATTTGATACCCATAGTGATGGGATTGAAAAAAAAATAGATTATCTGCCATTTTGTAGCGGTGGCCATCTTGAATTTACAATAAATTTTAGTATACATAATTGTATGGTCACCAGAACCAAATGCGTATACCAAATTTCAGATCAATCGGTTGTCAAGAAGAGGGTGAAAATTTAATTACTAAATTTGACCCAAGAAAAGTTCTCTCTGCGCAACATTATGGAGAAGCATCTGGCTCTAGGTCAGAGGGTTTTATGCAGTTTTGTGGATCTGGAGAGAGCATTTGACACGGTTGTACGAAAGGAACTTTGGGACATTTTACCGGAGTATGGTATTAACGGTAAACTGCTACAGGCTGTGCAGTCCAGTTACATGGGCTGTAGAGCCTTTTTTTTTTTTTTTTTTTTTGGTGGACTATGGATTAGTCTCGCCCCGCCAAATCGGTCCGGGGTGACGGAAAAGGCGGCGCGTGACCCCATAGACCCACCGTAAAAACTCCTCTCTCTTCGCCGTGCGAGCGGGTCACCGGGACCCGATTTTTAACTTCGGTGGCCCGCCCGGCGGTTCACCCTCGCGGGTTCCTCTCGTCGACGCCCCGACAGATTTCGCCGTCGGGGCGTCGCCCTCACGCGGTGGCCTCACGTCGGGTGACCGGACAATTCCCCGGTTCGATCACCCGAAGCCTCGGTTAGGGCGGCATCAGGCGCAGGTATTCGCGCCTGCGCCGCCCCGGCCGCTGGCGGCGGCCCGGGGCGCGGGAATCCTCCCTTGCCCGTTCCGTCGCTTCCTTCTGCGAGATGACAGCCTCGCAGAAGGCGGCGACCGCGTCCCAGTTCCTGATGCTGTCGACCATCGCTCTCGCGACGGCCGGCAGCGTCAGGTCGGCACCGATGACAGCGACGAGGTCACGGCGCTGCCGCTCCCATCCCGGACACACCTCCAGCGTGTGTTGCGCCGTGTCCTCGTCACTCCTGCAGTGGTGGCAGGCCGGAGTCCACTCCCTATACACGACCCTGTGCAGGTACAACCCGAAACACCCGTGCCCCGACAATACCTGCACCAGCCGAAAGGTGAGGACTCCGTGCCGCCGCTCCATCCACTCTATCAATACGGGCCGGAGGGCCTCAACGGTCTCCACACCGTGCCTAGGCCTCTCCAGCCGCGTAGCCCAACGGGCGATGACGTCTCGGCGGGCATCCACGCGCCAGGTGGCTATCTCGCTCAACGATGGGGAGCCACCTTCCTCGCGCGCTGTGATAACCCGCCGGTAGAGGTCGGAGAGCATCTCCGCCTCTAGGTCCCACGGGGGTGTCCCGGCCAACAGGCACGCCGCCTCTGTCGACACCGTGCGGTACCCGCGAATGGCTCTGACCGCCATGGCTCTCTGTGGCCTCCACAGAACCGCCCTGAGCTGGGCGTTCAGAGCCCTCGCCCACACGGGTGCGCCGTACATGGCCATCGAGCGGATGACCCCCGCATACAGCCGTCGGGCCTCAAAACTGGGTCCGCCCACATTCGGCATGAGTCGAGAAAGGGCGGACGCCGCGCCGACAAGCCGGGAAGCAATCTGTCGGAAATGCTCCCGGAACCACCATCGCCCGTCGAGCACCAGACCCAAGTACCTCATATGGGCCTGGATGCTGATGTGGATGGAGTTTACCACTATCGAGGCGCCGATGGGCAGCCTCACACGGGGCCCATGGAAAAGTAGGGCCTCCGTCTTGTTTAGGGCCACCCTGAGCCCCAGCTCCTCGATCCGCCTGACCATCTCCTCGGTGCCGAGAGTGGCCAGGCTCGCCGCCTCTTCGAGTGTCCTGCCCCGGGCTGTGACGAGCGTGTCGTCAGCGTAGCACACCAAGCTCAGCCCGGGGGGGAGACTCCCTCTCAACGCCCAGTCGTACCCGATGTCCCACAGAGTCGGCCCCAGAACCGACCCCTGTGGAACGCCGCACGACATGGGCGTCCGCACAATGTCCCCTGCGGGACCCGCGCAGAGGATACTGCGGCCCTCCAAATAGTCTGCCACCAGCCGCCTGAGGTACAGGGGCACTCCATGGAACCGGAGCGCCTCCCTGATGCAGCCGAATGGCAGACTATTGAATGCGTTGGCGATGTCCAACGACACCGCCAACAGCACTCCCTTCCCGGCGACGGCCTCCGCGGCCGCCTGCCTCAGGCGTAATAGGGCCCCGATGGTCGAACGCCCCCTCCGAAACCCATACTGAGCGTCCGACAGATCGGGCCCCACCTCCTCCAGGTGTCGGACGATGCGGGCAGCGAGCACACGCTCCAGCAGCTTACCCACATCGTCGAGGAGCACGATGGGCCTGTAGGCCGACGGCAAATCCGGGGACCGTCCCGGCTTTGGCAGGAGAACCAACCTCCCTTCCTTCCAGCACTCAGGGAACCGTCCAGACGTCAGACAGGCGTTGAACAGCTGCCTGAGGCGAGGCTCGAAGTGCTCGAGGAGCGACGTCAGCACCCGGACTGGAATTCCGTCCGGGCCGGGGGCCGTGGTGGCGGAACGAATCTTCGCCACGGCCGCCCCCACTTCCGACTCCGTCACGGGCGGAACACTCTCGTCGTCGTCGGCCTCCCGGTCCTGATCTGGCGGAGCCATGACCGGGGGCGTGTGTTCCGACTGCCGTGGAAACAGCTCCTCGACCACCCTACGAAGGAAGTCGGGCTGGAGGGTCTCGGTGAGGGGGGGGGCCCGCGCGCGAAGCTTGTTCAGCGCCGCGCGATATGGGCGACCCCAGGGGTCACGGTCGAGACCGTCCAGCATCTCCTGCCAACTCGCGCCCTTGGCGGCTCGGATGGCCAGCCGAAATGCAGTCCGCGCACTGCGGTACGCCTCGTACAGCTGGCCCTCCCGTTCGACGTCGCGGTGACGCCGCCGGCTGCGGGTGTAGGACCTTCGGGCACTGATACACGCCGCACGAAGGTCCGCCAGTCTTGGGGACCACCAGTAGACCCCCTGCCTCGGAGGCGGACGCCGCCGCACTCTGGGCATGGCCGCATCGCAGATCTGCGTTAACGCACTGCGAATGCGGACAGCCTCAGCGTCCACTCCGTCCGCTGGGGGTGGTGAGGACAGCCACGTACTGACAATGGCCGCCTCCGCCAGTAGATCCCTGTCAAGACGACCCACAGCCCACCGCGGAAACGCGGGAGCTCCGTCCGCCCTGTGACCCCTACCGGGTTCCCGGGGCGAGACCTCCATCCGGATGTACCGGTGGTCCGACAGGGTCTCCGCCTCCTCCAGGACACTCCAGTTCCTCACCCGTGGCGCGACAGCGGGACTAGCGAACGACAAGTCCACTATCGACCCGCCCTGCCGCCGCACACACGTGTTCACCGAGCCTCTGTTCAGAACACAGAGGCCCAGTGAAGCCGCCCACTCGTTGACCGCCCGCCCGCGGTCGTCCGTCGTAGGGGACCCCCACGCCGTGGATTTGGCGTTGAAGTCCCCCAGAACCAGGACGAGGCCCGGTGCCAGTCGCCGTATCGAGGCCTCCAAGGTGGTGAGTGAGGCCCCGAAATCGTCCATCCTCCTAGTGGGGGAGAGGTATACGCTGTAGAGCGTGACCCCTCCCCACTCCGCCGCGACAAATTCCTCGCCCCTATCCAAAAGGGACAAGGACGGGAAGTGCCGCTGCGTTGAGACGACGATTGCCGCAGTACCGTTTCGACTGACCACCCAATTGGGGCGATCAGGCACGGCATACGGTTCCGCGACTACGGCTGCACCAATCGACCACTCCGCCATGGATTGCAGGAGGAGATCCTGCGCTCCGGCGGAGTGGTTGGTGTTGGCCTGCAGGAGGAGGTGCATGGCTGGTGTACCCATTATCGGGTTGTGTCCATGACCTCCTCGCCAGCGGGCGATCGGACCGCGCTAGGAGCGGGAGCGGCCGTGGTCGTGGGGCCGCCCCGCGCCTTTGGGGCCGAAGCTGGAGGTTTGCACGCCCCAGAGCCCATGCGGTGCTTGGCGGGCTTATTGCCCGCCGCACACGCGGGGCAGTGGGGCGGGGCGGCGCAAGATGCCGCCACGTGCCCGGTCTGACCGCAGCGGAAACACAATCCGCCGCAGTCGAAGCAATTAGTGCACGTCGGTCGAGTGTGTCCGACCGCCATGCACCTGTAGCACCTCGCGGGCCGGCGCTCAAGCAC
This sequence comes from Lymantria monacha, assembly GCA_905163515.2. Lineage (NCBI taxonomy): Eukaryota > Metazoa > Arthropoda > Insecta > Lepidoptera > Erebidae > Lymantria > Lymantria monacha. The sequence continues at coordinate 94,528 of LR991103.1, forward strand.
GGTTACCCGCGCCGAGCTCCAGCCCACGAGGAGCCTGCCTGAGCCGGCCAGTTGCCTGACTGACTCCACCGGGCACTGCGCCCAGGCAGCACCTACGCCACCCGGACCGGGACGAATGGCACCGACCCGGACGGTGTCTATGGGACACCCGGTTTTCGAGGCAATAGCCTCCCGGATGTCTTCCACCGTCACCGAATCGTCCAAACCCGAAATGCGCATTTCGGCGCACTTGACGGGCCTGGCGATCTTGATGCCACCCTCCACGGCGAATAAACCTCGCAGCTTCTCGGCCACGCTGTCGGCCGTCTTGGTGCCCTCGGCCCCTGGGAACTCGAGAATTCGAGCCCCCGTCCGGGCCTTGCGGGTCCTGGCTTCGACGCCTCCAATATCGGAGACGTCTAGCTCCCGCCGGGCCTTCCTCAAGACGGCCTCGTAGCTGAGGCCCTTCTCGGCCGCCTCGGGCAGCACAGTGATCACCACTGCGGCCGTCTTCGGCGACTTGAGCCCCTTGCGCGGTCTCTTCTTCCGTCCGGCTCCTGCCTGTGGAGCGGGGACCTCAGCGGCGCGCTTGGCCTCCGCTCTCCTTCTTTGGCCGCGACTCCTTCTGTCGCGCTCGGCCACCTGCCAACCCTGTTCGGGTACGGCAGTCGTGCCAGACGCGGAAGGTCTCGTCGCAGCCTCGCTGGTCGTCGCCGGCGGTGTTATTGCGGGCGACTTCAGCGGTCCGGCAGGAGCCGGAGCCGTCTTCCTCCTCAGGGCGGGTCCCTTCGGAGCTGGGCCGGGGCCTTTGGGCTTAGGCCCGGCCGCGGCCGCGGCGTAGCTCCCCACGCGGCCACCCTGACAAGGCAGCGGGGCGGGGGCTGGTGCCACATGCGGCCGCTTGTCCGCGGCGAGAGGTGGTCGGACACGTGGTTCTGGAGGCAACCTCGCCTCCAGAACGGCGAAGCGCGCATCGACGAGCTTGCCCACTGCGCCGATGATTTTGGCGAGGGCCTCGTCCGATATGCCTCCCACCTCAAACGGGGTCGGCTGAGCCTCCTCAGGGGCCCGTTCTACGGCGCCTGGCGGCTTTGGCGCCGCAGGGGCGCTAGCCGGCGGCAAGCGGTCCGCGGGGAGAGGCGTCAACCTCACCACCGGGACAGGGAGTCTCGCCGCGGCGACTGCGCCAGCGTCAGCCGGCGGCGCGCGCTTCGCGGCGGCAGGCGTCTTCCTCGCCGCGGGGACGGGTGTGACGGTGACACCATCACCCAACGTCGTCGGCGCCGCAGCGCGAGGCGGCTTTGGCGCCGCAGCGGCCGCTGAGTAGCCGGTCTTGGCTGGTGGCGCGGCTGGCGCAGGCGACACGAACAGCGCCACCTGCGCCTTGAGGTCGGCTACGTCGATCAGCAACTGGCGGTTTGCCCGACGCATCTCCGCCAGCATGTCGCCCAGGTTCCTGTTTCGGGTCCGCAGGCCTGACATCTCGCCTCTAAGGCGGACATTTTCGGCCTGCAGATCCGTGGCGTCACCGGCGCGGACAGCGACCGCCGCCGCCCTTTCTACAGCCGAGGTCCCTCGCCCTCTTCGGGAGGCCATGATCTTAGGTGGAGGCATGTTGGCCACGCTCCCCTCGGTTTCGGCGCTCGAGCTGCCTCCCTTACTCAGGGGGCGCTTTCGCACCTGCGAGGGGAGGGCCTCCTCCTTCTTAGTCGCGGTCGCCGGCGGCGTCTTTGCTGCTAGACGCGCCGACGACCTAGTGGGGCCTTCACCAGCCGACCCGCTTTCCTCTTTGGACGGCCCTGCGGGAATATCACCGCCCTCGTCCATTCTGACGGTAGATCCGCCGCCCTCGTCTTCGGACGGCTCTGCGACATCGCTGTCGCCCTCGTCCGTCGACGGCTCTGCTGCGAGCCTACCGTCCTTCTTCTCTTCAGCGGCGGCAGCCTCCCTGCGCGCCCGCCGCTCCTCCAGCCGCCTTTTGTGGCTCAGGCCGTTGCCCCGAGATTTTCGAGGCGACCTCCTCTTCTTCTTCTGGGCCTCCACGATTTGTGCCGGGCCCTCGGCGGACGCCTCAAGTCCTGAGGACGAGGCGTCGTCTTGGTCAGTTTTTGATCGGCTTGACCGGGCCTTGGGGTGAGGATCGCTACAATCCCCGTCGTTGTTTTTATTTAATTTATCAGTATCCATTATTGATCCCACGATTATGGGAGATACAATACGTCGACCCGGGCAGAGATCCCTTTACCCGGGCAAGCCTACATTTACCAACCAGGGGGTCAGCCGGTACCCTGGCTGGAGCGTGCTAAGAACAGAACAACCCATCTGCCATGCATCTTCTCGCCGCACGCCAGAACTTAAGATTCTGGGTGATTTCCGAGTCCGAATGTTACTTCGAACTCTTTATAGAGGTTGTCTTCCTCGCGGTCCGGGCGGTTAAGCCAAGACCCTCGCTCCTGAAACTAAGACAAGCAAAGAATCAGGTTTACGATGTGTGGGCGGTGGCATGTGCCTGCCCAGCCCTCAAATGAATGAGTGACTGAGCCCGTCCCAAAATTTCGCGTCCTATACCCTCTACTACGACTGTAGTAGAGTAAGGAGCGAAATCGCGCAGATATTCGCTACGGACGACAGTACAACAGAAGAACTGGGGACCGCCGCCCGCACCCAGGGTACACCGCGTGGAGGTTTCTGGGATAGTACCCCATGGGCTGTAGAGCCTGATGTAAGAGTAAAAATAGGTAATGATGTACTAGAGCAAGTGGATGAATTTGTATATCTAGGATGTGGTTTTAGCCGAGATGGAAGGTACACCACTGATATAGAGCGAAGAGTGAATGCGGGAAATAGAGTGAACGGAGCGTTGGGACAACTTCTCGGTAGCCACCACCTCAGCCAGAAGGCACGTATAGCAATACATAACGCAGTGCTTGTCCCAACATTACTGTATGTAAGCGAGAATTGAGTATGCAGAAAAGAGCATGAAAGCAAAATTAATGCGGTCGAAATGCGATCTCTGCGGAAAATCTGTGGAGTTAGGCTGACCGACCGCATTCGCAACGACGACGTAAGAGAGCGAGTAGGTATGAAAGAGAGTATTGGTGTAAAGCTGCGAAAGGGAATGCTCCGATGGTTCGGACATGTGGAAAGAATGCCGAACGAACGTCTGGTTAAGAAGATATACAATGCGAAAGTGGAAGGATGTAGGTACCGGGGGAGACCGAGACTCACCTACCTAGACCAGATTGGTCACGTACTGAAAGAAGGTGGAGTCAAGAGTCGCCGAAACCGGCGAGCGTGTATGAAGAGAATTATGAATATTGAAGAAGCGAGTGAAGTATCCAAGGATAGAGTTCTCTGGCACTCTGTTCTCTCTGCCTACCCTGCAAGGGATATGGCGTGATAATATGTATGTATGTATGACACTTTTTTTTTTTTTTTTTCGCCTGACCATCTCCTCGGTGCCGAGAGTGGCCAGGCTCGCCGCCTCTTCGAGTGTCCTGCCCCGGGCTGTGACGAGCGTGTCGTCAGCATAGCATATAACGCTCAGCCCGGGCGGGAGACTCCCTCTCAACGCCCAGTCGTAACCGATGTCCCACAGAGTCAGCCCCAGAACCGACCCCTGCGGAACACCGCACGACATGGGCGTCCGCACAATGTCCCCTGCGGGGCTCGCGTAGAGAACACTGCGCCCCTTCAAATAGTCTGCCACCAGCCGCCTGAGGTACGGGGGCACTCCATGGAATCGGAGCGCCTCCCTGATGCAGCTGAATGGCAGACTATTGAATGCGTTGGCGATGTCCAACGACACCGCCAACAGCACTCCTTTGCCGGCAACAGCCTCCGCGGCCGTCTGCCTCAGGCGTAGCAGGGCCCCGATGGTCGAACGCCCCCTCCGAAACCCAAATTGAGCGTCCGACAGATCGGGCCCCACCTCCTCCAGGTGCCGGACGATGCGGGCAGCGAGGACACGCTCCAGCAGCTTACCCACATCGTCCAGAAGCACAATGGGCCTGTAGGCCGACGGCGAATCCAGGGGCCGTCCCGGCTTTGGCAGGAGAACCAACCTCCCTTCCTTCCAGCACTCAGGGAACTGTCCAGACGTCAGACAGGCGTTGAACAGTTGCCTGAGGCGAGGCTCGAAGTGCTCGAGGAGTGACGTCAACACCCGGACTGGTATTCCGTCCGGGCCAGGGGCCGTGGTGGCGGAACGAATCTTCGCCACAGCCGCCCCCACTTCCGACTCCGTCACAGGCGGAACACTCTCGTCGGCCTCCCGGTCGTGATCTGGCGAAGCCATGACCGGGGGCGTGTGTTCCGACTGCCGCGGGAACAGCTCCTCGACCACCCTACGAAGGAGGTCGGGCTGGAGGGTCTCGGTGAGGGGGGGGGGGGCCTGCGCGCGAAGCTTATTCAGCGACGCGCGATACGGGCGACCCCAGGGGTCACGGTCGAGACCGTCCAGCATCTCCTGCCAACTCGCGTCCTTGGCGGACCGACTGGCCAGCCGAAAGGCATGTATGTATGTCCCAAGAAAAATTAAAAAACAAACGGATAAATAAAATCGTTTAAAAGGTTAATCTATGTGAAACATTCTTAATAACTCAAGTAATTAACTGTTTCGTATATTCGTGAAGTTTATTGATACAGCGATACTATAGTCTTGTCCAGTGCAATACCTATAGTGTATTTTCTGGTAGTTCTTATGTTTGACTGTATTTTCTTAAATCTAACGATGCGTTAACGGCAAAATGCAAACTGTGCTATATTATCTTTAAAAACCACCGCTAGATCAACCAAAGGATTAAAAGTACATTTGAAATCTAAGCATCATAACATAGAGAACTTAAGCAAAACGGGCCCGATAATGCAGCCGTCGTCAAGTGTGAGTACGAGTTCATCCGCCGTTGTGTTATCTCCAGAATTCAAAACGAATGAAGATCACGGACCATTTTCCAATTCAAAACAGCGCCAATTCAATGAAAGAAATACTTTAATAAATGTGTAGTTAGTCATTAATTCATTCTTTTTTTAACCGACTTGTTGTTACAAATTAACTCTGTAATTTGATTAATCTCATATTAATAATATCATCATCATCTCCTACTCTTATCCCCATTACTTGGGGTCGATACAATATGTACTCTTCTTTCACAGTAGGTACATATTGTTAAAGTTATTGGCAATAGTTTTATGACTGGCCGCCTGCCAGACGTCAACCCTACTTGGGAATGTAACTGTTGACCAAATAGCATCAGATAGAGTTGGCCCAGGCCGTTATAAGGCTCTTAGTCGTCTTTTACGACATCCACGAGTAAAGTGAGGGTTGGTAGTAACTGCTACCACCTGCGTAAAGCACAAAGAACCATGGCGGTGAGGACTATAAGGGGCTACCGTACGGTATCCTGGACCGCAGCCACATTGCTGGCGGGTGATCCACCCTGGCTGCTCCAGGCTAGGGCACAGGCGGAGGTCTACCGATTTTGCGCTGCGGCGCGGGAAAGCGGCGAGCATATTACCGTGGGGCAATTGATTAGGGCAAGAGAAGCGGCTCAAGCGGCAGTTATCTGGTGGTGGAGGGAGGAATTAGAGTCCCCTGTAGCAGGGCGGGGGACCGTTGAGGCAATTGCGCCCCACCTCCACCGCTGGATGAAGAGAAGGCACGGCAACTTGTCCTTCAGGATGACGCAGGTACTTACCGGACACGGGGTCTTCGGTAAGTACCTGCACAGGATCGGACGGCAAGAGGCCCCTGGATGCCATGAGTGTGGCGCGCTAACTGATGACGCGCGTCACACCCCTGAGGTATGTCCCGCCTGGGGGCCTCAGTGCCACGACCTGTCGGGGGTGATAGGAATAGACCTGTGGTTGTTGACCATCATATCTAAGATGCTTGACAGCGACAGGTGCTGGTCGTCGATGGTCTCCTTCTGTGAGGAGGTCATCTCTTCGAAGGAGGCCGCGGAGCGTTACGTGACGCATTTGCTTCTGCAGACTCACTCCGTAGGCGGCGGCCAGGAAGGCGGAGGCGCCGTTACGCGCATCTCCTCCCGCCGCCTTGACTATCGACTGGATGTGGCCAGATGGCCTAGCGTTGGGGTGTCGGGGATAGAATGTCAATAGACGATTTCTCCGGCATCCCGTAAAAGCGCGGAAGGGACCGCTGTGGTTTTAGTGGGTATTTCGGTCGAACCAGCTGACCGGCGAGTCCCACACACCCCCTCGTCTGTCACCGGCGAGGGCTAGTGCGTAAATGCATTTCCACAGCGTGAACAAAAAAAAAAGTAACTGCTACCACACAGCTATATTTTTATGAACAATGTAAACGTATGTGTTGTTTATATATATAGACTAGCTTTTGCCCGCGACTTTGTCCACGCAGAAGTCATCTCTGACAGAGTTAAATAGAAAAAGCAATGCAAGGTGTTAAAGGTTGTCGCTAGGACGATAATCAACTGCGTCAGAAACTGGGATGCGGTCGCCGCCTTCTGCGAGTTAGTTGTCTAACGGAATTAGGCAATAGGGTTGGTCTGAGAGAAAATACTCTAGGTTGACACGCTCTGGGGTACGACGCCAGAAACCTCCGCGTGGTGTACCCTGGGTGCGGGCGACAGTCCCCCAGATCCCTCTGTTGAATTGTCGCCCGTAGCGAATCTCTGGCGCGAGGGGGGGTTCCCCAGCGATGGGTTGAGCCCCAATTCGCTCCTGACCCTCTATTTGTAGAGGATACAGGAGGCGAAATTTCGGACGGGCCCGGTCACTCATTAATTTGAGAGCTGGGCAGGCTTATGCCACCGCCGACATATCGTAAACCTGATATCTTGCTTCAAGACAAGTTGTCGTGAGGCGTAGTATCAGGAACGAGGGTCTTGGCTTAACCGCCCGGACCGCGAGGAAGACAACCTCTATAAAGAATTCGACCTTCGAATTCGGAAATTACCCAGAATCCTAAGTTCTGGCGTGCGGCGAGAGGATGCATGGCAGATGGGCTGTTCTGTTCCTAGCACGCTCCAGCCAGGGTACCGGCTGACCCCCTGGTTGGTAAATGTAGGCTTGCCCGGGTACAGGGATCTCTGCCCGGGTCGACGGTTTTCCTCCCATACTCGTGGGAATCAACATGGATTTTCTTATACCTACACCTACACCAACACAAGACGGGAATCCAGAGGATTCCCACATCACGGCCTTGTCAAGCCAACGTAAAACTGACAACGACGCCTCGTCCTCAGGACTTGAGGCGTCCGCCGAGGGCCCGGCACAGGCGAAAGAGGCCCAAAAAAAGAAGACGAAGAAGCGGCGGAAGGCCCATAACTGGTCAGGCAAGGGTTCCTCACGGGACCGGCAGCGTTTGGCGGAGCGGAAGGCGAAGGAGGAGGCCGCTGCCGCCAAACAGGAGGAAGACGGCGGCAGATCCACTGCAGAGCCGTCAATGGACGAGGGCGACAGTAGTGTCGCAGAGCCGTCCAGAGACGAGGGCAATGGATCTGCCGATATAATGGACGAGGGCGGTAGTTCCGCAGAGCCGTCCAAGGAGGCTAGCGGGTCGGCGGAGAAAACCGCTGCCGCCAGGTCGTCGCCGCGTCTTGCGGCTGCGGCCCCGACAACAAGGGAGGAGGCCCTCCCCTCGGAGGTGCGGAAGCGCCCCCTGAACAGGGATGGCAGCTCGGGCGCTGACTCCGAGGGGAGTGCTAACATCATGCCTCCTCCCAAAGTTCCGGCCTCTCGCAGAGGGCGAGGGGCCGCGGCGTCAGGTCGGACGACCCACTCCCCAGCCGGCGGAGTACGCAGAGGGGCGGAGGCTCGCAAGCGGACCGACGACGAGGCGGCCGCCGCGAGGGTGCTGGAGGTGTTGTCCGGCAACCCTCCCACCGAAGTGGCGGCCGCTGGTGCCCGCGCGAGCGGTAGCGCCCCGGACGCGAAGGCCCTGCAGGCCGAAAACGCCCGCCTTGGTGGCGAGGTGTCAGGCCTGCGGGCCCAGAACCGCCGCCTAGAGTCGGAGCTAGCCGAGGTGAGGAGGGAAAACCGCCTCCTCACTAAGGACGTGGCCGAGTTAAAGGCGCAGATGGCGCGACTTATGCCGACTGCGCCACTCGCGTCTTCGGCCAGCGCTGGCCGCCGAGGAGCTAGCCGCCCAACAGTTGCCGCTGCGCCGAAGACGGCTCCGACTGCGGAGCGCGCGCCGCCGACAGTCGCCGGCCCACCAAACGTCGTGGAGCGGGCCCCGATAGCGGCCCAGCCGTTAACACCGACCCCGCTGCCCGCGGTGGGAGGCGTGCCGGACGAGGCCTTGCGCGCCATCATCGACTCAGTGGTCAAACTGGTCGATGCGCGCTTGGCCGTTCTGGAGGCAAGGCTGCCTCCGGAACCACGTGTCCGGCCGCCTCTGGCCGCGGACAAACGGCCATATGCGGCACCAGCCCCCGCCCCGCTGCCTTGTCAGGGTGGCCGCGTGGGGGCTAGCTACGCCGCGGCCGCGGCTGGGCCCAAGTCCAAGGGGCCCGCTCCCGCGACGAAGAAGAAGAAGGTGGCACCGGCTCCTGCCGGACTGCAGTCGTCGCCAGCATCAACACCGCTAGCGACGACCAGCGCGCCCGCGACTGCGCCTTCCGCGCCTGGCACGCCCGCTGCGCCCGAACAGGGTTGGCAGGTGGCTGAGCGCGGCAGGAAAAGTCGCGGTCAGAGGAGGAGAGCGGCGACCAAGCGCGCCGCTGAGGTTGCCGCTCCCCAGGCAGGAGCCGGAGGTGGCAGCAGCTCGAAGAGGAAGAGGCCGCGCAAGGGGCTCCGGCCGCCGAAGACAGCCGCAGTGGTGATCACTGTGCTGCCTGAGGCGGCAGAAAGGGGCCTCAGCTATGAGGCCGTTCTGAGGAAAGCCCGGCAGGAGCTCGACGTCTCCGACATAGGAGGCGTCGAAGCCCGGACCCGCAAGGCCCGGACAGGGGCTCGGATTTTGGAGTTCCCTGGGGCCGAGGGCACCAGAACGGCCGATAGCGTGGCGTCGAAGCTGCGAGGTCTATTCGCCGAGGAGGGTGGCGTCAAAATCGCCAGACCCGTAAAGTGCGCCGAAATGCGCATCGCGGGTCTGGACGACTCCGTGACGGTGGAAGACATCCGGGAGGCCATTGCCTCGAAAACCGGGTGTCCCATGGACACCGTCCGGGTTGGCGCCATTCGCCCCGGTCCGGGCGGCGTAGGTGCCGCCTGGATGCAATGCCCAGTGGAGTCGGTCAGGCAACTGGCTGGCTCAGGCAGGCTCCTCGTGGGCTGGAGCTCAGCGCGAGTCACCGTGCTGGAGCACCGGCCTGCGAGGTGTTTCAAGTGCATGGCAGTCGGGCATACCCGGCCAACATGCACTAATTGCTTTGACTGCGGCGGACTCTGTTTCCGCTGCGGTCAGACTGGGCACATGGCGGCATCTTGCGCCGCCCCGCCCCACTGCCCCGCGTGTGCGGCGGGCAATAAGCCTGCCAAGCACCGCATGGGCTCGGGGGCGTGCAGACCTCCGGCTTCGGCTCCAAAGGGGCGGAGCGGCCCTTCGACTCCGGCCGCTTCAGCTCCTAGCGCGGCCCGATCGCCCGCCGCAAGCCAGGAGGTGATAATGGACACGGCCCATTAATGGCTGCCCAGTCCACTCACCTCCTGCAGGCCAACACCAACCACTCCGCCGGTGCGCAGGATCTCCTCCTGCAATCCATGGCGGAGTGGTCGATCGGTGCAGCCGTAGTCGCGGAACCGTACGTCGTGCCTGATCGCCCCAATTGGGTGGTTAGCCGGAACGGAACCGCGGCAATCGTCACCTCCACGCAGCGGCACTTCCCGTCCTTATCCCTCTTGGATAGGGGCGAGGAATTTGTCGCAGCGGATTGGGGAGGGGTCACACTGTACAGCGTTTACCTCTCCCCTAACAGGAGAATGGACGATTTCGGGGCCTCCCTCACCACCTTGGAGGCTTCGATACGGCGACTGGCACCGGGCCTCGTCCTGGTCCTGGGGGACTTCAACGCCAAATCCACGGCGTGGGGGTCCCCGATGACGGACGATCGCGGGCGGGCGATCGTGGAGTGGGCGGCGTCACTGGGCCTCTGTGTCCTAAACAGAGGCTCAGTGAACACGTGTGTGCGACAGCAGGGTGGGTCGATAGTGGACTTGTCGTTCGCTAGCCCCGCTGTCGCACCACGAGTGAGGAACTGGCGTGTCCTGGAGGAGGCGGAGACCCTTTCGGATCACCGTTACATCCGGATGGAGGTCTCCCCTCTCCGGGACCCCAGCAGGGGTCACAGGGCGGACCGAGCTCCCGCATTTCCGCGGTGGGCTGTGGGGCGGCTGGATAGGGACCTACTGGCGGAGGCGGCCATCGTTCACACGTGGCTGTCCTCACCACCCCCAGCGGACGGAGTGGACGTTGAGGCTGTCCGCATCCGCAGTGCGTTAACGCAGGTCTGCGATGCGGCCATGCCCAGGGTGCGGCGTCTACCTCCGAGGCAGGGGGTCTACTGGTGGTCCCCAAGACTGGCGGACCTTCGTGCGGCGTGCATTAGTGCCCGAAGGTCCTACACCCGCAGTCGGCGGCGTCGCCGCGATGTTGAGCGGGAGGGCCAGCTGTACGAGGCGTACCGCAGTGCGCGTACCGCCTTTCGGCTGGCCATCCGGTCCGCCAAGGACGCGAGTTGGCAGGAGATGCTGGACGGTCTCGACCGTGACCCCTGGGGTCGCCCGTATCGCGCGTCACTGAATAAGCTTCGTGCGCAGGGCCCCCCCCTCACCGAGACCCTCCAGCCCGACCTCCTTCGTAGAGTGGTCGAGGAGCTGTTCCCGCGGCAGTCGGAGCACACGCCCCCGGTCATGGCTTCGCCAGATCACGACCGGGAGGCCATCGAGAGTGTTCCGCCCGTGACGGAGTCGGAAGTGGGGGCAGCCGTGGCGAAGATTCGTTCCGCCACCACGGCCCCCGGCCCGGACGGAGTCCCAGTCCGGGTGTTGACGTTGCTCCTCGAGCATCTCGAACCTCGCCTCAGGCGACTGTTCAACGCCTGTCTGACGTCTGGACGGTTCCCTGAGTGCTGGAAGGAAGGGAGGTTGGTTCTCCTGCCAAAGCCGGGACGGCCCCCGGATTCGCCGTCGGCCTACAGGCCCATTGTGCTTCTGGACGATGTGGGTAAGCTGCTGGAGCGTGTCCTCGCTGCCCGCATCGTCCAGCACCTGGAGGAGGTGGGGCCCGATCTGTCGGACGCTCAGTTTGGGTTTCGGAGGGGGCGTTCGACCATCGGGGCCCTGCTACGCCTGAGGCAGACGGCCGCGGAGGCTGTCGGCGGCAAAGGAGTGCTGTTGGCGGTGTCGTTGGACATCGCCAACGCCTTCAATAGTCTGCCATTCAGCTGCATCAGGGAGGCACTCCGGTTCCATGGAGTGCCCCTGTACCTCAGGCGGCTGGTGGCAGACTATTTGGAGGGGCGCAGTGTCCTCTACGCGAGCCCCGCAGGGGACATTGTGCGGACGCCCATGTCGTGCGGTGTTCCGCAGGGGTCAGTTCTGGGGCCGACTCTGTGGGACATCGGTTACGACTGGGCGTTAAGAGGGAGTCTCCCCCCCGGGCTGAGCGTTATTTGCTATGCTGACGACACGCTCGTCACAGCCCGGGGCAGGACACTCGAAGAGGCGGCGAGCCTGGCCACTCTCGGCACCGAGGAGATGGTCAGGCGAATTGAGGCGCTGGGGCTCAGGGTGGCCCTAAACAAGACGGAGGCCCTACTATTCCATGGGCCCCGTGTGAGGCTGCCCATCGGCGCCTCGTTAGTCGTCAACTCCATCCACATCAGTATCCAGGCCCATATGAGGTACTTGGGCCTGGTGCTCGACGGGCGATGGTGGTTCCGGGAGCATTTCCGTCAAATTGCTCCCCGGCTGGTCGGCGCGGCGTCCGCCCTTTCTCGGCTCATGCCGAACGTGGGCGGACCCAGTTTCGAGGGCCGACGGCTGTATGCGGGGGTGATCCGCTCAATGGCCATGTACGGCGCACCCGTGTGGGCGAGGGCTCTGAACGCCCAGCTCAGGGCGGTGCTGTGGAGGCCACAGCGAGCCATGGCGGTCAGAGCCATTCGCGGGTACCGCACGGTGTCTACCGAGGCGGCATGCCTATTGGCCGGGACACCCCCGTGGGACCTAGAGGCGGAGATGCTCTCCGACCTCTACCGGCGGGTTACCTCAATGCGCGAAGAGGGTGGCTCCCCATCGTTTAACGAGATAGCCACCTGGCGCGAGGACGCCCGCCGAGAAGTCATCGCCCGTTGGGCTACGCGGCTGGAGAGGCCTAGACACGGTGTTTTTACCGTTGAGGCCCTCCGGCCCGTACTGATGGAGTGGATGGAGCGGCGGCACGGAGTCCTCTCTTTCCGGTTGGTGCAGGTCTTGTCGGGGCATGGTTGCTTCGGCAAGTACCTGCACACGGTCGTGCGGAGGGAGTGGACTCCGTCCTGCCACCATTGCAGTAGCGACGAGGACACGGCGCAACATACGCTCGAGGTATGTTCGGGCTGGGACGGGCAGCGCCGTGACCTCGTCGCTGTCATCGGTGCCGACCTGACGCTGCCAACTGTTGCGCGAGCGATGGTCGACAGCGTCAGGAATTGGGACGCGGTCGCCGCCTTCTGCGAGGCTGTCATCTCGCAGAAGGAGGCGGCGGAACGGGCCCGGGAGGATGCCCGTGACCCGGGCCGCCGCCCGCGACCGGGGCGGCGCAGGCGCGAGTACCTGCGCCTGATGCCGCCCTAACCGAGGCTTCGGGTGATCGGACCGGGGAATTGTCCGGTCACCCGACGTGAGGCCGCCGCGTGAGGACGACGCCTCGACAGCGAAAGCTGTCGGGGCGTCGACAAGAGAGGAGCCCGAGAGGGCATACCGCCGAGCGGGCCACCGAAGACAAAGATCGGGTACCGGTGGCCCGCTCGCATGGCGAAGAAGAGGTGCTTGCAGGGTGGGTCAATGGGGTTGTGCGCCGCCTCTTCCGTCACCCCGGACCGATTTGGCGGGGTGCGACGTCCATAACCCACCGCAAAAAAAAAAAAAAAAAAAAAAAAAAAAAAAAAAGGTTGACACGCTCTACCGTCCGCCTTCGACTCGAGATGATACCCGGTTGCGGTGGCCCGCCCGCACAACGTAGATGTACGTGTACGGCGCGCGTGTGTCTATATACCATAGCCGGTCACTAAAGAAAAAGGTGGTTCAAAGTACTATTCATTCTACAAATTATATTGCCATTAATATATGTATTTACGGTATGACCATGGGATAAAAATATAATTATCGCCACCCTTTATTTGACTGTTTTGTTTCACCAGCAGAGTTGCGACCTCGTTAGATATGATTTATTATTTGAGTTATAGAGTGAACATTTTTGAATCTAAACTTAACCTGTATCTTAAACCCTTAGGCAAGAACCTATTGCCGTCTACTATGCGTATAGTGTGAGCTCTCACGCCGGCACTGGTGCGGGGTTAATGGAGAGGGAGGGAGAAACACGTGTTTATTTATTTATACCGAAGAATATTTGTAGGTACGTAATTTTAAAAGAATCGATAAAGAAATTTTCTCCCCATATACACTTTGCCGCTTTGTTATACCCCCTTAGGGGCGGAATTCATAAAATTTTGATATTGAATCTTTCATATTGAATCTCTATGTCATAAATAGAAACGTGCTTCAAAATTTAATGTTTCTAGCTTTATTAGTTTCGGCTTGGCGGTATTGAGTCATTCAACCCGCATCACAGGCCTAATTTACACAACCAGACGGTGAAAATTGAGAAATTCCGGATATTACCCTAGAATATTTGATTAGACTCGTAATTTGAAAAGAATCAATAAAGATTTTTTTCTCCCCATACAAACTTTGCCACTCTGTTCCACCCCCTTAAGGGTATAATTTCGTAAAATCCTTTCTTAGTTAATCTCTACGTCATAGAAAGAAACCATTGTCAACATTTCAAGTTGCCAGCTTCAATAATATCGGCTTGGCGCTAATGACTTAATGAGTCGTCTAACCCGCTTTGCATGCCTAATTTACACCCCCAGAGGGTGAAAATCAACAAATGCTGAAACACGTGTTTATTTATTTTCACTAAAGATAATTTGTACGTAATTTGAAAAGAATCGATAAAGATTTTTTTCGCTGAACATTTTTAAATTGACATAACTTTTTTTTTTAATTAATTGACATAAAATAAAGCCTAAATGTTAAGTGAAGCTTACCACACTATATTAGTGAAAACCGCGTCTAAATCGGATAAGCCGTTTCTGAGATTAGCGTGCACAAACGCACAGACAAACAGATAAACAGTCGACAATTTTAAAAATCATTGTTTTGGGTTCTGTTAGTGTTGATAAAGGTCCCAGTAATATTTTTTCTCATATATCTTCCATGTACAGACAGCGATCCGTTACATTTTTATTATATGTATAGATATAGTTGGTCGCCACCACTGGCCGCCCTGCCCGGTGACCACTGACACACGATTGCCGTTACTGTATAGTGCTCCTGTGTGTGTGTGTGTGTGTGTGTGTGTACGTCCTAGAATTTCGCAATCAATATTTCACCCAGTTCCCTGGTAGCTGTCGGCCCGCCGGCACACACGACACGTGACAATAGACGATTATTTAAATGTTGCCATTTTATATCCAATATAAAAAGTAACCTCCAAAGTAACCTCCACGATATAGTTATCAAATTAAACAACTCAACAACCAGTTTCGGCCTCTTTGGTCTCTCTGTCCAAGTCCATATTGCCCTACTCTCAGCTCATCGTCTGTTTCCCCAGTATCGTTTGGAAGTCTCGTGTAACTACCGTGCAACGTGAGCGGCGTCCGGGAGGTGGCCGCGGTCCTCGGTCCTCGCAGTGGGTCGAGGTCGGTGCGTCACCACGTTTGATATTTAACGAATAAATCAGGTAATTGTGTGTGTAAGGTACGCTGTCTGCCTTGGCGACACACTCGCGACCCTCTCCACGTCGTGTATGACGCGAGGGCCGCACCCGAGTGTGACGTCACGAAGCTTCGTGCAATGAGACGACACAATCACTCTTTTCCAACCGCTCCTTTTTAACTTTTCTAATTAAATTTGTTGCGGATCCCAAGAGAATTAAAATCATTTCCCGGGACTGTCTGAGGGTCAAACCTCGGTGTCATTTATGGTGACCATTGTGTGGATCCTGGTATAGGAGCTACAGTGGTGGGAATGTGTGGTGGGATTAGTCCCGAAAAAAAACGGTAGATACATATAAATAAAAGATAGTTGACCTTTAGTTGTCTTTTACGACGAAATGGTATAGTTAGTCCGTCGTCACGCGGCGCGCGGGCACCGGGTGTGCGGGTGTCGCTTCAGGTGTAACTAACAATGCAATGAATGTAACAACTCCATATACACGTAGCGCATACCGCTGACAGTGTAGTGCGCGATACGAGACTTTTTTGTTGAACGTAATGAACGGTGTTGACGACTTTCTTGGTAATTATGTAGTTAGTGGTGCACGACTCACCCGCCAGGGCGCGCCGCATGAGCGCGGCCAGCACGCGGCGCAGGTCGGCGCGGGCCGCACGCCGTGCGCCGCGCCGCGCCTTGCGCACGCCGAGGGTGCGCGCGCGCCCCGAGCACGTCGCCGCGGCCGCCTCGTCCGCCGGACACCGCGCGCTCGCCGCCGCCGGCATCTCTATTGGCGGCAGCGAGAACCTCTCCATGTTGTAGCACTTGCGCGGCCACGTGTCGTCTACGGCGCTACACTCGCGCGGTGCCGGCAACTGCAGCGGCGGCAGCGTCTTGTGGTGGTACGGGGGCGGGCGCCGCGCCGGCTCTGCACCGCACCACGCGCCGCCCGTGAACAGTGACGAGGAGAGCACGCCGGGGCCGGGGCCGTCGCCGGCGCCCCACGCGTACGGCGCGCTCTGCATGTTGACGTAGGCGCGCGCGACGTGCGCCGGCGCCGCCGTCACCGTGGGCGGCTCCGGCGACAGCACGCCGAACGGGTGCGTGAAGTAGAACAGACACAGCGGACGAGCCTGCAACACACAGAAGAGGTCTGTCTCACTATCCGTCCGCACCTTTTGTCTCCGGTTGGTGCGCTGATTTGCCAGCATTTGTTTGAGCAGTATTGTATGTCTGTCTAGCACGACAGACAATGTATGCCCTTACTCGTGAGTAAGCCTTAGACGTCCGTGTCAATCTACAACTAAACTGTAGCAGTGGGGTGGTACAACGCCATCTGTTGGGCCGATCGCTCACTAAAATGTTTATATTACAAGACGCACTCTATTAGATTGTGTTTTAAAGTGTGAGAATACTTCTGATGACATATCAATTGTCTGTTACATTGATAGCTATTTGTATAGACGTGCGACCCGATAAAAATGTCAAAATAATACCTATATATGTACGTATATTAAAGTTATTGTAACTTAAATGTTAACATTTAGTTGTTGGTAACAATGCCATCTAGGGTGAATAAACAGAATTGCTAGACATATATTTATTTTAAAGTGCGACACTGACCGATGTACAACAGTATTAATAGGACGGCACTTAACAAAACTAATTGATACGGTCGTATCGTGTACGGCTGCTGTCTCTAATGCTCGCCATATTGAAAATGTCCAATAGAAAGCAATAAATAACATTTCTCAAAATATCCCACGATGGCGCTGGTGTCACAGCTACTCACGCAGTTAAAGTTAAAAATAAATTTATTAAATATAACTAGCATATCTGCAGTCAAACGATGTCAAAAGTTATTTATTATTTGTGATATTTTTTAAACATTTTAAAGTAATAGTTATTTATTGTATTTCAGTAGTAAGTAGTAATTTTTACTAAACTTTTTAAATTAATTAAACTGTAAGAGAAAAGAAAATATATTTACACTGTCTCCAGTGAAGTGTAATGTTAGTATTTCGTTGTTTGTTTGTTTTTGTATCCTTCTATTCTCCTTCAATAAAATAATTTTTATTAATTAATGAGGTTAAATTTTATTCTGCTGCTGTACCTAGTGTGGTGTCGGTGACGGCGGTCTTGTGTCGCGGCTGTCGCCGGCGTCACTGCCGCCGCGTTGTTTATATATATAGTTAGTGTTGTGTTGGGCGAGTGCCGGCCACAGTCACACCGCGTTAGTTCGGCGCCATCACGTATAGTGTCGTGACTGCACAAGTACAGTTCGTCTCATCGGATCACAGATGTGTTCGCGGTACACGCACACACGTCCCTGTTCCCGTGTGTGTGTGTGTGTTGTAATACATATACACCAGTAGGTCGGACACACGCACACACGTCCCTGTTCCCGTCTGTGTGTGTGTGTGTGTTGTAATACATATACACCAGTAGGTCGGACACATGCACACACGTCCCTGTTCCCGTCTGTGTGTGTGTGTTGTAATACATATACACCAGTAGGTCGGACACACGCACACACGTCCCTGTTCCCGTCTGTGTGTGTGTGTTGTAATACATATACACCAGTAGGTCGGACACACGCACACACGTCCCTGTTCCCGTGTGTGTGTGTGTGTGTTGTAATACACATACACCAGTAGGTCGGACACACGCACACACGTCCCTGTTCCCGTGTGTGTGTGTGTGTGTGTGTGTGTTGTAATACACATACACCAGTAGGTCGGACACACGCACACACGTCCCTGTTCCCGTGTGTGTGTGTGTTGTAATACACATACACCAGTAGGTCGGACACACGCACACACGTCCCTGTTCCCGTGTGTGTGTGTGTGTTGTAATACAGATACACCAGTAGGTCGGACACACGCACACACGTCCCTGTTCCCGTGTGTGTGTGTGTGTGTTGTAATACACATACACCAGTAGGTCGGACACACGCACACACGTCCCTGTTCCCGTGTGTGTGTGTGTGTTGTAATACACATACACCAGTAGGTCGGACACACGCACACACGTCCCTGTTCCCGTGTGTGTTGTAATACATATACACCAGTAGGTCGGACACACGCACACACGTCCCTGTTCCCGTGTGTGTGTGTGTGTTGTAATACACATACACCAGTAGGTCGGACACACGCACACACGTCCCTGTTCCCATGTGTGTGTGTGTGTGTTGTAATACACATACACCAGTAGGTCGGACACACGCACACACGTCCCTGTTCCCGTGTGTGTGTGTGTGTGTGTTGTAATACATATACACCAGTAGGTCGGACACACGCACACACGTCCCTGTTCCCGTGTGTGTTGTAATACAGATACACCAGTAGGTCGGACACACGCACACACGTCCCTGTTCCCGTGTGTGTGTGTGTGTGTGTTGTAATACACATACACCAGTAGGTCGGACACACGCACACACGTCCCTGTTCCCGTGTGTGTGTGTGTGTGTGTTGTAATACACATACACCAGTAGGTCGGACACACGCACACACGTCCCTGTTCCCGTGTGTGTGTGTGTGTGTGTGTGTGTTGTAATACATATACACCAGTAGGTCGGACACACGCACACACGTCCCTGTTCCCGTGTGTGTGTGTGTGTGTGTGTGTGTGTTGTAATACATATACACCAGTAGGTCGGACACACGCACACACGTCCCTGTTCCCGTGTGTGTGTGTGTGTTGTAATACATATACACCAGTATGTCGGACACACGCACACACGTCCCTGTTCCCGTGTGTGTGTGTTGTAATACATATACACCAGTAGGTCGGACACACGCACACACGTCCCTGTTCCCGTGTGTGTGTGTGTTGTAATACATATACACCAGTAGGTCGGACACACGCACACACGTCCCTGTTCCCGTCTGTGTGTGTGTTGTAATACATATACACCAGTAGGTCGGACACACATACACACGTCCCTGTTCCCGTGTGTGTGTGTGTGTGTGTGTTGTAATACATATACACCAGTAGGTCGGACACACGCACACACGTCCCTGTTCCCGTCTGTGTGTGTGTGTTGTAATACATATACACCAGTAGGTCGGACACACGCACACACGTCCCTGTTCCCGTGTGTGTGTGTGTGTTGTAATACAGATACACCAGTAGGTCGGACACACGCACACACGTCCCTGTTCCCGTGTGTGTGTGTGTGTGTGTTGTAATACATATACACCAGTAGGTCGGACACACGCACACACGTCCCTGTTCCCGTCTGTGTGTGTGTGTTGTAATACATATACACCAGTAGGTCGGACACACGCACACACGTCCCTGTTCCCGTGTGTGTGTGTGTGTTGTAATACATATACACCAGTAGGTCGGACACACGCACACGCACATGTTAGATGTGACAGAACGATCGAGAGGATGTTCAAATAACTTTTGTTATTTTTGTTTGTTAATAGTTTGATACAATAAATTCATTTCTAGTAACATAGAATTCAAACTCAGTTAACACGACCGCTAGGGACACGGTGGAGGCGGTAAGTGGAGGGCAGACTCACGGTGACGTCGTCGGTGGAGGTGGACGCGTCGGAGCTGGCGCGGCCCATGGTGTTCACTGCACGTCCCGGGGCGTCGGTATCGCGCGTGCAGCTCGCGCACACATGGTAAGCTCACCAGAATATCAGGGTCCAGTCGTGTGTCGCGTATAGAGTGCACGAGGGTGCGCTCCCGCGCGACCGATCGCTACTAATTGAGACAAAAAGTAGGTGACGCCGGGTGTGGGGCGCGGCGCTGTGTGCGCGCGGCGCCGACCCCCGGCCTGGCGCGCGACTGGCACGCGCGGCGCCGCCCGCCACCCACCTTCTTGCTCGGGGCTGCTCCCGTACGAACCCTCCTTCTTTACACGTGCAAATCCATTTCAATGCAAAATATATCAGCCACAAATAAGAATACATTGATATTCCAACTTTTCGAGTTGAGAGCCCTCAGCGCTCACGCTCAGTCCGGGTAAAGTTGTCATAGCCATCTGCGGCTAACAACTAAGTCACACACAAAAAACTCCCAACATTTGTCCGATTTGTCTATTGAGCAGACCCAAATGATGAAGCACACTATCATAGAGTCAGATCTTGAGAGATGTCGGCAGGTACGATGGGTAGTTAAATAAAGCATCTCAGCACTCTGTTGTCGGGTTGTTCCAAGATCCCAGATCCAAGCTAATTCATTATTACATCGAAGCTGAACAAACCGGTTTCCGAAAAGGCTATAGCATCACAGACCGCATCCATGAGCTTCGGCTAATTACACAGAGGTTCAAGAAATACAATGGACCACTATCTGTAACGTTTGTGAAGTATGAGAAAGTTCGGGATTTTTCGGCGAAATATTATCCTAATTACGAAAGCAGACAATGGATGTAAAGGCACAGAAATGGCAATGGGCAGGTCATATAACTCGACAAATCGATAACCACAAGGGAAGAAGGGTTCTTGAGTGGCAACCACTTCGCGGACGACACTGTATGAGACAGCTGGACCGACGACTTAGTGATATCAACGACTCATATTGCGGCCGGCATAGGATCGCGCTTCACGTTCTACCATTTAGACGAGCGTAAGCTGTCGTATGACAATCAAATTGTAGCTCGTATTATTTCGTCATCTCTATGGGAGACGTGCCATCTACCGGACAACGATTACACAAAGTACCGATTTAATACTCTAACTTTTCTTTGTATTGAACGATGACACGACCCTATTACCCAAATTACTAATATTATTCTTTCGTAAACAAGTTTTTAGAAATAACCTGGCATGTTAAATGCTAAATCTCAGTAATTGGGATACTGCCCAGTCAACTATATAAGTTTTGTACCTTACGAATTCACTTTTCTGCCTCCATATATTTATTTTTCAATTTAAATTCTAGACTAGGTGGACTGACGACATTATCAAGGTCGCAGGCAGCCGCTGGATGCAGGTGGCGCGGGACCGTGTTGAATGGCATTCTCGTGG
This sequence comes from Lymantria monacha, assembly GCA_905163515.2. Lineage (NCBI taxonomy): Eukaryota > Metazoa > Arthropoda > Insecta > Lepidoptera > Erebidae > Lymantria > Lymantria monacha. The sequence continues at coordinate 115,398 of LR991103.1, forward strand.
GGAGGCCTATGTCCAACAGTGGACGTTTACGGGCTGATGGATGGATGGATGGAAATTCTAAAACATTTACTATGAGTAAACTATAGGTACTCTATACATTAACTATGAAGACATCACCGCACTGTGGTAAAGCCGTCTCAAAACCGTTTCATATGGAAGTCGTTGTAATGGAATAAAATTAATAAATTCCTGTAGTCTAATAACTAAGCTTTATTTTCGCAATTTTTTAGTTTTTTTTTATTTAATCCTAATATAGGTATATAAATAGACATCAAAACTAACTCATATTTAACAACGTAATGTTGTCGCATTACGTCACTACAACTCAACGCCACATTACGTCACTACAATTCAACGCCACATTACTCACAAGTTTTTCATATAAATATACAAGTATTATACATTTTTGGAATGCTTATGATCTCCTCATAGCGTTTCATAACTAATATTATAAATATTAGTTTAATAAAATACAATTAACCAATATAGTTTAAGATGGTATATTTTTAGTGTTCTTTTTTTTCAACGTTTTTTACCCTTTACCGCTGCTTGCCGCTGTCGTGATATTTGTTGTTTTAAGATCTTTATACATTGGTAAATGCAAGGAGAAAAAAAAATTGCTCATATTTGCACTTTTTCATACACGGGGCCAAAACATATCGCGAGATAAAAAAAAATATATTTTCAATTTTGTTTTATTTTTCATAAAATTATTTTGTGTCTATTAAGGTCGAATTGATTACAGTTCAATATTTTTTGTGGTTTTCATACAGTTTTGACCACTTCACTTGATAAAATATGGTCACTTATTATCTATTAAGGTCAAATTGAAAACAGGTTGGTTATGGGAAGAGTGCAAATTATTAGTCTCCTAGCTTTTTGCACGCTTTTTTAGTGATATACTATTTCATTGGCCTATAAAAGGCAGGCGAATCTTAAACCATTCTAAGTTGTTGGTTAGACATTCAGTTGCCCTAAAAAGCAGATTATACTTATTTTCAGATATTCGCAGAAGTTGACTGATTTGAATTTATTTTTTTTATTGCCGATGGTGCTAAACGAGCAAGCAGCACACCTGACGGTAAGTGACACTACTGACTTGCAATACCAGGGCACAGCTAGGCCGCTGCCAACCGTGAAGAAAGTGCTCTTCTTAAACCTCGTTTAAAAAAGGACATGTCATAGCGCTCGGAAAACATGGCAGCAGGTAGTTCTTTCCAGATCTTACACGTACGTGAGAGAAATGATTGCTGAAAACGTCCAGTAGACGTCCGTATCGTTTCCAGGTGAAATGGATGAACCATGCAACAGTGTCGAGTAGTACGGTGATAAAATGGTGACGGTGGTACCAAGTCAAATAGTTCCTCAGAGCACTCCCCGTGAAAGAGCCTGTAGAGTGCACAGAGAGACCCAAAGTCTCTCCGGCTACCCAATGATTCCAGTCTTTCCGTGAGATTGGGATCACCGACGATTCGAACAGCACGTCTTTGCAGGGAGTCAAGTGGGTCTAGCTGATATTTGGGCGCGCCTGCCCAGAGATGTGAGCAGTACTCCACATGAGGGCGGACTTGAGCTTTGTATAACACAAGACGTTGTCTCGGTGTGAAGTATCGCCTGGCTCTGTTCAGGACGCCCAGCTTTCTACTTGCCAATTTGGCTTTGTCCTCCAAATGGACGCCGAGGATCCCAATACTCTCGGCAATTTGGAGAGTTACTCCTTGGAACTGAGGCGCCATGACAAAATGGTGAATTTGTTTGTAGCAAACGAGAGCTGTGCAATTTATTGATAAATGGGCATAATATAGAAGACTACATACAAGAAAATTTCAATTTGTCACCAGAGGATATGGCTACTGTGGACTCCTACATTCAAAGAAACTTGGTATCTAAATGTAACGAACTGTCACATCCCTAGATTGTAACCCCTAACGCTGACAGGGTGCCCAGTCAGCACTCTTCCCAGTAGCCGCCATACACGCTCTCGGTAGCTCACTCAGTTGAGATCGGGTCGTCATACAGAAAGGGTTTACCGAATTTCTCTATAATTAATCCTTGATTTTGTGAACATTTTATATTATTCCTTAGCTATTAATAAATTATCTTTTTAAAAAGAATTTCATTTCTCAATTCCTAACATTGGTGGCAGCGCGGTGGGATTACGAAAATCCCCCATCGTATCCGAAGTCCTCGAGTACTCGAACTGTTCAAGGTGTTAAAAGTGCAAAAAGTGCCCTAAAGTGACTATATACCAAATCCAGTGTCTACAAAACATCAGATCCGATCCAGCTCAACCTTTACGTCACGTCGCCGTATTGAGTCCACTGTACAGTAAGAGGTGCCGAGCCGTCGGGGAGCAACCACGCCCTACGTAACCAGCATCCAGTACCGACCAGGTGACGACGTCGTATTCCAGCGGTCCTGACTACCGTTTCCTGCAACTTTCCATACGTCCTACATATCCAGAGTAATTCAAGATGAAGTGTAATCTGCTAATTCTGTGAGTGATCCTTATTATATTAATTCAATCGTGAACTAGAAGTAAACATCTCAAAATCGAACATTTAATTAATAGTTAAATTAAATATTAAACGTGTATAGTATTAAGATACTTTATAATACCATTTCTTTATTGTAAGTCATCTTTATCAATTAGCCAAAACATCCTCGCAGCGAAGGGGCGCCCACGCATTTCGCCACATCGTTCTGCGAATTTATAGTAACATTGTAACATAATAACTTAGAATACTAAACAAGCGTTTGCCTGCGGATTTGCTTTGATTTTTTTAATTTTAATTAAATTACAAAATGATAGACGATAAAAACCCGAGATCAGCTCTGAAAACTATTACAACAGACGACAAGAACGAAATATCATTAAATGTTATCCTAAAATTTTTTAAGCCGTTTAACGGTGATAGAGAAAAATTAACAGCCTTCATAAGAAACTGCGACAGTGCTGTAGCACTCGCGTCCTCAGAACAACACGATGTAGTTTTTAGATATATAATTAGCCAGTTAGAGGGCAAGGCCGAGACGGCTTGTTCAATTAAAGATTTCGATTCATGGTTGAGTCTCAAGGAGTTCTTAAAAACCCAATTTGGTGAGCTCTGGCTCTAGGTCAGAGGGTTTTCTGCAGTTTTGTGGATCTGGAGAGAGCATTTGACACGGTTGTACGAAAGGAACTTTGGGACATTTTACCGGAGTATGGTATTAACGGTAAACTGCTACAGGCTGTGCAGTCCAGTTACATGGGCTGTAGAGCCTGTGTGCGGCTGGATGATGGAATGTCGCCTTGGTTTGACGTCAATATCGGCGTTAAGCAGGGGTGCGTTCTGTCAGCCAGGCTGTTTATCATATATCTGGATAAATGTCTCCAAAGATTGAACGATATGAATGTGGGAGTCCAGATGGGCGACTCAGTGGTCACTGCTCTGCTTTATGCAGATGATGCAGTCCTGCTGGCACAGTCAGCGACTGACCTGCAGACCCTAGTCGACACAATGACAGAAGATTGTAAGAAAAGGGGTCTACGCGTGAATGTGAGCAAAACCAAAATAATGGTCTTTGAAAGAGATAAAACCAGAACAGATGTAAGAGTAACAATAGGTAATGATGTACTAGAGCAAGTGGATGAATTTGTATATCTTGGATGTGGATTTAGCCGAGATGGAAGGTACACCACTGATATAGAGCGAAGAGTGAATGCGGGAAATAGAGTGAACGGAGCGTTGGGGCAACTTCTCGGCAGCCACCACCTCAGCCAGAAGGCACGTGTAGCAATACATAACGCAGTGCTTGTCCCAACATTACTGTATGGAAGCGAGAGTTGGGTATGCAGAAAAGAGTATGATAGTAAAATTAATGCGGTCGAAATGCGATCTCTGCGGAAAATCTGTGGAGTTAGGCTGACCGACCGTATTCGTAACGACGACGTAAGAGAGCGAGTAGGTATGAAAGAGAGTATTGGTGTAAAGATGCGAAAGGGAATGCTCCGATGGTTCGGACATGTGGAAAGAATGCCGAACGAACGCCTGGTTAAGAAGATATACAATGCGAAAGTGGAAGGATGTAGGTACCGAGGGAGACCGAGACTAACCTACCTAGACCAGATCGGTCATGTACTGAAGGAAGGTGGAGTCAAGAGTCTCCGAAACCGGCGAGCGTGTATGAAGAGAATTATGAATGTTGAGGAAGCGAGTGAAGTATGCAGAGATAGAGTTCTCTGGCACTCTGTTCTCTCTGCCTACCCTACAAGGGATATGGCGTGATGATATGTATGTATGTATGGTGAGCGTAAACATTACGCCCACCTACTTACCGATTTACAGGATTGTAAACAAAGCGGCTAAGAGACCGTAAGCCAATTTTCCCTCCGAGTCGAAACCTGTTTACAAAAACTCCTTACCGAAGTTACCGTGTCAACTACAAGAAAATCCGAACTAGTAGGCAGACAAGCTGCTGTGGAAGATTTAGCTTTACATACATTCACCTTAGGACTTCACCCTAGGATTGGTAACCTAGTGAGGAGTAGAGAGCGTAAATCCTTAAATGACGCAATAAATTTCGCTATGTCGGAGGAGAAAATCCAACAATTTTCCTTCCGAAATACTTCCATTAAACCTAAACCGAATGAACAATTTTATAAGAGAAACGAAATAAGTAGAAACCAACCAAGGACCAATACTGTCAACTATTATCCACAGTAAGCTCCTTCCACGCCCAAGGATGCGCCGCTCTGCAGATATTGTAAGAGATTTGGGCATGTCCTTGAAAATTGTAAAATTCGAGATTATAATAATAAGCGATTTTCCCAAGGGAGTCAACCGTTTACCCCATTCCAAATGACTCCGAAACCGAGTTCACGCGTACATTATACTGAGATTAATTAAGAGTTTTTTGATAATTATAATTATATAATTATACAATATTATTATAATTATACAATTTCTGCTCGCCGATTTGTATCGGCGGGTGTCGGGGGTGCGCGCGGAGGGCGGTGTGGTCTCTTTGAGGGAACTCACCGCCTGGCGCGTTAACGCCCGCCTAGATGTCATTGCCCGTTGGGCAGTCCGGCTGGAGAGGCCTCGGTTTGGTGTGCGGACCGTAGAGGCCTTCCGGTCGGTGCTGATGCAGTGGTTGGAACGGCGGCACGGGGTGCTCTCCTTCCGACTGGTGCAGGTTTTGACGGGGCATGGATGCTTCGCCAAATACCTGCACAAGGTCGTCAGCAGGGAGAGTACACCGTCCTGCCACCACTGCGATTGCGACGAAGACACGGCGCAGCATACGCTCGAGGTTTGTGCCGCTTGGGCAGAGCAGCGTCGTGAACTCGTCGCAATCATCGGTGCCGACCTGACGCTGCCGACCATCGCCTGGGCGATGCTCGACAGCGTCAGGAACTGGGACGCGGTCGCAACCTTCTGCGAGGCAGTAGTCTCGCGGAAGGAGGTGGCGGAGCGCGTGCGCGAGGAGCGTCTCCTCGACGGCGCGAGCCGCCGCCGGCGACTGGGTCGGCGCAGGCGCGATTACCTGCGCCTGATGCCGCCCTAGCCAAGGCCGCGGGTGACTGGATCGGGGAATTAGTCCGTCACCCGCCGAGAGGCCGACCGCGTGAGGAAAGACTGACATCCTACCCGAGGGGGGGATGTCGGTCGAGGAGAGGGTACTCCTCAGGGGTATTCCGTCGGGATTATTATTATTATTATTCTCACTCTGCTCCGGCGGTCGGCCCAACGACGAAGGCGACGTCACGGGTGGGTTACGGGTGTGCGCGCTTACGCCCCTCTGTCACCCCGGATGGAGTGGTGCGAGGAGTGCGCCGACAGTAGCCCACCCCCTAAAAAAAAAAAAAAAAAGGTAATGATTTCTTTATGGAACATGGTTGTCAGATCGACTATAACTCTAACTATCTAGAAATGCGTAAAAATCTAAAAGTTAAATTATCTTTTGATGAGCCCTCTTATATCATTGAACCCCGCACCGAAACCGTAATCGAGTGCTCAGTAAAAAATCCTGAAATAAAAGAAGGTATAATATTTGATCAACACGTATCTGATTCACTCCTTGTATCGAATTGTATGGTAAAAGTAAAACCTAATAATAGAATAAATCTAACAGTACTTAATGTGTCGGACAAACCTATAGAAATTAAAGCAAATCTATTATTTATCCTATTCCCAATAAATCACCAACAACAAACTGACATGGAAGCTTGTGCTACTAATAAAAACAGTATTAAAAGAGTAGAACAACTATTCAAACTCTTGCACACATCGCACTTAAATTCAGAGGAAGCCCAACAGCTTAATGAAGTCTGCAGCCAATATGCTGATATATTTCATCTACCAGACGATCAACTAACGTGCACAGATGTAATCCAACATGAAATCAAAACGTCTTCCTCTCATCCTGTTAACGTCAAATCATATCGATTCCCCGAATTTCACAAGGAAGAACTTAATAATCAGATAAACAAAATGTTGGACTAAAATATCATCAAACCTTCCAAATCACCATTGTCATCGCCCATTTGGGTTGTACCCAAAAAGCTTACCGCAGACGGCCAAAGAAAATGGCGAATAGTTATCGACTACAGGAAGTTGAACGACATCACTATAGGTGAAAGTTATCCAATTCCACAAATCAACGAAATCTTAGATCAAATTAGTCAGAGTAAATATTTTTCCACCATAGATTTAGCATCAGGATTCCACTAGATTAAGATGAGCCCAGCTGACGCACCCAAAACAGCCTTCAGTGTCCCGCAGGGCCATTTCGAATTCAACCGAATGCCTTTTGGATTAAAAAACGCTCCAGCAACTTTCCAACGGACAATGAACACAGTCCTCTCTGGTCTGCAAGGTATACACTGCTTTGTCTACCTAGACGACATCGTAATTTACTCGCATTCTTTATCTAGCCACATCGAGAAAATATCCTTAATATTTGAAAGACTAAGAAATTCCAACCTTAAATTGCAACCAGAGAAGTGCGAGTTTCTTCGCAAAGAGGTCGCCTATCTAGGCCATATAATTAGCGATCAAGGTGTCAAACCTAATCCAGAGAAGATAAAGGCGGTCACACTTTTTCCAGTCCCCAAAAACGCTAAAGATATAAAGCCATTCCTAGGCCTAGCCTCTTACTAGCCACCGAAGTTAAAATCGAGTACCGGTGGTCCGCTCGCACGGCGAAGAGAGAAGGTTTTACGGTGGGTCTATGGGGTCACGCGCCGCCTTTCCGTCACCCCGGACCGATTCAGCGGGGCGAGACGCACCCATAGCCCGCCAATAAAAAAAAAAAAAAAAAGGCCTAGCCTCTTACTATCGACGATTCATTCCAGAATTCTCTAAATATGCTAAATCACTCACACTGCTCCTTAAGAAAGATGTCCCGTTCATTTGGACAAATAATCAGCAACTCGCATTTGAACAACTCAAAGAAAAATTGGTTTCAGCACCTGTTCTTATATACCCTGACTTCACCAAACCCTTCATTCTCACTTGTGATGCTTCAAACTACGCGATATCTGCTATACTGTCCCAGGGTGACATTGGTAAGGGGTACGACGCCAGAAACCTCCGCGTGGTGTACCCTGGGTGCGGGCGACAGTCCCCCAGATCCCTCTGTCGAATTGTCGCCCGTAGCGAATCTCTGGCGCGAGGGGGGGTTCCCCAGCGATGGGTTGAGCCCCAATTCGCTCCTGACCCTCTATTTGTAGAGGATACAGGAGGCGAAATTTCGGACGGGCCCGGTCACTCATTCATTTGAGGGCTGGGCAGGCTTATGCCACCGCCGACATATCGTAAACCTGATATCTTGCTTCAAGACAAGTTGTCGTGAGGCGTAGTATCAGGAACGAGGGTCTTGGCTTAACCGCCCGGACCGCGAGGAAGACAACCTCTATAAAGAATTCGACCTTCGAATTCGGAAATTACCCAGAATCCTAAGTTCTGGCGTGCGGCGAGAGGATGCATGGCAGATGGGCTGTTCTGTTCCTAGCACGCTCCAGCCAGGGTACCGGCTGACCCCCTGGTTGGTAAATGTAGGCTTGCCCGGGTACAGAGATCTCTGCCCGGGTCGACGGTTTTTCTCCCATACTCGTGGGAATCAACATGGATTTTCTTTTACCTACACCAACACAAGACGGGAATCCAGAGGATTCCCACATCACGGCCTTGTCAAGCCAACGTAAAACTGACAACGACGCCTCGTCCTCAGGACTTGAGGCGTCCGCCGAGGGCCCGGCACAGACGAAATAGGCCCACAAAAAGAAGACGAAGAAGCGGCGGAAGGCGCATAACTGGTCAGGCAAGGGTGCCTCACGGGACCGGCAGCGTTTGGCGGAGCGGAAGGCGAAGGAGGAGGCCGCTACCGCCAAACTGGAAGAAGACGGCGGCAGATCCACTGCAGAGCCGTCAATGGACGAGGGCGACAGTAGTGTCGCAGAGCCGTCCAGAGACGAGGGCAATGGATCTGCCGATATAATGGACGAGGGCGGTAGTTCCGCAGAGCCGTCCAAGGAGGCTAGCGGGTCGGCGGAGAAAACCGCCGCCGCCAGGTCGTCGCCGCGTCTTGCGGCTGCGGCCCCGACGACAAGGGAGGAGGCCCTCCCCTCGGAGGTGCAGAAGCGCCCCCTGAACAGGGATGGCAGCTCGGGCGCTGACTCCGAGGGGAGTGCTATGATCATGCCTCCTCCCAAAGTTCCGGCCTCTCGCAGAGGGCGAGGGGCCGCGGCGTCAGGTCGGACGACCCATTCCCCAGCCGGTGGAGTACGCAGAGGGGCGGAGGCTCGCAAGCGGACCGACGACGAGGCGGCCGCCGCGAGGGTGCTGGAGGTGTTGTCCGGCATCCCTCCCACCGAAGTGGCGGCTGCTGGTGCCCGCGCGAGCGGTAGCGCCTCGGACGCGAAGGCCCTGCAGGCCGAAAACGCCCGCCTTGGTGGAGAGGTGTCAGGCCTGCGGGCCCAGAACCGCCGCCTAGAGTCGGAGCTGGCCGAGGTGAGGACGGGAAACCGCCTCCTCGCCAAGGACGTGGCCGAGTTAAAGGCGCAGATGGCGCGACTTATGCCGACTGCGCCACCAGCGTCACCGGCCAGCGCTGGCCGCCGAGGAACTGGCCGCCCAACGGTTGCCGCTGCGCCGAAGACGGCTCCGACTGCGGAGCGCGCGCCGCCGACAGTCGCCAGCCCACCAAACGTCGTGGAGCAGGCCCCGATAGAGGCCCAGCCGTTAATACCGACCCCGCTGCCCGCGGTGGGAGGCGTGCCGGACGAGGCCTTGCGCGCCATCATCGACTCGGTGGTCAAACTGGTCGATGCGCGCTTGGCTGTTCTGGAGGCAAGGCTGCCTCCGGAACCACGTGTCCAGCCGCCTCTGGCCGCGGACAAACGGCCATATGCGGCACCAGCCCCCGCCCCGCTGCCTTGTCAGGGTGGCCGCGTGGGGGGTAGCTACGCCGCAGCCGCGGCTGGGCCCAAGTCCAAGGGGCTCGCTCCCGCGACGAAGAAGAAGAAGGTGGCACCGGCTCCTGCCGGATTGCAGTCGTCGTCAGCATCAACACCGCCAGCGACGACCAGCGCGCCCGCGACTGCGCCTTCCGCGCCTGGCACGCCCGCTGCGCCCGAACAGGGTTGGCAGGTGGCTGAGCGCGGCAGGAAAAGTCGCGGTCAGAGGAGGAGAGCGGCGACCAAGCGCGCCGCTGAGGTCGCCGCTCCCCAGGCAGGAGCCGGAGGAGGCGAGAAGAAGAGGAAAAGGCCGCGCAAGGGGCTCCGGCCGCCGAAGACAGCCGCAGTGGTGATCACTGTGCTGCCTGAGGCGGCAGAAAGGGGCCTCAGCTATGAGGCCGTTCTGCGGAAAGCCCGGCGGGAGCTCGACGTCTCCGACATAGGAGGCGTTGAAGCTAGGACCCGCAAGGCCCGGACAGGGGCTCGAATTTTAGAGTTCCCTGGGGCCGAGGACACCAGGACGGCCGATAGCGTGGCGTCGAAGTTGAGAGGTCTGTTCGCCGAGGAGGGTGGCGTCAAAATCGCCAGACCCGTGAAGTGCGCTGAAATGCGCATTTCGGGTCTGGACGACTCCGTGACGGTGGAAGACATCCGGGAGGCCATTGCCTCGAAAACCGGGTGTCCCCTGGACACCGTCCGGGTTGGCGTCATCCGGCCCGGTCCGGGCGGCGTAGGTGCCGCCTGGGTGCAGTGCCCAGTGGAGTCGGTCAGGCAACTGGCCGACTCAGGCAGGCTCCTCGTGGACTGGAGCTCAGCGCGAGTCATCGTGCTGGAGCACCGACCTGTCAGGTGTTTCAAGTGCATGGCGGTCGGGCATACCCGGCCAACATGCACTAATTGCTTTGACTGCGGCGGACTCTGTTTCCGCTGCGGTCAGACTGGGCATATGGCGGCATCCTGCGCCGCCCCGCCCCACTGCCCCGCGTGTGCGGCGGGCAATAAGCCTGCCAAGCACCGCATGGGCTCTGGGGCGTGCAGACCTCCGGCTTCGACTCCAAAGGGGCGGAGCGGCCCTTCGACTCCGGCCGTTCCAGCTCCTAGCGCGGCCCGATCGCCCGCCGCAAGCCAGGAGGTGATGATGGACACGGCCCATTAATGGCTGCCCAGTCCACTCACCTCCTGCAGGCCAACACCAACCACTCCGCCGGTGCGCAGGATCTCCTCCTGCAATCCATGGCGGAGTGGTCGATCGGTGCAGCCGTAGTCGCGGAACCGTACGTCGTGCCTGATCGCCCCAATTGGGTGGTCAGCCGGAACGGAACCACGGCAATCGTCACCTCCACGCAGCGGCACTTCCCGTCCTTATCCCTCTTGGATAGGGGCGAGGAATTTGTCGCGGCGGATTGGGGAGGGGTCACGCTCTACAGTGTATACCTCTCCCCTAACAGGAGAATGGACGATTTCGGGGCCTCCCTCATCACCTTGGAGGCTTCGATACGGCGACTGGCACCGGGCCTCGTCCTGGTCCTGGGGGACTTCAACGCCAAATCCACGGCGTGGGGGTCCCCGATGACGGACGATCGCGGGCGGGCGATCGTGGAGTGGGCGGCGTCACTGGGCCTCTGTGTCCTAAACAGAGGCTCAGTGAACACGTGTGTGCGACATCAGGGTGGGTCGATAGTGGACTTGTCGTTCGCTAGCCCCGCTGTCGCACCACGAGTGAGGAACTGGCGTGTCCTGGAGGAGGCGGAGACCCTGTCGGATCACCGTTACATACGGATGGAGGTCTCCCCTCTCCGGGACCCCAGCAGGGGTCACAGGGCGGACCGGGCTCCCGCATTTCCGCGGTGGGCTATGGGGCGGCTGGATAGGGACCTACTGGCGGAGGCGGCCATCGTGAACACGTGGCTGTCCTCACCACCCCCAGCGGACGGAGTGGACGTTGAGGCTGTCCGCATCCGCAGTGCGCTAACGCAGGTCTGCGATGCGGCCATGCCCAGGGTGCGGCGTCTACCTCCGAGGCAGGGGGTCTACTGGTGGTCCCCAAGACTGGCGGACCTTCGTGCGGCGTGCATTAGTGCCCGAAGGTCCTACACCCGCCGTCGCCGGCGTCGCCGCGATGTTGAGCGGGAGGGCCAGCTTTACGAGGCGTACCGCAGTGCGCGTACCGCCTTTCGGCTGGCCATCCGGTCCGCTAAGGACGCAAGTTGGCAGGAGATGCTGGACGGTCTCGACCGTGACCCCTGGGGTCGTCCGTATCGCGCGTCGCTGAATAAGCTTCGCGCGCAGGGCCCCCCCTCACCGAGACCCTCCAGCCCGACCTCCTTCGTAGAGTGGTCGAGGAGCTGTTCCCGCGGCAGTCGGAGCACACGCCCCCGGTCATGGCTTCGCCAGATCACGACCGGGAGGCCGTCGAGAGTGTTCCGCCCGTGACGGAGTCGGAAGTGGGGGCAGCCGTGGCGAAGATTCGTTCCGCCACCACGGCCCCCGGCCCGGACGGAGTCCCAGTCCGGGTGTTGACGTTGCTCCTCGAGCATCTCGAACCTCGCCTCAGGCGACTGTTCAACGCTTGTCTGACGTCTGGACAGTTCCCTGAGTGCTGGAAGGAAGGGAGGTTGGTTCTCCTGCCAAAGCCGGGACGGCCCCTGGATTCGCCGTCGGCCTACAGGCCCATTGTGCTTCTGGACGATGTGGGTAAGCTGCTGGAGCGTGTCCTCGCTGCCCGCATCGTCCGGCACCTGGAGGAGGTGGGGCCCGATCTGTCGGACGCTCAATTTGGGTTTCGGAGGGGGCGTTCGACCATCGGGGCCCTGCTACGCCTGAGGCAGACGGCCGCGGAGGTTGTCGCCGGCAAAGGAGTGCTGTTGGCGGTGTCGTTGGACATCGCCAACGCCTTCAATAGTCTGCCATTCAGCTGCATCAGGGAGGCGCTCCGGTTCCATGGAGTGCCCCTGTACCTCAGGCGGCTGGTGGCAGACTATTTGGAGGGGCGCAGTGTTCTCTACGCGAGCCCCGCAGGGGACATTGTGCGGACGCCCATGTCGTGCGGTGTTCCGCAGGGGTCGGTTCTGGGGCCGACTCTGTGGGACATCGGGTACGACTGGGCGTTGAGAGGGAGTCTCCCCCCCGGGCTGAGCGTTATTTGCTATGCTGACGACACGCTCGTCACAGCCCGGGGCAGGACATTCGAAGAGGCGGCGAGCCTGGCCACTCTCGGCACCGAGGAGATGGTCAGGCGAATCGAGGCGCTGGGGCTCAGGGTGGCCCTAAACAAGACGGAGGCCCTGCTATTCCATGGGCCCCGTGTGAGGCTGCCCATCGGCGCCTCGTTAGTCGTCAACTCCATCCACATCAGTATCCAGGCCCATATGAGGTACTTGGGTCTGGTGCTCGACGGGCGATGGTGGTTCCGGGAGCATTTTCGCCAAATTGCTCCCCGGCTGGTCGGCGCGGCGTCCGCCCTTTCTCGGCTCATGCCGAATGTGGGCGGACCCAGTTTCGAGGGCCGACGGCTGTATGCGGGGGTGATCCGCTCAATGGCCATGTACGGCGCACCCGTGTGGGCGAGGGCTCTGAACGCCCAGCTCAGGGCGGTGCTGTGGAGGCCACAGCGAGCCATGGCGGTCAGAGCCATTCGCGGGTACCGCACGGTGTCGACAGAGGCGGCGTGCCTATTGGCCGGGACACCCCCGTGGGACCTAGAGGCGGAGATGCTCTCCGACCTCTACCGGCGGGTTGCCTCAATGCGCGAGGAGGGTGGCTCCCCATCGTTTAACGAGATAGCCACCTGGCGCGAGGACGCCCGCCGAGAAGTCATCGCCCGTTGGGCTACGCGGCTGGAGAGGCCTAGACACGGTGTCACTACCGTCGAGGCCCTCCGGCCCGTACTGATGGAATGGATGGAGCGGCGGCACGGGGTCCTCACCTTCCGACTGGTGCAGGTGTTAACGGGGCACGGGTGTTTCGGGAAATACCTGCACACGGTCGTGTACAGGGAATGGACTCCGGGCTGCCATCATTGCAGTAGTGACGAGGACACGGCGCAACATACGCTCGAGGAATGCTCGGGCTGGGACGGGCAGCGCCGCGACCTCGTCGCTATTATCGGTGCCGGCCTGACGCTGCCGGCTGTCGCGAGGGCGATGGTCGACAGCGTCAGGAATTGGGACGCGGTCGCCGCCTTCTGTGAGGCTGTCATCTCGCAGAAGGAGGCGGCGGAACGGGCCCGGGAGGATTCCCGTGACCCGGGCCGCCGCCCGCGGCCGGGGCGGCGCAGGCGCGAATACCTGCGCCTGATACCGCCCTAACCGAGGCTTCGGGTGATCGGACCGGGGAATTGTCCGGTCACCCGACGCGAGGCCACCGCGTGAGGACGACGCCTCGACGGCGAAATCTGTCGGGGCGTCGACAGGAGAGGAGCCCGAGAGGGCATACCGCCGAGCGGGCCACCGAAGACAAAGATCGGGTACCGGTGGCCCGCTCGCACGGCGAAGAAGAGGTGCTTGCAGGGTGGGTCAATGGGGTTGCGCGCCGCCTCTTCCGTCACCCCGGACCGATTTGGCGGGGTGCGACGTTCATGGCCCACCGCAAAAAAAAAAAAAACAAAAAAAAAAAAAAAAAAAAAAAAAAGGGTGACATTGGTAAAGATAGACCGATTGCTTATTCCTCACGAACACTGAATAAAGCCGAATGCAACTACAGTGTCACCGAAAAAGAGTGTTTGGCCATCGTATATGGTACAAAAACGTTCCGCCCATACTTATTCGGCCGGCGGTTTAAAATAATTACCGATCATAAACCTCTGAACTGGCTCTTCAATTGTAAAGATCCAGGGTCTCGATTAGTACGCTGGCGCCTAAAACTAGAGGAGTATGACTACGAAAATCAGGATAACTGGCCTCGATACGTCTATACTGCTATGCTTACATACAACACAACTATTCACTCCACCACAAGTTTCACCCCTTACGAGTTGATTTTTGGACATAAACCATTCTTACCATCTTCTATTTATGATACCTCACTTGAACCTACATTTAATAATTATGTGCGTGTTCTGCAACAACGTTTACAACTTTCCCGAGAAAAAGCTGTAGAGAATATATTGAAATCAAAATCGATTTCTAAAACTTACTACGATAAACACAGTAAACCCAGAAGTTATAAAACTGGCGATATGGTTTACGTGAAAAATCATTTACGCCTCCGCAAAGCATTATCAACCATTTGGAAAGGACCCTATAAAGTAGTCACAATTAACGGTAACAACACATTAACACTATTGATGAACCGTTGTCAAGTAAAATATCATTACGAGGAGATTAAACTCGCGGAAGATAGAAATGAATAATTATTGACAAAGACGTCAATTTTCTTTTATGTTTTATTATCTAATTTTTATGAATAACTTTTTACAACGTTTTACAATTTGATTTATTTACATTTTACTTTTATTTCATTTTTTTTATACTTATTATTTACATATAATTTTATTAGCTACGTAGAATTAAGATAAGGAATTTAGACTAGTCCCTGTCACATTTCAGAGCTGCCTCGGCGTGCATCTGCGTTTTTGCAACAGATGTCATAGAACAAATTAACGGAAGTCCAGGCATATATTTTGACTCGATAGGTACTGTTAAAATTGCCAAAGATTACCTACACATACTTGTACCAACCGATATAGCATAGGTATATAAAGCCACATATAGGCAATATAAAAGCTATTTTGGGCACAACTCGTTTCTACTGTCAACAGAACGAGTTCGTCGCGCCCAAGTATCATAACTATCTACAACCTCTAACACCCCGCTTGGACAGTATTCTAAGAGATTATGACGCCATCTCACATTTAATTTCGGACCGAGAAAGGAGATCAGCATGGTTTGCTGGTGTTGGTTCCGCTTTAAAACAAATCATAGGCACTATGGATGAAGATGACGCAATCAGATACAATGACGCAATTCAAACTCTAGACAATAATAATAAAAAATTGGCATCTCTTTTAAAAGACAATATTCTAATGACAAACACTGCACTTCAAAATTATAACGAAACTTTAATGGTAATAAGTTTGAACGAAGCCCAATTGAATGGCGCCATTGAATCTATTAATAACAATATTAGTAATCTATCAAATATTTCTTCGGAATTATATGTGAATTCAAGGATGAACAAGATTTACAATGAATTATCCTCCAGTTTACTCACTTTATCATTTAAGGTTGAAAACATAGTAGATTCCATACTCTTTATTAAAAGTAATACTATACACCCATCGATTCTCACACACACACAACTTTACGAAGAGTTAGCTCATAACGCCAGGGACTTAATTAAGCTTAAGGAACTACCTATTAGATTAAGTTTAGAAAATATACATTCTCTAATTGATTTAGCTAAGTTCTACACAAACAACAAAATAGTTTTCGTTATCAAAATCCCGCTAGTTAACAACATAAATTATAATTTGTACAAGTCTATACCTATACTTACTCCTCACAACAGTCTTCAACCTGCTTCATATGCAATGGTCATTCCGCATTGCCATTATATAGCCCTAAGTAGAGATAAGACTTCATATGTATGCTTTAGTGATTTAAGGAAATATAAGAAAACAATTAATACAATCCATATATGTAACATTATTAATACGTCCTCTGTGCAAAATACACCTATCTGTGAAACAGAAATATTGTGCAACATTATAAATAAGCTCCCACAACAATGTAAAACTAATTTAATACACGGGCAAGTTGATCATTGGCAAGAATTAAATGACAATAGATGGCTTTTTGTTAAATCCGAACCCACTCAGCTGACATTAGAATGTGAATCTCAGACATTAGAATATAAACTACTAGGAACTGGTTCATTACACCTAGAACCAAATTGTAAAGCTTATTGTAAGGACAGAGAATTTACAGCCACTTCTCATGTAAAAATGTTTATGTAAATGTTTATGTAACCTGTAATATCTGATTTCAACATAATTAAAGACCCCTGCTGTGATATAGAAAAATCTGAAATTTTAAGATCTAAAGTAAAACCTTTAAATTTACATGACATAAACTTAGATAAACTCACAAGTATTACTAATGAGCAGCTTATGACAGACATTCATAATATAATAAACACACATAGCCCGCTTTTAGAATATAAATCACATTATCCGATACTTACTTACTGTATAATTGTATTATGTGTAATCTTCATTATTTTTAAGATTTACCGGAAATTTAGTAAACACTTAATTAAAAAACAAATTAATATAAATAACCCAGAATCTGTGCCAGATAACCAAGAATTACAGGAAATACCTGTACCAAGGATAAGAATAATTGCCTGAAACTTAAATACAAAAAATATAAGTTTCATCTTGTCCGGGGGGCTGTCACATCCCTAGATTGTAACCCTTAACGCTGACAGGGTGCCCAGTCAGCACTCTTCCCAGTAGCCGCCATACACGCTCTCGGTAGCTCACTCAGTTGAGATCGGGTCGTCATACAGAAAGGGTTTCCGAATTTCTCTATAATTAATCCTTGATTTTGTGAACATTTTATATTATTCCTTAGCTATCAATAAATTCTTTTTTTAAAAAGAATTTCATTTCTCAATTCCTAACAGAACGCTGAAGAAATGCATCTCGAATAAAAGAGCGCTTTGAAAGTAAAAACGCCAACTGGTTGGATGGTCAATTTCGTGTTCCACTAGAGTGTTGAGTCACGGTTACTGACCTTAATACGTCTGGAAGTGGTGGTGGTGGCAGACCTTCGAAACCATACGAAGCATCTTCAGAAAAAACAAAGAAACGAAAAAACATGGAATTGATATAAGAGTACGGACTGGACTGTGTGCTCAATGCATATGCTCAAGTGTTACGGTCTATGGGTGAGACGGAAGAGGCCACAATCGTTAACATTATACGAACTTCATCAAGAAATAATAAGAAAAAATTCTTAAATACGTAACTCAGAGCCCTGAAGACGTTACAACTTTTACAAAGGAAGAAACGCGACGGATATTTATTGACTTAGACCTTAACACAGAACAGTATGGGAAACTTCCACTTTGTTTGAAGGACAAAAACTACTCAGTATTCCTTCTTATCCAACTTTACTCGAAGCGAAGAAGATGTGTTACCCACCAGATTGGAGCATAGCCATTACTAATATAAGTGCAAAAGTGAATCTGCAAGACTTGTTGGATCATACTGTGGCACGTATATTACAAATTGGTTCAGTTTACAAAAATGGTTTAAGAAAGTTGAAACTATTCTGTAAATGGGGTTGTGACGGGTCATCAGGGCAGAGTAAATACATACAAGTTTTGCCCGAAGAAATCGATTTTATATCAGATGCAAAACTTTTTATTGCTTCACTTGTACCCATTAGACTCATAGATGAGACAACTAATACTGTTGTTTGGAAGAACAAAACCTGCTCATCTGTTAGATATTGCAGACCTATATTATTAGTTTGCAACTGAAAAAACCACATCTGTTTTGGCTGATATCAACAATAAAAAACTGTCTCCTTCCCTGATAAAGAATGGTGAGGTAATCGAATGACTGAAACATAATTACCTATTTTTAACCATGATTGATGGTAAAGTGACACAAGTTTTAACTGAAACCCGTTCAAGCTGTTATAGATATGTTCTGCACCCTTTATCGCACACTATACTCTCTTTATTGCATACTCAGCATTTGTCCATCATAAGCGAATCACCCCGCTCCTTTCACACCTCAGTCTCATCTTGACATCCAAGCTAGACGGCTGCCTTAACCGTACCATAAGATTTTTATTTTTTAAAAAACTAATCTTCCTGAGGCTCATAACATTTGGTGGCAGCTGAAAAGGGATTTTATGTCCCTGGTACGTCTCTTAATCATAATAATCATATACGACGCGAGTGTATGTTCGAGTGTAAGTGCCGTCTCCATTGTGCATATACTGTTGCACCAATTTCCGGCCCGGCCCTTTTGGACGCCAGTGTTCGTGACGAAGCTTGTGAAGACCCACTACTGCATATTATCCGTATTGCAGCCGGTCAACAACAACCAGCATAGTACATACCCATTGTCACGCCTAGCACAGTGCTGTGACCGGTATAATCGACACGACGACCCGTGGCTAATCAACACGTGCATTTCGCCGAATCCCGCAAGTACGCCCACGACATTATGATCAGTCTTATCGCGCTATCTGCATTCCAGTAAGTAACTTTATATACATTTGGTCATAGCTAATTCTATTTTAATTTTATATATCAATTTAGCATACGTTACATATTGTAAATTCGACAATTACATTTTATTTTAATTTGTTATTAGTAATCATTATAATAAGCAACTATGGCCGAAAGATCTCAAAGCCTAAAATTCGAAAGACCCGAAATAGCCATTACAAATACTGAGGAAGAGGGCCTAAATCCTTGTCCTCCGCCCTCTGGACCCTCTACTAGATCGATTTCTAAAAAGAAAATAACGATAGCCAAATCAGAAATCGAGTTATCCACTTTATTAAAATTTATTAAGCCATACGATGGCTGTAGAGAAACACTTAATTCATTTTTAGTAAATTGTAATAACACTTACGAATTAGCTTCCGATTGTCAAAAAGATATACTTTTCAAATACATTCTATGCCATTTACAAGGCAAAGCAGAAACAGCTTGCTCTATAAAAGAATTCACCAACTGGCAACAACTCAAAGATTTCCTCAAAACTCAATTCAGTGAGAGGAAACCCTATGCACACCTTCTCACTGATCTACAAGAATGTAAACAACAAATAAATGAGAATGTAAGTCAGTATTCTCTAAGAATCGAAACATGCCTATCACAATTATTAACAGAAATATCCATCACACACGGCCATAACAGTAGAGAAATGATAGGAAGAACAGCAGCCATGGAGGAACTGGCCCTCCATCACTTCCAGATGTGATTGACACCCCGTATTTGCAATATAGTTAGATGTAAGCCTATTAAAACATTAAAGGAGGCCATCAATATGGCTATCTCTGAGGAAAAAATCCAGCAGTCCTTATCCAAACTAAATCCGGGACCGTCTAGCAATCAACACCCACGTCAGGATAGGTCGAATATATCCAAACCAAATATCCAATTCGTTTCCCGTCGCTATCAAAATTACCAGCATCCATCAAACACGGGATTCAAAGTAAGACCTAATTCTAACATTAATCGTCCTAATAACAATTACAATAATTGCAATGCGTTCTGTAGATATTGCAAAACCCCAGGACATACCCTGGAGCAATGTCGAAAGAGAGAACTTAATAACAGTCGCTTTAGAAATCTAGACCAACCACAACCGCCCCAACGTGTCCACTTCGTTTTGGATGAAACACCAGAACTCAATAGTGACGAGTGCTTTACTGAACCAACCGAAGGTTATGACACCGACCCAAAAAACGAATAGCCGGCTCGACCAGGTGTCGTGCGGGACCTTATAAATCAAAAAACGACACCGCGAACATTAATAAATCGAAACCTACCATATCCGCGCAGCAACACAAAGAGGTTGATCTGCTAAATTCTTCTATATCCGTGCAGCAACACAAAAAGGTTGATCTGCTAAATCCTTCTATATCCGTGCAGCAACACAAAGAGGTCGATCTGCCAAACTATTCTATACCCGTGCAGCAACACAAAGAGGTTGATCTGCCAAAAAACTCTGTATCCATGCAGCAACATGAAACAGTTGACCTGCCAAAGTCTTCTATACCCGTGCAGCAACACAAAGAGGTTGACCTGCCAAAGACTATATCCGCTCAGCATCATATTAAAATCGATCTGCCGAAACCCTCCATGCCCAAGATCTATGAGATAACAAATAATCCCGCGAAAACATTCTTACCTCATGTTCTTGTGAAATCTTCAGTATCTTCTATTCCTTTATCTCTTTTAGTCGACTCCGGTTCCTCTGTAAGTCTACTGAAACACTCATGCATTGAAAAATATCCTAACCTCATAAAAGAAACTATTCAATTAAAAGGTATCGATTCAACAGACGAGCCTATTCGCACCCGAGGGTACTTCCATTTGAATATACAACTACCTAAATCCAAAATAACATACCAATTTCACGTTATTGATGAAATACACTTACCATACGATGGCATTATAGTATACGACATGCTCAATGCTTACAACTGCAATATTAATTACAATGATAACCTTTTACGATTTGATCAATCATCTCTAAAATTACATTTTCACGATCCTGCCTATATAATTTCTCCTAGAACTGAAGCCATCATTGAATGTTCTGTCTTGAATCCTGAAATAAAAGATGGATTGATTCTCGATCAGAAACTCTCAGAAGATTTATTAATTGCGAATTGTCTAGTCCATGTCAAAGAAAACAAGCGAATAAATATATCCGTACTGAATACTTCTGAAGAACCTATAACCTTGAAATCGAATCTAAACCTAAAACTTAATTCTATCGACAACCTAAGTTTCGAAACCCCATCGTGCAACTCAATTAATAACATTAATGTTTCCTATAATAGCGTTAAACGCACTAAGGAAGTTTTAAAGCAATTACGCATATCACACCTCAATAATGAGGAACGCGAAACACTTCTACAATTATGCTCAGACTTTTCAGATATTTTCCATCTTCCTGACGAAAACCTTACGCATACCAATGCTCTTCAACATGAAATTAAGACTACCATAGACGTCTCAATATATACTAAATCCTATAGGTTCCCAGAAATACACAAAACCGAAGTTCGGAAACAAATTGGCAAAATGTTAGAGCGAAACATCATAGAACCCTCCGACTCCCCTTGGCCATCACCTATATGGGTTGTACCAAAAAAACTCGACACATCCAATGTACAGAAGTGGCGCGTGGTCATCCACTACCGCAAACTAAACGATATTACAATTGGTGATACATACCCTATCCCTCAAATCTCAGAAATTCTTGACTAACTCGGAAACAGCAAGTACTTCTCTACACTAGATCTGGTACCCGGATTTCATCAGATCCGGTTAAAAGAGTCGGATAAAGCCAAAACAGCTTTCACAATTCCTGAAGGACACTACCAATTCAATAGAATGCCATTCGGACTCAAAAATGCGCCATCAACGTTCCAGAGACTTATGAACTCTGTTCTGTCAGGTCTCCAGGGTATCCGGTGTTTCGTGTATTTAGATAACATCGTCTGCTATGGATATGACCTCCAATCTAGCATCCTTCATTTGTCTACAATCTTCCAGAGAATCCGAGATTTTAACCTAAAACTGCAGCCTGACAAGTGTGAATTCCTTCGTCGCGAAGTTTGTTATCTTGGGCACATAATTACAGAACAAGGCGTCAAGCCGAACCCCGAAAAGGACAAGGCTGTCACAGCTTTCCCAATCCCAAAAACGCCTAAGGATATAAAATCCTTCCTAGGTCTTGTCTCATATTATCTATCGCCGTTTCATCCCTGAGTTTTCTAAAACTGCCAAAGCTCTCACCAACCTATTGAAAAATGATGTGCCATTCAAATGGGAAAACCAGCAACAAATAGCCTTCGACTTACTAAAACATAAACTGACGACTGCACAGCTCCTTATCTATCCTGATTATTTTCATCCATTTATCCTCACCTGCGACGCCTCCAACTATGCTGTTGGTGCCGTACTATCCCAATGGGTCGTCGGGAAAGATCAACCTGTAGCTTTTGCTTCACGCACACTAAATAAAAGTGAAACAAATTACAGTACAACTGAAAAAGAGTTGTTGGCCGTCTTATACGAATGCAAAACCTTCCGTCCCTACCTTTATGGTCGTAAATTCCTCATCATCACTGACCATAGGCCTTTAAAGTGGCTATTCAATCACAAAGATCCCGGTAGTAAACTCCAACGTTGGCGACTAAAGTTAGAAGAATATGACTATGACATAGTCTATCGTAAAGGCAAATTAAACTCCGCTGCAGACGCTCTGTCTAGATATCCAGTGAATTCTATTGTTCCAGGAGATATGGCTGCTTCAGAATCGATTCCTACGAATAACCCTACTATCGAAACAGAAAATGTGAGACAGCCTTTGAGCCTAGCTAACGAATCTAATGATGAATTAGAAAGTCTTTTAGTATCTCCACCATCACGCCTTGACGCAGATCTTATAAATCCCGACATCGAAAACGATGTACTGGATTACTTCAATTCAATTCCCAAGGAAATACCAGAAGTGGAGCTGGAACCCCAGCCATCCACTAGTCGAGCTAATCCTGAAACCTACCCTGTCAATAACCAACCTAGCCTAGAAATTCTGCAACCACAGATAAATCACCTTCACCTGATGATACAGTAAATTCTTGAAGTTGTCTGCGAAATCTTTTAACACCTGTATCTCGAAACATAATGAAAATCTACTCAAGGGAATCCAAAAATTAGTAATTATACCAACCTCAATAGACATGGACGAATACATGCCTTATGTCACGGAAATTCTCGATAACTGCTCGATACCTGATCGTGAAGAATTTCTGAAAAAAGAAAGATCTCTTCACACCTTCCTGACTCTTAAAATCGACACTAAAACATATCTTTTCTTATTTAGAAAAGTACATCACTTCGATTATTACTCATATCCGGATATATTTGAATCCTTAAAATACACGCGCGATGAAATAATAATGTCGTATCCCACTGAAAACGAAGTGAGTACATCAAATTTTAAAAATCCATTCGATAGACACTCTTTTATCAAAATTTATAATATGTTCAGCTATTTATTTGACGGAACTAACATAAAAATTCATATTTACCACAATAGTATTATTTATCCATCATTAGCCGAAATCCCAAAAAATTCTTAAAGAAAGTCACGATATCCCTATTGCAGTACATTTAGGATCTATTAGAATGTTAAACCGTATTAAAGAAAAGTTCTACTGAAAAAATATACGCAGCAATATTGAAACTTATGTAAGGAAATGTTCATCTTGCCAAACTAACAAGGCCCTACGAAAAGTCAATAGAGCCCCAATGATCATAACATCCACCTTATCATTTCCCTTCGAGAGGCTTTCTATTGACATCGTGGGCCCTTTACCAGAATCGGGCACAGCAAAACTTAGATATATCCTAACTATGCAGGATGACCTTACAAAATTCTCCTTAGCATATCCACTCCGCAGCAATACTGCCGAAGAGTCATGCGAATGCCTCCTTCATTTCATTTCATTGTTTGGTATTCCCTGACACATACTCACCGATCAAGGAACAAATTTTACAGCCGATTTATTTAAGAAAACATACGAATTCTTAAAATTTAAACAATTATGGAGCACAGCCTACCATCCATAGACTCAGGGCTCGTTAGAACGATCTCATTCCACCCTTAAGGAGTACCTAAAATCGTACGCAAACGACAACCAAGATAATTGGCCGCGATGTGTATATACCGCCATGTTAGCGTACAATTCCGCCGTACACACGACTACGCACTATTCACCATTCGAACTACTATTCGGACATAAGGCCCATATTCCAGACTCAGTTTACGATGATAACTCGAATACCACTTATCCAGAATACGTAAAGATGTTACAACATCGAATGAAACATACACGCGACAAAGCCAGAGATTTTATACAAAAATCTAAACTCAATTCCAAAAATTATTACGATTCTCATACTCGCCCCACAACATAGAAAGTTGGCGACTACGTCTTACTTAAGAATCATCTGAGGCTACGGAAAGCCTTATCACCCTTGTGGAAAGGCCCTTATAAAGTAGTCAAGGTCCACGGTAATCACACGTTATCACTACTTATAAATAGGCGTCATGTGAAACATCACTTCGATGAAGTTAAACACGTGGATATTCAATAAATACATATACACTTTTTACATATAGTCTTAACTATTTTAAATTACTTCAGGTAAGTAGATTATATACATTATACACACTCTTATAATTTAGTTTTACATGTTTTTACTATATACATACTTTATGGGTACTTGGTCACTGCTCTGCTTTATGCAGATGATGCAGTCCTGCTGGCACAGTCAGCGACTGACCTGCAGACCCTAGTCGACACAATGACAGAAGATTGTAAGAAAAGGGGTCTACGCGTGAATGTGAGCAAAACCAAAATAATGGTCTTTGAAAGAGATAAAACCAGAACAGATGTAAGAGTAACAATAGGTAATGATGTACTAGAGCAAGTGGATGAATTTGTATATCTTGGATGTGGATTTAGCCGAGATGGAAGGTACACCACTGATATAGAGCGAAGAGTGAATGCGGGAAATAGAGTGAACGGAGCGTTGGGGCAACTTTTCGGCAGCCACCACCTCAGCCAGAAGGCACGTGTAGCAATACATAACGCAGTGCTTGTCCCAACATTACTGTATGGAAGCGAGAGTTGGGTATGCAGAAAAGAGTATGATAGTAAAATTAATGCGGTCGAAATGCGATCTCTGCGGAAAATCTGTGGAGTTAGGCTGACCTACCGCATTCGTAACGACGACGTAAGAGAGCGAGTAGGTATGAAAGAGAGTATTGGTGTAAAGATGCGAAAGGGAATGCTCCGATGGTTCGGACATGTGGAAAGAATGCCGAACGAACGCCTGGTTAAGAAGATATACAATGCGAAAGTGGAAGGATGTAGGTACCGAGGGAGACCGAGACTTACCTACCTAGACCAGATCGGTCATGTACTGAAGGAAGGTGGAGTCAAGAGTCTCCGAAACCGGCGAGCGTGTATGAAGAGAATTATGAATGTTGAGGAAGCGAGTGAAGTATGCAGAGATAGAGTTCTCTGGCACTCTGTTCTCTCTGCCTACCCTGCAAGGGATATGGCGTGATGATATGTATGTACATACTTTATTCTATAATAATATACAAGAAATGCAGAAGGCATTACAAACCTTACGGACATGTATATATATAATATATATATTATACATAAATATATATATATATATATTTATGTATAATATATATATTATAGGGGGGGGCATAGTCCGGAGCGTGCTCGTTCGCGTCCTCTGCCAGTCTAATTAGACTGCTAATCCGGCTCGAAATGCGTACCGCAATGCGGGTTAGGGCGTCCCCCGGAGGCGACGCGTACCGACCCGCCTATAAAACTAGGTGTCACCAAGGTATTCATGGTTGTAGCATATGCTCCCGTAGGATCCTCGGTGGCATCAGACCTAGAGAAGTTTTGGGACAATGTTAGGGAAGTTCTGGATATGGCAGAAACCAGTGAACGCGTGATTGTATGCGGAGATTTGAACGGATGGGTGGGGACCAAGCGTCCCGACTATGAGGACGTACTTGGTCCATTTGGTGATAAGAGAGCGAACGACGCAGGTAGGCTCTTAGCGGATGTATGCATGGAGAGAAACCTTATTGTGTCAAACACATTTTTCCAACATAAGGACATCCATATGTATACATGGAGAAGGAATGAACAGAAAAGCATAATAGATTTAATTTTGGTAGACAGTCGCCTCCGAAGCAAAATATTGGACGCAAGAGCCTACAGGGGATACGAAACGAAAAATGATGTGCGGGTTCGAACCCCGCTTGTGACATCATTTTTCGTTTCGTATCGGGTATTTATAAAAAAAAAAAAAAAAAAAAAGATTGTTTTTATTTTAAGAATACCTTTAGTATCCCCTAAGGAATACAGTTTGTTCCATAACATAGCTTTGCCCACACCGCACAATAGTGTGAAACCAAACTCGTTTAGTTTCATAATACCTAGCTCTATAGTTCTTAAAATATAGCTTGATCTCTGTGACAGATAGCGACAAAACCGATGAAGTAATTATAAATACGCGTCATGTTTACAATTTTAATTTGTATTTTTTTTTATTGCTTATGGTGGCAAACAAGCAAGCAGCACACCTGATGGTAAGTGTCACTGCCGCCCATGAACCTTTGCAATACCAAGGGTATAGCTTGGGCCGCTGGCTACCAATAAAATCCCCAAGCCCACCCCGTTGGGCTTCCGGCTCTCTCGCTCACCGAACGAAGCGCAATAGCACATTGCCATTACTCAGACGACGATCTTCTGCGAGAGTGTGGTACTACTCCGGACGGACCGGCCCGCGGCTGTAGACAGAAAACTGTCAACAGCGTGGTCCTACCACAATTGATTATATCGCCTATATTTTCATTCCTTAGGTGCCAGTTATATCTCAATTGAATATAAAAATATGAATATTTACACTAAAACTAGTACCTCATATGTTTTAAAGTACTTAGTAACCATTTTATAAAAAAATGGTGCGTACGCAAGTACAAGATCATACTGAACTGAGAATAAGATAGAGATGGGGCAATCGATAAACGTTAATCGATAACATTCTTATTAATTATTTATAAAACAAGTAAAACCAATACATTACCTATATAAACCACATGGTTACTCTATAAAATTAGTAAATTGTGTTAATTTAGTATTCAGACATCAGTTATAATATTAATAAGACCATTTCTATTATATTAAAAAGATAATTTCTTTTATAAAATAAACATGATTATTCATGAAATAATCTGTGACCAAGAACTCATCATCGACCTACAGGAATGCTCCAGCGATGATGATAAAAGTGACGATGAACTTGGATGTATTCCTTTCGAATAATAAAAAGAATTAATTAACAGCTTTAGTTTAAATTAAATAAAATCCATTAATTTAAATTAAATAAGATTTTCATAAATTGTTTTAAATTTATAATCAATTCATCCATCCATTTGATTGAAGTTCAATAAGATTTTCATGTATAGTTTTTCAATTGCAGTAGCAAATAACTTTAAAAAATAAGGAATTATATCGACAAAAATACGAACTGCATCGTAAGCGTGCGGGACTAGTGAGAACTGTCACAGAGATCAAGCTATATTTTATAGACTATAAGTACATAGCAATGACCAAAGATAAAACAGAATATTGTAATCTTGACTCATTAATGGAATACATAGCGATAAGTCCGCGCGAATATATCTGTGACGTCATGACGGTGTTCCCTAGTTGTGAAAGTGAATTAATGTCGAATGTGATAAGTGTTTTACCAGTGCAGTGTCAAACGGACTTTATTCACGGTCATATAGACTTATGGAAACCACTTCATAATAATAACTGAATATACGTTCAATCGCAAAATAACAAACTTTACATAGAGTGCCCAAACCAGAAAATTGCCGAAATAAATATTATTGGTACAGTAACTTTATATATCCCGAATAAATGTATCGCGTATTGCAAGAGTGCAAGATTGTTACCTAGATATAACAACGTAAAAATTAATATCACTGTCATTCACCCAGATTTCAATATAATAAATGATTCCTGTTGTACATTAGATAAGTTTAGAAAGGTAACAAGTAATATAGTCTAGTAGTAGCCTCCTTTAAAATCACAGAATATTGATTTAGATATCTTTACATTGGAAATAAAATCAAAAGTAAAATATATGTCCGATAAAGCCGACAAAATTCTGAACGAACATCATATAATAAAATACAAGACTCATTACTCGACTTTAATTATCATAACTATTTGTATTATCTTTTTGTATTGTATTTTTAAATCATTTTTATGTATTAAATCGCACAGCCGTCTTGCACATTACTTCCCTAAATTCTCTCACTCAGTTCCTGTCAATTCACAGTCAGATCAAGTATTAGAACCCGAACGAGTAATCCCTATAAAAATTAAAAAACGTAGTCCCGAAATAGAAGATCTTCCACCCCCCAGCATTAGGAGAAATGTATAAACTTCCCAGTGCTCGTCTTCCTAACATCGGAATATCAACCCCAATGTTTAGTCTACCGCGGGGCGGTGTTATACATATGTTCTGCACCCTTTATCGCACACTATACTCTCTTTATTGCATACTCAGCATTTGTCCATCATAAGCGAATCACCCCGCTCCTTTCACACCTCAGTCTCATCCTGACATCCAAGCTAGACGGCTGCCTTAACCGTATCATAAGATTTTTATTTTTTAAAAACCCAATCTTCATGAGGCTCATAACAGAGCGCTTCTTGTACAATTTGTGGTGCTACTCCCCGGCAAATGAATAACTTAAAGGCAGTTAGGACACGAGATGTGAACGAAAGTTCATTTCAATACGGACTGTCAACACTACATGCTTGGATTAAGAGTATGGAGATGATCTTACACATTTCCTATAACTTGTCTTTTAAAAAGTGGTCATCTACTACACCTTTTTTTTTTTTTTTTTTTATTGGTGGGCTATGGGTGCGTCTCACCCCGCTGAATCGGTCCGGGGTGACGGAAAGGCGGCGCGTGACCCCATAGACCCACCGTAAAACCTTCACTCTTCGCCGTGCGAGCGGACCACCGGTACTCGATTTTAACTATGGTGGTCATCTACTACACCTGAACATAAAAAAAAAAAAATAAAAAAAAAAAAAAAAAATAAAAAAAAAAAAAATTAAAGACGAAAAGAAAAAAAAACTGGTGCAAAAGCGGTTTAGGGTAGAAATGGGACTGCATGTCGATAAACCTCGTCAAGGCACTAGAAATAGTAATGACGACACCAAAGTTCGAACATTTTTTCAGAATTACACGTGCTCTGCAAACTTTACAGGTGTAGACATAGAACTTATAAAACGAATGTACATAATACTACAAACTATGTCATCTGGAATGGCTACTGATTCTAAAAAGTTCGGTGAATACGCATATAGTACAGCCCAACTATACGGAAATAATTATAATTGGTATTATATGCCTTCTTCCGTGCATAAAATAATTATTCACGGAGAAAAAAAAAAAAAAATCATTGAGTGCTACGCTATTTTACCTATCGGTCAATTATCCGAAGACGCGCAAGAATCCCGAAATATGGATTACAAAAAGTTCATCATTCTAGAAAGTGTCCAAGAGCGACTACCAATGAAGACGTGTTCCATACCTTATTGTACACTTCTGATCCATAAGAATAAGAATCATTTATTTGCTAAAATATGAGTAATATAAAGTTGACAATATATATTTACATGAACGTTTCAGTCATATTATATCAATAATGGGTGTGCAAATGTTTGTTGACAAGGACATTAGATCCTAAATGGCATAATTGCATGCATTTAACAAATAGTATCTAGCAAAAGTATAATATTGAATTTTAAACAAATATTAAATCAATTCAGTTATATAATCTGTTAAATTATAGTAGCATTTTTCAATTAAATATTTTTAAGTTTGTCTTTAAATGTATTAAAAGCAGTAACATCTTTTAGGGGCCTTGGCAATTTGTTATATATAAGCGGCGCCATACAATATACCACAGAGCAAATGCAAAGAGGAGACGGCCTAAATTAAGTATGCGCTACACGGTTGCAAACAGTGGTTTGAAGCAGTAAAAGCAGGAATGCGCTTTGCTGGCTACATGGTTTAAGAGAGTTTGAAACAAACAGTGCATAAGGAAACGGGTTGAGAGCCCTCAGCGCTCACCCACAGTCCGGGTAAAGTTGTCATAGCCATCTGAGGCTAACAACTAAGACACACAAAAATAAAAAAAAAATAAAAAACAAAAAATACATAAGAGAACGTGGCGCGGATAGGACGTCTTTACGCTCGCATACCGTGACACAATGACGTCATGGCGCCTTACCTATCAAAACAACAAAAAATGGTTACTCCAAATTTTTGTTCAAAGGCTCAAATGGGAGCCAGTCTGATGGTACGATATTCAAGGAAACATCATTTTATTCAAAGCTTACGAACAATGAATTGCATTTACCTAAAGCCTATCCATCCATCCATCCATCAGCCCGTAAACGTCCACTGTTGGACATAGGCCTCCCTACGAGAATGCCATCTATAACGGCCTAAAGCCAACCTATTTTTTTTTTTGGCGTCGGTCTATCTATTGGTCATCCCGCTAAACCCGTCCGGGGCAACAAAAGAATCTCGCTCTAAAATATATCTGTACGATATGCTTTTTGAAACGCTTCGCTTTCGGCATTCTTGCGTCCCGTTTTCGAGTTTTAAGACAACTGCTAAATTTAAATCTTGAAAAATTGTATTGGAAAGTTGTGTTTTACACAATTTATTGAGAAAAAGTCTTGACAATTTTTTGAGATAAAATTACATACATACATACATACATATCATCACGCCATATTCCTTGCAGGGTAGGCAGAGAGAACAGAGTGCCAGAGAACTCTATCTCTACATACTTCACTCGCTTCCTCAACATTCATAATTCTCCTCATACACGCTCGCCGGTTTTGGAGACTCTTGACTCCACCTTCCTTCAGTACATGACCGATCTGGTCTAGGTAGGTTAGTCTCGGTCTCCCTCGGTACCTACATCCTTCCACTTTCGCATTGTATATCTTCTTAACCAGACGTTCGTTCGGCATTCTTTCCACATGTCCGAACCATCGGAGCATTCCCTTTCGCATCTTTACACCAATACTCTCTTTCATACCTACTCGCTCTCTTACGTCGTCGTTACGAATGCGGTCGGTCAGCCTAACTCCACAGATTTTCCGCAGAGATCGCATTTCGATCGCATTAATTTTACTATCATACTCTTTTCTGCATACCCAACTCTCGCTTCCATACAGTAATGTTGGGACAAGCACTGCGTTATGTATTGCTACACGTGCCTTCTGGCTGAGGTGGTGGCTGCCGAGAAGTTGCCTCAACGCTCCGTTCACTCTATTTCCCGCATTCACTCTTCGCTCTATATCAGTGGTCTACCTTCCATCTCGGCTAAATCCACATCCAAGATATACAAATTCATTCACTTACTCTAGTACATCATTACCTATTGTTACTCTTACATCTGTTCTGGTTTTATCTCTTTCAAAGACCATTATTTTGGTTTTGCTCACATTCACGCGTAGACCCCTTTTCTTACAATCTTCTGTCATTGTGTCGACTAGGGTCTGCAGGTCAGTCGCTGACTGTGCCAGCAGGACTGCATCATCTGCATAAAGCAGAGCAGTGACCACTGAGTCGCCCATCTGGACTCCCACATTCATATCGTTCAACCTTTGGAGACATTTATCCAGATATATGATAAACAGCCTGGCTGACAGAACCCACCCCTGCTTAACGCCGATATTGACGTCAAACCAAGGCGACATTCCATCATCCAGCCGCACACAGGCTCTACACCCCATGTAACTGGACTGCACAGCCTGTAGCAGTTTACCGCTAATACCATACTCCGGTAAAATGTCCCAAAGTTCCTTTCGTACAACCGTGTCAAATGCTCTCTCCAGATCCACAAAACTGCAGAAAACCCTCTGACCTAGAGCCAGATGCTTCTCCACAATGTTGCGCAGAAAGAACACTTGATCCATGCATCCCCTTCCACTCCTGAAACCTCCTTGTGTCTCACACAGTAAACCATAGATATACATAACATGAGATAAAATTATTTGCTAAAATAGCCAACGCATTTCTTACTTGTGTAATATTTTTATAAGCTTTACAATTTAAGTCCCAGAGGCAGTGCAAGTCTTTGTATAACTCGAGAAGTTGAGTAATAACATCGCGATTGCGTTCTGTCTGCTCACGCGCTTAAGTATGCGCTACACGGTTTCAAACAGTGGTTTGAAGCAGAAAAAGCAGAAATACGCTTTGCTGGCTACATGGTTCAAAGTTAGTTTGAAACCAACAGTTTTCAGAGAACGTGGCGCGGATAACACGTCTTTACGCTCGCGTACCGTATATTTACAACAATGACGTCATGGTCTTGGCCTTACCTATCAAAAGAACAAAAAAATGGTTACTCAAATTTTTTGTTCAAAGGCTCAAATGGGAGCCAGTCTGATGGTACGACATTCACGGAGATGTCATTTTATAAAATATTTATAAATATTGTTTATAAATTATTTTTATTATTTTTTTTTTTCATTTTTGTTTATTATTTATAAATAAAATATAGATGCTATAGTTGTATTGGAAAGTTGGATTTTACACAATTTATTGAAGAAAAAGGCTTGACAATTTTTACTAAGGAAAAATTATTTGCTAAAATATCCCACGCATTTCTTTTTTGTGTAATAGTTTTATAAGCTTTACAATTTAACTCTCAAAGGCAGGGCAAGTCTTTGTATAACTCGAGAAGTTGAGTAATAACATCGCGATCGCATTCTGTCTGTTCACGCGCAGAACGTCGTCACGTGCGTCTGCGCTCACCTCTGCAGCCCGACTGTCGTTCGTTTGGTTTGAAGCAAGCGGCTAGACGGTTTCAAACAACATTTAAATGAACGTTTGGCCAGTGGTTTGGAGCGCAAGCCTCGCTACCAAGGGCGTTTAGAGGTCATACGAAATTTGGTATGCAACATCTATCTACACTGTTTGAAACCTCTGCTTCAAACCACTGTTTGAAACCGTGTAGCGCATGCTTCATTCGTTTGGTTTGAAGCAAGCGGCTAGACGGTTTCAAACAAGATTTATAAGAACGTTTGGCCAGCGGTTGGTAGCGCAAGCCTCGCTACCAAGGGCGTTTAGAAGTCATACGAAATTTGGCATCAAACATCTATCTACACTGTTTGAAGCCGTTGCTTCCAACCACTGTTTGAAACCGTGTAGCGCATACTTAAAGCATTCGTCTAAATCTTGTTTGAGACCATCTAGCCGCTTGCTTCAAACCAAATGAACGACAGTCACGCTGCAACGGTGAGCGCAGACGCACGTGACGACGTTCTGCGTACAAAATGGCGCGTGAACAGACAGAATGCGATCGCGATGTTATTACTCAACTTCTCGAGTTATACAAAAACTTGCCCTGTCTTTGGGACTTAAATTGTGAAGCTTATAAAAATATTACACAAAAAAAAATGCGTAGAATATTTTAGCACACGAATTTGTTTTTTTATTTTCTTAAAAAATTGTCAAGACTTTTTCCTCAATAAATTGTGTAAAACACAACTTTCCAATACAAATTTTCAAGATTTAAATTTAGCGCGAAAACGGGACGCAAGGATGCCGAAAGCGTTGCCAATAATTCTTCTAGTTCTGTATAATCAGTATTTGAATATTCTTTGCTCCCTTGTAATGTTTCGTTCAGGAAATGGTTTCGTTATATGTTTTAAAGTGCAAAAACACTATTATATACGATGGGACTGGCATGTACATTTGTATAAAAGTCCCTAATAATAAATAATGAGAAAAAAGAGTGCAAAAGCACTATCACCCCAAAAGCTTATGGTACAAATATATTTGTTTCTGGTAGAAGGTAGGATTTAGGTAAATGCAATTCATTGTTCGTAAGTTGGCGCCATGACGTCGTACGACGTAGTGAATATACGGTACGCGAGCGTAAAGACGTCCTATCCGCGCCACGTTCTCTTAAACACTGTTTGTTTCAAACTACTCTTAAACCATGTAGCCAGCAAAGCGCACTTCTGCTTTTTCTGCTTCAAACCACTGTTTGTAACCGTGTAGCGCATACTTTACTGTGCACTGTGATTCTCAAGTAGGCCTTGACGTCATCGCGTTAACATCAATAGTAGGCGTGGCCTATTAGTCTGCTGTCGTCGCTGCCGGTGTTCGTACGGTGCATACAATTATATTTTTGGTGTATTTTTATGTTATTACGAAGAAAAACATGAAGTGTTGTGTTTTATCATGTAAAAACTACTTCGATAAACGTTCAGATGTTATGGAAAGAATCACATTTCATTTGTAAGTATATTTATTCATAATTTATCAAAATAATTTCTAGAAAAATCTTTTGACGGTATCATGTTCAAAAATAATTTTACTCCATGTTAGATGGCACCACTTTGCGTAATAGGACCTAGAACTAAAAAAACACAAAGTTCAAACTATTAGGATTATCTTAATAACTAATCACCATGAGTACTAAAATTTATACCCAAAGACTTTTATCTAGACAAAAATATGAGTTTTACATGTAGTTAATAATTATTTTGTAAGCAATACGCCAGCTGTCGTTAACTATGAAGAACAATAAAAGTGTCAAAATTCCAGGGTCGTAATTAGAATATAATTATAACATTCGGCTTTTTCATCAAAGAAAAATATTTTTTACACTACTTTAAATAACCTATTATAATTAAACTGTAAATTTTGTATGTTTTAGAATACTGTCCAATGATAATGTTAAGAAGCAATGGATTAGAGAGTACGGTTTGCATTAGGTGCCATGATAATTTGGAGTCCCTAAAACAATCCATACAATTGGCAGTGAAGAATTTTCCCATTGAAAGAGTGTGTGCTTCTATTGACAACTGGCCTCGTTTAAAGGACTGTATTGTAGCCAATAGAAACCACTTCGAACAAGCTTTTCATATTTTAAATTGTTTTATATTTATGTATTAAACTAACATGTATTAGTAATAAATATTTTTTGCAATAGAAAAAAGTTTTTCTTTGTTACAGTATTTAGGGCAAGACGAGGTTCAAGAAATATATGATGCAAAAGGGAATTTCATTTTTATTATTGGAACCAATGTCTCCCTTTCTCCTTTATTTATTAATAATGTAATTGCACTCGATGTAATTTCTTGATAAGATTAACGAGGTTGAGCACGTTACAAAAATATTCAAAATGGTGGTGGCGTCGAAGACCGGGTCTTCAAGTTACCTTTGGCATGGCTAAGTTTTAAATGGCTCGTGCGTCAATCAAACGGTTGCTACCAGGAGGGGTTGGTCTGCTCGCCTGAAATACTCTTTTACATGTCTTGGTCATTCACACTATTGCTGCATTATCGATTGTATAAAGCATTATTTTAATAGAGTAGTTTGAATCTTTTTTATATGGAAAAAACAAAAAGGAAGGAAATAATACCGTGTAACTAACATATTTACTAAAAGTCCAACTAGGGCTTAAATTCTACAATTTGTTAGAAACCCAAACAAATAATTATATTATTTGGTCGTATGAAAAGGACACAAATATGAAGGAAAAAAAGGTTGCTAAACTTCTGAGTTTATCAGAGTGACAGTAAAGTAAAGATGGATTTTTCATAAAATATTAACATTATGATCAATGCTGACAAGCGTTATAAAGAAATTTGCGGTTAAAAACAGTAGTCATTCGCCTATTCGCTATGCAGAATTATTTGATTAAAACATTTATATTTGAATAGAGCAAACAGCTAATAAGATTTGTTTGTATCTTTGAAATAAAAAGAAATTAGCACTCCTTGATATAGGTAAATTCTGAGTACGTCCCTGTTACACTTACTGACATCTAATGCAAGATAGCTCAACTTCATAAAATATACGAAATTAGTAGTTGTGCTAATAGCCGGTAGATGGACATAAAGGAGGGAGTGAGACAAGTACTATTACTTGTCTCACTCTCCCCATTAGCAGCGATCCCCTTAGCTCCTGTAAATGACACGCATTTTTTCATAGAAAATATTCATTACAACAGCTCCTCTTTGTATTTGCTCTGTGCAGTATACGCTCATGTGCATTAATGATGTATTTGACATTCTTACACACAATCTATCGTTGTCACGTCGATTACGAGCACCATAATCTGTCATTTTTTTAAATAATTGTGGATTACTTTTTACAAAAACAGCTATTTCGAAGATATAAAGTCCATATATATCAAGCTTGAGAAATACTTCAGAAACAATATTGAAAGAACTTTTAGATGAAGCCAAGGCCCTTCTTGCTGTCAATGAAAATCTGTAGGAGCTTGCTGAATTGTGTATATAATTTTTTTTTAGTTTGGTACTATGTTCTACCATTTTATGTAAATTAAATAAGCATATTTTGTATTTTTTTCTTATAAAATGCATGTATTTTTTACTTCATTTTTTTTTAATTAATTTATAAACAGAATTTTTAAAATCGAAGTTATTTAATTTAAACTTTAAACATTCAAGTATATGTGTGCAAAATTACAACTCATTTAGTTTTAAAACAACTGAGATACGGAGTTACATACGCGATTTTCCCACTGTGCACCGGGGGCGGTACATATTGACTGATTTTTACCCGACTGCGCAACGCAAAGGAGTGGTATTGTGTTTAACAGTCTATGTATGTATGTATGTTTGTATGTTCCTTTGAAGCACTATATAGACCAAACGCCTGAGCCGATTTTTATGATTCGCACGTCAATCGATTCCTCTTAATCCGGCGAGTGTCACTAAAGATATGACATTAATGAAAATTCAATATGGCGACTACTGGACGCCATATTGTGAAAATTAAAAAAATTAAAGTCAACAAACTATGTCGAGTGGGATATCGTTGAATAGGTATTTAAAAATCATTATTAGTTTTCTCTCAACATTTTTCGATCTGACTGGCCGTTTAGGATTTATATTGATTTAAAGTTTCGTAACAACCTTTCTCACATATATGTTTTTAGACAGTAGAAATTTACGATGAAAAGACGAAAAATTCATATAACTGGATGTGGATGGACATATGCTGAAGTTTCTAGTAGGTATATTGTCCAATATACCATAGGTAGTCCTACCTAAAGTATCTAATGTCTTACGCGGTCGCCCATCTCCAATTTATAACGATTTAGTACTCAACTTCAGTCGAAAAACTATATATAGTTAGGTACTTACCTACTTATTAATAAATAAGATAACTATAGCTACCTAGGTATTCATAACTAAAAAGTATAAAATAAAAAAAAAATTAAAAAAACCCGACTGAAAAACCGATCCTTTATTCGACAGCAAATCTAATTTTTCAGTGGATCCCGACTGTTCAGTTATCATGTTCTATTATTAAAATATATTTTATTTTCTGCAATAGTATTTATTCAATAATATATTATGGAATTCTAGACCACCGGACATCTAAGTGCTTGTTTTTTTCTTTTCAGTTTTTTTATTATGTACGTAGTTTTGGTTACTTTTTACGCAGTCGGGCTTTTTGATTATTTTAATTATTTTTTTTTTACATTTACGTTATATAAATCCAATAATTTACTATGAGTACACTGTAGGTACTCTATACATTAACTATGAAGATACCATCGGGGCCGCAAGGTGTCAGGTAGTGTTGCAAGATGTTCGGCAGAGCTGCAAAGGGTCCGGTAGCGCTGCAAAGTGGCCGCTAGCGCTGCAAGGTGTCCGGTAGCGCTGCAAGATGTCTCAAACGTTCAGTAACCTGTAACATCGTACATTATGTTTGTGTACGGCGCGAGGGTGGCGCGCGATGTACGAGTACGTAGAGCGCGAGGCGCAGTTAACCTAATTTTGAACGACCTCTTTCAGGTGGGATGCCCTCGCCTGTGTCCGTGTCAACGAAATAACTCCCGAGGTAAATATTATTATTGGAAAATAGTTATTTTTAATGACAACACTAATGCTAGGGCCGCACCTGAGTGTATCGTCCCGAAGTAATGTGTGGCGAAGCTTCGTACGTTTTATACACTAGAAAGTTATTGTACGGTGACATTGACGATTTGCTGGAATTAGTAGGAATGAAGAGACTTCTTGTTCAGTAGATTAATCTTGCTTTATTTTCTTAAGAGTTGTTTCTTCGGAGAGAAGCACCTGACGACGGTGCCGGTACCACGGTTTGGTCCCGTATTTATATATTTTTGGCCGACCCCGCGATTGGTCGTAATTTTACAGTTTTTCTTGACCAATCACGGAGTCGGAATTATAGCCAATCTCAAAGCTCTAAAATTTACTTAAGTACAACGCGGCGTTACCGTTGCGAGAGCCGCGCTTAATTTCAATACAATTAATTACCTTAAGTACTATGCGGCGTTACCGTTGCGAGAGCCGTTTACAATATTAGTACTTACGTGCTAATACTAAATCTATATTTATTCTTTATTTAATTTCGTAAAATCTTATAACTAATTAATTACAGCTGTTACAAACTATTCTTAAAACTATTGTTTATCTGCTGTCCCGCACATCTCTCCCGCCGTGCGACTGCGTTGCATCAGGTTCCGGTGCGGGTTCGGCGTCGGTGTACAGCGGCAGGATCACCAATTTCCGCACTGGACGTCTCAGCACTCCACCCTTGGTCCGGATGTCCACAGTTCTCACGACGTTGTCTGGTCCCGGGTATGTTGCGACGACTCGACCCCGTATCCACACGTTGCGGGGTAGGTTGGTGTCCACTACTTGCACCAGGTCGTTGACTCGTACTGCTGCTCCTTTCCCATGGGGCTCCCGCCGGTTTTGGAGTTCGGGAAGATACTCCTTCAACCAACGTGTCCAGTATATGTCGGCTAATCTCTGAGCCGCTCGCCAGCTGGTTTTCGATAGGACGTCTCTGTCGGTGAATTCACCCGGATGTGGCATTCGTCCAGGTCCCCCCAGCAGGAAGTGATTGGGGGTCAGAGCTTCTGGGTCCTCGGCGTTGACTGATACATGCGTCAGCGGGCGGCTGTTTACGGTGTTCTCCACCTCGGCTAGCAGCGTGGCGAGAACTTCTTCTGTAGGATGTCGTTCGTGTAGCGTTGCTGCAAGTGCGGTCTTGACTGAGCGAACCATTCTCTCCAAGGCTCCGCCCATAAACGGTGCTCCCGGCGGTATGTAGCGCCAAGAGATTGTCCTTTTTGCTGCTTCGGTTTCGGTTGCTTCGTCGACTGCTCGTCGTAGTTCTTTGTCTGCTGCCTTCAGGTTAGTGCCGTTATCCGACCAGATTTCCGTCGGACATCCTCGTCTCGCGATCATTCTTCTCAGTGCTATTACGGCGGAGTCAGCGCTGAGTGAGCCGGCTATTTCCAGATGTATAGCTCGTACGGTGAGGCATGTGAAGATGGCTACGTATCTCTTCTGATGTGTTCGTCCGACAGTCACAGAGAGAGGCCCGAAGTAGTCGACCCCAGTGTAAGTGAAAGGTCGTCTGTGGTGAGCTAGTCGACAGGCTGGCAGGTCTCCCGTCCTTGGGTATGGTGGCGCTTGTGTTTTCATTCGACAGAACAGGCACCTTCGCAGTATCGTGCGCGCAATAGGACGTAAGCGCAGCACCCAATACTGTTGTCTGCAGTCGTTGACTGTTGCTTCCACACCTGCGTGATGTAGTTGTCTATGCACTGATTCTATCCAAAGTTTTACTGTATGGTGGTCACCGTCGAGCACCAGTGGGCTTTTGAAGTCCTCCGTAACGTTGCGTGTAGCTTGAATGCGACTCCTGAGTCCTACGGTTTCGTTCACGTATTCGACGCTTAACTGCTTTAGTCGACTCTCTCTGCTGACTGTTCTATTGTTCTTCAAGTCTTCTATTTCAGCGTGAAAGGAGTCCTCCTGTGAGGAGCGCATGAGGAGTTCTTCTGCTTGCTTAAGTATTTCAGCGGGGATTAGTATCAGTTTTCTCCCGCCAGGTACCAGCGTCTTCTGTGTTGTATTTGTGCCCGTTGGTTTGACTATCTTCTTCCAAACTGGATCCTTTTCTTTATTTTTATTAGTTCTTCTATGGTTCACAGATTGTTTCGATGATCTGCAGAGTTGAATGAATTGCAGAACGCGAGCTGTTGAATATCGAAGTCGGTGCCAGCTGGAGAATCTTGAGGGTTGAGGAAGACCTTCCGAGAGTTTCAATTTTCCTTCTCGTATATGATGTACTCTCTCTTCTCCTGAGGGTTCTGGTATTGCTGTTGTAGAGGATTCGGTCGGCCAGGCGTCTTCGGTTTCGTGCAGAAAGTCTGGGCCCTTATACCAACGGTGATCTTTACTGAATCCCATTGGGACGTCCCTGGTGGCGTCGTCTGCTACGTTCATCTTCGTCGGGACCCAACGCCAATCGTTGACTGTAGAGCACTCTTCTATTGCGGCCAGCCGATGAGCTACGTACGGTTTATATGACCTCGACCCAGTCTTTATCCAGGACAGGGTTGTTTTGCTATCCGTCCAGAAGATCTTGCGTTCAGGTTTCCTTTCGTGCTCCGCTATGACCGTTTCTGCGAGTCTGGCGCCCATGACTGCTGCTTGTAACTCCATCCTTGGTATCGATGTTAGTTTCAGGGGTGCCACCTTAGCCTTTGCCATCACGAGCGATATGTGTACTTTGCCGTTCGATGTTACTGCTCGCCAGAATAGGACTGCTGAGTAGGCTGCTTCGCTGGCATCGGTGAAGATGTGAAGTTGTAGAGAAGTGGCATCGCTGTAGTGAAGGTATTTCCTTGGTATGGTTACGTTGCAGAGGTTCTTCAGGTGTGTCATCTAGTTTGCCCATTGATCCGCAAGGTCTTCGTCTATTTCGTCGTCCCACGACGTGCCTCGCCGCCATACTTCCTGTAGGATTTGCTTTGCTCTCACGGTGACGGGCGATGCAAGTCCGAGCGGATCGAAGAGTGACATCACTATCCTGAGCGCTTCTCTCTTTGTTGGATTCTTTCCTTCCAATAATGTCGGTGGTATTCTGGCTAGGTTCAGGTTGAAGGTGAGTACGTCTGAGTCGACCTTCCAAATAATGCCTAGCACTCGTTCCGTTTGTTCCTCGGATGTGTAGAGTTCCATATCCTCTACGTGTTTGGTTTCACCGAGTGCTTCCAAGAGGGCTGGTGAATTCGATTTCCATTGTTTCAGATCGAAGCTGGCTTTCAGATGAATTCTTCTTACATCCTTGGTGATTCTTTCGGCGTCTTCTATGCTTCTGAAGCTATCTAGGTAGTCGTCGACGTAGTGCTTATGGACGATGGCTGCTGCGGCTTCGGGGTGAGTCTCCTCGTGTTGCATGGCATTCAGGTTCTTGACATATATTGCTGTTGAAGGCGAACACGATGCTCCGAATATTAATGACGTCATTCGGTATTCTTGTGGTGGTCGATTATCACGTCGGTTCCCTCGCCATAGATATCGAAGCGAGTCTCTGTCTTCGGATCGGAGCTTCACTTGCATGAACATTTCCTTGATGTCAGCTGTGACTGCGATCTCGTGCTGTCTGAACCGCATGATTACGCCTGGTAACGATTGTAAAAGGTCCGGCCCCTTCAGTAGCATGTCGTTGAGGGAGATACCCTTAGTCTTGGCTGCAGCGTCGTGAACCACTCTCAGCTTGTCTGGTTTCATGGGGTTAACTACACCGAAGTGAGGTAAGTACCACGTCCTGTTCGGCGTTTTCTGTGCTGGAGCTAGTTCAGCGTACCCCTTTGTGATGAGGGCTTCCATCTGTTCTGTGTACTTTTGTTTCAACGTAGGATCACGATCAAGCTTCTTCTCGATGTTGACCAGCCGCTTCAGTGAGTTGTCGTAGTTGTTCGGGAAGGTGACGTGTTCGTTACGCCAGAGTAGGTTGGTTTCGAATCTTCCGTTTTCTGTTCTGGTCGTCGCCTTCTCAAGTATCCGTAGCGCTTGTTCTTCAGGATCGGACTTCGGTCTTCTAGGATTTAAGCAGAGGGCGTCCATTTCGAAGTATTGTTTCATCATCTTTTCTAGGTTGTCCTCTGGTTCTTCGGTTTCTTCTACTATGTGTGACACGAAGTTGATGCTGTGGCTGTGGTTGCGTGTTTGGCTGCCATGGAGTACCCAACCCAGCGGTGTTAGTGACGCCACCGGTTGGCCCCTGTCTCCTTTCCTGACCTCGGATGTTAGCAGTAGATGCCAGTTGTCTTGCCCGATGAGTACTAAAGGCTTGGCGTTCGGATAAGCGAGGTACTTGCCGATGTCTGCCAGGTGTTTGCATCCTTCCACTATTGTTCCTGAGACTTGTTGAGACGAGACGTGTAGATTCTTCACTGTGCGCGCTTGTACTTGTTCCTCGTGATTGTTGAGCCCTTTTATATTGATGGTGACTCTTCGTGAAGTCGATTCCGAAGTCTTCATGTCGTTGATGCCTTCTATCTTCAATGGGACTATGGGACCGGTTGCTCCTATGGTGTCGACTATGTTGTTGTCGACCAATGTCACTGTTGACCCGTCGTCCATCAACGCGAAGGTGTCGAAGGATCCCTTCGGACCTCGTATCTGTACTGGCAGAATCTTCAGATAGGATTGTTTCTTCTTGGCTGACCAGGTGGAATTAATTGCTTCTACGTGGTGCGTTTCCTGACTCTCTTCAGTGTCTGTCTTTTCTATCTTCTTAACGTAGTGCAACAACTTGTGGTGAGTATTCCCACAGTCGTTGACACCACACGGCTTGGTTCGGCAGTTGTGAGTCTTGCTCCTATATCGAAGACATCTGAAGCACAGGCGTTTATTCTTCGCTACATCCCATCTTGAATTTTCATCTAATTGTTTGAATTCTTCGCAGTCAGATGTGGTATGTCCCGTTTCATCACACACTGGACACTTCGGTGTATAAGTAATATTGTTGACCTTCTGCGTCCTTTTCTG
The DNA here is from genome assembly GCA_905163515.2 of Lymantria monacha. Lineage (NCBI taxonomy): Eukaryota > Metazoa > Arthropoda > Insecta > Lepidoptera > Erebidae > Lymantria > Lymantria monacha. The sequence continues at coordinate 158,076 of LR991103.1, forward strand.
TATAGTGGTCGGTGGATATATTTTTCCGTAATATTGTTGACCTTCTGTGTTCTTTTCTGTATAGTGGTCGGCGCGTGTGACGTCACTGGTTCGGGCGCCGCGTACGGTGCGCATAGGTCGGCTTCTTGTTTGAAAAAGTTTTCTAACTTCATAAGATCCGGGCTGTCTTGCGGTTGTTTCGCCGAGAAGTCGTAATATCTGTAGCGGAGTGTCGGGGTAAGCTTGTCTATGACGGATTTCGTAACTTCGGGGTTGTACAAGTAGTTAGTACAATTTAGAGTCTTCAGAGTTGCCACGATGTTGGATATTTTTGTCGCGTAGATGCAGATGTCTCGTGGTGATTCTGTGAGGCGCGGTAGACCACGGAGCGCTTCCATATTCATCATTGCGATCGCTTCTGGTCTTCCAAATCGGGACTCCAAAGTCTTCATCACTTCCATCGGATGAGCGTTGGTGATTAGCAGACCATCGACGGCTTCCTTCGCTTTACCCTTCAAGTTTCTTCTTAGGCGGTTAGTATTCTCCACTGTGGTGAACATTTTTTCGGTTTCGTAATACGCGGCGCGGAACAGTAGCCACTCTTGATGTGACCCGTTGAACGTTGGTAGCTCGATGAATTTCGGTCGGTGTGCAGCTTTGATGGCGAGGGTGATGGCGTCGGTCATCATCTTGACGTCAGATTGCACTCCCGCCGGTGTCTGTAGTGGTTGCTGCGGTTGATGATGCTCTTCGGTAGGTCTGGCTGGAGTCTGCGGCTCGGTGCTGGCGATCACTGGGTCTTCCACTGGGTGGGTTTGATGCGCCTGGTTCTTCAGCCAGTTGTCCACTCGTTCGTTCGCGTTTGACTTGGAGCAGATTGAGACATCATCTTCTTCATCATCATTGCTATCTTCGGTTTCTAGTGCGGCGAGGCGTGCGGTGGCCAGTTCGACTTGTAGACGTAATAATTCTTCTTTAGCTTTCGCTATCTTGTACGCCTTAGTCTTGCTATGGGTAGATACCCCCCCACCCCCCTTCTTGTTGGAGGGCCGAGGATTCGGTGGTCCACTCGGCGGCGACGGGCCGACTATATTCTTCGCTCGTTTCACTGTATCGGTTTCTTGACGAGCCTCTCTTCGATTTTCGGTGACCGTAGTAGGCGGCTTCATGTTCGTATCCACGGGCAGCGTCGTTGCGGTCGAGTAGGCGACGGCGTCGGCGGGGGGCGAGGTAGCAGCGGGCTCGGCGGTTGCAGCGGCGGAGACGGCGGATTGGGCGGTCGCGGCGGAGGCTTCTGTACGTTCGGTTTGTTCGGTTGTTTCCGTAGCGACGCTTGTTTCCCCGCTGTATTCGGTTGCCGAGGTAGTTGCGGTGTTCTCAGACGACGACTGAGTTTCTGTAGGCTGCTTGCGACCTTTTCCCTCGGAGCGTGTGACCGGCATACTTGCAACCAGTGGCTTCTTACTTGCTGTTTAGACTTTGTCTACCAATAGATAATAATTTTCTTCGCTTCCCACTGGATCCGGCTCGGGAAGGACCATTAAATGTACGGTGACATTGACGATTTGCTGGGATTAGTAGGAATGAAGAGACTTCTTGTTCAGTAGATTAATCTTGCTTTTTTTTCTTAAGAGTTGTTTCTTCGGAGAGAAGCACCTGACGACGGTGCCGGTACCACGGTTTGGTCCCGTATTTATATATTTTTGGCCGACCCCGCGATTGGTCGTAATTTTACAGTTTTTCTTGACCAATCACGGAGTCGGAATTATAGCCAATCTCAAAGCTCTAAAATTTACTTAAGTACAACGCGGCGTTACCGTTGCGAGAGCCGCGCTTAATTTCAATACAATTAATTACCTTAAGTACTATGCGGCGTTACCGTTGCGAGAGCCGTTTACAATATTAGTACTTACGTGCTAATACTAAATCTATATTTATTCTTTATTTAATTTCGTAAAATCTTATAACTAATTAATTACAGCTGTTACAAACTATTCTTAAAACTATTGTTTATCTGCTGTCCCGCACAGTTATCGCGATAGTACTGTGGTCACATTAGCGTCTTCGGTATTTTAGACGAAGTATCGTGCAATAATTAAAGATGGCCTAAATCATTTGCACGCGTTTAACTATGTATGACGAATTGCTTTACTATTACAGCTATATTATACTAATAATTACATAATGATTTTTTTGGATCCCTTCATGGGTTCCGCTTCATAATGGTGTAAAAATTCTTACACCATTTCATCACTCCACTCCATATTTATTAATTAACTGGAGATCCTCTACCGCGTCTAAAAACATCGAAAATTTCCGCCGAAATGAAAAACGCTAGTGCGACCACAGAGCGCGATATATTAGCGCGCTAAAACCCTTTGGCTTATCGCCAACCAAGCGATAACACACAAGACGCCCGAATGTTCGCGACGATAGTCGATAATGACCGGTCACATCTACGTGTATCGTCTCATTGTACGAAGCTTCGTGACGATACACTCAGGTGCGGCCCTAGCATAAGGATCGTCCTTGTGTTGCGGAAGACTTTACAAGTATTTAATATAACGAATACAAATTACACCCAGACTTGGAACAACAAATTGTGGATCGCATAAGGTATTCGCCCGCAGGCATCGAACGCGCGACACTGGCGCGGTACATCGGTGTCTTAACTACTACGCCATCTGTGCTGGCAAGGACTTGTGATTAGTTTCATGGTGGTCGATAGTGAAGTGATATAATATTGAATCGAATTAGTGTAGAGTGCGATACAGATGTTAACTAACAGGATTTGTTTGATTGTGATTGTTACACACACATACGCACACACACACACGCACGCACGCACACACGCACGCAAGCACGCACGTACACACACACACACACATACACAACACAGCATAATACGGCATAATACGTAACATTTATACGTGTTATACTCAAGGGGTCGGACCAAATATTAATTATAAGAATTAAATGAAATGCAATGAAACTTTGTTATCAGGCAACACTCCGCGAGTAAGTAACTCGCGCCTTACAAATATACAATTACCGGACACAAACATCCGGAGCCAGAACTAACATTTGTCGATTGCATAAACCGTAGTGATCGAACCGACGATACTCGGCAGGGCTGGTCGCTACTGAACCATTACGCCGCCGCGCCATCTGTGCAGTTCAATAAATAAACAACGCAAACACAACACATGGTTTTACGTTTCTGTTGTTGTTTCCTTTCATTAAAGTTTACAAATGTCTCGCGCAACAACCTTACACTTTTGGCAGGCTACAGTCTGGACACATCCCATACGTTCCGGCGCCATGCGGCCCCATAGCCCATCGTGTTCTGTCCACATCGCCCATGGGCCGAGCACTGACATCGAGCGATGTACTCACACCGCAGTACCATGTCGCGACGATTTTATTTGGTTTTTGTTTGTTCTAAAACGAGTATGTCTCAGCGCGGTTTGTGTGTGTGTGTGTCAGTGAGACGCGTCTGTGTGCGCTACATACTACTAATGTAATGAATGTCGTCATGACACAGTGTATGTGTGTGTGTGTGTGTGTTTTCTGTACATCGATTGCATTTAATTGTTTTGAATCAAACTTTATTTCTCCAGAAACTGGCAGGCACAAAGGTAATGCAAAATTTTGATACACTTAGGAAGTATTAACTTAGAATACCTATTTTCTTCTCTAAATAAATTAAATCTGTTTAAAATATTGTTGCAGTGTTGTGTAGTAACAGTGAGTTGCTTTCCGTTTGTTAACATCATGTGCGTGACATGGCGGTGTTACCGTGTTATAGGGACCATCGAAAATCGGTCGTTGTATAATGTAAATATAAATAAATGAACAAATTAGAGCAACAACCATGAATTGAAGTTATAATTTTAAATAAATTTAAATTTGTAATTGTAAACCATACACTCTTGCATTCGTTATAAAATACTCTGGCCTCACTTTAGACTGGTTCAAATAACATGACCGTAGTTTTTATTTTACTTCATAGGACACAAGAGTTAATATAATTATGTACATACATACATACATATCATCACGCCATATCCCTTGCAGGGTAGGCAGAGAGAACAGAGTGCCAGAGAACTCTATCTTTGCATACTTTACTCGCTTCCTCAACATTCATAATTCTCTTCATACACGCTTGCCGGTTTCGGAGACTCTTGACTCCACCTTCCTTTAGTGCATGACCGATCTGGTCTAGGTAGGTGAGCCTCGGTCTCCCCCGGTACCTACATCCTTCCACTTTCGCATTGTATATCTTCTTAACCAGACGTTCATTAGGCATTCTTTCCACATGTCCGAACCATCGGAGCATTCCCTTTCGCATCTTTAAACCAATACTCTCTTTCATACCTGCTCGCTATAATTATGTACTTTATTAAATTAATGTTGTGTCTTGCCCGCTAAAACTCCGCGAGAACAAGTCAATATCAATTAGCATAGAGTAAAATAATATACTTGTTTCTGATACGATGCCTGTCGTGAATATTTTTCATATCTACTCTGTGACAATGAATAATCCTCGCACTCGCAATTTCCCGCCGTTTTTTGACAGTCGCTTGCGGCGCCATCGCATGGTCGCACGCGCGTTTATTCACGGCGCGGCATCGTCGCGTCGCGTTGTGCGCGTACACAGTTCCGATATCAATGCTCGATCGATTGTTCACGGATGCGCGCAGTGAAATGATTAATTGTTGTATGATTTAATGTTCTGTGCCAGTGATAACATAATTTGCAACGCTCTATATACATGTAACCGGAGCGTACGGTACGGCCGAGGCACTGATTAGATACATTTCTCCTAAACACATAGATACATCTCGAGTATTTATTGCACGATAAACATTTTCACTTAGGCGCGTTTATACATCATGTTATTTTATAGTAGGTACTCTATGTCATACATATATACGTGTAGGTATTATACCTACATATATATACACTATACCTACATATATATACAATATACCTTTATAGTAGGTACTCTATGTCATACATATATACGTGTAGGTATTATACCTACATATATATACAATATACCTTTATAGTAGGTACTCTATGTCATACATATATACGTGTAGGTATTATACCTACATATATATACAATATACCTTTATAGTAGGTACTCTATGTCATACATATATACGTGTAGGTATTATACCTACATATATATACACTATACCTACATATATATACAATATACCTTTATAGTAGGTACTCTATGTCATACATATATACGTGTAGGTATTATACCTACATACATCACAGCATATTTAAGTTCGTTGTTAGAGTTACATATCCTAATAACAGAGCAGGCACATCTACTAGTGCCTGCGTAGGGGCAAGTTTGCTTTTCATCAGCAAGAATATCATCAACAGTAAAGCAGAGCATATAAAGAATACTTTATATTATATGTAGATCTATTCTAATGAGTGTAACTTTATATTATATGTAGATCTATTCTAATGAGTGTTACTTTATATTATATGTAGATCTATTCTAATGAGTGTAACTTTATATTATATGTAGATCTATTCTAATGAGTGTAACTTTATATTATATGTAGATCTATTCTAATGAGTGTAACTTTATATTATATGTAGATCTATTCTAATGAGTGTTACTTTATATTATATGTAGATCTATTCTAATGAGTGTAACTTTATATTATATGTAGATCTATTCTAATGAGTGTAACTTTATATTATATGTAGATCTATTCTAATGAGTGTAACTCTATATTATATGTAGATCTATTCTAATGAGTGTAACTTTATATTATATGTAGATCTATTCTAATGAGTGTAACTTTATATTATATGTAGATCTATTCTAATGAGTGTAACTTTATATTATATGTAGATCTATTCTAATGAGTGTAACTTTATATTATATGTAGATCTATTCTAATGAGTGTAACTCTATATTATATGTAGATCTATTCTAATGAGTGTAACTTTATATTATATGTAGATCTATTCTAATGAGTGTAACTTTATATTATATGTAGATCTATTCTAATGAGTGTAACTCTATATTATATGTAGATCTATTCTAATGAGTGTAACTTTATATTATATGTAGATCTATTCTAATGAGTGTAACTCTATATTATATGTAGATCTATTCTAATGAGTGTAACTTTATATTATATGTAGATCTATTCTAATGAGTGTAACTTTATATTATATGTAGATCTATTCTAATGAGTGTAACTTTATATTATATGTAGATCTATTCTAATGAGTGTTACTTTATATTATATGTAGATCTATTCTAATGAGTGTAACTTTATATTATATGTAGATCTATTCTAATGAGTGTAACTTTATATTATATGTAGATCTATTCTAATGAGTGTAACTTTATATTATATGTAGATCTATTCTAATGAGTGTAACTTTATATTATATGTAGATCTATTCTAATGAGTGTAACTTTATATTATATGTAGATCTATTCTAATGAGTGTAACTCTATATTATATGTAGATCTATTCTAATGAGTGTAACTCTATATTATATGTAGATCTATTCTAATGAGTGTAACTTTATATTATATGTAGATCTATTCTAATGAGTGTAACTTTATATTATATGTAGATCTATTCTAATGAGTGTAACTTTATATTATATGTAGATCTATTCTAATGAGTGTTACTTTATATTATATGTAGATCTATTCTAATGAGTGTAACTTTATATTATATGTAGATCTATTCTAATGAGTGTAACTTTATATTATATGTAGATCTATTCTAATGAGTGTAACTTTATATTATATGTAGATCTATTCTAATGAGTGTTACTTTATATTATATGTAGATCTATTCTAATGAGTGTAACTTTATATTATATGTAGATCTATTCTAATGAGTGTAACTTTATATTATATGTAGATCTATTCTAATGAGTGTAACTCTATATTATATGTAGATCTATTCTAATGAGTGTAACTTTATATTATATGTAGATCTATTCTAATGAGTGTAACTTTATATTATATGTAGATCTATTCTAATGAGTGTAACTTTATATTATATGTAGATCTATTCTAATGAGTGTAACTTTATATTATATGTAGATCTATTCTAATGAGTGTAACTCTATATTATATGTAGATCTATTCTAATGAGTGTAACTTTATATTATATGTAGATCTATTCTAATGAGTGTAACTTTATATTATATGTAGATCTATTCTAATGAGTGTAACTCTATATTATATGTAGATCTATTCTAATGAGTGTAACTTTATATTATATGTAGATCTATTCTAATGAGTGTAACTCTATATTATATGTAGATCTATTCTAATGAGTGTAACTTTATATTATATGTAGATCTATTCTAATGAGTGTAACTTTATATTATATGTAGATCTATTCTAATGAGTGTAACTCTATATTATATGTAGATCTATTCTAATGAGTGTAACTTTATATTATATGTAGATCTATTCTAATGAGTGTAACTCAATATTATATGTAGATCTATTCTAATGAGTGTAACTTTATATTATATGTAGATCTATTCTAATGAGTGTAACTTTATATTATATGTAGATCTATTCTAATGAGTGTAACTCTATATTATATGTAGATCTATTCTAATGAGTGTAACTTTATATTATATGTAGATCTATTCTAATGAGTGTAACTCTATATTATATGTAGATCTATTCTAATGAGTGTAACTTTATATTATATGTAGATCTATTCTAATGAGTGTAACTTTATATTATATGTAGATCTATTCTAATGAGTGTAACTCTATATTATATGTAGATCTATTCTAATGAGTGTAACTTTATATTATATGTAGATCTATTCTAATGAGTGTAACTCTATATTATATGTAGATCTATTCTAATGAGTGTAACTTTATATTATATGTAGATCTATTCTAATGAGTGTAACTCTATATTATATGTAGATCTATTCTAATGAGTGTAACTTTATATTATATGTAGATCTATTCTAATGAGTGTAACTTTATATTATATGTAGATCTATTCTAATGAGTGTAACTTTATATTATATGTAGATCTATTCTAATGAGTGTAACTTTATATTATATGTAGATCTATTCTAATGAGTGTAACTCTATATTATATGTAGATCTATTCTAATGAGTGTAACTTTATATTATATGTAGATCTATTCTAATGAGTGTAACTCTATATTATATGTAGATCTATTCTAATGAGTGTAACTTTATATTATATGTAGATCTATTCTAATGAGTGTAACTCTATATTATATGTAGATCTATTCTAATGAGTGTAACTTTATATTATATGTAGATCTATTCTAATGAGTGTAACTTTATATTATATGTAGATCTATTCTAATGAGTGTAACTTTATATTATATGTAGATCTATTCTAATGAGTGTAACTTTATATTATATGTAGATCTATTCTAATGAGTGTAACTTTATATTATATGTAGATCTATTCTAATGAGTGTAACTTTATATTATATGTAGATCTATTCTAATGAGTGTAACTTTATATTATATGTAGATCTATTCTAATGAGTGTTACTTTATATTATATGTAGATCTATTCTAATGAGTGTAACTTTATATTATATGTAGATCTATTCTAATGAGTGTTACTTTATATTATATGTAGATCTATTCTAATGAGTGTAACTTTATATTATATGTAGATCTATTCTAATGAGTGTAACTTTATATTATATGTAGATCTATTCTAATGAGTGTAACTCTATATTATATGTAGATCTATTCTAATGAGTGTAACTCTATATTATATGTAGATCTATTCTAATGAGTGTAACTTTATATTATATGTAGATCTATTCTAATGAGTGTAACTCTATATTATATGTAGATCTATTCTAATGAGTGTAACTCTATATTATATGTAGATCTATTCTAATGAGTGTAACTTTATATTATATGTAGATCTATTCTAATGAGTGTAACTCTATATTATATGTAGATCTATTCTAATGAGTGTAACTTTATATTATATGTAGATCTATTCTAATGAGTGTAACTTTATATTATATGTAGATCTATTCTAATGAGTGTAACTCTATATTATATGTAGATCTATTCTAATGAGTGTAACTTTATATTATATGTAGATCTATTCTAATGAGTGTAACTTTATATTATATGTAGATCTATTCTAATGAGTGTAACTTTATATTATATGTAGATCTATTCTAATGAGTGTAACTTTATATTATATGTAGATCTATTCTAATGAGTGTAACTTTATATTATATGTAGATCTATTCTAATGAGTGTAACTTTATATTATATGTAGATCTATTCTAATGAGTGTAACTCTATATTATATGTAGATCTATTCTAATGAGTGTAACTCTATATTATATGTAGATCTATTCTACTGAGTGTAACTCTATATTATATGTAGATCTATTCTAATGAGTGTAACTCTATATTATATGTAGATCTATTCTAATGAGTGTAACTCTATATTATATGTAGATCTATTCTAATGAGTGTAACTCTATATTATATGTAGATCTATTCTAATGAGTGTAACTTTATATTATATGTAGATCTATTCTAATGAGTGTAACTCTATATTATATGTAGATCTATTCTAATGAGTGTAACTCTATATTATATGTAGATCTATTCTAATGAGTGTAACTCTATATTATATGTAGATCTATTCTAATGAGTGTAACTCTATATTATATGTAGATCTATTCTAATGAGTGTAACTTTAATTCCTGAATTAGACAATACAGTAACAAATTTATTTACAAATTTCATTTTTTGCGAAAGATTTGTTAACACCAGTCACTCCGGCAATGTTGCACTGTAGTGATGGGGTGATTCTTTTCAAAAAAGATCGATCCATGAATCGTTTTGAATCGTCATACAAAGAGTCTATTCACAAAAAAATCGAGGTCTAAAAGATCAATTACCGAAAAATCGAACTTTTTAGATTTTTCGTTAAATTTTGTAAAACTGTCACTTTTTCATATCTATTAAGTGATAGAATTACTCTTGCTCTTAATGAGTTTCAAGTATTGTCGCATGTCTCAATGCAAACATGCAACTAATCCTTACTAATATTATAAATGCGAAAATAACTCTGTCTGTCTGTCGCTCTTTCACGCATAAACTACTGAACCGATGTAAATGAAATTTGGTACACAGATAGTCTAGAATCTGATGAAAGACATAGGCAACTTTTTAATGCAAAAAAGGGTTGTAAAGTGGGATGAAAAGTTGTAAGGAAGTATCGTCATTTTTAAAGCCAGAAGCTTGAAACTAATTTTTAGGCTATTGATTAGATAAAAATAAATATGACATTAAAATTTTGTAAAAAAATTACCCTTAAGGGTAAAATAAAAACAGGGAATGAAAAACTTTAGGAAAGTAACCTTTTACGCGGGCGAAGCCGTGGGCAGAAGCTAGTTGTAATTAATTTTATGGTTCAAATGTAAACGGAAATTATTAAATATTTTAGGGTCCCATATCGATTTACTAAATCGATTCGTCACGAGATATCGATTTTTTTGGTCTCAATGATCGATTAATCGATTTCAGATAGCCATCTCTAGGTACTGCAATGCAGTAAGCGGTAACGTAGTGTGGACTGCAACGCGTACCACTGCCCGTCTCGTGTAGAGGAGTGCGTAATACTACGAGACGTATATTACAAATGTTTTGTTTTGTAATATTTTAATGTATACTATGAATGATATTTTTGAATTAAAACTTGTTTGTGATCTGAGTGATATATGACATACAGACAGCGCCACCGTGTGACGTGATGTTCGGTAACAATAAATATACAAAGTGGAGATGTCAATACGACAATAAATGAAGACACCGGCAATACTATAATCTTTAAAATATAGCTTGATCTCTGTGACAGATAGATACAAAACCGATGAAGTAATTTTGAATACGCGTCATATTTACAGTTTTATTTTGTATTTTTTTTTTTATTGCTTATGTTGGCAAACGAGCAAGCAGCACACCTGATGGTAAGTGTAACTGCCACCCATGGACTTTTGCAATACCAAGGGTAGCTTAGGCCGCTGCCTACCAATAAAATCCCCAAACCCACCCAGTTGGGCTACCGGCTCTCTCGCTCACCGAATGAAGCGCAATAGCACATTGCCTTTACTCAGCCGTCGATCTTCTGCGAGATTGTGGTACTACCCCGGACAGTCCAGTCCGCGGCTGTAGACAGAAAACTGTCAAAAGCGTGGTCCTACCAGTATGATCGCTTATATTTTCACTCTTTACGTACCAGTTATATCTCAACTGAATTATGAATATAAAAATATGAATATTTACACCAAAACTTGTACCTCATATGTTTTAAAATATTTAGTTACAATTTTATAAAAATATGATGCTTACGCAAATGCAAAGTCATGCTGGACTGAGAAAAAGATAGAGATGGGACAATCGATAAACGTAAATCGATAACATTCTTATTAATTATTTATAAAACAAGTAAAACCAAATCATTACATATATAAACCACTTGGTTACTCTATAAAATGAGAAAATTGTGTTAATTTAGTATTCAGACATCAGTTATAATATTAATAAGACCATTGCTTTTAAATTAAAAATATAAATTCTTTTATAAAATAAACATGATTATTCATGAAATAATCAGTGACCAAGAACTCGTGGTCAACCTACAGGAATGCCCTAGCGATAATGATAGTAGTGATGATGAACTTTTATGCGCTCCTTTCGAATAATAAAAATAAATAATTAACAGCTTTAGTTTAAATTAAATAAAATCCATTGATTTCAATTCAATAAGATTATCATAGATTGTTTTACATTTTTGATCGATTCACCCATCCATTTGATTGAAATTCAATAAGATTTATATAGATTGTTTTTCAATTGCAGTAGCAAATAACTTTAAAAATAAGGAATTATATCGACAAAAATACGAACTGCATCGTAAGCGTCCGGCACTAGTGAGAACTGTCACAGAGATCATGCTATATTTTAAAGACTATAGTGTATATGAGTATTTTGAAACTATATAAAAAGTCCTCACATGCTAATTTAAAAAAAAATATTTTCTAACAAACTTGTTATCATAAATATTGAAACAAAATAGAACACCGTTTGTAAATATTAGTTCACTGACCTGTAATCCGACCGAATAGGTATCCTTTCATTATGCCGCATGCATTATAGTTTATAAAATATAGCTTGATCTCTGTGACAGTTCTCACTAGTCCCGCACGCTTACGATGCAGTCCGTATTTTTTTCGATATAATTCCTTATTTTTTAAAGTTATTTGCTACTGCAATTGAAAAATAATGCATGAAAATCTTATTGAATTTCAATCAAATGGATGGATGAATCGATTATAAATTTAAAACAATTTATGAAAATCTTATTGAATTTAAATTAATGGATTTTATTTAATTTAAACTAAAACTGTTAATTAATTCTTTTTATTATTCGAAAGGAATACATCCAAGTTCATCATCACTATGATCATCATCGCTGGAGCATTCCTGCAGGTTGATGATGAGTTCTTGGTCACAGATTATTTCATGAATAATCATGTTTATTTTATAAAATATATTATCTTTTTAATATATTAGAAATGGTCTTATTAATATTATAACTGATCTCTGAATACTAAATTAACACAATTTACTTATTTTATAGAGTAACCATGTGGTTTATATAGGTAATGTATTGGTTTTACTTGTTTTATAAATAATTAATAAGAATGTTATTGATTTACGTTTATCGATTGCCCCATCTCTATCTAATTCTCAGTTCAGTATGATCTTGTACTTGCGTAAGCACCACACTTTTATAAAATGGTTACTAAGTATTTTAAAACATATGAGGTACTAGTTTTGGTACAAATATTCATATTCATAATTCAGTTGAGATATAACTGGTACCTAAAGAATGAAAATATAGACGATAGGTATTATCAACTGTGGTAGGACCATGCTGTTGACAGTTCTCTGTCTACAGCCGCGGGCCGGTCCGTCCGGGGTAGTACCACACTGAGCAGAAGATCGACGTCTAAGCAGTGGCAATGTGCTATTGCGCTTCGTTCGGTGAGCGAGAGAGCTGGAAGCCGAACCTGGTGGGCTTGGGGATTTTATTGGTAGCCAGCGGCCCAAGCTATACCCTTGTTATTGCAAGGGTTCATGGGTGGCAGTGACACTTACCATCAGGTGTGCTGCTTGCTTGTTTGCCACCATAAGCAATAAAAAAAAATCAAATTAAAATTGTAAACATGACGCGTATTTATAATTACTTCATCGGTTTTGTCGCTATCTGTCACAGAGATCAAGCTATATTTTAAGGACTATAGGTACTTTTAATTGTCTCATCTAAGTCTGATGACGCAGTTTATATGGATCTTATGGGTTCGGAATAAGGTATAATATGCATTAATTTATATTGCGTTTGGCGAAGAATTTAAGTGGTAAACTGGAGATATGTACTACCTTCATATTTGTTTATACCGTTGCAGCGCAAGACGTCTTTGATCTCTTATTGATAGCCTAATAATTTTAATTTTTAATACGGAGTGTAGAAAATGTTAATAATACAAAGTAATGTGCTGTGGCTAAACTATACGATATATTATATTCAAAGTTTGTATACAGGCTGGGCAAGTCATCAGATACACTAAATTAAAATTATTGTCGTATGGTCGTCTCCACTCTGTATATGCAATATGAGTGTATCATCCAGTTAAGTAACAGCTTATACTTAACTTTATTATATACGTACACATTACAATGACAACCCTATATAATATATGTATTTATTATATTTATTACATACAAAAGGGTCATCACCCAATACCCCTACGTTAATGGCCATGGTATATTTATATAATACGATACAATATTTAGTTACACAACGAAACAAAGTGACAATATGCCATCACCCCATTCCCATACACAAAACACCTTGGTGTAAAGAATCTCCATTTTAGTATTGAATTTAAAAAGGAAAGCATTCCTCGTGTGGTGATTGGTTAAGAATACAAATGCGTCGCCAACGATGGCGTCAGCCGAGCGCTGATGGCGATGTTACCGAGTAGTGTGTAGAGGTGACGGGGTCGTGGGTCACCGCTCGTCACAACGATCACTTGTGGACAATTGTTTAGTGAATGGGGCCACAGTTATTGTCGGCCGCACACTCCGCGCTCCTAATGTATCAATATGTGAGGCGGTCATGACAATATATTACTTATTTGGGTAATGATATAAATAAATATGGTGACGTGTTGTCAGCAGTCAGGTGTGTGGTGACCGACCACAGGCACACAGGCCCAGCTAGCGCCATACCCGTACCTCGCTCGACGGCATCGCGGGCTAGCGGTGTGTTAAGTAGGCGTGAAGATCTACTTACCCGGCCTCCTATAAAGTTATTCCAAATTACGTACATCAGTGAATGAGTTCTAGTTCCTGATGCTGCGACATCGCTGTAACGATGGTCGACACCAACAGATCAGTCCAAAGTATTGCAATGGGTTCCCAGAGCCGAACAGACCTCTACAACATGCTGAGCCGTGTTTTAGTTACAATCACAGTATTAGAAGTATGAAGTACCTAATGACTAACACGCTCAGCGAGGGCAGCTATAGCTCGCCGCTTTCATGCTGCCGCCTAATTCACTCCATCGGCACCGAGCTGAGGGTGCCGCACGGTTGCGTTGCTGAACGCCGAATCGAGGAGCCTCCAGCTATACTACCATATTGGCGATGATATTTTGACGCCCATTACTCAGCTGTGCGCCGATCTCTTCTGAGAACAGACCATGTTCACGTTGCGTCGTCGTCATCTGCTGCTGTAAAGCGACCAAGTCCCATAAAGAGTCACCATGTTGAGGGCTCGGCATATATGTACGAGTATAACACGTCACTGTGTGTTGTTCACGTACGGCCCCGACCAACGTGTACCACTGTAATGGCCACCGAATCATGGACGATGAGATGAGTACAGCGCCAAACAAAGTCATAGACCGTACCACCTCCGCGCACAGCTGCTGCCTTGAGTCTGTTCACATCCCGAAGTTGTACATACGTGATGGGGGACTGTAGGTAATATCCCTGTATCAGCATAATGACAATAGTTCATTTAGTTAGCGTGAGGTGTATATAAGTATTGTGCGCACCAGACGGTCAGCTGTGGGGGCGGTCACACCGACCGCGACCTCCATGTGCAACTATCACCGCACACTATATATATTATGTACATGTAGGTATACAGAGTGGAGACAACCATACGACAATAATTTTAATTTAGTGTATGTGATGACTTGCCCAGCCTGTATACAAACTTTGAATATAATATGTCGTATAGTTTAGCCACAGAACATTACTTTGAATTATTAACATTTTCTATACTCTGTATTAAAATTATTAGGCTATCGTATAAACAAATATGAAGGTAGGTACCTACATATCTCCAGTTTACCACTTAAATTCTTCGCCAAACGCAATACAAATTAATGCATATTATACCTTATTCCTGACCCATAAGATCCATATAAACTGCGTCATCAGACTTAGATGAGACATTTAAAAATACCTAAAGCATGCGGTAAATGAAAGGGTACCTATTCGGTCCGATTACAGGTCAGTGAACTAATATTTACAAACGGTGTTCTATTTTGTTTCAATATTTATGATAAAAAGTTTGTTAGAATTTTTTTTTAAATTTGCATGTGAGGACTTTTTGATAATTTCAAAATAGTCATATACACTGGTATTGCCGGTGTTTTCATTTATTGTCGTATTGACATCTCCACCTTGTATAACTATTATATAATTATGTTTGTTATATCATAACGTGTAGAGCTCTGACTGTCTCTCCTCACATTAACTGAGATCCACTGTAGTACATGTGTAAGAGTCACGTTGTTGTGTGTGTGTGTGTGTGTGTTACACGCACGCTCGTCGAGTTTGTTTATGTTTGTGATGACACAAATGTATTATGAACAATGAACGTGACATTTGATGTTAAGTCGTTCGTCTCAGACAACACGACAGACATTACAGTAACAGGGTACTCTTGTGACGTATACAGACAGACATGGCGTCCAAGATTGATCTGTACCGGCCGTTGTCTGATACGCGCATTGAAAACGACTGTGTGTAGTCTAGCGAACTGGCCGCTAGGCGCGAAGGTGCCCGCCGGGTCGTCATGGCCCGTTGGATAGCAAGGCTGGCAAGGCCTCGGCTCGGTGTTCGGATCGTTGAAGTTCTCCGGCCGATACTGATCTGAGTGGATGGAGCTGCGGCACGGGGCCCTTTTCTTCCGACTAGTGCAGGCCTTGACAGGGCATGGTTACTTCGGTAAATTCCTGCACATGGTAGGTGGCAGAGGACATTGTCCTGCTACCGGTACTGTTGCGATAAGGATATGGCACAGTATACGCTTGAAGTCTGCATGACGTACGTAGTAGCGCCGCTCGTCGCACCCATCGATGCCGACCTGACACTGCTCGCGATATTCGACGGTGTCAAGAGCGAGATCTCGGTCGCCGCCTCCTGCGAGATAGTTCTCGCGGAAGGAGGCGCAGGCGCGGGTCCGGGAGGCTCTTCTACGACGACACACTCAGCTGCTAAAGTATCAGGCGGGTCAAGCGTGAGTACTTGCGCCTGATGCCGCCCTAGTCCAGGGTGTGGTGACTGGAGCGGGGATTAGACCATCACCTGAGCAGAACACGGACATCGGACGGGCCACCGATGACAAGAACTGGGTACAGATGGCTTGTCCGCACGGCGTGGAGAGGAACTTGCAGGGCAGGTTATGCATAAAAAACGCGCGTGGAAAAATCAGTAACGCACGTGGAACGTGGCGTGAAGATGCCCGCCGTAACGCGGACGTGATTGCCCGTTGGTTGGCACGGTTGGAGAGATCTCGGTTTGGTGTTCACACCGTCGAGGAGAGGCCACCGCGTGTCATCGTTCGACATTATAGTTAATAGAAGTGACTGCGATACTAGCGCCACGACAACAAGAAACAATTTTATTATACGGGCACTACCAATAATAAACCAATACGTTATTACATCTGCACTGTAATTTTAATATTTAACAAGCGCTTTAACAATTAAACGACATTTCTAATTTCAAGCTAATATAAGCGACACAACATTACGTATGAAGGATCAGACATCCACGGTTTACAATAACACAATAATGAATATCGATTTATCAATTTATTTTACAGTAGGTATAATGTTATTGAACGACGAAAGCTTGCAACGTACTCTACAACATTGTATGTTACTCTGTGATACGAATGAATTGAATCCCGCCATGACACATTGTGTTGCCCACGCATCATATGTTATTGTATCAATATTGCATTTTGATACCAAAATTACTTGCTAAAATTTATAGTGATAGGGCCACACTTTCGACCGTTCTCTGTCTACAGCCGTGAGCCGGTCCATCCCACCTAGTAATACGGTCTCGCAGAAAGAGCGAGCGAGAGAGCGGGAAGCCTCAGTTTCCATTTGTAGGCAGCGGCCTAGCAGCACCTAGCCCTGGTATTGCAAAGGTCTAGGAGCGGCAGTAACACTTACAATGTGGTGTGGTGCTTGCTCGTTTGTCATTATAAGCAATAAAAAATACTTAGATAAATATAATATTTACATACATACATAGCCTCACGCCTGTTTCCCAGAGGGGTAGGCAGAGACTACGGATTGCCACAAACCACGATCCTGGCATACTTCCATCGCTTCATTCACACTCATAATAGTCTTCATGCATGCTCTACGATTACGCATACTCTTAATAAGACCTCTCGTCAACACATCTCCAACTTGGTGCAGAAAAGTATGACGTGGTCTTCCCCTTGTATTCGTCCCATTCACGCTTGCTTTATATATTTGCTTCGTCAACCTCTCGTCACTCATTCTTTCTAAATATCCAAACCACCTCAGCATACTCTTTTTGATCTTTGTCACTACTTATTCATTCACACCACAGCGCTCTCTTATAACACTATTCCTAATTTTATCTTTCATACTTACACCACACATACTACGAAGAGCTCTCATCTCCACAGCATTTATTCTACTTTCAAGTCTTCCCTGCCAAATCCAACTTTCACTACCATACATGAGAGTAGGTACATACATACATAGCCTCACGCCTGTACCCCTTATGTATAACTAAACGAGCCTTTTTGGAAACGTTTCTGCTTTTCATAAAGGTGTATAGTGCCCCATTCACTCTATTACCAGCATTTACTCTTCTTTCAACATTATCATCATTTTTACCACCTCTAGTAAACAAAACACCCAAATATAAAAATTCTTTCACCTGTTCCAGTTCCTCACCATTTATAAAAATGTTACATTCCGTCATAAACCATAATTTTCGTCTCACTCACATTTACTTTCATACCTTTTCTTTCAAAAGCTTCATGCATAGTAGTTACCATCGCCTGCAAATCTTCTGCCGATGATGCAAGTAATACCTGATCATCGTCATAAAGAAGACATTTGATAAGTAACTCATTCATTCGTAAACCACATTCATTATTTTTCAGATCTTTCAAACAGCTATCCATGAATAGGTTAAACAGCGACGGGGACGCTACACATCCCTGTCTAACACCTTTATCGATATTAAACCACTCCGTGTAGGCTCCGTTTATTCTTACGCACGCCCTGGAATCCTTATAGATGGATTTAGGCGCGTGAATAAGATGGCTGTCCACCCCATACATAGACAGTACCGACCACAGTTCCTTCCTCCTCACTTTGTTATAAGCTTTCTCCAAATCAATGAATGCACAAAAGATTTTCTGACCTTTAGCCAAAAATTTCTGCGTCATGCATTGTAAGGAGAAGACTTGATCCGTACAACCCATACCTTTTCGGAAACCTGCTTGTGCATCCCATATTTTCTTGTCGGTTACTTTCACTACTCTTTCAATCAATACTTTCGCATACAGTTTGCCGACTATGCTAAGGAGGCTTATGCCCCTGTAGTTCCTACAATCTTGCTGCGAACCTTTCCCTTTGTACAAAGGTACAATTACAGCCTTACACTAGTCGTCAGGTACTTGGCCATTAGTCCAGCAGAGATTGCAGAGCTGGTATAGCATGTTAGCTATGATATCCTGTCCAGCTGTCAGTATCTCAACTGTAATCCTGTCGTATCCTGCAGATTTACCCGCTTTCATACCTTTCAGTGCGTTCATAATTTCCACCATAGTAATACATTCTCCATCATCAAGTTATCTTTCACTCTCAAATGATAGATCTTGTGGCTCTTCTCTTTCAGATAAGCTTTCAAAATATGCCTTCCATCTCGCTAGTACACAATCTTCTCTATTCACTATCCTTCCATACTTATCCCTGATCGAGGCAAGCTCTGTACTTTGAACTTTACCTCGAGCTGATCTTATGGATTGCCAGAAAACCTATTTAAACATGTTAATTCATATTATATTCTATAGCGATACACGATCGCAATAACTTTTGTTATAATATTGTTAACTAACTGTCTATATATACCTATATATAATGCTTACACATTTAACGTTATAACATAATGTCAATTAAAATTACCTTAACATCTAAGAATAATAAAACTTTTTATAGTTTTAAAAGGGCACGCTCCCTCAACACATAATGTTATTGATTTATCGACCAGCTAACACCAACAGTGATCAATATTAATACTCTAACATTATAGTTATATGTACTCGTATATCTGACACACAACCACACTCCACCAGTAGGCCTATACAGATTAAATAAAACTATATTATCTAGTAAACACGACGGATCAGAACGCAGACTCCACTGAAAATATTCAACAGCTAATTTGTACGAGTTTATTTTTTTAATTATGATATTAATGTCTATGTATATCATATCGACAGATCTATATCACACGAGATAATAACAAATAATTGTGTTGTGCCGTTATCAGATAAGTACCGTTAATGATATGTTATCACACATTAACTACCGGGTGAGTCCATCGCGTCGCGGTACCGTACGGGTACCGGTAGCCGTGTGTGTGTGCTCGCCGAGTGGAATGTATTACACCACCGCTGCACCGCTTCCTGTACAGTGAGTGTCGACAATAACTGTAGTGTGTAGACGACACGTGCGTAATGTTATGACAGTTGTTGGTGCGACGAGCGCAGGCGCACTGCAGTAGCTCGACTCGCTTCGTATTGAGTGTGGGCTCTACTGTAGGCCCCACGGTGCACAGTGGGACGCGTGTGGGCTGGGATAAGATGAAGGTCACCGCGACCCTAGTCGTGTTCGCAATGGCTGTTCTAGTAGTTAACTCGTGGTGTCTATAAAGCTAGCCTGACAAAATGAGCAGAATCGCTTAAAGAAAAGTGCAAAAATTAGTGCTTGTTTAGTGCCAAAAACTTAAATTTGATGCTCTCATAGATTCGCAAAAAAATGAGAACACTGCTAGCTTGTAATTAAGCTAGCAGTGTATTCCCTAAAACGCCTATATTAACGCGGTATAAGACTAAAGCAATGTATAGGGAATTTAGTGCTCGATTAGTGCTGGCAGTATGTGATAAAAAATTTGGCAAAACAATTATTTTTTTCGTGTAGCAATACATAAAGCAGTGCTTGTCCCAACATTACTGTATAGAAGCGAGACTTGGGTATGTAGAAAAGAGTATGAAAGTAAAATTAATGCAGTCGAAATGCTATCTCTGCGGAAAATCTGTGGAGTTAGGCTGACCGACCGCATTCGTAACGACGACGTAAGAGAGCGAGTAGGTATGAAAGAGATTATTGGTGTAAAGACGCGAAAGGGAATGCTCCGATGGTTCGGACATGTGGAAAGAATGTCGAACGAACGCCTGGTTAAGAAGATATACAATGCGAAAGTGGAAGGATGTAGGTACCGAGGGAGACCGAGACTAACCTACCTAGACTAGATCGGTCATGTACTGAAGGAAGGTGGAGTCAAGAGTCTCCGAAACCGGCGAGCGTGTATGAAGAGAATTATGAATGTTGAGGAAGCGAGTGAAGTATGCAAGGATAGAGTTCTCTGGCACTCTGTTCTCTCTGCCTACCCTGCAAGGGATATGGCGTGATGATATGTATGTATGTATTATTTTTTTAATTTTTGTCAATCAAAACTGCTAGTATGACAGTCTGAGCAAGTGACCGGATTGAATACGTCAATCTGGATCAAAAATCTATGATTGTCAAGGGTTAATAATTTAGTGCTCGATTAGTGCTGGCAGTATGTAATTAGCATGGAAGTAATAAGTACTCTGTACAACAGGAATGAGCTGTTGTCGCAAAATTGAAGCCGGGCGAGAGCTCAGAACTGTACCTTTTATCCCTCTCTGGCGGTGGTGACCATATTGAAATATGATTTAAGGACAATAATTATAAAAAATATTTGTGATCTGACGTCAGCAGATCATTGCTTCAGATGGATTTTAATCGAAGATGCTAATTATAAACTTGCCCTTTGTGGCACTATACATTTCCTGTTTTTGCTTGCTTTTCACACTCGCGTCATATAGGTAGGTACTTATCTACTGGTCCTTGTGGGACATGACATGCAGCTGGACTGAGATAAAATTACGATAAGGTGGTGTGTGGTATATTTAATTAAGGAAAAACAGTTAAGTTTACATTTAAGTTTAATTCTAAATCAGACATTGCTAAATAACTGTCTTATTTGTGTGTGTCTTGTGAAGTTTCTGCCGCAAACCCAGCTAATTCCTTATATGTTTCATTGATTCTAATTTTGCATAGAGTTAAACGTAAATTGAGATATGAATTCGCTAACGCCTTCATCAATAGAATATTATGTGGATCTTCAAATATAGATTGAGGAGGATGTGTTGATTCTAACGATGTATGTAGTTTGCTATAAAATTCTCGGACGACATACCTACATGATAATTTTATTTTTGTTTACGTTTTTTAACGATTGATTTAATAATGTAATAAACAGTGTTCTATGGTGTTGTGATCCAATAACATCACACAATTTGAACAAGAAATTTAGTGAATCATCCCATTCACGATATATCCAGCAATATAAAAAATAATGTTCAGTTTAAAATCTGAAACACAAGCGTTATCTACGAGATCTAACAAATCATCTATTGATGTCGATCATGTCGACTGATCTTTATTACATTCTTCCACAATAGCTTTCTTTTTGTTAAAAATTTTCTAAAGAACTTAATGTTAGGGACATTAAGATCTTTAGGAAATTTGAAATCTAAACAAAGTTATTTTCATAAAAAAATAAAAAATACATAGGTATTTAAGTTATTTGTTCTTGAACTAGGATTGAATAGTCATGCATGGTCACCGTAATAGTGTTGCATATCGATAGTCTACTATCGATAGACAATCAATTGTCTATCGATAGTTTACGTATAAGCAATAGTATCAATAGTATATCGATTGTATTGTAATACGTAAATACTATCGATACTATCGATAGCTCTCCACGAGCAATACTATTAATAACAACGATACTATCGATAGTTATTCATTCGATAGTATCAATACTATCGATAGTATCGCTAATACCATTAGTTTTAACCTAAAACTATCGATACTATCGATAGTATCGACTATTTTGGACTATCGATAGCAAGCAACTATTCGATAGTATTGTTGTCTAAAGTTATGTTATGTAGTAAGCCAAGTACTGAGATTATTATTAAAGAAATTTATTTAAATTTGCGTCATCATAGAGTAGAACAAATTTTAGTCCGATGAATAACATTAAATTTGTGATACTAACAAAGTAAAACAATTGTAATAGCAATACTTGCTGCTGTCAATATTTCTTGAGTTTCAGTGGGAATGTGGAAGTATTATGTCATATTCTTAGATTATTTCATTTTTCTAGTGTGTTTATCACTATCACATAGTGTTATATTACATTCATTGGTATATACTAAGACAGAGAAAAAGTCTTTTGGCAAATAGTCTGAATAAACTTTTAATACAATTTCTTTGGCTGTACTAGTTATACCTGGCTGGTATTGATTACAAATTAAAAGTATCATTTAAATAAAGAAACAATTTAGTAAAATGTTATTTTCCGTCGTCTTTCATTTTATTTTCTTTTTGTTAAAATGAGTCAATTCTATGAAGAAATTCGACATATTTTAAAACTTTATTTTAAAAAAGATACATGCAACGCAAGCTGTGAAAAAATTGTGACGTTTATGGACCTAATGTGGAGTCAGAGAGAGTAACACAAAGTTGGTTTAAATGTTTCCAATTCGGGAATTTTGATGTCAACGTTGCATCTCGCTCATTTCATTTTCGATTGTATATAATATACAATTGAAAATTGATTCTGAATTCAGTTAGATACATATTTCTATATCCCTATAATGTGAAGTAACATATTTGTAAACATATTTTTAATAGAGCCTTCTAGATGGATTACATTGCAATTGAGCGTACAGAGAACTTATGTTTTTCGGACCCTGTTGGAAATTTATTTCACTAGGTTAATATTGCTAAAAATACAACAAATCTAATGACTAATTGCGGCTGTAATTCTGTGTAGAATTGTAACTCAAAATTCTTGATTAGGTTTTTCTTAATTTTGTTTAACCGAAACTTTCAAAACTAATAATTACAATAAAATTTTACAGTAATAGACATTCTGAGTTTCATTAGTATACTGAAACAAACCATTTTTTTTTATTTTATTGCTTATAGTGGCGAACGAGCAAGCAGCAGCACACCTGATGGTAAGTGTTACTGCCGCCCACAGAGCTTGGCAATACCAAGGGTATAGCTTAGGCCGCTGCCTACTAATAAAATCCCCAAACCCACCCAGTTGGGCTGCCAGCTTTCTCGCTCACCAAACGAAGCGCAATAGCACATTACCATTACTCAGACGTCGATCTTTTGCGAGAGTGTGTTACTACCCCGGACGCAACGGCCCGCGGCTGTATACAGAAAACTGTCAACAGTGTGGTACAAGTACAAGGTACCACTTACATTTATGCACACTAACATTCTGACCCAAATGTCCAGAAGTCTCGGAGCATTATAATTTTACTCAACTTTCAATGGCTATTGATCTTAACCATTATTAGCTAACTTGGGCTTCAAAGTAAGAACGCAAATGCATGTTACTGCTAGAAAAGTCACTACAAAATTCACTGAAAACAAGCAACAGGGACACAACTACGGTATTTATATTTTTAAGCAATACTATTGAAAATTTTCTGGCAATCGATAGCCCGAAATAGTCGATACTATCGATAGTATCGATAGTTTTAGGTTAAAACTAATGGTATTAACAATACTATCGATAGTATTGATACTATCGAATGAATCACTATCGATAGTATCGATAGTATCGCCGTTATTAATAGTATTGCTCGTGGAGAGCTATCGATACTATCGATAGTCTCGATAGTATTGATATGTGACGATACTATCGATAGTACTATCGATAGTATGAATACTTTTTGAGGTTAACTATCGATAGTCAAACTATCGATTTTTATGCAACACTGCACCGTAATTCTTCACTAACAAATTGTTATTATTATTGTTTACGATTTCATGTGGGGTTGTCAGGTCAGGTGTCCGTATTTCATGCCTATAAAAGAAAACCTATACCCCAATCGTAAAATGTTTGCGTTAATAAGGTTTTACACTTAGCAACAAATAATATTGCTTTAATATGTCGGTAATAAATTATTATTTATATTTAAAAACATTTTAGAAGTAAATGTTTTTACTTCCTTACATTACATCAATCGCATATTTTTCTACCAACAAGGAAAGGATTGAAATCAACTTAACTCTGGCAATTCTAAGTCCACTGTTAGAACGGGACACAGGATACACTGGTTGCCCTCTCACTCGGCTTCATTTTTATTTTGCGCGCAACAAGACTCTTACTACCTTAGCATAAGGTTTTATTTTCTTTATTTTTGCTACAAGATGCACAGATAGAGCTCATTCCTGTTGTACAGAGTACTTATTACTTCCATGGTTATTAGTAATTTGAAAAAAAAAAAAAAAAAAATTTTACAATCGAAACTGCCAGTATGATAGTCTGAGCAACTGACCGGATTGAATACGTCAATCTGGATCAAAAATCTATGACTGTCAAGGGTCAATAATTAATGCTCGATTAGTTCTGGCAGTATGTAATTAGTAATTTGAAAAAAAATATATATTTTTTAACAATCAAAACTGCTAGTATGACAGTCTGAGCAAGTGACCGGATTGAATACCTCAAACTGGATCAAAAATCTATGATTGTCAAGGGTTAATAATTTAGTGCTCGATAGGTGCTGGCAGTATGTGATAAAAAATTTGAAAAAAGTATTTATTTTTTATTTTTTGTCAATCAAAATTGCCAGTATGACAGTCTGAGCAAGTGACCAGATTGAATACGTCGATCTGGATCACAAATCTATGATTGTCAAAGGTTAATAATTTAGTGCTCGCAGGTACGGCGAACTGACAATAAAAGGTTTGAAAATAAATTGAATGAATCTGTTAGATATATAGCTAAATTAATAACTTTTGATAATCATTAATAACTAATCCAGATTGACGTATTCAATCCGGTCACTTGCTCAGACTGTTATACGGGATGTTTTGATTGACAAAAAATAAAAAACATATTTTTTTTTTCAAATTTTTTATCACATACTGCCAGCACTAATCGAGCACTAAATTATTAACCCTTGATAATCATAGATTTTTGATCCAGATTGACGTATCCAATCCGGTCACTTGCTCAGACTGTCATACTGGCAGTTTTGATTGACAAAAAATTAAAAAAAAAAATATTTTTTCAATTTTTTTATCACATACTGCCAGCACTAATCTAGCACTAAATTATTAACCGTTGACAATCATAGATTTTTAATCCTGATTGACGTATTCAATCCGGTCAGTTGCTCAGACTGTCATACTGGCAGTCTTGATTCACAAAAATTAAAAAAAAAATTGTTTTGCCAAATTTTTTATCACATACTGCCAGCACTAATCGAGCACTAAATTCCCTATACATTGCTTTAGTCTTATACCGCGTTAATATAGGCGTTTTAGGGAATACACTGCTAGCTTAATTACAAGCTAGCAGTGTTCTCATTTTTTGCGAATCTATGAGAGCATCAAATTTAAGTTTTTGGCACTAAATAAGCATAAATTTTTGCACTTTTCTTTAAGCGATTCTGCTCACTTTGTCATGCTAACTTTATAGACGTTAACTCGTGATAGGGGGCCGCTCGTAGGATCTGCTCTAGTCATAGTCTTTTATATTGTACTTGAATTTTACATTATATCGCGGTTCGAAGGGCATCACACTGGAGCTAATTATTACTGAACATATTGAACTATTTTTTTATATAAAATCAGTAAAGAAATAAAAATAATAGACAAACGCGCTGAACTTGTTGCAGGATCTTCTCAGCAGCCATTACGGTCCGATCCGGTGGTAGTTTATTGGATTGTTTTGGATGTTAAAACTGATTATATGTAAGTGTCCTCGCAGGGTTTATACATAATAAATGAATTTAAATTTGATGATCCAAACGTTTGTAATGTTAATTATTATTTAAACTCATGTCTGTGTTAGTTAGTTGTGTCAAAGTATTTGTAACGTGACTCCTACTTCACGTTATTATTGACAACTAAACGTTTTCGATCCACCACTGCTGCTGTCGTTACAGCAGGCCGGCTCGTCTATTGTATGACATTACCTATGGCCCCACGTAGGAGCTGCGGCGCCGCGGACACACTCGTGCACCGCGCGCTGTCGGACAGTGGGTGCAAGTTCAACGTGCAGCGACCGGACGGCCCCCGGCTTGTTAAGGATTGAAGCTGACTCTCAAGGTGAACTGCATACGCCTAAAAATAACTGAGATAGCGAACCGAGGAATAAATAAACGTTGAACGCGAGGGCGCGAGCGGTGAAAGTGACGCGCGCACGCATTTCGCTTAACTAAGTACCTACATATGTATGTACATAGCTCCTGTGAACTAAGTAGGGGTCCACATCACCCCGTGTTGCAAATGATATCTTGTATACAACAATATAATATGTGTACATACCTACCTATATATAGTTATTTACTCAATACTTAATACTCTTTCAGACACCCAAATATGTATATAGGTTCATGTTAGGTTAACATGCCTGTAGGTATTGTTTAAACATCAAAAACGTCTTCGTAAAATATCGGATATACTTAATAATAATATTAACAAATTGAATTCTCAAATGCTAATGGATGTTTTTTTGACACATTGTAAGAAAAATGGAATACTTTTAACGATATTTACCTAACTCTTAATAAATTATGGAATTTTCATTTGACAGTTGGCATCAATCGTTTCATTGAAATCTTTTTCAATTGATTTTTCTTCAAAGACCGCAATGATATTATGATATTATAAATTTTAATATTAAGGGCTCATATCTTACGAGGCCTTTTTTATGAGAATAGTATGGAGATTTTTTTTATCAACTTAATACGTATGAACCAAGGTAGATAGATAGCTAGTTAATGGTCCATCTAATATCTAATTCTAATCAGTGTCGAGGGCGCTAAGTTTATGAAATGATGAAAATGTAAAATTTTAATTAATTAGTTCACAAAACATGTATTATATGTGTGTTACTTTGTGTGTACACATGAGATATTAGTAAATGTTCAATAGTGAGCGGTTTGCGTTGGTGTCGGCGTTGTACGTTTGTTATATCCGAAATGTGCGATAAGATTATAAGTTGTAAGTATCGGTCTCGCGTGTTGCCGCTACATGCGCGCACCTCATTGTATATATTATAATAACTATTGTATTGCCAACGTGTGGACCAAAATAATTACATACAACCTGTAACGACTGTCGGTGCACTGTGCAGTGTCCGCTGTCTGCTGTCCGATGAATGAACAGTTGTTCAATGAGTGATTCAACTTGTCAGCTGTGTTCTGCTTACGCATTAAAACCATGCTGTCACTACCGCTGTGATATCTTTGAGTGTAGTGCAGTGTGATGTAGTTCACTCGTCCAATGAGAGATGGCGTCGCGCTCGCCCCTGCTGAGCCAGCGCAAAGTGACCTGGGTGGTGGAGATAGGCGATGTCCCCGCCTATAGACGTGGTCCTTATGAAAAGCATCTCAATATTAGCAAGTGTAAGTATATTGTTAAAGTTTTCATTATATATGAAAGCAAATATATTGACCTTATAATACATGAGGTTTATGTAAAACTGTATATACATCTATATGGCAGTTTACTTTGTATTAAACACCGGTAGATGACGTAACTCGGTGAGACAAAATGACACTATCAACAATTAATTATCTACCTACGTATACAATACGGTCACGGAACATTACCCAGCTACCTAACTTTTTATGTCTAATAATTGTTGACAAGATTAGTTTAAAGCTAAAAAAGCAGATCATGTAACGGTTCAGTAGATATACACCAAGTTACCTAAGTACCTACTTACATTACGTGTCAAGTAAACCAATCAATAAACTGCCTTTCAAACTTTTAAATTTAAATATTAAAGTAATTATTTGTAATTTTGTACCATTTTCTACTGACTCGATACTGATTAATTAAACATGAAAAAACAACAGCAGGCAATGTCTTAAAAAATAATTACCTATTAGATTTACCAGCCATCAAGTACATATCTATAGAATAATGAGTATTACAAAACATTGTGTACATACGATGATACGATGACACAAGCTAAACGAGTTCAGAGGTTGGAATGAATTTCTAATAGTATGGATTCGGTGGCTCACTTGCGATAATCACTTTTGAAATTAATTTAAAAAAATGTTACTTAAATAAGTGTCCTTCCGGGGAAACTTTTAATTGTTTCTAACTATGTGAAGAGATAAATTGAATATAATGGAAAGAAATTAATATTATGTAGTTGGTTTCATCCCGTAATTATTAATTGACAGTTGGGTCAATGAAGTCTTGCTAAAATAATAGGTACGACGAATGACGATATCTCAAATTGCAAGCTATATATTAACTAATGTGTAGACTGCAATACTGTCTACTAACTAAGTACATAACTACTTAACAATCTTTATCTGTGGATAGACAATAATAGCCTTAGCACCTATTTAATAGATGGATCTTGAACATTTTTATGAGCGAATTGTGTAGGCATCTAGGCATGAGATAATAATTATGTAAAGAATGGCTATAAGTTATCAATGTCATAACAGCGTCATCTTCTAATCAATATTAAACTAGTAGTTCTAAGGATAATGTCTAGATGGCGTCACAATAGTAACAAAATATTCAAACAGTTGTTTTTTAACTTAGTTAATTACAATAAAGTGATAACTAATATTTTTCTTAACAGTTTATTATCATATACATACCTATTAAATGCATTCAGTTTATTATATCAGCATTGGAAAGGTTCTTTTTCTCAACATATTTTAGTAGAATGTATTGAAATATATTTGTTACTGGTCACATTACGGTCCCGAAGTGTGATAGTGTGCGTGTGTACACAGTGACGTTATTGTGTACGTATACGTTACTTAGCGGTGGCGTAAGCGCCCACCCTCCTCGCTTGTCATCGTTCAACTCGTCTGTCATTTTCGTAGTTTCGGTTTCTTAATAAGTTTGTTGTGCCCGTTCGTGAAGTTTTCCACGCCTTTTAGCGTCGTTTCATTTTAGATATTTTATATACGACATTGGGAAAATAGGTGTTGAAGATAGTAGTGAATAAGTGCCGAACTTCGATCGCGCGGCGTCTCGCCGACTTTGTTTTGAAAAGTTTTATCAAAGTTATCAAGTCGGGAGTGGTTGTGTATGTGTGAGTGTTGTCATGTCTCAGAAAAACTTTTTATTGTCACATAAACTGGATTGAAAAGAGATCATTGAAGACAGAAAAGGCTCGGAGAAAATGGAGCCAAGTTTTGTGGGTAAGTGCGATGGGATCGACCGAGCGCGAGTGAGTCGCGGATCGGCCGTGGTGCTCAGGCGCGGCTGCTGGACCTTGAGAGCAGCGATGAGAAGGTGCAGTGGCGCGGTGCCTCCCGCGCCTGCCGCTATCTTATCTCTGTGTACACACGCATACCACGTACGCGCTCTTCTCTCGCAAGTAGTTAGATAATCTCCTTTAGGTGATCTGTATTAGTTTTTATACAAAACTTTATCTTTATCATATATTGATAATTTATGGGGTTAAATTTCTGTTCATGAACACATGTGTGGGTCCCTTGGTGTGTTAGAAGGCTCTAACACTTTTAGCATAAGGTCGATTGTAGTGCAGTGCATGCTGTTGAAACATGTTAACTGGTTTGAGTTCTCATTACTTAACAGTGGCATTATATTTACAATAATTTCAATAGAGTAAGTATTTTGAAAGATATGACTACAACTACAAATACTCTGTACTATAATTGTTTAGATACTGTTCTAATATAGTGTTGCTATATTAGCAACATTACAAATGCAAACAATCTCATATAATTATCATATTACATGTTATATGAGTGTGGCTTGACATCAAGTTATCACTTCACAGCCCATACATGTTGTCCTGTACAATGGGAGGCAGTGTGGCCCACTACAGCATGGTCTATGTCTTGCAATAGTGTTACCTGCATGCAATGTCTGTTAGTGCTTGTGGGCAGCAGAGTTGGTGCTCAATTATATTATTATGTGGTGTGATGATGACATAAATATATTATTTATTATTCTCAGAAAGATACATACAATGTTAAGTTAATAATGTATCTGGAGCTATGTTATTGGCCACAGTCACAATATGACACCTGTTGATATCTAATAGCAACAGATGTACTAGTTAGTATGTACATACAGATGAGCGGCGGCACCGGCTCACTGCAGCGTGTGCACGCCTGTCATGCACCAATTGTGTGCAAGAAAGCTGCCCACTGTGAAATGTTAGCGAGATCACATTGCACCAGATCATATTCTTCCTTACAACACACAACTGGTTACTGTTTCACTTGACTCATGTCTTGTGCCACTCAATTTATACCAATATTGTATATTGCAATACACACTTTGTTCATACATTATTGACTAAGCCACTATGATGTCCACATTTTTTAATTAAATTTAATATTAGATGAAAAAATGATGTTTAATGTAAGTATATAGCAATAGTATACTCTCTACTGCAGTATGTTGGATCATTTATTTATTGAATGTGATGTCAGTTATTTCTATTTCAACATTGCAGTGTGTGTGTGTGTTGCTCATTGCTAGAATCACTATTGGCACACAAAAACACACTACAAATGTTGAAGTTATAATTATATTCAAGGCTATACAGAGAATTATGGCCTTAAATAGTGATAGATAAACACACAAGTATGAGTGTGAGGGACATTGGCTGAAGAGCTCGTAGCACACTGGAGCACTGATGGGTACCCGGCGCTGCACTACATCAACACAGTTGAGAAGGGAATATACTCATGCTATGCAGGGATTGTCTAAGTTGCAAGGAGCTATGAGATGCCAATGGTACATGAAAGCAACTTTGGGTCATGTGTATGTCAAGTATTGGGAGGTGAAAGCCATAAAGCCTAGTTGTCACCAGTTTTATTTATTTAAACCTGACATAATGATTTAACTGGCATAATGAACAACATCAGTGAAGACTGCAGGTGTGCTCCTCGGGGTAGCTGTAGTCAGCAATCTGGGTCAGTCATCATACATTGTTGTACATTTGATATAACACTCCAGTAATGCAATACATTGTTGTGATAATGTTGTCTATGAGCTACGGCAGAACACAGACAGTCAGCACAAGTATGTTGCTGCACACATGTGGTGCGTTACACTTGTACTGTGTTGTGTGTGTGTGTGTGTGTGCAATGATGTCATGCTATCTACATTGACCAATTATTTTTTTGTTAAGTATAAGGAAGGACGTGTGGCTGTTTACTTAACTGTGTGTTACATCTAGTGCTATACACGAGGTACAATGTTGGTGTATTATGTACTATATATATCTATATATTGACATATCTTTCACTTTCTATTGTATGAATGGAAAGTTCACACTTTACACAGTTGTTAACTTTTTATCTATTTACACTTGATAAGTGAAAATTGACCCAAAAATTGAATATATTACTGTCCAATACATTAACTCGCTGATGGTGATTGTTGGTGAGACTGTCCGTACACGTTCCCACATGTGGGTCAGTGAAGGAAATGCTGTAATACAACACCTTGTTTATCATCATCTCAGCTTATACATGTTACAGGCTCGAGCCCCTCTATAATGGGAGGGCAATTTACTAACCTACTATACCATGCTATTCCGATAGGTCGGTTTCGGGTATATTTTCGAGTTTTCCTATTTTAAGAAAATTGCACTTATTGGGGGATAAATGTAGTAGTAAACCAATACTTACATAATATGAATATTAAAATTAAATGATTTTATTTCACCTTTCGTTACTTATAAACAGGGATAGCAATCTGGAAAAACGGATCCGATAATCCGACGGATCCGGCGTCATTAAACGTCCTCTGCATGCGGTACCATTATAGCGGATCCGGACCCAGCAATTTTTGACAAAATAATAGAGGTGTTGCATGAGTAGGTACTTTAAATGCGTTGCGCGTGGTGTTCATGCGTGCGAGTCGCTCCAGCCGCCACGCTGCGCCAGTACCCCGTCGCTCCCTCGCATTCGTATATATCCGTATAATCCGTATATTTATAAAGTTACATCCTAAAATAATTGATCTCTCTGTGAAAGTGAAATCTAGGAAGACTGAGCTACTCGTTACTTCGTTAAAATCTTACTAGTTACCTAAACTACTAGATTTTATTTATTTCCTTGTTTAATCTTAACATTGAATTGGAAATAAAGCTAATTTTATATATATATCTTTTATATCTAATGTTTATGCGTGTATTACACATTTGTAATAAAACCATATTTTCGGATTATATCGCGTTTGTATTTGATTTTTATTTGCTCGACGTTTAGAACACATACCAGGGATCCCGGTCACGGGTGGACTATATAAATTAAAATCAAATACAAACGCAATACAAGCCGTAAAAATAGTTTTAGATATGTCTGCCGCAAGAAAGTATTTCATTTATATATGTTTAATTTTTTATAAACCACCTATATTAAGTACAATGACACATGATTATCTTACTAACAGATCATTTTGAACCGGAAAGAGAAAATCATCGCGATTTGATCAATCCGGCCGGATCGATGGCAACCCGGCCGGATTGAAAATGACGCCGGATTGCAATCACTAACCTATAAGTACAATAGTTCTCCTTCTTCTCTTTGTGTATTGGCAATCAGCTACTTATACGAGCTATTGGTGTCAGTGTCAAATTATTATTATTTTATGTTTATAGTCTTGTCAGGTTAGTCATTGTCTAAGTCAAATCGTCACCTTCAACAGTGCAATGGCCACACTGTTAATGGTATCTTGTTGGAATTTTGATGGAAAACGAAAACGTTGTAAAACACTTTTATATGATATTCACGACATCCCAGTAGTTCCGCGCATCACATTACATAAAATGCCATCAAAATTATCTATTATAACACGTTAACACTAAAATATTGAATATAATACAAGAGCACTACATGGCGTTTTCAAATTCCCGTCAAAAGTCTCAAAACGATATTTAATAGTTGACAGATAAATAGACAAAATGACTGAAAGAGAAGGTTGGACTTTTGACTTACACAATGGACATGACTGACGACTAAAATATAAATCTATTATAATTTTTTAAACTTATTTTACTTGACATTAGCGAAGTTGTGGTTAATCACTCACAGAGGCCATTCATTAAGAAGAAGAAGAAAGAGAAGGTTAACTAAAAACAAAACCGTCGGCCCAGCGTGTCATGTGTCAGTAGATCGTTTACTATTACATTATAGGAGAGATAGATCTATGTTTAAGTGGATAGTGATCTAGTAAGCGTTAGTGCATTAAACAATAGAGTAAACGATAAATACATACATCTGTCGTCACTGTATACACGGACACTACACATGTGTGTGCGACGGTGGGCAGGCGGGACCGAGCTGACGCAGCAGGCCGGCGACAGCCGCGTCTAGCATCAGCGGATATATAAACTGTTAACGCACGCACATTTTTCTTTTAGAAGACACCACCCAGCACTAAGGAATGCCTTATTATATAGCGAGGGTCTTTACAAACACACAATTAACAAACACAAATTACATCTGGAGTCGAAACAATCGTTTGTATATCGTAACAAAGTATTGTCCTCCATCGGCATTGAACACACTACACGCGTCCGGTGAGGTCTGTAGTTGTACCACTCTGTCATCTCTATAACTTGACGAGTGTGAGACTACACCACGGTCGTGCCGGTGTGGTTAATTATTAATCCGAAGGTGGTCGACTGAGTGTTAACTCTGTCATCCCCGTTCGCCACGACTGGTATACTTGCAGGTTGTCGAGGTGACATAGCAGTGACACTGAGACAGCACTCACAACTCGATGAAGATGCAGCACCCGCAGATGTCAGTGGATAGTGTGATAGCGCGCACCAACTGACGAACATATGATCAACTGTAGAGGACACGCGCATCGCGCGCACACCACACTCGAAACACATAGAACCGTCTTGCACGAGACTCGAACCGACAACACTATTTCTTATGGCGTAACTACGCTTGCGTATTGCGCTTAATTAATATTAAATAATTAACTCTTCATCTTTCGAGAAGGACTTCCAAGGAACAATAAAAATTGGAAGGAAGGTATTCCCTTTCCTGTAAATCTGTACATGCGCACATACCATATATACTATACATATTTAATTGATAATCCGTTGAGAAGTTGCAGCGCATATGAGTAGCAAACAAACGAACAAAATGAATGCAAGACTAATATCACAATATCAGTTAGTAAACGGTACCTTTGACCTTATTTCGCTCAACACCTTATTTTTCCTGTATGGCGATGACAGACGCAAAAGACTGACTGAAATGATATTTTGCCCATCGTCCATCATCAACATCATTATCATTATTCAAACTTTTGCAATCTACTGCTGGACGTAGGCCTCACACTTCGTTACAAAGTGCGGTCCTGTGCCGCCCGCTTCCAACGTGTCCCAGTAACCTTCACCAAGTCGTGGTGGGACGTCCTAAACTGCGTCGTGCGATACGTGGTGGCCGCTCGAGAACCTTTCGTCTATGCTATAGTGCCGAGTTAGCCGGGATCTGAGGTCTTGGACAAAGCTAACAACAGGGCTATGGGATGATTTATCTAACTATCCATAGAATTTTTCGACCTCTCTCAACATCTCGTTTTTGAGATGAAATGATAGTGTTGCCATCGTCCATTTTGAGAATACAAATTTTTTAATGTCCCTTAAAGAAAAATATTGTATAATGAAAAAATATTGTGAATTATCAACGTCCCCTAATTTTCTTTGGGTCCTCCTCTACGACTTCCTGAAAGTCTAGCCCATATTCGGGCGTCATCGCCCACTTTGAGAATTTATGTCTTAGCAGTCGGACAACCGACTTTATACTGTATGCGTGTGTGTGCGTGCGGGCGTGAGCGCATGCAATCTAGCTTATAGAGCAGTTTGGACGAAATTTTGAATGGACGTGGGTTAAAGTCCTGTATGTGGTTAATCATTGTTCCGTTAGCGATCGAGTTTTTATAAACAGCCCATCATGTGAAATGGTAAATCAACAAATATTATTAACCTATGACGTGTTAGACCACACCTGTGCTGTCACTAATGCGTGCTGTGCTCACTGTGACACGCATATGTCGTCAGTGGACGTGACGACAACGTGACGACACACACAAACACACACTAAATAGACACGTATATATATGTATGCAAGTACCTATAGTAAGTGTTGATATTAGCAATTGAAAAAAATTGGGCAAATGAATCAGTATTATCATACTGAGTGACGTCGACGGGTGCGGCTCGCATTGATGTGTTTATAGACGTATCTACTACCATGCAGTCACCTGGCAACAGCGAGCGACGATGGTAAATGCTGGTACCATCCAGCCGTTGGTACAGAGAGTGTAGGAAGACTTTGCTTCAGTGGTGTCTTACCATCGATCGTGAGAGTTGATCATCATCGATCGGTCGTGACGCCCGTTGTTATGACCGACAGTGCGGCGATAGGTTATACACGTCACCGTCTAGTTAGCGTGCACAAACACACAGACAAATAGACAAACAGATAAACAGACATAAATTTTAACAATCATTGTTTTGGGTTCTATTTGTGTTGATAAAGGTCCCAGTAATATTTTTTCTCGTATATCTTCCATGTACAGACAGCGATCCGTTACATTTTTATTATATGTATAGAATAGATCTTACCGATATTCGGTTAATCTAACCGAAACCGACGAGCGTGTATGAAGAGAATTATGAATGTTGAGGAAGCGAGTGAAGTATGCAAGGATAGAGTTCTCTGGCACTCTGTTCTCTCTGCCTACCCTGCAAGGGATATGGCGTGGTGATATGTATGTATGTATGTATAAATTTACTACCCCCTTTCCTCCTGAACGTCTAGAGGTATTAAATTGAAATTCATATCAAATACTCAGGTCTATAAGACCTTTAAGCTGTAACAAAATCAAACTTCTATGTCAACGCAATCAAAAGAAACAGCAATTTAAGCCGCATATTTTCAAACTCGCAACTACTCGCAAGGGAATCAAAACCTAAAGGGTACTTCCAGTCGACCTAGAATCTTGAAATTTGGCATGAAGCAATTTTTTGTAGCACATATAAAGGAAAAATTCAGAAAACCTTAAATTTTTAGTTACATATTTTATTTTTATATTTAATAGTACGGCATCCTTCGCGTGCGAGTACCACTTGCACTTGGCCGACTTTTTTTTGGGAATTTCTTTCACGTCTTTATCAAATGCATCCATGGCATCTTCAAGGTTTATAAAATAAATTCACCTTTTATTTTTAGAAATAAATGACTAGACTAGAAATAAATAACTCCACAGATTTTCCGTAGAGATCGCATTTCGACCGCATTAATTTTACTTTCATACTCTTTTCTGCATATCCAACTCTCGCTTCCATACAGTAATGTTGGGTTAAGCACTGCGTTATGTATTGCTACACGTGCCTTCTGGCTGAGGTGGTGGCTACCGAGAAGTTGCCCCAACGCTCCGTTCACTCTATTTCCCGCATTTACTCTTCACTCTATATCAGTGGTGTACCTTCCATCTCGGCTAAATCCACATCCAAGATATACAAATTCAAGTAAGTTTATAATTATTAAAAATATTTTTATTATATAATTTAATTAAAAATCTATAGTATTCGCAATTTTTCCTTTATCTGTGCTATAAAACGTTGCTTCGCAGCAAATTTCAAGATTCTGAGTTTACGGGGTGTAGGTTTTGATTCCCTTGCGAGTGTCGAAAATTTGCGGTAATTTCCGCCATAAACGGCTGTATCTTTTGATTGCGTTAGCTTAGAAGTTTAATTTTTTCAGAGCTTTAAGGGACAATAGACTTGAGTATTTTATATAAATTTCAGCTGGATACCTCCACGCGTTCTTGAGAAAAAGGGTCTTGACAGACAGACAGGCGGGCGGACAACAAAGTGATTCTATAGTCTATATTCTATATCAAATACTCAGGTCTATAAGACCTTTAAGCTGTAACAAAATCAAACTTCTATGTCAACGCAATCAAAAGAAACAGCAATTTAAGCCGCATATTTTCAAACTCGCAACTACTCGCAAGGGAATCAAAACCTAAAGGGTACTTCCAGTCGACCTAGAATCTTGAAATTTGGCATGAAGCAATTTTTTGTAGCACATATAAAGGAAAAATTCAGAAAACCTTAAATTTTAGTTACATATTTTATTTTTATATTTAATAGTACGGCATCCTTCGCGTGCGAGTACCACTTGCACTTGGCCGATTTTTTTTGGGAATTTCTTTCACGTTTTTATCAAATGCATCCACGGCATCTTCAAAGTTTATAATATAAATTCACCTTTTATTTTTAGAAATAAATGAAAGGTTGGGACTGTGGGTGGGTGATTCACTATCATGACGCTAAGTCGCTCAATACTCACGTTATGTTCATTAGTTGCCGCAGAGGGACGCCCTACTCACGCACGCGAATCACGAGTGAGATTGCATAGACGATGTATAAACTGAGTAAACCAGTTGTGGCCACAGTAAATGGTGATGGTGGTACGTCACGTGTCTATCGTAACCATGGAAGTAATAAGTACTCGAGTACTTATTACTTCCATGGTCGTAACACAGTTGTTGTATAACAACACAACAGATAACCTCTCAATAAGTCATTGGGCGATCACTTTACTATTAATAAATCCATTCCGACGTACGACATACACATTACACATATCGTCATCATATTGTGAAAATAAATGGCGTGTGAACTTGTTACACAGGTACAGCTACAGACTAATCAGGGGGTTACTAATTAGATATTTATATAAAGTTGTTATCAGCTGCTTTACTGACTAGCCCATTGTGTGTGTGTACCAGTAAGTGTCAGCGGCAGACAGTGACGTGTGGAGAGTGCACGCGCACGCGTCAGGATGTAGACGCACGCGCCACGCATCGGGATGTACCTACTGTGATATAGTTGTGCACACAGCACATGTGTGAGGGAGAGTACGGCAACAACACTGGACACATGTCAAATGTTTTCGTATTGTCAATTGAACATTTTATATGTAACTAGCTGACCCACACAACTTTGTCTGCGTTTTTTTCAATTGATATTTTCATTTTTTTTTCATAGTTATATTTATTTTTGTCGTATGCTGCTGGAGTAAGAATACAATTCACCACTCTATTTTACCCGTAAGAGACGAGTAAGTGATATAAAACGCATATAACATCTATGCAAGAGAAGGAAAACTCGTAGCCAAACCTTATACTAACACGTCTGACCAACGTGATATAGTAGGACAATGTCCCTCCCGTTACAGAGGAGACTTGAGCCCAACAGTGGGACATATATGAGCTGTGATGGTAATATTTAATTTCAAATTCAAGTGACAATCATAAAAATATTTAACTTGTGATCCGTACTTTTATTTATTTGAAGTTTACATTATATCGTGGCTCGAAGAGATAATTTTACTAAACATGTCTATTTTTAATAGAAAACAGTAAATAAATAATAGTAATAGCAAGAGCCATTCAGTTTCTTATCGGATCTTCTCAATACCGATTGCGTACCGATCCGGTGGTAGTTTATTACATTAATTTATAATGTTATAGTTGACAATATGTAAGTACCCTCGCGCGGTTACATACATAATAAATGAATACACATACATACATACGTATCATCACGCCATATCCCTTGCAGGGTAGGCAGAGAGAACAGAGTGCCAGAGACCTCTATCTCTGCATACTTCACTCGCTTCCTCAACATTCATAATTCTCTTCATACAAGGTCGCCGGTTTCGGAGACTCTTGACTCCACCTTCCTTCAGTACATGACCGATCTGGTCTAGGTAGGTTAGTCTCGGTCTCCCTTGGTACCTACATCGTTCCACTTTCGCATTGTATATCTTCTTAACCAGACGTTCGTTCGCCATTCTTTCCACATGTCCGAACCATCGGAGCATTCCCTTTCACATCTTTACACCAATACTCTCTTTCACATCTACTCGCTCTCTTACGTCGTCGTTACGAATGCGGTCGGTCAGCCTAACTCCACAGATTTTCCGAAGAGATCGCATTTCGACCGCATTAATTTTACTTTCATACTCTTTTCTGCATACCCAACTCTCGCTTCCATACAGTAATGTTGGGACAAGCACTGCGTTATGTATTGCTACACGTGCCTTCTGGCTGAGGTGGTGGCTGCCGAGAAGTTGTCCCAACGCTCCGTTCACTCTATTTCCCGCATTCACTCTTCGCTCTATATCAGTGGTGTACCTTCCATCTCGGCTAAATCCACATCCAAGATATACAAATTCATCCACTTGCTCTAGTACATCATTACCCATTGTTACTCTTACATCTCTTCTGGCTTCATCTCTTTCAAAGACCATTATTTTGGTTTTGCTCACATTCACGCGTAGACCCCTTTTCTTACAATCTTCTGGCATTGTGTCGACTAGGGTCTGCAAGTCAGTCGCTGACTGTGCCAGCAGGACTGCATCATCTGCATAAAGCAGAGCAGAGAACACTGAGTCACCCATCTGGACTCCCACATTCATATCGTTCAACCTTTGAAGACATTTATCCAGATATATGATAAACAGCCTGGCTGACCGAACGCACCCCTGCTTAACGCCGATATTGACGTCAAACCAAGGCGACATTCCATCATCCAGCCGCACACAGGCTCTACAGCCCATGTAACTGGACTGTACAGCCTGCAGCAGTTTACCGTTAATACCAAACTCCGGTAAAATGTCCCAAAATTCCTTTCGTACAACCGTGTCAAATGCTCTCTCCAGATCCACAAAACTGCAGAAAACCCTCTGACCTAGAGCCAGATGCTTCTCCACAATGTTGCGCAGAGAGAACACTTGATCCATGCATCCCTTTCCACTCCTGAAACCTCCTTGTGTCTCACACAGTAAACCATCGGACACCATCCTCATTCTCCTTTCAATAATTTTACCGTACACTTTTGCTGCCAAACTGGTCAAGCTTATGGCTCTGTAATTTGCGCAGTCATAACGTGAACCCTTGTTTTTAAACAAAGGCACGATGACTGCGCTATTCCAGTCCCCGGGAACCATTCCCGAGCTCCAACATAAATTGAGGAGCAACAGGAACGCCTCCCGGACACAGGAGCCACCAAGCTTGATCATCTCGGCAGACACCATATCAATGCCCGCTGCCTTACCATTTTTCAAACTTCTTATCGCCCATTCAACTTCATCCATACTGATGCCATCGGAGGACGCCGTTGCCGAATGTTGATCTAATAAACCACATGCGACACCGGCGCCAACCGTAGCATCCGCATACATATCGCCAAAATATTCACTCCATCGGCTTAACACGTCTTGTGTTTGTGTAAGAATGTCTCCACCTTTAGACCTTATTTTATTCATTCTGAAGGCTGACCAACCACTCCGAGACTTCTTCACCTCCCTCCAAAAGAGTTTGGTGTTACCCTCGAAGTTTTTAGTCAGCCTATCTTCTGCACTCATACTTGCTCTATCACGTTTCTCTTTCACTAAGGCCTTGGTGTCATTCTTACATTGCCGATATATTTCTTTCTTCTGTTCAGTCATACTGTCATTCAGATTCAAAGAAGAGACATAGTCCAGCCACGCTTTCTTCTTTTGCTCTACGGAAGCTGCCACTTCCGCATCCCACCATGCATCACCATTTGTTTTTCTATGCTTCTTTGAACTTCCACATACTTCTTTCGCTGTATCTACCATACTCTCTTTCAATACTCTCCAGCATTCTTCAATGTACGATTGCGGCTGGCTTGCCATCGTCAGCCGTTCTCGGACACCCTCTGCATACTTTTCTCTTACACACTCTTCTTGAAACATTTCAACCTTTATTCTTTCAAGCCCTTCGAAGTGGACACGCTCTCGCCAGTGCCTCCACTTTCTGAACAGACCACTAAATCTCGCAATAACGAGATAGTGGTGCGTATCGACTGTGGGGCCCCTGTAGGCTCTTGCGTCCAATATTTTGCTTCGGAGGCGACTGTCTACCAAAATTAAATCTATTGTACTTTTCTGTTCATTCCTTCTCCATTTGGATGTCCCTTATGTTGGAAAAATGTGTTTGACACAATAAGGTTTCTCTTCATGCATATATCCGCTATGAGCCTACCTGCCTTGT
The DNA here is from genome assembly GCA_905163515.2 of Lymantria monacha. NCBI lineage: Eukaryota > Metazoa > Arthropoda > Insecta > Lepidoptera > Erebidae > Lymantria > Lymantria monacha. Next base: position 199,924 of record LR991103.1, read on the forward strand.
TCACTCTGTCATCACCAAATGGACCAACTACGTCCTCATAGTCAGGACGCTTGGTCCCCACTCATCCGTTCAAATCTCCGCATACAATCACGCGTTCACTGGTTTCTGCCATATCCAGAACTTCCCTAACATTATCCCAAAACTTCTCTAGGTCTGATGCCACCGAGGATCCTACAGGAGCATATGCTACAACCATGAATACCTTGGTGACACCTAGTTTTATACGGACCCAAAGAAGTCTGGGATCATACATTCCGTAATCCTTCACACCTGAGGCCAAGCGAGAGGACGACAGCACTACTACCCCCATGCTGGCTCGATCGCTCTGTGGTACACCAGACCACAGAGCCATCCCGCCACCAGGAAGATCGCAGGCGTCGCTGCCCCTTCGCTTGGTCTCTGTTACACAGAGCACGTCTAGCTGTTTGTCCGCCATGACGGATATCAGCTCGTGCAACTTCCCTTCCACACAACCTCTTACATTCCACGTGCCCACCCGGCACTCTGCTCTCCTCGACTCGCCTGACTGGGCAGGGCGTGATGGGTGGCGGCCCCCATCGCCGCAACTGCCGAAGTTCGTACCGACGGGGGCGGGTCGCATTGCGGTACGCATATCGAGCCGGATTAGCAGTCTAATTAGACTGGCAGGGGACGCGAACGAGCACGCTCCGGACTATGCCCCCCTTATCTTATAATAAATGAATTTGAATCAAAAATCAATCAAAATACTGTCAATATTTCTAAAGTCATCAAATGATGACTCATTTAATTCGTCAATCTGTCAATGTTCTGTCAATATATTGAAAATTTCTCACAGCTTTCTATCTCATTCACACACTTTACAAATTATGAGATTTAAAAAAAATCTAGTTATGCGCTTACATACATTTCAGATATTTATTTTATTTATATAGATTAATGTAATAATACAGGATCAGATCGGTCCACGGCCACGAGCTGACAACATCCAACTAGAGATATTCAACGAGCTTGACATTTCTGTAGTTACTTTTTAATGTATTTCCATACAAAATGTTTACTAAGTATATATGTATAGTGTGATGCACTTGCAATTAAAATATATACCAATCTTTTTAAGTACATATGTATATTGCAAAACGTGATGACTGGGTACATCGTGGTAGCGGTATACGATTACAAGTTCATTAATACAGTAGATATCACTCCTCTCGACCACATTGGAAGGAAATGTAAATGTTCGGCCGACGTAGATATCGCTAGCAAACCCGAGAGCAATCCATAACCCACAAACTACAGTCAGCATGTAATACGTTTGACGACACAACGCGCTGTACAATTATAATAAAACAGAAATAGAAGTTAGTGTATACGAGACGCGTTGTGTGTTGTCGTGTCACAGTTACACACACAACATAAATAAATACTTGCATTACGATCTACTTCACAAACATAACGTCCTGGGCCACTACATCTGATACCGTTTGGTCAACAATTACCAAGGAGGGTTGACGTCTGGCAGGCAACTTTTACAATACGTGCTATGAAACAAGAGTACATATTGTATCGACCCCAAGTGATTAGGATAAGAGTGATGAATGAATGATGAGTCTGACATAATGTGTTGTCAGGTAGCAGCTACCAATGTTAACCGATTACAAAATTCGTCGCCGATTATTTTAGGTGATTCTTTATAAAATAACCGGTTTTCTGCAGTTAAATTTCGTACGAATTTAAGATAAGCTTGTTTCGTGTCAATTTTCAAATTTCTGTAACATTTTTGGGTTTGGAAAAATGAAAAATGGAGGTGGTACAAACGGGTACAAACGACCCTGAACCAGACCCCTTTTGAAAATTTTCGATTTGCCGAAGTCGGCTACTGGTCAAATTTTGAAAATGCTGTAACTTTTTTTGGTTTGAGGTACAAACGAAAATCAAAGTGGTACGTACGGGTACAAACGATGTAGAATCCGATGGCATATACAGAAAAAAAAATTAAAAGTCGGCTGCCAAGTTCACAGAGGTGGGTTTTAGTTAATAAGATAGCCGTCTAGTTGTACCCCTGGTATTGCAAAGTTTCATGAACGGCAGTAACAGGCAGGGTGGTAAGCCACCAGGTGTGCTGGTTGCTCGTTTACCACCGTAAACAATAAAACAAAAAACACTTTGAATTTGTCGCAGTTGCCGTGTGATTGAACACCTCAGTGTTTTATTGCTCTCTAAATCGATCGGGTTTTAAACATTGTGTGACCTGTTTTACCGTAAGGAAGCAATGGAACTGCAGTTTCTGACAAAGCTATATTATTCTGTCTCCTGATTTTGGTAAGATTGCTCTGCTTACGTAAGTCTTTCCAGAGCTGCCTAGAGCCTCCTGCAGATCCTTATCTTGGCCCATGTCGCACTTTAGTACCGTAAGATATCTTCGGATGGATATCTCTTACATTTTTATTATAATGTCAAAGGATTTGAAAGACTACAGAACACTAACATAATTAAAAACAAAAGACTCAAATGAATGGGGCTATTGCTGTTACATGCCTTCTCAAGGGTATTGTCTCATCGCTGATCACCCTTAAGTGCTCTGAAAGCTGCTTGAAACATACTATGCCATTAAAAGCGTCCAAAAATGTAAAAAAGTTGGCCCTTGCACAATATGCAGCAATAGGCGGGAGTCGCTATTGCTAGGGTGCATTGTTGGGCCTGAAGAGGCCTCGGTTCGGTGTTTGGACTGTCCGCCGGTGCTGATGGAGTGGTTGGGTCAGCGGCACGGGGTCCTCTCCTTTCGGCTAGTTTAGTTTTTAACAAACTAACAAATCAAATTAATCAAAATAACGAGTAGCTCAGTCTTCCTAAATTTCCCTTTCACAGAAAGATCAATTATTTTAGTATGTAACTTCATAAATTTACGGATTATACGGATGCGAGGGAGCGACGCGGTACTGGCGCAGCGTAGTGGGCTGGAGCGACTTGCACGCATGAACACCACGCACAACGCATTTAACCTACTCATGCAACACCTCTATTATTTTGCCAAAAATTGCTGGGCCCAGATCCGGTATATTGGTACTGCATCCGGAGGACGTTTAATGACGCCGGATCCGTCGGATTACCGGATCCGTTTTTCCGGATTGCAATCCCTAGTCACCGTCAGTCTCGTCAAGTACACGTCGAGGGCGGCGCACCAGCGTCATTTAATAGTGCTATGACACTGCCTTTATATCTTCAGGTGTTAATACGTACATTGCAACCTCCCCCCTTCCTCTCTAGTAAAGATAATCTCTAGAATATTGTTAGATTTATTTATATTATAGTTTATAACAGTGAAGTATATTATTAAATGTATACAAATATATATAAAATTGTAATAGTTAACATAAATGACACGTTAAATAGTGTATATACTTAATGTATGTACTTGTAATGTGTGAGAACAAATAACTTGTATGTAGTGTAGTGGTGTGTGTGTGTGTGTTTTACAGTTGACACTGTGTTGTTGTTGTTGCAGACGAGCGCGAGGATGTACAGAAGAAGACGTTCACCAAGTGGATCAACTCGCAACTCGTCAAGGTACGTACAGACCTGGCCGCCTGGCATGGGTCGCTATTACATACACATAATGATATCTCCGTGTGGCGACGGGATGAGAATACCATTGTCGCCACCCCTTGCTTACCCGTGGGAATCGTAAAAATCGGCTGAGGGTTCACCAGGAGAGTGCCAAGCGTGCGATTACGGCATTATCCCCACATGACGAGCAGAATAAAAATGTCCCCCAGTCACGGCAGCTCCGGTAGCAGGCAGCTACGGGCTCATTTTGGTGGCGGGCTTGGTAGCGGTGGGTGTGAAAAAACTCCGGCAGCGATCCGGCTACCAATCAAAACGACCCCTGGCCCTGGTAACACATAACATTCGGATATTCGGGACCGGCGAGAGGGTCATCGAGCTGGAAGAGGAATTCTGCAAAATCCGCTGGGATATTGTAGGATTATCAGAAGTACTGCGAGTGGGCCAGGGCAAGATAATCCTCCGGTCTGGAAACTTGCTCTTCTACCAGGAGGGCGATCACCCATCCCAAGGCGGTATAGAGGTTATCGTTGGCATGTCTCTCGTAGGTAACGTAGAGAGGATCGAGAGTGTGTCGACAAGAGTGGCGTACCTTATACCCAGAATTACCAAGAGGTATTCGTTGAAGGTCATACAGGTATACGCACCGACTTCGGCGTACTCCGACGAGGTGGAGGCATCTTACGAAGACATCTCGACCGCCATACACGCGCCCAAAACCTACTTCACTGTAGTTATGGGAGACTAACGCGAAACTAAGCAAAGGGAGTGATGATGAGTTGAGGATGCGGAAACATGAATATGGACAAAGAAACCAGAGGGGCCTAGAAAGTAGAAATTGGTTGATTTTCTGGAGAAGGAGGCTTTCCTTACGATGAATTCCTTCTTCAGGAAACAGCCACAAAAGAAATGGACCTGGATTAGCCCCGATGGTTTAACAAAAAATGAGATAGACTTCATCTTGTCGGACAAACGACAGATATTCAACGATGTCTTAGTGATCAGCAGAATTAAAACTGGGAGCGGTCACCGCATAGTACAAGGTACATTGAATATCCACACAAAAATCGAGCGGTCGCGCTCGATGAAGTCTTCCCTCCGATCTACACCTTTCCAATACCAAAACCTCGAAAGCTTTCAAGTCTAACTACACAATCGCTTTCAATGTATAGACGAGTGCGAATCTCCGAACGATATAAACAACAGATTCGTAGAAACTGTCCGCGCGTTTGGGTCGAAATTTTTCAAGGCTCGCCGCCCTAGTAGACCTAAAAAACTTTCTGACCAGACTCTCAAGCTCATGGAGTGCGAAAAAGGAAAGGCCAAGCAGTCTTTAGCCGATTGGTCCGAATATAGGCAGCTAAATAGGTAGATCTCCAGGTCTGTGCGTCGCGATATTCGCCGATTTAATACGCTCCGTGTTAAAGAAGCGATAGAGCGGAACCGTACAGTTAGGTAGCTCCAAAGTGTTCACACAAGATCTGTCTATTGGCCAAAGCCAAATGACTAAGCTAAAGCACTGTCATTTCATCCTAATGTGAGATCTTGGTAGAGGTCGAAAGGTTCTATGGACAGTTATATAAATCATCCCGAAATCCTGTTGTCGGCTTGGCCCAAGGTCCCAGATCCAAGCTAACTCGGCACTATACCGAACAAATCTCGGATATTAGCTTGTGCGAAATCAAAATGGCTCTCAAACAACTAAGAAACTCCTGAAGGCAGGCGGCAAGCTGGTTTCAAAGCCTTTCAGAAGGTATTTAGTTCCGTTATCCTCAGGGGTGACGTTCCAGAGTCGTGGACCAAGAGTGTGGTGGTGCTGTTCTTCAAGAAAGTCGATAAAGCTCTTTTAAAGAACTTCAGAACCATTTCACTCTTGAGCCACGTCTACAAGTTGTTTTTGAGGGTCACTATCAATCGACTCACGTGCAAGCATGATAACTTCCAGCCGCCCGAACATGCTGGCTTTCGAAAAGGCTATAGCACCATAGACCATATCCTCACGCTTTGGCAGATTATCCAGAAGACCGTGGAGTACAATCGCCCTCTGTGTATAGTGTTTGTAGACTATGAGAAAGCCTTTGATTCCGTCGAAACTGCATGGTGGTGCTGCAGTCCCTTCAGCGGTGCCAAATCGACCATTGTTAAATCGAAGTGCTAAAGTGTTTATATAGGAACGCCACAATGTCAGTCCGTATCCGGGATAAGAGTACGAAACCGATCCAGTTGCAAAAAGGCGTGAGACAGGGAGACATTATCTCTCCGAAACTGTTCACCACGCACTTCAAGATGTCTTCAAGCTCTTAGAATGAACCGGACTCAGCATCAACATCAACGGCGAATATATCACTCACTTTCGATTTGCAGACGATATCGTCATTATGGCAGAATCTATGGAGGACCTTGGCACCATGCTCAACGATCCCAGCAGGGTATCCTAACTAGTGGGTACATATATACATGAACATGAACAAGACGAAAGTCATGTCAAATGCCCATGTCATTCCCGTACCGGTCCTAGTTGGCAATGCTATTCTCGAAATTGTCGATCATTATGTTAACCTTGGACAAACAGTCCAGTTAGGTAGATCCAATTTCGAGAAAATGGTCAGCAGACGAATCCAACTTGGTTGGCAGTGTTCGGGAAACCGTCAACCGTCGGGAAAGAAAGGTTTTCGAGTGGCGACCACGTAATGGACGACGCAGTGTAGGACGCCTCCCCACTAGGTAGGCTGACGACCTGGTGAAGGTTGCTGGGTGTCGATGGATGCAAGTGGCACAGAACCGCATTTTGTGGCGTAATATGAGGGAGGCCTACGTCCAGCAGTGGACGGCGATAGGCTGAAATGAATGATATGAATGACATTTGTTTAATGTAAAACATTATGTAATTAATTATGTTACGTTTGTTGACACACAATGTACTGTACAGTTGTTGTGTTGTGTTGTGTGTTGAACATCTGGTAACATTGTGATTTGTTATGGTGGCACCACACTTCGCTATGTGTTATTCGTTATGCGCATTATTGGCCGCATGCGACGAAGTGTGGAGGTCTCATTCGCCTATATTTGCTTTACGCGCACACATAACGCATAAGCACGAATAGCAAATACGCGTCCACTTGTCGGTTTTTGCACACTTCAAAGGACACAAATAAGCCAAATATGTGTGTCGAGTGCCCACACTTCGTTCATTCATTCATGTTGTCATTCATTCCATATGTGTCGGCGTGCCAAATATTGGGCATGATGTCACGAAGTGTGGAGTAGCAAGTTCGTAAAGTGTTTGGGTTCAAGTATTTGGGCAAATAAATAGTAGCCGCATAACAAATGACGCATAACGAAGTGTGGCACCACCATTACATGTATACGTACATCACGTGTGTGTGTGTGACATACACCGCGTGCAAACTGTTATTTAAGTTGCGATGTACGTACGTTGTGATAGAGTGCGCGGTGCTGCCGACGCGGCGCGGCGCTAATTGAGCGCGCGATGTAATTAAGGTCAATTGTACATCGCGACGGCAACGCCACCGCCATCGCCGCGTCGTTGGGGACGCGTATAGCGCACGACCGGTCGGTGTTGCACGTGCACACACACACACACACACACACACACACACACTATGCACTATGATGCACTTACATTGTACACGTGCACAGAAATAAACAAAATAAGACAATTGATTTATATAAATAAAAGTAAATTTGTCCATTGTTTTAATATACTTTAAGATATCACAACACGTAGGTATACAATGTGTGTGTCGACATTAATATGTACCAAACTGTATGAGACAGGTGCGCATACACGTCGCAATAGTTGACATCGGCGACAGCAGTGGTGCTGTGTGCTGCGTGCTGCGTGAGACATGTACGGGTTACAATAATGTAATTATTGTTGTAATGTTACAGAATGACAAGCCGCTGGTGGAGGACCTGTTCCTGGACCTGCGGGACGGCGAGATACTGCTGTCACTACTCGAGATACTAACGGCACAACAATATGTAAGGACAATATAATACATTCATTAACTGTGAACATTGCACATATTGCGTAGTAATTAATATGACCGACATACCGTACCAGTATCGTGAGTTTGATTCGCACACAAGATGACACTTTGTGTGACCCACAAACTGTTGTTGTAAGTTTGGGTGTAATGTCACCCGCAATGTAAATATTGTACCCCTAGTGACGGGGTAGGACATAAAAATAATTTGTAAAATTAATTGATTACAGTAAATTGTGTGTAGTTTGTATCAAACATTGGTACAGTCTGTATGTTTGTTTGTGTGTCGTTAGAGGCGCGAGCGTGGTCGTATGCGCGTGCACCACATCAACAACGTGAACACGGCGCTGAGGGTGCTCGACGGCAACGGCGTCAAACTAGTCAACATCAGCAGCAACGACATCGTCGACGGCAACGGGAAACTAACACTTGGTACGTCTGTCTACGTACATACACTCGCCGCCGTCCACTGGGGGAGGTCGCCCTGTCTCATGACACACCGTGTACCGTGCTAATACATACCGCTGTCGTGTCGGTTACACGACTATAGTTGAAGTCGTCGCTACACGTACACAATTATATGTGTGTGTGTGTGTGTGTGTCACATGTACACACACACACGATACGACGATACAATATGTAATTTTCTTTCATAGTACATATTGTATAAGTTATAGGCAATAGTTTTATGACCGGCCGCCTGCCAAACGTCAACTCTCCTTGGGAATGTAATTGTTGACCAAACGGCATCACGTGGAGTTGGCCCAGGTCGTTATAACGCTCTTAGTCGTCTTTTACGACATCCACGAGCAAAGTAAGGGCTGGCTCCTCACAGGCCACGGTAATTTTAGAAGTAAATTATTCTATTTTAAACTAGTAGATTCACCATTTTGTCGATGTTCCACACCAAACTGCGATTTTGAACAAACAGCTCATCACATCCTCTGGGAGTGCAGTCTCTGGCAAAACGAGCGCGATCTTATGTTAGACAGTCTGCAAGTCGTGTCGGGGGTTATATATTATACGGACCTTGTAGCAACTCGAGAAAATTTCCGTGCGTTCAGGCGCTTCTGCCATACCTACTATTGTAATCAAACTTAAGGCTCACAGATAGGCCCCTTAAGCTCTGTCATATCCGTGGTGCTGTACTGCTACGCTTCACGTGTCAGTACATCCTCGTATCTATTGGCCTATTACCCAATGTTGCTTCATGTCTCCGCTTTGCATAGGAGGGAAGTGGAAATTCTTCAACTCCTCCTGTTTTTCTTTTCTAATTAAATTTGTTGCGGGTCCTAAGACAATTAAAAGCGTTTCCTGGGACTTTCTGAGGGTCAAACCTCAGTGTCTTTTATCTAGACCATTGTGGATCCTGGCTTACAGGAATTACAGTGGTGGGAATGTGTGGTGGGATTAGTCCCAAAAAAAAAGAAAAAACAGTAAGGGTTGTCAGTATTGTTAGCCGCTACCACACAGCACATACATCACATATAACAGTGCAATGTTTGTGTACATTACAGGTCTGGTGTGGAGTATAATACTGCACTGGCAGGTGCAGTATCATCTAAAGGAGCTGATGTCGGACCTGCAACAGACCAACTTGGAGAAGACGCTGTTGGCGTGGTGTCGCACGCACACGTCGCAGTACGCGGGCGTCGCCGTGCGCAACTTCACCACGTCGTGGTCGGACGGGCTCGCGTTCAACGCGCTGCTGCACCGCTGGCGGCCCCAACTGTTCGACTACACGTCGGTGGTGGGGCGCAGCCCCGCCGCCCGGCTCGAGCACGCGTTCAACGTGGCGCACACACACCTCGGCATCGACAAACTACTCGACCCAGAAGGTCTGACCACACACACACCTATATATATCGTTGTATACAACAATATCAACTGACACCGCGTGCGTTGTGTACACAGCTCTATACGAGAACTTTATACTTATAATTTATAGTTATAATTTATTTTACCGGAGTATGGTATTAACGGCAAACTGCTACAGGCTGTGCAGTCCAGTTACATGGGCTGTAGAGCCTGTGTGCGGCTGGATGATGGAATGTCGCCTTGGTTTGACGTCAATATCGGCGTTAAGTAGGGGTGCGTTCTGTCAGCCAGGCTGTTTATCATATATCTGGATAAATGTCTCCAAAGGTTGAACGATATGAATGTGGGAGTCCAGATGGGCGACTCAGTGGTCACTGCTCTGCTTTATGCAGATGATGCAGTCCTGCTGGCACAGTCAGCGACTGACCTGCAGACCCTAGTCGACACAATGACAGAAGATTGTAAGAAAAGGGGTCTACGCGTAAATGTGAGCAAAACCAAAATAATGGTCTTTGAAAGAGACGAAGCCAGAACAGATGTAAGAGTAACGATAGGTAATGATATACTAGAGCAAGTGGATGAATTTGTATATCTTGGATGTGGATTTAGCCGAGATGGAAGGTACACCACTGATATAGAGCGAAGAGTGAATGCGGGAAATAGAGTGAACGGAGCGTTGGGACAACTTCTGGGCAGCCACCACCTCAGCCAGAAGGCACGTGTAGCAATACATAACGCAGTGCTTGTCCGAACATTACTGTATGGAAGCGAGAGTTGGGTATGCAGAAAAGAGTATGAAAGTAAAATTAATGCGGTCGAAATGCGATCTCTGCGGAAAATCTGTGGAGTTAGGCTGACCGACCGCATTCGTAACGACGACGTAAGAGAGCGAGTAGGTATGAAAGAGAGTATTGGTGTAAAGATGCGAAAGGGAATGCTCCGATGGTTCGGACATGTGGAAAGAATGCCGAACGAACGTCTGGTTAAGAAGATATACAATGTGAAAGTGGAAGGATGTAGGTACCGAGGGAGACCGAGACTAACCTACCTAGACCAGATCGGTCATGTACTAAAGGAAGGTGGAGTCAAGAGTCTCCGAAACCGGCGAGCGTGTATGAAGAGAATTATGAATGTTAAGGAAGCGAGTGAAGTATGCAGAGATAGAGTTCTCTGGCACTCTGTTCTCTCTGCCTACCCTGCAAGGGATATGGCGTGATGATATGTATGTATGTATTAAAAAACATTAGCACTTATTGTAGTTTATACTGTAGTAGTTATGTATAGTTGTAGCACGAGGGTATCGGTGGCACATACTGCGGACGATTGTTTATATCGTCGTACTTGTGATGGCGACCACGTGCATTATGTTATGTGGCCGGTCCATATAGTGTATGTTAGTCTGTCATATTAATACACAGCACTCAGGTCAACGTCCAACACTGTATACTGCCACAAACTTATCTGTTATCGCATTTAGTGTTGCCAGTAGATTCCATTTGCAATAAAATCGGTAAGTACTTCCCCACGTGGTAACGGGTTTAGAAAACAATATTCAACTCGTTTACAGAATTTTCTGTAGAAGTCATCAAAAATGGAATTATAGCATTTTCACCCGTGGGCTCATGGATGGGAAGTAGATAAATGTGATACAAGTATTAATGCTTATGAACACATTATATTATGCTTACTAGAGAAACAAAAATTTAGTTTTTATAAATAATTATATTTTAACACAATAATTATGATCTACAAATATAGGGCAAATTTTTTGTAGTGGACATATTCCAGGTATGCCCAAGTCATTTGAAACGTCACTCACTTCATCATATGAATCATCATTTTCAGTCTCACTGTCTAAAGTGATAATGAAAGGCTCCTCTAAATATGTATCCCTTTATCTGTATTCGTTTTCAAATTTTTTCAGGTGATTTCAGTGATTTTTCCATTCGTTTATAGTTATTTTATTAATAGCCTCTGCAATTAATTTAGGCGTTGTGGAATTAGACTTTTTAATATTCTGCTCTATTATGTTTCGTTTCATTGAGCTCCAAATCATTTCAATTGGATTTAATCGTAATGGTACGGTAGAATGGATTTCGTCAATTTTCATAACTTCGCTTAGACTTGTGTCTTAATTATTTCATAAAGCTGTGACTTTGTAAGCCGTTGATTCCTTTTAAAAATCTATCTCCGAATGCAGTACAATAATTAACTTTGGAATTGTCGGAATTTCTTTTTGGACACTGTAAAATTGATGTATTTTTCGTCTATTGGCACTGAGATCAAAATCACCAACTTCAATTTTACCTTTCATCCTTTTCCATCTTTTTCTTGGTGTAGAAATTTTTACTCCACTCTCATCGGCCTGTCCTTTTTTCCTTTACAAATTTTCTTACAAATCGTTCTCCCACCCTTAAAAACATATTTTTTACAATAAATACACATTTATTATCTGATCATAAACAGATAGATGTATACACAGAGAATACATATAGTATATATATATATATATATATATATATATATATATATATATATATATATATATATATATATATATATATATATATACAGGTTGCCGATTTAATTAGTAGAATCCTTGAAGGAGGTGTATCAGACCATGATACACTATCCAAATCAGTAAAAAAAATAGTACCTAATTTTTGATTAAATTGCCCTAATGATAAGCGGTCAATACACTTGTACTATAAAAGTTCGATGTAGGTATATACTCATGCGTGTGACATTGAACTAGTAGGCAAATAGTCCCGCTCTCGCTACGCTTACCGCCGCGCAGCTGGGTCGAAATGTACCTACAGGTCAATGTACGCTGGCAAACCTATTGTTTTGATAAGAAACAAATCACTTTATCTCGGGATTGGGCAGAGCTAGGAGTCTGCAACTAACTTTATTGTTTTTTATGACGTCATTCCTACACCCAGTTTAAGTTATTCTAGTAATAAAATCGGCACCCTGTATATATATATATATATATATATAACTATGTACTTACAAGAAAATTATGTTACAGTTAATAACAATCAAGTACATTCATTACAATTAAATTTACATAAATAGAATACTATTGTATTATTTGTATAAATATATAATAATTATATTCAAAATATAATTAGACTAAGAACAAATTAATTCATTATATTTAACACATAACAAACTATCCATATTGTTTATGAATAGTGTTCTTTTTATTTCAAAAACTAACAACACTGACCTGTGGCTGTTTATATAATTTTTCAAAAGGTATTAATTATGCCTGAAGATGTTTTTCTTCCTTCATATAACTTAAAACTTGTAATATAACATTTACTGCATCATATTTCGCATTTTAAAACTACAAAAACTAAATAGACATGGAGTAAACAACCAACAACTGAAATATCAGCATATACGGAGATGTTTGACGTTTGATGACATTCTAAAATGGCGTCTTTAGTTCATCAATTTGCCACCGGGTCAGATAAGTTTGTGGCACTATACATGTACACACACACCTGTTGGGGGTGCAGTGCTGACGGTACCACGAATGCAGTTTGTGTTATAGGGCACGAGCCGCCTCCGTAGTGGGAGGGTAACTGACCTATACCACGCTAGTTTACCTTCTCTTACATAAATATTTTATGTTCTATATCCTTAGTGGTCTCTTATGATCACCCACGGGTGAGACAGGGGGTGGTGAACTGTATTATTACTCCATCAGCACACGGATAATTGATATATATATATATATATGGGTCAAAATCAGAGAGGTGAGCATTTTAGGTTTTCAAATATCTGAAAAATTAAGTTTCCTTTTGAAGAAAACTGACATGTGGAGTCTGTTGGGTAATTTGTCATGAACCTTTCCTGTTAAAAGGCGCGCATAAAAATATATATTTTAGAAATTCTACCCATTAATAAGAATAATGGCAGGGCCAAAAGTCATTTCGGGAACACTTTAAAATATTGTTGTTAATAATAATACAACCAACGCTTTTAAGAATCACCTTCAAAAAATTGTAATTAACCCTTTTCTAAATCGGCAAATGTTATTATTTTGTATATTTTTATAATAACAATACTTGTTTTTCAAATTTTTCTCCATAATTTTTTAATAGGTGTAAAATTCGCTCCCAAATTTCAATTTATTGTATACATTTTTGCACTACGTTATATATTAATGACATAAATATAAAAGCTTAAAGGTCATTTCATGTTGTATATTCAGGATTTAACTATAGTATTACTTAATAGTGATTTATTTGCATTTCTGTTATGTTCCCAAAATGATCGAAGTGTTCCCAAAATGACATGAAATTCCATAAACGATATTGCGATGCTCTCTGAATGAATGCAACGCCCGGTATTTAAACTTATTTTATGCATGAAAATAATATACATTCCCAGTATTATAACTTTATTTGTACTTAGAGAATGAGGAACATGCAGCTACTTTTGTTTGTTTACGTTAAGGCAATTTTTATTACCAAGGCACATTCTGCTGACATCATCCTGCTCAAAACCTTATGATTTTCTTCACGAATCTGATTAGTGATTAAAAATATTGAATGCTTCCGATTAGATATTAAAATGTTTTCATTACTTTTATTTTTGCGGACAAATTGTATGGCTATATTATTTAAGCGATGTATTTTTGATTCGGTTGCCACTGACGCATTTTTGAAAAGCCAGCTATTTAGAATTTTTCGGTAATTTGTCAAGGGTGTCTTTTAGTGGTGTTGTGAAAACCTCGCCAAGTGATAGACGTTTACAATCTGCCGCAGTAACAAAACATCCTCTTATTAATTTATCAACTTTGCGAGTGTGCGTTTCAACACTCTTTTGGGATGCTCTTTCTACGCGTCTTCTGCTGCTCAGTACTTTTTGATCTATAATATATCTTTGCATTTTCTGTTATTTATGTTTCTGTTTTTTAAGTTCTGTAAGCCTGCCTCTATCTTTATTTACCTGATTTCTTCCTCAACACAACATTACAGTTTTCTGACTCATTTTCAAAATCTGGGGGGCAGTTAGCTAAAATATTTGCCATCACCTTTTTCTTCTGTCTATATTTTTTTGAGTATTGATTCTCCATAACTCTCGCTGTTTCTTCTTATCTCTTTCAGTCATATCACTAACAGTAATTAACTTTATTTCTAACTTTCTTTCTTTGGTAATATTACCCACCATCTTTCAGTATTTTCATCTCTTTTTATTCAGGTGTCATCTTCTTTAAAAACTGGCGCTTCCTTGAATCAGCCATTTCACGATGTTTTTTATAAGCTAGTATAGCTTAAGCCCTCTTTTTATCGTTATTTGTCGTCATTTTGTCTTCATTTTAATTTTTTTCCATGTTACTCGTATTAATTGGATATCTAAAATCAAAATTTTATGCTTTTAAAATCATTAGAGCATCATTTTGCCTAAAAAATGTCATTTCAGGAACGCCCACGTCATTTCGGGAATGCCCTTCGTATACCATAACGTTCCCGAAATGGCCGTTCTCGAAATGACTATTCGATACATATTTTCATGCCACGAATGAGCGCGCCATGTTGGATATTGGTTTTAGAGGTTATGAAAAAGTGAACTGTAATATGTATAAGAATTTTGCTAAAAGTAAACAAATTTTCGAAAAACGAATCATCAAATTGCGTTCCCGTAGTGACAGGGAATTAAAGTACGTTTCAGATATATCAACTTAAAAGGTACTTACCGGAAAAATCAATAGTTTTTTTTCATAAACAAGACACACGCGTTTTGCTTTGACAAGTAAACTTCACACTGTTGCTCCCTAACGCCACCTAGCGCGTGTTGTTTTAATTATATCGAGCGATATCCATTGCGTTCATTGAATGATTTGATAAACGCCAGACAGCATTTCAATTGCCAAAATGTGAAGAAATTAAAACGGTATTAATTTAACTTCTATGTATATTCTTAATTTGATTATTTTAAAAGCTAATATTAAAATTACAACAATTTAAATCATAATTGTAAACATTTTTGACTTGTCTGGACTACAAAACATGGTATAAGGACGCATTCCCGGAATGACTATTTACATATTCTTTGTCTAAAATCAAATAAAATATTATGATAAAAAAAATAATATTCTAAGTGCCTTGTAATTATACACAGAACGTTTATTTTGTAATAAATATTTTAGCAATATCATGTTATTTTATTAAGAAAAACTTTGTCAGAAGCATAATGCTCACCTCTCTGATTTTGACCCATATATATATATGTTTGTAAATGATGGCGTCCCCTTTAGATGTGAACACACCTAACCCGGACAAGAAGTCAATCATGATGTATGTAATGTGCCTGTTCCAATCGCTGCCACACTCCAGCGAGGACGTCGCCGACATCGAGAGCGTCGCCTCGGAGCCGACCACGCCGGTCGCCGCCGGCCCGCCCGAGGTGAGCACACACACGCTGCGGCGCACGTGTACTGTGACATGTGATACATACAGTTGTTGCACAACAGCAGGTGTCCACCAGCAGGCCGCTGTCCACCGCTACCACCGGCTCCGTCGAACTGGGCGGTTACTACGCGGCGTTCGAGGAGGTTCTCGCCTGGCTACTGGAGGCCGAGGAGCGTCTGGCAGACACGCCGGACTCCGACACCGACGACCTGGCACAACTGAAGGAGCACTTCCACTCACACGAGGTATACCGTCAAACTATATATCACAACACGTGTGGCGTGTACGCACGAGGGGAGATACATTAACTTACTGGTCAGAGGGGTAGGTAGGTACAGCGTGACATTTCCACTTTCTCTTTACATACATACATACACATCATCACGCCATATCCTTGCAGGGTAGGCAGAGAGAACAGAGTGCCAGAGAACTCTATCCTTGCATACTTCACTCGCTTCCTCAACATTCATAATTCTCTTCATACACGCTCGCCGGTTTCGGAGACTCTTTCCCTTTAGTTTTCTTTTTTTCTTAAATTTATTTTTGCATTATGTGAAATAGTCTTTCGTGTCTTGCAACAGTATATTGTTTGCAAGGGTTTTACAAATATCGCCTCTTTGTTTCAATTGAGTTAAACTACCAAACATTATTTAGTGCTCGATTACTACATAGATTACTGAAACTAGTTATACATGGACATGTGGTAGATGAACTTTCATTCACTATTTCATCCTCATGTTGTTCCAAATTCCATAAACGAAAATGTTGCACAGAACGGATTTTAATTGCAGACAGAGTTTTATTTATTTATTTTACGGTGTAATGTATGCTGCGACACAACGTACGGCATTGCAGAAGTTCC
Organism: Lymantria monacha; assembly: GCA_905163515.2. Classification (NCBI taxonomy): domain Eukaryota; kingdom Metazoa; phylum Arthropoda; class Insecta; order Lepidoptera; family Erebidae; genus Lymantria; species Lymantria monacha. Next base: position 216,585 of record LR991103.1, read on the forward strand.
TGCTGGAGCTGTCCGAGCAACAGTCGCGCGTCGGCGGCGTGCTCGAGGAGGGCGCGCGGCTCGTGCTAGAGGCGGGCCTGACGCGCGACGAGGCCGCCGAGGTCCGGCTACAACTGCGCCTGCTCAACTCGCGCTGGGAGCACCTGCGCACGCACGCGATGCGCACACAGGCGCGCGTGCACCAGGCGCTCATGCGCGCACAACAACAGCACCTGGAGCGCTTCCGCGCGTGGCTGACGCGCACCGAGGATCGGATGTCGCGTATGGGCGCGCTGCGTGGCGGGCCCGGCGCGGTGGACGCCCAGCTTCTAGCGGTGGGTGCGCTGCACGAGGACCTCCGTCGTCAGCAACCGCTGGTGGACGCGCTCGCCGACTGCGTGATCGTGGTCGACGACGACGCGGACGGGGCGCACGACGCCGGTCAGTCCCAACACAACACATACACGGTACACACGCGGCGGAGGTCATGCCCTACACGAGGTACACGTGACTGTACGCACACACACACACGTGTGACGTCAGCTCATCACTAATGTATAGCAGATCATGTAATGTTGTAACTCTACTACATACATAACATGATTGTTATTGTATACGATTATTTAACTAACATAAGAATTGGTAACAGATACATACATTTGATATATTATATATTGTAATGTTATCTAAGTGATGTGAAAGTATCAAACACTAATACGCCTATAACGTATTCATTTGAACATTACACACAAATTGTGAATGTGACTCGAGACCACTTTGCTAGTCCGTAGCCGTCTATACAACGACATGGTCGTGTACCTTGGCACATTAAACAAACCACCCACTGTGTTGCCAGCACTAAACAAATATGTCGTTATAAAGTTGTCTGGCTATTTTATTTCCAGCATTTCCCCTTGGTCATTACATATGTTAACAGATGAATGACGGAGCAGTCCAGTTTGTATACGTGTTACATCTAAATAATAGTATTAGTACGTGTTAATAACGAACGGTGTCGCGTGTTGTAGGTGTTACCGAGATAGAGGACCAGCTGTCCGCGTTGAGCGAGCGCTGGTCGCACACGTGTCAGTGGACGAGCTCGCAGCTGGCGCGGCTGCGCGAGCTGCAGGCCGCCTGGACGGAGCTGGACGCGCGTCACGCTCAGCTGTTGGGCGCGTGCGACGCGGCCGAGACACAGCTCAAGCAGATGGAGGCGGCGCCCGCCGACAGCGTCGAACAGGTCTCACTGTTTACATATAATACATTTATATATTGAACTAACTTATATCGGTGCACTCGCTGCAAGGCAGCTGTGATAGTGTCACATGAGTAAATAAACGTACAGAGACCACCTTATAAGGAGCGAGCAAAATTGTTACTTATTCTGATAGGGTTGGCACATGAGGATGAAAATAAATACACAAAACGTTTGTTAGCTTTTTTATGTATGTATATTTTTTTACAAATTGCTTACTCTAAATAGTTTTTTTTTGTAATTTTTTATTTTTAATAATTTGTTGTATCTCTTAATCGAATGATAAAATTCTAAATGTAATATAAATAAAAAAAAAAGATATGTTTTTATTTTTTCGATTGTTGTTCATGCACACAGTACAATAAACCACATTTACACTCTTTCTAATTAATTCAAATTTCAAATTTAAACAAACACGCACGACGCGATGCACAGCGAGCGGCGAGTGAGCCCTTTGTTTGAGCACTAGCCGAACCAGCCTAAACAGGCTTCGTTCCGTACGTGACGAGCCGCCAGTGCTCACGCACACACGCGCATCATACTTGTAGTGATGTACCTACCGTGGCGCGGTTGTTTGAATGTTTGTCTCTGTACGTTTATTTACTCATGTGATAGTGTGTCGCGTGTGTGTGCCGTTAACATCACACCAATAAACACTTTCAACATCATCACAATAATTGTGATTGGTAATATTTGCAAATGTAATATGAATTGTACGTGCTATATAATGTTTGTGTGTGTGGGATAGTACACAGTGACAGTATTGTTGTGTGCGACAGGCACTGCACCGGTGCGGGGTGCTGAAGGCGCTCAAGCGGGAGCTGACGGCGCGCGGTCGCGACGCGGCCACCCTGCACGACGAGACGGCCGCGCTCGCGCAGCGCTGTCAGGCGCCCGCGCCGCCGCTACTGGACCGCGCCGAGGCGCTCGGCGACCGCATCGACGCACTGCTCATGATACTGGACGTGCAAGCGCATAGGGTACACACACACATGATATTACATACTTTTTGTTCATCGCGCGGCAAACGATCAAGTACCACATATGATAGTAAATGTTACTGCCGCCCGTGGACCGGGGGTACAGCGGCCAGCGGCACTACCAATGAACATCCTCAAACACATTCAGAAAGTTTGGTTGGTGGTTCTCTCGCTCGCGTGACGTAATGGCGCATTGTTATTGCTGCGACGTCGATTAGCTGCGAGAGTGTCATACTTCCTCGGAGAGACCGGCCCGTGTACCTTTAATACAGGTAAAGGGAACCAAACCCTCGTACAATCGAGTTCTACACATGCCTCTCACGCCATCTGTAACACAGTCGAATAAAAGAAGATTAATTTATTTTCAGTAAAGCAATAACGTCGCTGGTTGTTCAAACTATTGTAACATTATATAATCTGTTGCTACAGATAAAGGACCTTGGCTTCGATATAGAGTTGGACGACGACGGCGACAACACCGGCCCGACCGCCATGGAGACGGTCACGTCCGAGACGACGACGAGTGCGACCCAACAGGTGCAGCACAGCGGTTCCAAGAAGCCGCGGCTCAGCGACACCAGCAGCGACTTCCAACTGGGATATAAGACGTTCGTCACCTGGGCGGACAACGCGGACGTTACACTCGCAGACGTTAGTAACGCACACGTGTATATGTATATATATATAGACACACACACATGCATACACAGCGGGGATGTGTGTGTGTGTACCGGACGTAATGTGTACAGTACAGGTACGTGTACGTGTTACAGTGTAAACGCGAGCTGGAGGTGAAGGGCGGCAACAGAAAAGATATACCGACCGTACTCGAACGAATAGAGAAGGAGTTGGAGTCACAACGCGCCGACTTCGCTAACGTAGAGGAGATACAACGCAGACTCGCCGCCGAGGGGGGGCTAGAGGGTGTGTATCACATCACATACGAATAGGGTTCATGATTTCTCGAGCTTTTTAATTTCTCGGTTCTCGAGAATTCTCGAGGCTAATTTCTCGAGGCTTCTCGGGTTGTCGAGAAATTTATATTTACGTACGTTTTCTCATATTATTTGGTTCCAATAAATTCAACAAATTCAGTGGTTTTCCACTCAAATAAAAGTATCAAATTAATTATAAAACTTTTATTGATTATATTCAAAAACATTAATCTTATAAATAATCAAATTAACGTTTTTTTTTAAATACAGAAATAATATTATTCAGACTCATAATTATAATGACAGCACCATTTTTGGCTGGTTATTTAGAACTTTTAAACAAAAGTAGCTTCTATTAAACTAAACAAAAAATCAACATGAAAGAAAACGTTAATATCTTAAATTCAGATAGAAAATAAATGTAAATTATAATTAAATTACAATCACAGCACCATTTATGGCATGTTAATTAGAATAAAAACAAATGAAAACTTTGCAAGATCAATGGAACATCTCACGCTGAGGAGCTGAACATACAGTCAGACAGATATGATGTACATGATTTCTCGACTTTTCTCGAGCTTGATTTCCCGGGAACAAAGCTTAACGCTTTCCCGAGAATTCTCGGCTCGAGAATTCCCGGGAATGAACCCTACATACGAACCACATACCACCCATACGTGTCTATATAGTACTATGTGTCTGTGTAGAGGAGGCGCAGCGTCACATGGTGAGTATATCGTCGCTGAAGCAGCGCTGGGAGAGCATACAGCGCGCGGCGATCGACGCGCGCAACACTATCAACCTGCTCGAGGACAAGGAGGCGTTCACTCGCAACGTGACGTCACTGCAGCGCGAGCTCGATGAGACGCGCGCGTGGTGCGAGCGCACGGCCACCGCCGCCACCGCCGCACCCACCAACAACCAGCTGATACACCTCAGGTATAACGACATTTGTATAAACTGAACACGTACACGACATAGTAGACAGTCATGTAGGAAGCAGCCTAACTGTACCCCTGGTATTGCAAAGGTGCACAGCAGTAACACTGCTTGCTAGTTTGGCGCCATAAATAAAGAAAAATAGAACGTTATAATTTTTTTAAGATTCCCATCAGAAATATAACAGAAAAGTCATCACCATTGCTGCTACTGTTATACCAATGACTTGTGGTCGACGCAATGTGTACAAGTACATATTGCAAAAGTTGTTGACAATAGTTTTATGAGCGGGGCAGCCTGACTGATGTCAACTTGTGCATGTTGTTGTTGACCGAACAGCATCAGGTCACGTTCGCACAGGACGATATAAGGAAACAATATAAACAAATATAATACAAATGTATTTTATTTATTTATTTGTTATGAACACAGTTATCGTAGCTTTAAGTGTTCAGGGGTTAATCAAGGCACTCACTTTGGACCACTTGAGTTTGTGATTATGCATTATTCTCATAAAATATGATTTTTAAGGTACTTATTTTATTACCTTGAGAACATATAAAACAATCAAAATAAATAATATTGTGAGTTATTTACTCAGTGAATCATAATTTTAGTATTACAAAATGTCTGCCAATATTCGAGTTTTATTTGTTGTGTGATTGTTGATATTGATGTGTTGTTGTAACATGGTTAGCGACAGTAACTGTCATATATGTTGGTTTACAACACGTACCGCTGTGGGGGCGTTAGACAACTACGTGTTGTGACCGCCATCACACACTGTGTATGTGTGTCTGTGTGTCTATTGGTGCGGTCTATCGTTACAGGAACAAGATACGTGCACTGAAGCAACTGGACATGAAAGTGAAGGAGCTGAGCGCACACTCTATCATACTGTTAACTAAACCGATATCGTCTACACACAAGAACGACATAGAGACTGACACGAAACGTATAACGAACGCATACGAGGAACTGGTGACGGAACTGAGCAAACGAGAGGTACAACTGAAACTGGCGCTCAACAAGAAACCGATCGACACACACACACACACGAACACACACGACGACGAGCTCACCACACTGCTCAACAAGATACGAGACATAGAGATGCAGATTATATCGGAGCACGCCATGATAGCGTCGCGAGACGTCATGACGAACAAGCTGGAGCACCTGAACGAGCTGCGGCGACAGTACGACGAGCTGCAGGCGACGTACGACAGGGTGGTGCGCGACAGACGCGACACATACGCCAAGGGCAGCGTGCAGGAGCTCACCTTGAGGAGCAGCCTCGAGAACCTCGTCACCAAGTTCGACGACACTAAGACATTGTTGCAACAGAAGATTAATAAATTACAAAATGGTAATGTTGTTGAATTGTATATATATTTAATGATTACTAATGTATGTAAGTGTATAAGTGTTATATTGTGACGGTGTCCGGTGCAGGCGCGGAGCTGGTGCAGCGGCTGGAGGTGTCCCGGGCCGAGCTCGCGCAGTGGCTGGACACGCTCGAGCAGTTCGTGCGCGGCGGGGCGCGCGTGCCGCTCGGCGAGCTGCAGCCGCTCGAGGAGATGCTCGCCGCCAGTAACGTGAGTCGCGCGACACACATTCGTATAGTATCGTGTGTAAGTGTACACACGGCGCGCGCGACACATCTCGTGTACTATTTGCAGAAATTCGAAGAGGACAAACCGACGTACGAGTCTAAGTTGCAGCACATAGAGAGCACCAAGGAGCAGATAGTGGAGGACTGCGACGAGTCGCTCGCTAAGAGTGCTCACGGTGACGTCACACAGCTGCGCAAGCGCTACCAGTCGCTCGCCGAGAGCAGCTTCAAGCTCAACGAGCAGCTGCGACGTGCGCTAGAGAACACGGAGGCGGTGTTCACAGGTAACGAGCTCGCGACACACACTGTGTACGTGTTGTAGTAGTGTGGGGGGGTGTACCATTTACTAACACAACCTCATTACAACTACTTTTGTTATAAAAATGAAAAGAGCACCAAATAATGCTTGTGTTGCGGAAGACATTACAGACGTATAATAACTTACGCAACTTACACCCAAATAATAATTTATGGATTGCACAAAGTATTGTTCTACATATGAGTCGAACACATGGCATTGGTACAGTAGCTCAGTACGTTACCCACCCCACCCACTACGGCCTCTGTTCAATTTGCATTTAAAAGTAACGAAGGCTTGTACATTTCTTTACAACCTATGATTTATTGCCAATTAAAGGCAGCTCATATACGTCCCACTGTTGGGCTCAAGCCTCCTCCATAATCGGAGAGAAATTGTCCTACTATACCGCGCTGGTCAGACGTGTTGGTATAGGGTTTTGTTTTGTATTTTCCTTTTCTTGCATAGATGTTATATGCATTTTACATCCCTTAGTCGTCTTGCCGTTGGCGGAGACCCTGTCGGACCACCGGTATATCCGGATGGAGGTCTCCCCGCGCCGGGACCCGAGCAGGGGTCACAGGGCGGACCGAGCTCCCGCATTTCCGCGGTGGGCTGTGGGGCGTCTGGATAGGGACTTACTGGCGGAGGCGGTCATCGTGAACACGTGGCTGTCCTCACCACCCCCAGCGGACTGAGTGGATGGTGAGGCATTCGCGATGCGTTAACGCAGATATGCGATGCGGCCATGCCCAGGGTACGGCGTCTACCTCGGAGGCAGGGGGTTGACTGGCGGACCTTCGTGCGGCGTGCATTAGTGCCCGAAGATCCTACACCTGCAGCCGGCGGCGTCGCCGCGACGCTGAGCGGGAGGGCCAGCTGTATGAGCCGTACCGCAGTGCACGGACTGCCTTTCGGCTGGCCATCCGGTCCGCCAAGGACGCGAGTTGGCAGGAGATGCTGGACGGTCTCGACCTTGACCCCTGGGGTCGCCCGTATCGCGCGTCGCTGAACAAGCTTCGCGCGCAGGCCAACCCGAGACCCTCCACGCGAGACGCTCTGCGCGAGTCCCGCAGGGGACATTGTGCGGACGCCCATGTCGTGCGGTGTTCCGCAGGGGTCGGTATTGGGGCCGACTCTGGGACATCGGTTACGACTGGGCGTTGAGAGGGAGTCTCCCCATCGGGCTGAGCGTGATATGCTATGCTGACGACACGCTCGTCACAGCCCGGGGCAGGACACTCGAAAAGGCGGCGAGCCTGGCCACTCTCGGCACCGAGGAGATGGTCAGGCGAATTGAAGCGCTGGGGCTCAGGGTGGCCCTAAACAAGACGGAGGCGCCTCGTTAGTCGTCAACTCCATCCACATCAGTATCCACGCCCATATGAAGTATTTGGGTCTGGTGCTCGACGGGCGTTGGTGGTTCCGGGAGTATTTCCGCAGGATTGCTCCCCGGCTGGTCGGCGCGGCGTCCGCCCTATCGCGGCTCATGCCGAACGTGGGTGGACCCAGCTTCGAGGGCCGACAGCTGTATGCGGAGGTGATCCGCTCAATGGCCATGTACGGCGCACCCGTGTGGGCGAGGTCTCTGACCGTCCAGCTCAGGACTTTTCTGTGGCCCCCACAGAGAGCCATGGCGGTCAGAGCCATCCGCGGATACCGCACGGTGTCAACCGAGGCGGCGTGCCTATTGGCCGGGACACCCCCGTGGGACCTAGAGGCGGAGATGCTCTGCGACCTCTATCGGTGGGTAACCTCAGTGCACGACGAGGGTGGCTCCCCATCGTCTAGCGAGATAGCCACCTGGCGCGAGGATGCCCGCCGAGACGTCATCGCCCGTTGGGTTACGCGGCTGGAGAGGCCTAGACACGGTGTTGTTACCGTTGAGGCCCTCCGGCCCGTACTGATGGAGTGGATGGAGCGGCGGCACGGAGTCCTCTCCTTCCGGCTGGTGCAGGTATTGTCGGGGCACGGTTGTTTCGGCTTGTACCTGCACACGGTCGCGTGGAGGGAGTGGACTCCGTCCTGCCACCATTGCAGTAGTGACGAGGACACGGCGCAACACACGCTCGAGGTATGTCCGAGCTGGGACGGGCAGCGGCGTGATCTCGTCGCTGTCATCGGTGCCGACCTGACGCTGCCGGCTGTCGATGCGATGGTCGACAGCGTCAGGAATTGAGACGCGATCGCCGCCTTCTGCGAGGCTGTCATCTCCCGGAAGGAGGCGGCAGAACTAGTCCGGGAGGATTCCCGTGACCCGGGTCGCCGTCAGCGGCGGGGCTAGCAGGAATACCTGTGCCTGATGCCGCCCTAACCGAGGCTTCGGGTGATCGGATCGGGGAATTGTTCGGTCACCCGACGTGAGGCTACCGCGTGAGGGCGACGCTCCGACGGCGAAAGCTGTCTGGGCGTTGACATGAGAGGAACCCGCGAGGGTAAACCGCCGGGTGGACCACCGAAGACAAAGATCGTGTACCGGTGGCCCGCTCGCACGGCGAAGAGAGGTGCTTGTGTGTGTTGTGGCGGGGCGCGACCACGTCCATAGCCCACCGCAGAAGAAAAAAAAAAGAAGTCGTCTTGCCGGTACGTATGTATGTGTATATTTATATTGTTGTGTGTCACGCGCACAGGCATGTCGGAGATGGAGGCGTGGTTGGACGAGATCAGCGCACAGCTGCCGGCGGAGCACGAGTGCAACATCACCGACTCGGCGGAGCTGTATCAGATGAAGGCGCGCTTCCAGGCGCTCAAGGACAAGTGTGACGACCGCACGCAACACTTCCGCAACCTCAACGAGGCCGGTCAGCGAACAAACACAACTAGCGTATACACACACACAGTTACACACTAGCACGTGTACTATCGGTAGTACATACATCATTACCAGAGATGGAAGGTTCGAATGGAGCGGCGGGGTCTACCGCGCGGCACCCTTCTTATATTTTGGAGACAGACTATGGTCCACTAAGTCTCACCCAAATCGTCGCATTGCGGTGGGACGTAGTGTTGCCCCATAATCTGTTGTACACCACATCCCTGTTGACGTTTGGGTGTGCCGTGATATTGTTGAACTATTTATTATATTGTTATTGTTGTGTTGGTACGTGACTATACGAATGCAATAGCTGTACTGTAGTGAGTGTGTCGTCCTTTGTATACGTTTATATATATAGTGGTGTATCGTGTGTGTGTCAGGTAACGACATCCTGCTGCAGGCGGAGGGTCGCGCGCCGGCCGCACTCGCGCGCCGCGTCACACAACTGAACGCGCACTGGAACGAGGTCACACACGGCGTCTACGAGAGATACAAGTGAGCGACACACGCGCACACACACACACGCACACGCGACACGCTTCGCCTAAGCAATGGGCGCCCAATGCTTAGTAGGGGTGAGGCGTATATACTGGTACAGGTCTAGAGACCCGGTATGAAGTTGGCAGTATTCGCACCCGGTATTTAGGGCAGATACCCGATAGGTATTGCGGGTATGGCCCCCGCTCGCACCTATTAGAATCGCGTGCCAACGCACCTCCCCGCGCGCTGCCTCCCCGTGCGAAGCTGTCCCCGCGCGCCGCGGGTGCCGTGTCCTACAATAGCCACGGGCCATATAGTATACGAACGAACTACGAAGTTCCTCGAATTTTAACGAGACCACCCGATCGTGCATCCATTGTAACGTACGATAGCGTGGTGGTGTAAGGTACCGATTTACGTGCCAGTGAGTGGGTTGTGGGTTCGATTCCTACGTAGGAAAATACTTTTTGTTTGTTTTTAAGAAGACACTCCCTGCACTGAGGAAATAATCCTTTTATTGCGGGGGCCTTTTCAAATATAATTAAGGCAGACGAATTACACCCAAGTAATAACAATAAATTAAATGGGTAACATTTATAACCACGTTCCCACTCCATCATCAGGTATTGAATATTACGTAGCGGTATATTACTACATACATACATATCATCACGCCATATCCCTTGCAGGGTAGGCAGAGAGAACAGAGTGCCAGAGAACTCTATCTCTGCATACTTCACTCGCTTCCTCAACATTCATAATTCTCTTCATACACGCTCGCCGGTTTCGGAGACTCTTGACTCCACCTTCCTTCATTACATGACCGATCTGGTCTAGGTAGGTTAGTCTCGGTCTCCCTCGGTACCTACATCCTTCCATTTTCGCATTGTATATCTTCTTAACCAGACGTTCGTTCGGCATTCTTTCCACATGTCCGAACCATCGGAGCATGCCCTTTCGCATCTTTACACCAATACTCTCTTTCATACCTACTCGCTCTCTTACGTCGTCGTTACGAATGCGGTCGGTCAGCCTAACTCCACAGATTTTCCGCAGAGATCGCATTTCGACCGCATTAATTTTACTTTCATACTCTTTTCTGCATACCCAACTCTCGCTTCCATACAGTAATGTTGGGACAAGCACTGCGTTATGTATTGCTACACGTGCCTTCTGGCTGAGGTGGTGGCTGCCCAGAAGTTGCCCCAACGCTCCGTTCACTCTATTTCCCGCATTCACTCTTCGCTCTATATCAGTGGTGTATCTTCCATCTCGGCTAAATCCACATCCAAGATATACAAATTCATCCACTTGCTCTAGTATATCATTACCTATTGTTACTCTTACATCTGTTCTGGCTTCGTCTCTTTCAAAGACCATTATTTTGGTTTTGCTCACATTCACGCGTAGACCCCTTTTCTTACAATCTTCTGTCATTGTGTCGACTGGGGTCTGCAGGTCAGTCGCTGACTGTGCCAGCAGGACTGCATCATCTGCATAAAGCAGAGCAGTGACCACTGAGTCGCCCATCTGGACTCCCACATTCATATCGTTCAACCTTTGGAGACATTTATCCAGATATATGATAAACAGCCTGGCTGACAGAACGCACCCCTGCTTAACGCCGATATTGACGTCAAACCAAGGCGACATTCCATCATCCAGCCGCACACAGGCTCTACAGCCCATGTAACTGGACTGCACAGCCTGTAGCAGTTTACCGTTAATACCATACTCCGGTAAAATGTCCCAAAGTTCTTTTCGTACAACCGTGTCAAATGCTCTCTCCAGATCCACAAAACTGCAGAAAACCCTCTGACCTAGAGCCAGATGCTTCTCCACAATGTTGCGCAGAGAGAACACTTGATCCATGCATCCCTTTCCACTCCTGAAATCTCCTTGTGTCTCACACAGTAAACCATCGGACACCATCCTCATTCTCCTTTCAATAATTTTACCATACACTTTTGCTGCCAAACTGGTCAAGCTTATGGCTCTGTAATTTGTGCAGTCATAGCGTGAACCCTTGTTTTTAAACAAAGGCACGATGACTGCGCTATTCCAGTCCCCGGGAACCATTCCCGAGCTCCAACAGGAGCAACAGGAACGCCTCCCAGACACAGGAGCCACCAAGCTTGATCATCTCGGCAGACACCATATCAATGCCCGCTGCCTTACCATTTTTCAAACTTCTTATCGCCCATTCAACTTCATCCATACTGATGCCATCGGAGGACGCCGCTGTAGAATGTTGTTCTACTAAACCACATGCGACACCGGCGTCAACCGTAGCATCCGCATACATATCGCCAAAATATTCACTCCATCGGCTTAACACGTCTTGTGTTTGTGTAAGAATGTCTCCACCTTTAGACCTTATTTTATTCATTCTGAAGGCTGACCAACCACCCCGAGACTTCTTCACCTCCCTCCAAAAGAGTTTGGTGTTACTCTCGAAGTTTTTAGTCAGCCTATCTTCTGCACTCATACTTGCTCTATCACGTTTCTCTTTCACTAAGGCCTTGGTGTCATTCTTACATTGCCGATATATTTCTTTCTTCTGTTCAGTCATACTGTCATTCAGATTCAAAGAAGAGACATAGTCCAGCCACGCTTTCTTCTTTTGCTCTACGGAAGCTGCCACTTCCGCATCCCACCATGCATCACCATTTGTTTTTCTATGCTTCTTTGAACTTCCACATACTTCTTTCGCTGTATCTACCATACTCTCCTTCAATACTCTCCAGCATTCTTCAATGTCCGATTGCGGCTGGCTTGCCATCGTCAGCCGTTCTCGGACACCCTCTGCATACTTTTCTCTTACACACTCTTCTTGAAACATTTCAACCTTTATTCTTTCCAGCCCTCCGAAGTGGACACGCTCTCGCCAGTGCCTCCACTTTCTGAACAGACCACTAAATCTCGCAATAACGAGATAGTGGTCCGTATCGACTGTGGGGCCCCTGTAGGCTCTTGCGTCCAATATTTTGCTTCGGAGGCGACTGTCTACCAAAATTAAATCTAATATACTTTTCTGTTCATTCCTTCTCCATGTATACATGTGGATGTCCTTATGTTGGAAAAATGTGTTTGACACAATAAGGTTTCTCTCCATGCATACATCTGCTATGAGCCTACCTGCGTCGTTCACTCTCTTATCACCAAATGGACCAAGTACGTCCTCATAGTCGGGACGCTTGGTCCCCACCCATCCGTTCAAATCTCCGCATACAATCACGCGTTCACTGGTTTCTGCCATATCCAGAACTTCCCTAACAGTATCCCAAAACTTCTCTAGGTCTGATGCCACCGAGGATCCTACGGGAGCATATGCTACAACCATGAATACCTTGGTGACACCTAGTTTTATACGGACCCAGAGAAGTCTGGGATCATACATGTCGTAATCCTTCACACCTGAGGCCAAGCGAGAGGACAACAGCACTCCTACCCCCATGCTGGCTCGATCGCTCTGTGGTACACCAGACAACAGAGCCATCCCGCCACCAGGAAGATCGCAGGCGTCGCTGCCCCTTCGCTTGGTCTCTGTTACACAGAGCACGTCTAGCTGTTTGTCCGCCATGACGGATATCAGCTCGTGCAACTTACCTTCCACACGACCTCTTACATTCCACGTGCCCACCCGGCACTCTGCTCTCCTCGACTCGCCTGACTGGGCAAGGCGTGATGGGTGGTGGCCCCCATTGCCGCAACTGCCTAAGTTCGTACCGACGGGGGCGGGTCGGTACGCGTCGCCTCCGGGGGACGCCCTAACCCGCATTGCGGTACGCATATCGAGCCGGATTAGCAGTCTAATTAGACTGGCAGGGGACGCGAACGAGCACGCTCCGGACTATGCCCCCCATATATAGGTATATTACTCATTTCATAGAGTAAAAGCACGACCAGGACATCTTGAAGCAGTCATTAATTCCTGTTACTACGATCATGTCAAACAATATATTCCCCCTTCCCCCCTCTTTATCGGATCAGCTCATGGTCACGTATTAAGAAATGCATTGTCATCCAAGTAATCATATAAAGGTCAACTCTCGCATGCAAGCATGCTACATTTAATTTCTGGAATTTTCTTTTTACTATAGTGCATCTCTGCTCTATCAAAATTCTATTATCCTTTAAAAACGACTAAATAATTTTTACTTAAAAAACTATACAAAAATGGAAGTTATAGTCTATAAAATATAGCATGATCTCTGTGACAGTTCTCACTAGTCCCGCACGCTTACGATGCAGTCCGTATTTTTGTCGATATAATTCCTTATTTTTTAAAGTTATTTGCTACTGCAATTGAAATAATACATGAAAATCTTATTGAACTGCCAATCAAATGGATGGATGAATCGATTATAAATTTAAAACAATTTATGAAAATCTTATTGAATTTAAATTAATGGATTTTATTTAATTTAAACTAAAGCTGTTAATTAATTATTTTAATATTCGAAAGGAATACATCCAAGTTCATCGTCACTATTATCATCATCGCTGGAGCATTCCTGTAGGTTGATGATGAGTTCTTGGTCACAGATTATTTCATGAATAATCATGTTTATTTTATAAAAGAAATTATCTTTTTAATATAATAGAAATGGTCTTATTAAAATTATAACTGATGTCTGAATACTAAATTAACACAATTTACTTATTTTATAGAGTAACCATGTGGTTTATATAGGTAATGTATTGGTTTTACTTGTTTTATAAATAATTAATAAGAATGTTATCGATTAACGTTTATCGATTGCCCCATCTCTATCTTATTCTCAGTTCAGTATGATCTTGTACTTGCGTAAGCACCATACTTTTATAAAATGGTTACTAAGTATTTTAAAACATATGAGGTTACTAGTTATGGTGTAAATATTCATATTTTTATAGTCATAATTCAGTTGAGATATAACTGGCACCTAAAGAATGAAAATATAGGCGATATAATCAATTGTGGTAGGACCACGCTGTTGACAGTTTTCTGTCTACAGCCGCGGGCCGGTCCATCCGGGGTGGTACCACACTCTCGCGAAGAAGAAGATCGACGTCTGAGTAGTGGCAATGTGCTATTGCGCTTCGTTCGGTGAGCGAGAGAGCCGGAAGCCCAACTGGGTGGGCTTGGGGATTTTATTGGTAGGCAGCGGCCCAAGCTATGCACTTGGTATTGCAAAGGTTGATGGGCGGTAGTGACACTTACCATCAGGTGTGCTGCTTGATCGTTTGCCACCATAAACAATAAAAAAAATACAAATTAAAATTGTAATAATGACGCGTATTCATAATTACTTCATCGGTTTTGTCGCTATCTGTCACAGAGATCAAGCTATATTTTAAGGACTATAGAAAGAAAATTTTAATGAATAATACTTATATTATTCATACCTGAACGTATATACCCGTAAATACCCATACCCGTAAATACCCATACTTAAACATCCAGGTACGTACTGATAAAGACCCATAACGGACAATAAAGGTATGACACCCGGTACGAAGTACGACCAGTATCATACCTGTATAAAACCTACAGGAATTTACTTGCCGTATGGGTATACGCACCCAGTACGCGACGGTCTGACGTCATACCTGTTTGAGCTTGTAGGTATGACGTAGAGGCTTGTTCGACCGCGCGCTGTACAGCTAACGAAATTATCCGAACGGTTACGACTTACGACGTCCTTCGATCGTGCCCGTATTGAAACGTATGATTTAGGCTTTCTAAACGAATTTGTTTTTTATATCTTTAAGGTTAAGGAAGTTATTTGCTTAATAATAGAAAGGATATATTTTGAGTATCTTATTTCAAGAAAATGTGTTATTTACGATTGATTATGAAGATGAAGGTAATTTTATATAGATATTTATAGAATATATATAGTCAATAAATAATTAAATTTTGATATAATTAAGCATTAAGTAAATATTTTAAGACATTATATGATTACCTTCTACTCATATAGATGACGCTTTGGTAAATATCCGTATTTATTTCATATAATTACTGGTTTATTATTATCATACCTAACACAATGAATCATACAAATAACTATACGAATTCAAAAATATATTACAATCAATTTTAAATCAATAAATAGCATTTAAATTATTTTTATTTTGCTAAAATGATTTTTTTTTATAAAGTGACATCTAGCGAAGCTAGGATACATCATTTACATAATTCATCTTTCACAGAAATGTAACGCCATCTGTAAAGTTTCAATACGTTTTCAAATTATATTTTGAGTGAAAATATAATATACACCAGGATAAAATATTCTTATATAAAATATATTTTATTGTAAAAAAGTGTAAATGTTTATTAGCAGTTATTATAAAACTTTTATCGGTAACTATTGTTAGATGTAGAATTATTTTACAAATATCTTAAAAGTATCCCTCGTTTTATACAAGACAATATAATTCTTTGTTAATCAATTTAGACTTCATTTAAATTTAATGAATTCTATTTTTTACTTTTTAGTTTGTTTATCTATTAAAGCTTGCTTTTAGTTTGTTTTACTAATATTATTAAATTTTTAGTTCAATACTCAGAAATGATCGATTTTGCTTATGTGGTAGCGATTTCCAGTAATAATATCTATGGTTGCGATGTAGAAAATAGAGATATACCAAAGTTATTATATTACATAGTTTTCCACACGCAAAAAGTTCGTTTCTTCTTCTTTTTTTATAAATGGCAATCGGCTACTTAAATGAGCCATTGTTAACGAAAACGTTGTAAAGCACTTTTATATGATATCCACTACATCCCAGCACCACCATCGCATCACATTACATAAAATGCCATCAAAATTATCTAATATTACACGTTAAAATACTAAGACAAGAGCACTACATGACCGTAGATTTCAGCCCAAAAAAAGGAAGTTAAGATGTCTTATCTTAACGACCTTTTTTTTTAGCCTTTAACATACCTATAGGTATTCAGAGCCCGAGTTTCTGCACCGGGTATTTGGCCATACCCGTACCTTCCAGACCGGGTATGGAATATTGCAGGTATATCTCATGCCTAATGCTTAGGCCGACCGTGCCTCTCTATCGTTTGTTCTGCGGTCTCGCTCGCACGCTTGGCTCAGGTGGAACGTGACAGTTTTTCGAGCGTGCAGCCGGCGTAACGTCGGCCTACGTGATCACATCAACAATGTACATATATGTATAAAATTCAACTTAATTGATAAACAGGAAATTGGTCTAATCTAAGATACAAAATTTGATAATAAACAGTGGAACAGATGACAGTATTTTGTAAAATATAAATTATGGTGGAGCAGCTGGTGCGGTGTACACTGTGTGTTGTCCTTTATATTTTGTATGATATACAAAATTTTAAAAAATAAATCTTTACTCGAAGGGCATGTCACTAGAACTAACATAAATTAAATATGTAACCAATCAATCGTGAAAATATATAAATAAAAAAAAAAGACGAGCCCACCGAGTGTCTCGCCGGAACTTCTCAGTATGTGGCCGCTTTCCGAACCGGTGGTAGATTAATTAAATTTAATTTAAAAAACAATAATGTAAAATTGACCATATGTAAGGGACTTATGCGTAATAAATGATTTGATTTGATTTGATATAGTTAAGTTGCTGTGTATGTATGTACGTTGTATATATGTGTATAGTGATGTGACACGTACAGTACGTATTAGTTGTCTCATCGTGTTGTTGTCACACATTTAACTACAACTGACAATACACTGTGTGTAGACGTTAACTTGGTGCTGGTGTGTGTGTGTCGCAGGGTACTGGCTGAGGCGTGGCACGAGTCGGGCGAGCTGCGCGCCTGGCTCATGCAGGAGGCGGCCTGGCTCGACGGGCTGCAACGAAGACTGCGCCGGTCACCTAACGCGCCCGCCGACGCCGAGGAGATATCGGAGGAACTATACGTATGCAAACGTTAATAACATCACAAGACAAACACATATATTTATATAACCCACTGTATATTGAATAAACGGATCCTACACGGAGTGGTTTAATATCGATAAAGGTGTTAGACAGGGATGTGTAGCGTCCCCGTCGCTGTTTAACCTATTCATGGATAGCTGTTTGAAAGATCTGAAAAATAATGATTGTGGTTTACGAATGAATGAGTTACTTATCAAATGTCTTCTTTATGCCGATGATCAGGTATTACTTGCATCGTCGGCTGAGGATTTGCAGGCGATGGTAACTACTATGTATGAAGCTTTTGAAAGTTTTCTTTCAAAAGAAATGGCAAAGGCATGAAAATAAATGTAAGTAAGACGAAAATAATGGTTTTTGAAAAGGATAAATGTGTGACGGAATGTAAAATTAGTATAAATGGTGAGGAATTGGAACAGGTGAAAGAATTTTTGTATTTGGGTGTATTGTTTACTCGAGATGGTAAAAATGGTAATGATGTTGAAAGAAGAGTAAATGCTGGTAATAGAGTGAATAGGCCACTGTACAACTTTATGAGAAGCAGAAATGTGTCTAAAAAGGCACGTCTAGCTATGCATAAGGGAGTATTAGTGCCTACCCTCATCTATGGTAGTGAAAGTTGGATTTGGCAGAGAAGACATGAAAGTAGAATAAATGCTGTAGAGATGAGAGCTCTTCGCTCACACCACACATACTATGTGTGGTGTGAGCCTGAAAGATAAAATTAGGAATAGTGTTATAAGAGAGCGCTGTGGTGTGAATGAAGAAGTAGTGACAAAGATCAAAAAGGGTATGCTGAGGTGGTTTGGACACTTTGAAAGAATGAATGAGGAGAGATTGACGAAGAAAATATATAAAGCAAGCGTGAATGGGACGAATCCAAGGGGAAGACCTCGTTGTAATCTGGACCAAATTGGCGATGTATTGAAGAGAGGTCATATTAAGAGTATGCGTAGTCGTAGAGCGTACATGAAGACTATTATGAGTGTGAATGAAGTGATGGAAGTATGCCAGGATCGTGGTTTGTGGCAATCCGTAGTCTCTGCCTACCCCTCTGGGAAACAGGCGTGAGGCTATGTATGTATGTATATTTATACATATATACGTCTTAGTGCGTAAATAAAATGTTAAATGTCTGTGTGTGTGTGCAGGACCTCGAGAACTATATGCAGAACCACAGCGACGAGCGACTGTCGCGCATACAGGACATCGGCCGGCAACTGATTGACGCGCACATCATGCCCGCCTGGATACGTGCCGAGATAGACGCGCTCACCGCGCGCTGGAACGAGCTGCGCGCTGAGGTAGCCGACCGTCTCACTCGCACTCGCACTCGCCAGCGGCGGGAGTGAGACCGATGCATATAGTGTGTTCGTGCGTGCGCAGGCGGCCGGTCGCAGTGCCGTGTTGGAGCGCAGCGCTCGCGAGGCGGCCGCGTGCGAGGTGAGCGTCGACCGGCTGCAGCAGTGGCTGAGCGTGGTGCAGCGCGAGGCGGAGACCCGGCCCGGCCCGACGGCGCAGCGGCGAGCGGAGATAGCCCGCGAGGTGGCGGAGCAGCGGAGCGCGCTGGAGGCGGCGCGCGCTCACGCCGACGCGCACGCGGCCGCCGGCAGACAGGAGGCGGCGGCGCGCCTGCGCGACCAGCTGCAACTGATACAGGTGCGTGCGCGGTGGGCGGACCTCACACACACACATTAATAACGGCACACCAGGGGTGTGATGACCATTATGTTGAATCCAAATTGCAAATATTTTTTTTATTTCTTTGTCAGTATTGACTCCTTCCTTCTGTCTTAAGGATTATTAATTTCATAGGTCATGAAATACCTGCGCGTGTATGTTTTAGCCAAAATATTTTACCTTGAAAATTGACAGTTTTATTGTATAAAATTTTTAATTATTACGTATCTGACATAGGAAAAGTTATCGAGTGTGGAACACTGGGCGTGCGGCGAGGGTGAGCCGGACGCGGGCGGTGCAGGCGGTGCGGTCGGTGCTGGCGGTGCGGGTGACGTGCCCGCGCGGCTGGAGGCGGCGTCGCGCGCGCTGTGCGCCGTGCAGGCGGAGTGCGCTCGCGCACTGCCGCTCGCCGCGCACGAGCCGGACGCGGTGCGCGCACAGCTACGCGCCTGCCTGGTGAGTACACACAGACAGTGTTACATTAACGTTAACACAATATATGTACACAGACTTTACAATTGCAGTGTACACGTTATACAGACGGCTGTATGTCGTTAGTGTCAGCATACGATCTCATACTTGTGTCATCATATATGACCCGTCCGAGATGGTGTCACACTTGCCTGGATCTCACTAGACATAATATGTTATTACGCTTCGTTCAAGCTCTTAAACTGGACCGGACCGCCATCAACATCAATGGCCCTCAATCACTCACCCTCGATTCGCAGGTGATATCGTAATCATGGCAGAATCCCTGGAGGACCTTGGCACCATAGCAAGGTTTCCCAACTAGTAGGACATGGACAAATGAACAACATGACATGAACAAGACGAAAGTCATGTCTAATGCCCATGTCATTTCTGTACCGGTCCTGGTTGGGGATGCGATTCTCGAAGTTGTCGATCACCAAATCAAATCAAATCATTTATTATGCATAAGCCCTAAAAGGGCACTTACATATTGTCAATATTACATATTTTTTTTAATTAATCTACCACCGGATCGGAAAGCCGCCACAAACTGAGAAGATCCGGCAAGAAACTCAGCGGGCTCGTAATTTTTTTTTAAATTACATGTTTTCTTAATATTATTGGATACATGTTTAGTCCCTATTAGCTCCAGTGAGATGCCCTTCGAGTAAAGATTTATTTTTTAAAAGTAAAATACAATTTACAAAAAAAAAAAAACAAAAAAGAACAGAAATGGTTGGACCAGATTCCACAAGCGGCACTCGATCACGAGTTAACTACTAAAGCAGCCATCACGCCCCTCAACCACATTCGAGGGAAGGGAGAGCCCCGCTCACGTAGCTACCGCAGGCAGAGAACTTTTTAGTGAGCATGACCACACCAAGATCTATAAACTAACTATGTTTACCTAACACTGTTTGTCCATACAAACAGTCCAATTAGGTAGATCCAATTTTGAGAAAGAGGTCAGCCGACGAATCCAACTCGGCTGGGCAGTGTTCGGGAAACTTAAGAGGATGAACAAAGATTTATAACCAGTGTGTGTTACCAGCGATGACTTACGGCACTGAAACGTGGTCTCTAAATGTGAGCCTCATAAAAAAGCTCAAAGTCGCTCAGCGTGCTATGAAGATGCTCGGTATTTCTCTACGTGATAAAATCTGGAATACGGCAATCTGTAGAAGAACGGGTGTCACCGACACAGCCCGAAGAATTAGCACGGTGAAGGGGTAATGGGCAGGTCACATCGCTCGACGAACCGACAACCGCTTGGGAAGAAAGGTTCTCGAGTGGCGACCACGAATCGAACGATGCAGCGTAGGACGACCCCCCACTAGGTGGACTGACGACATCATGAAAAAAATACATCGCAAAAAACAGTTGGATGCAGGTGGCACAGGACCGTTATGAATGGCATTCTCGTGGAGGCCTATGTTCAACAGTGGACGTTCACGGGCTGATGGATGTTAGACGCTTAGGTCTGTGGACATTGAAGCCGGAGTCACATAGTTCATCTCACCAATAATGTCTAATCACAGATCGACATTCAACTGTTGACACGTCGGCATTGTCTTACTAAATATTTATATTACATACTTGTATCATCATCATCACAGCCCATAAATGTCCCACTGTTGGGTTCAGGCCTCTACCATAATGGGAGGGAAATTAACCTACTATACCGCGTTGGTCAGACGTGTTGGTATAGGGTTTTGTTTCGAGTTTACCTTCTCTCGCATAGATGTTATATGCGTTTTATATCCCTTAGTCGTCTCGTACGATCACCCACGGGTGGGGTGGCGGTTTGGGGTGGTGAGTAGTATTCGTACTCCGTCACCGCACCGATACATACATACTTGTATACATTATGTATATATCTCCATGTGACCGCACTGTGTGTATTACACATTTGAAATAAAACTACTTTTACGGATTATATCGCGTTTGTACTTGATTTTTAATTGGCGCCATGAATGCTGTAAAGTGTTCGTAACGTCGGACAATTAAATACAAACGCTAGAATACGTAAAACTAGTTTTATTTCAAAAGGAGCTGTACTGACACATGTATAATATGTTGTTTGTGTGCCCGCAGAGATTCTACCGCACACTCAGCGAAATCAAATCTGAAGTCGAAACAATCATTAAAACTGGACGGAAAATGGTTGAGGACAAGACTGTACCTGAACCTAACGAGTTCAACAAGAAAATAGACACGCTCAAGGAGCTGTACAACAAGCTCGGCGCACAGATCACAGACTCCAAGACGAAACTGGAGTGCGCCCTGCTGACGGCGCGCGAGATACAGAACGACCTGCACGCGCTCACCGCCTGGCTCGACGGACTCGGCGCGACCATGGGGAAACAGACGCTCGAGCTGGAGATGTCGCGCATGGAGGCGACCAAGGACAAGTTGAACGCCAACTACGAACAGTTCGCGGCGAGCTGCGACCGGACGCACCTCGCCGCGCTCAAGGAGCAAATCGACGCCATTAACGCGCGTTGGTCCCAGCTCAAGCGGCACGGTCTGGTGCGGCGCGGCAACGACATCGACGTGCTGCACAAATACCTGGCGGGCGTCGAGCGCGAGCTGGACGCGGGCGTGACGCCGACGCGGCTCCGCGCGCTCGGCGCCGAGGTGCGCGCGCGCTCTGGCGACGTGCAAGCGCTAGACAACAAGCCGCTGTGCACGCTCTGGCAACAGATACTCGACAAGATCACGGTGAGTGTACACACACACACGCACACGCACGCACACCGCGTGACACACATACATAGTCACCGCCATCGCCAGGGTACAACATATACGTGCGTCAACCAACCGCACGTGTATGTGTACATATAACTCTTTGTGTGTGTGTGTGTTTACACACATGTGTCATGTACATACGCTTATCATCGCGAGTGCACACACACACACATACATAGACATACACGTGTGTGACGTGCACTACATTGCTCAAGTTGTCACAAGTACAGGTGTAGACACACACAGTAAGTATACACACACACACACACACACGATACAGTTGACGATATCACATGTGTGTGTTGTACAATACAATCTCAACTGTATTGTTCACGTTTGTATGTCATTTTTACATTATCGATGTTTGTTTGTAACGTATGAACGTGCGCGCGGTCACCTTAGAACATAATCGTTAACAATAGTTTGATATTAAATACTGTTTTTTGTTTATTGTTGTTGTGTGGCACGGTGTGCTCGTTACTTAACATTTTACAACACACACACACACATACAACAGTCATATGACACACGTGTGTGTGTGTGTGTGTGTTAAATGTTTATTAAATAGATTGGTACATTTATTTATTATAGGGGAAATTGACAGTTAAAAGAATTATGTACAATAATGACTTAAACAATAACATAAAACCATGTATACGGCTCACCACATATTAATGGTTTATTAACTTTAAATATTTATTAAAACAAAACAAATGTCTTTCGACAAGGTCCATAACAAATAACAATCAGTTATAGCTAACCCCCCTCCCTATACAGGGTGGAATTGGACCGCTCCCGGAAACAAAGACAGGTGACCCTACTAGTCCTACTTGTAATGATAGGCTAGAAAAAAAATCGATTCGGATGAAAAAATATTCTTTTTTCACAACGTATTTTAAGTTATTTTCACATACATACATAGCCTCACGCCTGTTTCCCAGAGAGGTAGGCAGAGACTACGGATTGCCACAAACCACGATCCTGACATACCTCCATCGCTTCATTCACACTCATCACAGTCTTCATGCATGCTCTACGGTTACGCGTACTCTTAACCTGACCTTTCGATAATACATCTTCAATTTGATCCAGAAAGGTACGACGTGGTCTTCCCCTTGTAAACGTCCCACTCACACTCGCTTTGTATACTTGCTTAGTCAACCTTTCGTCTCTCATTCTTTCCACGTGGCCAAACCATCTCAGCATTACCTTTTTTATCTTTGTCGCTACTTCTTCATTCACACCACAGCGCTGTCTTATAACACTATTCCTAATTCTATCTTTCAGACTTACACCACACATACTACGAAGAGCTCTCATCTCTACAGCATTTATTCTACTTTCATGTCTTCCCTGCCAAATCCAACTTTCACTACCATACATGAGAGTGGGCACTAATACTCCCCTATGTACAGCTAGGCGTGCCTTTTTAGACACATTCCTACTTTTCATAAAAGCGTACAATGCCCCATTCTCTTTATTGCCAGCATTAACTCGTCTTTCAACATCATTATCATTTTTACCATCACTAGTAAACAGTACATCCAAGTATACAAATTCTTTCACCTGTTCCAATCCCTCACCATTTATAGAAATATTACATTCCGTCATACATTTATCCTTTTCAAAGACCATTACTTTCGTCTTACTTACATTTACTTTCATACCTTTTCTTTCAAAAGCATCATGCATAGTAGTTACCATCGCCTGCAAATATTCAGCCGACGATGCAAGTAAAACCTGATCATCGGCATAAAGAAGACATTTGACGAGTAACTCATTCATTCTTAAACCACATTCATTATTTTTCAAATCTTTCAAACAGCTATCCATGAATAGGTTAAACAGCCACGGTGACGCTACACATCCCTGTCTAACACCTTTATCAATGTTAAACCATTCTGTGTAGGACCCGTTTATCCTTACACAGGCTCTGGAATCCTTATAGATGAATTTCAGCGCCTGAATAAAATGGTCGTCTACCCCATACATCGATAGTACCGACCACAGTTCATTCCTCCTCACTTTGTCATAAGCCTTCTCCAAATCAATGAATGCGCAAAATACTTTCTGATCTTTAGCCAAAAATTTTTGCGTCATACATCGTAAAGAGAAGACTTGATCCGTGCAACCCATACCCTTTTGAAAACCCGCTTGTGCATCCCATATTTTCATTTCGGTCACTTTCACTACTCTTTCAATCAACACTTTCGCATACAGTTTGCCGACAATGCTAAGGAGGCTTATGCCCCTGTAGTTTCTACAATCTTGCCGCGAACCTTTCCCTTTGTAAAGAGGTACGATTACCGCCTGACACCAGTCTATAGGTACTCGGCCATTAGTCCAGCAAAGATTGAAGAGCTGGTATAGGATATTAGTTGTAATATCTTCTCCAGCCGTCAGCATTTCAACTGTAATCCTGTCGTATCCTGCAGACTTACCCGCTCTCATACCTTTCAATGTATTCGTAATTTCTATCTCAGTTAGACATTCTCCATCCTCGAGATCTATTCCATTCACAAATGATAATTTTTGTGGCTCTTCTCTTTCAAACAAACTTTCAAAGCATTCCTTCCATCGTTTTAGCATACATTCTTCTCCATTCATTGTCATACATACATACATATCATCACGCCATATCCCTTGCAGGGTAGGCAGAGAGAACAGAGTGCCAGAGAACTCTATCTCTGCATACTTCACTCGCTTCCTCAACATTCATAATTCTCTTCATACACGCTCGCCGGTTTCAGAGACTCTTGACTCCACCTTCCTTCAGTACATGACCGATCTGGTCTAGGTAGGTTAGTCTCGGTCTCCCTCGGTACCTACATCCTTCCACTTTCGCATTGTATATCTTCTTAACCAGACGTTCGTTCGGCATTGTTTCCACATGTCCGAACCATCGGAGCATTCCCTTTCACATCTTTACACCAATACCTACTCGCTCTCTTACGTCGTCGTTACGAATGCGGTCGGTCAGCCTAACTCCACAGATTTTCCGCAGAGATCGCATTTCGACCGCATTAATTTTACTTTCATACTCTTTTCTGCATACCCAACTCTCGCTTCCATACAGTAATGTTGGGACAAGCACTGCGTTATGTATTGCTACACGTGCTTTCTGGCTGAGGTGGTGGCTGCCGAGAAGTTGCCCCAACGCTCCGTTCACTCTATTTCCCGCATTCACTCTTCGCTCTATATCAGTGGTGTATTTTCCATCTCTGCTAAATCCTCATCCAAGATATACAAATTCATCCACTTGCTCTAGTACATCATTACCTATTGTTACTCTTACATCTGTTCTGGTTTCATCTCTTTCAAAGACCATTATTTTGGTTTTGCTCACATTCACGCGTAGACCCCTTTTCTTACAATCTTCTGTCATTGTGTCGACTAGGGTCTGCAGATCAGTCGCTGACTGTGCCAGCAGGACTGCATCATCTGCAGCGTCATTTGCAGCATCTGCAGCACCATTCATTGTCCTTCCATATTTATCCCTGATAGCTGAGTCTCACTAGCTCTGTATTTTGGGCTTTACCTCGAGCCGCTCTTATGGACTTCCAGAAAAATTTCGAGTTAGCTTGGAAATCCTGCGACAATCTTCTATCATACGTTTTGATCTTCTTTCTTTCTTCTAACAATTTCTTTCACTTCTCTTTTTTTTTCTCTTATATTCTTCTTTGGCTACATCTATATCATCATTTGTTGCTTTCTCCATTCTCTCGTTGGCTCTGACAGCAAGCCAATCTACCCAGGCTTTCTTTTTCTCACAAACTGCACTCTGCACATCTTTATCCCACCATACATTCTTCATCTTATTTACTTTCCTTCTTCTGGTCACTCCACATATTTCTGTAGCAGTATTTACCACATTTTTTTTAAGTCTTCCATAATTCTTCCATATCATTAATATCAACCGAATCATACAACTTTTCTGTCAGTTTACTTTTGTACTTCTCTCTAACAATCTCATCTTGCAAATTTTCTACTTTTATTCTTTTTAGCACGCTTGTCAGGTTATGTATCCGGTTTCGCCACGTTTTCATAAAACCACTTATTCTAGTACATACATACATACATATCATCACGCCATATCCCTTGCAGGGTAGGCAGAGAGAACAGAGTGCCAGAGAACTCTATCTCTGCATACTTCACTCGCTTCCTCAACATTCATAATTCTCTTCATACACGCTCGCCGGTTTTGGAGACTCTTGACTTCACCTTCCTTCAGTACATGACCGATCTGGTCTAGGTAGGTTAGTCTCGGTCTCCCTCGATACCTACATCCTTCCACTTTCGCATTGTATATCTTCTTAACCAGGCGTTCGTTCGGCATTCTTTCCACATGTCCGAACCATCGGAGCATTCCCTTTCGCATCTTTACACCAATACTCTCTTTCGTACCTACTCGCTCTCTTACGTCGTCGTTACGAATGCGGTCGGTCAGCCTAACTCCACAGATTTTCCGCAGAGATCGCATTTCGACCGCATTAATTTTACTATCATACTCTTTTCTGCATACCCAACTCTCGCTTCCATACAGTAATGTTGGGACAAGCACTGCGTTATGTATTGCTACACGTGCCTTCTGGCTGAGGTGGTGGCTGCCGAAAAGTTGCCCCAACGCTCCGTTCACTCTATTTCCCGCATTCACTCTTCGCTCTATATCAGTGGTGTACCTTCCATCTCGGCTAAATCCACATCCAAGATATACAAATTCATCCACTTGCTCTAGTACATCATTACCTATTGTTACTCTTACATCTGTTCTGGTTTTATCTCTTTCAAAGACCATTATTTTGGTTTTGCTCACATTCACGCGTAGACCCCTTTTCTTACAATCTTCTGTCATTGTGTCGACTAGGGTCTGCAGGTCAGTCGCTGACTGTGCCAGCAGGACTGCATCATCTGCATAAAGCAGAGCAGTGACCACTGAGTCGCCCATCTGGACTCCCACATTCATATCGTTCAACCTTTGAAGACATTTATCCAGATATATGATAAACAGCCTGGCTGACAGAACGCACCCCTGCTTAACGCCGATATTGACGTCAAACCAAGGCGACATTCCATCATCCAGCCGCACACAGGCTCTACAGCCCATGTAACTAGACTGCACAGCCTGTAGCAGTTTACCGTTAATACCATACTCCGGTAAAATGTCCCAAAGTTCCTTTCGTACAACCGTGTCAAATGCTCTCTCCAGATCCACAAAACTGCAGAAAACCCTCTGACCTAGAGCCAGATGCTTCTCCACAATGTTGCGCAGAGAGAACACTTGATCCATGCATCCCCTTCCACTCCTGAAACCTCCTTGTGTCTCACACAGTAAACCATCGGACACCATCCTCATTCTCCTTTCAATAATTTTACCATACACTTTTGCTGCCAAACTGGTCAAGCTTATGGCTCTGTAATTTGCGCAGTCATAACGTGAACCCTTGTTTTTAAACAAAGGCACGATGACTGCGCTATTCCAGTCCCTGGGAACCATTCCCGAGCTCCAACATAAATTGAGGAGCAACAGGAACGCCTCCCAGACACAAGAGCCACCGAGCTTGATCATCTCGGCAGACACCATATCAATGCCCGCTGCCTTACCATTTTTCAAACTTCTTATCGCTTACTTATTCTAGTCATTACTAGAAAGTGGTCTGTATGAATACCAATACCGCGATATACCCTAGTGTCTAGAACTTTCTTTCTGAGCCTTTCATCTACTATCACAAAATCAATCATACTCTTTCTCACATTCTTCGCTTCTCGTGTATACATATGGATCTTTTTGTGTTCAAACATAGTGTTTGTAACCCAAAGGTTCCATTCCAAGCACACTTCTAGTAAACTTTGTCCATTTTCATTCACATTTTCATCGCCAAACCTTCCTAAAACTTTTCCAAATCCTTTTCAGCTCACTCCAACCCATCCATTAAAATCACCTAGCAAAATCAACCTTTCATTGCACTTACACAATCTCAAAACATCTCTTAGTTCCTCCCAGAATTTGTCCCTTGCATCCTCTTCATACTTATTTGTATATAAACCTGTGTTCACTGGAGCATATACTCCTACCACAAAAATACGGGTTAGACCCACTTTCATTCTTGTCCATAATAATCTAGCATTCACACATTTATACTCTTTCACACACTGAGCCATTCGCGCAGAAAGAAGGAGACCAACTCCCTGGCAGGCTCTGTTCCTTGATACCCCAGCCCAGTATGCTGTGTAAGTTCCATGATTAGTTATTTCACACCCCTTTCGCTTCGTCTCATTCACACAAAGAATATCAATCTTTTTATCATCCATCATTTGACATACCTCATTTAATTTCTCGTTCATTCCGCCTCCTACATTTAACGTGGCAAAACGGCACTCCGTAGACCGCTTTTCGCCCTCATTGGGAACGAGACGTGAAGGGTTGCGAGCCGCATCGCCGTCATTTGGAATTTTAATATTTTTATAAGAATTCATAGCGTTCCCACGAGAATTAGGGTAGTCAAAGGTCACACCACCCCCACAGAGCCCTTGTGTGAGGGCAAGATGGAATCACTACTGTGCCCTGTGACCACCAACACATGCACCCTCCGTTTTCAACCAGTTTACCCTCTGGCCGCGAATCCTTCAGCACGGGTCGATTTACACCTTTTTTTTTTTTTTTTTTTTTTATTGGTGGGCTATGGGTGCGTCTCGCCCCGCTGAATCGGTCCGGGGTGACGGAAAGGCGGCGCGTGACCCCATAGACCCACCGTAAAACCTTCTCTCTTCGCCGTGCGAGCGGACCACCGGTACTCGATTTTAACTTCGGTGGCCCGCCCGGCGGTTTACCCTCGCGGGTTCCTCTCGTCGACGCCCCGACAGATTTCGCCGTCGGGGCGTCGCCCTCACGCGGTGGCCTCACGTCGGGTGACCGGACAATTCCCCGGTCCGATCACCCGAGGCCTCGGTTAGGGCGGCATCAGGCGCAGGTATTCGCGCCTGCGCCGCCCCGGCCGCTGACGGCGGCCCGGGTCGCGGAATTCCTCCCGGACTCGTTCCGCCGCCTCCTTCTGCGAAATGACAGCCTCGCAGAAGGCGGCGACCGCGTCCCAGTTCCTGACGCTGTCGACCATCGCTCTCGCGACAGCCGGCAGCGTCAGGTCGGCACCGATAACAGCGACGAGGTCACGGCGCTGCCGGTCAAAGCCCGGACACGCCTCCAGCGTGTGTTGCGCCGTGTCCTCGTCACTGCTGCAATGGTGGCAGAACGAAGTCCACTCCCTACACGCGACCGTGTGCAGGTAAAAGCCGAAGCATCCGTGCCCCGACAACACCTGCACCAGTCGAAAGGAGAGGACTCCGTGCCGCCGCTCCATCCACTCCATCAATACGGGCCGGAGAGCCTCGACGGTGACGACACCGTGTCTAGGCCTCTCCAGCCGCGTAGCCCAACGGGCGATGACGTCTCGGCGGGGGTCGATTTACACCTTGGATCGGGGGTTATATTTCGGAGTTTTCCTTCTCCTAGATAGATTGCAGATCAATGCTAACGACGCCTATCTCCCCGGGTTATATTTCGGTGTTTTCCTTCTCCTAGATGAGTTGCAGCACAATGCTTACGAGGCTCATCTCCCCGCGTTATATTTCGGAGTATTCCTTCTCCTAGATAGGTTGCAGCACAGTGCTAACAAGGCCTATCTCCTCGGGTTATATTTTGGAGTTTTCCTTCTCCTAGATAGATTGCAGACCAATGCTAACGAGGCCTATCTCCCCGACTTTTACATGAGCTATTTTCACATTCCATCGTATTAGGACGGCACTGTCCGGCATGTAACGATAATTCCATAAAAATACGTAACTTTACTCAGATGAGAAAAGACGCAATCTATTCAAAACTCACGATCATATGTTCAAGAGTTCAACGATCTAATGGTGAAAAAAAAAAATTTTTGGCTCCCAATCGATTTTTTTCTTGCCTATCATTACAAGTAGGACTGGTAGGGTTTGTTTTCGGGAGCGGTCCACTTCCACCCTGTATACTGTACAATGTACTGCTGAATACTAAATAGCTAATAATATACGAGTTGTTATATATTGATTATCAATGACAACAATTCAGCCCTAATTTATTGTACCAAGTGTATTGTTCAGTGTGAATACACTTGTGTTGAATATATATATGCCGTTGATACACAATATTTTATTAAAACTGAAAATAACGATACATAAAATTGTCTTGGCGATAATACGTGGCGACCCGGTTAGTTGTGATAAAGGGACGGACGGACGGACTGGCAGAATGTAAAAGGCGACTGATGTCATATATTATATAAAGGGACGGACGGACGGACTGGCTGAATGTAAAAGGCGACTGATGTCATATATTATATAACCTGACCACGTGCGGTAGTTAACGTATATCTCGTCATCACACTTTCAATTAGTGTAATGGAAACGTCATATATTTGTATTACATACTTGTGTACATAATTGTTTAAGCTTGCTTTATATCAATAGACGTCTTCACGATATAACCAAGATATATCGATGCTTTTTCAACAATGGATTCAATATGTTTGTAAAAAAAAATTTTTGAATCATATACATAAATGCCCAGCAACTTGATTTCGTCAACTTTGTGCAGTTTTTGGTTTTTTTAAAACTAGTCAAATAATATCGGATATATTTTTTCATGTATATATGTAACATTTGAACACTTTTTAGTATTAAGTTTCGAGCTGGTTCTCAGCGCAATATATGTCGCATCGATAAAGATCATCTTGCAATGCTTGAGTGTCACTGACACTTTTCATATATTTTCATATCATCAGTAAAATTCAATATTTGGGCATTCAAAAACAGCTTTCGATATCTGATATAAATATAGTAAATAGAAGAGGTCCGAGTGAGGAACCCTGCGGTACACCACACGTAACGCTCATCCATTATATATAGATATCTGTATTAATACATGTTGAACTACAATGATGATCTGTTGTGGTTGGTCGCTATTGTGCACTTGTATATATATATACACACACTGCTGTCGGTCGGTCGGTCACCGCTGTGTGTTCGCAAGGTAAGTGTGTCGGTGCTTATTCGTTTGCTGACTAACTATATGTAGTGTAAATGTTTGTGGTGTGGTGTTTGTGTCGCGCTGTACATACATACATACATGCATAGACATACATACGAGGTGCATAACGCAGGGCATCATGCTTCCATCACCCATCACACATGAGAGCACGCGCCGCTTGGACGGGTCGCGCGGCGGGTCCGCATCACAACTAACATTGTAAATAACAGTGTCGCTCTAACAAGCTAATGTGAGGCGCTAAAGTGGAGCGGTTTGTGGTTGCAGGCCGCCGGGCGCGACGACACAGCGCCCTCCCTAGTCGAATACGAGAATGTCACTGACACTATCAAACGACGCCTCGAGAGCCCCGTAGACACTCCAGAGACTGAGAAACCAGACTTCAAAAAGTCTAAGATACCTCTGGCTTTAAAGAGCCCCGTACCTATTAGAAAGGAAATCAAGGAGGGGGGCAACAGGAGTAGGGGCTCCTCTCTCGAGCGAGGCAAACGGAAAACCGAGAGTCCCATGTCGGATAGTGTCAGCAGCGCAATGTCCGTGGACTCCATAGAGCCGCCCTCGTCGCGCGTCAGTTCCGTGCCGACCACACCGGAGACACCTAAGAAAGATAGTAGCACTTTCAATCTACTGAAAGACAGCGATCTGTTCACGCAAATATCTAAAAATAAAATACAACCGAAGCAAGAGGAGCAGCCGGCGGCGCCCAGGGCGGACCCCTGCCACGTAGTTAACGTTAAGGAACACGAGATCGTCAAGTCCACAGTGAGCCCTATACAACCCATGGAGATATACCCCTTCGAGACCGTCGACGCGCTCGTCGAGTTCGTACCACAGAACGTGGAGACCGTTGAGATTATTGACGACACTGAGAACGAATCGTTGAGCGAGTCCGATGACGACGCTCAGTCCGACGCCCATGAGCGACGACCCGCCGTCGACCTTGGCTCTGAACCCAAAACCTTCGTAGTCGAAGTGAAGACTCTCGAACAGAGGATGAGACCTACACTAGGTATACTCAAACGTAAAATTAGTACTGAAGACGAAACGCCCAAAACGATGCGTGTGAGTATGGATGTACCCGACCTGATACCGTCCACCGACAAACAAGAGGAGGGCGACTCGACCGGGACGCCGCCGCCAACGCCGTTAGACGAGGACCAGGCAGGGGGGTGTCCGTTACTTTTCGATTTGGCTGTCCGTCAGAAGGAGGCGCAACGTAACCTTCGCAGAGACGAAGTCAACGAATACCTTATTCTGGACGAAGTTCCTAAAGATCAGGCAGCTCTACCGGAACCCTCGGCCACTAAAGATACTTTTGACAAGAAACAGAAGGTGGACGCTAACGATAAGTCAAGTGGTAGTGTGGCGGACGTTAGCGATAGTGGTACCAGTCCAGATGCGGTCACGGTCCAGTCTGAGATATCTATCCCGGAAGATGAAGTAATTTACTCTGAAGTTGTGGAGCCGCCCCAGGTAATCGTTATGTTATTGTGTACCTACATGTTGTATTAGTCGTTGGTCGTGTCTAGTGTGCGGGCCATGGCTCGCGTGTGTACCACACACGACACACACACGGTGAGATGTCGACGACGTCAACTCTAAGCTAACAAAATAACTGTCCACAGTATTACAACTGTAACGTATATTCCAGTTGCGTTCGTCGTCGTGTAGCGAGTTTGACGACAAACAACCACTGTCGACGTCGACACCCATCAAGGCGGCCGACACCGGCAAGAAGCAGGCGTTGGTGGTCGCCATGTCGCCCAAGCTTGCCGGCAAATCGGACAAAACCACCGGTTCCGTCGCCGTCAAAGAGCCGAAGAGTCCCATGTTAGGTGTCAAGTCGCACATACCCATCAGCAAGGACAGACTGAAGGTCGTACAGCACGAGAAGTATCAGCGGACGGACGAGTACGGCGCCGAGGTGAGTGCGTGGACGAAGGTGTCACGAGCACGTACCGTGTTCACACAAAGTACTTTGTGCACGGTTAGTGTGTTGGCGTGTGTAGTACATATATGTGTAGTATTGTACACGTTGAACGTTCGTGTGCAGTCGCCGACGTCGCCGGTGGCGGAGGGTGCGCCGAGCCCGCCGGCGGGGTGCACTATACGTGCGCGGTTCGGTAGCGCGTGCGACGCGGAGCTGGCGCAGTTCGAGTCGGAGGCGGGCGCGTTGGCGCGACGAATGGACGTGATGTTGCTGACTGTGGGCGGCGTCGCCTCCGAGCGGGACCCCGCTAAGCGGCTCGAGGTAATTCCGCTGACGGTCCGCTGTCGTGTGTGACGTCACATGCCGCTAATCGCTCTCGTGCACTGTGCAGATATTGAAGAACCAGTTGGGCGGCCTGGCGCCGGACGCGGCGGCGCTCATATCGCGCGGCGACTCGCTCGTGTACGCGAAGCACAAGGACAACCCGCTGCTGGCGGACTACTTGCAGACACACTTCCAGGTGCGTACACGTGGCCCGGTGACGTCACTCACCGGCCTACCCACTGACACGTCACTTGGATGTAGTGACATACACCCCTACGTCCACCGCTATACATACAGCTCGTTAGGTATGTTCAGTGTCGCACGTACATTACGGGTGAGTGCTTCCAGTGACACGTGACGTCAGTTGTGTTGTCCGCGTGGTAACTAGTTAGTAATACAATTGGTTATTTAATTTTTCATGGGAATCGTAAAAAAATCCGGCCAAGACAGTATCGAGTGAGTGTACGTCAGCACTATCTACTTGGAAACCCATAACAACAACTGTGAGCCGGCAATTCATCTGTCGAGTGCGTGTGTGTGCGTGCGTGCGTGCGTGTGTGTGTGTGTGTGTGTGTGTGTGTGTGTGTGTGTGCGTGCGTGTGTGTGTGCGTGCGTGTATGTGTGTGTGTGCGTGCGTGTGTGTGTACGTGTATGTATGTGTGTACGTGCGTATGTGTGCGTGCGTGCGTGTGCGTGTATGCGTGTGTGTTTATGTGTGTGAGTCGACAGTGTGACCTATGAAGAGATGTATCAATAATGTTTAGTGCCATGCTGTTATGTACAATACGTGATGTGTGAGTGTTGGTGTGTGTTGACACAGGCTGTGTGTTGTAGGACAAGTTACGCAACAAGTGGTCCATGGTGATGTCAGAGATAGAATTGAAGCGGAATCAGGCGCTCACCGCCGAGGACAATCTCAAGGAGCTCAACAAACTACTCGACGAGCTGCAGCAGTGGCTCGAGACGAACGAAAACGACCCGGTGAGTGACACAGTTGTGTGACCGACCGCTGTCACAATACATATTGTGTGTTACAGTAGCGCGTGTGTAACACACAGGAGCGGCTGCGGGCGGAGTACGCGGAGCGCGAGGCGAGCGCGGAGCGAGTGCAACAGCTGTGCCGCGAGCTGCGCGCACAGCACGTGGGCGTGCGCGAGCGCACCGTCGGCGACGTGCTGGCCGCGTGGGCCGCGCTCGGTGCACGCGTGGGCGCGGCCGGGAGCGCCGGCGCCGTCGAGGGCGAGGCGCGCTGCGGCGAGTGGGTGCGTCGCGCTAACCTGGCGCGCGAGGCGGTCGCGGCGCAGGCGGCGGCGCTGCGCGCACACCCGCTCGGCGCCAGGGACTACGACGACTTCCCGTTGCAGGAGGACGCGCTCGCTGTACGTACACACAGACACACGCGCACGCACGTAATATATATGGGTCATTCCAAGCCAAATCAACAAATTTCTACCTGACGCCCTCGATTTCGCTAAAAAAATTTTCTACCTCTTGGAAAACATTGTTCAGAATTATTTCAATTTATTTTTCCGACACAAAAAAAGTTATATATTTTTAAAATCATTCTGAAAACATAACCTCCATATTTTGTAATAAAATTTAGATGATACCTTCCTTACTAATAATCAATTCCTGAATTATTACGTTATATCAATTGGAGGTAACTCTTAAGTCCATATCATTCTTGAAGTTCTCACATTTCAGTATAACAAAAAGAACGTTCATAATTTGTTCAAATAATGTCAATAAAGGAAAACAGCTATTTTTTTACTTTATTGAAAAAAAAATACTGTTTTTTGGGAGATAATCATTTAACATTTTAAAATTAAATTTGATTCTTCAACTTTTGAGGTTATACGAGGAAATTAAAAAAAAAATCATAGCAAAGTTATATAAAATATGCCAAAAGCAAATTGAAAATTATAGATAGCGCATAGATAGCACAGATACCGCCTCCCGCCCCCCTCACAGTCCGAGTGATGTTGTTCTAATAGCGGCTGTACACACTGGACGAGACACCCCGAGACGGGCCGAGAGCGAGTGTGTACATGCGCGCTCTCGTTCTCGCCTCGTCCACGGTGGTGTAGTGGCAGCACGATTGGGCCGGAATCCCACTTCAAATCCCGCTTGTAACATCATTTTTCGCTTCGTAATCGGGTTTGTATAAATGACACTTAAATTAGCATCAATTTATAAAATTAACACAAAAAAAGCAATATGTGTGTTCCCGCTAATCATAAATCATTTTGCATTTGTAATAGCAAACGTGTAGTAGGTAAGTGTGACATTAGAGCTTGCGAAAAAAATCATTGGATATGAAATTTCACATGTGATATCATTGTGAGAAAAAAAGATAATTTCACGAAATGAAAGTAGCAATCATTTCCATGTGTAGTGCACATGCTCCGTCTCGTTTTCCTAGCGATACTTAACGAGACCCTTTGACTCGGGCGCAAAAACCGACAGGTGACCGAGACTAAGCGAGGCGAGACGAGAGTACCACGTACACACTCGCTCTCGGCCACAGCCGCTATTGTCATCGCCAAGTTAATGATCGATGTGTAAACATAACTTCAAACATATATAATATATATATTGTACGATCAGCGTATAAAGTCGTCGATGACGGAGGTGGCCGCCACCATAGACGAGACCGAGCGCGAGTACGCGCGCGTCACCAAACGTACGCGTGACGTGCCCGCACAGGCGCGGCGCGTGCGCGACAAGCTGCGGGACGAGTGGGCCGCCCTGCAGCGGGCGTACACCGACAGACACAACAGGTGAGTGAGACACAGAGACACAGACACCTCGTGTTACATATATATATGGTGTGGTGTTTGACAGGACACGTATACATTGGGGTTCATTAACGACTTATGACATTCGATCACTTGTTATCATAATATAAATTTAAAGCAAATGCTACTTGCATTGTATTATCTTAGGAATTTACAAGTCACAATATACATTGGTCATCTCCAAGGTGTTGTGTGGTACTTATACATGAAGGTATTGTGGTATACAGGTGGAGCAAGTGTCAGGCGACGTGGGCCAACCTGTATTCACTGCTGGAGTCGTGCGGCGAGTGGCTGGACGGGGCGGAGAGGTCGCTCGCAGCCGCCAACGATACAAATATACCGCTCAAAGATCTGAAACAGAAGGTTCGAGATCTGGAGCAACAGGTACGTCACACAACTGTAACTGTTCACGTCACATGTTTATGTGGTAACTGTTGTGTTTGAAACACATGTATGTGTGTGCACTGTGTATAATGTTGTATTGTATGTACTCGTATGTGCACGTGTATAGTTATATCATGTATACGGGCGCTATGACAGCGGTGCTGTA
Organism: Lymantria monacha; assembly: GCA_905163515.2. Classification (NCBI taxonomy): domain Eukaryota; kingdom Metazoa; phylum Arthropoda; class Insecta; order Lepidoptera; family Erebidae; genus Lymantria; species Lymantria monacha. Next base: position 253,399 of record LR991103.1, read on the forward strand.
TGTGTACACCACAGATGGCGGCGCGCAGCACGCAGGCGGCGGAGGCGCGCGCGGCGGGCCGCGGCGTGGTGGCCGCGTGCGGTGCGCCGCTCGCCGCCGACGTACAGGACCAGCTGGAGCTACTCAACGAGCGCTGGCACCACGCGGCCGCGGCGCTCGCAGCACTGGCTGACAAGTATGCACACACTGATTACACATCATGTGTTCATCATCACCATAGTTCATACGTGTCCCACTGCCGGACACGAACCTCCTACACAACAAGATGGGTGACCTGCTATACCACCACACTGCTCAAAAGATTTAATGTATGTTGGATATTTGTTTAGCTTCCTATATACGGACCAATCAGCTGAAGACGGCACCGACATTACCTTTCTCCGAGCAATGGACCCAACAGTCTGGCTAGAAAGTTATTTAGTCTATTAGCACTGTGAGCCTTGATATACTTCAACCCGATGACGTGGACAGTTTCTACGAACCTGTTGTTCATATTGCTCGATGATTCGCACTCGTCTAGACATTGGATGCTATTTTCTGAATACATAATTCATCATAAAGAGGGTTTTCCTCTGCAGAAAGTCAATCGGTTTTTGGTCTCTCTAGTTTCTCTGTCCATATCCACAATGTCCCACCCTCAACACATCATCACGTGCTTTGCCCAGTTTCGCGTTAGTCGTGCATAACCACCTTGAAGTGGGTTTTGGACGCGTGTATGGCATTCTCTCTCGACTCTCTTCACGTTGTCTACGAGTGACCTCGAACGATAAACACTACGCTGCCTTGGTATGGCTGCTCGCCCTCCTCCTAGAAGAACAAGTTACCAGGCGAGAGGATTATTATGTCCACATCTCTGACAATCCTTTCTTTTTTTTTTTAATCGCTGTGGAAACGCATTTGCGCGCTATCCCCCACCGGTGACAGACGAGGGGGAGTGTGGGACTCATCGGCCAGCTGGAATTCGACCGGAATACCCACTAAAACCACAGCGGCTCCTTCCGCGCTTTTACGGGGAGCCGGAGAGATCGTCTACTGACATTCGATTCCCGGCACCCCCACGCTTGGCCTTCTGGCCACGTCCTATCGTCCCTCAAGGCGGTGGGAGGAGGTGCGCATAACGGCGCCTCCTCCTCCCCGGTCGCCGGCGGCGAAGCGAGTCAGCTGACGCAAGCGCCTCGCGTTCCCGCTCCGCGGCCTCCTTCCTTTTCATGATGGCCTCACAAAAGGAGGCCATCGACGACCAGCATCTGTCGCTGTCAAGCATCTTCGAGATGATGGTCGACAACGACAGGTCTCTCCCAACGACCGCTGATAAGACGTAGCGCTGGGGCCCCCAGGCAGGGCATACCTCCAGAGTGTGACGCGCATCATCTACTGGCGCACCACACTCGTGACATCTTGGGGCCCCTTATCTTCCAATTCTGTGCAGGTACTTACCAAAGACCCCATGCCCGGTAAGCACCTGCACCATCCTAAAGCTTAGGCTGCCGTGCCTTCTATTAATCCAGTGGTGGAGATGTGGCGCAACCGCCTCCACAGTCCCCCGCCCTGCTACGGGGGACTCCAGATCTTCTCTCCACCGCTGAATGACTCCCCTTCGGGCCACTTCCAGTACTCTGCCCAGTCTCCTTACAGAGACTTGCTCGTCGTCGGCCCGCGCCGCGACGCCGAGCCGGTAGACCTCAGCCAGGGCCTCGGCCACAAGTGGCCAAGGTGGGTCGCCCGCCAGCAACGTCGTTGCGGTCCATGACACCGTACGATAACCACTGATAGCCCTCACCGCCATGGCCCTCTGAGGGCGTCGCAGAAGGGCCCTGTTGCGGGCGGTGTGGGAGTCCGCCCAAATAGGGACACCATACAGCGCCATGGACCGCACCACTCCGGCGTATAAACGCCGACAGGACGACCCAGGACTGCCTGTGTTTGGCAGAAGCCTACCTAACGCCGCGGCTGTCTTGACGAGCCTCGGAACGAGCTGGGCAAAGTGCGTCCCGAAACTCCACCTAGAATCAAGGTGCAGACCCAGATATTTCATCTGAGCCCGCACCGGCACAGCAACTCTGACAATCCTACAATGTCCCAACCATACACTTTATTGTTAACATCAATCTTGAGGCATCTGACGTCACAGAACAAGCGCGCCAAATGGTTAACTTACCGACCTTCCGTGTCATCATTTTGCGCGATGCACAATGTGTTGTTCTGAGTGTGGGTGTAGTCCCCCGCAGCACAAGGATTGTTATATCAGTGCAGGGTGACACTGGTGGTAGTGCACACGTTTAAAGAACAATAATAAATACGTGCATATTGTCTATTGTGTTGTTATTGTGACGTCATTGTTCAATATTTGTATATTTTTAATATTAGTTGTTATATTCACGTTTGTTCGGTTGTGGTCTCTATTTTCGTTACATGTATCTATGGTGACCACATTGTGTCCGTCGCACAGGATCAGCAGTGCGGAGGCGCAGCCCGCTAGTGCGGCGGGGGCGGGGCCGGGCGGCGCGCGCGCCCAGCTGCACCGCGTCGCCGAGCTGCTGCACACCACCAGCGCCAACGTGTCCGACGACACGAGCCTGTCGATACGACTCAGTCTCGTGAAGGTACACACACACACTAACATTGCTAGGTACAGCTACGTGGTACACGTGCGTGTGACGCCCCACACGCACGCGCGTCGTATTGCCAACACTACAACAGTGTCACACACGTCACCGTGTGTACGATAGGTGGAGCACCCCCCTTCACTCTATAACACTTATATATATGTTTTTGTACAACTTTATATCTGAATTTTACATATTGAAAAATATTTAATCATAATATATGACAATTTGCAAGGATAGAGTTCTCTGGCACTCTGTTCTCTCTGCCTAACCTGCAAGGGATATGGCGTGATGATATGTATGTATGTATGACAATTATATGTATAATTGTTAATTAAACCAAAACTACATACCGTCACCGTATCAAATAACAAAATAACAATGGAAATACATATTTTGTTGTAATATGTACTCGTAATTAATTAGTGGACAGTGTGTGGTGTCACGTGTTACGTCCGTCATACGCACTATACCTCCGAGGGTGTCGTGGAAACAGACTATTAGATCATTAACTGGCAACTTAATAAATCATCACCCTTTTTAATAATTGACATGTCGCGTGACTTGTTTTAAAATAGTTACGATAAGAAAAAATTGTGAAATATCATAGTGTGTGTGTGACATACCGGCGACACGTGGCGGCGGCGCTACAGTGTTGGCGCGCGTCCAACACGCGTGTGTGTGCGGGCCACACGACAACACACTGTAGCCCCATACACATAACGCACAATGTCCCATCACACAACCTGTACACACTTAAATATATATTACTCGTGCGGCGACATGTTTGATGTTATATTTAATAACTGATATTGTAACTGTGTGCGTGTGTGTGTCAACACGTACGTTATGTATATTGACGTTATGACTACATAAATAAATTACAAATTGTTTTATATAATAAAACATAAGATGCATTTGATTCAGTATATAGATACGAGTTATTTAAAATACTAACATTAACAAACTGTAGTTAGGTTCATTGCATGTTGTGTGTATCGTTGTCACGCGTGTATATACAGGGTGGAAGTGGACCGCTCCCGAAAACAAAGACAGGTGACCCTACTAGTCCTACTTGTAATGATAGCTAGAAAAAAAATCGATTCGGACGAAAATATTTTTTTTTCACAACGATTTTTAAGTGTTTTCCACATTCCATCGTATTAGGACAGTGCCATGTAACGATAATTCCATAAAAAATACGTAACTTTACTTAGATGAGAAAAGACGCAATCTATTCAAAACTCACGATCATATGTTCAAGAATTCAACGACCTCGCGTGGTGAAAAAATATTTTTTTTTTCATCCGAATCAATTTTTTTCTTGCCTATCATTACAAGTAGGACTAGTAGGGTTACCTGTCTTTGTTTTCGGGAGCAGTCCACTTCCATTCTGTATAGTTAACTGCACTATAGTTCATCTAATCTAAGAAGTGCATTTTGACATTTCGCATTTTTTGATGATGACATGATCGCAAACAATTAATTTGGAATTTTAAAGAACTATCAAGTTATTTAGAATATTAACGTTACGAGTGACTTTCTTGTACAATATTCTAATGTTGAAACTCGTAAAACTAATTTAAAATAAAAATAATATGATAAATAGTAATTATTATTGACGATTTTACAATGTCACGTCATCACGTTCTGTACAGTAGTGCTTGATAACTTTCAATTCACGAATATTCAAATAATCGGTAAAAATATTAGAATAATATAATTGATCGAATTGAGATTTTGACAGAGATGTACGTTTCGACAATTTTATTGATAAGGAAATATTATTATTAATGTTCGTGACGATGATAATTCAAGTAATAGTAGTGATTCTAAATAAATAGCTATTTTCAAAACCAGTTTTTGTTTTTACTTAACCTAATATTACTAAATATGATGAATAAATTTTATGCTGAAACAATTAAATTTCTTTAGTATTAATTTAGTACTTAATTTATTCATCTCCTTTTTGAAAAAGAAAAATAAACCGATTATTAATTAAAAAGAATCAATATCGATTTTCCCCTAAAATCGGATATTTTCGATAGCGATTATATGGTTCACATACCTAGACAACTTACTCCGACAGCTGTCAAACTGCACTTCTTAGATTAGATAGACTATAGTAACAAAAATTAAGGAATATAAAAAAAAAATCTAAGTACATACATACATACCATCACGCCATGTCCCTTGCAGGGTAGGCATAGAGAACAGAGTGCCAGAGAACTCTATCTCTGCATACTTCACTCGCTTCCTCAACATTCATAATTCTCTTCATACACGCTTGCCGGTTTCGGAGACTCTTGACTCCACCTTCCTTCATTACATGACCGATCTGGTCTAGGTAGGTTAGTCTCGGTCTCCCTCGGTACCTACATCCTTGAAAAATTAGATTTGCTGTCGAATAAAGGATCCCGACTGTTCAGTTGTCATGTTCTATTATTAAAATATATTTCATTTTCTGCAATAGTATTTATTCAATAATATATTATGGAATTCTAGACCACCGGACATCTAAGTGCTTGTTTTTTTCTTTTCAGTTTTTTTATTATGTACGTAGTTTTGGTGACTTTTTACGCAGTCGGGTTTTATTGATTTTTTATTCATTTTTTTTATTTTATACTTTTAGTTATAAATAGCTAAGTAGCTATAGTTATCTTATTTATTAATAAGTGGGTAAGTACCTAACTATATATAGTTTTTCGATTGAAGTTGAGTATTAAATCGTTAGAAATTGGAGATGGGCGACCGCGTCAGACATTAGATGCTTTAGGTAGGACTATCTATGGTATATTGGATAATATACCTACTAGATACTTCAGTATATCTCCATCCACATCCATTTATATGAATTTTTCGTCTTTTCATCGTAAATTTCTACTGTCTAAAAAACCTATATGTGAGAAAGTTTGTTACGAAACTTTAAATCGATATAGAACCTAAACGGCCGGTCAAATCGAAAAATGTTGAGAAAAAACTAAAAATGATTTTTAAATACCTATTTAAAGATACCCCACTCGATATAGTTTGTTGACTTTAATTTTTTTTTCACAATATGGCGTCCGGTAGTCGCCATATTGAATTTTCAATAACGGCATATCTTTAGTGACAATCACCGGATTAAGAGGAATCGATTGACGTGCGAATCATAAAAATCGGCCCAGGCGTTTGGTATATATAGTGCTTCAAAGGAACATACAAACATACATACATACATACATAGACTGTTAAACACAATACCACTCCTTTGCAGTCGAGTAAAAAGGCCAATAATTTGCCTAATTAAGGATATTTGGATAGATTTGGATAAAATGGATGAACGAAGGATATCGTCAGTAATTTTTCAACTTCAAAGTGTCCCGAAAATCCTTAAAAAAATTCAAAACGATGCGATTTTTTTTCTTAGTGCACCGAAGCTTCAAATTTATTTTTTTCGCAAAAATCACCATGTCCATGACCAATCAAAGATTGACGATAACTCCGCGGCAAATCATCGTACAATCTTCATGAAAATATCAAACTAATGAAGATTAAATTTTCTACCAGAGTTTTTGAGTGGAATTATAAAAAAGTTTTTTGAAGTCCGTAGACCATTTCTTAGACGAGAAAACATGGGAATTTTTTTTTTGTAGTTTCCATGGAATTTCTCCAGACTCAAATATGAAAAGGAAATTTTCATAGTCATATCTGAAAACTAGATACTTGGAGCTACAATTTGCTTTTTTTTATTTGCTGTACGATTATTTTCCTCGAAGTTACAGTTCGTTGAATTTTACCCAAAAATTTATATTTTTTTTGTATCCCTTAATTTTTGTTACTAGTTTATATATAGTTGTAAATAGTGTTGTGTTATTGTTGTGTCGCGTACTGAGCCCCGCCACGTGCAACACGTGCTAGTTGATACTGTTCACTCGTACAGTTGTTGTATGTGTTACACACACACACACGTAATAATAGTAGGATGGACATTTGACCGAAAACTTGAAACCGTCATATTATGATGATCTCGTATTGTATTCAAAATTTTAATATTTTAACTTGTCATTAAATAAAGTTAGTATTGTAAATTATTTTGATAACATTTTATTTGATGCGGAGGAGGTGCTGCAATGTTATAAATGTAATAGAAAAGTGCTTTATAAAGTTTTCGTTTTCCAACAACATTTCCAAATGATACCATTAACAATGTGGTCATAACGTTGGTGACTATTGTTTAACTTACAGCCGGGCAATGATTAATGATTGAAGGAAACTAAAACGCGAAGAGCTTACAAATTGTTGAATAAAACTGTAACTCGACAGTGACAACAATTGGCTATTATATGTAACTGATTGTCAATACTTATATAGAAAATACAATATTAGAATAATATATGTAATATAAGTATAGTATTATTGTATACGCACACACATATATATGTATATGTACATGTTGCGTCGTACGTGTGTGTGTTGCAGTAACATTGTGGTAGGTCCGCGCTACACTGTGTACAGCACGCGGCGTCGTCCGTCCCACTACGTACAGTAAACTGTACAGGTGGTGCGACGCCCTCGTGTGTATAAATAGCACGAGTGAACTATATATATATATATATAACTTAGAGGAGGAATGCATTGGCAACAGAGGAATGCATTGGCAACACCGAGCGATCAGCTGTGTCTGTTTTTGCTCTCATACTTTATTTTAATTTTATATTTAATTTAGCTTATTCTTATTACTCTTTTACCAATTTCGCATTCTTTAAATAGCAACTTAATGTTTAATTGCTTTTCCAACACCAGTTAGTTGCCAAAACTATACTTTATAAATATTTCGTAAGTGTCGGTGACAGTGTTGTTTTTACCAGTGTTTTAGATTTGTAATATAATCTGCTGTTTTCGTTGTTGTCTCATAATAAGGTAACTTATTTTATTAATAAAATAGTGATCATAGTAGCTATATTATAGTAGTGCTGTAGTAGTATATATATTGACATAATTTTCAAAATTTAATAGTTAACCGTTTACTACCTACCTTAACTTTCTGTGTTTGCTGCATTTCTCATTTGCTTCTAAGATATTAACTAATATTACATTACATAATGTTGACCCGCAAGGCCTTCGCTCGCCAGGAGGAGACTAAGCTCCATTTGGCTTTGAGTGAATTGAAGGCAGCAAAGGAATTATGCAGTGAATTAGGCAAGGAACGAGATGACAGCGAGAGGGAACTGTTAGACTTGCTCGATTCTAATAAAAACTTAAAACTAGAAATGACACAGCTGCATACTGAACTTAGTGAGGCTGTACAAGCCCGGGATAGCCTCCAAATTATTGTGGATGGTTTTCAAGAGTGTAGTCTAGAATATATAAACAGTCTTAATCGCATAACTACACTTGAACACCAACTACAAGAGGCGAATAATCAAATAAAAGAGTTTGAAAATGCCAAGTATAATATGACAGCCTCACTAAACCAAAGCCTATTTGATGAGCTGATTACCAGTGCTCCAAACTTGGTTTCTCCTGCACCTGAGATTTCCTTCATACCAACTGACACAGTTGAAGATTTTTTACCATCTTGCAATGAGGGGGTATCTGAGTGCGGTAGGAACTATACATTAAAAAAGTTTAGGAAAATTGTCAGAATAAATAAATATATAAGGAAAACACAAAACCTGGTTAAAAAGCACAAGTTTTTCATTAAAAATGTTAAATGGAATAGAGAACGATTACATCTGATTGAGAAACTTGATTTTTATGTAAGTAAGTTAGAAAATAAAACTACACAACACAAAAGTGACGTTCATAACTTCCAATTACAAATTAACTGTCTTCAAGAAAAATTGGAAGCTATGACAATTAAATATTCTAGTTCTAAGGGTAAGGAATCAGCCAGTAATGTAAGTAATTGGAAATCTTTAGAACATTCCTCTCATATACATATGTCTGAGCAATTAACTGAGCAAACTATTGTAAGCTCTGATACTTCATCTTTCACTAACGGTTCCCTGCGGACAGCCACTACACACATACCTTTAAATAAATTGCAAAATATAGGTGTCAAAAGCACAACTGTCATGTTTAGTGATGAAATTGGTAAAAATATGGGTGTTCTTTTATCACATAAAGGACATTCAATTGTTAATAACTGTTCGCCGGGGTTGTCTTACCATGATATAATGCAAAAAATATTTAATTATAAGTTTAGTCCTGGTAGTACATTATTAATACTTGTAGGAAATAAAGTAAATGTGAGCAAGAAACAATTATTACAATATAACTGTAAACTTAGTAATTTAATAAATGTAGACAAAATTGTTATGTTCACATTTCCTTACAGGACATGTTTGACACAGATGGAAAATGAATCCATCTATAATTTAAATTTGACATTACATAATAGTAAAACAAAAACAAATTATATTTTAGAAAATAAAATGCATGTTATTGACATTAACAGTTATGTTAATAAGAATTTTTTTATGACAAAAGATAGTTGTTATCTTTCAAAATATTTTAAGAATTTGGTAGCTGATTCGCTGTCTTATTTTTTTTTTTACATCAGCCAAGAATTTGGCTAAAAATGTTGCTTTTATTGAGCAAAATAATATTGACATCACTAATTTAAATTGTAACATTTCCAATTGTGGAAATAATGACATTCATTTAAATTACTCAATAAGAAATAGAAAGATTCCTTTACTGACAACTAAATCATTGATGTGTTCTCCTATTTTAGCCGAGTCACTCTTGAAACAGTGTATTGTAAAATGCGACACATCCTTTGAGTTCTCAGATGTCAGTAGGAATGATATCATAAACTCTTTTAAAAATCTTAATGTTAAGAAGACAGCTGATTTATGGGGCTTTTCTGTAAAGACAGTAAATTCTATAATTGATATTATTGCCCCCCATCTGGCATCTGTGTTTAATGGTTGTGTTGCTCGAGGCGTATTTCCTGATCTCATGAAAATTAGTAGAGTGATTCCCTTGTTCAAAGCGGGTAGTATGTCTGATCTTAATAATTTTCGACCAATTTCCATACTACCCACACTTAGTAAAGTTTTTGAAAGACTTATGCTGAGTCAAATGTTACATCATTTTAAGAGACATGATATATTTCACAAACAGCAATTTGGCTTCACTAAGAATTGCTCTACTACTGATGCGGGTGTAGAATTATTAAAAAATATCTTTACAGCCTGGGAGAACTCGCATGATGCTTTAGGTATATTTTGCGATTTATCCAAGGCGTTTGATTGTGTACACCATGAAATTCTCGTCAAGAAATTATACCACTATGGGATCAGGAATAAGGCTCTCGAACTTTTAACATCATATTTGTACAACAGAATTCAGAGGGTCGATGTTAATGGTGTACGATCATCTGGTTCTGTTATAAAAATGGGCGTTCCACAAGGATCCATTCTGGGGCCATTTCTGTTCCTTGTATATATTAATGACTTACCTTATTATGTAGGGGATAACCAAAACATAGTGTTGTTCGCAGATGATACCTCCTTATTGTTTAAAATTAAAAGACAAATGATTAATTATGACGATGTGAACAACGCTCTGTCAAATGTTGTTCATTGGTTCAGTACAAACAACTTGGTTCTTAATGAAAAGAAAACCAAATGTATTAAATTCACCACACCTAATGTGAGACTAGTGGAAACCAATGTTCAAATGAATGGTGTGGCCCTAGAGCTTGTGGAGTCCACGGCGTTTTTGGGTATTACCATCGATACTAAACTCCATTGGGGTCCTCAGATTGAAAAATTATCATGTAGGCTAAGCTCAGCGGCTTATGCGGTAAAAAAAATTCGAATGTTGACCGATATTGAAACGGCTAGAATTGTTTATTTCGCCTACTTCCATAGTCTTATGTCTTATGGCATTCTGCTTTGGGGTTGCTCTGCAGATTTGAAAAACATCTTTGTTCTTCAAAAACGGGCTGTCCGCGCGATTTATAATCTAGGGCCAAGAGCTTCACTGAGAGAAAAATTTAGGGAAATAAACATTCTAACCGTTGTATCACAATTCATATTCGAAAACATACTATATGTAAAAAAAATATTAATGAATTTGATACATATAGTGATATACACCGTGTGAACACTAGAAATAAGGATAATCTAGTTATCTATCATACTCGCCTACAAAAAATTAGTAGGTCCTTCATGGGGCAATGTATACGCTTTTACAATAAACTGCCTAAAGATATCCGAGATATGCCAATGAATAAGTTCAAAAAGGCTATCAAAAACAGACTGTGCAGAAAAGGATATTACAGCATTTCGGATTATCTAAATGATAATACGGAATGGTTATGAGCAGCTCCTCTCTCAGCAATTGCCCTTTTAATGTTTATCACTTACTCTTGTATTATTTGTATTATCTTAATTGTACAGTGTAGCGTGTTTTGCCTAACGAGTTATGTATTTAATTATCCAAGCTATCTGTTTCAAATTTATAGATTATGGTGTGGTCATGCTCACTGAAAAGGTCTCTGCTTGCGGTAGCTACGTGGAGCGGGTCTCTCCCTTCCCTCCAATGTGGTTGAGGGGCGTGATGGCTGCTCTAATAGTTAACTCGTGATCGGGTGCCGCTTGTGGGATCTGGTCCAGCCATTTTTCTTTCTTTTTTGTTTTATAAATATTCTTAGTTTAATTTTGTATTATATACAAAATTTTAAAAATGAATCTTTACTCGAAGGGCATATCACTGGAGCTAACATAAATTAAACATGTAACCAAACTCTTTTGTGAAAAAATATAATAAAAAAAAATGACGAGCCCACTGAGTTTCTTGCCGGATCTTCTCAGTATGTGGCTGCTTTCCGATCCGGTGGTAGATTAATTAAATTTAATTATAAAAAAACAATGTAAAATTGACAATATGTAAGTGCCCCTATGGGGCTTATGCAAAATAAATGATTTGATTTGATTTGATTTGATATATATATATATATACATGAATGTGTATCGGGCGTCGAACGAATATAACTCACGCACGTGTATGTGTGTGTGTTTGTATTTATAAACAACGTGCGCATACGACACGCACACACACACACACAATACTCGGGGTTCAAGGTGCCGTTGACATTCACATACGGGAAGTCACCGATAACTATTTAGAAAATGTTGCGTTTGACTGTAATATAGAATGATAGGTGTGAGGTGCAACTGATTAGTTAGTTGTAGTAGACAATTATATATGACATTGTTACTACAAGTGCACCAGTACATCACGACCTATACGACGACACAGCGTGTAACTGATTGTAACACGAAAGGTCTGCTTGGGGTAGTTGCGTGGAGCCGGTCTCTGCCTTCCCTCCATGGTGGTTGAGGGGAGTGATGGTGGCTCTAGTAGTTAATTCGCGTTCGAGTGCTGCTTGTAGAATCTGGTCCAGACATAATTATTTACACTGTATTTAAATATTATATTCGCGAAGGTTAATTATTATTGATCATATTGCACTACTTTTATATAAAAAAATCAGAATAGAAATATTAATAATAGACACACTCACCGAGTTTCTTGCGCGATCTGCTCAGTAGCGTAGTTTATTGTATTAATTTGTAATGTTAAAGTTGACAATATGTCAGTGCTCTCGCACGGTTACATACATAACAAATGAATATGTTACATGTATACGCACATCACGTGTGTGTGTGTGACACCACTGTACGCGGCGCACGTGTCGCTCGCACACACGTCACAGCGCTACATGTGAGTGCACACACGCACACGTACACAATGTGGGCGCGCGTCGCGTGCGCAGTAGCCGTACGCCGACGACGGGACGCGGTCGCGCACCAACTGTACACCGACTGTCACATACAACAAATGATAGGTCACACACACATACACACCCGCGCACACAACAACACTACGTGTGTGTGTGTGTTACATAACAATAACATGTGTAGTATGTGATATTAGTGCAATAGTGTAGTGTGTGAGGGGCCGTTACGTTGTTGTGTTACACATAACGCACGCGGTAACGTCGACGTGTTACAGTACTACGTGAACTGTGTGACGTGTGTTGTGTAATACATGAGTGAATGTACACAGTGGCGACATCGACAACATACATACATAGTTACACAGAACCCGACACAACAATGTCGCACTATACACATACACAACATTTATCAATTGTTCACATAATTAATGTATGACTGGTAACATCACTATTTCATATACAACAATAATATTACAATAAATAATTTTAAAAATAAATACAAAAATAATACTTAATTATTGTATAATATGTATGTGTGTGTACGTTGAAATAATTGATTTAATAAACACATTTTCCTTATAATTTTGTATCAAAATAAATGTATTAAACAATTTGAATTAAACTTTTTACGTTAACATTGATAGTTCACATAATAAAAGTTGACAGTGTGTAAAACAAAATAGAGCACTGTTGTAACTATATATTTATATAATTATAACTATTTTACAGATGATTATTGTTAAATAACGATGTAGTTGTATGTGTGATACGTGTTCAGGCGCGCGAGGAGGAGGTGTCCGCCAAGCTGAGACACATGGAGGCGCTGCCCGCCGAGGAGCCGGCCGCCCTGCGCACGCAGCTGGTAAACGTACGTACACACACATTTATTTAGCAACAACAATGTCTGTCCGGGATCACAATACAAACATTCGCTGCACACCTACTACAGAACGTAAATTAGGTAAGTATATACTCGTACCTGTAGTAATATAATGCGCTATTCATTTTTGCTTATGTCAATACATTAGTATTGAAGTAGGTAGCACTTTATTAAAGTATTTTATTGGTATATAGCGATAAATAGCATATAACTTAAAGAAAATTTTACAATTTTCTCATAATATTGTAGATGTCTTATTAAATATTTTAGATATAGGTAGGTATATATATGTCTCAAGATAATTTACCACAGTAATGTATATTGGTTGTCGCCATCAGAAAGTAAAGATGGCAACGAATAAAAAGCGCACCAACTTTTTAACGTGACGTGACACTTTTCGATTGAAAGTTAGAGTGCTTTTTTCATATTTAGTCAATAAACGCAAAAATAAATATTTTAAATAAAAAAAATAAGTGTATTTGGAACATATAAAGGTAAGTTTTCACTAAATTTAGTGATATTTTTTTTTGTAAAAGATAAAAATAAAAAACCAAAAATTTGGTTATTTGAATTTTTCACATCAATTTTGAGGTTATGTGAAAAAAGTATAAATACTAAAGCTGTACCTAGATCTTTTTATGACTTATAACTTTGCCGTTTAACTTTTTCCATAGTAATCCAAGCGCCGTAGCAAAAAAAGTAGGTTTGTAATGCAATGTACGGGACCTGGTATTTTTTTTTTGGAATATGTTCAAGGTTGTCCCCTGATTGTAAATCCAAGTGGGCGCGGCGGGGGGTGGTTCACTTCAGCCGCCATCTTGGAAAACACGTTTTATTGAATATCTCGCGAACCACGCATCGTACGACAAAAATTGTAGAGATCATTATTGTAGATAATAATATTTGCCATCTTTTTTATTTAAAACTTTTTTTTTGTATAACACATAGGTTTTTAATTATAGCGAATCAAACTTTTTACAATATGGTTTTTACTAAATATTTATTTAATGGTCAATGATAAATTAAAAATAATGGTAACTGAATTGTAGAGCATGAAATTACCTATAAATTTTATAAGAAACTTTTTCTCGTAGCATTTATAGTTTAAGAGCTATAACGCTGTAAATGAGATTATAATGCTGTATATTCAATTATGTCCCTATAAGTTGTAGTATATATTTCGGGTCGTTCGGAATTTCTCCCTCTTAACTTTCCAACAGTATTCAGGTATAAATCCCAACCGTTTTACAAAATCGGAAGTCTCTATTAACTCGCTTCGCTACAAATGCTTCGGGAAATTGGCGAGTAAGACAAGGTTGAATTTATCACTTCTACCTCCAGCACAAGATTCGGCATGCTACCGTTCTTTCAGAGTGTACCACCAGGTTCAAACTTGGCTTGGATTTTATCACGACGCTGAAAAATGGGGTTGGAAGCGAACTGCACAAGGGCCTGAACCAATTCGAACTGCTATGGCTCCTGCACCGTCGAGTTTGTTGCAAATAATATCGTGCAAATGCACCAAAAATTGCGGAGCTGCCTGCGGATGCCGAAAAGCTGTTCTCAAATGTTCGATTATTTGCTCCAATTGCAGCGGCAAACATGCGACAACGTGCCAAACATATTAGATGCCACCCCAACCGAAGACCCAAACTTTGATTCGTCTCCTTCGGATATGGCGGAGGCAGAAGAGATAGATCCACAAGACGATGAGTGTCTTCCCTCGACATCGAAAAAAATAAGACTCGCCCCGTAAAATAATGTGCCACTTTTTGTTTATGTAAACAAATGTTTTTTCCGTTTTTTTGAAGTAACATTCGTAAAATTCTTTTCATTTTAGTGATATCGATAACAATTGGAGATACATAATAATAAAAATAATAATGTCGTCGGCCAGTCGTTACCTCACCATGAGGCTAACGCAAAACTCGGAGGAACATTATTGGGCTCCTTAAGTTCTTTTGATATAAAAAAATATGTATCACAGGATTTACAGGAAAGGCAATAAACCGCAGGGCAGCTTGTGGCGAGTTGAATGTGAGTGGCGACACTGCGGTCCTGAATACTCCAGAGAGTCGATCAGGGACTCGTCTCCAGCTGGCCTTAATTGACTGGCTAGAGTGGAAACCGAAGAGTACCCGAAGGACTCTCAGCTCTGGCTTGCCTTAAACAGCTGGTCAGAGAGGGGTCGCCAGAGCTATATGCTCGGGGGTGGAAGTGTCATTTTCAAGGGCATAATTACGGGGAAACCATGAGTTTGTTTATCGCAGACTCAATGGTGAAACCGGCGCCGCACCACTCGACACCCCTAGCCACTTACACCAATGTTGCCCTCTGTTGCCCGTATGACTTATGTGTCTGTGGCGACTATTTAGGGGGCCCATTCAGTGAGTTGGCGAGTCACCGTCTGCCACCGTTCATCTCTTAACATGGGTTTGAAGGCAGACGACAGTTTACAAATTCATAGATTTAAGATGAACCAGTCCACTAAGCACCCACTCCCATATTCATATATTAGATACCATCATCATACAATAGTTTTACACTTACTGCTGGCATTCCACGTATGTTATGTGCAGACGTGGAATGTCATCGGTAGGTGTCCCATCCCAATATTTAGATTAAATTTCTCCAAAGGCCTCTGCGTGTTGGATCCATATCCCCATGTAAGCCTCCCAAAGGACCGGGCATCTTCCCTACGGAAGATCCCGTGAATTAAAAGGAGATAAAAATAATAACTATTACAATTCTTACGATGTAGGGGGATGTACTATTGTTTTTTGCTACATAGACAATCTTTTATGATGATACCGTTTTAAGTAACAATAAAGATCGACAAATTATTAGTTGTTCTCCACATTATTTGTAATTTTAATTGATTTGCTGCACAGCTGTATTGACATTTTTTTTGAACACTTTATGCCATTTTATGCGTTATGAAATGGTTTTCGTATACAGCGAGCAATATTGTCACTGATAATGTACGAGGTGCAAGTTTTACTAAGCTGCAGCTCTTAGACTATAAATGCTACGAGAAAAAGTTTCTTATAAAATTTATAGGTAATTTCATGCTCTACAATTCAGTTACCATTATTTTTAATTTATCATTGACCATTAAATAAATATTTAGTAAAAACCATATTGTAAAAAGTTTGATTCGCTATAATTAAAAACCTATGCGTTATACAAAAAAAAGTTTCAAATAAAAAAGATGGCAAATATTATTATCTACAATAATGGTCTCGGCAATTTTTGTCGTACGATGCGCGGTACGTGAGATATTCAATAAACCGTGTTTTCCAAGATGGCGGCTGAAGTGAACCGTCCCACGCCGCGCCCACTTGGATTTACATTCAGGGGACGACCTTGAACATATTCCCAAAAAAAATACCAGGTCCCGTACGTTGCAAAAAAAAAACCCGGCGCTTGGCCTATAGGGCTTAGGTATAGTTTTGCCGGCAATAGAGATAAACCGTGTTTTGTCCTTGAAAATTCTCACTCCCTTCCACTTCTCTACCTCAGATCGCCCGTAAACTATTTTTCCTTTCCTTGTTATATTCTCTTTATTTTCCAATGAGTTTAATCGTACCATTATTTCTTTCACTTTTTACCATTTATAAAGGCCTCAGCCTTGATCTATAACTTCTACTTTATCACTTCGTAGAAAAATAAGTTTTATGATGAAAAGTTGTTCATAGCTATGTACTTTGATACATACATTATATTTATATAAAATACTTTATTTATAAATAATATACATATAATATTAGAAAGTTATGTGACTGGCCGAGCGAGGGGAAGTCGCACGCAGTTTAAAGCACCTATAATGTTGTGTTTTGTCCTTAGTAATTGAACTATCTAAATACATTTGGGTTACGTCTGAAGTAGCATATATACAAGAAGATGTGGACAATAATACCACAAATAAACTGAACTATACAGTGTGTAAACGTAGATAATAAGTGTAATGTTGTGTGTAGATAACTTTGAATCCCACCAAAAACATAAATGTAAAAAAGGAGAGCCAAGTTCAATACAAACATTATACTTGGCTGTGCCGCAAAAAGAATGGAGATCTAAATGAGTGCCAAGTTCTAAGCAAAATCCAAATTTCACTATATCTTTAAACGAGCAATTCTTGTATATATATATATATGTAATCTGAATCTCGGAAACGGCTCCAACGATTTTCTTGAAATTTAGCATACAAGGGGTTCCGGGGGCGATTGATCGATCTAGCTAGGTTTCATTTATAGAAAATATTATTTTATCAGTATATTTCGGCAACAAAAATATAATTTTTCATTGTACTAAAACTATTAGAATATGAAGGTTTTCAAATTTTGACGCTGTCATTAAGAATAGACATTTAGCTCAGTTGGAAAATCGAGTGGTCTAATCCAAACAAACCGGAGCTCGGTTCGGATCCTTACTTTTTCTTATTTACTTTTTGGCCTTATTTTTTATTATTATATTAATTATTATCATTTGGCCGCATTTTTGTCTGCGTAGAAGTCGATAATGTTTTAATAGGATTTTTGTTTGTTTTTTACGTTATTATTTTTATTGTTATTTATAGATAATTAAGTATAAATGTTTGTATTCTTATATAGTACAATAATCTTATCCGTGTGGTGACGGAGTAAGAATACAATTCACCACCCCCTATCTTACCCGTGGGTGATCGTAAGAGATGACTAAGGGATATAAAATGCATATAACATCTATGCAAGAGAAGGAAAACTCAAAACAAAACCCTATACCAACACGTCTGACCAGCACGGTATAGTAGGTTAATTTCCCTCCTATTATGGAGGAGGCCTGAGCCCAACAGTGGGACGTATATGGGCTGTGATGATGATGATGATAAAAATCTTTATTATAGTGTAGGGAAGGTTTAATAAACATAAAAATCAAATGAAATTTTGTTATATATAGGGTAGTGTACGGCCCCAAAACCCACATTCTTTTCCATTGAAATTAAGCCGACCACTGGTACCGCTTCTTTGACGTCCCCGCCCACCCGCGATTCTACACCTATTATTATTATTATACCTATTATTAGTATTTCTTTGTAAACAATATCTTTTGTTTTCCTTTCGGATGCTAGAGTTACCAGGCTACTCTGTGAGCTTACTCTGAAGCATGTCACATATAACTGCCCATGGAGAAGCAGCTTTCTCTCAAGTCTATCCCACTACCTTAAGAATATGACCTCTAGCTTTGTTTATGGTTATTGTGAAGCAGACCTTAATGGCAAACTGCACTCTCTGAAATTCGAAGGAGTAATTTGATGGTATTTGGAGAATCCTAGGAATAAAGAACAACCGATCAGTATAGTTGACCCGATTACATTGCAATGCAATGTTTTTTCTTGCAAACTGGTGGCATTGTATAATTTTGGCGCGCCAGCTCTCAATTTTAAGATGTGAGTTGGTAGACCGGGAGCCTTCAGAGTATTCAGGAACTCGACCGGTTGTCGGACTCGGAGTTTATAACTTATTCGAAAGATTTATTTTAATGTTCGACCCTTTCGAATTATTTAAAATATTTGCAAGTAAATAGTATAAAAAAATCGAAACGACCATAGTAGCGCACATAGTTAGGTCATGTCGTCTTGCGACCAATCTGATCAGCATTAACATCCTGTCTCCCTATCGTATATTACTGATTGTTCCTAATATAACTCAGCCTTTCCGTCTCAATTGTTACAAATATGTTGATTAAACCCTGACTAAACAGCGAAAAAAATATAGAAAATGACTATCTCTCTTTACTAATCATTATACGGTAAAAATACCCTCGACAGAGTAAAGTTAAAATGAGTAATATATCTTATGAGCGATGGATTTCAGCTATACGATGCAATGTGTTATCATCGCTCTCAATTACAATATTCGGCTTAGAAAATTGCTGTCCAACAATTTAAAATTTCAAACTCTACGTTCCTATGACGCCGTGACCTAAAAGTTACCTCTTTATAGCTTAGAAACTTTCAAATGCCGTGTTAATACAGTATTGTGAATTTTGAGACATTCCAATTTTAAAGAGTATTTCCATTGTATCAAGTTTTTATTTGAGTTCAGGGTTCTGTACTAAAAGCGTAAAACGCACCCTATAACTAAGACTTCGCCGTCCGTCCGTCCATCTGTCTATCACCAGACTGTATCTCATGAACCATGATAGTTAGACAGCAGTCAGACAGAAATTTTCACAGATGATGTGTTTCTGTTGCCGCTATAACGTCAAATACTAAAAAAACAAAATAAAATAAATATTTAAAGGGTGCTCCCATACACCAAACGTGATTTTGGGTCCTTTTTGCTCCATACATTTTTTTTATTTTCTATTTTTCTACTTTTGCCTTTTTAATTTATTTTTTCATTATTTTAATTATATTTAAATATATCTTCCAAAACACACTAATAAGAAAATACCGAGCAAGGCTCGGTCTTCCAGATATTATGTATTTATAGGAACAAAATAACATTATGAACAAGTATTAAACTCTATTTCTTTGCTTTATTGGATAACTGAAATTTGGGCTTCTAGATGTCCTTATGGATTTAATTAAACGCACGTAGTTTTATTTGTTTACGTTCAACGGGTCAAAAGTGGCACCAAGTGGTTCGTGTAACATTACATTCGGCGCTGGCTAGCCAGTTCCTTTGCTTGAACTTGGCTCGACACGTGTCTAGATAATAATACATTTGTTTACAAAGTGACCCCCCCTACTAGATACATAAACGTGAAAGTCGGTATCAGGTTCAATATTACGATACCTAAGGTGTGGTTGTCGACTTCACCGATAACAAAGTTGAGATATAAATGGTTGTCGAGTTCTGTAGACAATAACGAAAACTAACCAACTCAAATGTTGGGTGTTCGTATTTGTGCTTTATTTAAATAATTCGATTACTAAACTTTAAAAAATAATACAAATAGTAAACATTTTTATAGTAGAAGAAACATATAAAGAAATTGTTTTTCAAAATGACTAGAGAATATTGTAAATAGTTGTAATGTATCAATATGATGATAGATGTTTGCAACATGATACTGTGTTGTGTGACGTGATGGCCACGCCACCACTGTCGCTGTGTCGTACTCGGCTCACGTGTGTCGCATTTATGTTCACGGTGTTACATATGTGTGTAGGCACAGGCCGAGCTGTGCGCGCACGGCGAGTACGTGCGCGGCAAGCTGTCCGCGCTGGGCCGCGCCGCCGCCCGCCTCGACGCGGCGCTGCTATGGGCGCGGGAGGCGCGCGCCCGCCTCGAGCGCGCCGACACCGCGCCCGACGAACGACAAGAGATCGCCGTGAGTATATATAACACGAACATAGGAACACGCTGGTGGGCACAACAATAATCATTATTGTAAAATAAGTAGAGTTGTAAACAAACGAGCTGTGTTAGGCTCAGCACGCACTACGATTAAACGCAACGCGGTTTACGAATAGCTGAAATCGCAAAACCGCGTATCAACACGCACTGCGGCTGGCGTTTTGCTTACATTTATTTTCAGTTCCACCATGGGGCGGCGGCGAGCAGCATGTATTGTAGCTTTGGTATTGAAATTAAAAAATAGAAAACGTAAACAACGCCGCCGCTAATGTACTGGGTACATCCACTAACCGATCAAAGACATTGGAAAGGATACTTTTGCAAAGTGTACAACAACGTGCGTCAGCATCCCAATAAGTTTTTTAATTACTACAGAATGTCGATTGGTACTTTTAATAAATTATTACAAGACGTGGGCCAGTATCTGCAATTTGAAGACACTTTATTTCGTAATGTAATATCACTTGAAGAGCGAGCCGAAGCCGGGCCTTAATATTTCTGTCTCTGTATTGATTCAACGATCTGACATATAATGGCAGTCTTTTTCTAATTCAATGATCATGTTTATTGACACATTGTCGTAGTCTAGCTGTGTAGTAGGGGCTACGAATACTACCAACCCTTACTTTGCTCTTGGATGTCGTAAAAGACGACTAAGAGCCTTATAACGGCTTGGGCCAACTCCATCTGATGCCGTTTGGTCAACAATTACATTCACAAGGAGAGTCGACGTCTGGCAGGCGGCCGGTCATAAATCTATAGTCAATAATTTCTACCATATGTACTATGAAAAAAGAGTACACATTGTATCGACCCCAAGTAATTGTGATAAGAGTAGGAAAATGATGTTGTCGTAGTCTACATGCGATGTTTTCAAGTTGGACGACATGATATAACGTCCGCGAATGACATCTATCCTCCGCGCTCGCACGGTCGAGACTGAGTAAACAACCGAATGCGGTTAGCCGCCGTGCGTGCGCCACAGTGCTGTTACTATGGGATACAAAAAAATCTCGCGTTTTTAAACCGCGGTAAAAACGTAGCAATTTGCGTTTTTAAAATCAGTCACTGAAAAAAGTCGCTAATGCGTGCGCTTGTATAGAAAGCTATGTGTTACATTTTTTTGCGGTTTCAACCTTGCGGTAAAACGCGGGCGTTTAATCGCAGTGCGTGCTAAGCCTTAGGTCTACACTGTTGACAGTTGTCTGTCAACAGCAGCGGCCCGGTCCGTTCGGGACAGTACGACATACATACTGCCCGGTCTTGCTACCGAACTGCGGTGGAAAAGTCGAAAGACGCTTTATTAAATAGGATTGTTGAAAAATTAGAAAGTGAAGGTCCGTGGTCTCCACTATATCATGAGTTTAAAGCAAATCGCTCAATCGACCTAGCTTACGTACAAAATATCAAAGTGAATGATAAACACACTACGGGTATTGAGGAGACCACGGAAGTTTTATTAAATACGATAATTCCAGACGATAACATATCAGTCGACAGCGAACACCATAAACAAATACGCGCGTGGGCCGCTGACCCACCTCTCTCGCCTATGTCTGACCTTCCGTCTTTTGCCGAGTTTATGAATACCGT
The DNA here is from genome assembly GCA_905163515.2 of Lymantria monacha. NCBI lineage: Eukaryota > Metazoa > Arthropoda > Insecta > Lepidoptera > Erebidae > Lymantria > Lymantria monacha. The sequence continues at coordinate 275,563 of LR991103.1, forward strand.
TAGAGCTCTTCCCCTCAACAAAGCTGCTGGTGAAGACAAAATATCAAATAAAATGATCAAAGAAGCTAGTCGAGCATCGGGCAGCTCAATGTTAATGGTTTTTAATCGTTGTATAACTGAAGGTATTTTTCGTCGGTCATGGCGTCGCGGATATATACGGATAATTCCTAAAGGCGGTGACAAGCCACCAGATGACCCGAAATCATATCGACCAATCACCTTATTGCCCTCACTAGGCAAACTCTTAGAACGGCTAATTGTTCCTCGTTTATTGCCGGGTGGACCAATATTCAACCATAAGCAATTCGGCTTCACTCGCGGTAAATCAACTATCGACGCAGCCATTGCGGTGAGAAAAGTTATAAATACATCCGCTTTTAAATACGTGCTAGGCGTTTTCCTGGATATCTCAGGTGCCTTCGACAACGCCTGGTGGCCAATGCTACTTCTTAAATTAAAGACTCGTGGTTGCTATAGGAACATCTACCTAATTATACAGTCATACTTTTCACAAAGCTCGACTAAACTGAAACTTGGTCACCATGCTGTGTCGAAGCCACTGACGATGGGCTGCCCCCAAGGTTCGGTGCTAAGTCCATATCTATGGAATTTAGGTTTTGACGATTTCCTCGAATTACCTCTGCCGAAACACTGTCAATTGATCGGCTATGCCGACGACGGTCTTCTACTCGTAGAATCCAACACTAGAGACGGTTTAGAGAAATTAGCAGAAATTTGTCTCAATAATATATTCGAATGGGGCACACGAAATCGGCTTACATTTGCCCCACAAAAAACGTATCACCTTTTATTAAAAGGAAATTTACAATCGTTGCCGCGTATAAAATTCAATAATATGACAGTCAAAAAGAAAGATTCAGTTTGCTATCTTGGTCTACTCTTAGAAAAAAATTTTTCATTTGTCGAGCATATTAAAACTGTAGGTGAAAAAGCGAAACGAAATTTCTATGCGCTTACTAGAATATCAACGTCTACCTGGGGCCTTCGTTTTAATACACTGAAAACTATATATATGGCCACATATTTGGGGTGTATTTGTTACGCTGCACCCGTTTGGGCTGATAGGGCTACCATAGGGGCAGCTCGCCTTAAATTATGACAAAGCCAACGATTGGCCTTAATATTCTTGTGTAAAGCCTACAGACGGTCAGTACCGAGGCCTTGCCGGTACTCGCGGGTGTACTTCCGGTTGACTTGGAGATTCAGAGACGGGCATCAATGTATTACACGACAAGGGAAAATATGAACACAGATTTCCTTCTACCGCGCGACCGTAATAAAATCGCTCGATTGTTTTCACCGCAGTCCGTTGTCTATGAAAAACTTTTAATTGAATGGCAAGAAAGATGGGATTCATCATCGAAGGGCCGTCACCTCTATCTATTTTTCCCATGCGTCCGCGAGCGCCTAGAGAGAGTGTGGCTGGAGGTTGACCATTTTGTAGCCCAATTTCTAACTGGACATGGCAACTTTAAAAGTAAATTATTTTCTTTTAAACTCGTACCTTCACCACTATGTCAATGTTTTACAAATAACCGCGAGTATGAACAATCAGCACATCACATTCTCTGGGAGTGCGATATCTGGCGTAACGAGCGCGACCTTATGTTAGACAGTTTGCAAGTAACATCTGGAGTAGTATACTACACGGATCTTGTAGCAACTCGAGAAAATTTCCGTGCGTTTAGGCGTTTCTGCCATACCTACTACTGCAACCAATCTTAAGGCTCACATATAGGCCCCGTTAAGTTATCCCGTATCCGTGGTGCCGTACTGCTGCGCTTATCGTAGCTGTACAACCCTTTACTTATTGGCTGACTAGTCAATATTGCTTTCTGTCTCCCGCTTTGCCTGGGAGGGAAGTGGAATCACTCTTTTCCAACTCCTCCTCTTTAACTTTTCTAATTAAATTTGTTGCGGGTTCCAAGACAATTAAAATCATTTCCCGGGACTGCCTGAGGGTCAAACCTCGGTGTCATTTATAGTGACCATTGTGGATCCTGGCTTACAGGAGTTACAATGGTGGGAAGGTGTGATGGGATTAGTCCCAAAAAAAAAAAAAAAGTACGACATACATACATATCATCACGCCGTATCCCTTGCAGGGTAGGCAGAGAGAACAGAGTGCCAGAGAACTCTATCCTTGCATACTTCACTCGCTTCCTCAACATTCATAATTCTCTTCATACACGCTCGCCGGTTTCGGAGACTCTTGACTCCACCTTCCTTCAGTACATGACCGATCTGGGCTAGGTAGGTTAGTCTCGGTCTCCCCCGGTACCTACATCCTTCCACTTTCGCATTGTATATCTTCTTAACCAGACGTTCGTTCGGCATTCTTGCCACATGTCCGAACCATCGGAGCATTTAACAGTACGACACTAGCAATAAATCGACGTCTGAGCAACGGTTGCGATTCGTTCGGTGAGCGAGAGAGAGCGCCACATTCTGTGTGGGTTTTGTTTGTTAGACAACATCATCATTCATTATATAAACAACGATAACACTGGACATCAGATCTAACTATATGCTCGTGAGCCCACCATAAGAAATAAAAGATATATGTTGGTACGTTTGCTCACTTCTACTTACGTTCAGGACCATAATCATATGTTGTCGTAATATATATACATTATTGTATACACATACACTAATAATATCACGTGTACTACCGCGTGTTGACGAAAACTTGTAAAAACCTGTTAGGGAAGGTTTAATAAAGAATAAGATAACGGTACACATTTGAGAAACTATAAACCTGTGTTAGCTATATTGTACTGTGTGTGTGTGCAGGAGGCTGTGTTGTCGCGCGACGTGGAGACACGCGAGGCGCTCGAGAACTACAAGAACATTGAGCGCGAGTGCACCGCCGCGCGGCACACTGTCGCACCGGCACTACGCGAGCGGGCCACCGCATTGAGGGACACGTGGACCCTGCTACGGGAACAACTGGCGCGCACCACAACCGTGGTCACAACGACAGCGGTCACAGCGGCGGCGACGGCGGCCGACGGGCAGCGCAACGGTGAGTGGCGCCCTACACCGGTGGTGGGCTTGCTTGTGGGCGTCACGTGAACACACACGCACACGCACGACGCGATACCGTACTTGTCCACTGTGTCCCGCACGTGTTACACATTACACAGTATAGACGGTGTGCGCGCGCGCGTGTGTGTGTGTATATGTTTGACAATAAAACGTTTGCTACTAACAGCTCGTTTCATTAACTAATCACACGGGGCCGTTGTGTCGGTGCAACTGTAACCAGTAACGTGTACGTACATACAGCTCACACGCACTGTACGACACCGTGTGGTACACACACACACACGTACATTGTACGCCGCCACACACAATGTTAGTTAGACGACAGATATATACATAACAGACAGCTAACAAACAATATGACAGTTAGATCACCATATAATAAATGTTGATTACATTAGTACGCAAGTTAAAGTACATTTACATAGATGGCGCTGTTATACAGAGATACAATCACTTGCGGCTTGAACGTGTTTGATGTCTACGGACATGTTGAAACTTTCAAATTTTCCTAGCTGAACAAATGTGTCTTTGAAATGATTCTTGAAAGTAATATACATACATAAAAATCAAATGAGAATCAAACATAAGTTCGTTCCATTGCCTACCTCACTCACTCACTCACTCACTCGCTCACTCACTCGCTCACTCACTCGCTCACTCGCTCACTCACTCACTCACTCACTCACTCACTCATTCACTTGGTGGTGGTAGTGAATCTGTTGTCTAACTGTAGCGGGTATTTGTTGTTTAACATTATAATGCACCAGTGTGTGTGTGTGTGTATGTGTGTGTGTGTGTGTGTGTGTGCGTGCGTGCGTGCGTGCGTGCGTGCGTGCGTGCGTGCGTGCGTGCGTGCGTGCGTGTGTGTGTGCGCGTGCGCGTGCGCGTGCGCGTGCGCGTGCGTGTGTGTGTGGGCTGTTTGTATTTTATATATATATATATACACATATAGTAACACACGTAATGTATGTGTGACTGTACGTATGTATTGTACAATATACTAACATTAGCGATGACAACGATATACAATCGTAGCGGCGTGGCGAGGGACGTGCAACAATATGGTATCGAATTGAACACCGGCCTCACATTAAATGTACATTATACCGCGGCATCCTCTGTCGTCGCTCGACGTTCTGATGATACTGTGCCGTGTCACCCCGCCAAGTGTGCGCCGACCCTTAGTGACAAATATTATGTAGTGATCGCGCACGTACAGTTGCTAGTTTCAAGTTTTACTCTTACTAATTTCCTGTCAAGAATATTCGCTAATCGAAAAGTCCCGACCAACAAATCACCTTACTGCGAGTTAGTTAGCACAGTCTGTGATGCCTGACCGAGCTTTGACCACGACCTGTATCGCATGTTCTTATCGTACATTATCCACTATTCTTCACCAGTTATCAATCTCTTCAAAAATGGTTCGGTCTCATTACGTCTTAATAAATAATCGCAAATGAGTACACGGTTCATTAGGTTTCTTTCATCGAGCTCGTGTGACACCCAAATATCGAGGATTTTTATGTACCCTTATATGTAGCTTTTTCAAATGGGTCAAAACTGTTTTGTTGTCATTTCCTATATTTTTAGCTATGACGTAACTACTGATATGCCGATTTCTCCCCACTTTTTTAAAAATGGCGTCCCTATTATCAGTGACAGGGCAACCAAAGTGAGGTGCAATTTTGACATCAAAATTGAAAACGTTTAAACCAACTTTGTGCTACCCTTACTGACACTGCATTACGTCCATAAACGTCACAATTTGTGCCTCGGCTTGCGTTGTATTTATTCATTTTCTTTAATAAAATTTTAAGATGTATCAAATTTCTTCATTAGCTCCACTCAATTTGACAGGAAGAAAAACAAATGAAAAACGGCGGGAAACAATATTTTATTCAATTGTTTCTTTTTTAAATGTATGTAACCTTTTGAATGTTATCAAAACGAGTCAGACACAACCCGTACAGCCAATGAGGCTTTTTGAAATGTTTATACAGACTATATGCGAAATGGGCGGAGGTACATGGCGCGTTGTAGAGCCACACTTTGTCATTTCGTCATCTCGAACGGCTGGACTGACCGCGGCTGGAATAGATGCTCCAAAAGAAGGCATCCGCCGGGAGTATGATAACTAATGAGACAAACGCACCCCTCTTCGACAATAACGAATAACGTGAGGTTTTAGTAGACATACAGTGACTTATATTGTGTTACTGACATAAACACTTTGGTTGCCGGATGTAAGGCACCTGACAGGACGACAGAAACTATAGGTACTACAATGAGAATAGTCGAAGGCAAGATTCAATAATGTACAGTCAGTCAGTCAGTCAGTACGTACACAACAAACGCATTCTGATGTAACTAAAGCTCAACACATATTTGGTTAACGCTGACATACTGGAGATTCCTTACAATTATTAGCGAGTTAGCGAGACAACGTCACGGCGAATGGAATTTGTTGTGTTATGTGCGCGCGCTCGCTCAACTAGACTGTCGTCGAACGAAGTTATTTACAAATATATGTCGTAATATCACGCGACGTTACTTTAGCTTTGATAATACGACGTCGCATCGGAACGTTGATATATACACGCCCCAGTTATCATACATAACGGCGAGTGTGAGGGGAAATGTGCAATAACAAACAATAGTGCGGTGCGACGTCGCGCCTCCACCACACAAAGCGCTGCGCCGCCGGCCTCATTTGCGTCTCTCTCGCAGTACAATAGCACAGTAATAACGCAGGTAGACACAGATGTAGCTGTTGGCGCCGCGCGCCGCCGCCAGAGACTGCGATAAATCGTCGCAAAAAGTTCAATATCGTCACGGAGAATGGAACGTAAATGAGTTTAATATAATTTTCAGGCTCGTTACGTGCGCGCGGGGCTCATCCGCTGCGAGTGTAGCGTGCGTGTTAGCGCGCGGCCCCATATTGTTACACATAACTAAATGTTTATTAGTTGATAGCTCAGTACAGTGTCAGGCGGCACATGTCACGCGGCGACACTGTCACACGCCGCGCACTATATTATACTGTCTCGTGTATGTTATTGACAACTTAAATTGTTCATTTATATGACGATAATGAACACGATCTGCCACCTCATCACAATAACTTGTGATCGACACAATATTGTATATATTACAAGTGGGCCACCTGTCTCACGTTAATCCACCTTTGGAATGTAATTGACCAGACGACATCAGATGGAGCTGGCCCAGGGCCATGTGGAGCTCAGTCGTAGTTTGTCATGAATAATGTAAGGCTTGGTAGTATTCGTAGCCGCCACAACACAATTGACATGTTCTGTTAGATGATAGAATACATCTGACGTTTGCGGCAGTTTTTCACATCTGTTTTTATGGACTAGTTTATAATCGCCCAAATCATACGGCGCGTCGGAACTGTCTATTTGTATGGACCACCGGTACAGACTTCCTATCTTCAATGCTCCGTCCTCGTAATTATAATATAGTAAATGTAAATATAAGTTTGTTTGCTTTTGCCCGTTCACTGCCCACCTCGTTGTCTCTATACATGACAACCACAGTGACCTCACTCACATTCAGCCGTATGCACTGTTGCAGTAGACATTGATTGACAATGTACACGAACTAAGACGTGAGCGTAACTATTAATAAACAAATGTATTTATTAGATTTGATCATGTTTTAATTATAGTGAATTAATAATTGTGATCATAGTAATGTGTTTGGTGAAAACATAATTAAGATGCGATAAGTTGTAAAAATAATCGTAAACGAATAACACTTAAATATTGTTGACATGTGACGTACGTGTATGTTGACATGTGACGTACATGTATGTAATGTTGTGGCACAGCCGTCACTGTCGCCTCTGCTGTAGTACGGTCCACTTGCGTGGCTGGTGATACTGCGGTCGATAGATGAATGTTAATAATAATGCTTATTCTGTTCTGTTTATAGAAGGTGAAGATTACCATAAATTTAATTTAGTGTATCTGATGACTTGCCCAGCCTGTATACAAACTTTGAATCTAATATGTCGTATAGTTTAGCCACAGCACATTACTTTGTAATATTAACATTTTCCACACTTTGTATTAAAAATTAAAATTATTAGACTATCACCAATAGATCTAAGACCTCCTGCGCCGCATAAGTATAAACTAATATAAAGGTAGGTACCTACATATCGTTAGTTTACCACTTCAAGTCTTCACCAAACGCAATACAAATTAATGCATATTATACCTCATTCCTGACCCATAAGATCCATATAAACTGTGTCATCAGACTTAGATAAGACAATTAAAAGTACCTAATACATGTGGCGTAATGAAAGGATACCTACTCGGTCGGACCACAGGTCAGTGAACTAATATTTACAAACGGTGTTCTATTTTGTTGCCATATTTATGATAAAAAGTTTGAAAATATTTCTTTTAAATTTGCATGTGAGAACTTTTAGATAATTTCAAAATAATCATATACACTAGTATTGCCGGTGTTTTCATTTATTGTCGTATTGTCATCTTCACCTTGTATACATCCCACTGGTGGACGCGGGTGTCCTCCGTATTATAGTACCACATCACGCTACCCATACTTGAATTACTGTCGTGTTTTATTTCAAGTATCCCTTCCATTGCACTGATATTATCTGTTTGCTGTGAACAGTGGCAGTGAATTAATTATTATAAACAACGTATTGAATTATTAATAATACTATTTTACAGCATCTATGATCACGTCAGGACCAGCTCCCATAGATGCTGTAAAATATACGTAAAGTCGAGAAAACAAAATCAGATTAAATAATAAAAAAGTTCGAACATTATATTTCAATTGTATGTGTGTACATATAACACTTTCTTAAATATATAAAATTATTTTGTATTGAATTAATATTTAATAACTTACATTTGTAAATTAATGTGTGCGCAATGTGTACACGTGTGGTGTGTACACGTGTGGTGTGTACACGTGTGGTGTGTACACGTGTGGTGTGTACACGTGTGGTGTGTACACGTGTATGTCTGTATGTCGCGATTGTGAGCGCGTGTATCTTGTGTATTATAACACTATAATATCTTTAATGAATACACAAATAACAAATGGTACAACTTTATGAGGACATAAAATGTATTGTTATTGTTAACTACCACATATAAAGTATTCGTATAATAACATAACTATAGTTATATTATAATATATAATAAACATAAATATATGTTAATTGTGAACACTACACACTCCGCGTAATAGTTGGTATATATTTCGTGTCACATATGTTCATTCATTATTCTCTCCATGTTAGTCGACATCACGCGGTGACACCAGATCTAGTGTGTGCCTCCTGTTGTAAAAATATCTACGTATAAACTTATTTTGTGTGTTGTGATGTGTCTTCACGATCACATCACGTACGTGTCTATGTATGTACTGTGTGTGTGTGTTAGCGCGACACACGAGCAGTGCACACTACGACTGCGGTAGTGCGCGTCCCACAAATATAACACATAATACAATATCCACAAAGTTGCGTGTCACATTGCAACTTACCGAGTTACGATTTTAATTTAGCTGGTGATTTAACATCATTTAACACGAGGGTGACAATTGAAGCTATTGATGTGTACTGGGTATGTGATGTTGGCGTTGTAAGGATATACAATTGTGATTGTAGTTTTAGCTGTACAACGTCGACGAGCGCCGGGGGAGTAGCGGGGAGAAGTAACACATATCTTACAAACATTTAACACTAAATACGTTGTCATTTCAAAATATATGAAATAAATATATGATTAGTAGCCGGTATAGATGTTTCCCGTGACACATCGGACTCGATCAGGTATCGAACTTGGTTTTGATAATATTATCATTAATCAATTTGATATAACAGTGTACAGCTGTGATGTGTGAGCCTATCATATATGTACATCAGACTGATGGCAGCTGACTGGTGTGCGCTCAGCTGTGTTTGTGGCGAGTTGTTGCTGACACCTAGTGGTGTACGTGATGCACACACGCACACTACGTCATAATTATATATTAAATTTAAAAGTAAGTTTTATAATATGTCTTTCATATGTTAAACCAATAGAAAGTATTTAGTAAACGTATTGTATACATTCGAGTGTATTGTCTCGTATGAAGTCCTTTTTTTTTGCGGTGGGCTATGGACGTAGTCGCGCCCCGCCATATTGGTCCGGGGCGACGAAAAAGGCGACGCGCAACCCCATAGACCCACCCTGCGAGCACCTCTCTTCGCCGTGCGAGCGGGCCACCGGTACCCGATCTTTGTCTTCGGTGAAGTGTGTGTCCTCGATTGATAGTTTCCCGTGCTCACTGACGACGTGACTGTCATATATCTGCTCTATACAAGTAATCGTTAACGTCCTAACTTTATGTATACACATATATTGGTAACCGTGGTCGCCGCTACATGCGAGTGACAACTGGACGTTGCATATGTATGAGGTATTGTCGACACGGGGCGGCACACTAATCGCATGCACTATAATCACCGACGTAATGACTGGTGGTGCACTGTGCACCACCTACACTTGTGTTGATGTCTAATAACATTATAAAGGTGCAGTAATGTTGTGAATTGTCTAACTTAGTATTAGTGGTGACGGTGACGGCGGTGATGGGCGGGTGCGCGAGTGTGTGTGTGCATGCCGCTTTAACATATATGGTATGTATAAATATGTGTTATGTATATACAGGTAGTTAGTTGGCTGTGTGTGTAACGCTCAAACAAATAACCGGTAGTGTTGTTAACATCTAAATATTATATCGCTACGTGATCGTATACCACGTTGTTGTTGTTGTTGTAATGTGGACCGCGGGTCTCCCATGGTAGACGAGATTGAATATATAATATTTATTGGTACATAGTTTTATTAGTACATCGACACCGGGTATACCTTTGTGGTGAGAGTACACCGTTAGTTAGTATCACAGATGTGATGTGATTGATATGTTGATATTTAATGATATTTCATACATCGCCACATGCCTATAGGTACCAGTGTGCTCGTCATCCCATAGAAGACCCGGCTCCGCAATACAGATAGGTGCCATCAATGATGCCCCGCGGGTGTTATATGAGACGATTGGGAGATATATGAAAAGGAATACACCAAAACTGTTATGTTTCTGCTCAATGCGGACGTATGTATATTGGTGGCTGAACAAATTATGGGACGTACTCGTGAATGAGCACGCCGATATGTGATAGATTCGATTCTTGCACCAAATTAGAACTGCACTATAGATATATATTGTTGCAAAGTAGCGTATATATATATATAGGTATATATATATATATATATATATATATATATATATATATATATATATAGACTAATGTTTTTATATTACTAATCGTATGTTTTTCTTTTGCAGGTAAGTACCCACGTTATAGTGACACAGACAGACGGCGCACAGTGCGGTGCGCGCCACTACCGCCGCTCCCACCCACACGTACGAGTATACAAACAGTTGTATGCTATTGAAGCTAAAGCATCCGAAACATTCACATACGTCTTGAACATTTAAATGTTTAAAGTATGTTTTTATGTGAAGCGGCCACCGCCATCGCCATCGCCGCACGTTCTGCACCAATGAAACATATAATGTTTCTTCACAAAACTTACTTATGTCTGCTGCGTACGTATGACATTATTGTGATTCATGTATCACCGCGATTGTAGTTAAATTTCAGTCCATGTTTAATTTTTGGATGGCCGCGCTTAGCTCGGTATTACTTTTGATATTTTTTTGGCAAAAGTATTTAGATATTTCAAAAAAAAACCACGAATAAAATAATGAAAAGAATATACTAGAAATTAAAAAAAAGATAACGAAAAAGAATAAACCAAAAATCAAAGCAACAACAACAGCTCCTGTTTGGATTAGACAGATCTATTTACCAAATGAGCTATATCTTATCTCAATGATAGCGGCTATATTTACCTTCATATTGTAATAATTGTTCTGTCAATAACTAAATACATTTTATATAACTAAATACATTTTATATAATATTTTATAGCCAACGGCTATAAATACTGACAAAACCATATTTTCCATAAATGAAACTTAACAATGAGTTAGATCGATCTATCACCCCCAAAACCTCCTGCATACTAAATTTCATGTAAATCTCTGGTGCCTCCTCCGAGATTATAAAAATATAGAAATATACAAGAATTGTTCGTTTAAAGATAAATATCTGAATGACCGAGCCGTGCTCGGTATTTTCTTGTAAAATTGTTTTGGAAGATATATTTAAATTTAATAAAAATAATGAAAAATAATTTAAAAAGGCAAAAAGTAAAAAAAAAGAAACTAAAAAAATGTATCGAGCAAAAAGGAGCCAAAATCACGTTTATTGTTTGGGAGCACCTCTTAAATATTTATTGTATTTTATTTTATAGTATTTGGCGTTATGGCGGCAGCAGAAATACATCATCTGTGAAAATTTCTGTCTGACTACTGTCTAACTATCATTGTTCATGAGATATAGCCTGGTGATAGATAGATAGACGGACGGACGGACAGCGAAGTCTTAGTTATAGGGTCCCGGTTCACGTTTTGGGTACGGAACCCTGAAATAGTTGAACTGACATAAAAGCTTGGTGCAATGGAAATACTTTTTAAAATTGGAATGTCTCGAAAGTCACAATACTGTATTAATACGGTATTTTAAAGTTTCTAAGCTATAAATACACATTTAGGACACGGCGTCATAGGTACGTAGAGTTTGGGACTTTAAATTGTTGGACAGCAATTTTCTAAGCCGAATATTGCAATTGAGAGCTATGATAACACATTGCACCGAACCACAAATCTATCGCTCATAAGATGTTTTTATTAGTTAGTATTACCCGTTTTAATTTAACTCTGGCGAGAGTATTTTTATCGCATAATGATTAGGAAAGAGAGATAGTCATTTGCTATATTTTTGATCGCTGTTTAGCCAGCGTTTAATCAACATATTTGTAAAAATCGAGACGGAAAGGCTAAGTTATGTTAGGAACAATCAGGAAGATATGATAGGGAGACAGGATGTTAATGCTGATTACATTGGTCGCAAGACGCCATGATCTACCTATCGTACATAGGTACTACTACGGTCGTTTCCATTTTTTAATACCATTTACTTGCAAATATTTTAAATCATTCGAAGGGGTCAAATATTAAAATAAATCCTTCGAATAAGCGATAAACCCTGAGTCCGACAACCGGTTGAGTTCCTGAATACTCTGAATGTTCCCGGTCTCCCAACTCCCACCTTAAAATTGAGAACTGGCGCGCCAAAATTATACAATGCCCCCAGTTTGCAAGAAAAAACATTGCATTGCAATGTAATCGGGTCAACTGTACTGACCGGTAGTTCTCGAGCAGCGGCTGTATTTATTTCTAGGATTCTCCAAATACCATCAAATTACTCCTTCGAAATTCAAAGAGTGTAGTTTGCTATTAAAGTCTACTTCGCAATAACCATAAATCTTTGTTTCCTTAGCTCGAGGTCAAATTCTTAAGGTAGTAGGAGTAGACTTGAGAGAAAGCTGCTTCTCCCATGGGCAGTTGTATGTGACATGCTTCAGAGTAAGCTTACAGAATAGCCTGGTAATTCTAGCATTCGAAAAGAAAATCAAAAGATATTATTTACAAAGAAATGCTGTAATAGGTGTAGTATCGTGGGTGGATGTCAAAGCGGTACCAGTGGTCGGCCTAATTTCAATGGAAAAGACAGTGGGTTATGGGGCCGCGCACCACCCTGCCGTCGCCTCGGTCGGAATGAGCGCGGTGTATTAAAAACATGACCTGTTAAGCCTCGTGTCCGTGTAATATATAACAAAATTTCATTTGATTTTAATGTTTATTGAACCTTCCCTACACTATAATAAAGACTTGTCATCATCATCATAAGCACAGCCCAAATACATTCACTGTTAGGCTCGGGCCTCCTTCATAATGGGAGGGAAGTTAACCTACTATGGTATACCGCGCTGGTCAGACGTGTTGGTATAGGGTTTTGTTTTGAGTTTTCCTTCTCTTGCATAGATGTTATATGCTTTTTATATACCTTAGTCGTCTCTTACGATCACTCGTGGGTGAGATAGGGGGTGGTGAATTGTATTCTTACTTCGTCACCACACGGATAACATAGTTATACTATACAAGTAAACAAACATTTATACATAATAATTTATAAATAACAATACAATTAATAACGTAAAAAACAAACAAAAATCCTATTAGAACCATTTTCGACTTCTAGGCAGACAAAGATGCGGGCAAATGATAATAATTAATAAAATAATAAAAAAAAGGCCAAAAAGTAAATAAGAATAAGTAAGGATCCGAATCGAGCTCCGGTTTGTTTGGATTAGACTACTCGATTTTCCAACTGAGCTAAATGTCAATTCTTAATGACAGCGTCAAAATTTGAAAACTTTCATATACATACATACATATCATCACGACATATCCCTTGCAGGGTAGGCAGAGAGAACAGAGTGCCAGAGAACTCTATCCTTGCATACTTCACTCGCTTCCTCAACATTCATAATTCTCTTCATACACGCTCGCCGGTTTCGGAGACTCTTGACTCCACCTTCCTTCAGTACATGACCGATCTGGTCTAGGTAGGTTAGTCTCGGTCTCCCCCGGTACCTACATCCTTCCACTTTCGCATTGTATATCTTCTTAACCAGACGTTCGTTCGGCATTCTTTCCACATGTCCGAATCATTGTCTAGTAACTAACTTTCATATATATATTATAATATATATATATATATATATATATATATATATATATATATATATATATATGCATATATATATATATATATATATATATATATATATATATATATATATATATATATGGGTGATTCCGTTCTAACTGTGATTTTTTTGATTAAAAATTTTAAGATTTTGGAATTAACTTTTTTCAATTTTTTTATGCATATTATTTATCTATATTACTGTCAAAATAAAAATCTGAGAGGATTTTACTACAACTTCGAAGCATCAAGAACGAAAAAGAAATTTCGAATTTTACGTTCCACGGTACTCTCATTTACCCATGGTACTGACATAAAATAAATTCGGTAGAAATTGTTTGAGAAAATGATTAAATTTATTTATAAATTCTGTTTTAACATTTTTAAACTCTTTTTAACTAATTATTTAACACATTAATGACAGTTAAAAACAATCTTTTTATATATATATATATATATATATATAATATTTTAATATATAATATTTTACATATAATATTTTTTTACATGGTACTGACAAACACGGTACTGACATTTTCATTTTAAGTAACAAATGTAATTGTTTGGTTATGTATTTGATAATATCTATTTACTCTAAAATTTAGACTGGTATTAACTGGTACAAGAATTTAATAGTTTGGTCAAAAAAAAATTAATAGTTGATGAAGTTTATCAATACCACAGTATCGACAAGACAATTTATGACATACCTTTTTAAAAATTGAGTTCTAAAATGACACAAACTCTTGGCACTATTTCTTCAGCTCATTGTTTGTAAATATTACTCAGATGACGTACTTTCAAGGTGGTTCACTAGACGTTTCATAAATCTCAATGTAGATGGCGCTCGAGTCGCACAAGTTCAAATTCAAAAATTCCTTAAAATTTAAAGACAAAAGTTATTGAATCGGAATTCAATGTTAACTTAATACATTAAACAAAAAATGTGTCAATTTTGTTCAGTTTGATCATAAACATTAGAATTTATGAGGTAATTAGTTTAAATCATTTATTACGACAAAAAAAACTAACAATTTATAAATAAATTCTAGAAATGGACATGACACGGTACTGACATTTAAGTGATATATTGTAAGTTTCCTGTAAGTGGCAAGTTATATTAAATGAAAATAATGTTGAAATATGTTCATAATTTTCCAATAAGCACAAAAATTTCGTAAATTGATTATTAATTAATGACCTATGAGAACAAACAATACAGGACATTGAATATCACAGTTAGAATGGAATCACCCATATATATATATATATATATATATATATATATATATATATATATATATATATATATATATATATATATATATATATATACAGTCAAACCTGGATAAGCGAGAGTTCAAGGGAGCACAATCTCATTCTCGCTTATAGAGGTTTCTCACTAACCCGAGTCTCTCGCTAATGCAGGTACACGGGTAGCGTTTCTCTCTTATAGAGGTACGCAGCAATAACAAGTCACAGCAAGTATGACTATAGTACTTTTCGCACGCATTTTTGAACGAATTTCACGCACGAAACGCATTTTTCACCTTTAAACGTAAATGTTTTATCCGGAAGGCACTTGAAAAACAAAGCAGTTTCATCCGCGTTGTAAATATCGTCTAGTTCATACCCTTCTAAAATATTTGGCAAATCTTCAGTCCAGTGGTTGCGCACACCTAGGTCCACAGATTTACTTTCCTCAGCTGCTTTTTTGAAAACTATATCATGACGCCTTTTAAAACCCTCTAACCAGCCGTTACTAGCAGAAAAGTTCTGGATTCCCAGTTTTGTAGCAAACTCTTTTGATTTTCCTTTCCGCAAAGGTCCATCCATGGGAATGTTCTTATCGAGAGTTTGTTTTATCCATTTCAAAAGGCACTTTTCGATATTGGAAAATTTAGAAACTAGTTCTAGTTCTCTTAATATATCCATTTCCATCAGAGCACTCAGACTTTATAGAGTCTTCTGATTTTATAATTTTATAATAGCTGGATTCTGGTAAATTAAACTCCCTCTGAATTTCATTTCGCGATTTTCCGGATTCAAACGCATTCACCATTTTAAGTTTATCACTTAATGACAGTACTTTAATTTGCCGTTTTGACATGATGCAGAACAGAACTTTCCTTCGCAATTGATTAACTATAAACTGAGTAAGTCCGACAAACAGGACGGTATACAGGCAGGCCTACGTGTCCATCCGAAAAGAATGCGATAGAATAACAACGTTATTTAGTTCCACGAAATAGAATAGGTACAATATCGACGAGAAAACAATAGAAAAACAATGGTAGGAAGTTCCACAAAAGTTAAGAATGAGTCATAAAATAGCAGATGTTAAATTTGAAATTTGTTTTGTCATTTGCTATAGTTCCTCCTAAATAATATAAGTAAATAAAGCTCGACTGTGGCTTATAGAGGTATAGATAAGCAGCAGTCTCGCTTATGGAGGTTCATGAGGGAAAAACGACTCTCTCTTACAGAGGTTTTTGTTTCTCGCTAATAGAGGTTTTAGGAGCTTAAAATGACGGGTCCTGGCTTATACTCTCACTTATAGAGTTTTCTCGCTTATCCAGTTCTCACTTATCCAGGTTTGACTGTATATATATATATATATATATATATATATAAACAGTCACTAGATAAAAGAAACAGTCAATTAACGAACTAAAAAATTATGTTTGGAATAAAGAGTTGAGATTCCGTGGAATCTAATTGGCTGTTTTCCTGAAACGTATGTACTCAGTTAATCATTCTTAATATCCCCACATAACTAAAAACATAATATATTGAAAAAAAAAGTCTGATAAATAGACGTTCTTAAGTTTGTCTGATATGCAACGGTATTGTTCTCAACATGCCTACGACATAGCATTCGAATTAAATCGCAATAATAGGTAAAAAAAATATTTAGGCACTGTAGCTCGTAGCCCGCCCGCGTCCCGCACGCACCCTTTGCTTTTGATGCGCCCGAGCCGCGCGACCTTGGTCTATGTTTTAATAGGTCAGTTTGCAATTTTTTGCCAAACGGCTTAGACGTATATATATCATATGTTTATAACAAATCCCGAACGCGAGTGCTAGTAAGTGCGAAAAAATGACAAGTCATTACCAGTATTCTGACGTAGAGTGGTTAGACATGGTTCGTTTTTATGCGATTGCTGGAGACAACTTGGCGAAGGCTAGATGCCTGTACGCTCAGCCAGAACACCTGGATTCGTTACGCAGATGTGGGATTATAAATCCGCCTGTGCCTACAACAGCGATAATTTTATCAGCCACATAACGCCTACTAACTCACAGGCAGTTTTGAGTGCTTACACGTGCTCAGGCTAGAGGTAGGTGTCGCCGACATTCTGCTCGATTAGAAGAAGAAATTCTAGAGATAATGGAGGCATGGTTTTAAAGTAATTAAAGAAAGTAGGTAACCAAGGTCAAGGGAAGAGCATTGACCGTAGGTTGATAGCTACGGTCGATGCTCTCAAACGACCGTAGGTATAACAAAATTATTAGACAAAACATGTTACATTTATGCAAAAATGATATTTTAAGGAAACGTCCGGGATTGCAAATGACTAGAATTTATGTTTTTATTGAATAAATGCTATATTATGGTTCTATATCATTAACTGAGTATATACGTTTCGGGAAAACAGCCAATTAGATTCCACGGTGTATAAATAAACACTTATTGGAACATAGTTCGAACTTAAAAGTATAAAGCTGTTCAAAATATACGCAGTTAGAGGACAGCGCGGCCGCGGAAGGCCACGCCGATGAGCTTCAGCGGGAAAAGCTTAATGTATTTGTTTCCTCGGTGTGATTGAAACTCGTGTGGTGTGTTAAATGTTACCGCTGACAAACGTGACCAGTCATTGTATATACTGTATGGGGAATGAGTGTTGTACAACCAACACTAGCTATGTTCTACTCATATCCAAGAGTATATATATATATATGATTAATATATATGCGAATATATAAACTACTGGAAAAAATAAGGGATCAAAAAAAAATCCAAATTTTTGGGCAATTTTCAACAAGCAGTAACTTCAAGAGAAATGGTCGTACAGGAAATAAAAAAAAAGGAAATTGTAGCTCCAAGCGTCTAGTTTGTGGATTGGAACTTTAAAATTTTGTAACGTCCGCGGTTTTTGAGTAATCGTAGAAAAACCAGCAACAAAAAAAATCGAATTTATTTTTTGTTTTATTTTCGGTCTACGGGCGTAGAAATTTTTTTTTCAACTTAACTACTATATCTATCAGATAACTTGTTTATTCAGCTTGAATTTATTTTTTAAACACTTCGATACAATCATTTCTTGCTGAGATATCGAACTTTGAATGAAAAAGGATGTTATTGTCTTTAACCATTAATATCTCAGCAACCAATGATCTCATAGAAAGTTAAAGGTGGGTTTCAAGAATTTGAATGAATTCCCCTTAACAACTAGCCATTGCTTTTCCGAAAAATTTTTTTTTCATTTTGTCACATGAATTTGAAAATGCAACAAAAAAGGGTTTTTGGTGGTTTTTTGAAAAGTCAAGCGCTAGATCGAAAATATTGAGGAAACCACTAATGTTAAGTGTGCTTTTTACAGTTCAATATGTCCACAAAAACCCTACAATAAACCAAATTAATCCAGCCAGCCGTTTTTTTGTTTCACTCCATCGAATTTTTGAGAAAATTAAAGGATCACGTTTTTTGCTCTGAAAAGCTTATAATTTTTAAAAATGAGAAAAATATTGTTATTCAGAGCTTTTTCCACATTTTTGCTCATTATTTTTTATTTGGAATAGCTGGCTAGTCGTTAAGGAGAATTCATTGAAGTTCTTGAAACCCACCTTTAACTTTGTATGCGATCATTGGTTTGCTGAGATATTGATGGTTATAGACAATAAGCTCCTTTTCCATTCAAAGTTCGATATCTCAGCGAGAAATGATCGTATCGAACTTTTTAAAAAAGTAAATTCAAGCTGAATAAACAAGTTATCTGATAGATATAGTAGTTGGAAATTTTTTTTCTACGCCCGTAGACCAAAAAAACAAACAAAAAAAATTGAATTTTTTTTGTTGCTGGTTTTTCCACGATTACTCAAAAACCGCGGAGGTTACAAAATTTTAAAGTTCTAATCCAAAAACTAGAAACTTGGAGCTACAGTTTCCTTTTTTTTGATTTCCTGTACGACCATTTCTCTCGAAGTTACGGCCTGTTGAAAATTGCCCAAAAAAGGAATTATTTTTTGATCCCTTAATTTTTTTCAGTAGTGTATATATATATGATTAATATATACATGCAAAAGGGAATGCTCCGATGGTTCGGACATGTGGAAAGAATGTCGAACGAACGTCTGGTTAAGAAGATATACAATGCGAAAGTGGAAGGATTTAGGTACCGAGGGAGACCGAGACTAACCTACCTAGACCAGATCGGTCAGGTACTGAAGGAAGGTGGAGTCAAGAGTCTCCGAAACCGGCGAGCGTGTATGAAGAGAATTATGAATGTTGAGGAAGCGAGTGAAGTATGCAGAGATAGAGTTCTCTGGCACTCTGTGCTCCCTGCCTACCCTGCAAGGGATATGGCGTGATGATATGTATGTATGTATATGATTAATTGGCCACGATTGATTAACGCAAATGTTAATGACTAAGTGATTCCAATGTTAATAACCTTACCCTGATGCTAATAATTATGGATATGCTAAGGATCACTGTGTGTACTGTGTGTTAAATCATTTCGATTCGTTCTGTACCGTTCTTGCTTTGTTAACAGTTGTAGCACTTCCCTTGTCAACACAAACCTTTGAACTCAAGTACCTTTTTTTTTTTGTGTGTCTTAGTTGTTACCCTCAGATGGCTATGACAACTTTACCCGGACTGTGGGTGAGCGCTGAGGGCTTCCAACCCGTAAACTCAAGTACCGTAGCCATCGCTCTTATAAAACAATAACTTGATAAACGAACAGAGAGCTACGTGTCATTGTTACTTTTATTTTTATTACTCTTGTCTGTCTACTTTTGAATATTTATAGCGTGTCACATCGAAACATGAATTTTTAAATATAATTTTGCGCGATATTAAATATACACTTACAGCGGTGAGGAGGTATTACATCTACAACAATTAACTATTGCACCGTGCAGGCACGTACTGCACGTATCACTTGGTGTTCATACCCTCTGATACGTAAGCGATTTGTAACGCCCCACTGCTACGAGAGTGCTACACGTCGTACACACGTGCGCTACGATATGTAGCACGTCTACGATATAGCAGTAGCGCGTTTGAGTACCGTAGCTATATACGTAGACGCGTAGCAATTCGTAGTTCATTGTAGAGGTGCTACAAGTATCTGTAGCGTCGTCAACCTACAGTCACGTAGCATTCACGTAGATGCGAGTTTTCATTTGTCTGAATTCTTATATTATTTCTTTTTGGTATTGAAGTCATTAGTCATAGATAAGTAGTAGATAAACAAACTAAAATCTTTTTTAATCAAATTTTGCACCGCGCTCTGATATTTGTGGTGATAGTTTAGTATACAATACGATATATGTATACTAGAATGGTATGTGTGTGCACGTGTTCATAGGTAAACAATCGTTATAACTTTTTATTCCGTGACATTTCACCTATTCAGTTGATATCAATGGGAGATTAATGGGTGTGCGTGCTCCGTGACAGCGGCGATGGTATCAGCGGCGAGTGACGTCACCGGAGACGAGCACTGGTACGCGTGCTCAGGTGACAAGATTTATGACGTGAGGCGGAGGGGATCATGACGGCACATTTTCCGCTGCGAGCAATGCGCCTGGCGCACGGTGCGAGTGATTTATGTGGTCGCTGCGGTCCTTCCGAGGGGCCCGCGCGTCTACCGTCCGCCCCCTCCCCGCCGGGTGCAAGCGGTGTTCATGTGAAATTCAATTGTGCTATTTGTAATTAACTGCAGAAATTTTCATGTCGTGCCTGCGCTCCACGAATTACATTGAATTAATTTGATTAGATTAATGATGTTTTTTTTCAATTATTCTTCATCAAGTGTTCACCTCTAGACGAGTGATGGCCGCCGCGCTCGGGTGAAGGAAAATAACGTAACAAACAGTCTTTTTATCATTAAATATACTCGCGCCGGGTACACGCCGCCGCCGCCACGGTGTGGTCGCTGTGACAGATCCTAGTGGTTAATTGTCTGTAGCTAATATGTGTTCCGAACAGTTGTGTATACACGTTACTGTGACGGAGCCAGCGCGTGACACGTGTCGCGCCGACATACACATATTTGTGCACACACACACACATACACACAAACACACGCATGGACAACACATGATAATGAAAACGTAAGTAATGATATGACAATTGTTTTAGTAAAGTTGTTAAATATTGTGGTGGTCAATGAACTCGCCGATATAACCAATGTCTGGTCAATGAACTCGCCGATATAACCAATGTCTTCAGCGCTCACTATCACTTCATTCTTTGGAAGTTCTCAACAATGTTTTGGTGTCTCAGCGACGGTCATGCGACAGTTTTCTCGTTCGTTGTGTATTAAGATTATAGTTGACATATCATTAAATAGATGTAATTTCGCAATGACTAAACATTCATTATAAAGAGTTATCTGACAATAAATATATGTAATGTAAAGCTTTAATGTGAACTAACTGTTTCGGCCAGTTCTAGACAAGTTCTTAGAATTAATTCAATTGAGATAGTTCTTTATATTAAAGTAACATTGTATATTAGTTACGTTGTGTGTTCGCTATAACGACGTAAAGTTGATGTGAAACTTATTATAAACACGCACATCATATGTTGTTGTGTCTGTCTGTGTGTGTGTGTGCACGTCGGGTCGTCGGTGCAATGACGGTATTTGTTTAGTTACAATTATTAGAGAATTTAAAAAACATGTGGTATATTTAGATATAATGTGTGTTAGTTCGCGCTACAGTTTGTAAACGTAGCGGTAATGAACACGCCGCTGCGACGCGCCTGCCGCCCAGCGTCAATGGACACGCCGACACATTCACTAACGTGCGAGCAACGCGTGAGAGGGCGACACGCGCTGGCTCGTGAGCGACAGGGAGAGCGCACCTTGGGGATGATTTCCCTCTCGTTGGGGGCGAGCGACAGTGTGCCTAGGGCCGGCGCGCGGGTCGCTCGCGGCGCCCTCCCGCGCCTGGTCGCGCGCGTGTAGTGTCGTGTCGTGCTCGTGCCGCCCTCGTGCCGTGCCAGTGGATGTGAGCGCGCGTCCCGCAGACGCCGCACACGCTCAGCTGTACGTATGCCACGCTTGAACACTCCTATTGTTGTTATAATCTGTCAAATCCAAAAAGTTTACAAATATGCTAATTTGTCATTTAAAGTTCAAAAGTGAGTCCTAAATGGCAATAAAATGTTGCTATACTGACAAAGTCAGTAGTATTGTCTGTCTGTGTGTGTGTGTATCGTGTATGAACAGGAAGTTTACTAGTAGTCAAGTACAACAACACAGTATTAGCTACGTTCCGGTGAGTGGCGCTAAACTTTCATCCCCTATGCCGCTCCCTTAGGGGTTGAATTGCCATAAATCCTTTTTAGTAGACACCGGTGTCGTTGAAAGGAGCTCGTGTTCGAAATGACAACCTTTTAAACTAAGTTTAAACCGAACAATCTGACTTATCAGTCAAGTGATTCGTTCAACTTGTAACGTTTAGTTTATAACTTATATTTGCTTTATACATACATAATATATTTTTATGTGCTCACATTTATAATGGCACAATAACTGGTGACGTCGGTTCGATGCTCAGATTGAGATTTTTTGTCAAAATAATCACAGTAACAATATGGAAACTAAAACTATAAAATAGCTTAAATACTGAATTGCGTGAAATGTTCAGTTATACTATTGCGTGACCCCTACAAAATAATAGAGGTTGGCACCTTCAGTTTACGTTTAACAGTCAATAAATTGTTTAAAGAAAGTTTCGTGTATAACGCACAGCCACACATACATGCATTGTTGCGAAGGGCTACGTGCGCTACGAGTGCTACGTGTGCCTCGAGTGCTACGCCGTAGAGTGGGACCGCTTAATATAAACAAACAAATCATCACAAGAAGTATTGACCAAAGCGAGTAATTGTTTAAATAAGTGACGATGTGAACACCGCAGCGATCGCATCCGCGTCGGCCCCTGCCCTCGCCCCCGCCGGAACCGGGGGACAAACTCCACGTTATCTTATTATTTATGATATCCCTACTCCCATAGCAGCGATGCACTTTAAATATCTTCCGGGAACAAATTGCGACCCTCCGTAAGTGCTAATAATGCAGCACTATTAGCTACTGAGCGCAGGGTGCAGGCTACAGAGGGTCGCCTTAGGTCTCGCCGTGATCACTGTTAATGTATATATTGTGTATTTCACAGTACACGGATACACACGTCCCTCGCGTTCTAAGCTTGACTTCACTTTAGTACCTTGGGATATATACATATAATTACTAGACATTGCCTCGTTGATCGAGTGCTATTAGTTGGATTCTACCGTTGTGTGTCAAATTTAAATATATCTCCATATTGTTTTGGAATATTCTCGGGAAATCGTCAATATGAACTCAAAATTTGACATTGGTCACGATTAATGACAATAGACTTGAAACAATTACACCGGCATACAAAAAAAAAAGAAGTTCTCTGTATTTTTGATGAGACCCCTATATTTTTATGTATTTTGACCCGCTGAATCCGAATATGAGGTCCATTTAACCTGTACACCCTCAAAATTTCGAGAAAACTTTAAAATACCGAAAATAATGACCAAAATCAGCGTTTTCGGTGATGTAAACATTTTTTTTGACCTAAACCAAGCATGATTTTTATGTATATTGATCCGCTAAATACTTATATGAAGTTTATTTGGACCATTAGACGTTTAAAGTCTAAGTAACTTTCAAAAAACCATCAGAAATTGTGAAAAAGTGCCAAAAATGCCAGATATTGTGATAATAAACAATTTATAGAGTTAGATAAATCATTCATGTATATTTATCTGCTACATATAAATATCGAACTTCGATGGCCCAGACATCTCTAAAAATATAAATAAATGGCAAAAATACCCAAAAATTAAAAAACATCAAATTTGTTATAATAAAAATCAATTTTAAATAAAAGTAAATTAAAAAAAACATATTATCCACTCTGTTATATATAAATAAGAAATTTTTTGGCCAAAAAATTTCAGATCTTTCAAAAAATTTTTTTATCACAATATCTGGAATTTTTGGCTTTTTGTCACAATTTCTGAGGGTTTTTTGAAATTTACTTAGACTTTAAACGGCTAATGGTCCAAATAAACTTCAGTATTTAGCGGGTCAAAATACATACAAATCATGCTTGGTTTAGGTCAACAAAAATTTTTACTTCGCTGATAACGGCGATTTTCGTATATTTTTTCGGTTTTTTAAAATTTTCTCGAAATTTTGAGGCTGTACGGGTTAAATGGACCTCATATTCGGATTCAGCGGGTCAAAATACATAAAAATATATGGGTCTCGTCAAAAGAACAGAGAACTTTTTTTTTGTGTGCCGGTGTTATTATTTGTACGATTATTATGTGATATATCGATTATTATTAGTGAACGTGCCAGCAAGACGAAGAATTACCTTGTGTTATACGACATTTTCCTTCATATGCGTTGAAAATAAACTAATTGTTAATCTCTGAGATTTGTTCGACGATTTCGCATTATCAACAGTACGGCCTGCTTTTATTTACTCTTGTGATTAAGAAGCACGGAGTTGGGCCATATTAACGCGGCGGTCTTCCCGTGCAATAAATTGTTCTTCTGCCCTGGTTACGTTCGTTATGTTTCGAATTCTAACTGCGTTACGGTTTTTTTGGGAAAAAATTGATTTTATTGGTCGCGGTATTGTTGATGACAATATAGACATAATATGTTTTATTATAACAATATTCGTAAAAGTTCGTAACACTCGCACAAAACGAACTCCGACCGGTCAAATTTTGCATTGCACGCTTGCTCTACTCTCGATATATGAAACTCAAGCACTTTTCAAATCTAAAAATGATGGTATTTTTCTCACATTGCACTTATAGGATAATATTATCATACATATGTCAAGAAAAAACATTCGTTTAAACGTGTTTCATATTTTTAAAAAGCAATTATTTTGTTTCAAGTAAGAAAATAGGTGATTAAAAAAAATATTCGAAGACGTCGGATAAAATATTCCGTAACTGGCAAGAATACGACCGTAAAAATTAATGTATCAAAATATTTCTTTTTTTAAAAGCTTCATAATCGCAACGCGCGGTTTCCTTTCGAAAATGGTTTGGTAATTCTTTGTCGTTTAATTGCAATTAATAAAAAAACTAAACTGCTTAGTTATTAGTGTATGTATACTTTATGAAAATTGGATTCGTTTACATTTTTTTGTTCGTCCATTCGGACAGGCAAAGGAAATAGATCCCATACAGCCTATTGTAAACGAACAGCTATGTTTATTACTGCGTCGAGAATGGCACAAATTATTTTTCTTTTTCATTTATGGCATTGACTAATAGTAAATGATAAATAAAATAATGAAACATTGTCACATGTCGGTTAAAAATATTGCATTATTTTTTTGTTTCTCTAACTTTTTGAAGTGAAACTTTTTTATCGACGTATTGGAGAAATTTTATATTGTAACGTTGTTCTGTTATGCGACATATTTATTTTGTAGTGTAAAGAGCATGGGAGGGTACTCCGTGTGGTGACGGAGTAAGAATACAATTCGCCACCCCCTATCTTAATCGTGGGTGATCGTAAGAGACGACTAAAGTAAGCGATATAAAACACATAACATCTTTGTAAGAGAAGGAAAACTTGAAACAAAACCCTATACCAACATGTCTGACCAGCGTGGTCCAGGACCAGTGGACCAGGTCAATTGCCCTCCCATTATGGTGAAGGAGCGAGACGAATAGTGGGTAGTACATATATGAGCTGAGATTATAAGCGCACGAAGGTAGAGAGAAGAGAGAAAGAGGGAGGGAGAGAAGGAGAGTAACAGAGAGGGAGAGAGGCAGATAGGGAGATAGGCCGAAAGGGAGAGAGGCAGAGAGGGAGAAAGACAGAGAGAGGGGAGAGAGGATTTTTAATAGTGGCAGAACCATGCTGTTGACAGTTCTGTCTACAGCCGCGGGACGGTCCGTCCGTGGTAGTACCACACTCTCGCAGAAGATCAACGTCTGAGTAATGGCAATGTGCTATTGCGCTTCGTTCGGTGAGCGAGAGAGCCGGTAGCCCAAGTGGGTGGGTTTAGGGATTGTAATGGTAGGCAGCGGCCTAGCTATACCATTGGTATAGCAAAGGTCCATGGGCAGCTGTGACACTTACCATCAGGTGTGCTGCTTGCTTGTTTGCCACCATAAGTAATAAAAAAAAAGGCAGAGGGAGAGAGAAGGGGAAAGGTAGAGAGAGGGAGAGAGAGAGCGAGAGAAATAGAGCGAGAGGGAGAGAGGGAGGAAAGAGAGAGAAGGAGAGAGGGAGAGATAGAGCGACAGGGGGGAGGGGGAGAGAGAGAAGGGGGGGGGGGGTAATTAGCCAGTGTCACTTCTGATATGTGTACGTACTTTATACGCACGCAAATTTTTTGTTTTTTTTTTAATGTGCAATATTATTTAATATTAGTACCAGATCTTGCTCAATGAAATAAATAAGGCGCTTTATTTATCGTGCATATTTTAGCATTGACTAATAGTAAATGATAAATAATATAAAAATTATGAGGCGTGCACTTTTGGATTTTCCAAATTATAATTTTAACTTTTCGCGGTATTTTCCAAACAAACCATTAGAACACGTAATGACGTGAGCTGTCAGTTGCCATTGGTTATATCATCAACAAATGAACGTTTAGAATTGATGTTTTTATTAATTTTCTTTTTTGTTTATTAATATCATTTTTTAATATCCTATATCTTATTCCCGACGACAACAAACTCAAAAACATAAAAATCATAAAAATTGGTGCAGCCGTTCTCGAGTTATAAGTGTTGTAACTAACACAACTTTCTTTTATATATGTAGATTAAGCATATTAAATGTTAAATTTCAGTAATTTGAATAACAAGGTTGTGTCCTCGTTTAATACAATTCTAACTGCAAAGTTTGAAGTATTAAGTCTACAATGTGTAAACATTGTCGGGTAGATGGCGCACGTCACCTTAAAGACGTAAATATGATACGAAGCGAGATTTGAATGTCCTACAATAGCTCACGGTGGTGTAAGTGGCAGCACGATTGGGCCTGACTCCCAATAGGTGCGGGTTCGAATCCCGCTTGTGACATCATTTTTCGCTTCGTAATCGGGTTTGGATTGTTGTGTTTGTATTTTTAATTATCTCACAACTTTAAGCACACTGAAGCGCTATAGGGAAGTCATTATTATCATCTCGTCATCATCCTGCTGGTATCCTAATGTCTTGGGGTCGACGTAATGTCCTCTTTTTCCGCATGTCTCTATCAGATGTCATCGTTCACTCCCTATCTATCTATATTATGCTTCACGCAATCCATGCATCTTTTATTTGGACTTTCATTGCTCCTCAAGTCTTTCACATGCATGCTCAAAAAAATCTTCACAACAAAGAGCTATACGGAAGTAAAATACACTATTTCTTTCTAGAAATTTTAATCAAAGTGAAGAAGTGTTTATGCTGTTATCGTTCCCTTGTGCTCACATGCCTCACCACCCATTGTTGGACATCGACCTGCTACACGTTGAGAGGGGCATTGACACCTTTCTTCGTTGTCATTTATCGGATGCTATTACAAATAATATTAGGTAGAGCCATACAGTAATAATTTATAAAACTAGCAGTGCGCTACGCCAGGGGGCGCCACTTCGACCATTACACTTTAGATTGGTGAATGTTTTATTCATTCCTGTTTTATATTCAATAAGAAATATCACAAAGATATTTCACGAAGGTGGGAATTATATATAAGCAGCGAGTAAGCGGCTTAACTTCGCTTCGTGTGAGACCTTCGGGGAATGATTGGTGCGGTGGGGTAGGGGAGGGGTTAGTGAGGTGTACCAGTCACTAGTTACAGGATACGTTTGATGCGAGCGCTGCTGGTGTGAACGTATACGTGACGTAGACCCACGAATATAAAATCCTTTACGTTAACGTGTTCCTAGTTAGACATACAACAGTTGTCGGTCCGTGTTATTGTACGGCATTCACCTTGTTTGATGTACATACATTCATAGCCTCACGCCTGTTTCCCAGTGGGGTAGGCAGAGACTACGGATAGCCACAAACCATGATCTTGACATACCTCCATCGCTTCATTACCACTCATCACAGTCTTCATGCATGCTCTACGAATACGCGTACTCTTAATGTAAACTTTCACTAACACATCTTTAATTTGATCCAGGAAAGTACGACGTGGTCTTTCCCTTGTAATCGTCCCAATCACACTCTCTTTGTATACTTGTTCGATGTATTACGAATTACTATGGAATATGTTCATTGTTCGTGTAATGAGGGCATAAGAATATAATTAATCACCCCTTATGTTGCCCGCGGGTCTCGTAAAAGACGACTAAGGGATATGACATGGCTATAACATCTGTGCAAGAGAAGGAAACCTCGAAATAAAACTATAGCAACCCATTTGCTCAACGCGGTATATTATGTCAGTATATGAGGTAAGATGATGACGATGATATCATCATCTCAGCCCATATATGTCCCACTGCTGGGCTCGGACCTCCTCCACAACGGGAGGGATATTGACTTACTATACCACGCTGGTCAGACGTGTTGGTAGAGGGTTTTATTTCGAGTTTTCCTTCTCTTGCACAGATGCCATATGCATGTTACATCCCTTAATCGTCTTTTACGATACTCACAGGCAAAAGAGGGGGCGGTGAAATACATATAACAAATACTTACTACAAATTGTCTTTATATTGCAAGTTGTTGTTAGAGATTGCTATTGAACTCGAGACTGTCGGTTTAGTTTTACCGCTAAATTAAAAGCTGTTTTTAAAAATAAATTTTATGATCATCGTTGTGATTTGATCTCATATTTGTATTGCACTGCACTCGGTAGTACTGACAGCTACAGAACGACGTTATTTATACAACTGAGGTGGTCGAGATATAGGTATGCCTCTACTTCACTTACTGAAGTAAAACGTAACTCATAATATATAGAAAATGTTTCGTTCAGTAGTTTTGACATGATGAAGCACTGAAAAAATTAAGAGAGGCAATATTTGATTAGAATTTGTATACATATCCAATACCCGAAATTGTCCCGCTAACCGTATATTACACAGAGTAGTTCCGCTCCACCTTATTGTATCTGTGGCGCACAGAGTAGTACGATGCGAGGCCAAGGTCGCGGCCCCATTACCAGCCGGCGGCGCGGCCCCGCGCGCACCAGCCCCGCTGCCATCTCATCTCGTGTAACAATGGAGGAATTCTACCCTAACGATATCGTAAAACACACTTTTGTTTTCAAGTGCACAATTTTTTTTAATGAAGTTGCTAGTGATGGGAGCGGTAATGTATACAGTAGTAGGGTAGATGGCGCTGTAGTCATGTTGAGCTTATCGACAACAACGTTCAACGTTTGAACCAAAAATATAACCAGTTACCAGAGTCTGTTAGTCTGTTTAAGTTTATCTAGCGGCGGGCCGGTCCGTCCAGAGTAATGTTACACTCTCGCAGAAAATCTACATCGGAGTAGTGACAATGTGAAGCCGGAAGCCCAAATTTCTGAATGGGTTTTAGTTGTTAGGTAGCGGCCTAGCTGTACCTCTGCTATTGAAATGTTCCATGAGCGGCAGTAACACTTACCATCAGTGTGTTTGCTCGTTTGCAACCATAAGCAATAAAAAAAAAAGAAAAAAAATTAAAAATAACGTCAAGTCCGCTGAGTATTTTGTTCAGTCTTCACAATGCCAGCCCTGTACAGAGGCAAGGGTCGATTATTGAAATTAATTTAAGGTACATTGACAATGTGTAAGTGTCCCAACAGAGACAAACAACTAATTTGAATTTGTATCACGACAGAATAAACTATATATGACGTTGAGGACTCAGCACTTGTATTTACGTAGTACTAAGAAGTAATTCCCTCGGCTCCTGTATACGGTGTCGTACAGACGGCGCGGCGCGTGAGCACTCCAACCTCTGGTCTGTACCAACAAGTCAATCGTTGTTTTTTTTTTTGGTAACGCAGTGGTCCAGGAATGCGTTAAGCACTAACTCCCCGGATGGGAAGTGTGGGATTCTAGCCTAGGGCTAGGTTACCCACTAAACCGCATCCACTGCTATTGCTGTTAGCCTAGGGGCTGTTACAGCGTAACCGGGCTGTGGGTGAGCGCTGAGGGCTCTCAATCCGAAATGTAATCGTAGTTATTAACGCCCTATATATATTTGCTTGCGGTCGTCATAACAGTTGTTGATGCTGGAGGCGGCTGTGGTGGGTGGTGGGCTCTACTTACATAACGGTTGTTGTTCAGCGGTTTCATTACAACGTGCCGTGTACGTGTGTCTACGTTACATCGGGACAGTGATCTACAATGTGTACTACGTATGTATGTGTGCGTACAGACAGTATCCATGCCTCAGGACAATTATGTGATCATTTAAAATTATATTTAATATATATGTTTTCAAGTGCACAATTTTTTTTAATGAAGTTGCTAGTGATGGGAGCGGTAATGTATACAGTAGTAGGGTATATGGCGCTGTAGTCATGTTGAGCTTATCGACAACAACGTTCAACGTTTGAACCAAAAATATAACCAGTTACCAGAGTCTGTTAGTCTGTTTAAGTTTATCTAGCGGCGGGCCGGTCCGTCCAGAGTAATGTTACACTCTCGCAGAAAATCTACATCGGAGTAGTGACAATGTGAAGCCGGAAGCCCAAATTTCTGAATGGGTTTTAGTTGTTAGGTAGCGGCCTAGCTGTACCTCTGCTATTGAAATGTTCCATGAGCGGCAGTAACACTTACCATCAGTGTGTTTGCTCGTTTGCAACCATAAGCAATAAAAAAAAAAGAAAAAAAATTAAAAATAACGTCAAGCCCGCTGAGTATTTTGTTCAGTCTTCACAATGCCAGCCCTGTACAGAGGCAAGGGTCGATTATTGAAATTCGTTTTCATTTTGTTGTTGTTTCGTTGATCATTTAAAATTATATTTAATGAACTAACTAATACGACTTACTATCGTACATATGTCCTGTCAATTATTAAGTTGGACTATACCTATATATGTGCTTGTGTGTTTGTCAAACTCACGATAAGTTCAACAGTAAATGAATGTATTTATTTACATACACACATACGTAGGTAAGTCACAAGTTTTGCACATTTCAAGTGACAATTATGAGAGGATTAAAAAATATTTTATAACATTTTTATATAGTGTTTTATAAATGAAGAGTCTGAAAGTAATTTCATTTGAGGTCAATTTTATTCTTAATTAGATGTGCCGCGGGGCTGAGCGCCCGACGGCCGGCGGCCCGCGCGGGGACACTGTCGCCGGAGTCGGCCTACTATTTACAGTTTCGATGAGTTCGCTCACTTTGAACAATAATTAATAGTCAATTATATTTTGTAATTTGTATGAAATATAATTAATTATAGGCACTTTATTGTGCTTTATTTAGTTATAAGTGTTACGATGTCGCGAGCACATCCTCGTGTGATGAGATGTATTTGATATAACGTCGTAGTGAAGCTTAAAAAACTACAGTTAATATAAAATAAATTATTATTTAGTCAACATTTCAATATGTCTGTCAATAACTATCAGACTGCACATGCACATGTGGCGCAGTGGTTGAGATACCGTCCCGTCATGTGCCGCTGTCGCTCTCTGTGCTCGCGCTGTCGTGATGTTCGCAGTGTGCGTGTGATGTGTGCCCGTCATATAAAGTCACATAAGTTCACACAATGTACAAGGTGTATGTCCTCAGTGCAAGGTGTTGTCACATTAAGTAATACATGGATTCCGGTATCAGAGATATGTTGTTATAGAACTAACAAACTTTAAAAAATGTATCCATTCGTTTAATAAACACAAAATGACACTAAAGTGTTAAGTCACATACGTACGTAGTCAGACAGATGAAGCACGTTTTCCTGTCAAACAAGTTGTACATTGTCTTAATGATGACTGTGTGGGAATTGTATTTATAGCACACGAGTGTTGACGGGTTCGATACATATATTTGTTCGACAAGTACCGACCGAGTCCGTCTCTATATCAGTATCTATCGAACGGATCGACCGTGCCAGTCGTCGCGGGTTCGATTTCAATACAAATGCTGCGATCCACAAAATATTGTTCCGAGTCTGGATTTGATGTCCGCTAATCGTATATTTGTAAAGTCGTTCGCAATACAAAGATTGGTCCCTTAGTGCAGGGTGTTGCCTCTACACCTAACGTTAGCCCTTATTGTACAGCTAGCGGTGCTGGCAGGGTGTCAGCCAATAACTAAATTGACTTGTATATGATATGACGTGACGCGCTATTTAAATGGTTTGTGGTGACGATGACGATGTCCCTCACCTGGTGTGTTGTGAGCGGGTGGTGGTGCAGTAGGCACATGTCGTCTGTGGCGGACGTGCCACGACAGTTAGGTTGATGGTTTATGTTTGGGCGCGACCAAGTGTTCACAGACATGCAACAATACACTTATATTTACTTTCGAAAAGATATATCTTGGTTCTATATAAAACATAGATATTTGTACGACACAATGTACAGTAATATTGGTATATACGTATATGGACAAGTCATAGGTTATATCAGTTGACACTAGGTGTTAGTTCACACTTCATAGTTACATCGTCATTGTTCAATGGAAATATAAACGGAGTAAGAATACAGTTCACCACCCCCTATCTTACCCATTGGTGATCGTAAGAGACGACTAAGGGCACGTAGTAACGCATATAGCATCTATTCAAGAGAAGGAAAACTCGAAACAAAACCCTATACCAATTTTTCTAACCAGCGTGGTATAGTACGTTAATATCCTTCCCCTTTGGAGGAGGCTCTAGCCCAATAGTGGGACGTGAATGAGCTGAGATGATGATGATTTTATGAGTATATCAAATGGTATCTGATGTTTGCACGAGTATACACTATATTACGGCAAATTACTAGTTTAAAGTATCAATATATCTTAAGTTATGACCAGTTTGTGACGCGCCACACTGAGAAGCATCCGGCAAGGATATTCTGAGCATAATACTAATTATTTGTTAAGTTAAATATTCAACTTTAGTAACACAAATTAAGGCGTTTCTTATAAATATGAAATTCAACTAAACAGTTTAGTTGATACGTAAGTTATACGTATAAACTAAACAGTTTAGTTGATACGTAAGTTATACGTATAAACTAAACAGTTTAGTTGATACGTAAGTTATACGTATAAACTAAACAGTTTAGTTGATACGTAAGTTATACGTATAAACTAAACAGTTTAGTTGATACGTAAGTTATACGTATAAACTAAACAGTTTAGTTGATACGTAAGTTATACGTACACATCAAGCATAAAAATACATTGTACTCTACGTTAGAACGAAATAAACAAGAAATACCTAACAAGTTTGTCGCCCCCAAGTATAAGATACAACGGTTGCATAATTGTTACAATTATGTCTCGAACTGTCGCGGCCGCGGCCTCAACGCATAACTCTCATACAGTTATTACACGGAGTGGTGCTCTCCGTCTGATTATACCTGCCGCGTACTGATGGCACCCGCGGGACCCGTGAGTTACCGATGCGCCGCACAGCCGCACCGCTCTGGGGGGACCACGTACGTCTCTGTGATCAATGTCGCGGATAACACCCGATGTGTTCCTACGGAATGTACTACCGTTACATTTTGATATGTTGTTTGCGTCAATAATAAATCAATAAAATGTATGCACAGATGGTGAAGTGGTTGAGATATCTACCTACTGCGCTAAATGT
Organism: Lymantria monacha; assembly: GCA_905163515.2. Classification (NCBI taxonomy): domain Eukaryota; kingdom Metazoa; phylum Arthropoda; class Insecta; order Lepidoptera; family Erebidae; genus Lymantria; species Lymantria monacha. The sequence continues at coordinate 309,450 of LR991103.1, forward strand.
AACGGGTGCCACTCTGAACAAAAAGTATATATGAATTTATCTTCAAAAACAAATCATTAGAACATAATGCGTGCGACATTCGTATGGTTTAAGTATAGTCATATAAATATTTTATTGCTTTAGGATTAAATAATAAAAATGTGGGTTTTAAATATAATAATTTCCTCAGCACATATGTATATGTCTCACTGACAAGTACAAATATTCTAGGTTTGGTCACGTGCATACGGATCCTTAGCCGCGTATCTCTAATATATTACGTGTGCCTAGAGTGTGACGTCATACACACACCGTATGTCAATGGTCGTCACTAGTTGTGTGCGACGTAGCGATGCGAAAAACAGCTCACTGAAAAGAAAAGAGAGATATAGCTCTTTTGATCAAAAGAACTATATCACTCTTTTAGCTCTTTTAGCTCACTTAGTTCATATATATATCCTGAGTTCATTTAGCTCATCAAGTGAGCTAGCTCTTATTGAGTTAGCTCATTTCATTTCAACTCGTTCACGGCTCTAACTCTTTTGAATAGTTCAAAATCTGAACTACGCGATCATGAAGCGATAACCTTGATGTCCATGGGCATGTAAATTTTGAATGTGATCGCAGGATGAGATATAAAATATATTTATATGTACGGAGTACGGCCGCAGTGATCGTGTTTAGTTTTACCGTCTACGGCTCAATCGGCTCGCAATGCATATCGGAACCTGCTCAATACTTTTTCTGTTCGGCGGTGATCGGCATAGATCGGGAGCTTTCGGTCGTCGACAGCTCGCACGACACGACGACGCGAGTAAAAGAGCCGATTGAGCCGTTGAACTATTAACTGAGCTACTGAGCTAGATTGAAATCAAAGAGCTAGTTCATTTGTATCTCTCATTCAGGCGCTACCCAAGTCTACTCTTTAGTTCATTTAGCTCATATATATCTTGAGTTCATTTAGCTCATCAAGAGAGCTAGTTCTTTTATTGAGTTAGCTCATTTCATTTCAACTCGTTCACGGCTCTAACTCTTTTGAATAGTTCAAACTCTGAACTACGCGATCATTAAACGATAAGCTTGATATGCACGAGCATGTAAATTTTGATTGGTGATCACAGGATTAGATATAAAATATATTTATATAAAAAAATAAATAAAATTGAAAGGTCTGTTTGTAATTGAAATGGTTAAAAACAGCTTTTCACTAAATACATATGGGCTGACAGAATCGACTGCGTCCAGTGACAGCTTACACTGATAACTATTATTATTATTGAATATTGTTATTTAAAGATGAATATTAATTTTTTAAATATAACTTTTTATTTTCAAACATTTTTTCTTTGTTAAACATATAACGTTTAGGCTCGCAATAGTCACAATGCATATCGGTGCTCAATACTTTTACTGTTCGGCGGTGATCGGCATATATCGGATACTTTCGGTCGCCGACTGCTCACACGACATGAAGACGCGAGTAAAAGAGCCGATTGAGCCGTTGAACTATTAACTGAGCTACTGAGCTAATAGTGAGCTAGATTGAGATCAAAGAGCTAGTTCATTTATATCTCTCATTCAGGAGCTACCCAAGTCTAGTGCGACGGGCGCGTACACGAGGTCGCATCTGTGACGATCGACTGCAATAGAGGGCACCACAATTGTATGTAGTTAACGTCTCAATGTAACGTAGTACATATTGTTCAATATATAGATATAGTTTACAGACGTATGAAACTTAATGAAACAATGAGATCTGCTGGATATCCATAATCTTAATCCATATACTTTCACGTTGTATATGAAGTTTACAGTATATCGGCGCATCACATTTTCTGTGTGAATCATAGATCGAATGTCGGCACCGCGGTCTTGGATCTGAGTACACCGTGATTGTTTACAAGTGAAAGAACTTCTTTCACTTTACGTAATTTGTACCTTGGCTTTATGTTAAATAAAAAATAATCATAATTATATTTTTAAATCAACTTATTGCAAACATCATCACATACCGTAATTAAACTAACTAGTTCTAGTCATAGATAGGTAAATAATCAAACGTAAAATAATATTTGATTGCTTAATAATGTATTTTGTATTTACTTTTCGGTGCCTCTACCTGGTGACTAGTGACCGCTCCTTTTGTTATATACTTGGGACGACGGTGCTTAGACTTATTTAAGTTTGTATATCGTCGTTAGTTTTCCACTATTGTTTAATTCACGCAGTCAGCTATCACAGTCATATAGTTCGCAAGTGGTATCCTCCACGTCGGTATATTGCCAATGCTGTTATCCTCCACACGTACAGCTTCTGGTAGTGATTAACTGGTATTGTCACAGCGCCCTGTGATGTTCTTTAAATAAAGTTTGATTGGAGTACTTATTTCATGGTAGACAATGGATGAATAAGGGGCCGTTCATAAATTACGTAAGGGATTTTGAAAAATGATTTGACCCTCTCTCCTCTACCGTACGACATCATAAGATTGCAACTACTCCCCCCTGCCCCTTAATAAGATTTTTATAAGAAAAGACCCTATTGATCAAACATAACTGTTTATTCTGAAAACATATTTTATTACAATCTTCTTACTACAAGTATCATTAACTCACTGCAATAACATTAATCTAATAAGATAATAAATAATAAGTCTATCACAGTTTTGACTAAAATTAGTAATTTTCAATTTAATATCTTACGTAATGTCAGGTTCACTAGCCCCTGCCTATGGCCCTTACTATAGTAAGAAGTTATAATATTCAGTCATCCCCTCCCCCCGAAACGTCTTGCATAATTTATGAATGGCCTCTAATTAGTAGGTCCAGTATTAGTTCTTTAATTATATATCCATGTTAAATACATACGTATAGTTTATAATGCTTTACTTACCCGGGTGAGTCATAAAACAGAGTAAACATCAGTAGAATGGACAGCAATACTATCCCGGTATTTTTTAACTCCAATTTCAATTGTTAATCTGTTTGTCAAGCGTATGAAGCAATTATCTTCGTTTGTTAGGTAGGAACATACACAACAACGCTCGTGTGTGTGTGTGTGCGCGCGACGTCCGACAGGGAGGTTAGCGAGGTCCGCGGTGAGTGATGGCACCCGCGAGACAATGTACATTGTGTAACAACATTAGTGTGTCCGAATAGTGACTGCATACTCGGTAACGTGTTAGAATATCATACGGGAGTCGTAACAATTAGCTGAGGGAGCATCTAAAGTTTGGGCAGCAGCATTCAACCTTATAACGCCAAGTGCGTTCATCAAACCACCTGTCAAACTTGATAATTCAAATTTAAACGTTCATTTGTTCACGGTATAACAAAACGCAACTGACAGCTCACTTAATGTTCTCTATGGTTTAAAAATACCGCAAAACGTTGTAATTAAAGTTGACCGGTCGACGTGTTAGCGAGTCCGACTTGCAAGTGCTACAAATTTTTACGAGTATATTTAGTTTAGTTTTTTAATTATTTATCCATCTATTATGTATTAATTAATTTATATTGATATACATACGCGTCCCCGACACACAGAGACGGAAAATAATGTGCTAATAGTCACGCTTGGTAGGCGACGTGACGATAGCAGTCGGCGTTTCAAGTTATGCAGAATATAGCTGCTAGCCATTTTTCCCTCTGATTTTTGGATTAAATTATACTTAACCAAACGTTACGCATTATGCCGTCAATTATATCAATTAATATTTGAATTAATAATTAACAGTAATAAAAAAATATAACCAATAATAAATAAGTATAAATATAAAATAAATATTCAACTCAACAGTTTTATTTAAAAACTGGGTTACAATGAAAACAAATGATTTAAAAAATAAATAAAACCGTGTTGCAATCCTATCGAAATTACGTAATTATAAAACAAATAGCTTCTGCCCACAGCTTCGTCCGCGTAACAAGTTACTTTTCTAAAGTTGAACTATTATCGCAAGGGAACACATTGCCGGCATAAAAGTATCCTATATGTTAATCTAGGAAATGCTTGCAAAGGAAACATAAACATAAGTGATTTTACTGGGATAAGAAAAATTGGAAAATGTAGAAAATGACAAAACAAAATTTATAGCTAACTTATTTATATATAACTAAAAGATAAGATGAGGTATCATAAAGATGTATAACAAAAAACTGATCACAGGTGACAGCATTTTTGTATTTGGCCAACTATGCGTCTGAGCTGCGAGGCAAGGCACCTCGCAGAGCTACTGATGGCAGCTGGTAAACGTAATGCCATTTTTATTTATATCTAATGAAAAGTATAAAAAAATGTTACGTCAATCTAGCTTCTAAAATAACCAATTTCAATATAAACCTTCACCCCAATTTTCATTTTACCCCTTTAAGGGTAAATTTTTTACAAAATTTTAATATCTATTCGACAGCCTAAAAATAAGTTTCAAGCTTTAAAAATGACGATACTTCCTTACAACTTTCATCCCCCTTTACAACCCTTTTTGCATTAAAAATTAGCTTATGTCCTTTGTCAGGTTCTGGACTACCTGTGTACCAAATTTCATTTGAATCAATTCAGTAGTTTAGGCGTGACAGAGCGACAGACAGATAGAGTTACTTTTGCATTTATAATATTAGTAAGGATAACACGTCTATATAGGAGTAGGTACATCGATTGACCAATATTGTTAAAGTATCGGTAATACAACACAATCTCACATTTGTTTATCGTAGATGTCCCGAGTGAGCCGGCGCCGCCATAACTCGGGCAACAGTTATGTTTGCAAATAATTTTGTTTTGTTCAAATATTCTATTATGTTTACTTATATGTCAATATATATGAGATGCTCTGTGGTTAGTGAGTCTAGTCACCCACAGGCACACAGACCAGACCTCACATTGGCAGAGTAAGGGTCAAATCGATGCATCAAAATACCGTAAATCAATGTAATTTTACAGTAGGTATGTTGTTTATTTTTAAATGTTTCATCGGTCGACTTACTTTGTGTGATCGTGGAGCTAGAAAACTGTGGCGGACAAAAATGTATGGTTGAGATTTTATGTATTGCCTTTATTTTGCTAGAGTTTTCTGCGGCAATTTTCATCTGTAAGCTTAAAGTGTACATCTAAATCTGAACATTGTCAACAGGCGCCTCCTGTACCACGTGGAATGTGTTGTACGATATATGTGTGTACGCGCGCGTGTGTGTGTGTACACGTATATTTATTTACGCCTAAGTAATGTTATAAGAATGTTTTATTACATAAATAACATCCTATCCTAAAAAGATAAATGTTTCGTATTACATAAACATACACATAATAACATCCAGACTCGGAAATAATTATACATTAATGTTGTTATAGATCGCATAAACTAAAGTGCACTACTTAAAGCATTATGATATATGTGGAGTCAATTATAATTTGTAAATGTATGTCGCACGCTTCAAATTATCTAGTGTCATATAACCTCTCAGATCGTGTTCCCTCCCCGTAGACGGCCACAGGAGCCGCCTGCTGGCGCCTCAATCACAGACGCACTTCGATCTAAACGATAAACATAAACAAGCCCTCCGCCCCTCTCGCCCCAGTCCTACCCCGAGTGGCCCGTCGGCAGCAGGGAGCTCACGAAGCACCCTCGAGCGCGGCTGCACCCGCTGTAGTTTTCATGCGCTTGTATATTTTGAATTATATTCAAAGTGCAGCAATAGTGCAATAGTTGAGGTGCACGTGTCGCGTTAGTTTTGTTATTTGTTCGATGACTACTACATTATGAAGGTACTTGATTGGACTGCAAATAGTTTGAATGTGAGTATTTCTATACTGTTATTTAGTTACCTATTGTATACGTAAGTTCTTAACAAATGGGTGTTAGTCCCAACGATATCACACAATGTTACGCATACATATATAACTAAGAAATTTATTTAATATAACAATATTTCACTAAGAATTAAAGCAATTATTGAACTCTTTGCCCGAGCTGGTCTAACTCCATCTGATGCCGTTTGGTCAAGAATTACGTTCCTAAGGAGTATTGACGTCAGGCAGTGACGAGTGGTCGGTCATAAAACTATTGCCAATAATTGATGCGATATGTACGAGCACAAATAATTGTGCCGAGAGCAGTAATGGTAATACTAGTACGTCAGCGTGTGTGTCGCTCGGTACGGTTTGTGTCTGCAAGTGTCACACTCTACCGGCACTGACGTCACACCGATACGATCACAGACAGGCGCGCTACAGACAGATTTACGTGCTCTACAAAGCACGTGAACTAAGTGATAATTTATGAATTAATACGTACATAATTAGAGTGAGCGCCGCCGCCGCGTGCCTTGAAAAATCAAATTCATCAAATCAAATCTGAATTTGCTTGAGTGTCAGACTCAACACTGAGGCTTAGTTATATAACTATACTAGCTGCAGCCCTCGGCTTCGCTCGCATTACAGATAGTAAAAATAATTTCACCACACATTATTCTTCCTCACTAAAAAGCCTACTTACTAACCTTCACCAGGATAACAACTCGTCATCGGTCAAAAAGTCCTCAAAAATGCCTCACATAATTGATGGACGCCCCTAATGCGCTCCGTTCGGTGCTTTCTAAAGTTTCTAATAATAAAATGATTTTCAAAATAAAACCATTACTTTCCGAGATTGTTTGTATGTAAGGTGGCTCCTTACATACAAACTTAGAAACTCAAAAGCTCTACCTGATGATGCGCTAGTACTATTATTTCGCCAGTATATTGTTTTGAAAATATAATAAATATATAGATAATAAATTATATTCACACAGAAAAAAACTACCACAATTTTCATTAGTCCTTTCACAAATTACTTCAAGGTATAAAACTTTTCTTATTCCTTCTTACTTTTTTTAAAAGACAACTGCACTAAGGAAACAATTCTTATATTGTTTACAAACATATCATTAAACGCACACAAATTACACGCAGACTGCATTACAGAGAACAATCATTTACGAAACTTATAAAGTATTGTGCTGGGTTGGAATCGAACACACACACTGGCACGGAAGGTATCTTAACCACTAAACCGTTTGTGCTATCAGAAATGAATATATTAAGACAAAGTATAACTGTGGCCTTAATAACGTTGTCACCAACATCATGGCTCATTAGATTTTATAACGATTTTTGCTTCTCTTGCAATGGCCTATCACCTTTTACAATCACCCGAGAAACAAAGGGCTGGTGACTCATTGTATTCTTATTCTTGGTCATCGCTCGGAGTAGAAAATATATATAAAATCTATTATGGCTGAAGTTAATTGCCGTAGGTGTAGGTATCGGTATGACGCAAGTTAGGCGCCGGCACGCGACGCCGGCCGGGTCTCCTCCTACACACAATTTAATTAAAACTTTTTAAGGAAAAGTGCCGCGAATTTTATATACTTCATTATGTACGTAGTTATGAGTTGTATGAAGCGAACAAATTGAGAACTTTCGAATTATTTTTTTTTGTAAATTTAACTTGACTATGGCGTGACCCAACTTACTGCCGGCGCGCGGTGGTGGCGATTATAGCTTATTTTATAATTTAACTTTGGCTCAACAGCATTTCTTAAACCTATATCGAATATTTTAATTGTGTACGTCGCATTAGTGATGTGGTACCCTGTTCTACAATGTACCACATTAATGTCAACAGTAGGTACACGTAGCTGGGGGCGATACTAGTCCGGGAATCTAAGGTGGTTCACCGAGCGAGTGCCTGGCAGCATTGATGGGCAGTAGAGCGGGCAAGTGTTCGAGTGTAGACCGATATCCATATTATTGAAATGTAGCATTTAACAGATTATTTATAAATAATATTTACGAGCGAAAGCGAGTGTTCATTTAGTAGACGGATACTTGTAAAATAGGAAGGCACATCGCAAGGTCGTCACCACGTAAACGATGGTGACAGATAACATGTGTTTCAGGTACGATTTTATTTTAATCTGATGTTATATAGACACCGTCATCGCCAGCGTCCTGCTCTCATCACAATTACTTGTGGGCGACGGGATATGTACCCCTCTTTGTACATATTGCAAAAGTTTCGGCAATAGTTTTATTATCGACCGTCTGCCTGACGTCAACCCTTCCTGGGAATGTAGGTAATTGTTAATCAAACGTCAACATAATGGTGTGGGGCTAGGTTCATGTAAAGCTTTTGTTCGTCTTTTACGACACCCACGAGAAATACAAAGGTCTACCGACCTTTGTATTTCTCGTGGGTGTCGTGTTCATAGTTGTCGTTCTTGTTTACTTAATATAAAAAACAAAGGCATTAGCAATATGTTTACACCGCGAGTGCACTTGAGAAATTGTCCGTTTTGTCAAGCGTATTATGTTTTTAAATCAAATATTCTGTGATGAGTGGTGGTAATACCCTTCCCTAATTTCTCGCGATACGTGCGGGTCCCCGGGATTAACGCAAGACAAGCTGACCGACCAATCACGGGATTACCGGGGATTTTGTGGGGAAAAATGTGAGCTTAGGGTCGCGTCGCGGCTTGTGCGACGGGATAAGGCGCTATTATCGGCCCACTTATACCTGATTACGTACAATTACCGTGCTCTGTTATTTAAAGAACATTGTTAAAATTTAGACTTTTAAAGATTAAGTATTCGTTTTTATCTCCTTATTTATAGTGATGATATAGAGCGAAGAGTGAATGCGGGAAATAGAGTGAACGGAGCGTTGGGGCAACTTCTGGGCAGCCACCACCTCAGCCAGAAGGCACGTGTAGCAATACATAACGCAGTGCTTGTCCCAACATTACTGTATGGAAGCGAGAGTTGGGTATGCAGAAAAGAGTATGAAAGTAAAATTAATGCGGTCGAAATGCGATCTCTGCGGCAAATCTGTGAAGTTAGGCTGACTGACCGCATTCGTAACGACGACGTAAGCGAGCAAGTAGGTATGAAAGAGAGTATTGGTGTAAAGATGCGAAAGGGAATGCTCCGATGGTTCGGACATGTGGAAAGAATGCCGAACGAACGTCTGGTTTAGAAGATATACAATGCGAAAGTGGAAGGATGTAGGTACCGAGTGAGACCGAGACTAACCTACCTAGACCAGATCGGTCATGTACTGAAGGAAGGTGGAGTCAAGAGTCTCCGAAACCGGCGAGCGTGTATGAAGAGAATTATGAATGTTGAGGAAGTGAGTGAAGTATGCAGAGATAGAGTTCTCTGGCACTCTGTTCTCTCTGCCTACCCTGCAAGGGATATGGCGTGATGATATGTATGTATGTATTTATAGTGATCGATAAAGTATACAATTAACGTTTCACAACCATTTATTTACTTTTTCATGGGATTCATAAGAACCACTTAGTACTGAGACAATAACTTGACACGTTGTAACATTCTGTAAGTTGTACGACACCAAGTTACATGTCAGTTGTATGCAACCTTTCATATACTTATTAATTATTAACATTTACGACAAGTGCATCCTTTAAATTAAAGATTAAAATTTGTAAAACTTCAATAAGTCCTGCTAAGTAGTTTTATTATATTACTCGTTATCTATATATACAGGGTGTCCCAAAATTCAACGATAAGCCGGCACCAGCAGATGGACCTACATATGACTACTCGAGAACAAAAAAGAAAAAAATTCTACCTTGATTTTTTTTTTCATTACGACAAAAAAACCGATTTCTTTAAAAATCGTCATCTTTTATTATATTATTAAGTGCCATTGCTACAATTTTACAAGTAATTCTGTGATTTTTTTTGTATTGGCAAGGTAAGTAGTACTACTATCGATCACAACCATTAAAAATTCCAGAATATCTATAGTTTTTACACAAAAATCAACCAAAACTATGTTTTTTTCATAAATTATGTAAGATTTTGACTTTCAGCTCACTTTCACTCATCACAGTGAAAAAAAAAAGTATGGACACTACTGTGGCAAATAGTATTAAAAATTGGCGCAACTAACTACAATTCTAAAATGGTATAACATTCTAGGCAAACTAGCCACAAAAATATACTTAGGTGTACTATTTCAAAATAACAACCATACTTCGAAAATTGTTAGTGTTGATAGTAATCACTTCTACTATTTAGCCAAAATGTTTTTGTTGCAAGTTCTCAGAATTTGAATGAGACATGTGCGTAGTCCATAAGATAACATAAGTTAGAAAGAGATAGATATAGAGAGATTAGAATTTACTATATTATTAAAATTACAATAAATGTTCGAATTGTTTGCCATTGGCAGTAATGCAGGCACGACATCGCCTTAAAAATGAACGTTTTATTTTTCTTGCATATCTGATTCTGTTCATGTGATCCACAGCCTGAATTATTTTTTGGCGAAGCTCGTCCAAGGTTGCAATGGGTTTTGAGTAGACTCTGTCCTTTAGACAACCCCAATAGAAAAAATCCAGGGGATTTAGATCGGGTGAACGGGGTGGCCATAAGATAGGACCAAGTCGCCCGATCCAACGCCCTGGGTACTCTTGGTCTAAGTACTCTCGCACAGGGCGGGCATAGTGAGCTGGGCAACCATCGTTTTGAAACCACATGTTTTGCAAATCACTTAAGGGCACGTCTTCTAATAATCCTGGTAACTCATTTTGTAAGAAGTTCAAATAGCTATTGCCATCTATGTTTCCTTGTAACTCAAAGGGCCCTATCACTTTTCCATTTATTATGCCCGTCCATAGGTTAACCTTAAATTGATATTGGGATTTGTCTTCTCTCACCAGGTGCGGATTTTCATTGTTCCAGCTATGAAGATTGTGAAGATTTAAATAGCCATCTTTCTTGCAGGTTGTTTCATCCGACCATAAAACTTTGTCTAAGAATTGGGGATCTTCCCTGTGTTTTTGCAGCATTACACGGCAAAATGCGACCCGCAGTGGATAGTCCCGCGGTAATAACGCCTGCACGCGCCTGTAATGATATGGATGAAACTGGTGACGTTTTAAAATTCTATGTGCAGTACTTTTTGGAATTCCCGTTGCTACTTGTATGCCACGTACAGAGGTAGTTGTATCGCTTTCTATTTCTTTGAGAACTTCTTCATCGTGTTCCGATCTAGGTCTTCCAGCGTTTCTCCTGTCAGATGGTATACGACCCTCCGAAAATGCTTGATGCACGTTAATAAATACGCGATAATCCGGATACCTTTGAAGAGTAGGGTACCTTGCTCGATATAATCTGCTAGCAGCGTTGGCATTGCATCGGCATTCTCCATAAATTAGGTGCATATTAGCGTATTCTAACGCTGTATATGGTAGCGGCATAATGAATGCTAAACACTTGAAAATAAGGCAAAACTTCTTTAAAAAAACACAAAATCACAGTCTAAAATAATGCCAAGTCAGGTCAATTTCCAGGTCACTTAATTCAATCCAAAGTCGTTAGTATCAGAGCCACTTTAATTAAAACAGAACGGTGTGCAGTAAACAAAGAAGTAGAGCGTACTGACTTGCTGTGCTGCTGAGGACATTAATTACTTCTCTACCTGCATTAATGTTACTAAACAATTAGCATCTATCTATCTCCCTCTAACGTATAATCTCTCTATCTCTGTCTAACTTATGTTATCTTATGGACTACGCACATGTCTCATTCAAATTCTGAGAACTTGCAACAAAAACATTTGGGCTACATAGTAAAAGTGATTACTATCAACACTAACAATTTTCGAAGTATGGTTGTTATTTTGAAATAGTACACCTAAGTATATTTTTGTGGCTAGTTTGCCTAGAATGTTATACCATTTTAGAATTGTAGTTAGTTGCGCCAATTTTTAATACTATTTGCCACAGTAGTGTCCATACTTTTTTTTTTCACTGTGATGAGTGAAAGTGAGCTGAAAGTCAAAATCTTACATAATTTATGAAAAAAACATAGTTTTGGTTGATTTTTGTGTAAAAACTATAGATATTCTGGAATTTTTAATGGTTGTGATCGATAGTAGTGCTACTTACCTTACCAATACAAAAAAAAACACAGAATTACTTGTAAAATTGTAGCAATGGCACTTAATAATATAATAAAAGATGTCGATTTTTAAAGAAATCGGTTTTTTTGTCGTAATGAAAAAAAAAATCAAGGTAGAATTTTTTTCTTTTTTGTTCTCGAGTAGTCATATGTAGGTCCACCTGCTGGTGCCGGCTTATCGTTGAATTTTGGGACACCCTGTATATGTATATATATATATATATATATATATATATATATATATATATATATATATATATATCTTAATATATATAAATTACGTGTCACGTTGTTTGTCCGCGATGGACTCGTAAAGTACTTAACAGATTTTAACCAAATTTGCAGAGCAAGTGTAGTTTGAACCAACTTAAAAGATAGGATAGCTTAAATCTCAATTTATAGTAATATTATTTTATTGCAAATTATATGTCTAATATTTGACAGTCAAAATCATATGTTATATCAAAAGGATTTTAAAAAATGGCGGAATCTGTTGACTGGATTCAGTAAGTATTTAATAGATGGCGCTATGTTAAATGTACAAACGCTTCATATAAGTTAGTTAGAATTAACAAAAAGTGTTACTGAAGCTAACCTAAGCCACAGTAACGCGTGGCCCGGTCTGCTAGTATATATATATATATATATATATATATATATATTTACTATAGTAGCTAGCTAGTATATATATATATATTATATTTGTAAGCTATATATATATATATAGCTTACAAATAATATATTTCCTACTGTACAGATATTGGCAGAGATTAAACTCACACTTATATTGATCATATCGATAAGTTATTGCAGCTCAACTTAAAATGAGAGTTCGTTCAAAATTTGTGTGGAACTCATCTGAGAATGTCAATAAGGCTTTATATGAAAATATCGTGACTGCGGCGGCTCGCGCCACCACCGCTGGCACCGGTGAACTTTAATACCGCCCCCCCCCCCTACTTAAGCATCGTACCGAAAGAAACTGTTCACTGCTAACTTAGCGCTTTTTATGTTAAACTTTTACACTTCAGCGTCTCCGATCGGTGATAAAGGCTTATGAGCCCTTTTCACGAAACAAGCGCTGGCCGAATTTAAGTATTAACGGGTTATTGACTGTATGAGCGGGACGAGAGGGGTAACGGCTCCACGGAGGGGGTAGGTACCGTTCTTGTTATATTACCGATGCTTGCACGTGTTGAATCGTTATTTAGAAAGAATGCCATACTGGTAACTATTAAAAGAAGTTCTTTTATAGTAATAAAGGAACTTATATAACCAAGCTTTAAAAATATAATAAAAATGTTATACTGCGTGACTTGAACCGAGCAGCATCGTGAGCTCACAATCATAGGATTCGACTTATCGTTGTTGACTATCGTTAGAGCGATGGTCGGTATCGTCACTGAGACAAGACGACGGGTGATAATACCAGTGCATCATCACCCACACAGTACGTCCAAGCGTGTCCCTCAAGGAAGCGGATACCCGAAAGTCCTTAGGCCCCAGATAATATGTTCGCTTACATGTGGAACAGAGTGTATATAACCTTTGGATGCGGCCACCCTTCACGATACCACTCTGTTTGGCATTTCAGTTTTTTATTACGCCTTTAACTTCTGCATGAGGGGATAAAATATCGTCTCGTCGGCACTTGACAGAGTATCCAATGGATTACCTATAGAATAGCTTCATAACAATGTATTTTTTTTTGTATTTTATTTATTTGGTATTTTGTGAAATGTCAGAAATATATAGCTCACCTCCCATTCGTATGCTTTATAATTACAGCAGGCAAATTTTCCTTTGCCGTATATTCATCTCATACAGTAAGACTGACGCGAAACTGGTTCGTATTCGTAAATCAATTCCAATTCCGAACAATCAAATCCAATTTCCTTAATCTACATATCAGTAAGTACCACATTACATTGACTTGTCAACATTTACCGCCATTGTGTACGCGCACGCCTCACGTGACCGGCCGCCATCTTGCCGGCTGTCATTAGCGCGACACAACGATACGATAGTGGCGCGAAACGCGAACCACATTCTTACTGTTGGTGTACGTATTGAGCTAAGCATTTGTTACTGACTATTTGCTTGTGTGTTAGCAGTATATACGCCACGTAGTTACAATATGTGAGAAGCTAATCTTGGCTTGCAATACTTATTGTATAGATGAGATGTGTTCGATTTTTGGAAAATAACATAAGAAACAACCATTGAAGAAAAAATATCTATTGTTAACATCGACTAATCGAAGAAGTACTTTTACTGCTAATGTCGAATAATTAAAGAAACAATGATTAGATAGCAAACAATAAGTCATTTTAATACATACATACATATCATCACGCCATATCCCTTGAAGGGTAGGCAGAGAGAACAGAGTGCCAGAGAACTCTATCTTTGCATACTTCACTCGCTTCCTCAACATTCATAATTCTCTTCATACACGCTCGCCGGTTTCGGAGACTCTTGACTTCACCTTCCTTCAGTACATGACCGATCTGGTCTATGTAGGTTAGTCTCGGTCTCTCCCGGTACCTACATCCTTCCACTTTCGCATTGTATATCTTCTTAACCAGACGTTCGTTCGGCATTCTTTCCACATGTCCGAACCATCGGAGCATTCCCTTTCGCATCTTTACACCAATACTCTCTTTCATACCTACTCGCTCTCTTACGTCGTCGTTACGAATGCGGTCGGTCAGCCTTACTCCACAGATTTTCCGCAGAGATCGCATTTCGACCGCATTAATTTTACTTTTATACTCTTTTCTGCATACTCAACTCTCGCTTCCATACAGTAATGTTGGGACAAGCACTGCGTTATGTATTGCTATACGTGCCTTTTGGCTGCGGTGGTGGCTACCGAGAAGTTGCCCCAACGCTTCGTTCACTCTATTTCCCGCATTCACTCTTTGCTCTATATCAGAGGTATACCTTCCATCTCGGCTAAATCCACATCCAAGATATACAAATTCATCCACTTGCTCTAGTACATCATTACCTATTGTTACTCTTACATCTGTTCTGGCTTCATCTCTTTCAAAGACCATTATTTTGGTTTTGTTCACATTCACGCGTAGACCCCTTTTCTTAAAATCTTCTGTCATTGTGTCGCCTAGGGTCTGCAGATCAGTCACTGACTGTGCCAGCAGGACTGCATCATCTGCATAAAGCAGAGCAATGACCACTGAGTCGCCAATCTGGACTCCCACATTCATATCATTCAACCCGGCCGCACACAGGCTCTACAGCCCATGTAACTGGACTGCACAGCCTGTAGCAGTTTACCGTTAATACTATACTCCGGTAAAATGTCCCAAAGTTCCTTTCGTACAACCGTGTCTAATGCTCTCTCCAGATCCACAAAACTACAGAAAACCCTCTGACCTAGAGCCAGATGCTTCTCCACAATGTTGCGCATAGAGAGCACTTGATCCATGCATCCCCTTCCACTCCTGAAACCTCCTTTTAATATATATAGGTATATATGATAAATAGAGTACTTTAATTTTGATCTGGAAACCTCGAGGCGACCTGCGGGTCTATCAGTAGGGTATTGTAATTGCATAAGGTCATAAGGTCATGACCGCCTTTATTAAGAACACAGCAATGTATAACAAGCAAGCAGTTTCACTAATAATAAGCGGCAAATAACAAATAAAAAGCTGTTAATCATGGTGTGTGTTAGTGGCTGATTGTTCGCACAACACAGACGTGACTGTATCTTTAAATACAATTAGAAAAGTTTTTGTAACAGTTTTTCGTAAGTTTGGTGTTTACATGAACTATTCACGGAGTCATTAGCTTTTTGTGTGCGTGTGGTGGGGTCACGACAACTAGACATTTTCATTTGTTTGGGTTATTTATGTATTTAGATACAGCTTTGATTGTAATATGTACATAATTATTAGTTTAACTATTAGTAATTTCCTTGATTAGTTGATTTTTTTTTTAAATGGGTTGGAAAATATGAATATAAGTTGTGGCCTCTAATATTTACGGCAATGTCGTAAGATGTAGACTTAGTAAGTAATGAGCGGCAATAACAGTCAATTGTAAGAAAGGGTAATTTTAAAATATAATGTTGCCAAGTCGTCGGGTCAGTATGGCATAATTTGGACAACATGTCTCTACATCATTGATGAGGTTCGCGGCCAACAGAAGTACGTATTTGGGCTGAGAAGAACTAATACCTTTCATAAAATGAGAACTATTTGTGTACATGCATTCTTTATCACCGGCGTAATGTTGAACAAATACTACTACTAATAATAATGGTATTTGGTACATCATATTTTTCTATATTGCATGTGCTGGCAAACGAGCATGCAGCACACCTGATGGTAAGTGTCATTGCCGCCCATGGACCTGTGCAATACCAAGGGTATAACTTGGCCGCTGCCTACCAATACAAACCCCAAACCCACCCAGTTGGCTTTCAGCTCTCTTGCTCACCGAACGAAGCGCAATATAACATTGTTATTACTCAGACATCGATCTTCTGCGAGAGTGTGGTACTACCTCGGACGGACCGGCCCGCGGCTGTAGACAGAGAACTGTCAACAGCGTGGTCCTACCACTAAAGTATTGAATATTGAAAATATATTTACTCTCTAACGACTAAAAAAGGAACATTAAAATTTTCTTTAACAATCACTTAAACCTTTAAGAAGAATCTATATTTACGAAAATAGAATATAACGACGTCATGTAAACAAAAAATTCTCTACTAACGATACGGAGTATTGAAGCGCATCTTCTACTTGTACTAAAGAACCATTTATCTTGACTTTAATAATAATTCGAACAAATGATATGCTGTTGTTAACAGAATATGTGTATTTAAGTACATTTGTCACTACCTAATACTCCTACTATTAAATAGGTTTATAGTTTATTAGGTATAATCTAAATAGGTTTGTCAGACATTGGCAAATAAAAAACCCATAGAATGACGTCACCATCGCATTCTTTATATAAAAGTATTGTTCACGATTGTAAAGATACATTTCCTTCGTTATATTATTTTACTATCATTACTCTGTGCTGTTATTTTGAAATCTACATTATACAACTGTAACGATATACTTTCATTACAAATCTTATTGCTTGCGTTTTAAAGTTGAATTTTGTGTGGCTTGTGGTGAGGTTGCGGCTGTAGACGCTGTTTGGGCGCGGTGTAATGGCCCCCGTCCAGGGTTGGCGAAACTCATCAATAGGCCCCGCTTACATTGGGCCACAAATTTTCACATAAAAAGCTCTTCGAACTTTACTGATATTTGCTTTTAATGAATTTAAAAGCAATCCTGGTTGACAGGTTCGATCTTTTCGTTGTGCTTTCATTAATATTGTCTTTAGCTGTTTGCGTCACTTTAATATACAAAAATGTAATAACTGGAACTGGGCACGGCAGAGAATTATAGCAGTTTTGATACTTTTTTTTTTCCCGTAAGGTGGACCATGAATGTGGTCGCGCCCCGCCAAAACGCACAGGGCGATAGAAGAGGCGGCACACAACCCCATGGACCCACCCTGCAAACACCTCTCTTCGTCGTGCGAGCGGGCCACCGGTACCCGATCTTTGACTTCGGTGGCCCGCCTGGCGGTATACCCTTGCGGGTTCCTCTCTTGTCGATGCCCCGACAGCTTTCGCCATCGGGGCGTCATCCTCACGCGGTGGCCTCACGTTGGGTGACCGGACAATTCCCCGGTCCGATCACCCGAAGCTTCGGTTAGGGCGGCATCAGGCGCAGATCCTCGCACCTGCGCCGCCACGGCCGCCGGTGGCGGCCCGGGTCCCGGGAATCCACCCGGAACCGTTCCGTGGCCTCCTTCTTTGAGATGACAGCCTAGCAGAAGGCGGCGACCGCGTCCCAGTTCCTGATGCTATCGACCATCGCTTTCGTGACAGCTGGCAGCGTCAGGTCGGCACCGATGACAGCGACGAGGTCACAGCGTTGCCGCGCCCAGGTCACGCAGACCTCCAACGTGTGTTACGCAGTGTCCTCGTTAGACTCCCTCCTTGCGATCTTGTGCAGGTATTTGCCGAAGCACACGTGCCCCGACAACACCTGCACCAACTGGAAAGAGAGGACTCCGTGCCGCAGCTGCATCCACTCCGTCAATACGGGCCGGAGAGCCTCTACGGTAAGAACACCATGCCTAGACCTCTCCAGCCGCGTAGCTCAGCGAGCGATGACGTCTCGGCGGGCGTCCTCGCGCCAGGTGGCTATCTCGCTAAGCGATGGGGAGCCACCTGCATCGCGCACTGAGGTCACCTGCTGGTAGAGGTCGGAGAGCATCTCGGCCTCTATGTCCGACGGGGGTGTCCCGGCCAACACGCTTGCCGCCTCGTTCGACACCGTGCGGTATCCGCGGATGGTTCTGACCGTCATGATTCTCTGAGGGCGCCACAGAAAAGCCCTCAGCCGGAGGGTCAGAGCCCTCGCCTACACGGATGCGCCGTACATGGCCATCGAGCGGATCACCTCCGCATACAGCCGTCGGCCCTCAAAGCTGGGTCCGCCCACGTTCGGCATGAGCCGTGATAGGGTGGACGCCGCGCCGCCCAGCCGGGGAGCAATTCAGCGGAAATGCTCCCAGAATGCCCATCGCCCGTCCAGCACCAGGCCCAAGTACTTCATATGGGCCTGGATACTGATGTGGATGGAGTTGACGACTATCGAGGGGCACCGATAGGCGGCCTTACACGGGACCCATGGAATAAGAGGGCCTCCGTCTTGTTTAGGGCCACCCTGAGCCCCAGCACCTCGATTCGCCTGACCATCTCCTCGGTGCCGAGAGTGGCCAGGCTGGCCGTCTCTTCGAGTGTCCTGCCCCGGGCTGTGACGAGCGTATCGTCAGCATAGCATATCAAGCTCAGCGCGGGTGAGAGACTCCCTCGCAACGCCCAGTCGTACCCGATGTCCCACAGAGTCGACCCCAGAACCGACCCCTGTGGAACACCGCACGACATGGGCGTCCGAACAATGTCCCCCTCGGGACCCACGCAGAGGACACTGCGCCCCTCCAAATAGTCCGCCACCAGCCGCCTCAGATACAAGGGCACCCCATGAAATCGGAGCACCTCCCTGATGTAGCTGAATGGCAGACTATTGAATGCGATGTCCAACGACAACGCCAACAGCACTCCTCTGTCGGTGACAGCCTCCGCGGCCGTCTGCCTCAATCGTAGCAGGGCCCCGATGGTCGAACGCCTTCTAAATCCGAATTGAACGTCCAACAAATCAGGCCCCACCTCGCCCAAATGCTGGTCGATGTGGGCAGCGAGGATGCGCTCCAGCACCTTGCCCACATCGTCAAAGAGCACGATGGGCCTGTAAGCCGACGGCGAATCCGAGGGCCGTCCCGGATTTGGCAGGAGAACCAACCTCCCCTCCTTCCAGCACTCAGGGAACCGTCCAGACGCCAAGCAAGCGTTGTTCAATTGCCTGAGGCGAGGCTGGAGGTGCTCGAGGAGTGACATCAGCACCCGGACTGGTATTCCGTCCGGGCCGGGGGCCGTGTTGGCGGAACGGATCCTCGCTACAGCCGCCCCCACTTCCGACTCCGTCACGGGCGTAATACTATCGTCGGCCTCCCGGTCTTGATCTGGCGACGCCATGACTGGGGGCGTGTGCTCCGACTGCCGCGGCAACAACTCCTCGACTACCCTACAGAGGAAGTCGGGCTGGAGGGTCTTGGTGAAGGCGGGGCCCTGCGCGTGAAGCATGTACAGCGACGCGCGATACGGGCGACCCCAGGGGTCACGGTTGAGACCGTCCAGCATCTCTGCCAACTCGCACCCTTGGCGGATCGTATGGCCAGCCAAAAGCGGGTGTAGGACCTTCGGTCACTAATGGACGCCGCACGAAGGTCCGCCTGTCTTGGGGACCACCAGTAGATCCCCTGCCTTGGCGGTAGACGCCGCACCCTGGGCATGGCCGCATCGCAGATCTGCGTTAACGCACTGCGGATGCGGACAGCCTCACCATCCACCCCGTCCGCTGGGGGTGGTGAGGACAGTCACGTGTGAACGATGGCCGCCTCCGCCAGTAGGTCCCTGTCAAGACGACCCACAGTCCACCGCGGAAACGCGGGAGCTCCGTCCGCCCTGTGACCCCTACTGGGGCCCCGGGGGCAGACCGCCATCCGGATGTACCGGTGATCGGAAAGGGTCGCGGCCTCCACCAGGACACTCCAGTTCCTCACCCGTGATGCGAAAGCAGGGCTAGCGAACGACAAGTCTACTATCGACCTGCCCTGCTGCCGCACACACGTGTGCACCGAGCCCCTGTTAAGGATACCCAGGATAAGGAGGCCCAGTGACACCTAGCAGTTTTGATACTACTGCCGTTGAAGTATTGTGTGGTTTCATTTTTCTTTGTGTGGTGATGGACTAAGATATAATAACTCCCCTGCCGTGCCCTTCAAATCATTAAAGAGACCCAAAGTTCTATGTTATTGATTACTATTTATTGACTTAGCCTTTGACATACTGAAAAAGAGATTATCGAAATTTTTAAATGTCGTGGTAAAATATCTCTCATAAAGGCGAGGAAGTGAACAGAAAATTGATTACGGCGCGTCACTGCCGCGGACGTAATGACATTTCATTAGACGTAGGTTGAAGTTCTGCCCGATAATATTTCTTTGGTTTAATTTTATAACTTCCGTGTGGTGACGGAGTAAGAATACACTTCACCGCCGCCTGTCTTATCCGCGGGTGATCGTAAAACACGATTAAGGGATATAACATGCATATGGAATCTATGCAAGAGAAGGAAAACTTGAAATAAATCCCTATACCAACACGTCTGACCAGCGTGGTATAGTAGGGCAATTTTCCTCCCATTGTGGAGGAGGCCCGAGCCCAACAGTGGGACGTATGTGGGCCGAGATGATGATGAGATAATGACACATAGATATGTTCAATTAGAGCTTAAGTGAATATACATTTTCAAGCCAAGGAAAACTTAATAAAACCTTAGGACAACCCGTATTGGCCGGCGTGTTAGAGTAACATTATTTCACTCATCACGAGTAGATACATATATACCTAATATCAGAATAACAAAGAAATACTACACATACGGCGTAGTGGTTAATATACCGATCTTCATTACCAGTGCTGGGTTCGATTCGCATGCGGGACAAAACTTTGTGCCATCCACAAACTGTTGTTCTGAATCCGGGTGTAATTTGTACCTGTAATTATAAATTTGTAAAAGTCTCCCCCATAATACAAGGATTATTGCCTTAGTGCAGGGTGGTGTTAAAAAAAAACAACTTCAAAACAATGTAATGGATGTCAACCAAATACACATTATATAGGACAGATCAAAAACTAATGGACAGTTCTTGAACAAATTAAAATGATGGCAAGTATCAGCTTTGAAAAAAAAATCATCAAAATCGGTTTCCCTTTTTTTTTTTTTTTTTTTTTTGCGGTGGGCTATGGACGTTGCACCCCGCCAAATCGGTCCGGGGTGACGGAAGAGGCGGCGCGCGACCCCATTGACCCACCCTGCAAGCACCTCTTCTTCGCCGTACGAGCGGGCCACCGGTACCCGATCTGTGATCGGTGGCCCGCTCGGCGGTATGCCCTCTTGGGCTCCTCTCCTGTCGACGCCCCGACAGCTTTCGCCGTCGAGACGTCGTCCTCACGCGGTGGCCTCACGTCGGGTAACCGGACAATTCCCCGGTCCGATCACCCGAAGCCTCGGTTAGGGCGGCATCGGTTAGGGCGGCGGCCCGGGTCACGGGAATCCTCCCGGGCCCGTTCCGCCGCCTCCTTCTGCGAGATGACAGCCTCGCAGAAGGCGGCGACCGCGTCCCAATTCCTGACGCTGTCGACCATCGCTCGCGCAACAGCCGGCAGCGTCAGGTCGGCACCGATGACAGCGACGAGGTCACGGCGCTGCCCGTCCCAGCCCGAACATACCTCGAGCGTATGTTGCGCCGTGTCCTCGTCGCTACTGCAATGGTGGCAGGACGGAGTCCACTCCCTCCGCACGACCGTGTGCAGGTACTTGCCGAAGCAACCATGCCCCGACAAGACCTTTTTTTTTTTTTTTTTTTTTTTTTTTTTTTTTTTTTTTTTTTACGCTGTGGAAACGCATTTACGCGCTAACCCCTTCCCGCCGATGTCGTGACGGGAGGGAGTGTGGGACTCGCCGTCAAACCGGAATACCCACTAAAACCACAGCGGCCCCCTTCCGCGCTTTTACGGGACGCCGGAGAGATCGTCTACTGACATTCGATCCCCGACGCCCCAACGCTTGGCCTTCTGGCCACGCCCAGTCGGTCCTCAAGGCGGTGGGAGTAGATGCGCATAACGGCGCCTCCCCCTACCCAGCCGCCGGCGGCGGAGCGATTCAGCGGGCGCAAGCCTCTCGCGTTCCCGCTCCGCAGCCTCCTTTCTCTCCATGACGGCCTCACAGAAGGAGGCCATCGACTCCCAGCACCTGTCGCTGTCGAGCATCTTTGAGATGATGGTCGACAGCGACAGGTCTCCTCCAACGACCGACGTCAGGACGTGTGCCCCGACAAGACCTGCACCAACCGGAAAGAGAGGACTCCGTGCCGCCGCTCCATCCACTCCATCAGTACGGGCCGGAGGGCCTCAACGGTAATAACACCGTACCTAGGCCTCTCCAGCCGCGTAGCCCAACGGGCGATGACTTCTCGGCGGGCGTCCTCGCGCCAGGTGGCTATCTCGTTGAACGATGGGGAGCCACCCTCTTCGCGCATTGAGGTAACCCGCCGGTAGAGGTCGGAGAGCATCTCCGCCTCTAGGTCGCACGGGGGTGTTCCGGCCAATAGGCACGCCGCCTCTGTCGACACCGTGCGGTACCCGCGAATGGCTTTGACCGCCATGACTCTCTGTGGCCTCCACAGAACCGCCCTGAGTTGGGCGTTCAGAGCCCTCGCCCACACGGGTGCGCCGTACATGGCCATTGAGCGGATCACCCCCGCATACAGCCGTCGGCCCTGAAAACTGGGTCCGCCCACGTTCGGCATGAAAATCGGTTTCCCTAGGAAAAAGTTTTGACACATATAAAAATACCCACGAATTAAGAGCCTCCAGATTTTTTTAAATTCGTTTAAAAATATCTAATAACTCCTTGTACTTAACAGGTTGTGTTCAATTCTCAGTGAGTTAGGGAGACCAATAGAAGACTTTGGCAAAAGTACCACATTTGTTAGTTGCCGATCGAGATAGCACATTGTATAAAATAACAATAGGACTA
This sequence comes from Lymantria monacha, assembly GCA_905163515.2. Lineage (NCBI taxonomy): Eukaryota > Metazoa > Arthropoda > Insecta > Lepidoptera > Erebidae > Lymantria > Lymantria monacha. The sequence goes on from LR991103.1 coordinate 332,663, forward strand.
TTGTCAAATATTATCTAGGAAGAAATATACCTCGTACAGAGACGGCTTATAAAATATTCCAGGTTTTATAGTAATTACTAACTAAACCGTTAGTATATGAATATCTAGAACACTGTCGTTCAACAGAAACGAATAAAACTGTAGGACGTTATTAGAAATATAAAGGGCCTCTCTCCCCCGCAGAGTTATGCCCCACTGGGGGCCGGTTTCAAAAATCTCCGAAGCAAAAAATAAGCTACCAATATTATACCTGATGCAATCTTAAAAGGGTCGATGGCAATAACGCAAATTAAACTTTTTTTTACCGACCTTTCACCGGAGGGGAGGGACATATGTAACAATAAAATACGCTCCATGACTGTCATAGTGAGGTGGGGTCGTACCTTTGGGGTGTGGGGCGTCCCACCTGGGGTCACCCACACAACAGTCACCACTCATTCATATTACAATCATATCGTCTTACGTTTTCATAGGTTTTTGTAAATAATATCATAAATGGTGGCATGGCTACTGCTCGCGTTCGTATGTCTGTGCCCGTACTTAGTAAGTCACGTACATGTCACTGTTATTAAGCCGTGTAGTGACTAAGTAAGAATACAATTCCCCCCTAACTTGGTTATGACTTTAGTAAAATACAACTAAAGGTTGTAATATGTATACACATGACATCATTGCGAGAGAAGGGTAGCTCGAATGAAATCGCTATGTTAACCTGTCTGATGAGCGTGGTATTGTCTTCTATCGTTGAGGAGCCCTGTGCCCAGCAGTGGGACGTATATGAGTTAATAAAGAACAAGAGCAGGCCAATTAATCGCCATGAATCTCCTCCACTGGAGTACCTGAGTTGACAATTTAAGCTTTATTTGAAGGTAAAACCTCTCTTGTAACGAAGTTATTTGCTCAGACGTCTGTATGCGTTTTGCAGGAGAGAGTTGTGTTCCCATCGCAACGCCGAGATATGCAACAGTGTACCTACATCTCATTAACACTAGGACGCGGTGCGACCGGCCGCTGGTGCGCCATAAACTACAGATTTACGAGTTTAGTATTTTATTCAGACTTTTTGATGGGAGCCTCACGTTGTAATTAGTGTCTGTTAACTATATATTTGTAAAGTCCCCAGTAACACTGTTAAGTCCCAAGTGCTTGATATTGTTTTTAATAATATATACATTTTCCAGTTATTTATTTTTATATAAAGAAAAGAAATAAAAAAAATTACTGGCTGGCGCTCCGAGGATATGTATAAGAGCGCTCAGTCATGTGAGAAGGGAGACTGAAAGCCGATTACTGGAAACTTATGGATTGTATTTGAGTGGGAGCGGCTCACCCCCTGGAGGGAGCACAGCGCGGGTATATAAAGTGATATAACTTGAGGATATCATGTATTATGTGACACTATGTACCGTAACCAACGATCACGCACCACTCTCGCATCCGCACTGCGGCCACAGTACGTAGGTACTGTGTGTACGGAGACGGGGTGATACCGCCGACACTTTACAGTGGGCAGACGAGCGGCCGGGACGTGTATGACAAATATACTCCAGTACGAACTATTAGCCGTGTTAAAAACAAAATAAACTCATAACCAAAAGTAAGTTCTCTAATAGTTGGATCGGTAACTTGGTGTTAGTTGTTGGAAGTCATAGGGTGTGGAGGTGGCACAGAACTGCACTCTATGGCGATCTAAGGAGGCTTAAGTTCAGCCGTGGATAATAAAGGATTATAAAGCTGGATGGTAAAGCTGCAATGGCTGTCGTTTGATCTGGGCTGTACAGAGAGATGGTTTGTCGGCTACCATTCTTATAAATGACATACATTTATAAGTTCATTAGCAATAAATTTACCATGTGGACCCCTGTGGGGTTCACACGGTAAATTTATTACACACAACAGTTAAGAAAATAATGAAAAAAAATTGCTATCCCTTACTACGGGATATTCATAGGAGTTGTAAACATCGACCGAAGTATCACCAGGAGAGTGAACAGTAACGCTTTTCTGTGAAAATTATTACAGCAATTGCGATTCAAAAATTAAATGTATTATTGTATCTATATATATATTGATTAGTGTTGCCCAAATGCGAGACTCTTGCCAGTCTCGCAATTCTTGCAACTCTCGCTGTTAGAATTGTTATTCTCAGAGAGTCAGAGCCACTTGTTTTGTTAGAAATGAAATATCCAACTAAATTAATGAAATTCCATTCATCTAGTGGCACTAACAGTACAACTATCAATAATTAGGTACATACCACTTAACGGGAGTGGGGCTATAATTACCCCTATCTATCACGAGACTGTTTAAAATAACATCATATTATTGCCCGTGCACTGGTATTAAGAATACAAAATGTTGACAATAATTTATTTGCGAAAGGAATCGTAAAATGCTGTGTAAGGGAGCACTGTGAGACTCTTGCAGCGAGTCTTGGTCTTGCATTTGGGCAACACTACATCTGTTGTATGTACATGAGTAATAATAAATAATTACATACATACATACATACATACATACATATCATCACGCCATATCCCTTGCAGGGTAGGCAGAGAGAACAGAGTGCCAGAGAACTCTATCTATAATAAATAATTAAGTAAATATATACTCGCTAACATATTAACATCGGTATGAGCCGGCCCCGGTAGCCCTGTGTCGTGTGTATACACAGAGTGTGACCTAACTATTGACACGTACTGTGCGAGCGCGAGGCGTGAAGGCGCGTCCGGCGGAGCGCACGCTGTATACACGCACCCCGCCACACCGCACACCTAATAATAGGGTTGACATTTAGGCTAACCTATTTTTATCATTTGAATAGACGTTGGAATTTGTAGGATAAAGGGTTTCACAATATAAAGCAGGGCTTGTGGGGGTGGGGGCGTCGGGAAATTTCAACGTTATCAACATGTACACAATGAACGCGTGAATATCATTCGTTTTGGAACACTTGTGACAGTTATCGAAAGTTTTTAGTTGATACCTCTTCTGTAGTTTATCATTTCAGCTCATATACGTGAGTCCGAAGGCTGGGCTTGAGCCTCCTCCACAAAAGGAGCGAAATGAACCTACTGTCATACATAACCTATAATCATACTGGTTAAATAGGTTTCCATAGAATTTCAGTTCAAATTTTCTTTGTTTTGCATGGATGTTAGTATACGTATACTATATATACCTTTTAGTCACCTTTAACGACACTTACGGGCAAGATAGAGCGGTGAATTATATTTTTACTCCCTCATCAAACGGGTAAAAAATAATCAGTCTCCTGTTAAACAGGATTGTTAAAAGGGGACTGATTATTTTTCCATTTGTCTATTACTAAAGTCAATCTATATATTTATCCAAAATTAAATACCTATCACGGTTCATTATATGTCCCCTACAGAACATATAGTTCCTCAAGGGAGGATTATGCAATAGTAGAAGTCACATTCGCCGCACTGAGCGAGTGGTTGGTTCATCGTAGTTAGTAGTATTTTTTCATAACAAATGCCGCTACCTATTCTCTTACTGATCACTCAAACAATTTTTATGATTCCCACGAGAGAATAAGTGATGACAATAGATTCTTAATGCGTCACCACGTGGGGACGTAATGATCAATGGTTGTAAGACAGCACCAAGTGACCTGTTTGAGTTTTAAATTTCGTTTAATTATAAATAATCAAAAATAAAGAATACTACCAACCCTTACTTTGCTTGTGGATGTCGTAAAGGACGACTAAGAGCCTTATAACGACCTGGGCCAACTCCAACTGATGGCGTTTGGTCAACAAATACATTCCCAAGAAGGGTTGACGTCTGGCAGGCGGCCGGTCATCAAACTATTGCCAATAACTTATACAATATGTACTATGAAAGAAGAGTACATATTGTATCGACTCCAAGTAATTGGGATAAGAGTAGGAGAATGATGATAACCTTTTATCATGGCACCTCAGTTCCAAGGAGTAACTCTCCAAATCGCCGAGATTATTGGGATCCTCGGCGTCGAACTATCAAGCAAAGTCCAGTTTAGGAGTCATTTGGAGGACAAAGTCAAATTGACAAGCAAAAAGTTGGGCGTGATGAGCAGGGTTAGGCGGTACTTCACGCCGAGACAACGTCTTGTGCTATATAAAGCACAAGTTCGTCCTCACATGGAATACTGCTCTCATCTCTGGGCAGGCGCGCCTAAAGATCAGCTAGACCCACTTGACTCCCTACAAAGGCGGGCAGTTTGAATCGTCGGTGATCCCAATCTCACGGACAGACTAGAGTCGCTGGAGCGGCGGAGAGACTTTGGGTCACTCTGTGTACTCTACCGGCTCTTTCACGGGGAGTGCTCTGAGGAACTGTTTGACTTGGTACCACCGTCACCGTTTTACCACCGTACGACTCGACACCGTGGCTGGGTTCATTCATTTCACCTGGAAATGATACGGTCCTCAACTGTACGTTTTCAGCGATCATTTCTCCCACGTACATGCAAGATCTGGAATTAACTACCTGCTGCTGTGTTTCCCGAGCGCTATGACATGTCCTTCTTCAAACGAGGTTTAAGAAGAGCTCTTTTTTCACGGTAGGCAGCGGCCTGGCCGTGCCCCTGGTGTTGCTGGGTCCATGTGAAACAGCATTACTTACCATCAGGTGTACTGTTTGCTCGTTTGTCACCGTAGACAATAAAAAAAGAATCTATATATAACGAATGTCACGCTGTATATATTTTTATATTTAAACCGTATTCAAAATTATTATTAATTCCACTGCAAATAAATCATTCTGCAAAACGGACAGCAGTTTAGTGAACAAAGTGCAATAACGTTGTACAATAATTACTTTACACAGTAAAGCCATTTTGTAAAACAGCTGATTACGCAATCTAGCTGCGACATACACATGAGAAGTGAACTCCATAGACCTCGATAGCTGATATTAGCAAGTTCGCTGTTCCATCAACCCAACAATCCAATAGCACATGTACATAACATGTGCAAACACACGCATACGAGTTAAATATTATACGTAAAGAAAGGAGTTACCTCAACAACGATCCAATATAAGTAACAATTTACTTTATTTTATGCGAACAAAAGAGGCTCTTGTCTTTTGTTAAGTGGTGTTAAGCTTTAATAAATGCTTAAATAATATTATAATAGATAGATAATCCCTCTTAAATAAGAAGAGCTTTTGATTATCGCGTAAATGGCACCGTATTCACTTGAGTTCGGTAATATTAATAATATTTAGTACATTATACGAGCCATGTGAAGCCCTGGCCCTCGCGTTATCAAACATCGACATAGTACTCGTAGCTTTGTTATTGCTTAGACATATAACACGATGGCAAGATTTTTTTATAACACACCGCGCTAAGGAAATACTCTTGTATTTCGGAGGACTTTACAAACACATAATTAACGGACGCAAATTGCATACAAACACTAAGTTACAAGAATTTGTGAATGGCACAAAGTAATGTACTGCATGGGAATCGAAGTACCCTGATACGGCAGATATCTTAACCATTACGTTACCTGTCCAGTCAGGTACATAAGGAATATGTGTAAAACATATTTTTGTATTAGCGGATAGCTCAGTAAATTGTCTCTCGCTTTTTAATTTTTTATTGTTCTTGATGGTAAACGAGCAAGCAGCTCACCTGATGATAAGTGTCACTGCCGGCCATGGACCTGTGCAATACCAGGGTACAGCTAGGCCGCAGCCTACCAATGAAAACCCCAAATCCACCCAGATAGTTGGGTTGGACGTCGGGTGTATACGTAAACATTGACGCTCTTACTACAACACTACGGTGTGGGGGTGGTTACGAGTACCACCAACCCTTACGTTATTCCTAGATGTCGTAAGAGGCAACCAAGTATTTTACACAGACCTAGAACAACTCCATTTGATACCGTCTGGTGAACAATTATATTGCCAAATAAGGTTGGTGTCGGGCAGGTCGGTCATAAAACTATGGCTAAAATTTTGTGCAATATGTACGATGAAAGAGAAATATGTGTTACGCACTGTACTTATATATACAAGTGTATCACATACCGGTGCTAATGGTAGATCAGCGTTCGTTACATACATTCGTTCGTATAGCCAACATATTACTGACTTAGGACAGGCACAGACATGACAAAGATAGGCACTTTGTTTGGTTTACAATATTTTAATAATTATTTCTAAAGTTATGATTTGTTTAGTTGGTGTCATTTTGCCATAACAGACGCTATTCTATTCTATTCATTAATCTACACTTCTAAACTACACTATAAGAAAAGTCTTCGTGTTTTGGCGGGAATGGAAAAATGCTTTTAAATTATACTAAACACTTCAGTATTTTCAGCGTTGCACTAAATAGTTTGGTTAAAGTTTTGGCGGGAATGGAAAAATGCTTTTAAATTATACTAAACACTTCAGTATTTTCAGCGTTGCACTAAATAGTTTGGTTAAAGTTTTGGCGGGAATGGAAAAATGCTTTTAAATTATACTAAACACTTCAGTATTTTCAGCGTTGCACTAAATAGTTTGGTTAAAGTTTTGGCGGGAGTGGGTAAAATGCTTTTAAATTATACTAAACACTTCAGTATTTTCAGCGTTGCACTAAATAGTTTGGTTAAAGTTTTGGCGGGAATGGAAAAATGCTTTTAAATTATACTAATCACTTCAGTATTTTCAGCGTTGCACTAAATAGTTTGGTTAAAGTTTTATGTAATGTTATGCAGAGAAAGTGTTAAAATCGAAAGGTCTTCCCCTTGTATTCGTCCCACTCACGCTTGCTTTATATATTTTCTTCGTCAACCTCTCTTCACTCATTCTTTCTAAGTGTCCAAACCACCTCAGCATACTCTTTTTGATCTTTGTCACTACTTCTTCATTCACTCATTCATTGAGAAATAAATTGTCTCGAAAATGTAACAATGGGCTCGGGTTAGTTAATGATACCCAAATCATGGCAATTATTGTTATGGAACTATAACAAGTACTCATTTTACACGAGGGAAACCATTATGTATATGGGACACATATATATATATATATATATAACGTAATCTTAATACAATGTATTTGGGGTAATGTTGATACAGTATAACGGCCATACATTTAGTATGTCTACTTCGTATTAAGTTTACTTCAAAAAACCTGTTGAAATACAAGATAAACTTTTCCCCAACAAGTATTAGTACCCGGGAGACCCAACTTGCGTCAATAACGGACAATGTAATCGATAATTAGTTTTCTCACACCTAAAACTACAAAGTTCGAGCCTATCATTGAATAAGCGTCGCTTCAACGAACGCATTAGTGGCGTCTCCCGGGCCGGTGCCGGGCGGGCCGCGTCCGGTCCTGCGCGCCTCCCGCCGGGTGCGGACGTGTTATGGCCTTCTTGATAACTACGTAATGAGTGAAGCGAGCCTCCGCGCACAATACGTACAGTGAGGAACGTTTAGTTGTTTAGTCAGTGGGGACTTACAACGTCGGAGATTGGTTTGTAACTGAATATGCCAACAGTGCGTCCAACAATAGTGGCACTTGTCTATAGAAGTTATTTGTACTTACTTTGGGTTAAGTTTTTAAATTATTAGCTTAATTAAATAAGCTCAGTGGTATTAAATAAATGTTTGCATCGCTGAGGTGATTTTTAACCTTTAATTAACAGACAATATTCACGCAGACTTAATTATTTACAAATTGCAAGAAAAATTGCCATGTCTTAGAATTGAGCCCACAGTATTCTCCCTCTCTAAATTGCCGAATGTATTGGGATCCTTAGCGTCAAACTACCGAGCAAAGTTCAGCTTAGGAGCCATTTGGAAGATAAAGCCAAATTGCCAAACAGCCGAGACAACGTCTTGAGCTGTACAAATCACAAGTCCGTTTTCATGTGGAGTACTACTCAATAGCTCTGGGCAGTGGCACCTAAATATGATCTATTTGACTCGAAATTATAAACCCGTTCAGTTCCAATTGTCAGTGATCTCATTCTCATGGAGAGACTGGAGTAACTGGAGCAGCGGAGACACTATAGATCACTCTATATACTCTCCTGGCTCTTTCACGGTGAGTGTTCTGAACTCTTCGACTTGGTACCCCCGACATCTTGTTACCACCGTATCATTTGACATGTTACAGGGATCATCCATTTTACCTGGAAGTGTTATGGTCTTTAACTGTACGTTTTCAGCGATCATTTCTTTCAAGTATATGCAGGATTCTTAATGAACCACCTGCTACTGTATTTCCCTCGGGCTCTGACATGTCTTTCTTTAAATGAAGTTTCAGAACAGAAGCTTCTTTACGGTAGACAGTGACATAGCTGTTCCTCTGGTATTGTAAAGGCCCATGAGCGGCAGAATTGCTTACCATTAGGTGTACTGCTTACCCCTTTGCTACCAAAAGCAATAAAAAAATCATTTTACTGGATGTCCACACTAAAACCGCTACATCATCAATATAGAAGGATTATTTAAGGACGACGTAAGAGAGCGAGTAGGTATGAAAGAGAGTATTTGTGTAAAGATGCGAAAGTGAATGCTCCGATGGTTCGGACATATGGAAAGAATGCCGAACGAACGTCTGGTTAAGAAGATATACAATGCAAAAGTGGAAGGATGTAGGTACCGGGGGAGGCCGAGACTAACCTACCTAGACCAGATCGGTCATGTACTGAAGGAAGGTGGAGTCAAGAGTCTCAGAAACCGGTGAGCGTGTATGAAGAGAATTATGAATGTTGAGGAAGCGAGTGAAGTATGCAAGGATAGAGTTCTCTGGCACTCTGTTCTCTTTGCCTACCCTGTAAAGGACATGGCGTGATGGTATGTATACATGGGTATGTATATATGTGTATGTATATTTAAGGACAAATTCTCTGTGTGTATTACAACGTGTGGTAGACTCCCATCATATGATTCTCATAATGATATATAGTAAAGTATGAATGTATTAACTACCTGCGTATTCCGCTGTTACCGTTTACAGCTTTGGCTGGATCAAATAAATACTTCTTCCGAGATATCTAAATGCTACCTATGATAACATTTTTCTATATTACACGTTCATTTGTTAGAAAAGACTGCCATCAAAAGTGTTTAAAATGGATAATAATTGGAGCGTCGGCTCAGTTTTGTGTTAAAAAGTTCAGAAAAACATTAACGTAACATTACAACAACATTGACGACGTCTCCCAACTTAATAGCGCTTTTTTTTGTAAACATTCCTTACAATAGCGCGTTCCCATTGTCGCGCGGTGACGGACGGCTCGGCTGCCGGCCGTACCGTATTGTATTGGTAGAGTCCATTGTTAGCTAAAGTCCTATAACTATACAAATGTTTTGTTGCGTTTTTATGTGAAATATTTGTGATAAAAAACTGAAAAGAAAAAAACAAGCACTGAGTTGTCCGGTGGTCTAGAATTCCATAATATATTATTGAATAAATACTATTGCAGAAAATGAAATATATTTTAATAATAGAACATGACAACTGAACAGTGGGGATCCATTGAAAAATTAGATTTGCTGTCGAATAAAGGATGCCGACTGTTCAGTTGTCATGTTCTATTATTAAAATATATTTCATTTTCTGCAATAGTATTTATTCAATAATATATTATGGAATTCTAGACCACCGGACAACTAAGTGCTTGTTTTTTTCTTTTCAGTTTTTTTATTATGTACGTAGTTTTGGTGACTTTTTACGCAATCGGGTTTTTTGATTTTTTTAATTATTTTTTTTTATTTTATACTTTTTAGTTATGAATACCTAGGTAGCTATAGTTATCTTATTTATTAATAAGTAGGTAAGTACCTAACTATATATAGTTTTTCGACTGAAGTTGAGTACTAAATCGTTAGAAATTGGAGATGGGCGACCGCGTCAGCCATTAGATACTTTAGGTAGGACTACCTATGGTATATTGGACAATATACCTACTACTATACTGTATATTGGACAATATACCTACTACTATACTGTATATTGGACAATATACCTACTACTATACTGTATATTGGACAATATACTTCAGTATATGTCCATCCACATCCAGTTATATGAATTTTTCGTCTTTACATAGTAAATTTCTACTGTCTAAAAAACGTATATGTGAGAAAGGTTGTTACGAAACTTTAAATCGATATAGATCCTAAACGGCCAGTCAAATCGATAAATGTTAAGAGAAAACTAAAAATGATTTTTAAATGCCTATTTAACGATACCCCACTCGATATAGTTTGTTGACTTTATTTTTTTTTATTTTCACAATATGGCGTCCAGTAGTCGCCATATTGAATTTTCAATAATGTCATATCTTTAGTGACACTCGCCGGATTAAGAGGAATCGATTGACGTGCGAATCATAAAAATCGGCCCAGGCGTTTGGTATATATAGTGCTTCAAAGGAACATACAAACATACATACATACATACATAGACTGTTAAACACAATACCACTCCTTTGCAGTCGGGTAAAAAGACAGATATTTTAATCTTTTTTGAAGTTTGTGCATTTCATTTATCAGTATGTCAACGGTCACTGTTGGCTATAGGTACCGTCGATCTGGAGTAAAGCAAAAAGTAAAAAAAAGGCAGGTTCCCAAAAATAGTTCTGGATAGTCTGTAAAACTTGGCACTAATTTGAAACTCGAGTGCTTCGTCGGTGAAGTCAATAACCACACCACAATTACCACGACGTTGAATTTGGCTTCCATTTTCACATTTATATTTTTTGTAAGGTATGATTACATAAATAAATTTACTTTTTTTACAAAATTTATTTTTTTGTTGAAAAAAGAAATGTAACCCACCGTCTTAGAATGACCGTCATATCGAATGATGAAAAGATGATAAAAGTGAATACAAAATTTTAGCTCAGAAAGGGTGGGACTAGAAAAGGTGTCAAATACAACGTACAAGATTCAACTACAGACACACATAGAGACACCAAGATAGACAGACAGACAGACAGTATAAACGTTTGTAAAAACAATACATACACCCTTTCATTGCTGAGCTTGTTATTCTGTGACAAAGAAAGAAGGTTTTTTTATTTAATTAATTTTGCAAGCCCCTTTACCGAATAAAATAGATGGATTGGTAATTGTTTTAAATCTCATAAGCTCATTGTTTTCAGCTTTTATTTTTGGACATTATAACTGTTTAACTATGTTTATAAAATTTAGATTATCCGTTTATCTATAGGGTCTCAATATATAAACCAAATTTGGTGTGGTTTTGTTAGTATTAGAATTATGAGAAAGTCAAAATTGGCTCGAAATGGTTTATATAAACTTAAACACAGTGCGGCGCCAGTTCTCTTTGTTTGAGTTTGTATTGACACGGCACCGCGTGCCGAGATACAATGATTAGCGTACATACGTTAATCACGTAACACAATGGAAACATACGATCTATTTGAGTAGAACAACGTGATCCTAGATTATATTATATTAAATTCTTAACATATACAGGGGGTGCTTTGTTATAAAGGGAGGACAATTTTGTAGCTTATTTAATTATATTGTTAGAGACCAATATTGTAGAGTTATTTAATGAATTTGTTTGACAAGAGTTTGAAATATAAAACTTGAGATTGTCGTCATATGTAGCACTTAATTATAATTTTATAATAATTTATTTAATTATTGATTCATTTTAGAATTTAAGGTATAGTCATGGCATTCATCCATCCATCTTGATGGATTTAACGATGTCTATTGTTGGGCACAGGTATCCTTACTAAATGAGCTATAGTCATAGCTGCCACAATTGACAGGCGAACTAAGAATTGCATTCGTTATTTTAAGTTTTCTAAGAGATTATTCTCCCTTCCACTGGTGACTCCATATGTGCAAGGAAATCAACCTAAACATAAATGCCATAATCACTTTGCCGATAGTCGTAGACTTAATTACTATACCGGATAATTTATTGTGTTGTAACTGTGACATGACTTTTTTATGTTCTAAAGGCATACTAAAAGGATTTATAAAAGAAAGTATTAGATATAAAATCGCGTGCGTCGCGGACGCACACCCTATTACTATGTCGAGCTCAAGTAAGTTCAGCTTCTACCTTACGTTAGACAACTAATAAATAGTGAACAAAGAATTAATAAAACAAAACAAGTATAGCATCGACACAAGATCGTGTAAGCCATTTAAATGCTGCGAGCGTACGTTAAAGGCCTCACCCCGCACTTCTACGTCTAGCTGTAATGTCGATATGAGTATGTCTAATATCTCATTTAATATATTTTGTGGCTTGAATATTTAAAAAATAAAAAGTTTAGTGAAAGTAATCACCGATTGATTTAAACCCTTATTGCCATGGGTCCGACCGGTCACTTCGTTTTGGAATTGGCTGTATGAACGTAATCCATTATGTTCTACGAAGATTAGAAAGGTATGCGTGTAATAGTCACTTCATGGGTGTATATTTTCAAGATCACATGATGCCATTAGACCCTTTATATTTATGAATCTCTAGAAGCTCCCAACCATATTTTAGTGTTGGGGATAAATAATCTAGTGTCCGACCGAAACTGGTTTTTACGACCGAAACCGAAACCGAATTTCGGCAACGGTCTCAGTTTCGGCCGAAACCGAAACCGAAACTTTCTTATAAAGATCATGTTTTCAGAGAAAAATAAAGAAAATGTATTTTAATCAGTCAGTTTTATTTTTTTTCTTTAAATCACATAGGTAGCTTTAATACTTATTTATGTTGTTACCTAATGCACTGCAAACAAACAGGTTACGACATGATTACGCACGTGGACGCGGCCAAATGTCATCGTCGCTTGGATGTCATTTACCGCGCCGAACACACCCGAGCACAGTGCGGAAACTCCCGAATGCAGTTTCGGTTTCAGTCGTAGTTTCGGCAGGTTTGCTGCCGAAACCGAAACATAACCGAAACTCGTTTTTTTGCCGAAACTCGACCGAAACCGAAACCGAACATTCGGTCGGACACTAAAATAATCCATCCCGCAATACTAGTTTTGGTGACTTATTCCGCATAAATACCAAATGAGAAATATTGATAAAAATTAGTGACATATAATGTCCAATTACTATTTTAATAATAACGGTAAAACTGTATAAAGTATTTTAATTAAACGTCGTGCCACATTGGGTCTACGTCGTAGACATTAGCTACGGCGTAGATGAACAATAGGTCTACACTGAACACGTACTCAATACGTACCAGCAACAAAATAGTTGCATTAATCTATTTTGAACTTGTTGCAATTAAACGTATTTTTGCAAATAGGCTCATGGAGGGATGGATTAGGGCAGTTAATAGTTTAGAATGTCTCTGTACCGTAGTCACTGGGTACACTCACGTAGTACTTATAACCTCCACTTACACGTATAAAAAATAATATTTTACTACGTACAAGTCATAGTAGAGCAAAATATTTTATTTGGTTTCATTTGAAAAGGATTGTAAAAAGCAGTACTTTTGTCGAAAGTTTATAAAATATTTGTATAACGAGGCTCTTGCCGGTGGCGCCTCCTGTCGGCGGCAACTTGAGCTAATTAATATTAAGCTGGTACAACAACTGGTTTTTATATTTAATGAAGCGGGGGAACCACAAAAAGTGGGAAGACTTTGTTTTTATTTATATAAATATTTAGATACTCGCCCACTGCCTACGTGTTCAACTTCGCCTCTAAATATTAATCAGCTGATAATAACTTAACGTTTTGTTTGGAGTTATGAATTTTATTTGTAATCTCGCACCCACACTGCTGAAACTGTTCAGAGATACTACGTGTAGACGTATATATATTTATATATATATGTTCATTACCGTCCCCCACTGACCTAGGATGCGCAGTGGAAGGGAACACCGGGCCAGTGAGGGTACCAAATGGGTAATAACAATGGCTGGCGTGGCGTTCGTTAAGGTCCGCGAGCTCCCACAAAGACCGTATAGCCAAATAGGGTCTTGACTTTAATCCGTACGTGTTTGTGTTGAGCTCATAAACAATCATGGGATCCTGAGGGCTTTCACGCCATAGAATCAACAACAACATCTGGGTGAATAACCGTCTGTCTGAACATCATCTTTATGTCAGCCACAAATACGTCCTGATGTCGACGAAACCGAGTGATGACTTCACAGAGATCCTTGATTAGCTTGGAACCAGCATGCAAGCAATGCAAGCAACCAGCATGCAAGCAATTGTTCGTATATATATTTATATATATATGTTCATTACCGTCCCCCACTGACCTAGGATGCGCAGTGGAAGGGAACACCGGGCCAGTGAGGGTACCAAATGGGTAATAACAATGGCTGGCGTGGCGTTCGTTAAGGTCCGCGAGCTCCCACAAAGACCGTATAGCCAAATAGGGGCTTGACTTTAATCCGTACGTGTTTGTGTTGAGCTCATAAACAATCATGGGATCCTGAGGGCTTTCACGCCATAGAATCAACAACAACATCTGGGTGAATAACCGTCTGTCTGAACATCATCTTTATGTCAGCCACAAATACGTCCTGATGTCGACGAAACCGAGTGATGACTTCACAGAGATCCTTGATTAGCTTGGAACCAGCATGCAAGCAATTGTTCAACGATACACGCGTTGAAGTCTACGCAGAACCATCGAATACTGTACGCAATTTGCCATTTGATGCCTTAATTACAGCATGATGCGGCAGAAAGAAGTGATCTATTGTTCGCCAATCTAATTTCAATACAGACATGTGTCCCAACTCCTCATATTAACGTATAAAATCAATGTATTTCTCCCTTAAAAGAGCATCACGAGCCATTCGGCGCTCCATAGCCAACAATCGTTTCTCAGCAGCAGGCTGCGAGATGCCAAGTGGTGGCCGTACGGCGAGAAACGGCAATCGAGTCATAATCTGACCAGAACGTAAGCGACTCGTGTTGTTTTGGTAAAATAACTCGCACTCCTCATGCTCCGGATCAGTGTGCGAGGCCTGTGGTGGTTCCTCCACTTCCTAAAACCTCTGAACCGAGAGAGCAGAGCCCACCATCAAGCCAATGTCAAGACAAGTATCCATGAGGACTGGTCCCATCAGTGCAGAGCCAAAAATGGTCGGGACGGCTACCATGCCACCGGGTTGCAAGACCCGAATGCTACCCAAGAATATGCTACCCAGAACATCGGCGCCTAGTAACAAATCGACCGATCCAGGTATACCAAATTTGGGGTCTGCCAAGTCCAAACCCGACGCTAAATCCATAACATACGGAGACAACTCCATCTCCGAATGGTTGCTCAAAATATTGTTCATAACAATGGCTGAACACTCAAACAACGGGCTTGACGAGTCTGCAGGAGAGAAAGCACATAAAACTCGGCCTTCAACATTGGCCACAACTGTGTTGCCAACACCTCCTGACGTGTGGAAAATCACGCATACTTAGGCGTACCTGCCCCACCAACCAAGAAGACGCTATACATCCCTGAGAGCCTGTGTCCAGAATTGCCCGGACCACAACAGAGGCACCTGTCCATCCCCAGACCCTTACAGAAGCAGTGGGTAGGAGTACGGTTTCAAACAGGGGTGGTGCATAACGGGGGCAGGCGCCGTGTTCCTTATGGTGCCTAGGTAGCGGGTGATTCTCGTGTTCACGTGAAGCGTCATCAAAGGTACCCGCCCGTGACGATATGGGCGCGAATCGCGGTTATCACTCTTACGACGGGCTTCCGATGACGACGAGCGTTTAACTTGTGGGCGCCTCGCTGCGGCAGAATCTACGATGCGCTGGGGTGAGCGACTAGGTCTCAAACTGCGGTTTTCATACCGGTGCCTTCGCTCATAACTACCCCTAGGTGAGCCTTGACGGTCAAGTTAACGACCAATCCCATTATAAACCAACAAAATAATATAATATAATTTCAACGAAAAAATAATAAATCAATCAATTGAAACAACAACAAAATATACAAATTACAAAATTGAACAATGTTTATATTATTTTAATATTCGCCCTTCAACTTTAAAACTTTGCGCAAAACGAGACGTACTGGTTAATATTATTAATTAATATTTTAATTAATATTTTAATTAATATTTATTATTTAATATTTTACTCCATAAGTACCATAAAAAAACATACAAATAATATTAAAACCAATTATCTATGGTAGTTCAATTCATTCATTCAATCACAAGACTGCACTACTCTGTGGTACAGTGTACGATGCAATTTATCTTATTACTCTGTGGTACATTTAGCAGCATAGCTGGGCACCGTTAATCAAATAGTTAACTTCGATAATCGTTAATCCGTTACAAAAAAAGTTAGCTTCGTTAAACGTTAAAGCGTTACATTTCGGAAGAATTAACGCAAGTTAACGTTAATCGTTAATCCGTTAATATTACCGTATATATTATCCGTATAATATGTTTAAAATTGCATCTTTATATCTTTGCATTAGTGAACTTATAAAACCTGTTGGTTTAGGTTCTGGAAGTTAACAGGTTAGAAACAAAACAAAACACTATATATAATTCAAATGTGTAATTTGATCGTCGGGCATTAGGTGCATATTCCCCTTCATGAACATTAACATTTTGAAGTAAAGAAATGATCAAACGAAACAAATATTTTCGCAGTTTCCTTTCTCACTCATACGCGCCGACAAAATATATCTAGTTTTGTTTTTGTTTCACTCGCTCCCACGGGCCACCCGGCACTTGTCAGTGCCGTGCGGTAACTATTATGGCATTGGATTAAAGATTAACGGACTACTGTATATTAACGGAAGTTAACGTGTCCGTTAACATTTTTAAAAGTTAACTTAAAAGTTAATCCGTTAATCCAAATGTTAACTTCGTTAATTAACGATTAACGGATTAACGAGTTAAAGCCCAGCTATGTTTAGCAGGTAAACAATGATGAGCAAAAACGACTACAAATTTCAAATTTTGCAGTGAACTAATTTATAGTATATTTTTAATAATCAATATGTACACAAATGATCCATCACAAAAATATTTATTCTATGTGTCTTTATACACCAGACTATTTATTAAACTGGGCCGTACTACGTAAAATTCAAGCAATGAAAATAACGATATTTTTTTTCCAACACGGACAGTTGTAGATATCAATACCAAACTATATACATACATACATACATACATATCATCACGCCATATCCCTTGCAGGGTAGGCAGAGAGAACAGAGTGCCAGAGAACTCTATCTCTGCATACTTCACTCGCTTCCTCAACATTCATAATTCTTTTCATACACGCTCACCGGTTTCGGAGACTCTTGACTCCACCTTCCTTCAGTACATGACCGATCTGGCCTAGGTAGGTTAGTCTCGGTCTCCCTCGGTACCTACATCCTTCCACTTTCGCATTGTATATCTTCTTAACCAGACGTTCGTTCGGCATTCTTTCCACATGTCCGAACCATCGGAGCATTCCCTTTCGCATCTTTACACCAATACTCTCTTTCATACCTACTCGCTCTCTTACGTCGTCGTTGCGAATGCGGTCGGTCAGCCTAACTCCACAGATTTTCCAAAGAGATCGCATTTCGACCGCATTAATTTTACTTTCATACTCTTTTCTGCATACCCAACTCTCGCTTCCATACAGTAATGTTGGGACAAGCACTGCGTTATGTATTGCTACACGTGCCTTTTGGCTGAGGTGGTGGCTGCCGAGAAGTTGACCCAACGCTCCGTTCACTCTATTTCCCGCATTCACTCTTCGCTCTATATCAGTGGTGTACCGTCCATCTCGACTAAATCCACATCCAAGATATACAAATTCATCCACTTGCTCTAGTACATCATTACCTATTGTTACTCTTACATCTGTTCTGGCTTCATCTCTTTCAAAGACCATTATTTTAGTTTTGCTCACATTCACGCGTAGACCCCTTTTCTTACAATCTTCTGTCATTGTGTAGACTAGGGTCAGTCGCTGACTGTGCCAGCAGGACTGCATAATCTGCATAAAGCAGAGCAGAGACCACTGAGTCACCCATCTGGACTCCCACATTCATATCGTTCAACCTTTGGAGACATTTATCCAGATATATGATAAACAGCCTGGCTGATAGAACGCAGCCCTGCTTAACGCCGATATTGACGTCAAACCAAGGCGACATTCCACCATCCAGCCGCACACAGGCTCTACAGCCCATGTAACTGGATTGCACAGCCTGCAGCAGTTTACCGTTAATACCATACTCCGGTAAAATGTCCCAAAGTTCCTTTCGTACAACCGTGTCAAATGCTCTCTCCAGATCCACAAAACTGCAGAAAACCCTCTGACCTAGGGCCAGATGCTTCTCCACAATGTTGCGCAGAGAGAACACTTGATCCATGCATCCCCTTCCACTCCTGAAACCTCCTTGTGTCTCACACAGTAAACCATCGGACACCATCCTCATTCTCCTTTCAATAATTTTACCATACACTTTTGCTGCCAAACTGGTCAAGCTTATGGCTCTGTAATTTGCGCAGTCATAACGTGAACCCTTGTTTTTAAACAAAGGCACGATGACTGCGCTATTCCAGTCCCCGGAAACCATTCCCGAGCCCCAACATAAATTGAGGAGCAACAGGAACGCCTCCCGGACACAGGAGCCACCAAGCTTGATCATCTCGGCAGACACCATATCAATGCCCGCTGCCTTACCATTTTTCAAACTTCTCATCGCCCATTCAACTTCATCCATACTGATGCCATCGGAGGACGCCGTCGCCGAATGTTGATCTACTAGACCACATGCGACACCGGCGCCAACCGTAGCATCCGCATACATATCGCCAAAATATTCACTCCATCGGCTTAACACGTCTTGTGTTTGTGTAAGAATGTCTCCACCTTTAGACCTTATTTTATTCATTCTGAAGGCTGACCAACCACCCCGAGACTTCTTCACCTCCCTCCAAAAGAGTTTGGTGTTACCCTCGAAGTTTTTAGTCAGCTTATCTTCTGCACTCATACTTGCTCTATCACGTTTCTCTTTCACTAAGGCCTTGGTGTCATTCTTTACATTGCCGATATATTTCTTTCTTCTGTTCAGTCATACTGTCATTCAGATTCAAAGAAGAGACATAGTCCAGCCACGCTTTCTTCTTTTGCTCTACGGAAGCTGCCACTTCCGCATCCCACCATGCATCACCATTTGTGTTTCTATGCTTCTTTGAACTTCCACATACTTCTTTCGCTGTATCTACCATACTCTCTTTCAATACTCTCCAGCATTCTTCAATGTCCGATTGCGGCTGGCTTGCCATCGTCAGCCGTTCTCGGACACCCTCTGCATACTTTTCTCTTACACACTCTTCTTGCAACCTTTCAACCTTTATACTTTCAAGCCCTCCGAAGTGGACACGCTCTCGCCAGTGCCTCCACTTTCTGAACAGACCACTAAATCTCGCAATAACGAGATAGTGGTCCGTATCGACTGTGGGGCCCCTGTAGGCTCTTGCGTCCAATATTTTGCTTCGGAGGCGACTGTCTACCAAAATTAAATCTATTATACTTTTCTGTTCATTCCTTCTCCATGTATACATTTGGATGTCCTTATGTTGGAAAAATGTGTTAGACACAATAAGGTTTCTCTCCATGCATACATCCGCTATGAGCCTACCTGCGTCGTTCACTCTCTTATCACCAAATGGACCAAGTACGTCCTCATAGTCGGGACGCTTGGTCCCCACCCATCCGTTCAAATCTCCGCATACAATCACGCGTTCACTGGTTTCTGCCATATCCAGAACTTCCCTAACATTATCCCAAAACTTCTCTAGGTCTGATGCCACCGAGGATCCTACGGGAGCATATGCTACAACCATGAATACCTTGGTGACACCAAGTTTTATACGGACCCAAAGAAGTCTGGGATCATACATTCCGTAATCCTTCACACCTGAGGCCAAGCGAGAGGACAGCAGTACTCCTACCCTCATGCTGGCTCGATCGCTCTGTGGTACACCAGACCGCCGCCACCAGGAAGATCACAGGCGTCGCTGCCCCTTCGCTTGGTCTCTGTTACACAGAGCACGTCTAGCTGTTTGTCCGCCATGACGGATATCAGCTCGTGCAACTTACCTTCCACACAACCTCTTACATTCCACGTATCTTACGCCCACCCGGCACTCTGCTCTCCTCGACTCGCCTGACTGAGCAAGGCGTGATGGGTGGCGGCCCCCATCGCCGCAACTGCCGATGTTCGTACCGACGGGGGCGGGTCGGTACGCGTCGCCTCTGGGGGACGCCCTAACCCGCATTGCGGTATGCATTTCGAGCCGGATTAGCAGTCTAATTAGACTGGCAGGGGACGCGAACGAGCACGCTCCGGACCATGCCCCCATACCAAACTAAATTACTAGATAAAATAGAACCATGCTCTGCTACTAGAAAATATGTTCATTACCGTCCCCCACTGACCTAGGATGCGCAGTGGAAGGGAACACCGGGCCAGTGAGGGTACCAAATGGGTAATAACAATGGCTTGCGACTAAACAAGGCTATTTAAAGTTCTGATATTTTTTTTTATGTGTATTTAGCTGTTAGCCGCAGATGGCTTTGACAGCTTTACGCGGACCATGGGTGAGCGCTGAGGGCTCTCAACCCGAGTTCTGATAAATGTTAGTACAAGAACCGATTTGTGAAACTTACAAGTAGGTACCGCGGAGATAGCTATAACGTAACCTAACTCAGCGTTCGGTCTGGCCAGACAAATAGAACCTAACTGAGGGGTCACTTAGCTTTGTATCCAAAGGCGCGGTGACGACAGCGACCTCGTACAATTCAGGGCGTCGGGCTTGATGCTTGCACACACAACTTAAATGTTTGCAAAAATATAGTTCTAATCAACTCGCGTACATTAACGGCACACAAAACAAATGGTGGTGCACGATATTATAAATACCAAGATTTCACGGCTTTAGTTAACAAAAGGCGTAGCAATTACAAAAATATACGCTTACGCGACCGTTACTTACAACGCTTTCCAAGTTATATATATATATATATATACAGTGGTGCCTCACACAACGAACTTAATTCGTTCCAGGAGCAAGTTTGTTATGCGAAAAGTTCGTTATGTGAAACGTGTTTTCCTATAACAATACATGTTAAAAAAAATAATTCCTTCTGTAGCATAAAATATGTTAAAATGACATAAAAAAGATAATTTTTTTGTTATCATTTTTATTTAGATACATACATCTAAAAACATAATCTTTAAGAAAAAAATACACATTTTTTTAATTTTAAGACAGACCAAGTAGAGTCTACCGAATCTTGCACATCTTCATCCATTTTCTGCTTTTTGGCCGATGGTTTCATAAAAAACCTGTCCAAAGTCGTTTGTTTTTCTCTTTTCTTCAACATCTGCCGGAAATAACGGACAAGAGTAAAGATCGTTGATCCTGTTTGCTTCAGCTGAATCCGGATAGTGGGCATTGGTAAACTTCTGAACTGCTTTCCATTTGACCAGGATGTTCTTGATGTCAGCAGTTGGAATTGGTTGATTGTTTGATTGTTGCTCCTCGTTATCAAATGACGCTTCCCTTTGAGCATTGTCCTGTTGCTGGACCAGAAGTGCTTGGAGCTCTTCAGTTGTCAACTCTTCTTCGTGTTCCTCAATAAGCTCCTCTACATCCTCTTCCTCTACCTCTGATTCCAACCTTTGGGCCACTGTAATGATGTCCTTCACCACTTCTATGTCATCAACTACTGCTTCTTCCTGGGTCCACGAAGGCACAAGCATCTTCCAAGCAGAAATGAGGGTCCTTTGTGACACTTCTTCCCAGGCCTTCTGTATAAGTCGCATTGCCATAAGGACATCAAATTTCTTCTTCCAAAACTTTCGGACAGTCATATTGTCTCCACTAAACTCGCATTCTTCAAACACCTTATTAAAGAGGGCTCTAGTGTAGAGTTTTTTAAAGTTCGCAATAACTTGCTGATCTATTGGCTGAAGAATGGATGTGGTGTTTGGTGGCAAATACTGTACCTTGATAAAAGGATAATTTTCCTGCAATATTTCCTCTTGGCCTTTTGGGTGAGAAGGGGCATTGTCAAGTATCAGAAGGCCTTTGAGCAGCAGTTCTTTTTCCAGCAAGAATTGCTTCATGGCAGGAGCAAAGGTTTCCAGAATCCATTCGTTGACGACTGCAGTGCCTGCGCGGAAAGATGCAATACACCGGCAGCGATCGTGGAAGCTCGGGCGACTTCGTTGTGTGAAGCGAAGTTCGTTGTATGAATCATGAAATGAACGAATAGGATGTTAGCTGTGTGCAGCGTTCGCTGTGCGAGGCGTTCTTTATGCGAGGCACCACTGTATATATATATATATATATATATATATATATATATATATATATAATATGCAATAGCGACATAGTTTCAAACTGCGTAGTCTCGAGCGTCAAACTGCTAAGAATTCCTCTATATAACATATTTGTGTCGGACCCAAGGCTGAACAACTCGATTGCAGTAGCTGACAGCCGACCAATTATACAAAGTACATCTTTGTGTATTATTGTAGGCAAATAATTTTAATTTGATAAACTTACTTTTTTTTAATGTTTGCAATTCTTATAAATAATATTGTTACCTTAATATGATAAGTTGTATTATAAGTAGCTATTAGCTACTACGATCGAGATGTTCAGGTCTTGAGTACGACAAAAATATATAGATCTTCGTAGTATGTGTGATGCGAGTCTAAAACATAAAATGGTGTCCGATGGTTTACTGTGTGAGACACAAGGAGGTTTCAGGAGTGGAAGGGGATGCATGGATCAAGTGTTCTCTCTGCGCAACATTGTGGAGAAGCATCTGGCTCTAAGTCAGAGGGTTTTCTGCAGTTTTGTGGATCTGGAGAGAGCATTTGACGCGGTTGTACGAAAGGAACTTTGGGACATTTTACCGGAGTATGGTATTAGCGGTAAACTGCTACAGGCTGTGCAGTCCAGTTACATGGGCTGTAGAGTCTGTGTGCGGCTGGATGATTTAATGTCGCCTTGGTTTGACGTCAATATCGGCGTTAAGCAGGGGTGCGTTCTGTCAGCCAGGCTGTTTATCATATATCTGGATAAATGTCTCCAAAGGTTGAACGATATGAATGTGGGAGTCCAGATGGGCGACTCAGTGGTCACTGCTTTGCTTTATGCAGATGATGCAGTCCTGCTGGCACAGTCAGCGACTGACCTGCAGACCCTAGTCGACACAATGACAGAAGATTGTAAGAAAAGGGGTCTACGCGTGAATGTGAGCAAAACCAAAATAATGGTCTTTGAAAGAGATAAAACCAGAACAGATGTAAGAGTAACAATAGGTAATGATGTACTAGAGCAAGTGGATGAATTTGTATATCTTGGATGTGGATTTAGCCGAGATGGAAGGTACACCACTGATATAGAGCGAAGAGTAAATGCGGGAAATAGAGTGAACGGAGCGTTAGGGCAACTTCTCGGCAGCCACCACTTCAGCCAGAAGGCACGTGTAGCAATACATAACGCAGTGCTTGTCCCAACATTACTGTATGGAAGCGAGAGTTGGGTATGCAGAAAAGAGTTTGATAGTAAAATTAATGCGGTCGAAATGCGATTTCTGCGGAAAATCTGTGGAGTTAGGCTGACCGACCGCATTCGTAACGACGACGTAAGAGAGCGAGTAGGTATGAAAGAGAGTATTGGTGTAAAGATGCGAAAGGGAATGCTCCGATGGTTCGGACATGTGGAAAGAATGCCGAACGAACGCCTGGTTAAGAAGATATACAATGCGAAAGTGGAAGGATGTAGGTACTGAGGGAGACCAAGACTAACCTACCTAGACCAGATCGGTCATGTACTGAAGGAAGGTGGAGTCAAGAGTCTCCGAAACCGGCGAGCGTGTACGAAGAGAATTATGAATGTTGAGGAAGCGAGTGAAGTATGCAGAGATAGAGTTCTCTGGCACTCTGTTCTCTCTGCCTACCCTGCAAGGGATATGGCGTGATGATATGTATGTATGTATGTGTGTTATAAGGGTGTTGTGGTGTGAATGAAGAAGTAGTGACAAAGATTAAAAAGGGTTTACTGAGATGGTTTGGATACTTAAAAAGAATGAGTGAGGAGAGATTGACGAAGAAAATATATAAAGCCAGCGTGAATGAAACGAATATAAGGGGAAGACCTCGTCATAATTATCTGGATCAAATTGGCGATGTATTGACGAGAGGTCATATTAACAGTATGCGTAATCGTAGAGCATGCATGAAGACTATTATGTGTGTGAATGAAGCGATGGAAGTATGCCAGGATCGTGGTTTGTGTCAAACCGTAGTCTTTGCCTTCCCCTCTGGGAAACAGGCGTGGGGCTCTATGTATGTAAAAAAACATGGAAATAATATTAAGTTATTTTAATTGCTTGAAAATTACCCATTTATTTTATTAAATTTCACGAAAACAAGCTGCAAGTCTGATCTAGTTATAGTTATACATATGAAGTTTCATTGTCCAAGTCCATATTATTTTCTAGAACCATAACTTTTAAATGACTGCATATATGGCGTAATAGTTAAGATACGAACCTATCGTGTCAAGTGTCATAGGTTCAATTTCTATGTTGGACAATACATTGTGCGAGTCCAATACGAAAATCATTTCCTTAGTGCCGGATCTGGTCAAAAAAAAAAGAAATTTGAAAATTACTTTACCGTTAGATAACTTCAAATTACTGAAATTTAGCATTTAATATGCTAGTAATGATCAGGAGAACCCATTTCCACACAAAAAAATCATATGTAATAACTTAAGTTTCTATGTCTATGAAACGCGATTTTCAGTCCACTGTGTGGTGTAGTGGCAGCACGATTGGGCCGGAATCCCAAGAGGCGCGGGTTTGAATCCCGCTTGTGACATCGTTAGATAACTTGTTTGTTGAGAAATATTATTATAAATAAAATGGCGACCTATATATACACTTTAGATCACTAAATCCACAAAATGTTGAATGGCTGTGATATGATTCTTGCAATTAAAAGTAAAACTAGTAGTCGAGAAAAAAGATATACACCTACTCTGTATTTATAATTAAATTATACTTTCAGTTGTATGAACAAAATGCCTTTACTCAAAGCTCAAACATCCTGCAAGTTATGCAGTGTACATCGGTAAATGTTTCTTGTTGGTTTTCTTGATATTTGCTAGATGGCGTTATTACATATTTTTATAGTAGCGATGTTAATGAATAGATTTTTATTTGGACTTTTTTCATCACAAATTTTGGTTAATTTCAGATAAAATAATTTTTAAGATAATATTTCTATGAATGTTATCATTAATTCTTATTAAAAATAAAATATAGGAGTATTTAAATGGCCCAATGAGATATATTAGGTGTATGAATTTTCTATTAACGACTCCAAAATAGGATAGGGTTTAGTAGGAGTAGAGTAACGCTGTTTACAGTTGCCTGTCAACAGTCTCGAGTCGGTCCAGTCGGGGTAGTACACCACTTGCAGAAAATCGACGTCTAAGCAGCGACAATGTTCTTTTGCGCTTCATTCAGTGAGC
This sequence comes from Lymantria monacha, assembly GCA_905163515.2. NCBI lineage: Eukaryota > Metazoa > Arthropoda > Insecta > Lepidoptera > Erebidae > Lymantria > Lymantria monacha. The sequence continues at coordinate 358,194 of LR991103.1, forward strand.
GAGACAGTTGGAAGTTCAATTGTTTGGGTGGGTTTTGGTTGATAGACAGCGCCCTAGTTGCATCCTGATATTGGTTTTGGTTGATAGACAGCGGCCTAGTTGTATCCTGATATTGGTTTTGATTGATAGACAGCGGCCTAGTTGTATCCTGATATTGGTTTTGGTTGATAGACAGCGGCCTAGTTGTATCCTGATATTGGTTTTGGTTGATAGACAGCGCCCTAGTTGTATCCTGATATTGGTTTTGGTTGATAGACAGCGGCCTAGTTGTATCCTGATATTGGTTTTGGTTGATAGACAGCGCCCTAGTTGTATCCTGATATTGGTTTTGGTTGATAGACAGCGCCCTAGTTGTATCCTGATATTGGTTTTGGTTGATAGACAGCGCCCTAGTTGTATCCTGATATTGGTTTTGGTTGATAGACAGCGGCCTAGTTGTATCCTGATATTGGTTTTGGTTGATAGACAGCGCCCTAGTTGTATCCTGATATTGGTTTTGGTTGATAGACAGCGCCCTAGTTGTATCCTGATATTGGTTTTGGTTGATAGACAGCGCCCAAGTTGTATCCTGATATTGGTTTTGGTTGATAGACAGCGGCCTAGTTGTATCCTGATATTGGTTTTGGTTGATAGACAGCGCCCTAGTTGTATCCTGATATTGGTTTTGGTTGATAGACAGCGCCCTAGTTGTATCCTGATATTGGTTTTGGTTGATAGACAGCGGCCTAGTTGTATCCTGATATTGGTTTTGGTTGATAGACAGCGCCCTAGTTGTATCCTGATATTGGTTTTGGTTGATAGACAGCGGCCTAATTGTATCCTGATATTGCCAAGGTCCATGAGCGATAGTAATGCTTACCACCAGATATGCTCGTTTGCTACAATAAGCAATAAAAAATAAAATAAAATATTTTTCGAATTGTATAACCATCATAAATACGAAGGGCTATATAAATGTTACAATTAGTACCTATAAATATAAACTGTACATTATAGGATTAGTTTAATTATATTTGCTTAAAATTGATTTTTTTGTTGAACGTTTAATTTTTAGATATATGTTTTTAATTCTTCTAGCGTCGAGGTTTATGAGGTACTTCTAATATATAGTAGAAAATCGAGACAAACTATTTATGTTTAACCTTGGATATGATTAAAAATATAATATGAATGCTGTTGTTATGCGAACAACAATTAGTGATCGATCTCCTAGTGTTTGTTCGCTGTCGCTGCACAAACTGTACCCGCAGTACAGAGTGCTGAGTGCGCGCTCAATTATTCGCTGTTAATGTTTTATGTTTTGTTCAATTTATTGACTTTTTGTTAACATTTTATACAACTTGAGTGTAGCGATAGCTGACTGGGTGACTAAAAGATTGCTGTGCATAACTCTCGGGTTCATATGTTATACTAATAATATTTCACATTTATGAATTTGAAAAAGTAAAAATCAAATACAAACACGATGAAATACGTAAATTTAATTTTCTGACAATAATCGCGTTAATATCAGATATCGTTAATGATTTATTATTTAATATAAAGTGTTGCCATTTTGTGCATACTACAGTGCCGCCAACCTTGTGGTACTCACTCTGCAAATGTGTACAGGTGCACAGAGAGCAGTCCGGGCGGCGGCTCCGTTCGATCTCGAGTTCGTTTCCTGTGGGCGCGCCGCCCGCCCCGTCTGCAGTGTTCATGTTTTCAATCTATTTTGTTTACATACATAACAACTGTTAGATAATATCACATGTTGAACAAACATCTGCGTAAATATTATGATTTAAAAATGAGCGAGATATTGTAATACTTAGATACATTTGTTACTCTCGTTGAAAATTAGATTAAACAATTAATAAAAAGTAATTATTTCCAATCATATTGTGGTTGACTTTCTAATATAATTAGTACCAACATAATATCATTAACACGAAGAGCAAACGACTGTCTCAAGACCTTCAGAACAAAAGGAGTTATTGATGCTTTGGGTTTAATTTATCATCATCATCTCAGCTCGTATACGTCACACTCCTGATCTCGAGCTCTCTATAGCGGGAGGGTCATTCACCCACTACATTGAGTTAGTCAAACGGGTTGGTAGAGATTTTATAACAAGTGTTCCATCTCTTCAATAGATGTTATAGTACGGATAAGATAGTGAATGGTCAATTGTTTTCTTACTGTGTCACCACATGGAACATTATCTGGTAGGATATTTGAAGCTACGGACCGACTTCAGTCACATGTGACCACGACAGCTTCAGGGTCCTAGTGTAGTTAGTGTCCGTCACCAGTAGGTAAAGCCCTCCACAATGCAACGACTAATGCCTTAATACAGTGTTGTAAAAATAAATCGTGGACGCCTGAATATGTGTTATGGTTAGTTTCACGATATTTATTTTTGATAGTTTAAAATTAACGCGAACAAACAAAACGAGCTTATATATAATTTAGATATATATTAAGAATATAGATTTGTGGTGTCGTATAGGATTTTTTTGAACACAGGCCGCTCGTATCTTTCGAGGTGACGAAGGGTGGCGTGCGGTCCCGTAACTTACCGTGTACCTTCCCATTATCACTGGTACTGACATCTGGCACTGACTTGACATCCGGTGGCCGGTTGGACGAGCTGTAAGGTGCTGGAATATTGTTTTGTATAAAAATATAACGTGTGTTAATGTTGTTACAGAGAGCGGCGCTGCCCCGCGGCGACAGACGCCGGCCGCGCTGCTGGCGCACTTCGACGCCACCGTGCTACAGGTAACATACAAACATTTTTATTAACATTACAGAAATACTTTATGTCACGTTGTCAGTTAAAGCATTATCAATCGTAAAGCGAGGGATAAACAGTACATCTCTATGTAATGACAGCGCGAATGGCGCAGTGCTCCGAGTAACGATCATATATACTCAGTGTCGCGAGTTCAATTATTAGACAATACAAGAATTCTCCTTTTTCTGATCTTTAAGTAATTTTTTTAAGTATATTTCACTACAACTTATTTGTACGAGTGGAAATTTATAACAGATGTTTGAAATGCGAGTCTGCAATCGGTTCTAAATGTAAGAAAATCTAACTTGTAAGTGAAAGTAATCAAAAATCATACACAACACACGACCAAATCGCTGTGTACATATTGGCACGCACGAAGGAGTCAAAACTTATTAATAACATTACTTCCGTTTGACTGACACTAGTCCCATCACACAACAATATTCTAAAGGACAACTAACAACTGAAGGGCAAATCAGAAAACTATAAATTTCAAGTTAAGTGCGATTGTAAACACATTTGCAGTTGGTAAACTGACAGCGACCTACATCAATGTATTTGAACAGTATTACTGTAACAGCAAATTTAGCTTTGTCATATAATTCAATTTTTTTTATGAAAACATTAAAATACATATTGTTATATTTTTTACAAATTTATTAAACCTTTCACAAGTGAGTCCGATTCATACTTGGCAGAATTTTGATCTGGAAATTACATTCACGGGCTATGAAAATACGCAGTAGATTTATACTTGAACGTTTAAAAGTTATTTAAATAAACACACAAAAAGTTTATAGTTATACATAGTCGACAAACTAAATTATAACAATGTGACTGACGCTCAGTAGTCTTGAGTCGTCGTGAAGTGACAATATGCTATCAACTCCCGCGAGGGCAGCCGCTGTGATTGTACACAATAATATACATCACTCTATATATATAAAACTACATGAACATTATTGTAGAAAACCGGCAACGTATTGTAAAGTAAAGAATCGATTATATATTGTATCTATATTGAAATCAAAGGTGAGCGCGTGAAAAGGTATTGTGATTTGAAACACCCAAATGAAATGAAATATTCCCATCTATACAAAGTAAATCTTGTTTAAAAATAAACGAGGTAAAAATGTATTGATTTGTAACATCAAGCGCGATGAAAAGGTATTCATTGCGGGGGCGAGCTCGAATGCCGGCCTCGATACCGACGTTAAATCGGTAATGTAATTCGTAATTTTTTCTTCATTGAGGTGTCGTGATTGCTTTATGTGTCACCTTGATGTGTTAGTGTTAGCTCGTGTTTATATATAACGACACGACTACGACACGAGAGTGATTTAAAAATTTATTCCCTTACATACATACTTCTAAAGGTTCTTATAACAAACATATATTGCTACGTAACTTTTTTATTTTGCTACGTAACTTTTTTATTTGTAAGCTATTTTTTTAATTTGTAATTCTTGTTATATCAAATAAAGAAGTTAGTAGAATATTGTTACCTAACGAGCTAAGATTTTAATGGCATCATTTTGTTAGCCATGTGATGACGGAGCTCTCAGCCCCTTTTTGCTACAAAAACGCAAAAAACACCATAAAATCCTATACGTTATTATCCTATAACATAAAATCCAATAGTTTTCTTAAAACTGGAAATACAATTCTGTATCAACCAGTTTAGTATAGTCGGTCTATTGCCTTCCCATTGTAAAAGTGGCACGAGCCCAGCAGTGGGACAGTCGGTAGTGGTGGTATATGAACTGGGATAGTGATGGTGATTATGCCTCTGATGGTGTGTTTGTATTACAATGAACTTCTATAATACATTTCAGTATTGTGTGAAGGACATTTTCTCAATAACGAAAGATAATAAAAAAGAGAGAAATAAGTCCTTTATTATATCTACTTTTACGGTGCAAATACAATAAGTGTGAAATTATTTCGGTAATTATTTTTGAAATTAACTGCACAGAGTAGGCGTAATGGTTGGAATGCGACCTATTACACCAAGTGTCATGAGTTTGATTGTCAGCTGGATAATACTTAGTTCTGAGCTTCAATGAAATTTATGTTCCTCAATTGTGTGTTTATAAAGTCCTCTGCAATACATTGATTTTCTTCCTTAGCACAGAGTGAGAAAAAGAGATAAAATAAAAGAATGAATCGCTTTAATTTAATCGAGTTTCAAATCACGGTTGCTAAAGAAGTTTTCACTTCAATAAAAATGAACAATATCGTCGCGGTGTCGTGACGTGTAAACTGTCTCGGTACGTATCAAAGGTTCGCGGTGGCGCTAAGTTTATCTCTTCCACGCAATTTGACGGCCATCCCCCCGCGCTCGATCCGCACCCCGCCACTGTAGGGTCTGGGGCGATACTTTCAAACCATCACGTTTTATTGCCAGTAATAGCCGTGTCGGTAACACATTCCAAAGCTGACAAAAATATTATAAATTGTTAATTTTAACTTTTCGGTCGATGTACTCAATAAACTTTATATTCGTTGGAGCCATTCGAACAATATTTTAACACGATATATATATTTCCTTTTAATGAGACGCCACCATTTTATGTAATGAAATAATTTTTATTGCAAAGATTTGTGTTACATACATACATCATACTGTATCCGCGTTGGGTATTGTACCGCGACGTCATCCGGACACAGCACTCACACGGACGTCATCACAGATATCACTATTACATATTGCCATATTATGCTATTTCTTGTATATTTTTCTATTTTTTTATTTCTATATTTTCTATTTATTTCTCACAAATATAATGAGTCTCTATCTCTTAAAACCTTAATAGATAACACAAAAGCGTCAAAATTTCACAGTGAAGTTTTTATCTCATAAGTTATAGTAACACAACACATAAAGCGTCAACTTCGTCACTGATGATTGAAAACACTGTACTTCGACCTCCTCGTATCTGTATACGATATGAGGTGTCCGTATATAGCCATAAAAGGGGTCCAATTACCTAGTGTGGAAGTGGAAGAAATATTGACTCACTATGTCATACTGATTATACATTTTTCGTGTCTTGTATCATTGTTATCTGCATATCATATTCTTTAGTCTTCTCTTATGATAGTGGTGGGCAAAAGAGGAGATTAAGGTTTATGTACTCTATAGTAAGGGTAAGGAAAGGAAGGGAGAAAGAAACTAATGATTATATCATATAATTGAAATGAACACAATACTGTTGAGCGGTACGGGCTCGCTAATGCAGATGGAGTGTGTGAGGCGTACGCTCATGTGTACACGGCTCACGTCTAGCGCCTCTATGGACTCTTTTAATGATTCTATTACGGGACACAACATTTTACAAAAACTATTACACATATCCTTTCACAAAAATACATGTAGAGGGAAAAATATTAAGCATATAAAGTGCTAGGTCTTTTTATAGTATCACACTTGATGGTAAGTGTTATTGCCACTCACGAATCTTTGCAATACCAGGGGTACCTACTCGGCTGCTGCCTACCAACCAAATCCCATTCAGAAAGTTGGGCTATTATTTCACTTAAACATATAAAATATCGTATATTGCACGTTTAGGTTTCAATTTTTTCATAAAACTTAGGTAGTACCGACCGTCAATACTTTTCGCAACGAATCTAAGTGAAATTCTGTGCGAGTAAATGATATGAGACTGTACCAATTCCCCGACGCAATTCCGTTCGCTGTAACCTGTAAGTAGTAATCCTAGCACAAGTCTATGCGAAGCCTTTGAAATGATCTTTGAATAGAAAGGTTTCAAGTGAATTCGATCAAAGTGTATGGTATGTCATGTTTGTAGCTTTGATAGTGGTTACCGGACCGGAGGGGGTAGTGGGAGGGGGACAGGCTGTGCACGTGGCTGAGGGCGACTACGGCGAGTGTCATTTCGTCGGGTCAAAGTTATTGTGTGTATTGTAGAACGAACTGTGAGCGACACACGGACGAATATTGCGCTCTATTGCGACAAATTAAATGTATTGTTAAGATTTTTGTTATTAATACAATGTTGCTACGTGTGTAACTTGCCGTTGTATACATAAGTATTGATACAATGTTGCTACGTGTGTAACTTGCCGTTGTATACATAAGTATTGATACAATGTTGCTACGTGTGTAACTTGCCGTTGTATACATAAGTATTGATACAATGTTGCTACGTGTGTAACTTGCCGTTATATACATAAGTATTGATACAATGTTGCTACGTGTGTAACTTGCCGTTATATACATAAGTATTGATACAATGTTGCTACGTGTGTAACTTGCCGTTATATACATGAGTATTAATACAATGTTGCTACGTGTGTAACTTGCCGTTGTATACATAAGTATTGATACAATGTTGCTACGTGTGTAACTTGCCGTTATATACATAAGTATTGATACAATGTTGCTACGTGTGTAACTTGCCGTTATATACATAAGTATTAATACAATGTTGCTACGTGTGTAACTTGCCGTTGTATACATAAGTATTGATACAATGTTGCTACGTGTGTAACTTGCCGTTGTATACATAAGTATTGATACAATGTTGCTACGTGTGTAACTTGCCGTTATATACATAAGTATTGATACAATGTTGCTACGTGTGTAACTTGCCGTTGTATACATAAGTATTGATACAATGTTGCTACGTGTGTAACTTGCCGTTATATACATGAGTATTGATACAATGTTGCTACGTGTGTAACTTGCCGTTATATACATAAGTATTGATACAATGTTGCTACGTGTGTAACTTGCCGTTATATACATAAGTATTGATACAATGTTGCTACGTGTGTAACTTGCCGTTATATACATAAGTATTGATACAATGTTGCTACGTGTGTAACTTGCCGTTATATACATAAGTATTGATACAATGTTGCTACGTGTGTAACTTGCCGTTATATACATGAGTATTGATACAATGTTGCTACGTGTGTAACTTGCCGTTATATACATAAGTATTGATACAATGTTGCTACGTGTGTAACTTGCCGTTATATACATAAGTATTGATACAATGTTGCTACGTGTGTAACTTGCCGTTATATACATGAGTATTGATACAATGTTGCTACGTGTGTAACTTGCCGTTATATACATAAGTATTGATACAATGTTGCTACGTGTGTAACTTGCCGTTATATACATGAGTATTGATACAATGTTGCTACGTGTGTAACTTGCCGTTATATACATAAGTATTGATACAATGTTGCTACGTGTGTAACTTGCCGTTATATACATAAGTATTGATACAATGTTGCTACGTGTGTAACTTGCCGTTATATACATGAGTATTGATACAATGTTGCTACGTGTGTAACTTGCCGTTATATACATAAGTATTGATACAATGTTGCTACGTGTGTAACTTGCCGTTATATACATAAGTATTGATACAATGTTACTACGTGTGTAACTTGCCGTTATATACATAAGTATTGAAAGCATAAATACTTATGCTTTTAATACTTATATAGATGTAATAATATATTAATATTATTCACAATTTATTTGTTTGAAACTTGATCTTCGTTTTCTTCTGTTATTAACTTACATTGAAACTTATATTCCTTTTAGTGAAATATAACAAATTTATTTCATTAAATACATACGAGTATGTATGGTAACGTGTTAAATACGTACGTGTAAAATAAATAACATGCGTTAATATATCTTACTCTCTTCTAGAGTTAACAAAAAAGACCGACAGAGAGATAAAGATGTTGACGCTAGCAGTCAAAATACCATGTCTTTTGCTAACGACAAAGCTAACTAATTGCAATCGCCAACCCAAGTGTGACGGTTACAAGATGGCATTCAGTTAATGTGTACAGTCTGTGTGTTCTTTTCTATATGCATATATAAGAGCGAAAATCGATATGAAATGTTTTTTTTTTCAAATATATACACATACATATCATCACGCCATATCCCTTGCAGGGTAGGCAGAGAGAACAGAGTGCCAGAGAACTCTATCTTTGCATACTTCACTCGCTACCTCAACATTCATAATTCTCTTCATACACGCTCGCCGGTTTCGGAGACTCTTGACTCCACCTTCCTTCAGTACATGACCGATCTGGTCAAGGTAGGTTAGTCTCGGTCTCCCCCGGTACCTACATCCTTCCACTTTCGCATTGTATATCTTTTTAACCAGACGTTCGTTCGGCATTCTTTCCACATGTCCGAACTATCGGAGCATTCCCTTTCGCATCTTTACACCAATACTCTCTTTCATACCTACTCGCTCTCTTACGTCGTCGTTACGAATGCGGTCGGTCAGCCTAACTCCACAGATTTTCCGTAGAGATCGCATTTCGACCGCATTAATTTTACTTTCATACTCTTTTCTGCATACCCAACTCTCGCTTCCATACAGTAATGTTGGGACAAGCACTGCGTTATGTATTGCTACACGTGCCTTCTGGCTGAGGTGGTGGCTGCCGAGAAGTTGCCCCAACGCTCCGTTCACTCTATTTCCCGCATTCACTCTTCGTTCTATATAAGTGGTGTGCCTTCCATCTCGGCTAAATCCACATCCAAGATATACAAATTCATCCACTTGCTCTAGTACATCATTACCTATTGTTACTCTTACATCTGTTCTGGCTTCATCTCTTTCAAAGACCATTATTTTGCTCACATTCACGCGTAGACCCCTTTTCTTACAATCTTCTGTCATTGTGTCGACTAAGGTCTGCAGGTCAGTCGCTGACTGTGCCAGCAGGACTGCATCATCTGCATAAAGCAGAGCAGTGACCACTGAGTCGCCCATCTGGACTCCCAAATATATAATTTTAATACTATCATATACTCATGTGTATATAACTAGTATATTTGTGTGCGCACTATGTAATCTGTGTGCACTATTCAATGTCGTCGCTGCACTGTCGCTGCATGTTCGACAGTTAGTGATATTTATGGTGCACATAAATAACGTCGCATCAGTTGCTCGTTGCACTGAGCTGATCTCGTGAGATGAAGTATGAGCAGCCAATGAGTTTGTAACACGACATGCTAATGTTTTGTAAATTATGTACATACTTGTAGATTTATAACATGGAATATAAAAAAATGGTGACACTTTTTCGTATTATATTACCTTATATATTTTTATTATTTATATCTCACATTCTTTTTTCGTCTTATATTTCATTCTGACGGTATCGTAAAAGTAGCAGAAACCAAGCAATAAAGCTCTACATCTTCTGATAACCAATTAATATGTCACAATTACCGCAACTAGGACACCGATTAGGAAATTCCTTTTAAAAATATCAGTGTGTTTTGGTGTCTTTCATCCTGAATACGTGTACGTAAGGGATAGTATCTTCTATCTGCAAAACAAAGACGGCAATGGCAGCCCTCCGAGGATCGCCGCACCGATGGCTTATAGTCACTCATCATTTGTAATAAAAAAAATATATTAATTCAGAAGTTAAAATATAAACACACATGTACAATTTGTTGGTCCGTATGTTTTCTAAAAAGGTTAGGTTATATTCAGTAAATCAGTTCGGTACACGATCGTAAGGGCTCCGCCACAGATGACCTGAAACCCCATCTGCCGTTCAGACGAACGTCGGGAAAAATGTAACTCCCACCTCCCCACCACGAAGTGACCTCGCATTGATTCAAATAAAATACCTCCGGCGTCGAATAAAAATATTTTTTGTACAATACAAGTATTGGAATAAAATTTTATTTGCTATAAGCTCAATGGCTATCTTATTGTGGAATTATACTGTCATGATAACATCACGTTTCTTAATTTTTATGGATTATTTTTCTAATGGATTATTTTTATTAGTTTTTTCTTAATAAATAAAGGTTTCTTTTAAGAATTATTTTTTGCATATATTTTTTTTAACTTATTATCATTATGTGATCGTAAAATAATTACTTTACAAAATAATAATCAATATTTATATTTTAATTTGTAAGACTTTATCATCATCATCATTTCAGCTCTTATTTGTCCCACTGTTGGGCTCGAACCTCTGTAATTGAAGGGAAATTGACTTACTATATCGCATTGGTCAGACGTGTTGGTTAGGGTTTCATTTCGAGTTTTCCATTTCTTGCATAAATGTTATATGTGTTTCATATCCCTTAGCCGTCTCTTACGATCACCCACGGGTAAGATAGTGGTTAATGGTATTATTAATCTGTCACCACCGATAAGACTATATAAACTAATCGAATTTTATATTTCATTTTGCTTTCGCGTTACCGCCGTGACGTTTGGAATAACATTTTACTGTGAATATAACTAACATAACGTTTTCGTATACATACCTACCTGTGCGTATATTTTTTTTAATCAAGACATTGCTGTGCAAGGGTTCTGGCTTGTCGAACTCTGTCACTTCTTCTTCGTCAGAAAACAATCATAATGACTTTGGAATTATGCCTCGGCAGGCGTAGACTTGTCCCCTTTACTTACATCCTTCAATTAACCCAACAACGTTCACTATTATTCCACAAAGGGTGGACGCACGCTCTAGGTAGGCGGATTGTCAATAGCGGGTTATGTTATCAGTTTTCAAGTATAACAGCTTCTACTTGCCCCGGACAGAATTGGCTTCGTGTGTCTAAACCTGTCAAAAAAAGGTAGATTTTACTGTTGGTGTTTCATATTCCCTTAGTAGATTATTACGTATACAACGAGTAAGTAGCGGGTGGTGACACATGTATTATTAATTCTTCACATGAACACCTTCCATCTCACTTGTTCACTCATAAAAGCTCTGACCATGAGTCAAAGCACAAAATTACACAGAGTATGTCGTAACGACACACAATAGAAGTAATAGTTTTGTATTACAGTGAACAAGTCAACCATTTTTGTATATCGTGCAGTGTGTTTATCATTCACTTATATACATACAATTTTACAGCTACGGATACTGTCACCCCAAAAACTTTGTTCGTGTTGTGGAAGACGATTATGTGTTTAACATCGATTTGGGTCAACTCTGTGTGGTGTTGTTTGGTCAACAATTCTTTTCCCAATGGCGGCTAACGCCACGCCGCGCGTCGGCGACCACACATAAGTTTCTTCAATATGTACAATAAAAAAAGACTATATATATTGTGTCAATTAAATGGGATAAGAATCATCATCATTATTGATGATTATATAAATAAAATGTATGAACGCGAGAAGAACTTACGTCGCACTATTCTCAAGTTCCCGAGAAAAAGAGCTTAAAGGACCAATTATATTGAGCACTTAAGGGTAATTGTCACACTTGTTGATGTGAAACATGTCTAGCGGCGTATGAGGCCGACTGTTGGCATGTCACTTGTGACGTCACGTTATATATAAAAACAAAAATGTTGCAAATTGGAATAATATTTTGAACATTTTTATTTTTGTGTTGAATAAAAATAAATGTGTATTAAATATACAGTCATCTTCTTTTTAAATACTTATGCTTTTTATCTTCTGTCGTGAACTTACCTTACGCCTATTACCTGTACATAATAATTTTGATGTTTCACATCTGCTAGGCGTCCAGTGACAGCTCTTTTTTATTTCAGTGTGTGACAATTACAGATGAGAACATAATGTGGTAGACCCTTAAGCTCTTATTCTCGTGAACAACACAAAAAGGTTGACAATCAGATTTTCAAAGCCGTCCGATAAAAAGATTCACTTCAAAAATAAAAGAATATTATGGAACAGAATGTAATACATGGAGAATGGCGACACTTAACATTTGCACCCAAATACAACTTGGTACGAGACTGCTTTTGAAGTACCCTGTACAAGTCCAACACTTGAGGCCACACAGTGACGCGACCAGCTGTTGGCATTAATTGTAATATCAAACGATCGCCCTTCGAGTGTACGGACAGCGCCACCACCGGGGGACCACGCCGAGGGACCACCGAAGGGGACTTCGTATAAATACAACCGTACCATAAATATTTATAAGCGTCTTTGTTTTCATTTGTGAGAGCCGTCGGTAATTGCGGCGAGATGATAACTTTTAGCAATACTTACACCAGTCCATAACTAACAATTTCTGAAAACGAAAAATGGATTCCAACAGGTAAAACTTGATTTTATATCTATAAGAAATATGTTTACAGTGTTTTCCAATTATCGTCTTCCATTCCTTACTTACACGTAGAAATCGTAAAAATTGTCTGTGGCTCTCACCAGGAGAGTAAGGAAATAATTTCTCCAGGGACCAAGTCATCACCGAGCGTGATTATTACATTATTATTTCTGATAGTAGTGATAAGTATACTCATGTGTGGTAATCAATTTCTCATTCACTTTGCATCCTTACGTTGTATTTTATGAGTACAAGTTTCATACAGATGTGTTGCAACATTATCGCACGCATATGACATGTCGTGTCGGTGGTATTGTGGTACGATGTTGGTGAACGATCGATTGATGTGGGTCTGTTCTGTTTGTTGTGTAGATCCGTGACTGGGTGTCTGTGGAGGTGGACATGCTGCGCGCGCAGTCGGTCGCCGTGGGCGATGTGGACGACATCCTGCACCAGCTCGACAAACAGAAGGTCAGTGCACACTCACATGACACCATTCTGTAACCGACCAGCGGCTCATACAGTACTACAATATAATAATATATACGAAAGGCACCAATACTATATTCTCGCGATAAATATTGAACAATAATTTAGATATATAGTAATAGTACATAGATTGTATATAATTAAATTGTTTTCATATTTCTACATACGAGTTACATAATATTATACAGTATAGGAGGGCAGGGCCACCTGGTCTGATTATAAAATGTATAAATGTCTAGGTGTCCCTGCCCGCGTGCCTGCCAACTATTTGATTCAATATTTAATATTGAATCAAATAGTTTACTAAACCTATTGTACAGATGGTGGGACGTCTTAACATCGACCTAATGTGATACCTATGTATTGTATTAGGCCGACTCACGCAGAACAAATGGTTGTACCGAGTTAGCGTGTTATAAGTTCTCTGTAATACAGGCCTTAGTGGATTAATTCTTTTAAAAACAATTAGCCCAACCAAATCTAGAAATATTTTCGATTTATAATGTTTTAAAGGATCTCACAATAAGAGAGTAATTCATATATTGTGTAGAAATATATGAATTAACTGATACATTATACCTAGACTCGGAACAGCATTTTGTTGATCGCACAAAATGTTATTTTGAATGGGAATCGAATATAGAACAGTGGCGCGATAGATCGGTACCTTAATGGGAATCGAATATAGAACAGTGGCGCGATAGATCGGTACCTTAATGGGAATCGAATATAGAACAGTGGCGCGATAGATCGGTACCTTAATGGGAATCGAATATAGAACAGTGGCGCGATAGATCGGTACCTTAATGGGAATCGAATATAGAACAGTGGCGCGATAGATCGGTACCTTAATGGGAATCGAATATAGAACAGTGGCGCGATAGATCGGTACCTTAATGGGAATCGAATATAGAACAGTGGCGCGATAGATCGGTACCTTAATCACTACGCCTATTGTGTATAGATGTTTGCGATTTACCTGTAGTATACGACAATATATGTTTGTACAATTATCAAGTTATATCATACGAACATAAAATAAACGCGTTTCAAACATAAACGGAGTCATTTTAAACATGACATAGATCATTTCGACGTTAAACAATATATTAAATTTATTACCAACCAAAAACACATTCAAACTATATTAAACCATCAATTTATAACGTTAAGATATATTTCCGCTTGTCATAACTAAAATTCTCTATGGTTTCAAGTCGTTTGCTTTATAGAGATATTGGGCCTAAGGCGTGGTACACACGCACGGCTGAGACGGTGCGCCGTCGACAAAGGGCCCGAGGTTGCCCGCCCTCTGTATACAAACCTCACTTTATAATATTGGTTTTGCTTTAATTTTGAAGCTTTAATTAATTGTCACTTGAAAGTATAAAGCGGATTATAAAGCGAGACACTTATGAATGGGATTTGATTTTATATTTTTTTTATGCGAAATACATAAGCCCGCTTCTAGTAGCAGCTAAAAAATATCAAGATATTACATCACATCTTCATCATCTCAGCTCATATATATCCCACTGTTGTCTCGAGCCTCCTCCGTAATGGGAAGGCAATTGACCTACTATACCACGTTAGTCAGTCGTGTTGGTATAAGGTTTTGTTCTGAGTTTTTCTTCTCTTGCACAGATGTTATATGCATTTTATATACCTTAGTCGTGTCTTACTATCACCCACGTGTAAGATAGGGGGGGGTGAATTGTATTCTCACTCCGTCACCACACGGCAATCACGACACGACGCGACACAATGTCACGTCTTACCATCTAGCTTTAGGTATTTCTGATTGTTTATGGTCGTTATGGTGGACACATATTTGTAATTAATTTCTGGTCTTTATGTCAGAGTTACACGTATAAAATAAAGTGTCCTCCTGTGATCATAAATACTAAATTGTACATAATCTATATCTGACAGGATGTTTGTATATATGGCATCGCTAAACTTGGAAACTGTTTGACCGCTCATTATGAAAATTAATATGTACATATGATTTTTTTCACGGAAAAGGTTTATATGCTATCTCCATTGACGTAACTCGCCGCCAAACGGCGCTGCGATTTTAATTCTTTTATACATATTGCTATCAAATAAACTAGCTTTGAGTGATATATTTCAAAATCCCTTTAAAGTAAAAATGTAAACAAAACATTTATATTATTTTAATTTTCCAATAGTTTTTCTTTATTTCTTTAAAAGTCACGTCATTATTGGGCACTAATCTTACTCCTATATAAATACATATGTTATAATATAAAAATATTGAATAAATTTAAATATTTCACACTTGCCAGTCGTCTTAGATCATATGAAACATATCTCACCCTCCATTACTTGTTTGAGTCGGGGAATAAACAATTAAGATGTTTGTGATATGGACGGACATTTGCACTGTGAAGTTATAATAATTAACTACAATAGTCGAAAACTGAAGCTTCTAATTACTAATATTATATTTGCATTCCATTTAACCATATTTATGACATACATATTTTTATGGGTAACAGTTTTTATGGAATTTACAATGTCCATATTAAACGCAATACATATAGATACTGTATACCGCGAACTGGTACAACTAGTTCATTTAGTGTTAAGTTATTCATATTCTTTCTTTACTAAATTTCGATCAAGCATTGTTGTTTTCTTTAAAGTAAATTGTAAATTATTCATCCATTACCATATCAACATCTGTTGCTAACGACAGAGCTCCCTATTAAAATGCCATTCAGAATAGTCATATGCTATCCAAATCAATAGGCAAGCAATTTTGTATACAAATCCGTGTCAAAAATTAGCTTCTAATAATGTAAGGGCCAGAAAAAATATATTGAAAATGTTGTAAACTGTTCTAAATGTAGGAATTACAAAAAGAACATTAATACCCAAAGCCACAGTCTGATTTCGTATGTATATATATTCTGATGCATACGAAATAAGACAAGTAGGTATAAACGATTCATTAACTGACTAAGTTTATACAAAACAATATTTTTAGTATATAATGTCAGAATGATGCTTGTGCTTGCACTGCTGTCTACATATTGTTAGTCTGTGCCACATTGATTCTATATAATACATACATATGTATGTATATCATAAAAACCCAAAGTCGAAATCAATTTCCCTTAGATAGTCCACGATCCATGTAACTGTGTATGTCTACAGAATATATAATTGAGTTGTTCTAGTTTCGTTATTTGTTTAGTTTATTGTGTTCTCACAGACCAAAGTGGGGAGCAATCTCAAACGATATAAATAAATGTATGTCACGAACACTTTCCACACAAAGTTCCACTCATATTGTTTGACGCGAGCGGCCCGCGCCCGTGCGGCCCGCGCCCGTGCGCGCCCGCACCAGATCATTAGGGCCCCGGGAGGGCTCGCCGCGTTAGTATTCAGTCCGTGTGCTCGCAGCCTTACCTACGATATCATCCAACATGGCCCCGCAATGCCATCCTGTGTGCGCGTATAATATATTAGGATTGTTTTCAATATTCTCTATATTCATATGTGTTGTCATTATCCTTGAAAATGTTTTCAATGGTATCCTGCTGATATTGAAACTTTTAAATTATGTTTTATACCAAATTGAGTGAACATAAATACAAATATCATTTTCTATTTCTGAAAATAAAAAAACACCACCTAGCACTAAGGAAATATTTCTTGTATTGCGGGGGACTTTACAAACATGCATTTAATGCAGACCAATTACACCCAGACTCAGGACAACACTTTGTGTGTGTGTTTTGCGTAGGAATCGAACCCACGGTACTGGCACGGAAGGTATATATAGGTATCTTAACTACTACGCCATCTGTGCAGTCAACTCTTTTGCGAATGTTAAGGAAAATATAACGACGTGAATGATCGGTATGGTGATGGAATAAGAGTACAATTCACCACACCCCTGACGTGGCCGTGGGTCTCGCAAAAGATGGCTAATGGATATGATATGCAGATAACATCGATGCAGAAGAAGGAAAATTTGATTTAAAACTGTATGCTAACGACTGACTAGCATGGTATAATGGGGCAATTTTCTCCATCATGAGGGAGGGCCATGGCCCATGCCCCAAGGTAATATAAAGATACTCTCTAGAAAATATATGCACTTAATTTATAAGAACAACTTTGTCATTAGATATGAGACTTCGTATACTTAGGTATAAATAATTCGGTAATACTCAAAGATACTGTTACTGCGAAATTGAAATATATATGATACACGAAATATCTGCGTCGGCTAATGTCTCCCTAGGGGGGTGTGGTGCGTGCGATACACGCGAGGGTGACGCATGTATGACTACTATTCAAGTCACGCGCTCTAATCAATGGCTTTTTGTTAGAGATTCCCTTTTTAACAAAAACCTTATCTGTTTATGTGCCCCCTTCTTAATGGTAGATCTTGTATATATCAGTACCGCTATTGAGATATAATCTTATATTATCATTTCAGCCTTACTCATCCCATTATAGGACTCGGGCACCCTATACCGTGACAGAACAATTGGCCTACTATACCACGCCGGTCATATGGGTGCACAGGGCTTTATACCAAGTCCAACTTCTGTTGTAATGATGTTACTTGTATATTTTATGTATTAGTCGCCTTTCACGACACCCAGGTAGTAAGTCAGGGGATATATTCCTCTTTAATGACGCTGCACGAAGAAAATAATCCTTGTATTGTGGTGGACTTTATAAACATGTAATTAACGCAGACAAATTACACCCAGACTCAGAACGATAGTTTGTAAATCGCATAAATTATTGTCCTGCGTAGGAATCGAACATACGTCACTGGCACGAAAGGTGTATAAATAATGTGTAAACGTCACTGTTAAAATTATCTAAACCACTACGCCATTTGTGCAGTTTTAAACTGTATTATCACACATATTCTTCTCAGTTACCACATGGAAAGTTTAGAAGCTGAGGAATAATCTGTTTTAAATTTAAAAAATCAAAATTTTACCTCATAACTGTATACATATTTGTTTACTAATATTGACAACATCCCTGTTAAATACACTACAATACAATCTCGTATGTAAAGCTCAAGTTAAAAGTTCATTAAGTTATTCTAATTTTCTATATTTTTTTATTGCTTATGGTGGCAAACGAGCAAGCAACACACCTGACGGTAAGTGTCACTGCCGTCCATGGACCACCGCAATACCAGGGGTATAGCTTAGGCCACTGCCTACCAATAAAATCCCCAAATCCACGCAGTTCGGCTTCCGGCTCTCTCGCTCACCGAACGAAGCGCAATAGCACATTGCCATTAGTCAGACGTCGATCTTCTGTTCAGTGTGGTACTACCCCGGATGGACCGGCCCGCGGCTGTAGACAGAGGACTGTCACCAGCGTGGTCCTACCACTATTAAAATTATATATATTTAATTACCCGTTATAAATAGGCCTCTTTAAAGGTAAACATTGGTATATCGGCTGTCACAAGTGCACCAACTGAAGGCTACTATCTATTCACCTGGTGGTCCTTCATATTGTTTTATGACTCGCACAAGAAAGTAAGGGGTGGTGATATATTGTATTCTCAATACGTCACCGCACCGGATGGGTGGTTAAGATTGACTTACAAGGCCAAAGGGCCTGGCTCCGATATCTTACAAGGCCAAAGGGCCTGGCTCCGATGTCCAGCAAAACTTTGTGCGATCAATTTACTTCCAGTGCCAAGTGTCATATATTCAATTCCCACACAAGACAATATTTTTGTGCATAAATTGTCTGGAGATAATTTATGTCCGTTAATTGTATGTTTGTCTCGCGCAATATAAGGATTATTTCTTTAGTGCACGGTGTTGTGTTTAAAAAACAAAAAATGTGCACCTGAGACTTTAGCCGACATTTTTTTTATAAAAAAAAATCGAAATAGTAATAAATCCAAATTACGGTCAGAACGGAGAAAAACAGAGCGTAGAGAAATGTATAGATCGCACAAAGTATTGTCATGTGCAGGAATAGAACTCAGTACACCTAACACGGTAGGTCTACTAAGTTACTACACCATCTCTGCAGGGGTTTTATTTTAATATGTAGGTATCATATTACACTGTCCGTGTGGTGACGGAGTAAGAACACAATTCATTACCCCATCTTACCTGTGGGTGATTGTAAAAGACGGTTAAGGGATATAATATGCATATGGCATCTGTGCAAGAGAAGGAAAACTTGAAATAAAACCCTATATCAACAGGTCTGAGCAGCGTGGTATATAGTACGTCAATTTCCCTCCCATTATGAAGGAGCCTTGAGCCCAACAGTGGGACATATGTGGGCTGATATGATATGATAATCTTATTAAAATATTAAGTTTAAGGCTGTTTGCGTATAACTCTATTTGTTCTAGTTTTTGTCATTAATAAAAATAATAATTGGAATGTAGCCCTTAACCTGCTAATTTATTTATAAAAGCACGTCCGGTATATGTGTGTCCGGTAGATGGCGCAAGCCTCCTACAAAGACGATAAAATAATACGAGTGATATTTTGATTGTCATACGTCAGCTCACACTGCCGAGGCCGCGGGTGACTGGACCGGGGAATAATCCGTCATCTGCACAGAAGACGCCTTGCTCTGGTGTGAACTGTGTTTATTTGATCTTGTTTGCTAAAAAGAAACGTTAGCTCACACTGGTCTTGTTGGTAGAACAATTGAAACAGATTTAGGACTTGTAACAATAATTTTTCCAAGAATAAACTTCTTGTAACTTCTAAACGAAAATACCGATACGAATACTTTGAAAAGTAATTGAAATTACATATTCAGTTATAATTGTAAAAATATTTTATTGTATAATTTTTAACAATAATCATAATACGAATGTCAACATATTTCATTGCACACGTGTTTTAACTTTGTTGCCTCACAACAATAGTTAGACGTTCATACACGTAGCTGTACGTACGTACATACGAATTGCAAACGTGAGAACAATATTTTGTGACTCTATATATAATAACCAAATCTTTCACAGCTCGTCATACATTATTACCATTTACGTAAAAATTAAAAAAAAAGATCATACTATTCTTGAATATTGTGGCTTTTTATAAGTGAATGAGTTTTACTAATTTTTGAGTTTATACATTACAAACAATTAAATTTTTTCTCTTTGTAATATTAATGTAGATATAAATGTGTGTTGCTCAGTATAGTTGTGTGTTAATTAGACGTGCTAGTGTGTGTATAGAGGGGTGTGTGTGACGTCACAGGTCGCCGCTCGCCCTTGACCCTGTCGTGTCGACTGTCACACGAGTTAGTTAGAGGCGCGTTAACGTGCGCACGTGCGCGCACCGTACCGCACCGTCACACGACACGTTACGTAATAAACGTTACAGCATGTCACACGCATACGTCAGTGACATCACTAACAACGTATTGTATACAACAGTAGATCTCTACTACAACTATTGTTATGGGTTCGATTCGAATAAATGAAAGTAAAGTTTTATTCCAATAGCCACGAGTTTCATTCATGTTGTACGTATACATATTACGTGATTGCCGTAGGTGGTGCCAAGATTTGAAGTAATCAGCTACTCAAGTAGTAATATATAACTAGCTACTTAAAATGGCTCTAACTTAGTACCTATATTAAAAAAAATATTCCCTGGTATAAACATTTTTAAATTGTTTCTTGCGTAGTGTTTTTTATTGTATGTTAGTAAACCAGCACCTAGGACACTTGGTGATAAATGTTACTACCGCTCATTGATTATCCATGTAGTGACGGAGGAAGAATACAATTCACTACCCCCTATTTTACCCGTGGGTGATCGTAAAAGACAACTAAGGGATATAAAACGCATATAACATCTATACCAGAGTTGGAACGCTCTAAATAAAATCCTATACCAACACGTCTGACCAGCGTGGTATAGTAGGTTGACTTCACTCTGATTATTGAGGAGGCTCGAGATCAACAATGGAACATATATGAGCTGAGATGATGACGACTGCTCATTGATCTTTGCAATACCAGGGATATAGCTGCCTACCAATCAGAACACACCCAGAAGGTTGGGCTTCCGGTGTTCACGTTCACCTAATGAAGCGCAACAGCGTCAACCACTGCTCAGACGTCGATTTCTGTAAGAGTGTTGTACTACCCCGGACGGAGACGGACTGGCCCGCGGCTGTGTACGGACAATTGTCAACAATGTAGTCGCATGCATCATAGTCGCATTGATGACGTCACCAACAGGAGTGCAACAGAATAAAATAATAAAAACGTAATGAAAATAACTTGTTTGCCTATCCATAACAACTTTAAATCTGCACAATCTTTAGTAATTACTTTACTCCAAGGTTCAAGTAAATAATATTTCGCAGATATATGGTTTAGTTATTAGCTTGCTATACACAATTATATTAAACGAATTTGAAAGTCATTCGCTGGCCCATCGGGCTGCCCACGGATGCCAAGGATGCGGTCCCAGTGGCCGGCCCCATGGCGATCGGGAGGGAATACGGTGGGTTATGGGGCCACGCGTGTCCAGACCATGACCTATCAATAAAAGGTCTAAAGATGTTGTGTACATGTATGTGTCGTGTTGTATCTATTGCAGGTTTAAATAATATGATTTCGTTTTCGTGGCACAGATTCATTTGCACATGGTTAGGCATGGAATGATAAAAAAGCTTTATCTGGTTTTGAATCTTGGATAAAAAAATTTGAATTTCTATAGATATTTTCGACTTTCAAATATACTCTGTGGTAGCTACGAATACTACAACTCCTTATACTACTTGTGGGTGTCACTAAATACGACTAACAGTCCTACACCGAGCTGGTTGAACTTTATATCGCGCTGTTTCGTCGATATTTACATTTCCAAGGAGAGTTGACGTCAAGCAGACAGCTAGTAATAAAACGATTGTCTAAATTTTTACAATATATAGCGACAATACTAATTATTTGTGATAGAAGCAGGCAGATGATAATGATAATCAAATAATTTCTCAACGATATGTCTACAGTAAGCCGGAAGTTTGCAATTGTATTTGGTTAGTGTCAGTTGTCCAGACTTTATATATCTGATAGCACGGCGATGCAGTAATCACTCCCTTCATTTTTCCCTTGGTGATTACCTGAATATTACTACTCCCATGGGAAAGTAAGACGTGTCAATACATATTAATTCAATATATTTAACTTGTGACGATCTAGCTTACATAATTATAATTTACCTGTGCTATATAGGTAAGTTATAATTATGTAAGTCAGATATATAACATTTCTGTTTACTCTTACATTGACAAATGTGTGATTCAATTAATAAAATAATTTTAAATATTTTATTGTTAACTTCGCTCTAAAAATAAATAGTCACGTTATAGGGAGTTCCCAAACATATAATTAACAGACTAGTGACAATAATTTGATGAACACATAAAGAATTGTCTCGCGTGGGAATCGAACTCGCGACACCTATACTAGTCTACTTTTGATCAACTTGTTGGGTGGGTTTTGGTCGAGAGAGCCGGCAGCCTGAACCTCTGGTTGGGTTGATGTACCGCTGGTATTTGTGGCATCAATTATACTTACATATTTAGTTGACACGCTGTTGGTTCTCGCTTTGGTAATGCTGTGCTCGCCGCAGGAACTCGCACTTTTGAATGCTTTGAAACGGTGTAATACGCATGCGCGCACAGCACTAGTGATGTGAGCGTGTCGATACAAATATATTTTATACTTTCACACCTGTTCAATGATTGTGCATCAGCAGATCTATTATAGCGAACATACAACAGGTATGTTTGCTGTCAATTGTAATGGATTTAGATATTCTTCATCGTAATATAGCCTTGATAACTTATACAAGTTCGCAAAATTTCACGAAGTATATTTCTTCCATCTTGTCTCAGTTAAATGAGAAAATATTCATTATTCATCCTATTATAAACTTATTGTAACATAAAATCTATGTCCATAAAATATAATAAAACTCTTAAAATAAAAATGTTAAAGTATAGAACGAAGTGTAGTTACAAAAGTAATACAAGTAACTATAATATGTTAATATTTAAGAAAGGCACAGACTTAACGCTTTAATATAATCCTGAAAATAACGAATTTATACGTTTATTCGAAGTACATCTTGGATATCCTTGTGGTGACGAAATAGGAATATAATACTTACAACCCTTCCCTTCCCACTGTTATATTATAAACTGATTAAGAGACAAAGAAGATAGCATCAGTGCCTTACAAAGAAAGATAAATATATAACTGTATATCAACTGTAATCAGCTAGAACGGTGTCGCAGCTTAATTTACCTAATCTGAAAGTGGTCTGTCCTTGATAGTGCTATCCTAATATATGTATATATTTACATGTCCTGAAAGTAAAATCCTTGAAAATATTTTTTAAAGTCTGTGGTGCCTGAGAAGCTTACTTGAAGGTAATTAGTAGCAACCCGTAGACTTCAGTAGACTTTAGTTTTGCGTTTTACTTAAATTTAGCGACGTTGCAACTATTTCAATAAAAAAAAAATGCTTTTAAATTGTATTGTATTTAAATGTTTTATTTTAAAACAGTGTTCCATGAAATAATGTCACAGACAACTTTATAAATGCAAAACTAACAGATATAAAGTAGAAATTAAATAATTGTGCCACAATTATTTGTTCGGTACATACAGAAATCGAAACTATGCCTTCCGATTCTATGTACACAATCTATTTGATTACCTAGATAGCTATGTCCTAAATGATTATATTTTCTATATATATATATAATAAAAATAAATTTATCGATATCAAAACTATCGATAAATATTATATCGACACAGTCTACATCTCTTTTCTCACCCCATCATATAATGGTTATACGTGTAGGTATGTGGTGGTGTGGGGTGCGTTACCTAGCAACGATCCCCGCCGGCAAGCTACACGTGTTCCGCTCGTGGATTGAATAGTATTCGGTGTAGTACGTACCCGTAGTCAGTCTGACTGCGGCCGCCGTCCCGTGCACACGTCGCCACGTCTAGGAAAATATTATCTATTTGTACTATTGTTAATCATAGGTGCAGTGTAGTCCACAAACATGGGAGCTATTGCCTTACTGCACATGGCGTAGTGTTGTAAAAACTGAACTCTCGTCTCGAGTGTTCTGGGTTCAATTTACTACCAACTTTTTAACCGACTTCAAAAAGGAGGAGGTTCTATTCTTGCTTGTGGGTACCGTAAAAGGCGACTAGGGGATATAAAATGCACATAACGTCCTATAAATTGGAGGAAAACCCGAATTTTAACTAAGCCTATGTTAACCCGTCTGACCAGCGTGGGTCATTTTGTCTCCTACTACAGAGTAAGCTCGAGCTTAGTTGTAAGAAATGTATGATCTGATGTGATGGAACTACCTGACATAAAGATGTTTAGTCTGTAAAAGAAATGAGAGATGTGATGAATGGTTTATTGAGACTTATGATCTCCATAAATCAACATACCTTTTCTATCTTTGCCATTGGAGTTATAAAAAAAAATATTTGTTCACAGGTGTAATTTAATTGTACATGGACCTAAGAAGTGCTTTTAGATTGTATTCTTACTCAGTCACCACAAGGATCAGTAATTATTATTATAATATTAGTCATCTTTCAAATATAGTTAAAATAATTTATCGTAATTTGGCGTAATGTGTCACGTAAAGTATGTGTGTTTGTATTACATAAGTTGAGTAGAAACCTGCTGACGTCAATATATGATTGTGTTGCATATATTTAGAACTATGCCAATAACACATCTTGTTGGATTTGGTCCTCAAGTATTTTATTATGAAGGAAAATGTACATCTTGGTACAGAGGTATCGTATTGGTGCCAATACTTACTAAATTAATTGTATATAACTTAAAACATTTAAATGAAGTAACTTAAAACATGATTAGGTCGTTAACTATCTTGCTGCATCATTTCATTATGTGGCCGCGTACAGCTTTGGGATTTGTACCGAAAATCCTACGTCAGATCAACTATAATAGTTATCATTATGACAGATCTCACTAGATGTAAAAATTATGCTTTGAACCAACGCTTTATTTGATTATAATAAGTAAGTTAATAATAAGAAAACCACGACGTAAAGACGAAAATGAATATTTTCCTTCCTTTTTAGACAAGTTGTTAAATATTCTCCTTCCTTTTTAGACAAGTTGTTAAATATTCTCCTTCCTTTTTAGACAAGTTGTTAAATATTCTCCTTCCTTTTTAGACAAGTTGTTAAATATTCTCCTTTCTTTTTTTTTAGACATGTTGTTAAATATTTTCCTTTCTTTTTAGACATGTTGTTAAATATTTTCCTTACTTTTTAGACAAGTTGTTAAATTATAAAGTTTATATATAAAATTAGTACAATACTGTTTGAGATGTGTTTCTATTAATACTGTTTGCGTTGTTATGTTAGTCGTATAACCGTCAAGTGCGAGTGTTGATTACTTACACACCGTGATGACACGACAACACGACAGACGCATCTAAAATACTAGATACATAATTTTATTGTACATACATGTTGAGACCAGATCGGTATATTAGGTCAAATGCCCCCCTACAGTGGAAGACCCTCCAGCCCCGCGGTGATACACATATGAGTTGAGATGATGTGATTATTCATTTTTTTTAAATTTATAAATGTTTTATATCATAAAGTTTAGTTCATATTTAAAGTTCTGTATAATCTGGCGTAGCATAGGCGTAGTCTGGATGGGGTGTAGCGTCTGGTGGATGTGGGCTTTACATTTAAAGTTTAGTTTATACGCTATATAGCTTTTGCCCGCGACTTCCTCCACGCAGAAGTCATCTCTGACATAGTTAAATAGAAAAAGCAATGCAAGGTGTTGAAGGTTTGTCGCTAGGACGATAATCAACAGCGTCAGAAACTGGGATGCGGTCGCCGCCTTCTGCGAGTTAGTTGTCTAACGGAATTAGGCAATAGAATTAGTGTGGGTTCGAGAGAAAATACTCTAGCTTGACACGCTCTATCGTCGGCGCTTTGGGCGGCGCAAGCGTAAGTATCTGTATTGAGGTTCACTGCATGAGGGCTTCGACTCGAGATGATACCCGGTTGCGGTGGCCCGCCCGCATAACGTAAATGTACGTGTACGGCGCGCATGTGTCTATATACCATAGCCGGTCACTAAAGAAAAAGGTGGTTCAAAAATCTATTCATTCTACAAATTATATTGCCATTAATATACTATTTACGGTATGACCATGGGATAAAAATATAATTATCGCCACCATTTGTTTGACTGTTTTGTTTCACCAGCAGAGTTGGGACCTCGTTAGATATGATTAATTATTTGAGTTATAGAGTGAACATTTTTGAAGCTAAACTTAATCTGTATCTTAAACCATTAGGCAAGAACCTATTGCCGCCCACTATGTGTATCGTGTGAGCTCTCACGTCGGCACTGGTCGCCACAAATGCACTGGTGCGGGGTTGATGGAGAGGGAAGAGAAACACGTGTTTATTTATTTTTACCAAAGAATATTTGTACGTAATTTGATAGGAATCGATAAGGAAATTTTCTCCCCATACACACTTTACTGCTTTGTTACACCCCCTTAGGCGCGGAATTAATAAAATCCTTTTATATTGAATCTATATGTCATAAATAAAAACGTGCTTCAAAATTTAATGTTTCTAGCTTTAATAGTTTCGGCTTGGCGGTAATGAGTCGATCAACCCGTGTCACAGGCCTAATTTACACAACCAGAGAGTGAAAATTGACAAATGCCGGATATTACCCTAGAATATTTAATTCGACTCATAATTTGAAAAGAATCAACAAAGACTTTTTTCTCCCCATACAAACTTTGCCACTCTGCTCGACCCCCTTGGGGGTATAATTTCACCTGCGCCTGATGCCGCCCTAGCCGAGGCCGCGGGTGACTGGACCGGGGAATTAGTCCGTCACCCGCCGAGAGGCTAACCGCGCGAGGAGGGACCGACGTCCGCCCCGGGGGGGAGGACGTCGCTTAAAGGGAGGGTACCTCTCAGGGGGTATTCCGTCGGGCCGGCCACTGACGACAAGTTCACGCTGCTCCAGTGGCCGGTTCAACGACGTAGGCGAGGTTCGTGGGTGGGTTACGGGGGTATAATTTCGTAAAATCCTTTCTTAGTAAATCTCAACGTCATATAAAGAAACCACTGTCAACATTTCAAGTTGCCAGCTTCAATAATATCGGCTTGGCGCTAATGATTTAATGAGTCGTCCAACCCGTTTTGCAGGCCTAATTTACAACCCCAGAGGGTGAAAATCAACAAATGATTTATTTTTACTGGACAATATTTGTACGTAATTTGAAAAGAATCGATAAAGATTTTTTTCTCCGAACATTTTTTAAATTGACATAACTTATTTATTTATAAACCAATTGACATAAAATAAAGCCTAAATGTTAAGTGAAGCTTACCACAACATATCAGTGAAAACCGCGTCTAAATCGGATAAGCCGTTTCTGAGATTAGCGTGCACAAACACACAGACAAACAGATAAACAGACAAAAATTTTAAAAATCATTGTTGTGGGTTCTATTAGTGTTGATAAAGGCCCCAGTAATATTTTTTCTGATATATCTTCCATGTACAGACAGCGATCCGTTACATTTTTATTATATGTATAGATTATATAGAGATGGAAAACTCGAAAAAAAAACAAGGTCAGTTGCCCCTCCCATTATGGAGGAGGCTCGAGCTGAGCAGTGGGATATATGTTAGCTATGATCATCATCATTTGCCTGCCCTCATCCCACGCTAAGTGGGGTCGGCACAACATGTTCTTGCCTTCCATAATCTTCTATCAGCCGTCATATCTGCACTCACATCTTTCATACACATATCCTCGTTTACACAATCCATCCATCTCTTTTTGGGTCTCCCACGATTCTTACGCCCATCCACAAGCATATTGATAACCCTCCTTGTCAATATGTTAGCTATGATGATGATGATTATATTATAAAGCTTAGCACGTTGGAAGGTTAATCAACATCACCATCTCTGCTCATATATATATATATATCCCACAGTTGGGCTCCAGCCTCCCTCGTAACGGGAGGGACCGACTGTACCACGATGGTCAGATGTGTGGGCAAAGGGTTTCGTTTCGTGTTTATCTTCTCTTTAAGGTTAACAAACAATATATAGTCATTTACAATCAATTGAATACACCTTTAATGTTATTAATAAAACAATATTCATAAAATAATGACGTCATAATGTTATTATTGATTTTAATACATTATTATATGTTTATTTCACATATTTTTCTTTATATAAAATCCTTTTTTTTTTAATTAAAAATGAATTTTAATTAAAATGTGGGTAAAGTAAGACGCGTTAGTCCCGTTAGTCCTCCCGTCACTCCCGTGATTTGCCGTAATTATAGTTTTATTATTTTAAGGCTTATTATTATATTTACAGGCTTTTATATATCGCAAATATTTTTTTAAATTAAACTCCACCCACATTTCTTTAAGATGCTTACTGCTGTGTTAAAAGAATGTATAGTTCTAAGAAGTCTGACTAAAATTATTAACGAGACATGATTTTGTTCGTTTGTTACGTTTCACGTCTTAACTGCTCAATCGATCGTCTTCAGTTCTCAAGGAAAGTAGAGTCCCTGAAGATAATTTCTTCAAGGACTCTACTTTACATTCATACTTTCTAAAATTCTTAGTAGTTGTTTAGTTTTGGTATAATACATCCTCTGAATAAATCCGTGTGGTGACGGAGTAAGAATGCAATCCACTATCCCTTATCTTACCCACTGGTGATCGTAAGAAATGCCTAAGTGACACAAAACGTATATAATCTCTATACAAAAGAAGGCAAACTCGAAACAAAATCTTGTAACATCACGTCCGACCAGCGTGATGTAGTAGGTATGTCCCTCCCAATGAGCCCAAAGGTGGGACATATATGAGCTGAGATGGTAATGAAGATGACATTCTATGAACTATACATTTCCCTAAGCGATATAATTCTAAAACTTAATGTTGTCTTCAATATCGTTAATATAAAATGGCTTCTGTAATATAAATATTGTCGCAAATTATTAATATTGAAACTTTAGCGGCGGCGGCGGTGGCGCTCTCACAGCTCAACTCTCAATATAAAAACATTAACATTACCTGCTTGTGCACTCAATTAACTGATATAACTTGAGCTCTTAATATCTAACGTTATTGTCCTTAATCGTCGTGTGAAGTACTATACGGAGGGGTGGAGTAGTTCTAGCACAGTTGGTTAGTAGTCGGGGGATCAATAACGGGAGGTGGCTGGTGGCCGTCACTGACGCGAGTGGCTCGCCCGGCCGCCGGTCGCAGTCCCGCCGGCGACGTCGAGCTTGGAGTACGTACACGATATAACGTTTACAAACTTTAATTAAATAGCTAAGATCGTAAAATGGCTGGTACAATGGGCTCATTTCGTGTCTGCTTGTTCTATTTTATGATTTTCAATTTGTTAAAATGAATTGGACGGATGTTATGTTAACGAGTTACGTCTGTATCACAGCTTGTTACATTATCTCACTGTATCTCGGCAAGTTTAAATGTTTGGACGATATTAGTTGCGTTACTTGTTGTAATAATTAAGATTTTAAATGAGTACTACTAAGAATGTCATTTGTCTAAAGTGATGGAGTAATCATTTGGGATATTCTACATAGTATTATAAAATATGTACTAGAGCAAGTGGATGAATTTGTATATCTTGGATGTGGATTTAGCCGAGATGGAAGGTACACCACTGATATAGAGCGAAGAGTGAATGCGGGAAATAGAGTGAACGGAGCGTTGGGGCAACTTCTCGGCAGCCACCACCTCAGCCAGAAGGCACGTGTAGCAATACATAACGCAGTGCTTGTCCCAACATTACTGTATGGAAGCGAGAGTTGGGTATGCAGAAAAGAGTATGAAAGTAAAATTAATGCGGTCGAAATGCGATCTCTGCGGAAAATCTGTGGAGTTAGGCTGACCGACCGCATTCGTAATGACGACGTAAGAGAGCGAGTAGGTATGAAAGAGAGTATTGGTGTAAAGATGCGAAAGGGAATGCTCCGATGGTTCGGACATGTGGAAAGAATGCCGAACGAACGCCTGGTTAAGAAGATATACAATGCGAAAGTGGAAGGATGTAGGTACCGAGGGAGACCGAGACTTACCTACCTAGACCAGATCGGTCATGTACTGAAGGAAGGTGGAGTCAAGAGTCTCCGAAACCGGCGAGCGTGTATGAAGAGAATTATGAATGTTGAGGAAGCGAGTGAAGTATGCAGAGATAGAGTTCTCTGGCACTCTGTTCTCTCTGCCTACCCTGCAAGGGATATGGCGTGATGATATGTATGTGTATGTATTATTATAACGTAATTACTTTAGAACAAACGTTAAGGTAAAACATATGTATTTTACAGATTTGCTCACAAATGTTAACTAAAACCTAAAAAAAACAAAAATACAGCGAGTATAAGATTAAAACGTAAAAGGAATATTCACTTCGCAGAAATGTAAATTATTTTTTGTCACTAATCTGTGTATAATGTTGACTACAGGGGTGGTGTAGTGGATGGTATAGCTGCCGACCTCCATGCCAATGTTGTAGGCTCTATACCTAGGACTAGAATATAATTTTATGCGATACACAAATTGTTGTTCTTCTGTTTGATTCTGGAGGGAATTTGTGTCCGTTAATATTTGTAAGATCTTCCGTAATCAAGGATTATTACTTTAGTGCAAGTTGTTGTATTTTTATAAAAGAAACAATAAAAGAATCTCTTAAGGAAACAATAAATATGCCAGATTAAATCTTTCCATGTGGTCATAGAATAAATACACAATTTCCTGTCGCTTCCTTTTCCTTAAACATTATAAAAGATAATTAAGATATATAGGAAATGTAATTTATATTAAATTACTCCACATACATAAGGAACATAAGGAAAATTCGAAATAAAGTTATATTACAAGTTGTCTGACCACGTGGTAACAAGAGCTCAATTTGTCATTCATTGTAGTGATGAGTATAGTACATATCGGCTGAAGATGAATCACGTAGTTGTCTAATGGTTTGTTATGTAGCGCCCCTACATGTACCCTCGAAGGGTACTCAAAATGAGTATCGTAGTATTTCTTAGTGTAACGTATACCACAATAGTTATCATTTGAAAAAAAAAACTATACATGAGGACACAAATAAACTCGACATGCCCAACAAATAAACAACTACATTGAATAAGTCGACTCTTAGACGAACGATGTCTTCAGCTCACTTTGTGGAATGTAAATCAATTTGTTGAGAGTTCACTTTACATAAGCAAATAGTTTTTTATGTTCAATGGACGGTGGAAGTATCGAGTAATGGCCGGGACTGGCTTTTGCTGTTTATACTTTACAATTTTTGCCACATCATTCACAAGAGAACATGTTTAGTAAATGTTGGCGGTCGTACACATTAAAGGCCAACTGCTATATAAATATACATATAGGCTATCAATATCTTGTAATCTAATTCCCACGTATCTATTCATTAGTTTACTGTTCCCTGTGTCCCACAGGCCTACTCACCGGTTATCATGCTAAGTATTGGCTATTGGCGATAACAGATGCTGTTAAAATTTTCTCAGAGAAGAGTCAAAAGATCCATAGCTCTCGGTAACACTACAGATGATTTTACAATTCTCTCGAGATATTAAAGTTGGTAATACTTTGTATTTTTATCCTGGACAATAACTACATGATATTTTGACACATAACAACATATTTTTCAAAGATAAAAGTTACAAATTACTGAAATTTTTAGCATTAATATGTTTGATTATTTTATAAAAACCCGATTTCGAACGAAAAATGTGTAAACATTGTCGGATATATGGCGCACGTCTCCTTAAAGACGTAAATATGATACGATGCGAGAATTGAATGTCCTACAATAGTTCACGGTGGTGTAAGTGGCAGCACGATCGGGACGGATTTCCAATAGGTGTGGGTTCGAATCCCACTTGTGGCATCATTTTTCACTCGTAATCGGGTTTTTATAAGGCAAACTTAGAACAATCATTTGTAGAGCACATAAAAACCCTAATTGAGTATCGAACCTCGGTATTTAGACCACATTTCTATATGTCTGTCGTTTCAATTAAAATTCAATTTTATTATAGAATTTTCTTTATTGATATTCGTCAAATCCAATTAGTCTATAAACCAACCATAATATAATATCTAATAATAAACTCTAATAAGATAATACATCTGTCTGTGTGTAACACTATATGTTTACTTAAGATATTGCAAATTATCATCACAGGGCAAACGATAAATGCTTCAGCTGACAATGTGAAGGCAATAACGATGCCATTGTTTCTATTCTCGCCCCGTCAAATACATTTGGAGGGCGACACTAAGACAGGAAATATTATGTGTAGTGCGAGTCTTTATTGGGCGTATATCATTTAAGACGACGAATAAACATACACTTACTTACATTATGAGTATGTTTTATTATTTAAGTATTAGCTTAGGACGTATTTTATGTGGTGACAGAATTAAAATATAATTCAACACCTTATTTACTTGTTCGTATTTATCATGAAATACGATTAAGCAAGCGAAAGAAGGAAAACTCGAAATAGATTAATATACTAACCCGTTTGACTAGCGTTGTATAGTAAGTCAATCTATCTCCTGTTGAGGGGTACGTTCAAGCGCAATGGTGGGACGTGTACGAATTGAAGTGATGACGTCATGATATCTTTATAATCAAACAATGTTGCTTGAAGTGGCATACGTCACACTGTTATATTACCGTTTCTTAAGGATAGGTTTCTATTACAATCAATCTTAAGGTTTATACACTCCTATGAGCATTTTAAGTTCTGTATCCGTGGTGCTATACTGCTGCGCTTCTTGGAGTCTGAGTATCTTATTTATTAGCTTTTGTCAATTTTGTTTCATGTTCGCGCTTTGACTAGAAGAGAAGTGGAATAGTTTCAACTCTTGGTCTTCTTTACTAATACAATTCGTTGTGGACCCTAAGACAATTAAAAGTGTTACCCGCCACTCATTCATTTAGACTATTGAGGCATTTCACGTGAAGCGGACAGGGGAAACATGTCAGGTTGTGGATATTGTTCATAATTGGGTCAATTGTACTTCCATATGACCTGAATAAATGTGTGTCTTTACACATACATACATACATATTATCACGCCATATCCCTTGCAGGGTAGGCAGAGAGAACAGAGTGCCAGAGAACTCTATCTCTGCATACTTCACTCGCTTCCTCAACATTCATAATTCTCTTCATACACGCTCGCCGGTTTCAGAGACTCTTGACTCCACCTTCCTTCAGTACATGACCGATCTGGTCTAGGTAGGTTAGTCTCGGTCTCCCTACTCAAAAAAAAGAAAACGATGTGTAAAACTGTTATTGTGGTAGGGCCACACTGTTGATAGTTCTCTATCTACAGCCGCAGGCAGGCCCGACCGGGGTGGTACCACACTCTCGCAGAATATCGACGTATGAATGGTGGCTTTTGCCGCTGTGCTTCGTTCGGTCAGCGAGAGAGCCGGAGCCTAACTTTCCGGGTGTGTTTTCGTGTGGTGGGTTCTGGTGATGCTTGAAATTTACGGTGGTAAGGTCTTGGTTGGGGCATTGGGCGTGAGGGGCTGATATGGGGTACAGGGAGACCCGGTGGGAATGGTCACCGCCGGCCACCTGCCGGTCAGCAGGGGACCCGAGCCCAGGACTATCCCCCCTGGGAGGCTGTCCCGCCAACCGGCGAAAATCCCGTTGCGGAGTCGTCGTGCCGGAGTGGGAAACCGGAGTGGAGCCCGACGACTACGGGCGGGGGGGCACCGGGGGCCCTTCCGTGCTTCGTGTCAGCTCCTCACAAAACCCACCCTCCAACCATGTACTATGCCCCGCATCTTTTTTTTTAGCATCACCGGACCCCATTCCACGAAAGTACACTCCCTTCCTCTTCTTATACAAAACCCATGAAAAAGAAACACAAAAAGAGAAGGTTTTACACGGCGGTCCCTCTATCCACATTTGACGTGGACTTTTGTAACATTAGGGGTTTACACAGCAATCTCGACGCCGTCCACCAACACCTCGAGACGGCGCGGCCTGCCTTGCTCTTTTTAACGGAGACGCAGATAAGTGCCCCGGATGATATTTCGTACCTAAATTATCCAGGCTACGAGTTGGAACACTCCTTCCACCGTAAAGCTGGGGTGTGCGTGTTCATCCGGGATGACATCTGTTGTCGCCGCCTTAGGGCCCTCGAGCATGGTGACCTGTCAATTTTATGGTTACGCGTAGACTATGGAGGGTATACCCGCATCTACGCGTGCCTCTACAGGTCCCATGGCAGTGATTCAGGGTCAACTCAGTTATTCGAGAACGTTCAATGGGGGATTGACAAAATATTGGAGCAGTGTCCATCAGCGGAGGTGGTGGTTCTTGGAGACTTTAATGCTCATCATAAAGAGTGGTTGGGGTCCCGAACCACTAACCTCTTGGGTAGGCATCTCTTTAATATGGTCTCGGCCTATGGTCTCTCACAACTGGTAGCACAGCCCACCCGTGTTCCAGACATTGAGAGCCATGAGCCGTCTCTACTGGATCTTCTGCTGACTACACACCAGCACAGATACCGGGTAGTGGTCGAAGCTCCTCTTGGGTCATCTGACCACTGCTTGGTCCGTAGCAAAGCCCCTATTGCGAGGCCTAATCGCTCTAAAGCGACTGGGACTCGCAGAGTCTGGCAATATAAGTCAGCAGATTGGGATAGGCTTCGCGAGTTCTACGCATCCTACCCATGGAAGCAGCTTTGCTTCGCCTCTAGGGACCCTGGCATTTGTGCGGATTGCGTTACCGATACCGTTATTACGGGGATGGAATTATTCATCCCCAACACCAAAATACCGGTCGGTGGCCGCAGCCGGCCTTGGTTTAATAAAACCTGCAGGACGGCTGCACAGCAAAAGCAAACCGCATACCAGGCCTGGAATAGGGCCCAAAACTGTCGGGACCCAAATGTCAGGGAGGAGAAGCGAAAATTTAATGCTGCTTCTAGATCTAGTAAGAAGGCTATTGCCAGAGCCAAGGCGGATCATGTTGCCAGAATCGGCGAGCGATTGGAGAGCTATCCCGCCGGGAGTCGTGCATTCTGGTCGCTCGCCAAAGCTGCCCAAGGCAACTTCTGCCAGTCCAATCTCCCACCACTGCCACTGCCACAAATGATGGCAGTCTAGCCCACAGTGCAAAGGAGAAGGCCGATCTTTTAGGTCAATTCTTTGCCTGTAACTCGACTTTGGACGCTGGAACCGCCACACCACCTATCATCCCGCGGTGTGAAAGCTCTCTGCCTAAAATCCGCATTACGCAGCGAGCGGTGAGGCGGGAGCTGCGGCTAATAGACGTACATAAGTCGAGCGGGCCGGATGGCATCCCTGCAGTGGTCCTGAAAACGTACGCCCCCGAGTTGACCCCCGTCCTCACGCGCTTATACCGACTTTCCTATGATACTTGTAGGGTTCCATCTTCGTGGAAGATAGCCCATGTCCACCCGATCCCGAAAAAGGGAGACCGGTCGGACCCTTCGAATTACAGGCCGATTGCGATTACATCCTTGCTCTCCAAGATAATGGAGAAAATAATCAACCATCAGCTTCTGCAGTACCTTGAGGATCATCAGCTGATCAGTGACCGCCAATATGGGTTTCGTCATGGCCGGTCGGCTGGTGATCTTCTTGTGTACCTCACACACCGTTGGGCAGAGGCCTTGGAGGGCAAGGGTGAGGCGCTAGCGTTCGGCCTAGATATCGCGAAGGCGTTCGACAGGGTTTGGCACAGGGCCCTTCTATCGAAGCTACCATCATATGGAATCCCCGAGGGACTCTGTAATTGGATCACCAGTTTTTTGGATGGTCGGAGCATAAAAGTAGTCGTCGATGGCTCCTGCTCCGAGACCATGCCCATTAATGCTGGTGTACCACAAGGCTCGGTGCTCTCCCCGACGTTGTTTATTCTGCATATCAATGACATGCTCTCCATAGAGAGTATTCGTTGCTATGCGGATGACAGCACGGGTGACGAGCGATACACCGAGCATCAGAATGTCCCTCGGAGTATGTTACAGGAAAGACGGGCTCAACTTGTGTCTGAAGTCGAGCGCTCTCTAGGGCGGGCCTCAAAATGGGGTGAACGGAATTTAGTCCAGTTAAACCCCACTAAGACACAAGTTTGCGCGTTCACTGCGAAGAAGGACCCTTTTATCATGGCGCCTCAGTTCCAAGGAGTAACTCTCCAAATCTCCGAGAGTATTGGGATCCTCGGCGTCGAGCTATCGAACAAAGTCCAGTTTGGGAGTCATTTGGAGGACAAAGCCAAATTGGCAAGCAAAAAGTTGGGCGTGCTGAGCAGGGCCAGGCGGTACTTCACGCCGAGTCAACGTCTTGTGCTATATAAAGCACAAGTTCGTCCTCACATGGAGTACTGCTCTCATCTCTGGGCAGGCGCGCCTAAATATCAACTAGACCCACTTGACTCCCTACAAAGGCGGGCAGTTCGAATCGTCGGTGATCCCAATCTCACGGACAGACTAGAGTCGCTGGAGCGGCGGAGAGACTTTAGGTCACTCTGTGTACTCTACCGGCTCTTTCACGGGGAGTGCTCTGAGGAACTGTTTGACTTGGTACCACCGTCACCATTTTACCACCGTACCACTCGACACCGTAGCAGGGTTCATTCATTTCACCTGGAAACGATATGGTCCTCGACCGTACGTTTTCAGCGATCATTTCTCCCACGTACATGCAAGATCTGGAATGAACTACCTGCTGCCGTGTTTCCCGAGCGCTATGACATGTCCTTCTTCAAACGAGGTTTAAGAAGAGCTCTTCCTTCACGGTAGGCAGCGGCCTGGCTGTACCCCTGGTGTTGCTGGGTCCATGTGCAACAGCATTACTTACCATCAGGTGTGCTGTTTGCTCGTTTGTCACCGTAAACAAAAAAAAAAAAAAAAAAAAAAAAAAAAAATGTAAACTTTTGGTTTAATATATGAAAAAAACATTTTTTTTTAATTTCAGTCAATTGGCAATAAAAGCAAGTAATATTCTCAAATAAACATTATTTACTTATAGTTCAATCTATCTGGTTGACTTCAATAATAGCTATCAAAAAATCAGTTCCTCAAATTTTTATAGTTCTTTGTACACCCATAAATTCGTAGGTAGGCAAAAACATGAAAAGTAAAGACATACATTTATTCAGGTCATATGGAAGTACAACTGACCCAATTATGAACAATATCCACAACCTAACATTTTCTCCCTGTCCACTTCACGTGAAATGCCCCTATTGTGGATTCTAGCTCCGAGTTACAGTGGTGAGATTGATATCTAAAAATCAAAGATTATAAGACTTATGGAAATAAAATATTACAAAGATATGTCGCCCCCTTATTGTATTACCTTTCACTAAATCATAAGTTTACTGTAATATATAAAAGTTGTAGGCGCGTTGTACCGGGGCGCGGGGGTCCAACTCGATATCATTGCGTTAGCGGTCCGCTACACTCGGGGCTGTCGTTGCTAATAGATCATTTTGTTTGAGCAGGTTATTAATAATTATATATGTATCTATTGTTACTACTATAAATGATTGAAAACTTATTATTTTTTAAACACAAATACATATGTTTGTAGTTCTCATGAAAAAAATATTCTGCATGGGAATCGAACTCGTTACACTTAACAGAAGATGTCAGTAGCTAGACCACTTTGCCATTTTAGTTGATAATTATTCAAATTACAACATTGGAATTAGAATAAACTTACCAAGAAGCTATTATTTATTGAAATATTTCTGATTGTTCAGGGTGTACTCCGTGAATTGGAACAGAAGAAGCCACAGTTGGACGAGTTGCTGCACACTGCCGAGAGCCTCAAGGGTACCGAGAACAGGCAGCAGCTGCACGGCAAAGGTGAGTCTACCACCATATTGTAATAACAGAAGATGGAGTTTAAGAACTATCTTTATGACTTTGATATGAACCAAATGTTTTTTTCTTTTTTCAGTTTTAAAGTCACCAGCTAAACCTTACTTGCTTTGTTTCGATTTTATTGCAAATAATGGAGTTTTCGTGTGTTTCAATTTTATTGTTAAGACGTTGAACCTTAGACATTACGTACTTTATGACCGGTGTAGCTCTGTCTAGTTCTGTTGATTTTTCATGTGATAAAACAGTTCTAAAGAATTATTTTCATCACGATCTTAAAGCTCGTTCATCGTTCAAAGAGCATCAATCTATTTATATTTATAGAACAATAAACAATAAATTTCAAAGGATTGAGATTTTCATGGAATATTATTACGAAAATATAGAAATATTAAACAAATTTGACTGTACAGATGGCGTGACGGTTAAGATACCACCTTCCGCGCCAGTGCCGCGGGTTCGATATCCAGTTGGGACAACACTTTGTGCGATCCACAGAGTGTTGTTCTGAGTCTGGGCCAATTTGTCTGCGTTAATTGCATGTTTGTAAAGTCCACCGCAATACGAAGATACCTTAGTACAGGATGGTGTCTTTTAAAAAAAAATGTATTTAACGGCAATAGTCATTAGTTAATAATGTCGACCCGGGTTTCAAGCATATCCGATGCTCATCATTAGGTCGAGTGCACAGCCCCGTCTGTGACCTCCCGGCGTGCACTGATTATAGAAATTCTGTAAATATTCTTAAAATTTGTTCTGCATAAGTTGCTCAATTATGTACAATCATTATCATATTAACGTTTCGCCGTCCACAGCTGGTCGTATACCTCTCCTATAGCACGCTACATAACATCTTTGACGTGGTTACTGTCATAATCACAGCGTTTGGCAAGCGGATTGCAACAAAATGTTATATCTATATTTTTACTAGGAGAGAGTAGAGAGGCAGCTCACTCTCCTGGTTGAAACCCTTAACCAATAAGGGGTAGCGACCATTATTATCTCGCTGTCACGCGGCGAAGTTAGCATCTAGTACATCATCATCATTCTCCTGCCCTTATCCCAATCACTTGGAGTCGATACAATATGTATTATTTTTTCATAGTACATATTGTAAAAATTATTGGCAACAGTTTTATGACCGGCCGCCTGCCTGACGTCATCCCTCCTTGGAAGTGTAATTGTTGACCAAAGGGTATCAAGTGGAGTTGGCTGAGGTCGTTATAAAGCTCGTCTTTTACGACATCCACGACCATAGTAAGGGTTGGTAGTATTCTAGGCCGCTCCCACACAGCTAGTACATATATCACACTAATAATAATTATTACTACTAATGGTTATAAAAATTATTGTACATGTTAAAAAACTTAGTTTTGTGTATACATGATAATGTTTACTCTATAGAGAAAGTTTTATCTGCCGTAACTTAGAATATACTTTAAGTTATTAACTCTGATCGTACATTTTAACATAATATTAAATGTCTGCAAAAAATATTCATCATCTCATCTCAGTCCATACATGTCCCTCTGTTGGGCTCGAGCCTCCTCGACAATAGAAGGGAAATTGACCTACTATACCGCGCTGGTCAGACGTGTTGGTTTAGGGTTTTATGTCGAGATTTTCTTCTCTTGCACGGATGCCATATGCATATTATATCCCTTAATCATCTTTTACGATACTCACGGGTAAGACAGGGGGGGTGAATTGTATTCTTATTCCGTCACCACACGGAAGGAAAAATTATTACATACATTTATTTTAGAAATATTATTACTCGTTATTTACTTTTGGTTATTTATGTATACGCATGGATGAAAAAAATATTAATGGTAGATGGTCCCACTACTGTGTGATGAAGGATTAAGAATACAATACGTCACCATCCTTTATTTTGTCGTGGGAGTGGTGCAAGCGAGTGAAGCGTGACCAGCGCATTGGGCACTATACTGAATATATCTTTTTTTAGTGCTATGGAAATAATTCCCGTTTAGCGAGGCACTTTACAAATATTCAATTTAAGGGACATACATTACGCCCAGAATTAGAAAAAAAAATTGTGGATCTCACAAAGTATTGTCCTGTGTAGGAATTAAACTCACGACACTGGCACAGCAGTTCGGTATCTTAACCCCTATGCCATTTGGGGATTCAATTATAACGCCGTCATCAACCTACATGCGAAGTGGGCAATATAGTATCCTCATGCAGAAGTTATTTATATAAGAAATAACATGCGTGCCACTGAAACATACTTTGTACGGTATGAATGCACCCGTCATGATGTAGTAGCAGTTTGGGCACATGTAACTCATTTGATAAAATTTGTTCATAACAAATCACAAGCGATTAATTGCTTCCACAATCTAATGGATAGCTATGGATAGCTAGTAGCCAATATATATATAAACATATTTTTATATATATTAACATAACTACTTAACGATTTCCTTCAGTTAAATCTAATTACATGGAACTAGCAAGAAGCCGGTCATAAAAGGGCATATAAAGTGCCGTAATAAAAAGGACTGCAGATTATCAAGTAAAATACCGTCAAGATGTTGGCGACTTTACAACGTTTATATAGTAGAAGTCATTCGACAAAACCTAAGAAACGTGAAGGTTTGTAATTGTCGAGGAACATGCAATAAAAGGGACAAAAATCATGTTGAAAAAAACTGAAAAAGAGTTTCTGCAATTTGTTAATAATATTAAAGATAGTGATGATGTGCATAATAATTGTTTTAAAATATTTAACTATACGGATGATTTAAAATATTTTTCTTATCTATTTCACAAATTAATTATTTCAAAGCATTTCTTTGGGATAAATTATTAGTCCTTAATTGACTTAAGACTCAAAGTGAAAGAAATTGATGAATGCCTACTTAGTAAATATGTAAAAGAGAGTATATCTAATAGTAATATTAAAGAGAATTATGCAATAATTACATCGATGACGAAAGATGATGTGATTGTATATTTTTTTTTAAAGAATGATAATTAAGCATAAATAAAAACATTTATCATTAATGTAATCAGTAATCTCATTAGTAAATAACCAAATCTCATTAGAGTAACTAACTCACTCATTCGTGTGACATGAAAAGCTAGTTTTATGCAAGTTCTTGATTAAAACGGTGGGTTTTTTTGCTTAACATATGTTTTTTTGTTTTACATACACTTTTTAATCCCAAAAATCAACAAAATATGAAAAATATCTAATTCGTGAAAACGATGCTTTTTTGGTCAAAAATGTGAAAACGACCCCCTACCGTTCGCTACATGCTGTTCTCTTAATATTTTAATTACTATTATTTATAATGAATTTTAGTAAAAAATATTCCAGTAAATATTTTTTTTGACCTTTTAATTGTACGAATGAATAGTAGATACTAGATACGTTAACTGAACTGCTTTTGTAAGACGACATAAATGTCACCGTGTATTAGTCATGAGTCGTAACGTCTTTTGGGCGTAATCGGTTATACGTAGTTTAATAGATATGAGTAACTAGTTTCAAAACTGCTTATTTTTGTAACTGATTACTTCTGTATACAGTTAGTAGTGTTGGTTTTGCGTTTGTAACATGTTATGATTACGAAAATGTTACAGGTTATATGGGTATTACAATATTAGGTTTACTTTTGTTTTGTGTTATGATTATGAATATGTAAAAGTTTATAGGTATTGTAATATGTATGCAATGCTTGTAATTTGAGTACCTACATAATTTTATCAATTGAACTTACCTTTATACTTTTTCCGGCTTAGGACTGGCTGCTAAACTTCCCACTAAAGTTATTTTTGCGATTTTCTTAAGGACAGAAAGCAGGCGTATTTGAAAGTTCATTTGATTTTATATACAGTTTCTTTTCTATTTACAGTTTAGGCATATTTTTGCAGTTTGTTTAAAATATTTACACTTTGAATCGGTTTCACTTTGAATTCGAGACAAATAAAGACAAATAAAGTTCGTCACATGGATAACCCTTTGCACTTGTTAACTAAACTGCCTAAAATTCTATTTATAAATAGAAACACGGTCAAGGTCGCAATTTCTTCAAAATAAATAATAGTACCTACCATAATGAACTTAAATTCTTTCCAATTGCATATAAATTTGCATGGGCTTTTGAAATTAAAAAAAGACGCAACGATTATTATATTGTAGTCTCTTTTTATCTTGCGTGTACGCCATATCTATTCTTTAATCTCGTTGTGCGAGTCGTTTAACGTATTATATTATGTAACCTATAATCATTTTAATAATAATCTGTTGAACGAAACGCTTACGCGTGCGCCGGTCATTGTGTGAGTGTCAACTGCGTACGTAAAAATAATCGTTATATTTGTGTCTACGAAACTAGGTACACGATTATCAGCCTCGTAACTAGTTACTGAAACCGATTACGTTAAATAACGCTCACGTCTACCGTGTATATGTATATACAGAGTACGTATGTAGGTATAACATAAATAATTGAATGAAATATAAGGTTCAAAATATAAATTCTTCATCAGCGAGCTCGCAGACGGTTTTTACAGCTCGCCTCGTTATATGCTTAGTTAGATAGAGAGCTAGAATGATATACAAAGGCGTAATATGTTCTTCAAACATGTGATCTTTTATAATTAGTGTCATTATTATTGAGGCAAAATATATTTATTCTTCCGTGTAATTTATTAAAACTTTTGAAGCATTAGTTTTTTGAATATGTAGTTTTATTAAGTGTAGCTTTAATATAAAAAATAATAGTCAACTAACAAGTATGTCGCAATATGCGAGAGACAATAGTCATAACGCCGGTGGCGCCCTCTGCGATCCAAGTAATTGAGGACTTGCAATGTTATTAAAGAAATCCTCCCGGGAACTGTTGTAAAGATTTGATGAGATATTTTGATTGGCAAACGGTCGATTAAATGTTCTTTGACTTGTTTTATATCGTTGAGATAATTTTAATTTCGAAATCGAAAGCTATTGACCAGAAAATGAAACGGAACGGTTCTGATGTTCAAAACTTAAAATTTTATCCTTTAGAGTTATATTTCTAAAGAAAGTTGTACAAAGAGTACATTTCTATTAATTTTTGGGGTAAAATTATATAAATAGATAGAAATATTTGTGTATAAGCTAAATATAATTTATTTATAATCCCATAGTATGTAAACGAAATATTTGTCTGCTTGGTTCTAAAAACAACTCACTCACATATTCAAATACACGCACTTG
Organism: Lymantria monacha; assembly: GCA_905163515.2. Lineage (NCBI taxonomy): Eukaryota > Metazoa > Arthropoda > Insecta > Lepidoptera > Erebidae > Lymantria > Lymantria monacha. Next base: position 401,837 of record LR991103.1, read on the forward strand.
AAGTATGATATGGGATCAGATACATGAATTATCTATTAAGGACCCTGAATACCCACTAAAATACATTGTGGCTTTAACGGGACCATAAAAGATTACCTTTCAACGTGTGCCCTGATTAGGTACATATACTTATTGAAACTTAATCTACGCATATAATACATGGATGGGTGAAAATGGTTTTCACCAACAACTCCTAAAGTTCATATATATATATATATATATATATATACATATATATATATATATATATATATATATATATATATATATATATATATATATATATATATATATATATATATGTATATATAACACATAATATTCATGTTATGTGTCAGTTTTAGGTATTACATAAGATTTTAATTTTATTTAATATCAATTAATAATAGTATCATCATCATCACAGCTCATGTATGTCCCACTGTTGGGCTCGAGCCTCCTCCACAATAAGAAGGAAATTTATCTACTATACCGCGGTGGTCAGATGGGCTGGTTTTCTTTCGAGTTTTCCTTCTCTTATATAGATAATATCTACATATCATATCCCTTAGTCGCCTTTCACGACACTCACGGTGAAGACGGAAGTTACTAGATGGTACTATCACCACATAGAAAGATAATTAATCTTAATTTTATTTACCATTTATTGATACTTAAAATTTAAGAGTCATTGGTATAAATACCCAAAAGACTTCAACTTTTAAAAAAAAAAAACTACTTAAGAAGCTACAGAATAATTTCGTCGAAACAAAAAGTTTAATTTACTGAAGTGGCAGATTGTAAAAAGTTGACAAACACAAGGGGTAGGGGGAGTGGGGGACAGGGTTGAGCGAAGTTCATTGTCTGACAGACATGAATTAATAGAAACTGTCGTGATAAATGTTCACTAATCATTGAGTGTTTCTGCACAATCGTTATGGGGGAAGTTAGTGTGATATGCGTGGTATGTAGCAACTACCATTCGTAGATGCAAAGGTATTAGCAAACGGTGTGTATAATGAAAAATATCCAGCTATTTTCAACTCTCGAAGGGTTTCATTTTAGTATATGGTTTATCTTACTTTGGGCAGCGATAGCATAATAGCCACACCTGGGAGGCTAGTAGGTGACAGTAATTGTTGTCATGTGTTTAGATTTGTATAGAGCAGCCTTTTAAGTTAATTATCTCCTTTTTTAAAAGACAACCCGCCACACTTAATAAATAATCCTTGTATTACGAGGGACTTTACAAACACGTATTTAACGGACAACAGTTTGTGGATCGCACAAAGTATTGTTCTGCCTAGGAACCGAACCCACGACACTGGCTCGGAAGGTCGTTATAGCCACTACGCCATCTGTACAGTCAATTTATTATTATAAATATTTAGATATTTGGCATATTATATATTTACCTACAATTTAAAATAATGGATATTAAATAATATTTCTAGCTGCCATGACAGACAGACGGATATACAAGCGTTATATCACAATGTAGAGTCTCATTAAGCGAGCTGGCAGTTAGTCGCGAGTATATTTCAAAGTGTAACAGGAACAAACTGGCAACACAATTAACCCCCTCACCCTCGCCCGACAACGCGCGCCAACTTATACTATTGCCAACGCAAGCGATGGTCATTGCCACTCTACTACACTACTATGAGCTTACTACCGTAGTCACTACTGTACTGTACTACGCTCAACGACTATCATCCAAAAACCTATTATGAAAACATTTCTTTTATAATGCCTTTAGTTAAATTTTAATATACAACGTAAGCGATATCTGCGAGCGTCGTATCGATCGTCGTTTCCGAAAGATTTTTGTACTAACAAAACTAATGATTGATCATCGAATTCGTCTTTGTTCGAAACTCTTCGAGTACACGTCAGCTGATACTTTACATATTATTTCTATAAATGTAATATTTAATAATATATCTGTTGTTACAATATTGATATCAATTTGAAAGTCGACCAATATATTAATGTACGTGCGTGCGTCCTAAGTTATTAACGAGAACGTTTATCTGATTTTACGCGCGAGTTCTGCGCGAAACGATCTTATGAAATGTTCGCCATCAATGAACTATTAAAGGTATAATTACTCTATAGCGCTCTTTGAGTATACTGCTACTTAAAAAGCGATGTTATTTTTGCAGTAAAAAAGAATAAAGTGTCGCGGCATGTCTATCATGTATGCCTGCCAATAGTAGTATTATTATCTTTTTAATATATATAAATAACGCGTCACGTTGTTTGTCCGCGATGGACTCCTAAAGTACTTAACCGATTTTAATCAAATTTGCACATCATGTGTAGATTGAGCCAACTTAAAAGATAGTATAGCTTCCATTTCAATTTATAATCGCAATATTATTTTATTGCAAATTATTTGTCTATTATTTGACAGTCACAATTATTTGTTATCTCCAAACGATTCCAACAGATGGCAGTATCTGTTGACTGGATTGAGTAAGTATTTAATAGATGGCGCTATATTAAACGTACAAACGTTTCATATAATCTAAAATTGATTAGCATAACCATCACGTGTTACGCGTGGCCGGGTCTGCTAGTTTTATATAATTTTGTGATTTTATGTAAGTTATACATACGTTCCAGTTCGTTGTGTGATGGACTAAGTCATTGTCTGAAACTAAGCTCTGCTAATCTCGTATATATAAGTCCATCAGCAAAGGATCTGGTAGTAAGTTGTAGCTGAAATTTTAATAAACTATTTGGTACACAATGTCCAGTTAGCAAGTAACAAGACAAAACTAGATTAACTCGTGTTTTCTATCTAGCACCACATACCACTTAACGTAAAGAATGAGTTCGAGGTGTTAAGCTTTTTAGATAATTATTAAAATATTACTTGTTGAATTAAATTTACCGGTGACTCTACCAGTCAGTCATGGTCTTTAATTTCATTCCATTCGATTTTCATGATATATTCAAACGTTTTATGAACTATAACAAACTACTGGTAGGAGTACCAATGTCTTAACCTAAATTTCAAGTGTACAGCTGTCTGTCGTTTTGTCCTCATTCTGACTAAACTTTAAGCCAGTTAAAGCATAATGTTGACGAGTGTTTTACGCACCTCTACTGTTACACTACACATAGTAAGGGTCGTTGTTTATTTAATCTCAAGCTTCCCACTGAAAATTTGCCTCGTCTCCTTCCAAACTTCTTTGACCTACGAAATACCGTATTACTAAATGCCTTTGATTATTTTCAGTCAGCTCAGTCAGTTCGACAGCTTAACGCCAGCTAATTTTATAGTACATTCGGCGGAATTGATTCATTCAATATCGTTTTTAATAAAATAGTACTTTTACTTAGTTGTCCTATACTCGTTTTAGTATCTCATATGCATCTGAAATCAATTAATCTAAATTTTTCTTCACAAAACCAGAAGTTTATTAGTTTTCTATTATTCGTGGCTTTTATGGGGTGTGCTTTTATGGGGTGTGCAGCAGCGCTTTAAGGGATATTTAATCCCTTAAAGTGCGGCTGCTGGTGAAAGTTATCGGAAAAACAAGAGTTATTTGGTCAAAAATTGAGTAGAGTGTGAGATGAAGTGCGCGACTATCCTGAGTCCTCTCTATAATAGCCTGCATGTGAATGAGCTTAATCGAAGTCATCTTTCATAGATATTACGACCTATGTAGGTATGTGTAATATTGATATATTATTGCGTATATTGGCGTATATATTTACAACATATAATGTTCCTCTTCTCTTTCTACATGTGTTATACTGGACGCTTAAGGAACGTAAGCAGATATATAATCATTTTACAAGAAGGCAATATAGCTTTATAAAACTTATGCCAATCCATAAAAACCTATTTGCGAGCAAAAAGTAAATACTTTAGGTAGTACTTGAAGTCATAAATATTGGCAATTTGTTCCTATAGAATAAAGTATGGTAACCAAATTTTTCCTCGTATTCTTATCCTTGTGGGAGATATTTTATACTAATCTGCTCGATAAAGGCAGTTTAGTAGATCATTTTCTATTCCATTGTGAAGGAAACTCGTGCTCGATAATGGCACATATATGGTCTGTAAAGGAACCATAAAGATATCCGATAAAAGTACGGCTGAATTGTGTGAAAGACGATATTAGAAGGAATAGAAATGTATAGTTATATTAGTGGATAGAGTAAATATCTTTATTTGATTTTGCATTTGTTTGTTATAAAATTCACTTGTGATGTGAATAATAGATTAATTACCACAAACCGAACTTATTCACGGGTCATCACTATCGGGAAAGAAACGAGTGGGGAGATATTATATTCATTATAAATTAACACACTCTCGATCAAATAATTCCACTTTATATATTTAAAATTTTGCTGTGTGGTAGCGGCTACGAATACTACCAATCCTTAATTTGCTCGTGGATATTTTAAAAGCCGTCTAAGAGCCTTATAACGACCTAGACCAACTCCATCTGATGCCGTTTGGTCAACAATTGCATTCCCAAGGAGGGTTGATGTCTGGCAGGCGGCCGGTCATAAAATTTTTGCCAATAACTTTCACAATATGTACTATGAAAGAAGAGTACATATTGTATCGACCCCAAGCAGTTGGGGTAAGAGTAGGAGAACGATGATATTAAAAATTCTTTCCTACTAGTTTGTATGTCTGACATAAAAGCGAATTAATTTTAAAAGTGCTTTTATGTAGTGATAACTTTTTTTAATTGTTAAGATTGTAATAAAGATGGCGGCAGAATTTATTATATATAAAACACAAGCAATGTACTCGTTCGTTAGATCGTAAAGCGTATTGTTTTTATTTGTACTGTGTCATTTTATTATTCTGGTTTAAAATACGTCGACTTTTTTATACGTGCATACTGAGATCGTTACCAAATATTACTGGCTATCAATTTTACACGCAGCTCACGTTAGGCGTTCTATAAATTATCAAAGAAAAGTAAACCGTATACGGATCACTAATTCGTGTGGTGACGAACTAGGAATATCATTGACCACCCTCATTCTTATTCCTGGGTATCGTAAAAGACAACTAAAAGCATAAAAGTTATTAATAAAATCTATGCAGCATATGAATAACTTGAAATAAAATGTTATACCAAACCGTCTGACAAGGACGTTCGAACTCAGATAGAACGTATATGAGTTGATATGAATAATGAAATATCCCATTACTGGTTGCCATAGTGCTAAGATAATAAGACTTCACTCACTTTAATCCAATGGGTTGTTGTACAGTTTTATTTTGAGTTTCATCTCTTGTACTAATGTCAGTTGCTTCATATGGCGTCTCTCACTACCCCTGGCACATACGCAAAGAAATTTTTTTTATAGGCGCATAGCATGTTTTATAGTCCCATTATTAAGCACATATATATTTCAGTCATTGCAAGTATTCACAAATGCAATACAGCTAGATACTTTTGTGTCCTTGAAATTTTCTCCAAGGAACCACTTATTTAGTTCTGAATTCTAATAATAATATTTAGTTTAGTATTATATTGTTCAATATAATTAGTTAAAAACTCATTTATGAACAGTAAAATTGTGTAGAATTTCAACATATATCTATTAGAAATACAAATTAAACCGTATATTTACATGTAGCAACCAAATCACCGTTCGTATTCTCATCTCTGCGTTTTACCACTCCATCTATTAGTAAATGTATATAAATTGTTCTAATTTAATACAAACAGATATTATGAACATTTAATTGATTTCCACAATATTTTCAATTACATTCGGAAGTTATAACTAGAAACTCCAGGAATAAATATAAACTTCATCGGCCTAGGTGCCGACTATATATTTATGAGAATAATGTCTACATAAAGGCCATAGACATATATAACAAACTACCAAATACATTTAAGGAATTACCTTCAGCTTTATTTAAACGAATATTAAAATTGTGGCTAATAGAAAAAAGTTTTTATTCCTTAAATGAATATATGACACATACGGAAATAATGAACTAATGAATAATTTCTATAATTGAATAATGTTAAAAAAAAAACCAATCAATGACACTGACAGATTTTTATTATTGACCGTTCAAAATATTTTTACCCTGACGTTTATTATAATAATTATTTCAATTTATTTAATTTCGTTTCTTTTTATTATTATATATTTTTTTTTTGACATTAATTGATTAACCCGTAGACATTTAAATTTAGAATCAACTTAGTTATAAGGTTAATATTTACACACCATTGTTATGGTAGAGTGTAACGGCTTTGTACAATTTTATTGACCACCAACATGTAACCACACTTCTAGTAAATAAATGAATTTGAATTTGAATTTGATAGAAATAAATTAAACCCACACTGGAAGATAATTTTGGGGACAAAAATATCTCCCAAGAGAACGGAATCTAAATTGAAAGATCGGTATTTAGACCATACTCCATCTGTTAAGTCAATTACTGGAAACGTATTACACATAGGAAAATGTAAGTATGGCGTAGAGGTAGAACTATTCTTAATAATAGTCTTGATCTATTACTTAGAAGATTTGCGATATATCACTCACCACGCTTGGCAGGCGAATTGATAATTGTAGTTGCTCTTGTGATTTGCCAGGATAGTGCTGCTGAAGTGCTACCTACTTGAAAAGTTACTATATATTATACTTAAAAGCGTGTCTTGTAAGTCTCTGTACACCCTTTAATCCAATGTGAGGTTATAAAAAAATATTTACTGTACATTTCTAACATAAAAATAGACGACAAAGAAAGTTTTTGTAACAAAACATCAAAAGGGGGTTCCAATGTACGCGTGAAGTAAGCTTTACACTTAATCTGGTTAGTCACCCTCCGTCCTCCGCCCTCTTGTGAGGGATGCGAGAGGAGTGCCTCGCGAAATATCATAATCAACTTTACTCACTCCTTGAGACTCTCTGCATCTCTGACCGAAGATTGTAATTAGGTCAATTAATGCGATGGAATTTTGTTAGGACTCGTTCGAAATAACTTAAAGGATTTCTCGCGTAATTAATATAAAGATTTCATACATAAATAATTATGCTGAATAAGAAAATTTGTGAAATTTCCTTTCAACAATGGTAGGAAAAGTTATTATTGCGTTATAATGATTTTCTTATTAATATCGCGTTATATTTTTTATTATATTTATAAATATTTGCCACTTGAGCGAAACTATAGGTGACGGTTATCACTTATAATAGCATTACTAAAGAGCCGTGGCTTTTGCGCCTTTTGGTTCTTTTCTTCTTTAACCTGTCGACTAATATAAGACAAGTGTGATAAGAATAGTTGAAATTTTAGTGCAAATAAAAATTTAGAACAACGCCATCTTCAATTATTTGTATTAAACAACTACAAAAGCTATCTACTTTATATGTATTAAGATTTAAAGTTTCTTTATAAGCTTTTATTTAGTTACACTTATACCGGTACCTCTCTGTAATCAAATTTGTACACTAAATTTGATTCATTCGATGTTCGATTGAGCTGGTGTTTTGCATAAAACTTTAGTTCTGATGACAATGCACTGTGTGGTACTCAACATTATAATAATTTTTATGGCCAATATCTATAAATTATATTAACTATATGTATATAGTATACAGTTATTACATTTACTATCTGGTGCTTACAACTTCGTCCATGTGAAATTTAGTTTTATTTGTCCCATATTTAATGGTGGTACCACACTTCGTTATGCGTTATTTGTTATGCGGCTACTATTTATTTGCCCAAATATTTGACAAACACTTTATGACGAACATGCTACTCCACACTTCGTGCCATCATGCCATCATGCCAAATATTTGGCACGCCTTTCACTGTACATGTGGGTTCTCCCATATTATTTTTTATTTCAATCCAGGCATCGTTTATTTTTACTTTTACCTTATGGCAAGCATTTTCTGGGTCCTAGATGCAAGGTTGCATCTGATACAACCCTAGAAACTGCATAACCTTATCGTTCGTCCACTCTATTTTCTCACACTAGACTCTAGTTGTCTCGTCGTGTACTCCGTGACCAGAGTACCTACGCTGTACACGTCGAGACATGGCCGCGCCGTAGCGAGTGAACATAACGAATGAATGAACGAAGTGTGGGCAGTCGACACATATATTTGGCTTATTTGTGTCCTTTCAAGTGTGTGAAAAACCGACAAGTGGATGGATACGCGTAGTTGCTATTCGTGCCTATGCGTTATGTGTGCGCATAAAGCAAATATAGACGAATGAGACCTCCACACTTCGTCGCATGCGGATAATAATGCGCATAACGAATAACACATAGCGAAGTGTGGTGCCACCATAATAATTATGTTTAAATGACTATAACTACTTTGTGCTTGAGATTAGATTTCGACAAAACAAAACCTACAATTGTTCTAAGCTCAGTAAAATCTATTTAATTTAATCGAAAAATATGTTCAGTGATTTTGGAGGTTGCCGTTTATATCCTACTTAAGGAGACAGACAAAAAACAATCTAAGTAAACCTGCTTTGTGTTCTGTACTCTTATTCCTCCTACAGATAGAGGCACCTTATTATGTATAACTTTATTAAATATACGGGCAGGTGGTTCTATTGCTTTATTAGATGTATAAATTATTTACACATATAAATACATGTGTTAGTTGTCTATCTCCCTCTCGTCACCCCCACTCCCCCCCTCGGTTGGCCAAGATTAAGTGCACACAAGTTAAGTTACGTAACAACACTTCACCTGCCTCCAGCTATCTCGAGCCAAAATGAGTCCCACTAACAAAATCCCCCGACCATTCATAATTCCCTCTTTGCCAGCTAAATTGATTCACTTTCTTCCCTTACGTTTTTTTCATTATATTACAAATTAAACCTTATACATAGCAATATAAAGATAATTTTATGTTACCAAATTTCAAGAGGAAACTCGTAACGAGATCCATTCGAAATTGTTTTTTAAATGTATGGGAATTAAGTTAATTATTATTCGTAGGGCGTGGACGTGCATTCTTGATACTTGTAGTCTTGCGTCGTTTATAATGTTCGCAGGAAACTGTTTTATTTATGAGACACGGTAGTTTTAGAATAAAAAATGTGACAGTAAGAGTGTGTTTGGTTCGATTCCTATAAAGGACTATTTTTTTGTCATCTCATCTCAGCTCATATATGTTCATCACTGTTGGGCTGGAGCCTACTTCATAATGGGAGGGAAATTGACCTACTATACCACGATGGTCAGACGTGTTGGTATAGGGTTTTGTTTCGAGTTTTCCTTCACTTGCATACATATTATATGCATTTTAAATCCCTTAGTTGTCTCTTACGATCATCCACTTGTAAGATAGGGGTTGGTGAATTGTATTCTTACTACGTCACGAAACGGATTTTATGTACCGTTGTTAAATAATTTTATGTTTTTATGAATTTTTTCCACATAATCATGATGATAATTATTAGTTCGATATAAGAAATTAAATTTGTTAATTTTCCTAAAGAAATATATATTTTAATCTCGAAGTCAATAACTCTTCATTACACAATTTAGGTCAATGAACTGAAGCGCTTATATTGTTTAATAACGTAATTATATTATCCCATACGAATGGAACAAAGACTTATTATTTAGGCAGATTATAGCTGTTTCTATTGTATGGACGGCTAATCTCGCGATTAAAGGTATTTTTTTATTATTTGTCACAATGAGAGAAAGATAGTCTTACTAAAATTATTATTACTATAACAAATTGAAGAGATGTATACATATACCTTTTTTTTGTGGTAGGCTACAGTCTGGACTCATGCCGTTCGGTTCGGAGCGGCGGAAGGGCAGCGTGCGGCCGCTTAACATTACGTATCTTCTCCTATTGCCATTGGGGCGAACATTGGTACCGAATCCTTGACGAAGGTGGCTAGCCCGGCCATTGTGGCTATAACTACGGTTTTATCGAGAGTTTTTTTATCTTGTATTACAGTCTAGTTATTTTATATTATAGCGCCTTAAAATTTATGGATTTTTATATAAAACTAGCAGACCCGGCCACGCGGTGCTGTGGCTAAGGTAGCTTCAGTAACACGTGGTGGCTAATAAATTGTACCTTATATGAAACGTATGTACGTTTAACATAGCACCATCTAATAAATACTTATTCAATCCCGTCAGCAGATACCGCCATATGTTAGAATCGTTTGGAGATAACAGATAATTGTGATTGTCAAATAATAGACAAATAATTTACAATAAAATAATATTGCGACTATAAATTGAGATGGAAGTTATCCTATCTTTTAAGTTGGATCAAACTGTACATGCTGTGCAAATTTGATTAAAATCGGTTAAGTACTTTAGGAGTCCATCGCGGACAAACAACATGACACGTAATTTATATATATTAAGAAGAACTTAGGGATTTTTATATAAAATATATGAAATATGAACTATATTAATACTATTTTGATAGATGATTGTGATAATATTAGATAAATAGTTGAATTAATATTTAAGTAAAACAACAGTATACCATTTAATTAATATTATTACGTTGCTTTGTCTTTGAATGTCTAGTGATTTAGTCTCGAGTGATGTACGTCGCTTCGAGCGTTCTGTCCAACTCCCAGCTCCCTGACAACCAATTTAAGACTCTGTTTAAACATTAAACGTCTAATTGTTACGGTCTTGTATAAATATGACATCAACCAAACTACTGACGAGTTATTTGTGTACAATGATTTTGTAATGAGCGATAATTACAATTTATACTTTGTTAATGTCATTATTTACTCTTAATGAGTGTGAGCGTGGTAGGGCCCACGTGTTGACATAGGCGTCTTGGGTTTGTGTTTGCTGTGATGGTATCTGCGTACTTCTATTAATATATAATAAATTTGACTGCATAGATATAGATGGCGTGGTGGTTAAGATGCATTTAGTGCCAGAGTCGTGGGTTCGATTCCCATATTATATATTCCCCGTTCGATATATATATATATATATATATGTATATATATAAAGTTAGTACATATTGTATTATTATACTGATTTCACGAGGATATGCATTTCGACAAATGATTTTTGTAGTTTTAAGATTTTATTCCTAATAGAATAGGCAGATATCTCTTTATACGAGTGTCTCTCGTTTATCACGTTAAGTCAATATATAGCTCAGTTAGCCAGTCAGTTAATATTAAATTTTTTGATGTAGTTGAACTAGTAAGCCGCTGGTAAGGCCAATTAAAGTTAATACACATAGTGCGAACTTAGTGGTATACTCAAACGTCAGTGTTCGTACGACGAGACCAAGGGCTCCATACTCGGTCTAGACATAGATGGGCTCTACGGAATTATTGCTTGTTAAAAAATAGAAAAAAGTTGCAAAGGATTTCTTTAATATTAAAGCTTTAGAAATTATATACCGATTCCCCGACAAAAAATATTTGGCTGACTCATGAATTGGAACCCTTAACTTTATATTTAGCAGTCCTATGTTTATAACACGAATCCATTTACCTGCCTATATTCAATTTACGTAAATATATTAGAGATATTCGAGGCTATAATTGTTTTAAAATAAAATAACATAATTTTTAAAGCCTTAGTCAGTATATATTATGGTCTCGTAGCTTGACAGTGCTGCGTAGACGCGTAGCTCGAAGCTACGAGATGTAGCGCTCGTAGAACTAAGTTTTATATACGTTTGATGTTCTTAAGTTACTTATTGTTATAAAGTTTCTCAAACATCCATCAATCCGGCCATCAACAAATATAAGTCCACTGTAAGGCAAATGTTTATTTATGATAGATTAACAATCTGGGGGGTGGTTAGTGTAACCCAATGCACGTATTATCAGCGTGTGTGTTATGTAATCGTATATGGACTGAGGAGTACTTTAGCATGCAGTGACTAAGGTAGGACAGGCACAAAACAGGCGCGGCACTATTCACATACAGTGTGTACACGATGCACTCAATTAATTTAAGATATCTGGTTTTAAGTTAATAATTAGTTTCTAGACTGGAACTCTTTCACTCAGCTTATATATATATATTCCACTGTTGGGCTCGAGCTTCCTCCGTAAAAGGAGGGAAATTGACTTATTATACCACGCTGGTCAGACGTGTTGGTATAGAGTTTTATTTCAAGTTTTCCTTCTCTTGCATAGATTTCATATGTGTTTTATATCCCTTAGTCGTCTCTTACGATCACTCACGGGTAAGATAGAGAATGATGAATTCTATTCTTACTCCATCACCACTGGAACCCTTTAATTGTGAATTTTTCTATTTAAAATAAAATGTTATCAATTATTTGCCAAAATAAAAATCTCAGGTTCAACCAAGTGTTAGTACCGCTCAATTTTTCGTGGTAGTCTTAAAGGGGTGACGTTAGGCAATAGTGTTTACCTAGGAAACTCTTTATTGAACAGCAGTTGCGATCATTAACTCACCCTTGAGCGTATTTTTTTTGATATCATCAAAATGGTGAAGCATATATGTTGAAATATAACGTATATAGTACTACGGTTTTATGAATTTCTCATTCATAGCTCAAAGGTCAGTCACCTTAAATATTGATAACGTTTCCCTTCATGACGGATGATGGCAGCGCAGAACCTCGCCTGCGAGCCATCGAACATCCATACTGATAAATATTCTAACATGATTTCAGGAGGGATTCCTTAAAAATCTATAAGAGTAATATAAAATGAACAGTTTTTATCTCCGTATTTGTATTAGAAATAGTAAAAGAGAGGAAACATTTTTTTTTCGTTTAAAAACTAATTTTTGTTATTATTCTTTCCAATTTATCGGCGTATCGATATAGGGTAAAACTTAAGACATACTGTCACAACTCACACTTGGCCCATGGATTGTTAATGGCATTTGGTGTTGACTGCTAAGAATTTTTCAGAAGAGGGCTGCGGTATTATTCTTCTTATGCTGGTTTTGATCAAAAGGAAAAGTAAAAAGTGATGACGCATTACATTCACACCACATGAGATTATTTATACTTTATAAAAACGAAATTACTATTTATATTAACTAGTTATAGTATATTTTATCGCTACTATATGAAACTTAAGACAATCGTTTTTAAAATTAGTTGAATTGAGGTTCCGCTCAAAAAAAAATCTTACCTAAAAGACTGAACATTTTGGTGAGTGAGATCATACGAAACTGAGCCGAGGGGTCAGCAGGCTATAAAACTTAATGCAGCAAAACCCATGAGTTGAGCGTGTTCCTACCAACCCAATGATGTAGAGTGATTTACATATTTAAAGTGTGAGAGTCTGCACTTGATAGGTCCTATTCGCGTGAAATTATAACTATCATTGCTCCAAATAATTGTATTTGCTCTTTAAGACCACACAAAAAAGCTATCAACCGCATTAATGCACTGAAAATGTAAGAGTTCCGAGTGAAGAATGTACCCTTGACATATTGTAATGTGTTTCAAAACTAATCTTCCTTGTGTGTCGTAAAACCTGACTCAGGAGGATAATATGATATTAGATTAGTAGCGCTGTCCTGGGGCACTTATACCACCAATTGTAGTTAACAACCTGTCCGCCATTTGTGGTATTACAGCGTTGTCACCACGTGGGGAAGTATATTAAATTTGTTTAAATTAATTTAATTTTCTAACACTAGATTACGATGTAACCGTAAACCGAAAAGATTCAGCACAAAACTCACCAGGATCGTCATTTCTTAAATTCATCATCATCATCTCAGCTCATATATGTCCCACTGTTAGGCTCGAGCCTCCTCCGTAATGGGAAGGCAATTGACTTACTATACCACATTGGTGAGACGTGTTGATATAGGGTTTTGTTTCGAGTTTTCTTTCTCTTGTATAGATGTTATATGCGTTTTATATCACTTAGTCGTCTGTTACGATCATTCACAGATAAGATAGGGAGTGGTGAATTGTATTCTTACTCCTTCCCACACGGGAAATTCTTAGATTATTTTTTTAAATAAAATCTAAAACATGTTTAGTCAAATACTTAATATTAGGTTCAATGTGATGTTGTTCGAACCGAGACATATTTCTTTATTTTTTTTTCAAAATATATTATATAACATGTATAAATATAGTTGGGTTAGGTCCTCAGAATATATATATTATTTGGGCGGACTCCTTCACCGTCCGCAACAGGGCCTTTCTGCGACGCCCTCAGAGGGCCATGGCGGTGAGGGCTGTCAGGGGCTATCGTACGGTGTCATGGACCGCAGCGACGTTGCTGGCGGGCGACCCACCTTGGCCACTTGTGGCTGAGGTCCTGGCTGAGGTCTATCGGCTCCGCGTCGCGGCGCGGGCCGACGACGAGCAGGTCTCCGTAAGGAGACTGGGCAGAGTACTGGAAGTGGCCCGAAGGGGAGTCACCCAGCAGTGGAGAGAAGATCTGGAGTCCCCTGTAGCAGGGCGGGGGACTGTGGAGGTGGTTGCGCCACATTTCCACCGCTGGATTAATAGAAAGCACGGCAGCCTAAGCTTTAGGATGGTGCAGGTGCTTACCGGGCATGGGGTCTTTGGTAAGTACCTGTACAGAATTGGAAGAGAAGGGGCCCCAGGATGTCACGAGTGTGGTGCGCCAGTAGATGATGCGCGTCACACTCTGGAGGTATGCCCTGCCTGGGGGGGGTTCCAGCGCCACGTCCTATCGGCGGTCGTTGGGAGAGACCTGTCGTTGTCGACCATCATCTCGAAGATGCTTGACAGCGACAGGTGCTGGTCGTCGATGGCCTCCTTTTGCGAGGCCATCATGAAAAGGAAGGAGGCCGCGGAGCGGGAGCGCGAGGCGCTTGCGTCAGCTGACTCGCTTCGCCGCCGCCGACCGGGGAGGAGGAGGCGCCGTTATGCGCACATCCTCCCACCGCCTTGAGGGACGGTAGGACGTGGCTAGAAGGCCAAGTGTAGGGGTGCCAGGGATCGAATGTCAGTAGACGATCTCTCCGGCTCCCCGTAAAAGCGCGGAAGGGGCCGCTGTGGTTTTAGTGGGTATTCCGGTCGTGTTCCAGCTGGCTGGTGAGTCCCACACTCGCCCTCGTCTGTCACCGGCGGGGATAGCGCGTAAATGCGTTGCTGCAGTGATAAAAAAAAAAAGATCCTCAGAATATATTATATTTATTAGTGTATTGCACCTGAATAGATATAAAGGTCAGGCTCATAAGTTATTAGTATGCGGCGAGCTCCCGGGACTATATAGTCATATATAGCCCCGGGAGATGTCCGGACCAATATGTCGCGGGTGAGCCCTCACAGATTATTGTATAGAGGTAACTTGGGTAACGTTCACTAGCTTAACTATACATTACAGTTTAACTTGGTTAGTGAGCATCCAGTGCGGTGTGACTATAAGGACATAAGCGACCCCCCATAAACAACTCGCATGAATAACCGCTTCTTTGCCTGTATGTACCATGAACATTAATTAAAGGAGATGATACCGTTTTTGACTCATTTGGTATATATATATAGACTAGTTTTCGTTATGTAAAGGAGATTTATGTCCATTAGAGGGATACAATACGGGCTGACAAGAAGGTGAAGGAGGCATTTGTTAAACTCATGCTGGATTTCATCAACGTCTCCTAAATCTTATGATACATCTAAAGCAAACATCATTGTTGCATATTGAATGAAATATAACATTAATCAATCATTGGTGTTATATATTATGTGGATTGTCTTAGGTGACACTTAAAATTTAGGTGTCGTTAATGAAATTAGTCATCAGCTTCCTATAGTAAATCCTTAGTTTAATCAGTTTAGGATACAGAGAAGACTATGGATGTGGTCTCGCCCCGCCAAATCATTCCGGGGTGATGGAAGAGGCGGCGCGTTACCCTATAGATCCACCATGCAAAACTCCTCTCTTCGCCGTGCGAGCGGGCCACTGATACCCGATCTTTGTCTTCGGTGGCCTTGATATAGGCCTACCATGGCGCAATGTCATAATCGTCACATTTAGCAGGAGGTTTAGCGATCGCAGTTGTTTTATGTTCCCCGGGAGAATGGTATCTTCTTATGAAATCTTAGATGAATCTATTATTCTTATGAAATCTTAGGTGGATCAATTATTATTAGAAAATGTATTAAGTGTTAGTACATCGTAAATGTATATATATCCAGGTGTTCCTTAACCCTGTGGTCAGTATTAACCTTCGTTCGTACAAATGAAGCGTACCATTATCGCGGCTGTAAGCAAACGTGATCGTTAACCTATATAGAAGCAGGCGGGGCGCCCGCCCCACGGCGGCAGCAGTCGCCGCCCGCCCTCGCGCCGCGTCGCACGCGACACGCGCCGGCTCACAAGAGGCCTATAACAAACATATCATACGTATAATTGTGTATTATCTAGTGTTAGTGATAAGGTGTCTGTTGTTACATCGAGTTAGTACACGCTCAATGTGTGGTCTCCTACTGTCACCGGGCCACGTGTATTCACGTTCAGTCACTGTCGGAACACGACCGATTGATATCACGTCGAGTTTAACATTAATGATCTGGTTTTAGTTTTTTATTTGTCTTTATCATGATTATAGGAACACAATCCTCCTACCCTTATACCTATTTATGTGCGGTCGTTATGTATATTTTTTAACACATATTACAGACGTGCTAGAGTAAATTTTACAACCGGTCGTATGTCTAACGTAAAAATCTGGTAGTGAATATAATCTCTGACCACAACAGTCATATGTGCATTTAACTCATGTTAGAGCTGAGCTCTCAGTTGGTTATTACAACACCTATGAGATATGTTAGGGGCGATAGTGTTAGTGGCCACACACCTTAATTGTAATGTGTTTTAATTTGATTAAATGTTAATTAGTTTTAACTGGTTGTGTGAGAGAAATCTCTGTTATTATATATTCGAATTAAAAATTTGACTCTAACATATAAAGCTAGTAATATATCTTGAGGAAATTTTAAATGTGTGTGTAATGATTGGTAATACATTGTTTAGCTCCGTGACGGACATGTTGACGTCTTGTCTTAACATATAGTCTATAAAATATGATTATATTGTGCATTTGTGGATAGTATGTTTATAAAAGAAATATATGACTGCACAGATGCTGTAGTGGTTAAGATATCGACCTTCCGAGTCAGTACCTTGGATTAGATTTCTACGCAGGACAACACTTTGCGCGATCCACTAAGTATTGTTCTGAGTCTGGGTGTAATTTGTCTGCGTTAATTTCATGTTTGTAAAGTCCCCGCAGTACAACGATTATTTCCTTAGTGTTCTTTAGTGGAT
Source organism: Lymantria monacha (assembly GCA_905163515.2). Classification (NCBI taxonomy): domain Eukaryota; kingdom Metazoa; phylum Arthropoda; class Insecta; order Lepidoptera; family Erebidae; genus Lymantria; species Lymantria monacha. The sequence continues at coordinate 419,073 of LR991103.1, forward strand.
GGAGTCTTAAAAAAAAAGGAAATGTATACAGAACATATTTCCGTGTGATGACAGAGTAAGAATACAATTGCCCACCCCCTTTCTAGTCCGTGGCTGTAATTGAAGACGGCTAAGGGATATGATTTGTAGATCATATCTATGTAGTCGAAGTAAAACTTGAAACAAGGCAAAGTCTGACCAGTTTAATAGACGTGGCCCTGCAATGATTTAAACAAAATAATATTCATAATGTCATGTTTAATGTGTTTACAGATCTGTTTTCTTAATCTGTTCTTATACCGTATTATAGGGCTCGTACTCTGGCAATGTGGGGGGAATCCGCGTACTTATACCAGACTGAACATACAATTTAATGATAGACTTTTATTTAGAGTTAAACATTAATAAAATACAACTAGTTAATTCGATATTCTTTTAAAGTATTACAAAATTAATAATAATTATTAGATTAAAAAAGCAGTGCTACTTTTTTTTTGTATTTTTTTGTATAATACAAGATGTCTCAAAACTCAACGGTGCCTCTTGTCGTTAGTGTTTAAGCAGACAAAATTACAGGCAGACTAAAGAGACAATTCATCAACACACAATATTTAGAGGAATCTTTATAAAACTAATATACTGGCTTAGACTTGTGCTTTATAGTGAACATTTTGAAAGGTCCTACACAAAGGATCTAAACCCCGTATTGTAAAGTCTCCCACTTTACAAACATATAATGATACAGATGCAACATGTCATACCGATACAAATTACAACCAGACTCAGAACAACAATTTGTAGATCGCACAAACAATTGTCCTGCACGAGAATCGAACTTACGAAAGTGGCATGTTAAGTCGATATATTACCCACTACGTCATCTGTGCAGTTAAAGGGTGTTCATATTTGGGATATATCAATTATCCTTCATCGCTCGGTTTTTCGCTGGTAAGGATGGTAGTTTCCTGGTGTAGCGACAGTGTAAGAATATAAATGTCCCCACCACTTATTTGTCGATGAAAATTCTAAAAATCAAAATTTGTTACCCGTTTATTCACATCATGTTGTAATTAATTGTTATATACATTTATATAATATAATATAAACATGTATATAACATTGTGAACGTGAAGGTATATGAAAAAAAACTTCAAAGATATATATTTTCATAAAATCTTACATGTTCAGTTAAATTTCTTTAAAATATTGTCAAAGGTGCGTGAAATTCTAGCGGAAGTGCGACAAGCCGGCGGTCCCGGTCGTCAAAAATATCTGAAGTAGTCTCAATATAATGAGTTAACTGTTTCAAATATTATCTATATACTTATCCTATAATAGTATTATCACAGCGTTGTGGAGGTTACATTACAGTTGCTCGGTGGAAAACCATCGTATTATCTCAGGTCATAATAAGAAGGAAATTAACCTGCTATACCATGCCTTTCAGATATGTTGTGCTAGTGTTTTATTTCGAGTTTTCTTTCTCTTGTATAAATGTTATATGCATATTAAATCCCTTAGTAGATTTTTACGACATCCATGGGCGGAGTGATGAATTTACTACAAGGAGAAAAAAAATAAAGTACCAAAACTAGTTAGATTAATAATCTCGTCTCTATGTGTGCAAGATAAGACAGGCAAGGATATCACTGATGACACTAATCACCTTATATTTTTAACTGGGATAGCATGCTATATATACAATTCATTGCTACCATACTACGTCTTCGATCGATCGATCTGTGATATTGTATACGTCGATATATATACAATACTGGTTGTTGATCACGTCGCATGTTGGGTATAATCCTGGAGTCCTGAACCAGATTGAATAGAATGCTATTTGGTTTGTTAACCAGAACTATACTAGGGAAATACTAGGCACACATTACATGCGATCTATGTGAAAAAACTAGTTGTACTAGATTGTGTCTCATAAGGAAGTCTTCTGACTCATATTTGATGAGTAGCCATCAACTTGCAATTTCTTGCAGAACTTCGAATATTTGAGTGTTTCGCTTTTAAACGGGACACTCAGGATTATTCGGCTTCAAATAGAGTTTAAGTGAAAATATAATTTTGAAAGCGGTTTTGAAACAATTATAAAGCGATAGTTACAATATTGCGCCATTTCGTGAAATTATTAATTAATATTTTATTGCTGTAGTAGTTCTTAAGTGACCACACGAATATCTCTAAAGTGACAAAACTCTCAACCATCCATCACCCCTAATTTTACAAACACACTAATGCCTTTTACATGTGTATTAGAGGGTCGTGAGATAGGGGGGAATGAAGAGGGAAATATTACACTTTTATGGAACTATTTTTTTATGCCAAAAGTCTGCAACATATGCCGCCATGACGAACCTAAAATAAAGCTTTTTGAAACCATGAAATAAATTGCTAGTTTTATGTATTTTAACGTATTTACTGATTTTAACGTGGCATTATAATTATGAAGTAAAACTTTCAGGTTTTTAAGTTCATAAACTGAACCGAATTGTGCCTGAGACCTGTCTAACTTTGGGCACAAAAATGTGTCATAACAATTAGAATCAAAGAGCACATGTTGTCTGTTTAATAAATTACAAATCTCTGAAAAGAAATAAAATTTTACTATTTACTCAGAACAATAAAAACGTCGCGATGGTAAATATAAAAGTGTTTTAACAGGAAATACATCTTAAATTAGTTATATTTTGCATGGATTTTACGTGTTAAATTCTATTTAGCTTCCGTATGAAAAGAGAACCAATTGTAGCTTATATATTATTAAGTATCTAAAGTATACTTTAACACGGTGAGAGAGTTCAGCATCATTGATCGACGATAAGAAGACAAATGAGTCGACTAATGACAACTTAAACTGCATAAATGACAAGACAAGAACTTTGAACGGAATTATTTTAATATTTAGAAATAAATCAAATCTAAATAATCTGTTCATTAATTAGTCTTCGTGTGGTGAACATTTCAGAGTACAATGTGGTGCCGCCCCTTACTTTCCTCTGTGACTAAGTAAAAATCCATTGAGGAATCACAAACAAGCTGAGCAGCAACGTTCTTTTAGGTAACATATAACCAACCAACCGCTTTTTCGTATCATCCCTCCCCTTCTGTTTTTTTGCGATCCATAAATGATGGCTTCGAGTGTATGATTGTAAAATACCCGCGATAGGAGTAAACTATCTTCCGCATGTAGTCTCTAATAGTTATATATAATATATATATATATATATATATATATATATATATATAGACGTATGTCACGCTAAAGTCGCAGCAATTCCGCGCGAGGGCGGTTATAACGTGAAGTCTAGACGACATAACTTATCCGCTGGGTTGGGGTGGGAACCCTTAATGTGTGGAGGTCTCACGGTGCATATTGAAGTAATCGGAATTATTTTGTTAAATCATGGTGCTTAAAGTCCGAGTTCTGTTTGAAGAATCTACTCTTTACCAGTTACACGCACTTGGCGCCATGTTTGCAATTGTATGAAATTCTATTATGAATTTATGGTAGATATTCATCCAAACACTCATTACCCTATTAGCGTTCACTATCTACTGGATTTGAACATCCTTAAGAAGGAATAATCATGTAATCGCCACGTTTGTGTAGCATGATGGTGATTGCAATTGGTGTTTTCTAGGAGAGCGCTGACATTATCCTTTCTCTTGGTGATTCCTTAACAAAGCTTACGATTTCCAAGGGAAATTAAAAAGTTTTGATACATTGTATTGTAATTGATCATCATATGAGGACCCATTTATTAAAAATATAAGTCTTTTAAATATATTTACAATCTGTCTGACGGCTTACTTACTTAAAAGCTAATAATTAATATTATAGACTCTCTGAATTTTCTGTATCTTTCTTCTTATCTATCTTTCTTTCTGTACTATGAATGAATTTGTATCAAAAAAAATGTAGGTCAAAGTTTAATAACTAATAATGTACCAAGTAGATATAAATATCTGTAATAACGATGACTTGTTGGATGTGACACACCTTAGTCCTGCCGTGACCTTGAGCACTGTAAAGTGTTCCAAAAATTTGGGAAATTAAAAAATCAAATACAAACGCGATACAATCCTATTTTTCTTTGGGCAAAATATTTAAAGAATTTTTCGATATTTTCTGAGGGTCTAAATTTGGTGTCAATTGTGGAGTTCATTGTGAATACAGCAGTTATAGTAGTGAGAATGTGTCGTATTAATGACAATCAGTAAAATAATAATAATAATCAAAGTATCACGAGTTTGAAACTAACATATTATAATGTTTATAAGCGGCTCTGTGGTACGCGTACAGGTAGTTAATGTGTGGGTGTACGCGTGGATAATTACGGCGCTTGATGGATGGATTGACAAACAATGTCTCCGTACCCTACTTAATAACATTACCCACGAAATTCCACCTCATCATCTGTCATTGCACGTGGCAACGTCTGCTCGGGGTTAGATATTAGAAAATTTATATAGACATGAAGTATTTTATGGTGGTTATACTATATTGTATCAATTTTATTAACAGTTATGACTACAGTTCTGTTCCTATTTCCCCAAATTGTCATGTTTTAACATACTTTTATTAGAGTTATATACATATGTAAAGGAGTCTTTGAACTCGATTTTTGTGTACTTCAAAACATCGGATAAATTTGCACACTTATCAAAGATCCGCAGTTATCCGTGTTGTTACGGAGTAAGGATTATTTTACTCTATTCACCTCCTATTTTGGGTAAAACACGACTAATGAATAGAATATGCGTTTAATATTTAGTATACAAGAGAAGGAAATGTTGAAATAAAATCCTATGCCAACCCGTCGGAGCAGTGTGTATATAGTAGATCAATTTCATACTTATTGCGGAGCAGGTTCGAGCTCAGCCGTGGGACGTATAAGAACTGAAATGAGGAGCAATTACAACACAATAATTAAAAATAGTTTGTTTCATTATCTTTACCAGGACTCAGTTTCAGTATTAGCGAATTCCGAAAATTATTTTAACTTTTTTAAATAATATTTATTATAGTAAAAAAGAAAGCTAATTATCAATCAAACGAACTAAATAATAGGTCATCTATTAAAACGTATTTTTTTTAGATTTAATATAATTATTTATTATTGCATATAAAATATCAGTTCAAAAATTTAAACATAGTTATGAACAAATCGCCCTCTTAAAACACGAAAATAGAGGATAGCCATGTTCCAAAGTACAGTTTACCTAAGAATACGTTTTATAATATTACATCTCAACTCATATATGCCCCACTGTTGGGCTCGAGCCTCCTCCATAATGGGAGGAAAATTTACCTAATATACCACGCTAGTCCGACGTGTTGGTATAGGGTTTTGTTTGGAGTTTTCCTTCTCTTGCATAGATGTTATATACATTTTATATCCCTTCGTCGTCTTTTACGATCACCCACGGGTTAGGTGGTGAACTGTATTCTTACTCCGTCACCACACGGAATAATATTATAATACAAGAAAACACCAATTAAGCGACCCGCACGGTATAGTTCTAACGAAGTTACGAAACTTTCACTTTGTGGGGAAAGGCATATCTCTGATATTCAAGCTTTCTCTACAATAGGAGAGAAGTTGATTTAGTATACCAAAAAAAAAGAAAACTATTCTATTTAGGTTCATCATCATTTCAGCTGATATACATCCCACTGTTGGGCTCGAGCCTCCTCTATAATGGGAGGGAAATTGACCAACTACACCGCGCTGGTCAGACGTGTTGGTATAGGGTTTTGTTTAGAGTTTTCCTTTTCTCGCATAGATGTTATAAGCGTTTTATATCCATTAGTCATCTCTTATGATCACCCACGGGTAAGATAGGGGGGGGGGGGTGAATTCTATTCTAACTCCGTCACCACACGGAAAATTTATTATATATATACTATTCAGGTTATTCATATGAAAATGTAGAGTCATTGCATATTTTTGATTAATTTCGCAGTTTTTCTAATTTCTTAACTTGCAGAATACGTGTATGCATCTGCGTATTATATCACTTAATCAGTAGTTTATAGTGTGTCAACCGATTCACCCCCCACTCCTCTCTTGACCGTAGGTTTTGTAAAAGACGACTAAGAGATATAATATGCATATAACATATGTGCAAGAGAAGGAAAACTCGAAATAAAACAGTATACTAACCAGTCCTCTCGTAACCATGAACACTGTAAAGTGTTAGAAACGTCTAGAAATTATAAATCAAATACAAATGTGATAGAATCTGTAAAAAGAATTAAATTTTTCACGTGTAATACTCGCGTAAACACCAGAACTTATCATGATGTCACCCGTCTGCCCAGCGCGGTACAGAAGATAATTTTCCCTGATGTTGTGAAGGAGGCATAAGTCCAGCAGTAGAACTTTCATAAGCCCAGGTAATACAGATAATGATATTCCTTACTCGAATTTGACGACCCACGTGGTCAAAAGCGGGGGTGTTGAATTGTATTCTTAATGTACTAATACAAGCAGAATTTTTTTTTTGATGAACCTCTTTTTTTCTTGTGATGGACTATGGAGATGGTCGCGTCCCGCCAAATCGGGGCGACGGAAGAGGCGGCGCGCAACCACATAGACCCACCCTGCAAGCACCTCTCTTCGCCGTGCGAGCGGGCCACCGGCACCCGATCTTTGTCTTCGGTGGTTAATAAACCACCCTGCACTAAAGAAATAATCTTTGTGTTGCGTGGGATTTTACAAATATATATATAATAACGTAGAGAAATTACACCCAGACTCAAAACAACAGTTTATGGATCGCACAAAGTATTATTTTGCGTAGGAATCGAACCAACAGCAATGGTACAGGAAGTTGATATCTTAACCAATACGCCATCTGTGTAATCGCACTTCTAAAAAAAGAAAACAAAAAAGTACAGCGACGTTGAACAATGATTGACACTTAAATGTCTGTGTGCATGTGTGTGTAGCTCTATATATACTTACAAGTATATAATACGCGTGTGTGTGGTTGTTTTGTAAACAACTGTTGATTACTAACTCGTTGTGTAAACTGTCTGTCCGTCTGTCGATTATTATTAGAGAATCGCGTAGAAATGTGTGTGATAAATACTGTTAGGAATGATTTATGTGTGCAGTACGTCACGAGCGACAGCTTCGTATAGAGGTTTATTGCCGTCATAAATATACAAAACATACATGTTTTCTTATTACAGCTAGTATTTAAATAAAATAAATATGTTAGATCACTGTGTTATCATTATTAAATAAACTAAAAACTTTATTTTAAAATTGCTGTTAATATGAATTGACAGTATTCGTATTGTCGCTATGTTACTCGTAGGTGTTGTGAAATACGACTAAGAGCTATATATCGACCATCCATCGAGGCAAACTACATCTTATGCCACCTGGTCAACAGTTAAATTCTTAAGGAGTGGTGGTATCAGACAACCAGCTCTTACTTGGGGTCCACGCAATCTGTAGATATTCATTTTCCATCGTACTTACTATAAATGCTTTTTGTAATATTTTTATGACCGGCTAACCTAACATCAATATTTCTTAGAGGTAGTAATATTCATGGCTGCCACTACACTGAGCTGAGCACGGATGTCACGGAAACGGTACCCGTGGCCGGCCCCATGCGCATGGGAAGGGGGCACGTTCGGTTATGGGGCCACGCGCTGTCCTCCCGTCACCTAGCAAAAGACAGTACAGTATCCAGACCATATTCTGCCAAAAAAAAAAACGGCCGCCACTGCTAAAAGAAAAAAAAATACAAAATCTTAATATTAACAAAATTATAGAGTATAGCATATATATATGAATTTATTTAACGATAAATAGTAAAAGTGTAAGTGTAAATATTCAGTTATAGTCACGTTAGCTAGATACTACAACATGCTGTAGGTAACTAATCAACTTAATTAATGAGAAAAGCTTCTAACTGTTAGTTCTGTAAACATTTAGTACAACAAATAACTCCAATTAGTTCAAAATAATGTACATACGACGTCAGAGTGAAGCGACCTCACGGTATATATATGAATTGTGTTTGACATAACGAGGGAATAACTTCGCTGGCATGGATTACTTACATACATAAAGATATTATATTTCCAGAATATCCGTGGCTTATAATTTGATAAGTACATCAATATTCTCTTCTAGGTGAATCACGACCCCCGACTCTCCACTAGGTGGACTGACGATAATATGAAGGTCGCAGGAAACCGTTGGATGCATGTGGGGAGACCTATGTCTAACACTGGACGTTTACGGGCTGATGGATGGATGGATGGATATCTTCCTACTCGTATGTTAATTACTCGTGGTCGATGCAATATGTACTCCTCTACCACGGTACAAATTGCAAAAGTTATTGACAATAGTTTTATAAACGGCCACCTAACTAACGTTACCCATCTTTGAGAATGTTATTGTTGATCAAACGGTACTAAATGGAGTGGGTCCAGGTCCATATAAGTCTTCCCTTAAACGTTTTTTACAACATCTATGAGCAAAGTAAGGGTTAGTAATATTCGTAGCCGTTTAATTGTAGAAGTAAGAGAGACCATTGCGCCTCTTATGACATTTTATATAATAAAAAGGATTGAGTATTTCTTTGTTGGCTTATCTTCTTGTCTTATAAAAAAAGGTGTGTTTTATTTTGCATTTGATTCTGCATCAGTATATAGACGGTCATTCAACCTCTCGCCGTCTACTACTGGATATAGGTCTCCCGCCCTAAACTATGATGATAATTGTATTATTATCCTTACCACAAGGATAAACGTAAACGATATTTTTTACTTACTTGGGATCTTGCCAAATATTCAATGTTGATGATGTTCTCAGACGTGGCGAGTGCTCTACTGTTGTTGTTATTTAATTAAAACTGATAATTTGTTTGTATTGTGTCTCTCACACGATATCTTATTGTTGTTATGTCTGTAATAAAGTGCACGACGCGACGATATGTGAACGGTTTAATCCGCGCCATATTTATAATAACTATTAGCACTATCTCTATAATTATTTCTGTTAGGTGTTTTTTCACTTTATGATTTTTTTTTGTCATAATCCTGCATCAACTTTAGATATATCATTTTGAAGATTATTTCCACCCTTTAATGATATATAATAAATAAATATATCAAATTTATTTTAACAAAACGCAGTTGAAACTATCACGTGCCATTTGGTTGTAATATGTTAATAACGCCATCTATTGATATATCCTAATAAACATTATAATTTTGTCCAAAGTATGCTTAACAATTGCAAAATGGGGAAATAATTACTTTTTGAATATATTGTATAATATATTGCCCAGAGCTAACTCACACATGATATTCTACTATTATGGTATCAAGATCTATATATGTTGTTCATGTCGGTGTACGCGCCCGCGGGCTATACTCTGGCAGTTGTCATAATTAATGCGTATTGTTATGTCCACAATACAGTCCCGTTAGCTCACGTACTGTAGCTGACTAACACACTAGGATCTGGTAATATTTTGCATTGTACTTGAAAACTATATTGTATCGTAGTTTAAAGGGCATCACAGTAGAACTAAAACTTACTTTAAAATATAAAGTAGACAAGGGACTCGGTTTAATGCCTAATTTTTTCACCAGCGGTCGTGTTTCGATTCAATATTTATGCTTTATATATTTCATTTTTGTATAAAATCGCATATATACGTGAAAATCATATCCTAAAATCCAACATGGATAAAAAGAAAATAAAGTAAATATTTTTATTTATTTCTAGTGTCATAGGTGGTGACAGGTTAAAAATGAAATATGTCACGACCCATCGATTTTTTCGAGAGAGTCCAAAAACTGGCTAAGGTACCAGGTACGTAGGCAGCGATACTTCTCTTGAGACTCATAGTTAGTAACTGCGATGGTCAAACCGTCTGTCAGATGCTGTTGTGGTATCATCCCTAATATAGGAATGTCTATGTGGATCTCAATAGGATGGGTGGGTGGAGGGAGTGGAGTTATAATTTCTTAGAAATAAGTCACGTATTATGGTATATTCCCCTATCTGATTCAATAATATTTATGCGAATATAACTGGTAGTTTCTGATATTAACGCGTTCGTACGAACAAACTCCTGAGCTTTGTTATAGTAATATAGATAGGGTGCACGTGCGCCATGACTAATGCCTTAATGTGGTGGAATAAGGTGGTGGCAATATGTCAGCGACACCGGCATCTGCCTCGTCGTTAGTTATCTCAGCACTTAGGCGGGCCGCACGCTACTTGTGTACTGCGTGGTATACACAATGAATTGATGTGCCATTGCCGCAGAGTGTGCGGCCAACCATTAGCTGTCTTTAGTTATAAGTGCTTTCACTTAAAGTATTTGATTGTTTATACGAGGTAGTGATTAAAGCATCGACCTTCGCTCCAGATTATTGTCGTTTCGATTTCATAATTAATTTTATAGGTACGTTATAAAGTTTATCGGCGTATAATTTACTTGCTATCCGCAATATTTTATTTTTAAAAAGGCCAGATAATTATTTGAAAGGTACTGAAAGTTTAACTACTACATGTAACACCTTTCAGTATGTTTTCAATAAATAATTTGTTCATACAGTTAGTTACTTAACACATCCATTCACCGACTTATAGATTCTTGGATATTGGTCTTGAAAAGGATATAGCACAATACTCGTTACCCCTACCAAACGGGTTGGCGTTCGTAATTAGTGTAATGTACTTCTTATAAGAATGTTGCTGCTCGCTCCCGTGGTGTTCCTGCTCTGATACTCACTGTCCTTGTGTGGTGTGTGTCTGGTGTAAATACCCGTGCTGCTTACTTAGTTAGTTTTTGCGACATCATCATTAAACGATGACGATGAAAGATGTAACGATATATTGTATTCTTAACAAGTATGGAAATACATTTTCAGTGTTTAATAACTGTCAATAATGGTCCGACATTGCCTTTCAAGGAGTTTGTTATAAAATTAATTATCCAGACAGATTCAAAGTGGGTAGGTACCACCTAAATCTAAAATAATTGCTCTACTGAATTTTACCCTATTTATGTAAAAAAGTGAATGAATGAAACGGCACACAAATGAAAACCTCTATTTAAGTCGAGAACTGTCTGTTTAGTGATGTGCTATTATCGATAAAATAATACACAGAAATTTTATTTCTTATTAGGTTATTATTAGTCAATTCCATTTTAGTAAATGCTAGCAATACACGAGTGCAGATTTTTACTCGAATAAAATATTTTTTAAAGATATTTCCACTGTAATTCACCTACCACATGGGTTTTAACAATCACTCCGATTATTGCCGAGTCTAGAATTTAATTTGGATGAAATAAGTTTCAAAGAAATTTGCGCTACTTTTAATGCGACATTTAGTTTTCTAAATTTTGACTTTAAATTTTGATTCGAGTCTAAATTTTCAGCCAGATTTACCATGTTTTTCGACTTTTAGCCTAGTTATTTTAGAACCGGTCTACCGCATAAACAGTTTGAAGTGCTCTCCGAGGCACAGATTTGATATATACCCAAGAACATATTTTTCTATAGAACTCATATCCTGGTTTTCATCACTCATAAAAGAAAGGGGTTAATAAATTACTATTTAATATATAATATCGTAAATAAATAAATTCATAAGTAAGTGTCATTATATTTGAATGATATCTCTGTGTAATAGTCTATTGAACTCCCATACGACTACTTACTCTACTTTTTGAGTAGACCTTTCAAACCGTGCGCTTGCCTTCAGTGGCCCGTCCAATGTGTTAAGTTTTGGGACACGCATCTAATTGTGGTGCAGTACTGATTCCCGGTCGGACCACCAATATTAGATACTCTGGCTATAGTTGTACAAGAGGCGCAATATAGTATAATTGAAAACCTATAAAAGTAGGTTTATAACAATATTGTTTATAACAACAGTTGCCTAGTTTACATTTGTGTTGTAAGCACGGTACATACATATGTATGTACGATGCTTTCTATTATGAGATAAAATATTTTCATAAGCTATTTTATGTATAAATACATATTTTTACCATTCTTGTACTACTTGGCAACAAAGTAAGAACACAGTTCACTACCCTTTCTTCTGCCTGTGGCAAATGACGACTAAGGTATCCCTTAGTCGTAATATATATGGTGGTAATATACATGGTGGTAATATACATGATGAGAACTCATCATGCCAACGAATGAACCAAATGCTACGCTGATCAGATGAGCAGCATGGTGTACTGGATTAATTTCTCTTCCATTGTGGAGGAGGCCTGAGCTCAACAGTATTGTTAACTCAGGCCTTATAGGGTCTGCGATGATGACATGAATCATCATATGGGTTATTGCTTTAAATATATATTCTTATGATCTGTTTTGTTATTTCATCGTTAAAACTTTACGATGATATTTTAGTTTCTTTTCTTAAACTACAATCAACTGGTTATAGTACGTATGAGATTTTGTTAATCAATGATACAATACCATATTTTATTTATTTGTTTGTTATTTTGGGTTTGTATTGTTTAATCTATAAACAACGTTTATTACCTATTTGTTCGCAATTATTCATAATATAACATTTATAGTAAATACCAAAACAATAACGAATGTCTGAACACGTGGCATTCAGTACATTACATTTGGAACTGATGTGATCTGTAGAATTGAAAATTAATAATAAAATTATGAAAGTATAAATGGTATTCACCACCAGACAATCGTTTACAAACCAATATACCATCTAATATGTAGCAATTGACAGCGGAACATAAAACTGTTACGTTCGCAGGTGAAGCAAATTCTGGAAATTTTATTGCCGTTATTTTGAACACGCCAATAAAGTTAGATTTTATCGACGCACTCCACACACTATCAATTATTATTTTATTGGTGTTGCTTTGGTATGTCTGCTCCTAAAGATTTATATGTCTACCGACAAAATAATTTTATTTTATAAGTTCTGTATTGATGAATACAATTCCATTGATCTTGGGTCGTATAAATATTCTATTTCTATTCTCTTCTTCTGTAAAATTAAAATACATACTTGTTTGATAATAGCGCTTTAAACGCTAGTTAGAAGTGAAAAAGTAACAAACTGCGATAGCTTGAAATGTGAAGGGATACAGCAAATAATATTATTTGTTTCTGGGAACCTTATAAAACGAACTGCGAGGGCTCTCCCGTCTGACAAGCGTGATGACTGTAGCTTTCCTCCCTTTCTAGTGAGACTTGTGTCCACTAGTGGACATTAATAAACTGGTAAACCGATGATTGAAAACAACAATACGAAGACAAATCAAAAATGCATATGAAATATATTTTCAAGATAATATATTTAGTAGTCCCACTAGGTGGACTGATGACATTGTGAAGGTCGCAGGAAACCGTTGGGTGCAGGCGGCACAGGACAGTTGCGAATGGCATTCTCGTGGGGAGGCTTATGTCCAACAGTGGACGTTTACGGGCTGATGGATGGATGGATATTTAGTAAAAACAATCCACTAACAAAATTGTGCACAAGATTAAATATAATGTGATTGAAATGAATATGGCGACTGGACAACAGAAATCAGATATTTATTTAATCTAAGATTTCATACGTGGTTATGTACTATCTGTGTTTTTTATATACATTTTAAAAAAACGATTTTTTTATTATACTTTATGTAAAACCCGCTATTAACTGAAAGCTAACAGGAGCGAATTGAATATTTAACACATTAACAAGAAGGAAATAGAATTTCAGTATGAACTTCCCTTCTATTGTGATGATGGAATCTGTAGACGTCACTTATGATTTATGTGGGAGGTAAAGAAATACTAACAATACGAATAATTGGGTGAATATTATTAGTATAATAGTCCAAGTACATTTTGACAAAAAAGTAAGTGATGTAAAATTTTAACAAATTATCGATATCGATGTTAAAGGTTTCTCAACACTATTAATGTTATACGTCTTGGATGAAGTCCAGGCGAATGGGGCCGGGTCAATAAATATGTATGAATCCTACATGTCGTGTTTTATAAGGGATAATACCCGTGTTGTACTGTTTGTACTGACTACCTGATACCTCGGTGTGCAACAACGTATACTTATAGGGACCGAGCACATCTAAGTCACACACAGTACCTATTGTATATATAAATAGGTCGGCCGGTTGGTAGAATAACTTAATTTAATAATTTAGCTTAATTTATTTTTAATTGTTTGGAATTGATTTTTGATATTTATAGATATTTTCGTTTGATGACATACCAAGAATACTATATAGCACAATAATACAATACGTTATTATATAGAGTAAGGGGAAATCGTCAAGAATCCCAAGGGATTCGTTAAAACAGGTTAAGTAAGCATCAGGGTGGACCGCAGCGCTCTCTTCATCATCTTGTAATGCCAGCGCCTGTCAAGTCACCTTATACTTTCGTATCAATTAATAGCAGTCAACTGTTGTTAATAATGATTAAATTATATAATTATTGACGATTTGAACATTTTTGATAAGACTACAAGTGTTGTAGCCACTCGAGCATTAAGCTTACTTTTCACTCACAAATGCACTTGTTCATAAATTACTAAGATTCAGCATTTGCTAGGCTATTTATAAAAACTTATTTAGGAACGGAAAATCATTACCATATGAGGGACGACAACTCACAGTTATTGGAAATCCGGTCCAATCGAGTTATCAATTAGACCAATGTGGGTGGGCATCAAATTCGTTCGATTCATTCATTTTTTTAAAAGAAACCATATTTTTTTTTAAATCATTGTCAAACTAGCTGAGTTTCTTAATTGATCTCAGTGGTGTTTGCGTTTCGATATTGATTGTTTATTGAATTAATTTAAAGTAAGCTGCTATAATTGACAATACGTAAGCGCTTTCGCGGAGTTGGTACATAAATATTTGTCATGTTCGTATTGTTCGTTGAGCTGGTCGTAGTTCAATGTGAAGTATAATTATATTGTTCATTGCTATTATATAATGTATATATAATTATATAGTATATATATATACCAACTACCTATAGTGTTGCGTTATGACGGTGATTTAGATGAATGTTGTTACGATAAGAACTTATCGCGGCGCGTAAACAGTAATTACTTATTATTGTGGTTTGCTTTCAAATTATTTTTAATGTTTTAGTGGAAATTGTTCAATATATTAACAAAATTGTAGAAAATGTTTATACAAAGTAAAATTATTGCCTTTTTGCTGTAGACGAACAAGGCAGAATATTTAATGGTAGGTGGCTACTACCTCTCATGGACCTCAGCAATACTAGGGTTACAGCTAAGTCGCCATCTACCTTTTTTGAAGATGGACATGTCGTAGAACACAGGAAACATCGCAGTAGATAGTTCATTCTAAAGCCTCAATGTGTGATAGAGAATTGAACAGGCCGGCCCGCGTCTCTAGACAGAAAACTATCAGTGGCCCCCCACCATTAAAAACTGAAACAAAACCTGAATATTATAAAGTACATTATACATATTTCATCAAAACAAAATCTTATTACTTATTTATTAATTAACACAAGTTTTATTAGTTAAGTTACAAAGATAAAATCAAGTTAATAGCATTAATGAACTTAGAATTTTTCTTTCGCATTTTAATTAAAAGTTACTTAAATAAAATTTATGTCGTCTAAGATTTTTGTGAATACTTAAGTAAAATTGAAATGGTAATTGTGAATGGGACGAACCTTTGTAAAATAAAACAATCGGAGGAATGCGGCAATTGACGAAATTGTGGCGGAAGGTCAGGAGTACTGAAAACTAATGGGTATACGTGAACAAAGCGATGCGTGTGTGAAAAATAATAAATTATGCCTGAGGGCGATAAATTGTAATCCATAACTTTACTGCCATGTTTTTGGCAGCTAATAAGCTTGGAAAATTTTTGTTTTGCCGTAAACATACTACTTTCTGAACGTTTTCCTATAGCTGGGCTCGAGCCTTCTCCATGATAGGAGGGAAATTAACATAGTACTACGCCGGGCAGACCACTTGGTATAAGGGTTTGAGTATTCCTTCTGTTGCATAAGTGTAGGTATATATTATATTACTTGGTCATCCTTTAAGACATCCACGTGCAAGATAGGGGTGTAATATAAGGGGGTGGTGAATTGTATTCTTATACTGTCACCACACTGATTATTACATTGTTACAAAACTGTTTTTAAATATATTATTTTATTTTTATTTTATTGACGTTTTAAATATGGACACGGAAGTACTTTACAGTCAACTTATAGTCCGGTATTATCAGAATTGTAAAAATCAAATATAAACGTCTTAAAATTCGTAAAAAATGTTTTATTTTATAACCACTGAAACACAATAGCGTAGACTAAATGAGTCATTCAGTCTATTCATGAAATTAATATTCTACTTATCCACATTTTTTTAAATTTATAAATGTCACTATTGATGCGAGGTCTACGTGGGTCTACGCGTGAATGTGAGCAAAACCAAAATAATGGTCCTTGAAAGAGATGAAGCCAGAACAGATGTAAGAGTAACAATAGGTAATGATGTACTGGAGCAAGTGGATGAATTTGTATATCTTGGATGTGGATTTAGCCGAGATGGACGGTACACCACTGATATAGAGCGAAGAGTGAATGCGGGAAATAGAGTGAACGGAGCGTTGGGGCAACTTCTCGGCAGCCACCACCTCAGCCAGAAGGCACGTGTAGCAATACATAACGCAGTGCTTGTCCCAACATTACTGTATGGAAGCGAGAGTTGGGTATGCAAAAAAGAGTATGAAAGTAAAATTAATGCGGTCGAAATGCGATCTCTTCGGAAAATCTGTGGAGTTAGGCTGACCGACCGCATTCGTAACGACGACGTAAGAGAGCGAGTAGGTATGAAAGAGAGTATTGGTGTAAAGATGCGAAAGGGAATGCTCCGATGGTTCGGACATGTGGGAAGAATGCCGAACGAACGTCTGGTTAAGAAGATATACAATGCGAAAGTCGAAGGATGTAGGTACCGAGGGAGACCGAGACTAACCTACCTAGACCAAATCGGTCAGGTACTGAAGGAAGGTGGAGTTAAGAGTCTCCGAAACCGGCGAGCGTGTATGAAGAGAATTATGAATGTTGAGGAAGCGAGTGAAGTATGCAGAGATAGAGTTCTCTGGCACTCTGTTCTCTCTGCCTACCCTGCAAGGGATATGGCGTGATGATATGTATGTATGTATGCGAGGTTGGGTAGTCAGTATGCCAATCTGTGATATAAAACCTTGTTATCAAGTAATAAGTAATTTAAAGAATAATTAATATTTGTGACGTCATATTATTTACGTTTTTAATTACAGGCATTCGAAACATTATATTATTCACGCGAGGGGTTGTTAGAGCACGCTCTCGTGAGCTGAGAAGTGCGCACACACCATGAGCCACTCACCACTCACGGAGGTGAGAGAACGACACCATGACAATACCGTCAATTTTAATAAATATATTTTTGACATGTTTTGGTATTTCAATACATTATTGGAATAAACGAGTGTTTCGTTGATAGTCCCAATAGTAAAAAGAGTCCCACGAACACGGCAATAAAACTCTCTCAGGTAATTTATAAAATGAGTTCAGTAATCGGCTGACAATCCTGCCAATCATAATATTATAGGCTCAATGAAATTACTGATGATTTTAATTTACAATTTAGGTGGGCATTTTTAGGGTGCCGTATCCAAAGAGTAAATACGGGACCGTATTACTGAGACTTCGCTGTTGGTCCGTCCGTGCGTCTGTTACCAGGCTGTATCTCAAGAACGGTGATAGCTAGACAGTTGAAATTTTCACAGATGATGTATTTCTATTGCCGCTATAACAACAAATACTAAAAATAAAATAAAATTAATATTTAACGGGGGGCTCCCGTACAACAAAATTGATTTTTTTTTAGTTTTACGGAACCCTTCGTGCGCGAGAACAACTTGCACTTGGCCGAATTTCAATAGATAAGCGTATATCAGATTTTAGCGACATTAAAGTATTATCATTATTTATATTTAGATTTGAGCCTGATACATTAGAGTCACGGTCCATATACTTAGCCTCTGAACAAGTGACACTCTCCCCTTCAACGTCACTAAATATAGATCACGTAAATAATGTTAGTGTCTCCCCGTGCCGGTAGGAGGGACTGTGCCTACGTACGTACGTATATATACACAGCTGTGTGTGAGCAGCGCCTGCATATATTAATGTCTGACTCAGCACAAGCACCACTAAGCTGCTCTCAACGGCGTTTAGTATTCATTATTACTTGGCGCATTAAATTTTAAAATACCTCTGGCTTGGTGTGCGCTTAGTTTAGAGTATACCTGGTAATAATTCATCAGAGACCACAAGGGACCTCTGTACGTGCTCTCAACGCGCGTGCTATTCGGCCAAAACAGAAAAAGATAATAGTTTGAGTTACTATTACATTGACAAAATATCTGGTCATTCATTTTTCGTACACTTACTTTGTAATAACAATTTTTCAAATGATATTACTTATGAGATTGCTTTGAATTTCTAGTCCACAACTTTATTGTCGTAAGTTCAAGAGTGTTTAAGCAATTGCCACGCACTTTGAAATGAAAAGTTCGTGACGACTACGTATAAATACGCAATATAGGTGTCACTTAAGCTCTTCTTCTCGCGAAAAATGAGATATACCCTTTACTTTTGGATTTTACAATTTGATCTGATTGATTTCAAAAATTTCTTTTCTAACGTGTGCCTTAACGACAGGTAGTATTTTTTTTTAAATATCCCTGCATTAATTGTAGTAATATAATTATCAAAATATCGCTATATAAACTGTTATATACTGATATATATCTATATATGTTACTGTATGTATGTTTACAATAATTATGTAGGAATATATAGTCGTGTGTAGACGGTACGCGTCATGCCACCAATACACATAGACGATAAACTGTGTGTAATACGTATATGTATACACATATATATGTATAATCATTTCCTTTGTGCCGCGTCCACACTGAGCAAACTGTATGTAGATAACTTTATGAATATTTTATCTTATTAGTACTTGTACATAGATGTAGGAACGGCATTGTATCGTTTCTAAATAAATATTTTTACATCATTCATTCTGCCCTTATTCCTGTCACTAGGGGTCGACCTAATATGTACTCAAACATAATACAAAAGTTATTAGTAATAATTTTATGACTGGTTGCCGGAACCTCCTTGGAAATGTAATTGTGGACCAAACGGCATCAGATGAAGTTGGCTCAGATCGATGTAATGCTTTTTGTCGTCTTTTACAATATCCACGAGCAAAATAAGAATTGCTAGTATTCGTAGCCGCTACCGCAGAGCTAAACATCGTGTAAACCAATATTATTATCGTTTAAAATAATATTAATATAAGAAAAAACGAATGTCAATAAAGACAAGACACTTATGGCTAAAGTTTTTTTAAATTATTAGAATATTGTTGTATTTATTGTTGTAGCTGTGTGGTAGCGGTTACAAACATTACCAACCCTCACCTAGCTCGCAGATGTCGTAAAAGACGACTAAGAGCCTTATAACGACCTGAGCCAACATCATCTGATGCCGTTTGGTCAACAATTACATTCCCAAGGAAAGTTGACGTGTGACAGGCGGCCGGTCATAAAACTATTGCCAGTAACTTTTACAGTATGTACTATGAAAGAAGAGTACAAATTGTATCGACTCCAAGTAATTAGGATAAGATATTTATTGTTGATTCAACATTTTGTGGGCTTGACTTACCTTAAATGGTTACTCTTACAAATGGATTGCCAATAAATGTTGGCTCAAATTCATAGGTTACTATAAAAATCGATTATGGCTGAGAGAATACTGTTTGTGACAAACAGTTAGCCTGGTGCAAGTGTGTCGTAGTATACATAAACCGTCGTCGGTATGTTTGCGGAATGAATCAGTGCAACGTTTGGCAGCCGGTCACGCTTTATCGATGTTAAATGCACTAGCACCAGTACATACGGTCTACGTACACACTCACGTATTTATACGTAAATGTTTTACTTCAGACGTGCCATTGTGAATGATTTATTACAACAAGTTTTCAAATTAATGTAAACAATCTCTACTATTATTATATATGACTGCACAGATGACGTAGGTGGTTAACATACTGTGTATAACGTGCTAGGTGTTGTGGGCTCAATTTCCACGTAGGAAACTTTAATCCACAAAAGGTTTTTTGCAAATTTATATTATTTATTATTATGTACTCGTACTAGCCCGCGACTTTGCCTGCGTAAAAAGTAACTCTCCCAAGGAACATATTACCGGCACAAAAGTATCCAATTAACAAATATCCAAGAATTCTATTCAATTCTATGTATGTGCTAATTTTTAATTAAATCTGGTTACACGTGATTGAGTAAACAAATATTTAAACATTCAAACCTTTTCACAAATTTTCACATTTATAATATAAGTAATATAATATAAATAAAAAGTTAGAGGACAAATCCTGCAGGACACTTCTAACCTTTTTTTTCCCCTTATGGTGGCAAATGAGCAAGCAGCACACCTGATAGTAAGTGTCACTGCCACCCATGGACCTTTGCAATACTAAGGGTATAACTAGGCTGCAGCCTACCATTACAATCCCCCAAACGCACCTAGTTGGGCTTCTGGTTCTCTCGCTCACCGAACGAAGCGCAATAGCACATTGCCACTACTCAGACGTCGATCTTCTGCGAGAGTGTGGTACTACTCCGGACGGACCGGTCCGCGGCTGTAGACAGAAAACTGTCAACAGTGTGATCCTACCACCAAAAAATTCTATATTATTAATTTATGCACTTTTCTATTTACAATATTCAGTGTATCAAGTATCAAATAATTCTTATCAAATAAGTGCTGTGTGATAGCGGCTACGAATACTACCAACCCTTGCTGTGCTCGTGGGTGTTGTAATAGATGACTAAGAAGGCATAAGTCAACATAAGGCTTTATATCGACTTAGGCCAACGCCACTTGGTACCGTTTGATACTCATACGTCGACCACAAGTAATTGGGATAAGAGCAGGAGAATGATAAATACCAAATTATCCAATTAATTATATAATTAGTCTAAAGTGTACCGACCCTTATATAATATACATTGACATATGAAGTAAGATCATTTGTGTCAGTTGTGTGTGTGTGTCGCACGCATAGGCGTGTGTCGCGTGTCCGTGTGAATGAACAACAAATGAACTAAACCATATTAAATTTATGATATGAAAGTAAATAGAATTGAATGTAACACCAAGTTTGTGTGACACACATATAGTGTGTGTGATGGCAGCTGTGTATACAAATAGTACTTGTGTAGCTTAAGGGTGTTAAGAGTTTTACATCGATCTAGAATTTATCTGATGCCATTTGGTCAACAATTAAATTTCCTAGAGGGGTTGAAATCAAGTAGACGACTGATCATACCGAAGACAAAGATCAGATACCGGTGGCTAGCTCGCAAGGCGAAGAGAGGAGTTTTGCATGGTGGGTCTATGCTATAGGGTCACGCGCCGTCTCTCCCGTTACCCCGGACCGATTTGGCGAGGCGAGACCACATCCATAGCACAGCAAAAAAAAAGCTATTGTCAAAACTATTTGCAGTATGTACGATAGAATACATATTGCGTCGATCATAAATGAGGTAAGAGCAGGATAATGATGATATGGCGTTGTATTGAAAGCATCATTCTCTCTTATAGTGTCGCGGGTTCGATTTTATGCAATCCACAAAATATGATTGTCCGTGATTTGTATTCCTAAATTGTCTGTTTGTGAATACAATAATTTGTTCCTTAGTAGGAGATGCTAGTTTGAAAACAATTTCTTTTTAAAATTTGGATAAAATATTACACGTCTATTGGCATTTCTTGATAATGACTATCAAATAAGTTATTATAGAGAGTATAATAAAGAAATACATAAGAACGAGATGTGAATGAGAAATTGACGATGGTGGTGTCAACGACATCACTGTAGCTTAATTTATGGAGCAATTGGAAAGGATTGCCACTATGATTTTAAGACTTACCTATAATAATGTCCTTCCGTGTGGTGACGGAGTAAGAATACAACTCACCACCCCCTGTCTTACCCGTGGGTGATCGTACGAGACGACTAAGGCATATAAACTGCATGTAACATCTATGCGAGAGATAGAAAACTCGAAACAAAACCCTATACCAACACGCCTGACGAGCGTGGTATAGTAGGTCATTTTCCCATTATGGAGGAGGCTCGAGCCCAACAGTGGGACATTTATGAGCTGAGATGATGATGATGATAATAATGTTTCTTTTCTTTCATAAATTGGGTTTTAATTTAAAAATAATAATTAATTAAACTCAGTTGCAATAAAAAAAATATATCATTCCGAAAAGCTTAGGTTTAATACCATCATAAATAACAAAACTTTATTAAATGCAATTTGGAAATTAACGTTGAATTGAGCTCACTGATAAAGTTCATATCATGTGAATAGCGGATAATTGTAGCTTAGAAACTTGTTACACGGTATTGATCAATATTGTGACGTGCATAATGATAGGAAATGATACTACTTCTACGAGAGTTCTTAGTCTAACTGTTGGAGTTCTTTCTTAGGTACTCATGAACGCTGTAAAATACTAAAAAAGAAAAATAATCTCTGGAATAGCAAAACCAAAAGAAAGCGTCTGTGAATAATCCATAAAAAGTGTTTTCACGTGTTATATTAATTAATTTTGATGGCATTTTATGTATTGTGATGCGTAGGAAGTAATAAGGTGTACTGAATATGATATAACAATGCCTTACATACGTTTATATTTTGTTACTAAAATTGCCAAAAGATATCTTTAACATTGTGGCCATGGCACTATTGAAGGCGATGATTTAACATACTGTCTGACAGTGACTTTAAATAAAGACAATTTAAAAAAAATGGCTTAAATGTCTTAGTAACCAAGCCATAAACTAAAAAAAAAAACTATATTTTTATGTAGCATCGCCGGCTTTATTAATAAATACAGTGAGTAGTATAAATGTGTGGTGTTATCGTTGGTGCACGTGTGGCGTTGTGATCGATGACGTCATCACCGTGACGTATAACACGCCATCTATCAAATACACAACTAGATCACACTTCATATAATTAAAGCTGTGTATCGAACATATATATAATTAGCTAGTTTCCTTACGTAAGCCTGAGATGTCATTTCATTTTCTTTTATTTATTTTGCATTTTTGTAGGTTTATGTTTGTAATGTCAAAATAACTATTTTTGCCTTATATGTATAATATGACAAAAATAAAGTTTTTGAAATAAACTTTATATGCGAGTACTTTGAAATTCTTATGCACAATCTTTGTGTGTCGTAACTCGTAAATGTTGGCAGTAATTGTGTCGAATACAGTAACGGCAATGTCTCGCTTGACTTTTTGTATCAGAGATGAGTCAACACACACTCTTCCCTCGCATATCATTTTAAGTAAATAAACGAATGATAAACAATCTATTCTATTCTAAATTGATTCTGATTTTTTGGGACTAATCCCACCAAACATTTCTACCATTGTAACTCCTGTAAGCCAAGATCCACAATGGTCTCCATAAATGACACCGAGGTTTGACCCTCGGGCAGTCCCGGGATATGATTTTAATTATCTTGGGACACGTAAAAAAATTAATTAGAAAAGGTTAAATAGGAGGAGTTGGAAAGAGTGATTCCACTTCACAATTCTAAATTGATTCCACTTCTAAATTGATTCTTGAAAAAATATAATGTTAGCATGTAATACAAAAATTTCACTTCTAGTGTGTTTATGCGACATACTCTATCTAGTTTCTGATCTATCCGCTGATTTTTTTATAAGAAAGGGATGAAGATATATTTTATTCTAACCTAAAAATTTAACATAATGATTTCTGTTGTTCACACGAGTATTACACATTTGCAATAAAACTATTTTTACAGATTCTATAGCATTTGTATTTGATTTTTAATTTCCCGATATTTCGAACATTTTATTTAATATTTTATTTTGTATTCAAGGTCACGGGACGACTGACCATTAACGCTTTAAGTTGTACGAAAATAATTGTATCCCAAAATTTTTTATTTAAAATTAGTTTTTATAAATTAAATTATCATGACTGAATTGCTAACTCTCAGTTAATTCTGAGAGCTGTAGAGAAAACTTCTCGAAGCTTTTATTGTACAAAATTCACAGTAAAACGTTTCTGTAAATAATAATTGTAATAAACTCGCCAACATTTCTCGTATTATTACAAAGTTTAGTTACGTTGTCAGCTAAACCTTAATGCAAACACAATTATATACTTAAACAAAGCTGGTTATTATATACACCGAGATTATATTATATAACCTTAATGCGGTATCAACTGAATGAGTAGTTACACTTTTGACAATCTATATTGTCTGATGCGGTGGAATATTATATTCCTAATCCACCCCCACCACCTTCATTCTGGCAAGGAAATGATTTTTGAATATATCTCATGCCACTTAAATTTCGAATATTGACGAATCATCGACTAGCCCGTTAGGGAACCCGTAGTAAGATAGATCGCGCGAGGGTCTTGGAATTTTGTTCACTGACACATATGATATTACAGGTAAGGGTAATCTATCGGGTTGGCTATTGCATGGTCAAACTAATTAGCGATAGGGAGGTCAATGGTCCAGATTATGGAGCTCACACGCTGCTCCTGCCTTCCTTACTTGGCGAAGATTCAGGCAGGGTGGGTCTACTAGACTCTGTTAATAAAGAAACACCTACTGGATTTCTGTTTATGCTTTCTCGGATACAACAACAACAATGTAAAATCCATTAATAATTACTAATTCTCTAAATAATGACTAAGTTGTGAACGAGCTGATCCCAAATGCGCCAAGTTGTACTCGACATTTCCAAGAGCTTTAATTACCAGTAATAAAGGCACTCATGAACATGTACTGCAGATAATAAGTGATTATTAGTCACTCGTATTTAATGAAAGTAATTTTATCACTTCGCGAATGAATGAGTGAACCTATTCTATTGTTTTCTATTGAAATTAATACAATGAAACGGGGTCATTTCTTCAATCTCGACTGTATACTTCTGAGTTACAGTAATCGTTGGTCAAGTGCTTTATATAAATAACTGCGTCATCTTTGCGTAATGCTGTAAGTTTGATTCGTAAATATTTTATCTTTACACGACGCGCGACGTAGTAGTTCTTTGTCTCAGATAGTATACATCCCACGGCTGGGCTCGAGCCTCCAATGGAAAAGAAAGTGATTTATTTTGCTAGAGTAGTTAGATGGACTGGTATAAGTTTTTATTTTGCTTTCATTCTCTATAGACATATAATATGCCTTATTAAACTTCTCCTATGATGGAATTATTTCTATTTAAACATATTTTTATTAAATATGGATGAGAAACTAAAGGTTTATTTTTATTGAGGAAGATTGACTCTATAATTATCATAGATATATTCGTAACTTAGACTGTTGGCTTGGACTAATATCTTACCAAGTTATTCGAGGCAATGACGCGTGATACATATCTCTTGTACAACGTATTATAAATCTTAACTGGAATAATATTTTTATAGTTATATTGAATATAACTGTTCATTTTTCATTTGATCAATTATATTTTATTTGAAATAAAACTATTTTTCAAGGATTCTATTTATACGGGATAATATTGTATTTGTTTTTAAATTTCCCGACGTTTCATAATGTTCATGTTCACGGGAAGATTGTCGTCGCATATACGGACCATGAGCGCTGTAAAGTGTTTGAAACGTCGGGAAATTAAAATCAAATACAAAAGCGATTGAATCCGTAAAAATAGTTTTATTTCAAATGTGTAATACTCACGTACATATCAGGACCCGTTATAATTCTATTTCATCATCAATAATATTATAATTTGAATATATTATATTAATTTATAACATCATCTCACCTCAGCTCACACACGCCCCACTGTTGGGCTCGAGCCTCCTACAAACGGGAGGAATGTTAACCTACTATACCACGTTGGGCAGGCGTTTTGGTATAGACTTTTGTTTGGAGGTTTTCTTCTCTTGCATAAATATTATATGCGTTTTATATCTCTTAGTCATTTCTTACGATCACCCACGGGTAAGATAGGGGGTGGTGAATGGTATTCTTAGTCCGTCACCACAAGGAAAATAATAATTTAAAGTATATTTAACAAATAAAAAGTAAAATATCGTATATAATACCGTCTCTAATGGCAATGTCACACGAGCCCCACACGCCACCAGTTACCACGGCAATGAACAATCCGCGCACATAATTTATCATTAACTCAAATGAATGTCATTATAGAAATTTTGGCCGCCATGCTTCGTAAATATCGCTATATTTTGGCAATTTTACAGAACATTTGTACATAATGTAGCTTATGTTTTATTGTAGTTTATATAAGGACATACCAGCTCGTGTCCAGGCTCTCTTCGTCCTACTGGGATTACACTGCATTTACAATAGGAGGGCAATTGATATACTATGTCACATTAGTATATGGCTTTATTTTGGGTTTCCCTACTCTTGCATAGATGTAATCTGCATATATATATATATATATATATATATAGCAAAAAAGGGGGTAGTGAATTTTATTCTTACTGCGTTATAATACAGTGGAATGTATGTGCTACATAAATAACTATGGAGTTTCATTCAAATTTGTTTAGTATTTTTCTCGTTACTGCAACATATTGATAAAAACTCACAAATTCATAGAATAAATTTATACTTGCGTATAACTAAAAGTTATTTACACTAGCTGCCATGTTTATATTGAACGGAGATAAGGGTATGAGGACTGAAGAATATTTTATCAGTTGCCTTTCACTTATTACTATATATTTTTTTGTATAATATTCGACGAGACCACTCATTGTAAATACGTGATCTGTATACCATGTATATAGCACAAGTACTAACCCGTGGTTTGTTCGTAGATGTGTATTTGGTTGTGAATGTTTTCCTAAATATATATATACATATAATACAACTGTACCTGTGACGTCACTTTGTATACATATATATAAATAATATAACCGTTATATATACTTTATATATTCACGACTTTTATATACGTGTAGTGTCTCAGTGTTAGTCAATTTGGATGTATTTATAAAATAAAAAAAAAACAATGTCTCAACCTCCACAACCCGGTTTTGTGCCTGAGAAGGTGCAAGAGTTTAACCGTAGAGCTTCACAAGAAATGTCTGAGGCCATCACTCATCAGAAAATGCGACCACAAGATACACCTAAGAAGGAAATCCATCAGAATGGTGGTGATAAACCTCAATCATCAGATAAAACCAAAGACGAAAAGTCTAGAGTGGAAAGTGGATATACCAGACAGAACTTGGACAGTAAGAATCCATTTTCTCCTCACTTTTATCGGAGCAGTAGCAGGCCGCATGGCCATTTTGAAATGGGGCCTCGTGGACTGGACTATTCCCCGCACCGAATGGGAATAGATTTCTCAAACAGACTTAGAGACTATGGACCTCAACGTTCCACTTCCATTCACGGCCATGAGCTGACTGATGGCCCAATGAAACCTGAATATCTCGGTCATAGGAGCCATTTCGGCAGTCAAATTGTGCCCGGTGGAATCAACCATCCGGACGTGGTCTTCAGGCATGATCATTACAATCAAATGGGTTTCTCCCCTCCAAGAAATTCGAGATTCTCCTCTCAGGAATATCTGAACGCTCCAGGCCATTATAACAGATGGTCAGATTATAGAGCGGAGTACAAACAGCGGCGTCGTTCTCAACAAGACCTACATTCATTGGGACAAGGTGCTGAATCAGGTATTTATACTTTAAATTTCTATTTGTAAGCTTAATAATAATAAAATAAAGCTAAGGCTTTTGGAATGAACTCTCTGATTCGTAACACAAAAGCTAGGTAGAACTAATTCTTTCGAGTAGTCCTTAAAATTGGCTAGAGTTGCTTTTTGGTGTGGTGGAAAGTTAACAAAATAATATTAAACAACACCCTGCACTAAGTAATTAATCATTATCTATCCTTTTTTTTTTTTTTAGGGGTGGGTTATGGTCGGCGCTCTTCTCGCACCACTCCGTCCGGGGCGACAGAGGGGCGTACGCACGCATACCCGTAACCCACCCACGAACCTCGCCTACGTCGTTGGACCGGCCACTGGAGCAGCGTGAACTTGTCGTCAGTGGCCGGCCCGACGGAATACCCCCCCGGGGCGGACGTCGCTCCCTCCTCGCGCGGTCAGCCTCTCGGCGGGTGACGGACTAATACCCCGGTCCAGTCACCCGCGGCCTCGGCTAGGGCGGCATCAGGCGCAGGTAATCGCGCCTACGCCGCCCCAGTCGCCGGCGGCGGCTCGCGTCGTCGAGGAGACGCTCCTCGCGCACGCGCTCCGCCGCCTCCTTCCGCGAGACTACTGCCTCGCAGAAGGCTGCGACCGCGTCCCAGTTCCTGACGCTGATTTAATCATTATACTGCTGGAGACTTCACAAACATGTAATTAAACGGACAAATATTGCATTCAGAGTCGGAACAATTTATGGATCGAAGTGTTATCCCATGCAGGAATCGAACTCATGACACTGGCATGATAGGTATGTATCATACCACATCGCCACTTGTGCAATTAATGGGTTGATGTCGATAGATACGTTGAATTTTTCATCTTATTTCTTGCAGATGTCGTTAGAGACAATAAAGAAATGTAAGCGTAGTAACAAGGAAAGCTCTATGACGATCCTATTTGTTATGATAAAAAAGTGTTGCCAAAAAACTTCAAAGCGTAAACTTATCCCCAAAAAGATTGAGTGGGCTCTCTCAAATGTAAGAAAAAAGGATTCCTTATAAAAACTGGCTCAAGTTTTTGCAATTTGTAAATTAAAGGCAACAGAAAAAAGGCTTCTGTGTACGTAAATAAAAGTTTAACTTAATTAAAAAGCTCACGAGAAAACGTAAGCGGCTATTAAATATAGTTCGCTTTTTTACCTCTAAGTTTTTGACATTATGGATATTTGAATATACTAAATAAGGTCATATACATCGTTAATATCCCAACTCTGAACACTGATATGATTTCTCCAGATAATCCCACACGATAGTTGAAGACATGGTCGATGTCTTAATCACTTAGATGTGTAGCTTACTTACGATATGCCACTTATCCAATTAAGGCAAGTGGTTATTTGTCTCTCCTCGATGGCTTTAAATCTAATTGGGTGACACAATTCTCCTCCGTATAGTTTTCGAAGGAAAATGGTCTATAATACAAGATTTTTTCCTATAAGCTTAATTTTTTTGAAAGGATTAATAATATATATTTTTACGTAAAACGTAACGTAAACTCTTAAGGGATCATAATAAGCATTCATATCATTAATTGCGATCACCACCACACCTATCAGGCGTAAATTTTGTGGAATTATTCTGTCTTAAGGATGGATGGAGATTTCTAATAGTCAATTTCGATAGTTTAATAAATAAATTTATCTTAGTCTTCCTATGTGAAATGCTTGAAATAACATATTGATGGATTTATATGTTATGACGTCAAAGATTCCCTAGGCCAGTGATCGGCGACCTTTTCATAGGCAAGGGTCATTTATGGCCAAAATAAAGTAAATACGGGTTTTTTTTGTGTGTTTTAGCTGTTAGCCGCAGATAGCCTTGACAGCTTTAGGCGGACCATGGGTGAGCGCTGAGGGCTCTCAACCCGATTGAGGGATTCGATAATGGCCTCGCGGGCCGTGTAAGCTCTTAATTGAGCGAGTGTGATATCGTCGTCGCGTCGTAATCGTCGATGACGTGCCGCGGACGTCGGATTTTTGAATTACGAGAGGGCGTGTAGGAAGCCGCCCCAACCACTAGTGGGTTGAGGTGTGTCATGGCAGAGTCAAAGTAGCTCTGGGCGCACAGTTTCATAAATTGCCTGATGGTCGGTAGTTCGAGGTCGACATGAAGATCGACGTTTCGTATGAACCACGGTGCTCCCGTAGCTCGGCGCATGAACCTATTCTGAACTGTCTGTAGTCTGTGGATCCTGTGTGCCTTAACATGCGCGAACACTACGCTAGTATAGGTCATGATTGGCCGTATGCAAGCGGTGTATAATCGGACCTTGATGCTCAAGGTTAATTTAGACCTAGTATTTATTAAACTATGGAGGCGTCCCATCACGAAAGCCGCACGCGCGTGGTCTTGCCTTATGTGAGGGGTGAAGCTGAGTCGGTCGTCAAGGGTTACACCTTGATATTTGGCTTGCCTGCTCCAAGTAACAGGCTTGTTAAACATTTTAAGTAAATACCGTTAAAAAAGTTAAGAAATAAAGGCATTCCTGCAAAATTTTTATTCAATAGCTGTCGTACGTTCGAGTAGAGCCGGGTGACGTCCTCGTCTCCCGTACTCTCTCCTACTGAGTGCCTGAGCATGAGCGGGAATACGTCAATTTTGGTTCACAACACATTCTCACTTTAAATATGGTATATGCCATATACATATTACGCATGCACAACTTAATTTCCTCTTATATTCATTTAAAAAAAAAAGTCACGTGCCGTCAGTAATAGTTCTGCTCCTAACTTCTTGCTTGTAGCCATACATGCTATATCCTATGCCTTCATGGGTTCGATCCCTATTCAGCACCACGTGTTCTATGTACGACTTATAAATGGTTCCGAATCAGCTCGCACTTTATGTTCGTTAAAAAATGTGTAATGTCCTCCGCGACAAAAGGATTTATTCCTCACCGAGACGTATCATAAAAACAGAACTAATACATTGGTCAAATTTTGATAACGCATTTATCAAAATATTATTTTACATAACTCGGCATCGAATCCTTATAAATTTCGCGTATATCTAATACTTGTCATAACTATGCCTGTATTTTTAGCTAAATTGGATTTTTATGCGTTGAGGGTGACATCGAAATTTTCAGTTTCACATTTTACTGCCTTGGAATAGAGTCTAAAGTTGTTAATATTGTTTAGATATGTTATGACAACATTGAAAACAGGTGTTACTATAAAACGGTGGGGCGAAGGGTGCGGTCGTATTACGGTATTAGGAGGTTGGAGCTATTTTATAGTTCGGAATCACGTTAACTGTAATTTATCAAGGCCCTTGTTCGCTATGACGTCATAACTCAAATGTAAAGAGACATCTAATAACAAAAGTCTAAATCTTTAACGAAACTAAAAGCAAAGTAATACAAAATATCACCATCATGTTATACATAATAAATCCATTGCTGGGCTCGAAGTTCCTCAACAATAGGATTCCTTCCTATTGTTGAGGAACTCCGAGCCCAGCAGTGATTGACGAACTAGACCACCACCGGTCAGACAGTTTGGTGTTTTACCTTGAGTTTGTTCTTCTCTTACGTAGTCGCTATCTGCATATTATATCTTAGTCGTATTTGACGTCACCCACGGGTAAGAAAGATGGTGGGGAATTATATAACTATCTCCACACGGAATGTATAATAAATGATTTCATTTATTTTGACCTAACAGGACAACGTAGCGCAATATTTTTTGCGATCCGCGATTTATTTTTGAGTCTGGGTATAATTTGTGTAAGTTAATTGTATAATTATAAAGTATACAAGGATAATAAAAAATACATTTTAAACGTATAATAAATTGAATTAAAAAGTGTTGTCACTGTCAAAAGCATCAATGATAAATGTATGTGGGCATAGAGAAAGTTAAATATTGTATCCCATTTACTGAATTTTTCAAATACGTATAGTGTTGTGAGCTATCATCGTGTATTTGACATTACATTGTTTTTGTATTGTGTTATACAAAGTGATTTGTAGTTGAAAGCCTTTAATATTTCATGAGCCCTGAGCCGTCCGCTTTGGCCCTCATATTTAATCCTCTGCTAAAACTCGTTGTAAATCAAGTTAGTTAATACTTTATCATAAAATTTCTTAAATCATATTTAATTTAGCGAAACGTTAAAAGTGATTCATTCATTATTGTTTTATTGATCTCAGCATATATAGAACAATTGACAGACGTATTATGTCACGCTGGTTAGACGAATTGGTATAGAGATTTATTTAGAGATTTTTCTTCCCTTGTGAAGACGGTATTCCCTATATTATTACCCTTCTTTTTGCAACAAAGTTTAAAAAATACAAAAAATAGAAATCCCTGTTATATGTAATGTGTAAATAATGTATTCAAAATTTAACAAAAGGAAATTTATATAACGTATTGTGTATAGAGTTATAAACATTTAATATAACATCAAAGCCTTATAAATATAAGTGTATAGGAGGGGATGTTCCCCGGCCGGCGCTACCGTAGCGACCTCTACCTCAGGCGCCTCGTATAGTACTGTGTGTGTGTGTGTTATTGTTGTAACCGACTGCTAGAGAGAGTGTTTTCTTAAATCTCGAGGCGAATGAAACATGTTATTGTTATATTAATAAAGTAAACTGACTTCTATGTAAAATTGTTGATGGTTTAGTATTTCTAACAACACAAATATAGGCTAATGTTTACTAAGTATTTACACAAAGTTCTAAATACTGTTATTTATCGTTTAATGAATTGTACACATTTTGTAGAAAGATACTTACATGTTGGTGGTCGCTAATGTTATTTTTTATAAATACAATTTTTTTTACTTATTATTATTATATTTTAGTACATACATACATACATATCATCACGCCATATCCCTTGCAGGGTAGGCAGAGAGAACAGAGTGCCAGAGAACTCTATCTCTGCATACTTCACTCGCTTCCTCAACATTCATAATTCTCTTCATACACGCTCGCCGGTTTCGGAGACTCTTGACTCCACCTTCCTTCAGTACATGACCGATCTGGTCTAGGTAGGTTAGTTTCGGTCTCCCTCGGTACCTACATCCTTCCACTTTCGCATTGTATATCTTCTTAACCAGACGTTCTTTCGGCATTCTTTCCACATGTCCGAACCATCGGAGCATTCCCTTATATTTTAGTAAAGATTATAAATAACTAATACGAATGTTGGTACAACACTAAAATTAAATTGACATTTTAAATTAAACTAGTTTTTGCCCGCGACTTCGTCCGCGTAAAAGCATAGGGTTTTTAAGCTTTTTATTTCATTATAACACATAGATTATTATCTAAACGCGCTTTTTTTTTTAATATGAAATGATTCGTATATTTTATAACTAAAATGTTCTTGTCCTTGCGATTTCATATTTTGTACTCCACGTCCCTATGAGGTCGTTTACTGAAAGTGCATGACCTCTCTAAAGCTTAGAAACCTTGAAATGCCGTACTAATATAGTACGGTGACTTTTGAAACATTCTTTAAAGAGTATTTGCATTGCTCCAAACTTGTATGTGAGTTCAAACTTTTTTGAATAAAATCAGATTGAGTTTTCAAATATATGTCAAAATAAAATGTAATTTAAATCAAAAACAATAGGGAGTATTAATATCAAGTTCGATACAAATCACCCCAAAATAACTTTCTACCCCATTTTAACGCCGTTGGGCAATAGATTTCAAAAATACGGAACACGTCTTCAATATGTTCATGCAAAATTTCAAGTAGATTGGACCATGAAATCACGTTGTTCCATACAAACGTTATCCCCCTCTTTCACCCCTTTAGGGATAGAATTTCGGAAAATCCTTTCTTACCGGATGCTTACGTCGTACAAAGAACACACCTTCCAAGGTTTAAGTCTGTAAGATCAGCGGTTTAGGCTGTGCGTTGATCAGTCAGTCAGTCATTCAGAACAAAGCATATTATATAGTATAGATTGATTTCTTAAACAATGGCATATTGCGAGCGTGTTCTTGATGGCTAGAGTGCTGCGTCGGCGAAAGGGGTTGCTACTGTGTGATAATGCGATTGAGGTTTATATTTTTAAAGTTTTTGTTTTGTGTCTCACAGAAAAGTCACGACTTGCAAGCTTCGGACCTGATCAGGAAATGGCTATGTATAGTATTGGGACTAAGGTGAATAAATATCATAGATCTTAATGATAGAGGTTGTAGTGTACCTACTCTTAATTTTAACTATCCCAACATTAAGCCATTGACGTTCATTATTGTCCATCAAGGGATGTAATATCCATATACATATAACATCTATGCAAAGAGCGCACTGATTTAAATAGCAAACTTTTAACCCTTCATCAAGGAGATATAAAGTTTATTGAAAAAAAAAACACCATAAAATGGTTCTAATTAATTAGTAAAGCTAAACGGCTCAATAAGTTCCTGGTTTTGTAAGAAGATTATCTTACGGATGGCACATGGCTTTCAAACAATCTACAGACCCCTTTAAATGTAGCTAAGACTTTGGGTTAACGTTAAACTTTAACCTATAAGTGGTGTCCCGGTAAAGTTCACAAATCTCTTAGTGGTGCCTTAACATTGACCCGGAGGTTTAGTGGCCGGTCGTCGACCCCAGGGCGGTATCGATCTCATTCATGCGTGTACCGATACGTGCCGCCGAATGCACTTTGTGCCGTACCGCCCGCGCCGGCGACGTTACTGCTTTGATAATATGAACCATAGTATAACAAATTTTGGACACGGATTTCAAATCGTAATATTTTAATAGTTTTTAGTTAGGATTATTTTGATAATTATTTATTGTCTAATAAATATTTAAATAAATATTCAATATAATATGTGTATGAGATATTTTTCATAGTTTAATGACTTTAATCTATATGTATAAAAGTGGATGTTTGTACATATGACATCGCTAAACTCAGAAACTATTTGCCCGATTATTATGAAAATAGGTGTGTATATGTATTTTTTTATGGAGAACGTTTATATGATATCCCATTTTTTTATGATTGATGCAACTCGCCACCAGGTGGCGCTGCAGTATATTGACTTCTACACACCAACCACTGGGCTGGGTTTGCTAGCATAATGTATAATTCGATATTCTCGCAATACTTCTTCAAAATAAGGTTATATATTTATAATATTAGTGATTTGTAAAAGAACTTCTTCAATAAATCACTAATATTATATTTAAGTATTATTTTATTACATGTACAATAATTACATATATAGTGACACGACACAGCACTATATTGTATAATACTATATTGCACTTCACTACAGTTCAGCAACGACTGATCTATACGCGGCGGCCATCTTGTATACATAATTTCTCAAAATGGCCGTTACCTGACAGGTGTGCTTGACGTCTTTTGAAACTACCGCTAATTTAAAATAAAATACAAATTTATAACCCAACGTATTCCTTCCCTATCGTCATTGGACATCATTCTTAACAATAATTAACATTACAATATTTAACTGTATTAGTAATGAGATAACATATACATATATCATAGTATCACAGACGACCATTGACATTGAAACTTCTTTTTTTTTATTGCGTATGGTGGCAAACGAGCAAACAGCACACCTAATGGTAAGTGTCACTGCTGCCCATGGACCTTTGCTACACCTAGGGTATAGCTAGGACGCTGCCTACCATTACAAACCCCAAACCCACCCAGTTGGGCTGCCGGCTTTCTCGCTCACCGAACGAAGCGCAATAGCACATTGCCATTACTCAGACGTCGATCTTCTGCTTAGTGTGGCACTAACCCGGATGGACCGGCCCGCGGCTGTAGACAGAGAACTGTCAACAGCGTGGTCCTACCACTATTAAAGACAGAAAAATTAAATAACCTTAACGGATATGAACTGATCAAACAATAGTTAGACTTATAAATGTACAAAGTACATATATATATTCATACGGCTTCCACACAACACGTTGATGTGTTTTGTTTCAACACAATTTATGTTTGTCTATTTTGGTCGTATTTAGGATACGAGATCTGAAACTGCATCTTAGTTGTACACGATCCATCATTAACCTATTGGGTATTTCTGAACGAGGCCGAGATTTACGATCAAGTATTCGTATAGTGACACATTACAAAGACCACTACCTCTTCTTGGTAACCAAGTATGTGAAATTCTAAATTAACTTATCAATAATTACAATTGTAGTTTAAAAGTTAGAGTACTAAATCGTAATATTTCGACGTTTACCGATAGATGGCGTGGTAAAATGTCTATGTAAAGACGAGAATGTGAATGGAGGATTGATTGTTACATGTAGTATTTCCAGTTAATGTAGTTTCAAGCCCTCCTTATCGTTTCTCTATTTTCAAATGAGTTTTTATAATTATCTTGTTATTTAGATTCCACCTAAAACCTAAATGTGAACTAAGGAGCTAACTTCAACGTTATGATAATTATGTTGTGGTTGTCGACTACAACGACAACACTTAAGATCTAAACAGGCGCCAAGCTCTAGAGACAATCTTGAAATTTATTTATTAGAAGAACGTATTAAGTCTTAAGTAAAATTAACAATAATTTCTTGTACTTTTTCTAATGGACAAATAGTTTTTTTTTTTAAATAAGACTTTATAAACTCTAATAACCTAATTATATAGATACATTTCTTTTTTTATTGCTTATGGTGGCAGACGAAACACACCTGATGGTAAATGTTACTACTGTCCATGGGCTTTGCAATACCAAGGGTATAGCTAGGCCACTGCATACCAATACAAACCCTAATCCAAGTTGGGCTTCCGGCTCTCTCGCTCACAGAACGATGCGCGTCGATCTTCCGCGAGAGTGTGGTACTACCCCGGACGAACCGGCCCGCGGCTGTAGACAGAAAACTGTCAACAGCGTGGTTCTACCACTAAATAAAGCAAAACTAACTTATGATCTATTGAACCTCAACATTTGACTTGACTATATGCAGATACTAATTACTTTATATATTTACAAATAAGTGTTTTTATATTGTACGTTTCTATTGTACTAAATGTGTGATTTGCTGGTAAAATCTGTTGCGTTTATGCTGAATAGTTTTTGAATTATGTAGATATCGAAAGTGACTCGAAATGGTTCATGAAAACTATACACATGGTGCGGTTCGCTAGTTCTCTTTGCAGAAACTTGGATTGACATGCTACCGCGTGTCTAAATAACTTTAATAATTTAAATAGCGGCCTCACGTGCTAGCGCTGTAAATTCGATTCTACCTTTGTTATTTTGGGTCAGGATGCAATCTGTGTCTGTCAATTATATGTTTGTAAAGTTCCCTCAATACAAAGAAATAATCTTTGTATTGAGGGAACTTCCCTAGTAGGGTCTTTATTTAAAGAAAATATATTTATTTATATATGAACGTATAATATAGTCAGTCCGTTTATTTACTTATTATGATTGGATTAATACTATAACTAAGCGTCGTCAAATAGATGTTAGATATTACTTCATCAAGACGTATCACACGAAACGAATCGTTTCGTTACGAGAGCACGACTCAAAAGATTTTTAAGATGTTGTCTTTGTACCGGGCGCTTTGATGTGCTCGCCAAGTATGTAATTATCTTGATATTTCTAAGAAAGTGCCTGCCTTGTATTACCATACACATTACCTGTGTGATGCTCAGCTCAGAATATGTAATGTCACGTCCACATTTAGCGACATTTTTTTCTCAAATCTTTGGCGATTATTAACTATTTTTATGGTGTAAATATATGATTAAATATAATTATGTGCAAGAAAAATTCAGAAAAGGACTTGAAAAGCAATTACATATCAAACTTTTTCTATAACCTGCCACGAGTATAGTACCTTAGTTAACTTTACTGAAGAGGAAGATTTCTGTTCAGTATTTCATTTTAAACGAATGTAATATATTAATACAAAAAAAAATAATATGATTTTATTTACGCAGTAGGTACCTGTTCTCATGGGAATAAAAATGTAACTAAATTTGGCCGTACCCCTGATTTTGAAAAGGTTCTTGAACGGCAGTAACTCTTGAAGCGCGGATTGCTCGTTTGCCACAATAAAAAAAACTATCTCCCAGATTGGTCAACCCACGGTTTGAAGAAGTTCACGTTTTATCCTTGACATAGATATGTGAGCTGCACAGACGAACACAATAATATAAAAAATAATAATTGCAAGCAATGCAATAAATATTTTCTTTTGAATATAATTATGTAATCAAAGTTGTTAATTATGGTTTATTTTTTTTTTTTTTTTTTTTTTTTTTATTGTCTACGGTGACAAACGAGCAAACAGCACACCTGATGGTAAGTAATGCTGTTGCACATGGACCCAGCAACACCAGGGGTACAGCCAGGCCGCTGCCTACCGTGAAGGAAGAGCTCTTCTTAAACCTCGTTTGAAGAAGGACATGTCATAGCGCTCGGGAAACACGGCAGCAGGTAGTTCATTCCAGATCTTGCATGTACGTGGGAGAAATGATCGCTGAAAACGTACGGTCGAGGACCATATCGTTTCCAGGTGAAATGAATGAACCCTGCTACGGTGTCGAGTGGTACGGTGGTAAAATGGTGACGGTGGTACCAAGTCAAACAGTTCCTCAGAGCACTCCCCGTGAAAGAGCCGGTAGAGTACACAGAGTGACCCAAAGTCTCTCCGCCGCTCCAGCGACTCTAGTCTGTCCGTGAGATTGGGATCACCGACGATTCGAACTGCCCGCCTTTGTAGGGAGTCAAGTGGGTCTAGCTGATATTTAGGCGCGCCTGCCCAGAGATGAGAGCAGTACTCCATGTGAGGACGAACTTGTGCTTTATATAGCACAAGACGTTGACTCGGCGTGAAGTACCGCCTGGCCCTGCTCAGCACGCCCAACTTTTTGCTTGCCAATTTGGCTTTGTCCTCCAAATGACTCCCAAACTGGACTTTGTTCGATAGCTCGACGCCGAGGATCCCAATACTCTCGGAGATTTGGAGAGTTACTCCTTGGAACTGAGGCGCCATGATAAAAGGGTCCTTCTTCGCAGTGAACGCGCAAACTTGTGTCTTAGTGGGGTTGAACTGGACTAAATTCCGTTCACCCCATTTTGAGGCCCGCCCTAGAGAGCGCTCGACTTCAGACACAAGTTGAGCCCGTCTTTCCTGTAACATACTCCGAGGGACATTCTGATGCTCGGTGTATCGCTCGTCACCCGTGCTGTCATCCGCATAGCAACGAATACTCTCTATGGAGAGCATGTCATTGATATGCAGAATAAACAACGTCGGGGAGAGCACCGAGCCTTGTGGTACACCAGCATTAATGGGCATGGTCTCGGAGCAGGAGCCATCGACGACTACTTTTATGCTCCGACCATCCAAAAAACTGGTGATCCAATTACAGAGTCCCTCGGGGATTCCATATGATGGTAGCTTCGATAGAAGGGCCCTGTGCCAAACCCTGTCGAACGCCTTCGCGATATCTAGGCCGAACGCTAGCGCCTCACCCTTGCCCTCCAAGGCCTCCGCCCAACGGTGTGTGAGGTACACAAGAAGATCACCAGCCGACCGGCCATGACGAAACCCATATTGGCGGTCACTGATCAGCTGATGATCCTCAAGGTACTGCAGAAGCTGATGGTTGATTATTTTCTCCATTATCTTGGAGAGCAAGGATGTAATCGCAATCGGCCTGTAATTCGACGGGTCCGACCGGTCTCCCTTTTTCGGGATCGGGTGGACATGGGCTATCTTCCACGAAGATGGAACCCTACAAGTATCATAGGAAAGTCGGTATAAGCGCGTGAGGACGGGGGTCAACTCGGGGGCGCACGTTTTCAGGACCACTGCAGGGATGCCATCCGGCCCGCTCGACTTATGTACGTCTATTAGCCGCAGCTCCCGCCTCACCGCTCGCTGCGTAATGCGGATTTTAGGCAGAGAGCTTTCACACCGCGGGATGATAGGTGGTGTGGCGGTTCCAGCGTCCAAAGTCGAGTTACAGGCAAAGAATTGACCTAAAAGATCGGCCTTCTCCTTTGCACTGTGGGCTAGACTGCCATCATTTTTCTGCAGTGGTGGGAGATTGGACTGGCAGAAGTTGCCTTGGGCAGCTTTGGCGAGCGACCAGAATGCACGACTCCCGGCGGGATAGCTCTCCAATCGCTCGCCGATTCTGGCAACATGATCCGCCTTGGCTCTGGCAATAGCCTTCTTACTAGATCTAGAAGCAGCATTAAATTTTCGCTTCTCCTCCCTGACATTTGGGTCCCGACAGTTTTGGGCCCTATTCCAGGCCTGGTATGCGGTTTGCTTTTGCTGTGCAGCCGTCCTGCAGGTTTTATTAAACCAAGGCCGGCTGCGGCCACCGACCGGTATTTTGGTGTTGGGGATGAATAATTCCATCCCCGTAATAACGGTATCGGTAACGCAATCCGCACAAATGCCAGGGTCCCTAGAGGCGAAGCAAAGCTGCTTCCATGGGTAGGATGCGTAGAACTCGCGAAGCCTATCCCAATCTGCTGACTTATATTGCCAGACTCTGCGAGTCCCAGTCGCTTTAGAGCGATTAGGCCTCGCAATAGGGGCTTTGCTACGGACCAAGCAGTGGTCAGATGACCCAAGAGGAGCTTCGACCACTACCCGGTATCCGTGCTGGTGTGTAGTCAGCAGTAGATCCAGTAGAGACGGCTCATGGCTCTCAATGTCTGGAACACGGGTGGGCTGTGTTACCAGTTGTGAGAGACCATAGGCCGAGACCATATTAAAGAGATGCCTACCCAAGAGGTTAGTGGTTCGGGACCCCAACCACTCTTTATGATGAGCATTAAAGTCTCCAAGAACCACCACCTCCGCTGATGGACACTGCTCCAATATTTTGTCAATCCCCCATTGAACGTTCTCGAATAACTGAGTTGACCCTGAATCACTGCCATGGGACCTGTAGAGGCACGCGTAGATGCGGGTATACCCTCCATAGTCTACGCGTAACCATAAAATTGACAGGTCACCATGCTCGAGGGCCCTAAGGCGGCGACAACAGATGTCATCCCGGATGAACACGCACACCCCAGCTTTACGGTGGAAGGAGTATTCCAACTCGTAGCCTGGATAATTTAGGTACGAAATATCATCCGGGGCACTTATCTGCGTCTCCGTTAAAAAGAGCAAGGCAGGCCGCGCCGTCTCGAGGTGTTGGTGGACGGCGTCGAGATTGCTGTGTAAACCCCTAATGTTACAAAAGTCCACGTCAAATGTGGATAGAGGGACCGCCGTGTAAAACCTTCTCTTTTTGTGTTTCTTTTTCATGGGTTTTGTATAAGAAGAGGAAGGGAGTGTACTTTCGTGGAATGGGGTCCGGTGATGCCAAAAAAAAAGATGCGGGGCATAGTACATGGTTGGAGGGTGGGTTTTGTGAGGAGCTGACACGAAGCACGGAAGGGCCAGTAGTAGTCGTCGGGCTCCACTCCGGTTTCCCACTCCGGCACGACGACTCCGCAACGGGATTTTCGCCGGTTGGCGGGACAGCCTCCCAGGGGGGATAGTCCTGGGCTCGGGTCCCCTGCTGACCGGCAGGTGGCCGGCGGTGACCATTCCCACCGGGTCTCCCTGTACCCCATATCAGCCCCTCACGCCCAATGCCCCAACCAAGACCCTACCACCGTAAATTTCAAGCATCACCAGAACCCACCACACGAAAACACACCCGGAAAGTTAGGCTCCGGCTCTCTCGCTGACCGAACGAAGCACAGCGGCAAAAGCCACCATTCATACGTCGATATTCTGCGAGAGTGTGGTACCACCCCGGTCGGGCCTGCCTGCGGCTGTAGATAGAGAACTATCAACAGTGTGGCCCTACCACAATAAAAATAATAAAAATGGTTTAGTTGCAGTAGTAGTACAGTGCGATGTATGTCGCGGCCCATTAGTGCACTAACGGGACAAGTTCGCTCGTTAGCGATGTTATCGCTTATCGAGCGACTTGAGCGGCCGCCCTGCCGGCCGGTACTCAGCCAAGAGCCTGGAGCGGGCTTTTGAGCTACTCGTTTTATAACCAGGCTCTTTACTTGTTTATAAAGGAAAAAAAGGTAGCGCAGTGATTTATAAGGCACTTACATACATTTGATTGAAATTTTGTCGAACAAGGATTTACGTGATTTGCAAATTTCTGTTTAGTGTGTCTTGTTTTTCTTTGTCAATGTGTGCTTTTTATTTGTTTTTGGCTTTTATGTATTATTTATGTTTTGTTATTTGTATTGGAATACATTTTAATAAATTAATGATTACTTTGAATATTTAACCTAAAGATACCTAAGGACATGCAAATTTCACTCCGTATTATATTTACGTCTTAAGGTGACGGTATGCTATCTACCCGACAATGTTTACACATTGTTATAGGCTTAATACTTCAAACTTTACAGTTAGAATTGTATTAAACGATGACACAACCTACTACGTCCTACAATTAGTCGCGGTGGTGCAGTGGCAGCACGATTGGGCCGGAATCCCAATAGACGCGGGTTCGAATCCCGCTTGCGACATCATTTTTCATTTCGTAATCGGATTTTATAAATAATTAAGCATATTAAGTGCTAAATTTCAGTAATTTAAATTTAGCTTTTCTTTTTCTCATCTCATATTTTTTTCCAATATTGAGATCTGGCTTCTTCACAATTGGAGGGAAGTTAACCTACACCACGCGAATACCGAATATAATAAATACGGCGATGTTCCAGCGAGAGAACGTTTGATATTGGTAACTACCAAGCTGCCATACATCGCAAATTTATCGTATCAACCCGACGCGGCGACGGCGAGCTACGAGCTCGGAGGCGAACCGCTTTTTATGTAGCTCACGTTTTGTGCCCTTATTTCAAACTTTTATCTATCATCAAGTTGAATAAGTTGCATTTAAACTTTGATATGTATTTTTAGTCAAAAATATTTTAGTTTAATATTTTGGATTCATCCTTTTCTCCATCAGTTTCTCGAGGTCTAAATGGGAACATGGTATTGAATTTTTCATTTACCCATTGCGGTACCTTGTACTGCCTACTTCAACAGTACACCACGTAAGATTGCATTGTCATGGATCATCTGGTGGACTAATTTACTATATCTATCTATATATTTAAGCGTTTCACCGTCTATAGTTGGACGTGGCACTGCACTTCCCATCTAAGCGTCGCAGGCTCGTCCCCTGCAAGACAGTTCTTTGTGCTATCGAACAAAAGATTGTTCTAAGTCTGAGTGTATTTTCTATTCATTAATATAAAAAAAATACACCAGCTCTTTGCACCTTGACTCTGACATCACTCATTATAAGTATTATAGTTCATCTAATCTAAGAAGTGCATTTTGACGTTTCGCATTTTTTAATACACAATAACCTTGGTCAAACGTATACACATGATTGCAAACAATAAATCTGGAATTTTAAAGAAATATTAAGTTATTTACATAATTAACGTTGCGAGTGAGTTACTTGTACAATAATGTAATGTTGAAACTCGTAAAACTAATTTAAAATTATAATAACATTGTAAATAGTAATTATTATGGGCGATCTTACAATATCACGTCATAACGCTCTTAACAGTAGTGCTTGACAACTTCCAATTCACGAATATCTAAATAATCGGTAAAAATATTAGATTAATATATTTAATCGAATATAGATTTTGACAGAGATGTACGTTTCGACAATTTTATTGATAAGAATATAATTATTAATGTTCGCGACGGTGATAATTCAAGTAACATTAATGATTCTGAACAAATAGCTATTTTCAAATCCAGTTTTTGTATTTACTTAACCTAATCCTACTAAATATGATGAATAGATTTTACGATGAAATAATTAAATTTGTTTAGTGTTACTTTAGCACTTCATATTTCATCTCCTTTTTGAAAAATAAAAATAAACCGATTATTGATTACAAAGAATTAATATCGATTTCTCATCAAAATCAGATATTTTCGATAGCGATTATTTGGTTCACATACCTAGACAACTTACTCTGACAGCTGTCAAAGTGCACTTCTTAGATTAGATAGTCTGTATTGTAACTAGAAATAATTAAATTTCAATTTAATTATTTATTGTTATAGTTTGTTAGACAGATACATGTTTATGGAACTATCTAGTCACTGTAAGGGAGTTTTGTCGGGAATGTGAAAATATAATATGACGCTCTTAAATTTTGTTTAACTTTCAATATATTTATTAAATAATTTTACTAGTATTTTATCTAATG
The DNA here is from genome assembly GCA_905163515.2 of Lymantria monacha. Lineage (NCBI taxonomy): Eukaryota > Metazoa > Arthropoda > Insecta > Lepidoptera > Erebidae > Lymantria > Lymantria monacha. The sequence continues at coordinate 463,226 of LR991103.1, forward strand.
TAATACAGAGAAAATGATAAAGTGTAGCGAGAATATGATAGCGGCTTACATGGATTTTCAAGTTCTTCCAAAATTTCCAGAGTAATCGTAATTTGGTTCTCAGCGCCCAATCAATGATATCGTTCTGACTTACTGACGGACAGGGACTGACTGACTGAAAAAGTTTATCAATATGAAGAAGTGTAATATGGTTTTATGAGCTATGAAGAAAATTATTGTACCAGACTTGAAGATTGGTGTTGAAATAAAAAATAATGTCATTGTAGATTAGCTATTGGCCATAGAGATGTACGTTATGAACGAATGAATCAAAGAGCAATATTGATGCGTTTCGTTTTACGCGCGCACTAAATGTATGCGCATATTATTATACGCTCGAGTTTTTTCGAAGCGATTTAATATAGTCCGATTTGTTGGGTGTGACATAGTTAGAATTTTACTGATGTTAATAATGTTATATTTATGGTGCGCTCACGGGAATTTTATTAATAATTGTATTTTATATTAATTAATAATACACTTTATAAACATGTGATGACATGTGCATTTATAAACATGTGATACAATATGTCACAATGGGCCCATTGTGACATATTGTATTCTTTATCCGACAGAACGGACGGCGCGCGACCCCACAATCTGTCGTACACCTACCTCTCTTACGCCGTGTGGGCGGACCACAGGTACCTGACCCTTGTGACTGGTATCCGTGATCCAACCAGCGAGTTATTCTTTCGGGTACTATCTCCTGACGGAGCGTCGTCCTCGTGCGTTCGGACACTCTGAGGGTGATGGACTAATTTCCTGTCCGATTACCTCGGGTAAAGCGGGACCAAGCGCCGGTACTCGCGTCTAGTAACGCGTCATCAGAACTTATATTCCCAAAGGAAATGACTGCACAGATGGCGTAGTGGTTAAGATACCTTCCGTGCCAGTGCCATGGGTTCATATCCCACGCAGGACATTACTTTGTGCGATCCACAAAGTGTTGTTCTGAGTCTGGGTGTAATTTGTCTGCGTTAATTGCATGTTTGTAAAGTCCCCCGCAATACAAGGTTTGTTTCCTTAGTGCAGGATGGTCTTTTTTTTTAAAAAAAAAAAAGGAATTGCATAAAAAAGAGGTTAAACAGCAGAATAGTCAGTAATTCTGAAACTTACAACATTTACTACGGTCATCGACCAGCCCGCTAAACGTAGCGATTGCGGTATTTTTCGCCTTTGTTGAAGGCATGTATTATACATATAACATCTATACAAGTGCAGAAAAATTTGTAATAAAACTTGACTGACGAGTACCTATAGTTACTTCCTTTCTTTTGTGTGTGGAATAGTGGCAGGTCCAGTGCTGGGAGTTGTATGATGATGTATATCTAGAATGGTCCTATAGAATATAGATGATATTCTGTGCTAGTATAAAACAAAAATCAAAACGTTCTAGTCGCTTAGGAGGAATTCTGTCACGTACACAGGTAGGGAGAATCTATAAATTAATATAAAGACTAAACAAATGAATCCGTTTACGAGCGAAAAATGATTGTCACAAGTGTAATTCGAACCTATATCTATTGGAAATCCGTTCCAATCGTGCTGCCACTTACACCACCGTGAATTATTGTAGGACATTCTATTCTCGCATCGTATTATATTTTCGTCTTACCGTTACCGTTCACGGTTGTATAAGTGGCAGCATGATTGGAACAGATTTCCAATAGGTGTGGATTCGAATCTCACTTGTGACAATCATTTTTCACTCGTAATCGGGTTTTTATAATTAATCAAGCATATTAAATGCTAAATTTCAGTAATCTAAACAAATGAGGTACCATCATATATTGTTTAATTCTTAGTATTATATAGTTTCCAAGAAAACAATTATCCAAATAGATTGTAAAATGTGCACGGCAAATTAATTACCGAGAGCAGTTCTATTTCATAAAATTTACCATTCATGAGGGATTTGAAAAAAATAAACAAAACTTTTTATGAAATTTATGTATTAAGCTCTTGTTACTTAAGCACAATTATTAATTTATTTTGTAACACTGAAATAGTTACAACAATCAAATTCAGCAATGAAATAAATTATATTACAGAAGATATATTACTTTTATAATTGCTTTGTGTTTTAGATAAAAAAAGATGTTTTGCCCAATCTTCGTCATCTCATATCATCGATCTTTAATTATGCTTGTATTACGAGAAATTTTACTACTTAAAGTTACAAATAAAAATGAATGAACACAGATTATACTTCAGAATCAGAACAACAATTTGTGGCAATAAAGTATTGTCCTGCGCGGTAATCGAATCTGTACCACGGTAGATCGGTTTCTTATCCACTACGTTATCTGTGCAGTTAATATTGTAACAATCCCGACTAGAAAAAAAGTATGGTTCAACCAGATCATGTAGCTGGACCCGATCAGGATAGAATGAGGCATGCCGGATCCGGCAAACCCGATCAGGACCAGGTCTGGTCCTGATCAGGATAGCCTGATGTGAAATAACATCAAGTATGGTAAGGCATACCGGATCAGGACCAAATAAGGATAGCCTGATGTGAAATATCATTAAGTATGGTAAGGCATACCGGATCAGGACCAAATAAGGATAGCCTGATGTGAAATATCATTAAGTATGGTAAGGCATACCGGATCAGGACCAAATAAGGATAGCCTGATGTGAAATATCATTAAGTATGGTAAGGCATACCGGATCAGGACCAAATAAGGATAGCCTGATGTGAAATATCATTAAGTATGGTAAGGCATACCGGATCAGGACCAGGTCAGGACCAAATAAGGATAGCCTGATGTGAAATATCATCAAGTATGGTAAGGCATACCGGATCAGGACCAGGTCAGGACCAAATAAGGATAGCCTGATGTGTAATATCATCAAGTATGGTAAGGCATACCGGATCAGGACCAGGTCAGGACCAAATAAGGATAGCCTGATGTGTAATATCATCAAGTATGGTAAGGCATACCGGATCAGGACCAGGTCAGGACCAAATAAGGATAGCCTGATGTGTAATATCATCAAGTATGGTAAGGCATACCGGATCAGGACCAGGTCAGGACCAAATAAGGATAGCCTGATGTGTAATATCATCAAGTATAGTAAGGCATACCGGATCAGAACCCGATCAGGACAGAATGAGGCATGCCGGATCCGGCAAACCCTATCAGGACCAGGTCTGGTCCTGATCAGGATAGCCTGATGTGAAATAACATCAAGTATGGTAAGGCATACCGGATCATGACTAGATCAGGACCAAATAAGGATAGCCTGATGTGAAATATCATCAAGTATATAGTAAGGCTTGTAGTATATCTGAACTAGAAACAGTTTTCGTAACACAAAAAAAATATCAATCAAAATTCAAAAAAGTGATTGTCATATTTATGCCACGGCGAAATTGTATTTGCATCAGAGGAGATTAATCTGAAATCTTTAATAAATCATATTTATTTAATAATAATAATAATGTTTAATTAATAATATAAAAATAATTTATATTTAAAGTAAAAAACGAAAATAAATAATATATATATATATATATATATATAAATGTACCTAACATTTGAAAACATAGATAGATAGAAATATTATATTGTAACAACCATTATAACATTTAATGTTTTGGGTCATAATAAATAGATGGCGTTAGTAAAATGACGTCATTATGAATCGCGGTGTTAAGATGCTCCGAAGCGTAATGACATGGCCTAATATTAAATTAGCTGTTATCGAATCAGATTAAAACAGTTCGATCAGGTCATGAATGAGAAATTCAGGCGACAGTTGCAGTCGTTAGCATCTGGTGGTTGCGCCATAATCGGAACGGCTCACTGGGACTCTCTATGATAAGAATATAGCACTGCATTCGGTGCCTACGTCATATATTAATTTATATTTATACCTATTAAACATGTTCTTTAAGATATTCATGTTTTTTAAAAGGACCGGACTGGGCATACTCGTTTTGGATCAGGCAAGATATATAACGCAGATGATTGATTTGGTTCCGATCAGTAAAATTTCATCCGGACCCGATCAGGAACGCCTGATCTGGACCCGATCAGGAATGCCTGATCTGGACCCGATCAGGAATGCCTGATCTGGACCCGATAAGGTTTTCCTGATCGGGTCCAGATATATCTTCTGCGTTACATACCTTATCTGGTCCAGATCGGGCATGCCCGGTCCGGTCCTGCTAAGGAAGACGAAAAAATTTCTAGTCGGGATAGTCTTTATTACACCACCTGTATGTTTCACTAATGAGTTAACAGTGTACAGTTGGACGGATTCTCTCCTACCATCCCCCTCTAGCCAGGTGGATTAATATAGGGATTTAAATTGAGTTTACAGTCTCTTGTGATGATATTTTATTATTACATACATTGGGAGTCTTTTAGGGCGCTCATGGGATAGCTACGGATGGCGAATTGTGTTCATATTCTATCACCAAAATTATTTATTTATTAATACATTTAATGAATTTGATGAAATGTTGTGAAGAAATTCAATAAAAAATAATATTCGAAGATACAAATATTACTTACTACTCTACGCTAGGTATAGAGTACTGAAATAAATCACACTGCATGTTACTCTTTGCATACATTAAAATAATGTCAATTTCTGGGTTTTAGCGGGAACGTGATGGTGTCTTATATTATATTCAATATTTGAGTATATTATTATGTAGATTAAATAGTTTTGTTACTGTTTCACTTAAATAAAATTTAAATTTAATAATTAATTAATAATAATTAATATTAGATTAATTTAGAGAAAGTGCTAAAGAGTAATGGATATGATATAACAGTGCTTTATAAATGTTTTCCTGTTCCACCAAAAACCTCGTAAAACTAGGTACTATATATTAACGGTGTGGCCGTGGGATTGTTGAAATTCTCGATTTGATTTACTGACGCATAATAACTTTAAATAAAGTCATAATTGTTTAATAAAGACTTTGAATAAAGGTCTTTGTACCCATGCCATAAAATTAAAACATTTCAAGTTCTTTTAAATTTAGAAATACTTTCATCCTTAGATGTTTGACTAAGGGACTCGAAACTTTTTCATGATGATGCTTTTATTACAATGATTGAGCAAGAAATAAAAGCTTTTACGGATGGAGTGGGCGGCGGACCAATTATACGAAACGTTATTTCATCCCCATTAAAGTTGGGGTGGTTTGTAAACGCGTTTTAATGGTGTTAATAAACAACAAGTCATGCTACAAACAAATCGAACCTTACTTTATTGACCGCTATTCAATAAAATTATTATCTTTTATCGTCATTTAATAAAACATTTTATTTGTTAATTTGAGTAAAGTAGATAAAAGTTTATTGGCAGGAATGTCTACATTTTGTAATCTTGTCTTAAAGTTATAATTACACTGTTAGCCATAAACCTTCCTCCATTTGGATGGAAATTAGATTATAACTTCGGACTAGTCAAATGATATGGGGTTTCGTTTTTTTTATCACTTACGATAGTGATATTGTTTCTTTATGCCTTTTTGTGATCTTGAAAGGAATGATGATACATGATATTGCTACTCTGTCACCACACAACTCACAAAAATATATTATATTTAGTATATGATTTATTTTATTTGTATTTGAAAAAAAAAATATCATATTAAATTTTATATTATTGGTTTGTCTCATCTTTAAATTAAAATTCTAGTTGAAAAATTAAACTACTAAATTGTAATGTGTAAATATTTGCGGTAGATGGCGTGGCAAATTATTTTACTTAAAGCAGGGAATGTAAATGAAAAATTTCTTGTTGTAATCTTGTCTTTAAGCTTTAGAATTTTATAAAAAAATCTAGCACGTAATAATCAATCTTAAATCAACAAAAAATGGTAAACAATTTGAAGCAAGTATCCAAATGATTGTGTTGTAGCATTTGACATACATAGTGAACCAAGATTACCACACGTGGACCTTGTACCCCACATCTATTTTACAGTATGTATGATTAAAAATGTAATTTTTGTTACAGGTATGTGAAACAATACATCGTAACACTGAATACAACTCCATTAGGGTACGTACCATATTACGTGAAACATTTTTAATCTTATAATTTTCTTCGATGATCACTTGTAGTAAATTTGGACCAGTATAGTCCACATTTATTCAAGCCTAGTATTTTTGAAGACTTGACAACATTGTTATGTCGTAATTTGTAATATAGTAGCGTAACGAGCGCGATCTCATGTTAGACAGTTTGAAAATCACGTCGGGGGTAGTATAATATATGGATCTTGTAGCAACCCGAGAAAGTTCGGACACTTCTGCCATATCTACTGTTGTAATCAATGTTAAGGCTCACATATAGGCCCTTTTGCCATATCCGTGGTGCTGTACTGCTGCGCTTCACGTATCAGTACATCCTCTAATCTATTGGCCTATTACCCAATTTTTGCTTTATGTCTCCCGCTTTGTATAGGATGGAAGTGGAATTTTTTCAACTCTTCCTGTTTTTCTTTTCTAATTAAATTTGTTGCGGATTCCAAGACAGTTAAAAGCGTTTCCCGGGACTTCCCGAGGGTCAAACCTCGGTGTCTTATGCGGAGACCGTTGTGGATCCCGGCTTACAGGAGTTACAGTGGTGGGATTAGTCCCAAAAAAAATATAGTAGCTATTAAATGGATTTTTATGCGGCGGGGTGTGGTCCGGTCACACCCTGCTAAATCGTTCGGGGCGACAGATCAAGCTGCGATTGACCCCAAAGACCCGCCTTGCAATGTTCCTATGTAAGCCATGTATGTGGGCCACCGGAATCCGGTCTTTGTTGTTGGTAGCTTACTCAGCGGTCTACCCTCGCGGGTATCCTCCCGAGTCGACACCCTGATGGCGAGACTTTTGTCGTCTTCACGCGGTGGATTTACTCAGCTGTTAAATAGCTGGCACTAGTTCGTTGTGAACATTGCTAACGCATATTAATCTCACATCAAATAATCATGTAGATACTAAACAGACAAAATATACTGTTTGTTTCACGCAGCGACTGCCATCTAAACTTCAACAGCGATAAGGTTATAAAACTATTTTTATTTATTCTATCGCATTTATATATGATTTTTAATTGCCCGACGTTTAGAACACTTTACAGCGTTCATGGTCACGGGAGGACAGTCTTCCCGTTCTCGTGAACACTATAAAGTGTTCGAAACGTCAGGAAATATGCGATAGAATCTATAAAAAATAGTTTTATTTCAAATGTGTAATACTCGCGGAAATATTAGTAATCATTGCTATAAGTTTAGTTTAGGAGTAGACAAGATGTCAGGCTATTTGATGGTAATGAGTCGCCATATCGCCTATCACAGATGTTTCTGACAACCAGGTGAGACGGTTTAGTGCTTGGGGCTCAGGGTGGCCCTAAATAAGACGGAGGCCCTATTGTTCCATGGGCCACGCGTAAGGCCGCCAATCGGCGTCTCGCTAGTCGTCAACTCCGTCCACATCAGCATCCAGGCCCATATGAAGTACTTGGGTCTGGTGCTCGACGGGCGATGGTGGTTCCGGGAGCATTTTCGCCGAATTGCTCCCCGGCTGGTCGGCGCGGCGTCCGCCCTTTCGCGGCTCATGCCGAACGTGGGCGGACCCAGCTTCGAGGGCCGACGGCTGTATGCGGGGGTGATCCGTTCTATGGCCATGTACGGCGCACCCGTGTGGGCGAGGGCTCTGAACGTCCAGCTCAGGGCTGTTCTGTGGAGACCCCAGAGAGTCATGGCGGTCAGAGCCATTCGCGGGTACCGCACGGTATCGACCGAGGCGGCATGCCTACTGGCCGGGACACCCCCGTGGGACCTAGAGGCGGAGATGCTCTCCTACCTCTACCGGCGGGTGACCTCACTGCGCGACGAAGGTGGCTCCCCATCGCTGAGCGAGATAGCCACCTGGCGCGAGGACGCCCGCCGAGACGTCATCGCCCGTTGGGCTACGCGGCTGGAGAGGCCTAGACACGGTGTCGTCACCGTCGAGGCTCTCCGGCCCGTACTGATGGAGTGGATGGAGCGGCGGCACGGAGTCCTCTCCTTTCGACTGGTGCAGGTGTTGTCGGGGCACGGATGCTTCGGCTTTTACCTGCACACGGTCGCGCAAAGGGAGTGGACTTCGTTCTGCCACCATTGCAGCAGTGACGAGGACACGGCGCAACACACGCTGGAGGCGTGTCCGGGCTTTGACCGGCAGCGCCGTGACCTCGTCGCTGTTATCGGTGCCGACCTGGCGCTGCCGGCTGTCGCGAGAGCGATGGTCGACAGCGTCAGGAATTGGGACGCGGTCGCCGCCTTCTGCGAGGCTGTCATCTCGCAGAAGGAGGCGGCGGAACGAGTCCGGGAGGAGTCCCGCGACCCGGGCCGCCGTCAGCGGCCGGGGCGGCGCAGGCGCGAATACCTGCGCCTGATGCCGCCCTAACCGAGGCCTCGGGTGATCGGACCGGGGAATCGGCCGGTCACCCGACGTGAGGCCACCACGTGAGGGCGACGCCCCGACGGCGAAATCTGTCGGGGCGTCGACGAGAGGAACCCGCGAGGGTAAACCGCCGGGCGGGCCACCGAAGTTAAAATCGAGTACCGGTGGTCCGCTCGCACGGCGAAGAGAGAAGGTTTTACGGTGGGTCTATGGGGTCACGCGCCGCCTTTCCATCACCCCGGACCGATTCAGCGGGGCGAGACGCACCCATAGCCCACCAATAAAAAAAATAAAAAAAATAAAAGACGGTTTAGTGCTCTTTGAGCCACATCTACTAGAACATTTTCTTTTGTAAAACTCTCTTTTATATGTATGATATTTCATCGTTAATTATCTTACTATTTCTCATATACGACCCATCAGTTAGATCGATCCTTTTTTACAATATATATATACCTTAATCCGACAAATTGTTAGCTTTTATTTCAAGTTTGCCTGCTCTTATATAAACGTTATCAGCATGTTATATGGCTTAGTCGGTTTTTACGACACTAACAGGCAGAAAAGGAAGTTTTGAAATGTATTCTTACTTATTTGTGGATGAGAGGCTACTGTCATTATTTATATTATTCTTTTTCGTTACTTTTTTGTTTTGTAATTGTATTTTCTTATTATATTAATATAAAAGAAGCCAACTTCTTTTATGTTTTATATACGTTTATTTATTTATTTCGTTTAAACCGTTATTCATATTATTAACCACTGTGCTATGCTGTGTGTTAGCGGCTGCGAATACTACCAACCCTTACTTTGGTCGTGGATGTCGTATAAGACGACTAAGAGCCTTATAACGACCTGGGCCAACTCTATCTGATGCTATTGGGTCAACAGTTACATTCCCAAGTAGAGTTGACGCCTGACAGGTGGCCGGTCATAAAACTATTGCCAATAACTTTCACAATATGTACTATGAAAGAAGAGTACATATTGTATCGACCCCAAATAATTGGGATAAGAGTAGGAGAATGACGATTAACCATTGTGTGTTCTGTGTCCTTTCCGTGAAGGAGCAATAAATTATTTTTCTTTATTATTCAGTTATCAATCGATCAAACGATTCTGAATGTAAAACATATGTAACTCTGAAAAAATAGAAAAATGCGATCGTATCTTTCGGTCTCACACTAGGTGAGGAATAATAATTTTATAGTACATAAGGGTTTTTGTTATTTCATGTTTAATGTCAAGGTTAGTTTTGATTTATGTATACTTTCCCTCGCCTGTAGTCATAAATAAAAATATATATAACGCGGAACGGAACGGATTTGAACGTTCTCTTTTGTGTGAGCCTCAATATTATTTGTATATTCTAATAACATATAACATAGTGGTATGTTAATAGTGGTAGGACCACGCTGGTGACAGTCCTCTGTCTACAGCCGCGGGCCGGTCCGTCCGGGGTAGTACCACACTGAGCAGAAGATCGACGTCTGAGTAGTGGCAATGTGCTAATTCGCTTTGTTCGGTGAGCGAGAGAGCCGGTAGCTCAACTGAGTGGGTTTGGGGATTTTATTGGTAGACAACAGCCTAGCTATACCCCTGGTATTACAAAGGTCCATGGGCGGCAGCAGTAACATTTACCACCAGGTATGCTTGCTCTTTTGCCACCATAAGCAAAAAAAAACAACAGGCAGTCATGGGGACTGCCGATAGAAGTGAAAACTATTAACTTAAAACTAATTGAAATAATAATAATTTTCTAATTTTTATATAAAAATAAAAAATATTATCGAACATCTAGGAATCGGTTTATCACGCTAGTAAGATAACCTTTAAACCACAATTATACTCATTTCATGACATAAAGGTTAAATATTAAAAATACAATTAAAAATAAATAATGTCATACTTTTAAATGCAAATATTGATATGAATATTGAAAATATTTGAAAATAAATTCTTTATTTTCATTATTCATATATCTATATAAAACATTAAAATGTTCAATACTCACTTTTATATTGAACAGTAATCCTTTAATTAAACGATTACAATAACATCCAAACTATAAAACCACTTAAATAAAAACGCTGAACTTTCCACGTTGCCAATTTAACCTTACTTGTACAACACGGTCCACTTACGAATATAAATGTACTGCTATTATAGCATGTTGGTGACGTGAACTTATGAAATTATACCCATCCAAACGTCCAACGCGCACATGATACAGTCAGAGATATTTAACGTATTGGTGTATACGTGTACACAGGCCACTGCGCGTGTGCCAGTCTGACTACTCATAGCTATAGATATACTATTAGCATTAGCATGTCGGTGACGCGAACCTATAAGTTTTTCCTCTCCAAAAACGCTCAATGCGCCTAAAGAAGTTTTCACATAGCTATAGATATACTATTAGCATTAGCATGTCGGTGACGCGAACCTATAAGTTTTTCCCCATCAAAAACGCTCAACGCGCCTAAAGATGTTTTCACTTCAAAAATTATTTATTATTTTAACTTCATGTATAATATTGTAACCAAACGGCCGGGTAGTTTGGAATTAATTAAGCTTGAAGTATGGTTTAATTTTATTAAGTATCCTTTTATTAAAAGAATACCAAAGAGAAGAAGAAAACCAACAAAGAATTAATGGTAAAGTCTCTTGCATTCATAAAATTATTTATTGTTATAGTTTTGTGGGCACGGGCATTGAAAGCGTTGATATACAAAGAGAATTCATAGAACTACTGAAATTTGGTATATTAAATTGCGAATTCAGTAAATGGAGGTATTAAAAGTTAAACATTAATGAGGCAATATTCTAAATTTTGTTTATAATTTGTGTCTTCTTCTTTTCGATTCATACATCCCACTGTTGGGCTCGAACCTCCTCCAGGGAAAAGAAATTAGTCTCCTACATCGCACTGAGAAATCAAGTTAACATAGGGACTTATTTCGAGTTGTTTTTCTCTTGCAGTCATATTACCTGCTTGCACTTCTTAAGTACTATCTATGCGGTGACTGCGGAAGAATATTATTCACCACTCCATATCTTACCCGTGGTTGGTCGTAACAGACGACTAAGGCATATAATCTGCGGATTACATTTATGCAAGAGAGAGAAAGCTTGAAGTAAATCTCTATAACCGTCTACCCGGTGTGGTGGCAGGGCAGTTTACTTCCCATTATGGAGGAGGCTATGAGCTAAAATGTATCAATCAATTCTTACGATACCTACGAGAAAAGAATATATGATGTATTGTATTCTTATTCCTTCTTGAAATGGAAAATTATGTCTACAAAATAGTAATTATTAAAACTGATATATGGTCCCGCAAAGTTGATATATAATAATTCTGTATGTATATATTGATATATATATATATATATATATATATATAAATGTTCTATGAGCGAAAAAAGATTTCCGCTCATGGAATTTTAACCCATATCTTTTAGAAATCCATTTCAATTGTATGACTAATTAATTATCGCTCGCATAGTTACCTCGTAATTCATATAAAAAGTGGTAATGTAACACAATTGTCTTAATACAATTAGATGTACAAAGAAATTTTAGTAGAAACAGAATCACAAACGGATGGCGGCGGTGGAAGTGTCTATACAGTGAAATATTTTAAATGAAATTTTGCTGCATTTAGACGTAACAATTTAGACGATGAATTGTAACATTTATAATGATGAATTCATTATTTATGATGACGTATTATAGATTTGACTTATTTCTCTACTGTACTGTACTGTCGTAAAATTTCCATTGTATAATGTATAGATTTCTTTATCCACCACAGAAGCGTTTGACAAAATATCCGCAGACCTTGTTCAGACAGTGTTACACTACTATACCTGTTGCATCAACAATAAAAAGTAATCATGAACTTTATTAGAAAAGAAAATTGATTACTTTTGTAGAGTGTGCTATCTGTCTACAGCTGCGGACTGGTCCGTCCAGGATAGTACCACACTCTTGCAGAAAATCAACATTAAGCAGTGGCAATATTCTATTGCACTTTGTTCGATGAGCGAGAGAGCCGGCAGTCCAACTTTCTGGATGGGTTTTAGTAAGTAGGCATTGGCCTGCTGTACATCTGCTATTGTAAAGATTCATAAGCGCTGCATGCTCGTTTATCACCATAAATATAAGCAATAAAAAAAAAAACTATATAATACATTATTTTTGTTCATTTTTCTTTTTAATTCAGGGAATAAGGTTGTCAAAAACCAATAACGTTATCACCAATCAACAATGGTAATTAGAAATAAAATAATATACGTTTGTACATATAGTGAGGCATGTTAATGAAACAATATTGAAGCGTTGTACCTCGTGTTGTAACGTATTTGTTCCGGTTTTGTTGTCGGTATTATCGTGAATTACCCGGTAATGGATATTACGCCGGTAAAGCAAAGCTTCTGTTATCGTATTATTATCTTTTGGGGAAAAAGGAAAGGCAATATTGTACGGCCATATTGATTTACCGTACATTTTACCGGTATTTTGTTGTCTTTATTATTACATGAATAATACGATTAATATATATATATTAGGTTAATGTTATACAACTAAAAGATGTGCCAGCGGCTTTGCTTGCATGTATTATATTGTTATTATTTTGTATGAATACATTACCTTTTTTTTTTTTTTTTTTTTATTGGTAGGCTATGGGTGCGTCTCGCCCCGCCGAATCGGTCCGGGGTGACGGAGAAGACGGCGCGTGACCCCATAGACCCACCGTAAAATCCTCTCTCTTCGCCGTGCGAGCGGACCACCGGTACCCGATCTTTGTCTTCGGTGGTCCGCTCGGCGGTTTACCCTCGCGGGTTCCTCTCGTCGGCGCCCCGACAGATTTCGCCGTCGGGGCGTCGCCCTCACGCGGTGGCCTCGCGTCGGGTGACCTGACAATTCCCCGGTCCGATCACCCGAGGCCTGGGTTAGGGCGGCATCAGGCGCAGGTATTCGCGCCTGCGCCGCCCCGGCCGCTGGCGGCGGCCCGGGTCGCGGGAGTCCTCCCTGACTCGTTCCGCCGCCTCCTTCCGCGAGATGACAGCCTCGCAGAAGGCGGCGACCGCGTCCCAATTCCTGACGCTGTCGACCATCGCCCTCGCGACAGCCGGCAGCGCCAGGTCGGCACCGATAATAGCGACGAGGTCACGGCGCTGCCCGTCCCAGCCCGAGCATTCCTCGAGCGTATGTTGCGCCGTGTCCTCGCCACTACTGCAATGATGGCAGCCTGGAGTCCACTCCCTGTACACGACCCTGTGCAGGTATTTCCCGAAGCACCCGTGCCCCGTCAACACCTGCACCAGTCGGAAGGTGAGGACCCCGTGCCGCCGCTCCATCCATTTCATCAATACGGGCCGAAAGGCCTCGACGGTCACGATACCGTGTCTAGGCCTCTCCAGCCGCGTAACCCAACAGGCGATGACGTCTCGGCGGGCGTCCTCGCGCCAGGTGGCTATCTCGCTCAACGATGGGGAGCCACCCTCCTCGCGCACTGAGGTAACCCGCCGGTAGAGGTCGGAGAGCATCTCCGCCTCTAGGTCCCACGGGGGTGTCCCGGCCAATAGGCACGCCGCCTCTGTCGACACCGTGCGGTACCCGCGAATGGCTCTGACCGCCATGGCTCTCTGTGGCCTCCACAGAACCGCCCTGAGCTGGGCGTTCAGAGCCCTCGCCCACACGGGTGCGCCGTACATGGCCATCGAGCGGATGACCCCCGCATACAGCCGTCGGCCCTCGAAACTGGGTCCGCCCACATTCGGCATGAGCCGAGAAAGGGCGGACGCCGCGCCGACCAGCCGGGGAGCAATCTGTCGGAAATGCTCCCGGAACTACCATCGCCCGTCGAGCACCAGACCCAAGTACTTCATATGGGCCTGGATGTTGATCTGGATGGAGTTGACGACTAACGAGGCGCCGGTTGGCAGCCTTACGCGTGGCCCATGGAAAAATAGGGCCTCCGCCTTATTTAAGGCCACCCTGAGCCCCAGCGCCTCGATTCGCCTGACCATCTCCTCGGTGCCGAGAGTGGCCAGGCTCGCCGCCTCTTCGAGTGTCCTGCCCCGGGCTGTGACGAGCGTGTCGTCAGCATAGCACACCAAGCCCAGCCCGGGGGGGAGACTCCCTCTCAACGCCCAGTCGTGCCCGATGTCCCACAGAGTCGGCCCCAGAACCGACCCCTGTGGAACACCGCACGACATGGGCGTCCGCACAATGTCCCCTGCGGGACCCGCGCAATATATTGGTATTCTGCTCAACTGGCGTTGGTCCGCCCGAAGTACTGGGAGCAAATGAAAACAATGTCTTATATTGGTATACCGTTGATTGGTACCACGGATTGTTAATGTGATTGATACAATGTTAATTATTGTCATGTTAATTCAAGGAATTCTATCTCTTAATTTTTTTAGTCTTTTTTATCGCAGCCCCTATAAGTCTCAATGTTGAGTTCGGGATTCCTTCACAACGGGAGCGACATTGACACCTACTATACTGTGCTCGTTAGACGTGATCGTTAGATTTGCCTTTTATTATTAAGGAATGCGTAGTGTTGTATTATAATGAAAATAAAATGACAAATCAAAACACCAAATATATATATAATTATGTATATGATATATGTAATTAAAAATAATACTATACGATGGAAATATTTGACAAAAGTGGTATAGTAGGTATAGTAGGTTAAATTTCCTCCTAGCCACGGGCCTCTTACAAAACGTAAGAGGCTCGTGCCCCACAGTGCGACGGAGATAAAAACATGAACAATCTTCATGTCATACATAATTACGTATTGAACTATTTTGTTTCACGTGAGCTAACACATGTTCTTCTTTAAACTAAGTTTAAGAAGAGTACTTTTGTCTCTATAGGCAGACTATTTCACTTACTACCAATACCTGATCCTTGCAAATAAAAAAAAATACGTTTAAGCAAAGTAACTTTGTAATTTATATCTAATATTTTACAATGCATTTCACGTACAGTGCACACAACGACTTATTACCCCATACAAGTTTAAACAACGTTGCAACATAGTAGTTTACCTGTACTCTTGTTGCCTTCACTTTGTTGTGAACAAAGTCACTATAATTAACTCCCACTACACAGAGTAACTAACTTCAGTGACCGAACTAAATAAAAGCTTAGCACCACACAACTACCTGTCTATATTTTAATATGAGTTGCTTGTAATTAACTGTGAGCGTTATCGCAGATTAAAAGTAACAGTGGGACAATCAAATTTATTGAATAATAATTCATATTCTGATGATATTAAGTAGCAGAGATTGACGGTGAATTTAGAGATGAGACTATTAAAAAAAAAATACACATTTATCTTGACTTGTATTGAGATAACAAAAGGGATACAATTGCTGAGGTCATATAAAACGGTTGTATTGATTGATTCCGTATTGTGTTAAGAATAAAATGTGTTACCACTTTTTATATTATTCCTTGCTTTTTATTAAAGCTGCTGACAGTTACCTTGCAACCATATATCATTTCTAACTTTTGCTCGCGAATTTATTCGTATATAAAGAGATTAATGTACTTGCGTCAGTGTTTATTTATGATAATTTACTCGTAAAAGAAATCAAGTACCTAATATTTAATTCAAAGAAACTTTTAATATCTATTTTACACCTTTATTTTATGTAAGAATCTTGCCGTATACCAACTTTGTCACTGTGATTCAACTCCTTTCAAGCGGAATTGCGTGAAAAAAATCCCCTTAGTGAGTTTCTATCTCACAAAAAGAAATTAATGTCAAATTTTTTGCTTGTACAGTGGCAGTAATTTCGGTTCAGCGTTGATGAGTTAGTTAGTAAGCTTTATATAAAATCCGTAGTATCCGTATATAATACCCGTGGTAGGTATAGTTATGAGTGGAGACCGATAGCCGATAGCAAAATGTCTAGCGCTTGTCTATTCATTTTCAACAAACTACAATCTTTACAGATTCTATTGCGTTTGTGTTTGAATTTTAATTGCCCGACGTTTAGAACACTTTATAGCATTCTGTGACCATGAGTGCTGTCGTGTTCGAAACGTCGGACAATTAAAAGTCAAATAAAAACTCGATGGAATCCGTAAAAATAACTTTATTTGAAATGTGTAATAGGTACTCGCGTAAACATTATATTAACTACAATCTGTTTTAAATAAATTGTGTGTTTACACATAAATAATACCAGTACTTCTTTAATTGATATATAATACATACATACATATCATCACGCCATATCCCTTGCAGGGTAGGCAGAGAGAACAGAGTGCCAGAGAACTCATATCTCTGCATACTTCACTCGCTTCCTCAACATTCATAATTCTCTTCATACACGCTCGCCGGTTTCGGAGACTCTTGACTCCACCTTCCTTCAGTACATGACCGATCTGGTCTAGGTAGGTTAGTCTCGGTCTCCCTCGGTACCTACATCCTTCCACTTTCGCATTGTATACCTTCTTAACCAGACGTTCGTTCGGCATTCTTTCCACATGTCCGAACCATCGGAGCATTCCCTTTCGCATCTTTACACCAATACTCTCTTTCATACCTACTCGCTCTCTTACGTCGTCGTTACGAATGCGGTCGGTCAGCCTAACTCCACAGATTTTCCGCAGAGATCGCATTTCGACCGCATTAATTTTACTTTCATACTCTTTTCTGCATACCCAACTCTCGCTTCCATACAGTAATGTTGGGACAAGCACTGCGTTATGTATTGCTACACGTGCCTTCTGGCTGAGGTGGTGGCTGCCGAGACGTTGATATATAAAATTTTAACAATACGAATAATTTACTAACATTAACTTTTAGAAGAGAAAATACATAAATCACAGCTTTGTGTTTGTAATAGGATAATAAATAGGTTTCCAGTAACAGTTCCCCGCGTGACGTCGGAATAAGTATTACAATTATTGCCACCGCTTGCTTGTTCCTGGGAATGGTAAAAATTGGCTAAATATTGCAGCCATTTCCAAAGACACGTAACATCTCATTGCAATTGTCAATCCGTCCACCAAGCGCTGTGATTATGGCACTATCCCCTCATATGAGTGGCAATATGAGGGAGGCACTACGTCCAGTCGTGGACGGCAAAAGTCTTAGTCCTATTTTTGGAAGATGGGAGAGCCCGTGACCGATATACAAAGCTGACCAGACGGATTAGTATTAGAGATTCCTTCGAAAGTTTCTTCTCTTGCACCAATATTATCTGCTTTTCACGCTTCTTATAAGACATTTACAAGAAAAGAATCTGTATCGAATTGTATTCTTATTTCATCACTACACGTTGAATATGTTCCTTGACTTTGTTTATTAAATAATTATTTTAAAATACAAATACACGTTATATTTTAGTTTCACTTTGCTGTGATTGTCTGCCAATCTGTCAGACAAATAAATAAATCACTCGTGTACAGACACACAACGTTTGTTTGTATTCCAAATGCTGTGACTTAAAAATATAACATATTTTATAGCATTTTTAGTTTTATTGTTGTACTGATTTAGATTAACTAATAAACCGACATATATACGGGTGTACGTATCGGTGCGGCGGCGTGCATCGCGATAGCTTCAAACGAACGAAAATAAATCACTTGTTGAATGAGAATCTACAAAAGAATAGATTGTATGAAAGAAGCAATGCTTACAATAATAGAAAATTGTTATGTTTGTACAGCGTGTGGTATACACCAACAACAAATGATAACATGTTCTCAGTGTATGGTATACACTTGTTTGTGATGTTAAATTTAACGCAATATGGTAACAGCTCGGATAATATTTTTGTTTCTTTTTTAAACTTTCTAATTGTATTTGCGTTAAGTTTATTTTTATTTGTTAGTTATGCGTTTGTGTTTGTAAAATATTCTCTTTAGCTCATATTGGGTTCGAGTCTCCTCCATTGCGGGAAGGTCATTGACCTAATATGTCACGCTGATCAAATGTGTTGTTGATTGTCTGATGATGTGACTTGTTAAAGATTTTATGTTGAATTTACCTTGTTTTACATGCGATCAACCTGCTTACCAAGAGTGGTACAGTTAGTATGTGGTAGCATGTTTTGAGTGAAGCCTATGTCTAAATGTAGACAGTGAAATGTTGAACGATGAACATTTCGAATTATTAATATAAAAACCCGATTACGAGCGAAAAATCATTGTCACTTGTGGGATTCGAACCCATACCTATTGGAAATCCGTTCCAATCATGCTGCCACCTACACCACCGTGAACTATTGTAGGACATTCAATTCTCGCATCGTAATATATTTTCGTCTTTAAAATATAATACGATGCGAGAACTGAATATTCTATAATGAATATAGAGAAGGAAAACTTGAAACAAAACCCTATACCAAAGTATAAGGTTTTGTTTCGAGTTTCCCTTCTCTTGCATCGATGTTATATGCGGTTTATATCCCTTCGTCGTCTCTTACGATCAGGGATCATCGCCCATGGATAAGATAGGTGGTGGTGAATTGTATTCTTACTCCGTCACCACACGGGTATTTCAGTATGTATATTTAGTATATTATAATCAGATATTAAGGTCCCTCTCCACTATTCCCCTTTTGAACGTGTTATAATATCTCGTCGGAGAGCGTCTAGAACGAACCTCAGATGTTATCGACGCTCTCGTAAAGTATTCGTCGTGCTATCCAACTCGCTCTGAACGCCATGTCAGACGATCGTAACTAATCTGATGTTCTATTAAACGAAAATTATCGCTATTTCGACTGCACAGATGGCGTGGTAGTTAGTATACCCACCTACCACGCTAGGTTTATGGGTTCGCTTCCCACGCATAATGTTTTTTTTTATTGCTTGTAGTGGCAAATAAGGAAGCAGCACACCTGATGGTAAGTGTCACTGCCGCCCATGGACCTTCGCAATACCAAGTGTATAGCTTAGGCCGCTGCCTACCAATAAAATCCTCAAACCCACCCAGTTGGGCGTCCGGCTCTCTCGCTCACGGAACGAAGCGCAATAGCACACTGCCATTACTCAGACGTCGATGATCTGCGAGAGTACGGTACTACCCCGGGCGGACCGGCCCGCAACTGAAGACAGCTGTCAACAGCATGGTTCTATCACTAAATTTTTATACGACTCATAAGTGAATCAATCTCTTCTCCAATGAAAGGTTGATGGATATAATATGTGTGCCTATATTTTTTTTGTTTATGATGGCAAACAAGCAAGTGGCACAGACCTTAGCAATACTAGGGTACAGCTAGGTCACTACCTACCAACCAAAAGCCATCCAGAAATTTGGACCTCTGAGGCTCTCTCGCTCAGCGCATGAAGTTCAACAGCACATTGCCACTGCTCAGACGTCGAGTTTCTTCGAGAGTGTGGTACTAATACTCCAGAGGGACCTGCTTGCGCCTCTAGATAGATAACTGTCGAAATAGAGAAATCCAAAACAAATTTTATATAAAAGAAATCTCAATAATGTAAAAAAATGTGCTTCAATTTAAATATAAACAAACAACATTCACAACAAAGTTTAATTTTATATTACTTTATCCATCCACGCTTTTAAAACATTAACGATTCAAAAATAATCCCGGTCCATTAGCAATCAGCCCGCCGATTACAATATATACGAAACAAATCGGGCACCTACCCTTAATTATAATGTATTCATAAACTCCTAAAAGCAACAACTAATTACATGCTTTGATTTTAAAATTTTATCAAAACACAAGCGTTTGTTGAATCTGTGAACCTTTTTCGATCGTATTCAAAGTTATGAGGTTTTCAATATAGTTTAATGTTTATTTGTTTATTGTCTTTGGGTGTTTGACAGACGAGTAGGATGATATGATGGTAAGTGATAAGTGCCGCTCATGGACCTCTGCAATATCAGGTGTATAGCCAGTCCGCTGTCTACCGTAAAGGTTAGACCATCGGCTCTCTTGCTTAACGAACGAAGCGCAGTGTCATACTACATCGGACGAGATAGCGGTTATCTCCGGCTGCAGACAGAAAGCTTCCAACAGCTCAGCACTATCACTAGTTTTCGTAAAGATTCAATATCTCTCAATCTCTTTCTCTATCAATCAAAATATAATTAAAATAAAAAAGGTAATTTTAGGAACTATCATTAAACATAAAAAATATTCAATTGGGCAATCCATCAGTACCTTAATGCAGGCAGCCTCATTTCGATTCTTGGACCTCTCTTTTTTTAATTTTCCCCCTTTTCCATTTTTACACTATTTCATCAATTATTTAAATAATCAGTTTCTAGTTTTAATATGTTTATAAAAATATAATTTATATAGAATATAATATTTATTAGTATGTAATATGCACGTAAATATATTCCGAAACAACGCTTTCATCATCATTTATTCTAGATGTAGGCATCACCCTACTTAGTCAAAAACGGCGGTCCTGCGCCGCCCGCATCCAACAACCCTTTTAAAATTTAATTATGTTTTTAAAAAAAACAAAATTTACCAAAAAGAGAAAATACCGATCCGAGCTCGAACATCCATATATTTATCTCGTATAGCAATAAATATGATATATTTTTTTCTTTAATAAATCCTCCCTCTTCACAATAAATATGTTCAGTTCAAACACAGCCTCCTTACATACGTATATATATATATATATATATATATATATATATATATATATATATATATATATATATATATATATATATATATATATACATATAACATAACAAACAGTATGTATTATATCTTGTGAAAGATCTCACAAAACGTTCCTTTGGTATGTTAAAATGGAATCATCTAACAGCGAGGGGATTTAGGGATCCTTAGTTAATAATTAATCGCCCGTGGAGTCCCCCCGAGGGATAGAGAGTCGTCTCCGCGAATGGAAATAGTACAACTCCGTGAAAGTCGACGGCGAATACTTTGTTATAGCATTACCGGCGACGAAATGTTAACGTTTGCGGTGTATAGGTATATATATTATTTAAAATGAATAAAATTCATTTTTATTCTCATTCATATTTATATTTTTTTTTGGATAATTTGCTTTCTTTTTTTTTTTGATAGTTAACCCAGTTAGGAACTAAATTAAAGCACTAACAAAATAATTCTTGTATTATGGGGACTTAACGGACATACAATTAATAGATACAAATTGCACTTACACTCAGGATAAAAATGTGTGGATCGCCCAAAGTATTATATCGCTTGGGAATTGAATTAGCAGTACTTGGCATGATAAATCTGTATCTTAACCATTACGTCATCTGCCCATTTATATAGTAAATTAAACAAATTAACGTTTCCGTAATGCTAAAGCTTTCTCTGAACCATTTACCATCACAACCAATGGATGTTATAAAAGTCGGTAGAGACATTGCCAAAAAAACGAACAGCAGTATTGTTCTTGGAAATTTGTAATTCGTATTGCGATTGCACCTACAAAGCGTGGTGATCACGGCACTATCTCATAAGGCGATTTATGTCCAACTGAATACTATACTGAATACTATAAGTTGAATGATAATGACATCATACTTATTTTATATCCCACTCTGCTTTGAAAATCTATTCATTACCCTATAAATTATCTGGTATTGTCCCCTTCCAAATTATGGAATACAAAATTGAGCTATTAAATAAGCAGCAATCAATTCAATCGTAATAAATTGAAACATAATTGAATATGAACACTAATAGTGAATGTTCAGTGAGCATGCGCACAATGTATTATATCGGATGCGGACACAATCATTCTATCAATAATACATAAACAGTTTATAATTAAATTTAAATCTGTACGCATCTATAATTTATGTTATTAACTATTTTTTATTAAATCGCTTTCTTGTTTGTGCGGATGGAATTTTATAATTGATTTTTTAATAACTTCCGCATGAGCTAGATACTTCAAGCTCGAATCATTGCTGCAAAAGTGGACGACCACACCTGAAAATTGTATATTACCATCCGTGTGGTGACGGAGTAAGAATACTATTCACCCCCCCTATCTTACCCCTGGGTGATCGTACGAGACGACTAAGAGATATAAAACGCATATAACATCTATGCGAGAGAAGGAAAACTCGAAAAAAAACCCTATACCATCACGTCTGACCAGCGCGGTATATTAGGTTAAATTCCCTCCCATTACGGAGGAGGCCCGAGCCCAACAGTGGGACATTTGTGGGCTGTAATGATGATGATACCTGAAAATGTGAAAAAAGGAGGTAAAATAAAAAATAAATCAAATAAAGTATTGAAATTTCATTTACATAACTCTTAAAAAACCAAAAATAATAATGAAATAAATAAATAATATACGTACCACGTTTTATAATGGACTAAGGACTAAGATTGAAAACGAATGACAAGGCAGGCATTATTAATTATCTGCTGCACTCGTCCCATGTTTTCTTCCGTAAAAGTATACAATAATTTCTTGGTGGGTCGTATGATCCCAATCTTGAGAGAAATTATTTTATACTTTTTAGTCCTTTATAAAAATATGGTACAATATTTTTTTATTATTATATTGTTTATATCGCCAAAGTTGTATGTCCCTTATCAATTTACTTATTGCGCTATTGGAGTACAATACTGGGTAGATAGCTTAGTAATGTCGAATGTTGTGAGTTCTATCCCCAGGCGATAGTTCTCTATTATTATATTGTTTATATCGCCAAAGTTGTATGTCCCTTATCAATTTACTTATTGCGCTATTGGAGTACAATACTGGGTAGATAGCTTAGTAATGTCGAATGTTGTGAGTTCTATCCCCAGGCGATAGTTCTCTATTATTATATTGTTTATATCGCCAAAGTTGTATGTCCCTTATCAATTTACTTATTGCGCTATTGGAGTACAATACTGGGTAGATAGCTTAGTAATGTCGAATGTTGTGAGTTCTATCCCCAGGCGATAGTTCTCTATTATTATATTGTTTATATCGCCAAAGTTGTATGTCCCTTATCAATTTACTTATTGCGCTATTGGAGTACAATACTGGGTAGATAGCTTAGTAATGTCGAATGTTGTGAGTTCTATCCCCAGGCGATAGTTCTCTATTATTATATTGTTTATATCGCCAAAGTTGTATGTCCCTTATCAATTTACTTATTGCGCTATTGGAGTACAATACTGGGTAGATAGCTTAGTAATGTCGAATGTTGTGAGTTCTATCCCCAGGCGATAGTTCTCTATTATTATATTGTTTATATCGCCAAAGTTGTATGTCCCTTATCAATTTACTTATTGCGCTATTGGAGTACAATACTGGGTAGATAGCTTAGTAATGTCGAATGTTGTGAGTTCTATCCCCAGGCGATAGTTCTCTATTATTATATTGTTTATATCGCCAAAGTTGTATGTCCCTTATCAATTTACTTATTGCGCTATTGGAGTACAATACTGGGTAGATAGCTTAGTAATGTCGAATGTTGTGAGTTCTATCCCCAGGCGATAGTTCTCTATTATTATATTGTTTATATCGCCAAAGTTGTATGTCCCTTATCAATTTACTTATTGCGCTATTGGAGTACAATACTGGGTAGATAGCTTAGTAATGTCGAATGTTGTGAGTTCTATCCCCAGGCGATAGTTCTCTATTATTATATTGTTTATATCGCCAAAGTTGTATGTCCCTTATCAATTTACTTATTGCGCTATTGGAGTACAATACTGGGTAGATAGCTTAGTAATGTCGAATGTTGTGAGTTCTATCCCCAGGCGATAGTTCTCTATTATTATATTGTTTATATCGCCAAAGTTGTATGTCCCTTATCAATTTACTTATTGCGCTATTGCAGTACAATACTGGGTAGATAGCTTAGTAATGTCGAATGTTGTGAGTTCTATCCCCAGGCGATAGTTCTCTATTATTATATTGTTTATATCGCCAAAGTTTTATGTCCCTTATCAATTTACTTATTGCGCTATTGCAGTACAATACTGGGTAGATAGCTTAGTAATGTCGAATGTTGTGAGTTCTATCCCCAGGCGATAGTTCTCTATTATTATATTGTTTATATCGCCAAAGTTTTATGTCCCTTATCAATTTACTTATTGCGCTATTGCAGTACAATACTGGGTAGATAGCTTAGTAATGTCGAATGTTGTGAGTTCTATCCCCAGGCGATAGTTCTCTATTATTATATTGTTTATATCGCCAAAGTTGTATGTCCCTTATCAATTTACTTATTGCGCTATTGCAGTACAATACTGGGTAGATAGCTTAGTAATGTCGAATGTTGTGAGTTCTATCCCCAGGCGATAGTTCTCTATTATTATATTGTTTATATCGCCAAAGTTTTATGTCCCTTATCAATTTACTTATTGCGCTATTGGAGTACAATACTGGGTAGATAGCTTAGTAATGTCGAATGTTGTGAGTTCTATCCCCAGGCGATAGTTCTCTATTATTATATTGTTTATATCGCCAAAGTTTTATGTCCCTTATCAATTTACTTATTGCGCTATTGCAGTACAATACTGGGTAGATAGCTTAGTAATGTCGAATGTTGTGAGTTCTATCCCCAGGCGATAGTTCTCTATTATTATATTGTTTATATCGCCAAAGTTTTATGTCCCTTATCAATTTACTTATTGCGCTATTGCAGTACAATACTGGGTAGATAGCTTAGTAATGTCGAATGTTGTGAGTTCTATCCCCAGGCGATAGTTCTCTATTATTATATTGTTTATATCGCCAAAGTTGTATGTCCCTTATCAATTTACTTATTGCGCTATTGCAGTACAATACTGGGTAGATAGCTTAGTAATGTCGAATGTTGTGAGTTCTATCCCCAGGCGATAGTTCTCTATTATTATATTGTTTATATCGCCAAAGTTGTATGTCCCTTATCAATTTACTTATTGCGCTATTGGAGTACAATACTGGGTAGATAGCTTAGTAATGTCGAATGTTGTGAGTTCTATCCCCAGGCGATAGTTCTCTATTATTATATTGTTTATATCGCCAAAGTTTTATGTCCCTTATCAATTTACTTATTGCGCTATTGGAGTACAATACTGGGTAGATAGCTTAGTAATGTCGAATGTTGTGAGTTCTATCCCCAGGCGATAGTTCTCTATTATTATATTGTTTATATCGCCAAAGTTTTATGTCCCTTATCAATTTACTTATTGCGCTATTGGAGTACAATACTGGGTAGATAGCTTAGTAATGTCGAATGTTGTGAGTTCTATCCCCAGGCGATAGTTCTCTATTATTATATTGTTTATATCGCCAAAGTTTTATGTCCCTTATCAATTTACTTATTGCGCTATTGCAGTACAATACTGGGTAGATAGCTTAGTAATGTCGAATGTTGTGAGTTCTATCCCCAGGCGATAGTTCTCTATTATTATATTGTTTATATCGCCAAAGTTGTATGTCCCTTATCAATTTACTTATTGCGCTATTGCAGTACAATACTGGGTAGATAGCTTAGTAATGTCGAATGTTGTGAGTTCTATCCCCAGGCGATAGTTCTCTATTATTATATTGTTTATATCGCCAAAGTTGTATGTCCCTTATCAATTTACTTATTGCGCTATTGCAGTACAATACTGGGTAGATAGCTTAGTAATGTCGAATGTTGTGAGTTCTATCCCCAGGCGATAGTTCTCTATTATTATATTGTTTATATCGCCAAAGTTTTATGTCCCTTATCAATTTACTTATTGCGCTATTGCAGTACAATACTGGGTAGATAGCTTAGTAATGTCGAATGTTGTGAGTTCTATCCCCAGGCGATAGTTCTCTATTATTATATTGTTTATATCGCCAAAGTTTTATGTCCCTTATCAATTTACTTATTGCGCTATTGCAGTACAATACTGGGTAGATAGCTTAGTAATGTCGAATGTTGTGAGTTCTATCCCCAGGCGATAGTTCTCTATTATTATATTGTTTATATCGCCAAAGTTTTATGTCCCTTATCAATTTACTTATTGCGCTATTGCAGTACAATACTGGGTAGATAGCTTAGTAATGTCGAATGTTGTGAGTTCTATCCCCAGGCGATAGTTCTCTATTATTATATTGTTTATATCGCCAAAGTTTTATGTCCCTTATCAATTTACTTATTGCGCTATTGCAGTACAATACTGGGTAGATAGCTTAGTAATGTCGAATGTTGTGAGTTCTATCCCCAGGCGATAGTTCTCTATTATTATATTGTTTATATCGCCAAAGTTTTATGTCCCTTATCAATTTACTTATTGCGCTATTGCAGTACAATACTGGGTAGATAGCTTAGTAATGTCGAATGTTGTGAGTTCTATCCCCAGGCGATAGTTCTCTATTATTATATTGTTTATATCGCCAAAGTTGTATGTCCCTTATCAATTTACTTATTGCGCTATTGCAGTACAATACTGGGTAGATAGCTTAGTAATGTCGAATGTTGTGAGTTCTATCCCCAGGCGATAGTTCTCTATTATTATATTGTTTATATCGCCAAAGTTTTATGTCCCTTATCAATTTACTTATTGCGCTATTGGAGTACAATACTGGGTAGATAGCTTAGTAATGTCGAATGTTGTGAGTTCTATCCCCAGGCGATAGTTCTCTATTATTATATTGTTTATATCGCCAAAG
Source organism: Lymantria monacha (assembly GCA_905163515.2). Lineage (NCBI taxonomy): Eukaryota > Metazoa > Arthropoda > Insecta > Lepidoptera > Erebidae > Lymantria > Lymantria monacha. The sequence goes on from LR991103.1 coordinate 490,294, forward strand.
TTTTATGTCCCTTATCAATTTACTTATTGCGCTATTGCAGTACAATACTGGGTAGATAGCTTAGTAATGTCGAATGTTGTGAGTTCTATCCCCAGGCGATAGTTCTCTATTATTATATTGTTTATATCGCCAAAGTTTTATGTCCCTTATCAATTTACTTATTGCGCTATTGCAGTACAATACTGGGTAGATAGCTTAGTAATGTCGAATGTTGTGAGTTCTATCCCCAGGCGATAGTTCTCTATTATTATATTGTTTATATCGCCAAAGTTGTATGTCCCTTATCAATTTACTTATTGCGCTATTGCAGTACAATACTGGGTAGATAGCTTAGTAATGTCGAATGTTGTGAGTTCTATCCCCAGGCGATAGTTCTCTATTATTATATTGTTTATATCGCCAAAGTTGTATGTCCCTTATCAATTTACTTATTGCGCTATTGGAGTACAATACTGGGTAGATAGCTTAGTAATGTCGAATGTTGTGAGTTCTATCCCCAGGCGATAGTTCTCTATTATTATATTGTTTATATCGCCAAAGTTTTATGTCCCTTATCAATTTACTTATTGCGCTATTGGAGTACAATACTGGGTAGATAGCTTAGTAATGTCGAATGTTGTGAGTTCTATCCCCAGGCGATAGTTCTCTATTATTATATTGTTTATATCGCCAAAGTTTTATGTCCCTTATCAATTTACTTATTGCGCTATTGGAGTACAATACTGGGTAGATAGCTTAGTAATGTCGAATGTTGTGAGTTCTATCCCCAGGCGATAGTTCTCTATTATTATATTGTTTATATCGCCAAAGTTTTATGTCCCTTATCAATTTACTTATTGCGCTATTGCAGTACAATACTGGGTAGATAGCTTAGTAATGTCGAATGTTGTGAGTTCTATCCCCAGGCGATAGTTCTCTATTATTATATTGTTTATATCGCCAAAGTTTTATGTCCCTTATCAATTTACTTATTGCGCTATTGCAGTACAATACTGGGTAGATAGCTTAGTAATGTCGAATGTTGTGAGTTCTATCCCCAGGCGATAGTTCTCTATTATTATATTGTTTATATCGCCAAAGTTTTATGTCCCTTATCAATTTACTTATTGCGCTATTGCAGTACAATACTGGGTAGATAGCTTAGTAATGTCGAATGTTGTGAGTTCTATCCCCAGGCGATAGTTCTCTATTATTATATTGTTTATATCGCCAAAGTTTTATGTCCCTTATCAATTTACTTATTGCGCTATTGCAGTACAATACTGGGTAGATAGCTTAGTAATGTCGAATGTTGTGAGTTCTATCCCCAGGCGATAGTTCTCTATTATTATATTGTTTATATCGCCAAAGTTTTATGTCCCTTATCAATTTACTTATTGCGCTATTGGAGTACAATACTGGGTAGATAGCTTAGTAATGTCGAATGTTGTGAGTTCTATCCCCAGGCGATAGTTCTCTATTATTATATTGTTTATATCGCCAAAGTTTTATGTCCCTTATCAATTTACTTATTGCGCTATTGGAGTACAATACTGGGTAGATAGCTTAGTAATGTCGAATGTTGTGAGTTCTATCCCCAGGCGATAGTTCTCTATTATTATATTGTTTATATCGCCAAAGTTTTATGTCCCTTATCAATTTACTTATTGCGCTATTGCAGTTCAATACTGGGTAGATAGCTTAGTAATGTCGAATGTTGTGAGTTCTATCCCCAGGCGATAGTTCTCTATTATTATATTGTTTATATCGCCAAAGTTTTATGTCCCTTATCAATTTACTTATTGCGCTATTGGAGTACAATACTGGGTAGATAGCTTAGTAATGTCGAATGTTGTGAGTTCTATCCCCAGGCGATAGTTCTCTATTATTATATTGTTTATATCGCCAAAGTTTTATGTCCCTTATCAATTTACTTATTGCGCTATTGGAGTACAATACTGGGTAGATAGCTTAGTAATGTCGAATGTTGTGAGTTCTATCCCCAGGCGATAGTTCTCTATTATTATATTGTTTATATCGCCAAAGTTTTATGTCCCTTATCAATTTACTTATTGCGCTATTGGAGTACAATACTGGGTAGATAGCTTAGTAATGTCGAATGTTGTGAGTTCTATCCCCAGGCGATAGTTCTCTATTATTATATTGTTTATATCGCCAAAGTTTTATGTCCCTTATCAATTTACTTATTGCGCTATTGGAGTACAATACTGGGTAGATAGCTTAGTAATGTCGAATGTTGTGAGTTCTATCCCCAGGCGATAGTTCTCTATTATTATATTGTTTATATCGCCAAAGTTTTATGTCCCTTATCAATTTACTTATTGCGCTATTGGAGTACAATACTGGGTAGATAGCTTAGTAATGTCGAATGTTGTGAGTTCTATCCCCAGGCGATAGTTCTCTATTATTATATTGTTTATATCGCCAAAGTTTTATGTCCCTTATCAATTTACTTATTGCGCTATTGGAGTACAATACTGGGTAGATAGCTTAGTAATGTCGAATATTGTGAGTTCTATCCCCAGGCGATAGTTCTCTATTATTATATTGTTTATATCGCCAAAGTTTTATGTCCCTTATCAATTTACTTATTGCGCTATTGCAGTACAATACTGGGTAGATAGCTTAGTAATGTCGAATGTTGTGAGTTCTATCCCCAGGCGATAGTTCTCTATTATTATATTGTTTATATCGCCAAAGTTTTATGTCCCTTATCAATTTACTTATTGCGCTATTGGAGTACAATACTGGGTAGATAGCTTAGTAATGTCGAATGTTGTGAGTTCTATCCCCAGGCGATAGTTCTCTATTATTATATTGTTTATATCGCCAAAGTTTTATGTCCCTTATCAATTTACTTATTGCGCTATTGCAGTACAATACTGGGTAGATAGCTTAGTAATGTCGAATGTTGTGAGTTCTATCCCCAGGCGATAGTTCTCTATTATTATATTGTTTATATCGCCAAAGTTTTATGTCCCTTATCAATTTACTTATTGCGCTATTGCAGTACAATACTGGGTAGATAGCTTAGTAATGTCGAATGTTGTGAGTTCTATCCCCAGGCGATAGTTCTCTATTATTATATTGTTTATATCGCCAAAGTTTTATGTCCCTTATCAATTTACTTATTGCGCTATTGGAGTACAATACTGGGTAGATAGCTTAGTAATGTCGAATGTTGTGAGTTCTATCCCCAGGCGATAGTTCTCTATTATTATATTGTTTATATCGCCAAAGTTTTATGTCCCTTATCAATTTACTTATTGCGCTATTGGAGTACAATACTGGGTAGATAGCTTAGTAATGTCGAATGTTGTGAGTTCTATCCCCAGGCGATAGTTCTCTATTATTATATTGTTTATATCGCCAAAGTTTTATGTCCCTTATCAATTTACTTATTGCGCTATTGCAGTACAATACTGGGTAGATAGCTTAGTAATGTCGAATGTTGTGAGTTCTATCCCCAGGCGATAGTTCTCTATTATTATATTGTTTATATCGCCAAAGTTTTATGTCCCTTATCAATTTACTTATTGCGCTATTGCAGTACAATACTGGGTAGATAGCTTAGTAATGTCGAATGTTGTGAGTTCTATCCCCAGGCGATAGTTCTCTATTATTATATTGTTTATATCGCCAAAGTTTTATGTCCCTTATCAATTTACTTATTGCGCTATTGCAGTACAATACTGGGTAGATAGCTTAGTAATGTCGAATGTTGTGAGTTCTATCCCCAGGCGATAGTTCTCTATTATTATATTGTTTATATCGCCAAAGTTTTATGTCCCTTATCAATTTACTTATTGCGCTATTGCAGTACAATACTGGGTAGATAGCTTAGTAATGTCGAATGTTGTGAGTTCTATCCCCAGGCGATAGTTCTCTATTATTATATTGTTTATATCGCCAAAGTTTTATGTCCCTTATCAATTTACTTATTGCGCTATTGGAGTACAATACTGGGTAGATAGCTTAGTAATGTCGAATGTTGTGAGTTCTATCCCCAGGCGATAGTTCTCTATTATTATATTGTTTATATCGCCAAAGTTTTATGTCCCTTATCAATTTACTTATTGCGCTATTGGAGTACAATACTGGGTAGATAGCTTAGTAATGTCGAATGTTGTGAGTTCTATCCCCAGGCGATAGTTCTCTATTATTATATTGTTTATATCGCCAAAGTTTTATGTCCCTTATCAATTTACTTATTGCGCTATTGCAGTACAATACTGGGTAGATAGCTTAGTAATGTCGAATGTTGTGAGTTCTATCCCCAGGCGATAGTTCTCTATTATTATATTGTTTATATCGCCAAAGTTTTATGTCCCTTATCAATTTACTTATTGCGCTATTGCAGTACAATACTGGGTAGATAGCTTAGTAATGTCGAATGTTGTGAGTTCTATCCCCAGGCGATAGTTCTCTATTATTATATTGTTTATATCGCCAAAGTTTTATGTCCCTTATCAATTTACTTATTGCGCTATTGCAGTACAATACTGGGTAGATAGCTTAGTAATGTCGAATGTTGTGAGTTCTATCCCCAGGCGATAGTTCTCTATTATTATATTGTTTATATCGCCAAAGTTTTATGTCCCTTATCAATTTACTTATTGCGCTATTGCAGTACAATACTGGGTAGATAGCTTAGTAATGTCGAATGTTGTGAGTTCTATCCCCAGGCGATAGTTCTCTATTATTATATTGTTTATATCGCCAAAGTTGTATGTCCCTTATCAATTTACTTATTGCGCTATTGCAGTACAATACTGGGTAGATAGCTTAGTAATGTCGAATGTTGTGAGTTCTATCCCCAGGCGATAGTTCTCTATTATTATATTGTTTATATCGCCAAAGTTTTATGTCCCTTATCAATTTACTTATTGCGCTATTGGAGTACAATACTGGGTAGATAGCTTAGTAATGTCGAATGTTGTGAGTTCTATCCCCAGGCGATAGTTCTCTATTATTATATTGTTTATATCGCCAAAGTTTTATGTCCCTTATCAATTTACTTATTGCGCTATTGCAGTACAATACTGGGTAGATAGCTTAGTAATGTCGAATGTTGTGAGTTCTATCCCCAGGCGATAGTTCTCTATTATTATATTGTTTATATCGCCAAAGTTTTATGTCCCTTATCAATTTACTTATTGCGCTATTGCAGTACAATACTGGGTAGATAGCTTAGTAATGTCGAATGTTGTGAGTTCTATCCCCAGGCGATAGTTCTCTATTATTATATTGTTTATATCGCCAAAGTTGTATGTCCCTTATCAATTTACTTATTGCGCTATTGCAGTACAATACTGGGTAGATAGCTTAGTAATGTCGAATGTTGTGAGTTCTATCCCCAGGCGATAGTTCTCTATTATTATATTGTTTATATCGCCAAAGTTGTATGTCCCTTATCAATTTACTTATTGCGCTATTGGAGTACAATACTGGGTAGATAGCTTAGTAATGTCGAATGTTGTGAGTTCTATCCCCAGGCGATAGTTCTCTATTATTATATTGTTTATATCGCCAAAGTTTTATGTCCCTTATCAATTTACTTATTGCGCTATTGGAGTACAATACTGGGTAGATAGCTTAGTAATGTCGAATGTTGTGAGTTCTATCCCCAGGCGATAGTTCTCTATTATTATATTGTTTATATCGCCAAAGTTTTATGTCCCTTATCAATTTACTTATTGCGCTATTGGAGTACAATACTGGGTAGATAGCTTAGTAATGTCGAATGTTGTGAGTTCTATCCCCAGGCGATAGTTCTCTATTATTATATTGTTTATATCGCCAAAGTTTTATGTCCCTTATCAATTTACTTATTGCGCTATTGCAGTACAATACTGGGTAGATAGCTTAGTAATGTCGAATGTTGTGAGTTCTATCCCCAGGCGATAGTTCTCTATTATTATATTGTTTATATCGCCAAAGTTTTATGTCCCTTATCAATTTACTTATTGCGCTATTGCAGTACAATACTGGGTAGATAGCTTAGTAATGTCGAATGTTGTGAGTTCTATCCCCAGGCGATAGTTCTCTATTATTATATTGTTTATATCGCCAAAGTTTTATGTCCCTTATCAATTTACTTATTGCGCTATTGCAGTACAATACTGGGTAGATAGCTTAGTAATGTCGAATGTTGTGAGTTCTATCCCCAGGCGATAGTTCTCTATTATTATATTGTTTATATCGCCAAAGTTTTATGTCCCTTATCAATTTACTTATTGCGCTATTGCAGTACAATACTGGGTAGATAGCTTAGTAATGTCGAATGTTGTGAGTTCTATCCCCAGGCGATAGTTCTCTATTATTATATTGTTTATATCGCCAAAGTTTTATGTCCCTTATCAATTTACTTATTGCGCTATTGGAGTACAATACTGGGTAGATAGCTTAGTAATGTCGAATGTTGTGAGTTCTATCCCCAGGCGATAGTTCTCTATTATTATATTGTTTATATCGCCAAAGTTTTATGTCCCTTATCAATTTACTTATTGCGCTATTGGAGTACAATACTGGGTAGATAGCTTAGTAATGTCGAATGTTGTGAGTTCTATCCCCAGGCGATAGTTCTCTATTATTATATTGTTTATATCGCCAAAGTTTTATGTCCCTTATCAATTTACTTATTGCGCTATTGCAGTTCAATACTGGGTAGATAGCTTAGTAATGTCGAATGTTGTGAGTTCTATCCCCAGGCGATAGTTCTCTATTATTATATTGTTTATATCGCCAAAGTTTTATGTCCCTTATCAATTTACTTATTGCGCTATTGGAGTACAATACTGGGTAGATAGCTTAGTAATGTCGAATGTTGTGAGTTCTATCCCCAGGCGATAGTTCTCTATTATTATATTGTTTATATCGCCAAAGTTTTATGTCCCTTATCAATTTACTTATTGCGCTATTGGAGTACAATACTGGGTAGATAGCTTAGTAATGTCGAATGTTGTGAGTTCTATCCCCAGGCGATAGTTCTCTATTATTATATTGTTTATATCGCCAAAGTTTTATGTCCCTTATCAATTTACTTATTGCGCTATTGGAGTACAATACTGGGTAGATAGCTTAGTAATGTCGAATGTTGTGAGTTCTATCCCCAGGCGATAGTTCTCTATTATTATATTGTTTATATCGCCAAAGTTTTATGTCCCTTATCAATTTACTTATTGCGCTATTGGAGTACAATACTGGGTAGATAGCTTAGTAATGTCGAATGTTGTGAGTTCTATCCCCAGGCGATAGTTCTCTATTATTATATTGTTTATATCGCCAAAGTTTTATGTCCCTTATCAATTTACTTATTGCGCTATTGGAGTACAATACTGGGTAGATAGCTTAGTAATGTCGAATGTTGTGAGTTCTATCCCCAGGCGATAGTTCTCTATTATTATATTGTTTATATCGCCAAAGTTTTATGTCCCTTATCAATTTACTTATTGCGCTATTGGAGTACAATACTGGGTAGATAGCTTAGTAATGTCGAATATTGTGAGTTCTATCCCCAGGCGATAGTTCTCTATTATTATATTGTTTATATCGCCAAAGTTTTATGTCCCTTATCAATTTACTTATTGCGCTATTGCAGTACAATACTGGGTAGATAGCTTAGTAATGTCGAATGTTGTGAGTTCTATCCCCAGGCGATAGTTCTCTATTATTATATTGTTTATATCGCCAAAGTTTTATGTCCCTTATCAATTTACTTATTGCGCTATTGGAGTACAATACTGGGTAGATAGCTTAGTAATGTCGAATGTTGTGAGTTCTATCCCCAGGCGATAGTTCTCTATTATTATATTGTTTATATCGCCAAAGTTTTATGTCCCTTATCAATTTACTTATTGCGCTATTGCAGTACAATACTGGGTAGATAGCTTAGTAATGTCGAATGTTGTGAGTTCTATCCCCAGGCGATAGTTCTCTATTATTATATTGTTTATATCGCCAAAGTTTTATGTCCCTTATCAATTTACTTATTGCGCTATTGCAGTACAATACTGGGTAGATAGCTTAGTAATGTCGAATGTTGTGAGTTCTATCCCCAGGCGATAGTTCTCTATTATTATATTGTTTATATCGCCAAAGTTTTATGTCCCTTATCAATTTACTTATTGCGCTATTGGAGTACAATACTGGGTAGATAGCTTAGTAATGTCGAATGTTGTGAGTTCTATCCCCAGGCGATAGTTCTCTATTATTATATTGTTTATATCGCCAAAGTTTTATGTCCCTTATCAATTTACTTATTGCGCTATTGGAGTACAATACTGGGTAGATAGCTTAGTAATGTCGAATGTTGTGAGTTCTATCCCCAGGCGATAGTTCTCTATTATTATATTGTTTATATCGCCAAAGTTTTATGTCCCTTATCAATTTACTTATTGCGCTATTGCAGTACAATACTGGGTAGATAGCTTAGTAATGTCGAATGTTGTGAGTTCTATCCCCAGGCGATAGTTCTCTATTATTATATTGTTTATATCGCCAAAGTTTTATGTCCCTTATCAATTTACTTATTGCGCTATTGCAGTACAATACTGGGTAGATAGCTTAGTAATGTCGAATGTTGTGAGTTCTATCCCCAGGCGATAGTTCTCTATTATTATATTGTTTATATCGCCAAAGTTTTATGTCCCTTATCAATTTACTTATTGCGCTATTGCAGTACAATACTGGGTAGATAGCTTAGTAATGTCGAATGTTGTGAGTTCTATCCCCAGGCGATAGTTCTCTATTATTATATTGTTTATATCGCCAAAGTTTTATGTCCCTTATCAATTTACTTATTGCGCTATTGCAGTACAATACTGGGTAGATAGCTTAGTAATGTCGAATGTTGTGAGTTCTATCCCCAGGCGATAGTTCTCTATTATTATATTGTTTATATCGCCAAAGTTTTATGTCCCTTATCAATTTACTTATTGCGCTATTGGAGTACAATACTGGGTAGATAGCTTAGTAATGTCGAATGTTGTGAGTTCTATCCCCAGGCGATAGTTCTCTATTATTATATTGTTTATATCGCCAAAGTTTTATGTCCCTTATCAATTTACTTATTGCGCTATTGGAGTACAATACTGGGTAGATAGCTTAGTAATGTCGAATGTTGTGAGTTCTATCCCCAGGCGATAGTTCTCTATTATTATATTGTTTATATCGCCAAAGTTTTATGTCCCTTATCAATTTACTTATTGCGCTATTGCAGTACAATACTGGGTAGATAGCTTAGTAATGTCGAATGTTGTGAGTTCTATCCCCAGGCGATAGTTCTCTATTATTATATTGTTTATATCGCCAAAGTTTTATGTCCCTTATCAATTTACTTATTGCGCTATTGCAGTACAATACTGGGTAGATAGCTTAGTAATGTCGAATGTTGTGAGTTCTATCCCCAGGCGATAGTTCTCTATTATTATATTGTTTATATCGCCAAAGTTTTATGTCCCTTATCAATTTACTTATTGCGCTATTGCAGTACAATACTGGGTAGATAGCTTAGTAATGTCGAATGTTGTGAGTTCTATCCCCAGGCGATAGTTCTCTATTATTATATTGTTTATATCGCCAAAGTTTTATGTCCCTTATCAATTTACTTATTGCGCTATTGCAGTACAATACTGGGTAGATAGCTTAGTAATGTCGAATGTTGTGAGTTCTATCCCCAGGCGATAGTTCTCTATTATTATATTGTTTATATCGCCAAAGTTTTATGTCCCTTATCAATTTACTTATTGCGCTATTGGAGTACAATACTGGGTAGATAGCTTAGTAATGTCGAATGTTGTGAGTTCTATCCCCAGGCGATAGTTCTCTATTATTATATTGTTTATATCGCCAAAGTTTTATGTCCCTTATCAATTTACTTATTGCGCTATTGGAGTACAATACTGGGTAGATAGCTTAGTAATGTCGAATGTTGTGAGTTCTATCCCCAGGCGATAGTTCTCTATTATTATATTGTTTATATCGCCAAAGTTTTATGTCCCTTATCAATTTACTTATTGCGCTATTGGAGTACAATACTGGGTAGATAGCTTAGTAATGTCGAATGTTGTGAGTTCTATCCCCAGGCGATAGTTCTCTATTATTATATTGTTTATATCGCCAAAGTTTTATGTCCCTTATCAATTTACTTATTGCGCTATTGGAGTACAATACTGGGTAGATAGCTTAGTAATGTCGAATGTTGTGAGTTCTATCCCCAGGCGATAGTTCTCTATTATTATATTGTTTATATCGCCAAAGTTTTATGTCCCTTATCAATTTACTTATTGCGCTATTGCAGTACAATACTGGGTAGATAGCTTAGTAATGTCGAATGTTGTGAGTTCTATCCCCAGGCGATAGTTCTCTATTATTATATTGTTTATATCGCCAAAGTTTTATGTCCCTTATCAATTTACTTATTGCGCTATTGGAGTACAATACTGGGTAGATAGCTTAGTAATGTCGAATGTTGTGAGTTCTATCCCCAGGCGATAGTTCTCTATTATTATATTGTTTATATCGCCAAAGTTTTATGTCCCTTATCAATTTACTTATTGCGCTATTGGAGTACAATACTGGGTAGATAGCTTAGTAATGTCGAATGTTGTGAGTTCTATCCCCAGGCGATAGTTCTCTATTATTATATTGTTTATATCGCCAAAGTTTTATGTCCCTTATCAATTTACTTATTGCGCTATTGGAGTACAATACTGGGTAGATAGCTTAGTAATGTCGAATGTTGTGAGTTCTATCCCCAGGCGATAGTTCTCTATTATTATATTGTTTATATCGCCAAAGTTTTATGTCCCTTATCAATTTACTTATTGCGCTATTGGAGTACAATACTGGGTAGATAGCTTAGTAATGTCGAATGTTGTGAGTTCTATCCCCAGGCGATAGTTCTCTATTATTATATTGTTTATATCGCCAAAGTTTTATGTCCCTTATCAATTTACTTATTGCGCTATTGCAGTACAATACTGGGTAGATAGCTTAGTAATGTCGAATGTTGTGAGTTCTATCCCCAGGCGATAGTTCTCTATTATTATATTGTTTATATCGCCAAAGTTTTATGTCCCTTATCAATTTACTTATTGCGCTATTGGAGTACAATACTGGGTAGATAGCTTAGTAATGTCGAATGTTGTGAGTTCTATCCCCAGGCGATAGTTCTCTATTATTATATTGTTTATATCGCCAAAGTTTTATGTCCCTTATCAATTTACTTATTGCGCTATTGGAGTACAATACTGGGTAGATAGCTTAGTAATGTCGAATGTTGTGAGTTCTATCCCCAGGCGATAGTTCTCTATTATTATATTGTTTATATCGCCAAAGTTTTATGTCCCTTATCAATTTACTTATTGCGCTATTGGAGTACAATACTGGGTAGATAGCTTAGTAATGTCGAATGTTGTGAGTTCTATCCCCAGGCGATAGTTCTCTATTATTATATTGTTTATATCGCCAAAGTTTTATGTCCCTTATCAATTTACTTATTGCGCTATTGGAGTACAATACTGGGTAGATAGCTTAGTAATGTCGAATGTTGTGAGTTCTATCCCCAGGCGATAGTTCTCTATTATTATATTGTTTATATCGCCAAAGTTTTATGTCCCTTATCAATTTACTTATTGCGCTATTGCAGTACAATACTGGGTAGATAGCTTAGTAATGTCGAATGTTGTGAGTTCTATCCCCAGGCGATAGTTCTCTATTATTATATTGTTTATATCGCCAAAGTTTTATGTCCCTTATCAATTTACTTATTGCGCTATTGGAGTACAATACTGGGTAGATAGCTTAGTAATGTCGAATGTTGTGAGTTCTATCCCCAGGCGATAGTTCTCTATTATTATATTGTTTATATCGCCAAAGTTTTATGTCCCTTATCAATTTACTTATTGCGCTATTGGAGTACAATACTGGGTAGATAGCTTAGTAATGTCGAATGTTGTGAGTTCTATCCCCAGGCGATAGTTCTCTATTATTATATTGTTTATATCGCCAAAGTTTTATGTCCCTTATCAATTTACTTATTGCGCTATTGGAGTACAATACTGGGTAGATAGCTTAGTAATGTCGAATGTTGTGAGTTCTATCCCCAGGCGATAGTTCTCTATTATTATATTGTTTATATCGCCAAAGTTTTATGTCCCTTATCAATTTACTTATTGCGCTATTGGAGTACAATACTGGGTAGATAGCTTAGTAATGTCGAATGTTGTGAGTTCTATCCCCAGGCGATAGTTCTCTATTATTATATTGTTTATATCGCCAAAGTTTTATGTCCCTTATCAATTTACTTATTGCGCTATTGGAGTACAATACTGGGTAGATAGCTTAGTAATGTCGAATGTTGTGAGTTCTATCCCCAGGCGATAGTTCTCTATTATTATATTGTTTATATCGCCAAAGTTTTATGTCCCTTATCAATTTACTTATTGCGCTATTGCAGTTCAATACTGGGTAGATAGCTTAGTAATGTCGAATGTTGTGAGTTCTATCCCCAGGCGATAGTTCTCTATTATTATATTGTTTATATCGCCAAAGTTTTATGTCCCTTATCAATTTACTTATTGCGCTATTGCAGTACAATACTGGGTAGATAGCTTAGTAATGTCGAATGTTGTGAGTTCTATCCCCAGGCGATAGTTCTCTATTATTATATTGTTTATATCGCCAAAGTTTTATGTCCCTTATCAATTTACTTATTGCGCTATTGGAGTACAATACTGGGTAGATAGCTTAGTAATGTCGAATGTTGTGAGTTCTATCCCCAGGCGATAGTTCTCTATTATTATATTGTTTATATCGCCAAAGTTTTATGTCCCTTATCAATTTACTTATTGCGCTATTGGAGTACAATACTGGGTAGATAGCTTAGTAATGTCGAATGTTGTGAGTTCTATCCCCAGGCGATAGTTCTCTATTATTATATTGTTTATATCGCCAAAGTTTTATGTCCCTTATCAATTTACTTATTGCGCTATTGCAGTACAATACTGGGTAGATAGCTTAGTAATGTCGAATGTTGTGAGTTCTATCCCCAGGCGATAGTTCTCTATTATTATATTGTTTATATCGCCAAAGTTTTATGTCCCTTATCAATTTACTTATTGCGCTATTGCAGTACAATACTGGGTAGATAGCTTAGTAATGTCGAATGTTGTGAGTTCTATCCCCAGGCGATAGTTCTCTATTATTATATTGTTTATATCGCCAAAGTTTTATGTCCCTTATCAATTTACTTATTGCGCTATTGCAGTTCAATACTGGGTAGATAGCTTAGTAATGTCGAATGTTGTGAGTTCTATCCCCAGGCGATAGTTCTCTATTATTATATTGTTAATATCGCCAAAGTTTTATGTCCCTTATCAATTTACTTATTGCGCTATTGCAGTACAATACTGGGTAGATAGCTTAGTAATGTCGAATGTTGTGAGTTCTATCCCCAGGCGATAGTTCTCTATTATTATATTGTTTATATCGCCAAAGTTTTATGTCCCTTATCAATTTACTTATTGCGCTATTGGAGTACAATACTGGGTAGATAGCTTAGTAATGTCGAATGTTGTGAGTTCTATCCCCAGGCGATAGTTCTCTATTATTATATTGTTTATATCGCCAAAGTTTTATGTCCCTTATCAATTTACTTATTGCGCTATTGGAGTACAATACTGGGTAGATAGCTTAGTAATGTCGAATGTTGTGAGTTCTATCCCCAGGCGATAGTTCTCTATTATTATATTGTTTATATCGCCAAAGTTTTATGTCCCTTATCAATTTACTTATTGCGCTATTGGAGTACAATACTGGGTAGATAGCTTAGTAATGTCGAATGTTGTGAGTTCTATCCCCAGGCGATAGTTCTCTATTATTATATTGTTTATATCGCCAAAGTTTTATGTCCCTTATCAATTTACTTATTGCGCTATTGGAGTACAATACTGGGTAGATAGCTTAGTAATGTCGAATGTTGTGAGTTCTATCCCCAGGCGATAGTTCTCTATTATTATATTGTTTATATCGCCAAAGTTTTATGTCCCTTATCAATTTACTTATTGCGCTATTGCAGTTCAATACTGGGTAGATAGCTTAGTAATGTCGAATGTTGTGAGTTCTATCCCCAGGCGATAGTTCTCTATTATTATATTGTTTATATCGCCAAAGTTTTATGTCCCTTATCAATTTACTTATTGCGCTATTGCAGTACAATACTGGGTAGATAGCTTAGTAATGTCGAATGTTGTGAGTTCTATCCCCAGGCGATAGTTCTCTATTATTATATTGTTTATATCGCCAAAGTTTTATGTCCCTTATCAATTTACTTATTGCGCTATTGCAGTTCAATACTGGGTAGATAGCTTAGTAATGTCGAATGTTGTGAGTTCTATCCCCAGGCGATAGTTCTCTATTATTATATTGTTTATATCGCCAAAGTTTTATGTCCCTTATCAATTTACTTATTGCGCTATTGGAGTACAATACTGGGTAGATAGCTTAGTAATGTCGAATGTTGTGAGTTCTATCCCCAGGCGATAGTTCTCTATTATTATATTGTTTATATCGCCAAAGTTTTATGTCCCTTATCAATTTACTTATTGCGCTATTGGAGTACAATACTGGGTAGATAGCTTAGTAATGTCGAATGTTGTGAGTTCTATCCCCAGGCGATAGTTTATATCGCCAAAGTTTTATGTCCCTTATCAATTTACTTATTGCGCTATTGGAGTACAATACTGGGTAGATAGCTTAGTAATGTCGAATGTTGTGAGTTCTATCCCCAGGCGATAGTTCTCTATTATTATATTGTTTATATCGCCAAAGTTTTATGTCCCTTATCAATTTACTTATTGCGCTATTGGAGTACAATACTGGGTAGATAGCTTAGTAATGTCGAATGTTGTGAGTTCTATCCCCAGGCGATAGTTCTCTATTATTATATTGTTTATATCGCCAAAGTTTTATGTCCCTTATCAATTTACTTATTGCGCTATTGGAGTACAATACTGGGTAGATAGCTTAGTAATGTCGAATGTTGTGAGTTCTATCCCCAGGCGATAGTTCTCTATTATTATATTGTTTATATCGCCAAAGTTTTATGTCCCTTATCAATTTACTTATTGCGCTATTGCAGTACAATACTGGGTAGATAGCTTAGTAATGTCGAATGTTGTGAGTTCTATCCCCAGGCGATAGTTCTCTATTATTATATTGTTTATATCGCCAAAGTTTTATGTCCCTTATCAATTTACTTATTGCGCTATTGGAGTACAATACTGGGTAGATAGCTTAGTAATGTCGAATGTTGTGAGTTCTATCCCCAGGCGATAGTTCTCTATTATTATATTGTTTATATCGCCAAAGTTTTATGTCCCTTATCAATTTACTTATTGCGCTATTGCAGTACAATACTGGGTAGATAGCTTAGTAATGTCGAATGTTGTGAGTTCTATCCCCAGGCGATAGTTCTCTATTATTATATTGTTTATATCGCCAAAGTTTTATGTCCCTTATCAATTTACTTATTGCGCTATTGGAGTACAATACTGGGTAGATAGCTTAGTAATGTCGAATGTTGTGAGTTCTATCCCCAGGCGATAGTTCTCTATTATTATATTGTTTATATCGCCAAAGTTTTATGTCCCTTATCAATTTACTTATTGCGCTATTGGAGTACAATACTGGGTAGATAGCTTAGTAATGTCGAATGTTGTGAGTTCTATCCCCAGGCGATAGTTCTCTATTATTATATTGTTTATATCGCCAAAGTTTTATGTCCCTTATCAATTTACTTATTGCGCTATTGCAGTACAATACTGGGTAGATAGCTTAGTAATGTCGAATGTTGTGAGTTCTATCCCCAGGCGATAGTTCTCTATTATTATATTGTTTATATCGCCAAAGTTTTATGTCCCTTATCAATTTACTTATTGCGCTATTGCAGTACAATACTGGGTAGATAGCTTAGTAATGTCGAATGTTGTGAGTTCTATCCCCAGGCGATAGTTCTCTATTATTATATTGTTTATATCGCCAAAGTTTTATGTCCCTTATCAATTTACTTATTGCGCTATTGCAGTACAATACTGGGTAGATAGCTTAGTAATGTCGAATGTTGTGAGTTCTATCCCCAGGCGATAGTTCTCTATTATTATATTGTTTATATCGCCAAAGTTTTATGTCCCTTATCAATTTACTTATTGCGCTATTGCAGTACAATACTGGGTAGATAGCTTAGTAATGTCGAATGTTGTGAGTTCTATCCCCAGGCGATAGTTCTCTATTATTATATTGTTTATATCGCCAAAGTTTTATGTCCCTTATCAATTTACTTATTGCGCTATTGCAGTACAATACTGGGTAGATAGCTTAGTAATGTCGAATGTTGTGAGTTCTATCCCCAGGCGATAGTTCTCTATTATTATATTGTTTATATCGCCAAAGTTTTATGTCCCTTATCAATTTACTTATTGCGCTATTGCAGTACAATACTGGGTAGATAGCTTAGTAATGTCGAATGTTGTGAGTTCTATCCCCAGGCGATAATTCTCTATTATTATATTGTTTATATCGCCAAAGTTTTATGTCCCTTATCAATTTACTTATTGCGCTATTGGAGTACAATACTGGGTAGATAGCTTAGTAATGTCGAATGTTGTGAGTTCTATCCCCAGGCGATAGTTCTCTATTATTATATTGTTTATATCGCCAAAGTTTTATGTCCCTTATCAATTTACTTATTGCGCTATTGCAGTACAATACTGGGTAGATAGCTTAGTAATGTCGAATGTTGTGAGTTCTATCCCCAGGCGATAGTTCTCTATTATTATATTGTTTATATCGCCAAAGTTTTATGTCCCTTATCAATTTACTTATTGCGCTATTGCAGTACAATACTGGGTAGATAGCTTAGTAATGTCGAATGTTGTGAGTTCTATCCCCAGGCGATAGTTCTCTATTATTATATTGTTTATATCGCCAAAGTTTTATGTCCCTTATCAATTTACTTATTGCGCTATTGCAGTACAATACTGGGTAGATAGCTTAGTAATGTCGAATGTTGTGAGTTCTATCCCCAGGCGATAATTCTCTATTATTATATTGTTTATATCGCCAAAGTTTTATGTCCCTTATCAATTTACTTATTGCGCTATTGGAGTACAATACTGGGTAGATAGCTTAGTAATGTCGAATGTTGTGAGTTCTATCCCCAGGCGATAGTTCTCTATTATTATATTGTTTATATCGCCAAAGTTTTATGTCCCTTATCAATTTACTTATTGCGCTATTGCAGTACAATACTGGGTAGATAGCTTAGTAATGTCGAATGTTGTGAGTTCTATCCCCAGGCGATAGTTCTCTATTATTATATTGTTTATATCGCCAAAGTTTTATGTCCCTTATCAATTTACTTATTGCGCTATTGCAGTACAATACTGGGTAGATAGCTTAGTAATGTCGAATGTTGTGAGTTCTATCCCCAGGCGATAATTCTCTATTATTATATTGTTTATATCGCCAAAGTTTTATGTCCCTTATCAATTTACTTATTGCGCTATTGCAGTACAATACTGGGTAGATAGCTTAGTAATGTCGAATGTTGTGAGTTCTATCCCCAGGCGATAGTTCTCTATTATTATATTGTTTATATCGCCAAAGTTTTATGTCCCTTATCAATTTACTTATTGCGCTATTGGAGTACAATACTGGGTAGATAGCTTAGTAATGTCGAATGTTGTGAGTTCTATCCCCAGGCGATAGTTCTCTATTATTATATTGTTTATATCGCCAAAGTTTTATGTCCCTTATCAATTTACTTATTGCGCTATTGGAGTACAATACTGGGTAGATAGCTTAGTAATGTCGAATGTTGTGAGTTCTATCCCCAGGCGATAGTTCTCTATTATTATATTGTTTATATCGCCAAAGTTTTATGTCCCTTATCAATTTACTTATTGCGCTATTGCAGTACAATACTGGGTAGATAGCTTAGTAATGTCGAATGTTGTGAGTTCTATCCCCAGGCGATAGTTCTCTATTATTATATTGTTTATATCGCCAAAGTTTTATGTCCCTTATCAATTTACTTATTGCGCTATTGCAGTACAATACTGGGTAGATAGCTTAGTAATGTCGAATGTTGTGAGTTCTATCCCCAGGCGATAGTTCTCTATTATTATATTGTTTATATCGCCAAAGTTTTATGTCCCTTATCAATTTACTTATTGCGCTATTGGAGTACAATACTGGGTAGATAGCTTAGTAATGTCGAATGTTGTGAGTTCTATCCCCAGGCGATAGTTCTCTATTATTATATTGTTTATATCGCCAAAGTTTTATGTCCCTTATCAATTTACTTATTGCGCTATTGGAGTACAATACTGGGTAGATAGCTTAGTAATGTCGAATGTTGTGAGTTCTATCCCCAGGCGATAGTTCTCTATTATTATATTGTTTATATCGCCAAAGTTTTATGTCCCTTATCAATTTACTTATTGCGCTATTGCAGTACAATACTGGGTAGATAGCTTAGTAATGTCGAATGTTGTGAGTTCTATCCCCAGGCGATAATTCTCTATTATTATATTGTTTATATCGCCAAAGTTTTATGTCCCTTATCAATTTACTTATTGCGCTATTGGAGTACAATACTGGGTAGATAGCTTAGTAATGTCGAATGTTGTGAGTTCTATCCCCAGGCGATAGTTCTCTATTATTATATTGTTTATATCGCCAAAGTTTTATGTCCCTTATCAATTTACTTATTGCGCTATTGCAGTACAATACTGGGTAGATAGCTTAGTAATGTCGAATGTTGTGAGTTCTATCCCCAGGCGATAATTCTCTATTATTATATTGTTTATATCGCCAAAGTTTTATGTCCCTTATCAATTTACTTATTGCGCTATTGGAGTACAATACTGGGTAGATAGCTTAGTAATGTCGAATGTTGTGAGTTCTATCCCCAGGCGATAGTTCTCTATTATTATATTGTTTATATCGCCAAAGTTTTATGTCCCTTATCAATTTACTTATTGCGCTATTGCAGTACAATACTGGGTAGATAGCTTAGTAATGTCGAATGTTGTGAGTTCTATCCCCAGGCGATAGTTCTCTATTATTATATTGTTTATATCGCCAAAGTTTTATGTCCCTTATCAATTTACTTATTGCGCTATTGGAGTACAATACTGGGTAGATAGCTTAGTAATGTCGAATGTTGTGAGTTCTATCCCCAGGCGATAGTTCTCTATTATTATATTGTTTATATCGCCAAAGTTTTATGTCCCTTATCAATTTACTTATTGCGCTATTGCAGTACAATACTGGGTAGATAGCTTAGTAATGTCGAATGTTGTGAGTTCTATCCCCAGGCGATAGTTCTCTATTATTATATTGTTTATATCGCCAAAGTTTTATGTCCCTTATCAATTTACTTATTGCGCTATTGCAGTACAATACTGGGTAGATAGCTTAGTAATGTCGAATGTTGTGAGTTCTATCCCCAGGCGATAGTTCTCTATTATTATATTGTTTATATCGCCAAAGTTTTATGTCCCTTATCAATTTACTTATTGCGCTATTGGAGTACAATACTGGGTAGATAGCTTAGTAATGTCGAATGTTGTGAGTTCTATCCCCAGGCGATAGTTCTCTATTATTATATTGTTTATATCGCCAAAGTTTTATGTCCCTTATCAATTTACTTATTGCGCTATTGGAGTACAATACTGGGTAGATAGCTTAGTAATGTCGAATGTTGTGAGTTCTATCCCCAGGCGATAGTTCTCTATTATTATATTGTTTATATCGCCAAAGTTTTATGTCCCTTATCAATTTACTTATTGCGCTATTGCAGTACAATACTGGGTAGATAGCTTAGTAATGTCGAATGTTGTGAGTTCTATCCCCAGGCGATAATTCTCTATTATTATATTGTTTATATCGCCAAAGTTTTATGTCCCTTATCAATTTACTTATTGCGCTATTGCAGTACAATACTGGGTAGATAGCTTAGTAATGTCGAATGTTGTGAGTTCTATCCCCAGGCGATAGTTCTCTATTATTATATTGTTTATATCGCCAAAGTTTTATGTCCCTTATCAATTTACTTATTGCGCTATTGCAGTACAATACTGGGTAGATAGCTTAGTAATGTCGAATGTTGTGAGTTCTATCCCCAGGCGATAATTCTCTATTATTATATTGTTTATATCGCCAAAGTTTTATGTCCCTTATCAATTTACTTATTGCGCTATTGGAGTACAATACTGGGTAGATAGCTTAGTAATGTCGAATGTTGTGAGTTCTATCCCCAGGCGATAGTTCTCTATTATTATATTGTTTATATCGCCAAAGTTTTATGTCCCTTATCAATTTACTTATTGCGCTATTGCAGTACAATACTGGGTAGATAGCTTAGTAATGTCGAATGTTGTGAGTTCTATCCCCAGGCGATAGTTCTCTATTATTATATTGTTTATATCGCCAAAGTTTTATGTCCCTTATCAATTTACTTATTGCGCTATTGGAGTACAATACTGGGTAGATAGCTTAGTAATGTCGAATGTTGTGAGTTCTATCCCCAGGCGATAGTTCTCTATTATTATATTGTTTATATCGCCAAAGTTTTATGTCCCTTATCAATTTACTTATTGCGCTATTGGAGTACAATACTGGGTAGATAGCTTAGTAATGTCGAATGTTGTGAGTTCTATCCCCAGGCGATAGTTCTCTATTATTATATTGTTTATATCGCCAAAGTTTTATGTCCCTTATCAATTTACTTATTGCGCTATTGGAGTACAATACTGGGTAGATAGCTTAGTAATGTCGAATGTTGTGAGTTCTATCCCCAGGCGATAGTTCTCTATTATTATATTGTTTATATCGCCAAAGTTTTATGTCCCTTATCAATTTACTTATTGCGCTATTGGAGTACAATACTGGGTAGATAGCTTAGTAATGTCGAATGTTGTGAGTTCTATCCCCAGGCGATAGTTATCTATGCTATCCATAAATGATTGTTATGATTCTATGTGTTCTTTGCGCCCGAGAGGGTGTACAAAGATTTGTTCTTTTGTGGAAGGAGTTGTTTTACAATGATAGCCTGTTTGTTCCCTTTCTTTTCTTTCTTAAGTCCAAAGAGTAAAGTTATTAAACTGAAAAAGAGTGGCAACTCGATGATAAAACATGCATGTATGGAAAGTGCTGCCACCCAGAGTTTAGGCGGTGAACTGAAGTTGAAGTAATATATATACATATCTACATGTGTATGTGTAATTACATACAATTTTCTTTTACAATGAAAGCTACCCTGAAATATAAAAAAAAAACATATCAGCTGATAACTAAACAATAATAATATCAGCCTAACAATGAAACGAGATAATTTTCAGAAAGAATATCAATAACCGAAAATAGATCGATGACAATAAGTACCTACGCTAGGAACAAAAAATAACAATTCTCAGTTGTCAAACGTTTGACAGGCAGGACAAAATGGCAGCAGTTAAGTTTGTACAACCAATCTGTAGGCGGCGCGATAGTCAGTAAAAATAAGAAATGTTTTAAGTGTGCCCCCCCAGCTTAAGTCTTTCTTATGAACAATGTTCCAGTTCAGTCCGAGTTTAGCGCAATAAATCTGAAACGTATGCACCATCCTTTGAGTCTAATGCTGTCCTCGACCTGCCAACCAGATCATCATCAGACACTATATATATTTTAATTCTGAAACTTGTTCTTTATAAATAAAATATAATCCTAAATCTAAAATCCAATTACAGAGAACTCCCACACTAAAAAGGAAAAAGAATTTGGTGTAATTTTTATGTACAAACTATGTATGTAATATATTTATTATCTAAGATGTTGATAATTTATATACTATTGTATTTCTTTTGCCTTCTTCTTAGGTAAAAACAGTTTTTCTTCACTATATGATGATAAGATAAAAATAACAATTTATCGTCCCGGCTTTTACCCGTGGGCATCCAAAAAATCGAAAAGGGATGTAATATGAAAAATAAAATAATATGAAACCCTATGGCAATCAATCTGACCAGAGTAATATAGTACGTCATTATCACTCCCATTATGGAGAAGGCCAAAGCAAAACAATGGAGATGTTAATAGGGTAAAATAAAAGATTCATATTGTATTACGTAGGCACATAATATGCGTCATTTAACGATATAGATTTATTTAAATGATACTATGAAAGTTTATAATATCTAATCACTGTAATAAACAATAATAAAAAGCAGTAAAACGTTGTCAAATTTTGTCTATGGAGTATAAGTTCACACTTCATGTTCAGAACGATTTACTTTATACAGTTTTCTAGTGAAGTTATACGTAATCTCTATATATCCGACGACAGCTCTGTGTGGAGAAATAATATATTAATCATATTGTAACTCACGAGAAATCGTATATTCAATATACTCAAGTTAATATTACATCTGAGAAAGGCTCTTAAAATAATGAGGTACTTCGACGCACTTCGGCTAACATCGCCATCTGTCGGAGGCCCTATGTTATTAAAAAGGCGGAGAGAAATTATTGAGCTTTGAAAGGAAACAAGCCTATTAGACATTATGGCTGCTATGAAAGTAGATAGGGTTCACAATATCGGGTACAATGATGGAATTTGCCAGCAATTTGTTAACTTGGCTCGTTCTAAAATAATGGTAATTGCTTGTTTATAAAATTTTATCTCATATTTTCAAGACATGCAAACTGATATTTTTGGTTATCGGTTTTAATATTTAGTTAACTAATAACTATTATTAAAACGATTTCACTTGTTAGGAAAAATTAGACAGTTTAAAAATACAATTCAGCACCCTCTATCTTGCCCATGAGTTTTGTAAGGGATGTAATATGCGTAGATTCCGTATGCAAGAGAAAGAAACCTCGAAATTAAAGCCTATAGTAACTCATTTCAGGATCCAGGACAGTAATTGATAATACTTTTAAGAACAAAAATGATTCAGACTAATTTTAATGTGAATAGTAAAGAATATATTAGCGTGAGTTTTTGGATCCGCCCTGAAGCGAATGTGAATCAAGGAACATGATGAAGGCGCATTCGTTATGTTTCATTAACTATTCATGGTTAACCGACAGAGTTGTTCATTTAAACTATTCATTGTGCTCTAGCCACGAACATTTGTACGGGTTAAAGCTATTTCATGTTTACCGGAAAACCTTTTCTTAGACTGTGAATAAACTAACTTTGCTTGGAAATGGCTTTGTTACTCGTAAATATCATAAAGTAGTGATGGCTGCTCTAGTAGTCAATCATTGAATTGGCGTATATGGGACCCGGCGACAACAACATCCATTGTATTATATTTTGGAAATGTTATATCATGATTAAACAAAAAGAAATGCGTGCGTGTACTGTATGCACGTGCGTGACAAGTTATACTTCTTTAGCATCAATAAAATAGTTTTTAATTGCATGCAAATAATTAATTACAATAAAATAAAAAAAGGACTAGAAAAAGATTAAAGAAGTTAGTTTGATTCACTAATATTTACGACTAGTAAATAATATTAATCAAAATATTCAATTTAAATCACTACTCAATATAATTTATTAGCACATATGTAATTTGCACTTGTATGAAACTAAAACGCGTGTTGTGAATGTAGACACCTGAAAGAGGTTTTAATTTTGTTGGTAGTTTTTTTCGAGACTTAATGAGCGGTTTTGCGACCAACTCCAACCTGTTACTCTTGTGTTACAGTGATGCTTGCGAATCTTAAAATTTCACTCCCATCATTTTTTCATAACGCGCCTAAAGAAGTAAAACTTAAAAAAGTACTGGAATCATTACTAATGACTAGTGTACATGTTGTGCACAATTTTATATAAAAAGAAAGTGCCGCTGAGTTTCTTGCTGGTTCTTCTCAGTGGTGACCGCATTAAGATCTGGTGGTAGATTATTGTAATAATTTAAAATATAAATGTAAAATTAACGAAATATAGGTGCCCCGCAAGAATTAGGTATCCCAAATGCTTTTGAATTTAAATGTAATATTCGTGTATCTTATTTCTTATTATTTACGCCAGACTTAATATTTTTTTCTAAAAAATCATATTTTGTATATTAATTGCCTATTTATTGACAAACGTTATAGGCAATATTTATAACTCTGCGACAAATAGAAGTCGAGCAGTCATTAAATACCTAAGTACTTAAACTATGCAAGTGAAGCTGGTACTGTAAATTTTTTTTTTGACTGCACAGATGGCGTAGTGGTTAAGATACTGACCTTCCGTGCCAGTGAACTGGATTCGATTCCTACACAGGACAATACTTTATGCGATCCATGAAGTGATGTTCTGAGTCTGGGTGTAATTTGTCTGCGATAATTGCATGTTTGTAAAGTCCCCCGTCATATAAGGATTATTGCCTTAGTGTAGGGCGGCGTCTTTTAAAAAAAAATATTCTGTATCTGGGTGTAATTTGCGTCCGACAATAATATATTTGTAAAGTCTCTCGCAAAAGAAGTATTACCTAAGAGAGGGTGTGGTATTTAAAAAAAATAGATTTGGTTTTTTTGTTCAACCCTAATCTGTTCAAATCGTATATAAAAACAGCAGTTAAAAACGTCGCACCTGCCAACACTAGTACGTACTTTCATTAATTTGATTGCGAGTGGTAAGTACCGACGACGGCGAGGTAACGATCGCTGCCAGTAACATCCCAGCAGTACGTACCGTCCAGAGACAGATTGTACAAACAACTTTGTTTTACAACTAATCATCAAATTGCGAACAGATTGAAACGATTCGGTACATTCGTATTTCTGCGAAGTGTTATTTCGTTATAACGGTTCGTCTTCACGAAAAGGTATTCTCAAATTATATTACGTTTTATTTATTAGTGAGAGGTAGATTTGTTTGTTTGTATTGGATGATTTTGCTTCTTGTTTGATTTCTGGCTTCATTTTTTAATAAAATATAACATTCTGTCATTATGTCGGTTTGAATTTAAAAACATACAATTAACTGATACAATCATCATCATTATCATCACAGCCCATATATGTCCCACTGCTGGGGTCGGGCCTCCTCCGTAATGGGAGGGAAATTAACCTACTATACCGCGCTGGTCAGACGTGTTGGTATAGGATTTTGTTTCGAGCTTTCCTTCTCTTGCATAGATGTTATATGCGTTTTATATCCTTTAGTCGTCTCTTACGATCACCCAGGGGTAAGATAGGAAGGAGGTGGGGAATTGTATTGTTTGTTTATTGTACTGTTGTGTTGTCTTACTCCGTCACCACACGGATAGATACAACTGATACAAAGTTTTGTGAATTGCACAAAAATCTAATGTGTTTATAAAATTTCTTGCATAATACTACATCAACATTAGTATTTGGTGCCTTATTTTAAAAATTATTTTCACCGCTAATGATTAATAATAAGTGAACATATCAAAATGAATGCTTTTATTATTAAAATAAAGTTTAAAATTTACAGTCATTTAGTGATAATATGTTGGACTTGAACTGTTGTCGCTCATATCAAGTTAAAAATAACATTTAAGAAGTTAAGCGCCATCTGTTGATAAATCCCAATTCAATCCCAATCCCCATTAACGTGATTTTTACAAAACTCGTAACGTAGAAATTGTAATATGAGCAATATCTACAAGTGAAAAAAATATAAAGGTATGTACTCGCTCTGATTTTATAGTGCATATAATATTATTTCTCAAAGTTATTTTTTGTCTTTAAGAAACATTTTTTAAATTATTTCATCCATATTAATACGGTACGTGATTTTGAAGATCACTTTTCTCCTTAATGAAGAAAAATACATATTTCTAAATAAATGTTTTCATTAAACATGTATTTATTCTTTCACGTCCATCGTACCTTTAAAAACGTATATTTATTAAATTTTCAAAAGAATATCGTTACAAGATTACAATTAGGTACATATTTGAAATAAAACTATTTTTTCGAATTCTATCGCGTTTGTGTATGATTTTTAATTTCATGATGTTTCGAACACTTTATAGCGGAGCGGGTCACGGGAGGACTAAGGTGTGTCAAGTCCAGCAACTCATCGTTACTAGTTAGTTTAAATTTGACTACATTTTTGATATAAATTCATTGCCAGTACAAAAAGAAAATGGTTCTATATACAAAAAAAAAATTGTTTATGGTCATCTATTATTAAACATTTTTATGATAATTATAATGTTATGGCAAATTACTAATTTTAAATTATATTATGGCGATAGAATTAATAAAAATAGTTTTCTTACAAATGTGTAATAATCACTTAAATATCAGAAATCATTATGCGATTATATATGAAATTATTGTACATACAGGTGTAAGCGGACCACTCCCGAAAACAAACCCTACTAGTATAGTAGTAGAAGTATTTGAACGGGTCTTCAAGTATTTAAAGTATCTTTTATATGTATAACGGTATATATATATATATAATTATAGGTGTGTTTGTCTGTCGCAAGAGGTGTTGGGGCAAGTGTCCGCGGTCAGGCGTGATACACTTATTAGATTTGTTATCCCGTAATATTATGTGACCCTTACAGGGGATGATTCAGTTTGCACGTTGATCTGGGGGTGAAATGTTATTAAGCTTAATTTAATATCTGTATACGTCAAGTTTTGATACTTTGAGATATAAATACGACTATCGCGATATTATTGAAATATTTTATTATTCAACCTTTTTTTGTGTCATTATCCTTATTTTGATATACCTACCACTTGCAGCGTCAATCGAGTACCAACCGCCCCCACTAGTCGTAGATAGACTAGGTTAGTATGTACGCAGTCTTCCCTGAACTGCTCCCCTACTTTCATAGCTAGTTATTTTTTATCTTTACATATTTAACGCTAAGTACTAGCAGATAGGAATACCAACATTTACATTGCTCGTGGGTGCCATTAAAGACGACCAAGAGGTTTTCATCGACTAGCGCCATCTGTATTTGATACCGTTCCCAAGGAGGATTGACGTCAGGTAGACCGGTCATAACACTATTGCTAAAACTTTTGCAATATGTCAAATAGAAGAGAGTATTTAGTCTTCCTCCATCTTAGATATCGTAAAAGCTTACAACAATTGAGATAAGAGCAGGATGATAATCAGCGAGGATACCCGTGAGGGTAGACCGCCGGGTGGGCCACTGAAGTAAAAGACCGCGTACCAGTGACCCACCCGCACGGCGTCGAGAGGTATATTGTAGGGCGGGTCTACGGGGTCTTGCGCCGCTTTTCCTGTCGCCCCGGACGGATTAGCGGGGTTTGACGTACCGTAGCCCGCCGCCAAAAAAAAAAAAAAGGATGATAATATATTCAATGTACAATAATTTCGTTAAAATTGTATTAATGATAGTTAATAAATGTATAAATATCTGCATAAAATATTTTACCTACACTATCTATCTTGTCAACAATTTGTTTATAAACTGTGAATCTGTTTTAAATCTTTGCGTAAATTTAACAGAAAGAGGAAATATGCTATATATTACAAGCACACGAGGGAGTGCTTTGGTGTTCATTTGTTATCTTTGGATGATAAGATTTTTTTTAAATATCACCTCACACGAAGGAATGACTCATGTTGTAAAGAAATTTACAAATATACTTAATCGGGTGTATTCCTTTCCAGTTGTCAAGCGGACCAAAGGAATTAATCCTTTCCGGTTATCAAACAGATCACCGTAAATAATTTTAGTCCATCCATTAGTCCCTTTCGACTACTCATCCCCATCGGTTAACTCTTGTATCACTTTATAAATACATAATTAGGAGAGTTTCTCAAGGAGGGTTGATGTCTGGCAGGCGGCCGGTTATAAAACTATTGCCAATAACTTTATGAAAAAAAGTACATATTGTATCGAACTCAAGTAATTGGAATAATAGTAGGAGAATGATGATGAGGAGTTTACAAACATAATTAACTGATGCAAATTACACCCAAACTCAAACAATTTGAGGATCGTACAGAGTATTGTCATGTATGGAAATCGAACGCACGATACCGGAACCGTAGATTGATATCTTAACCACAGCATCATCTGTGTAGTCTAATAATATATAGTTAATATATAAATAAATCAATGGAATTTTATTGTGTTTTCAGTTTTGTTTACATATACTGTATGTCTATGCCGGCCGCATACCGAGTACTGTAGAAACGTTGTATAGAACGAAGAACTTCATTGATGAGTAACAAGGACGGTTGTATCTATAGTCTTTGATATAGTCTATAGTATAGCGTAGATGTATTAATGGTGTAATCAGTTCTATAACGACGTTGATAAAATGGCTACAGTCTTGAGTTACGATACGTATATCACTTTGAACGCGTAAACTATTTTCCTTTTCTGATTTATCATCGATGCGATGAAAACGTTGAAAATTCCTTGTATTATTAATTTAATAGGGTTCTTGGGGTATATGTATTTTTGTGTTTTATTATTTTTTTATTTTTTTTAATTAATAATTATTAAGAATAGGTCGAAGATAGAACTGCCCGTGGTACTATTCCTTACTCTCTGATAGAAAGCTAAGTCTAACGGCGGATGCCAAAAAAACTGAACAATGATGATGTATAATTACTCGAAATATTACAATCTATATGTCATCACCATCTCAGTCCCACTGCTGAGCTCGAGCTTACCTCACAATGGCAGAGATTGGACCTGCTATACCATACCGATCGAACGAGTCGGTATGAGGTTCTCTTTTAAGCCTGTCTTGCTCTTGCATATATGTTAAATGCATTTTATATCCCCGTAATCATCCTTTACAACACTTAACAAGCATGAAAGAGGGTTTTCTTATTGCGTCACTACACAGAAAATCTATACGTATAAAATACAAAACTGTTAGTTTCCTGTGTGAATAATGCGAAGAAATTATTAAATTTTAATAGCGGTAGGTTTTTAATAGTGGTGTGAAGTGGATAATTCTCTGTCTACAGCCGCGGGCCGGTCCGTTCGGGGTAGTACTACACTGAGCAGAAGATCGACGTCTGAGTAATGGCAATCTGCTATTGCGCTTCGTACGGTGAGCGAGAGAGCCGTCAGCCCAAATGGGTGTGTTTGGGGTCTGCATTGTTTGGCAGCGACATAGCTATACCCTTGGTATTGCAAAGGTCCATGGGCGGCAGTGACACTTGCCGTTAGGTGTGCGTTTGCCACCATAAGCAATAAAAAAAAACACTAAAATTATGCATTAGACACATTCTGTCTATTCATGAATTCCTTTGAAATCTACTTTTATTACAGCTTTAAGATAAAATAGAATTACAAATAAATAAAATACTTGTTTGTTTTCAGCAAATAAGTATTTTTAGCGCACCTTTGTATCTTCTAGTTTATAAGATACTTGATGCACACCTACATCTATTCGTACGTTTAGAAAAATGTAATATACCGTATTTCCTCGGTACAAAACAATTGTACAGAAGCCGGATGCTATTGTCTCCTCAGCGTCGGATCGGTAACGCAATCCGGACGGTGCCGCCTTTGGCGAAACTCGGGCAGCACTGTCTGAGTCCCTCCTAGAAATACAGTTTATATTGAATCGTAAAACAAAACACGGACCTATATATCTTTTACTATTTTTTTAGACGTCCAATATTAGTCATTAGTCCTTCAAGACTCCTCTGCACTGCACAGATGACTTAGCGGTTAAGGCTCCATTGTACCAACTGTTTTGGCGTCGAGACCCACGCAGTACAATACTTTCTGTGATCCACTAATTGTTATTATGAGTCTGGGTGTAATTTGTATTAGTTAAATTACATGTTCTAAAGTCCCCCCCCTAATATAAAGATTATTTCCTTACTGCAGGCAAGTGTATTAAAAAAAATATGAAATATTGACGTAATCGCGTTAGACAAGCTGTCAATCGTGGGTGTTATAAGTTCCTTAACAGAAGCACCACTGTACATTGTCCTAGTGTTTCCTTAACAGAAGCACCACTATACATTCTCCTAGTGTTTCCTTAACAGAAGCACCACTATACATTCTCCTAGTGTTTCCTTAACAGAAGCACCACTATACATTCTCCTAGTGTTTCCTTAACAGAAGCACCACTATACATTCTCCTAGTGTTTCCTTAACAGAAGCACCACTATACATTCTCCTAGTGTTTCCTTAACAGAAGCACCACTATACATTCTCCTAGTGTTTCCTTAACAGAAGCACCACTATACATTCTCCTAGTGTTTCCTTAACAGAAGCACCACTATACATTCTCCTAGTGTTTCCTTAACAGAAGCACCACTGTACATTCTCCTAGTGTTTCCTTAACAGAAGCACCACTATACATTCTCCTAGTGTTTCCTTAACAGAAGCACCACTATACATTCTCCTAGTGTTTCCTTAACAGAAGCACCACTATACATTCTCCTAGTGTTTCCTTAACAGAAGCACCACTATACATTCTCCTAGTGTTTCCTTAACAGAAGCACCACTATACATTCTCCTAGTGTTTCCTCAGACGGTTTAAGACTTCTATAAGTAAGGGGTAATAAAATATTGCATTCTAATCCCTCACCATTTTATCAGCTTATATGTCCCACTGAAGCTAGTCAGCTTATCTCGTATTTTGGAGCGTAATTTGATAGAAAACCCTATAGCAAGTCTGCTATAGTGTTTTCTATCAAATTATCACTGTCATACTGAGTTATTTAAGCTATAGTAGTGCCCTTTTTCTCTTGGGAATGAGGAAGTAAAAATACAATGAAGCAAGGTCTCCTATTCTGCGAACATTATAAAAGACGAGTAAGGAACATCATTATTCATCATTCTCCTACTCTTATCCTAATTACTTGGGGTCGATACAATATGTACTCTTTTTCATAGTACATATTGTAAAAGTTATTGGCAATAGTTTTTTAACCGACCGCCTGCCAGACGTCAACCCTCCTTGCGAATGTAATTGTTGACCAAACGGGATCACGTGGAGTAGGCTCAGGTCGTTATAAGGCTCTTAGTCGTCTTTTACGACATCCACAAACAAAGTAAGAGTTCGTAGTATTCATAGCTGCTACCACACAGCACAAAAGACGAGTAAGGAACGTGAGTTAATAATATTTCATTCATTTATTCATTCATTTTCAACATCACAGTCTAATGCAATCAGCTCAGATTCGATTCTTAGTTTTCTCTTTTATATTATTATCCCTCTTTACTTTTTTATAATTTTTCCAAAAAATACTAAAAAGAAAATCCAGATATTAACATTTAAAGAAGCAATGTATATTGTATATGAAATATTTTTGTAAGCTTTCGCTATTGTGTATATCTAGACAAAACAAATAGTCCAATAAAGTTTGACCCCCCCCGCTAGTGTAAAGTATCGCACCGGCGGTAATTGCAGCTGATTGCACTTGGTGCGAGGCGAGCTGCAATCGGCGGGCTGTTTGCTCTTTATTTATACCTAGCACCATATGAGTGTAAAATATGTACTACCAATAATTGGTACTCCGATTGTAATTGAAATTTATAGAATTTTTGCGGTGATTTTGTACATAGTGATGATTATTATCAAACTTCATTATTTCATATTATATTATGCATGGTATCCAAGTTTCAAATAAATGGTTATTATTAAAAGTAAATCGTTATTATTTCAATTAATGTCCCACTGATGGGCTCGAGTCTCCTCCATAATATATATGAAATTGACCTACCATATATACCATAAGTGGACGGGTTGGTATATCGTTTTATTTTAACTTTCCCTTCACTTGCATTAGTTATCTTTTAAGACACCTACGGACAAGAGAGACAAAGGGGTGGTATTACACTACACCCTTATCTGTCTTCAGCTCTGTATTCTTAATCTGTCACCACATGGTAAAATTATTTCTTGATATAATTCTTCTTGTGCATCACATGCACACTTGTGACTGAATTGCTCTTAAACGGCTGGATCTATTTTGATGATTTTTTCGTTTTCAGTTGTATTCAATAATGGTTTAGATTCACAATTGGATTCAGTAGGTGGCGTTGCTGTCGAGTTTTATAATTCTATATCACTTATTTATTTTTGTTATACATATTCTGTTTCTATTATATATTAAAATACATCGTCGGAAAGTAAGATATTATTATATCATCACACTAATAATAGTGTTGTTAGACACAATAACTTATGATAATTAGTTTAATGTTTATTATTAATTCACTAGAATTAGATACCATATAGCCAACGGAACATATCAAAAATATAAATTGTATGTTAAAAATTGACTATAGAAATGTAAATAGACAGAATCCGGTTACAGTTGTATAAAACTAAAAAGCATAACATTGACATAACATTTATATAGGTACCAACGTCCGCAGTAAAATAATTCACGAAACATTTTTATAATTAATTTCTATATTAACATAACTAATTAAAACACGCGTTTGAATTAAAATTTCATAACCACGTACATAAAAGCACAAGACTTAGTTTTGTTTGAGTTTATTTGCGTTTTGTTTGCGTTTATAAATGTTGGATTTTTTAAATATTTACTGCAACAAGTTAGGAAGCGTGTTAAAATTTTCAATCGCAACCATTTTTTGCGATGAATAGTTGGTAATAAAAGGAGTTAAAAGTGACTCCTATACAATGTACTTGCTTTTCGTATTTCATTATACTCTTTGAAGTAAATTGTGCCCTAATGATACGCGTAAATACAAACGTTGCAGTCACTTAGGCCCTTTTTGTCGTGAACTTGACAAGAGTAAAATATGTGTTCTTCTTGCTTTCATAATTTTATGTATATTTAAGTTTAATATACACAATGTTTCATCATCACCCTGCTCTTATCCCAATTATTAGTGATTCACGCAATATGTACTCAGCTTCCATCGTACATATAGCAAAAGTTACTGGCAATAGTTTTATGGCCGACCGCCTGTCTGACGTTAATCTTCCTTGGGAATGTAATTGTGGACCTGACGGCATCAGGTGGAGCTGGCCCAAGTCGAATAAAATCACTATTTATGTTATGTAAAAAAAAAACTACGTTAAAAATACCCAACTTCAAAAACTGAAAAGTACAAAATAACTTAAAATACTATCATTTGTATGTGCTATCTATTGATAGGTTTGAAATCGGTGCCAAACCCTAAATAAAATTATAAACAACTTAGGTACTTACTGTAATGAAATGCCTACACTAAAGATACCGATACCGGCACCTACTTCAAACCTATCAATAGATAGCACATACAAATGATAGTATTTTAAGTTATTTTGTACTTTCAGTTTTTGAAGTCGGTTTTTTTTTAAACGTAGTTTTTTTATTTTTTACTATTTAGTGTTACAGACACACACAGGTTGCTCTATTAGTAGCGGGGCTTGAGCTACTCGTTCATTTGTCGCACTCATACTTAATGCTAATTTTAGACTTATATGGTTTTCTCATGGATGCCATTGTCAGAACTGAACCAAATTGAAATGGAACCATACGGGAAACACCAGCTTTCAAATAAAAAAGAATCATTTAAAATTGTTTTGCCCAGTCGAAATTTATGAGGTAACAAACATAAAATAAAAAAAAACCGACGATTGAGAACTTCCTCCTTTTTAGAAGTCGGTTAAAAATAATTACATAATGAAATTAACGTGTTTCCCTGTAATAAAAAAGTATTATTTCTATCGTGCGTCCTTCAAGAGATATCTCAAGAGACTTTACAAACTTATAATGAAGGTACAGGAATAACACTTGGACCAATCATTTGTGTATTGCATAAATAATTCTTCAACGTGACATGGACCAATGACACTCGATACAAGAAGTCGAAACTTTAACCACTGTGTCATAGTTTGATTAATGTAACAGTAATATTTCATACACTGCAGTTTATGAGGCCATTAATGGGCTGGTGTAGCAGTACAGACCTTAGATATGCTAATATGAGGTATACAGCGGTGGTCACGCGATCGCCATATCAACGTTTGCCGTATAACTACTTGTAGAATTACCAGAAGTAACCTATTATCCACAAATTACTTTTCATTTCATAGTATAATGAAAGAAAAATATATATTGTTTCGCCTGTATTTTGAAGCTAACGATTGTATTTTGAAATTGGCCTTGCTTTTTCCGTGTGGTGGCGGAGTAAGAATACAATTCACTTTCTCTCTTGCTCTTGAAATTCGTAATAGATGCCTAACGGTTACGGTAATCGTAATACTTGCCGAACGGATATGGTAACATCGAAGTTAGGAAGAAATCTCGGCGTAGAAGGCTACCAACAAGGAAGGAAGACGGGGCTTAATAATGGAATAAATATAAGCAAAAATGTTAATGATGATGTGTGCGCCGCTTTATTTTCGTTGATTACTTACATATATATTTTATTTTGAGATTTCTTGTTATTTATTTTGGATGTATAATGCTTAAATTTTTACTCTAGAAAATTGAATTCAATTTCATACAGTAATTTTTACAACATACATTCAGCATATATTATAAAAATCATTTTTTTAGACTTTGTTTTTCTAAATTAATTAAGTCTACAGATAAGTAAATAAACAAGTGGTTGTAACCCCCGTTTTAATATTTACAAACTTTCAAAACTGCTTTCGTTTGCAAATGGAGAAATACAATAACTAATATAAATAAAAGTTTCAATACATTTGCACATTAATCTTTGTCTTGTATAACGTCTAGGTCAGCACTAATTAATTGGGGGGAAGATAATCGTAGCGAGCTCAATTAGTGCTGATGTCTCAGTACGTCGCGCGTCCGCGTCGGCGTGATGGATGAATTGACATCGCTTGTAGTTCATGAGACATTTGATCATTATTTGTTATATATTATCGGAGCGTTATGTCATAATTAGGCACTGTTTTTATAAATACCAGCAGCTTCCTTTAAGTGAATTAAATGCATATTTAAAGTTGCTATTTTGTATACAAAAATTAAAACTCACTTTGTCCTGTGGCATTAAGAATAATATTAAATTTAAGAACAACCACAAAACATCAATCATTTTTATTATTTTATCAGTTGGTATGCAACGGCGACCAAATTGTATTCGATTTGCTGAAATTTACAGATACTGCTCTGCTCCTATTCGTAGCAGTGTCATGCACAGAAAGTGTATTTGTTAAGATACAGACTTACCGTTACCGTGGATACGATTCCCATACAGAACAATACTTTATGTGATTCAGTTTTTTCGTTGTGTTTTTGTGTAATTTGTTAATTATACGTTTGTAAAGTCTCAATACAAGGATTATTTCCTTAAAGCTGGGTGTTGTCTTTTAAATATATATCGCCTCTTTGCTTCAATAACGTGATTCTTGAAAAGTGAAATTTTAGAGGAGTATTTTCAAATTTCTAAAAATAATTGTTTAGCAACGAATATTTTTTTATCGTAAATCTTATTTAAATCTTAGATGATTTAATTATAGAATAATTAAATAATAAAGTCATAGATTTATACATCAATTATTTTTTTAAATTTTAAAAACTCTCCTCTAAAATTGCACTTTTCAATATATCCCAATATTGAATACACATATCATACATATATATTTTTTTAATTTTAACTGGTAATATCTTAGGTTAACTTGTTCAAGCAAACAACGTTTTCTCCTCATGTAGTAATGCTACCTGTTCACCTTTAATACTTAAAGGTGAGCAGAACTTTCTTTTATTTGTCAAAGCTACAGAAATTGATTCTTTCAACACACGACAAGCTTTACGATAGAAAATTCATTTATAATATTAACGATATAAATCTAAATAGCACTTAAATATAAATATATATTCTCTATAACCGAACAAAACACCTTAAGTATAAGTCAATAAATGGACATCGGTATCCATTTGTCGGGCAATACCATCGGCCGGGTCACAGCGACAGCACCGCCGGCCCATCAATCTACAATGTCATTAGCCCATAAAAGCTTGCCATTGATATCCACCAACGAATGGTTTTTTCGATTCATTTTATTCTGAGCGTATTGGACGTTTTGGGGTGTCGCTTAAAAGGGTTTATGGGACCACATTTTTGTTAACAAAGAGCTTGTAAATTGGTAGGTTTATTCTTTATAATATTGGCAATAGCAATTTTGTGTTGCAACTTCGTCCAATAATGGTAGAATTATGAATTTGAATTTATATACACTTATTTTGTGAGCGAAAAATAATTAATACCCACGTATGTTGAACTCATATCCACTGGAAAAACGATTGGAACAAATTTATAATAGCCGTGGTTTCGAGTCCCACGTCCGATCTTTCACTGAAAAATCAGTTTTTATCATTTTTATATTATCTTGTATTATTTTATTGTCACAAGTGTTATGCTCAAGAAAATGAGAGCGTAATGAATTTACCAGTAAATAGAAATAACTTTTAATAAAAAGAAGTTAAGATTTTTGAACGTTACAACTTTGCGGAGAGAACTATGTTTAGCTAAGAAATAAGTGGAGTTAATTATAACTTTGCAACTGTATTAAAACAAGAAAAGAATGGGGAAATGTAACACTGTGTTGTCTGATATGCAGCCGCCACCCGAGAACCTTTCTCCCCCATCGGTTATCGCTTCATCGAGCGATATGGCCTGCTCACTCCAATTTCAGCACGCTAATTCTTCATTCTACTGGTGTCGGTTACACACATTCTTCTGCAGATTGCCGTATTATTGATAATATCTTGCAGAGAAATCTTGAGCATGGCCCGCTCCATAGCACACTGAGCGATTTTGAACATACTCCTGAGGACATTCAGGGACTATATTGCCGTACTACATACATACATACATATCATCACGCCATATCCCTTGCAGGGTAGGCAGAGAGAACAGAGTGCCAGAGAACTCTATCTCTGCATACTTCACTCGCTTCCTCAACATTCATAATTCTCTTCATACACGCTCGCCGGTTTCGGAGACTCTTGACTCCACCTTCCTTCAGTACGTGACCGATCTGGTCTAGGTAGGTTAGTCTCGGTCTCCCTCGGTACCTACATCCTTCCACTTTCGCATTGTATATCTTCTTAACCAGGCGTTCGTTCGGCATTCTTTCCACATGTCCGAACCATCGGAGCATTCCCTTTCGCATCTTTACACCAATACTCTCTTTCATACCTACTCGCTCTCTTACGTCGTCGTTACGAATGCGGTCGGTCAGCCTAACTCCACAGATTTTCTGCAGAGATCGCATTTCGACCGCATTAATTTTACTATCATACTCTTTTCTGCATACCCAACTCTCGCTTCCATACAGTAATGTTGGGACAAGCACTGCGTTATGTATTGCTACACGTGCCTTCTGGCTGAGGTGGTGGCTGCCGAGAAGTTGCCCCAACGCTCCGTTCACTCTATTTCCCGCATTCACTCTTCGCTCTATATCAGTGGTGTACCTTCCATCTCGGCTAAATCCACATCCAAGATATACAAATTCATCCACTTGCTCTAGTACATCATTACCTATTGTTACTCTTACATCTGTTCTGGTTTTATCTCTTTCAAAGACCATTATTTTGGTTTTGCTCACATTCACGCGTAGACCCCTTTTCTTACAATCTTCTGTCATTGTGTCGACTAGGGTCTGCAGGTCAATCGCTGACTGTGCCAGCAGGACTGCATCATCTGCATAAAGCAGAGCAGTGACCACTGAGTCGCCCATCTGGACTCCCACATTCATATCGTTCAACCTTTGGAGACATTTATCCAGATATATGATAAACAGCCTGGCTGACAGAACGCACCCCTGCTTAACGCCGATATTGACGTCAAACCAAGGCGACATTCCATCATCCAGCCGCACACAGGCTCTACAGCCCATGTAACTGGACTGCACAGCCTGTAGCAGTTTACCGTTAATACCATACTCCGGTAAAATGTCCCAAAGTTCCTTTCGTACAACCGTGTCAAATTGCCGTACTATATGCAATATTTTAGTAACCAAAGGGTTAAATATAAAAAAAAAATCTGTAATCCGTCTTTATTTAGAATAAATCTTTTACGCTCGGAATAAATTTATAACAATAGATGGAGTGAAGTCTTTGTCAAAATAATCCTATTGTCGTCGCAATATTTACCGTGAACGATGATTTCAACGAAACCTAGAGATCACTTATGTTTATATTTAACTAGCTTTATTCAAAGTTATATACATATATATGAAGAATTGATTTCAAAGTTATATATATATATATATATATATATATATATATATATATATATATATATATATATATATATATATATATATGATGATTGAATGTATATACATTAAATTGTTAAATGTTCTATGTATAAATACGAGGATTGTATTTTTATTCATTATTCTTAATAATTTTTAGTTATAAATAATTACTGCTCCGATGTTACGGGATAAAAGTAATGTTACGAGGAAAGTTTTAAGTTTAAATTTGGAAGACTTTAAAGGTAAATAAAAACAAAAGAAAAGATGGATGGACCGCGTGAAGCATGAGATGGATATACAGGCAGTGACTACAGAGATGACGTCTGATAGGGCTGTATGGATGAATAGGACATATTGCGTCGACTACAAGTAGTTGGGATAGTTACTACTCCACTTTTGGGCTACCTAGCTATTTGTAGCTCTACTTGTTCATAATACAATCAAAACTAGATCTACATTACACCTTAAGTTAGATCAAGGTGTCGACACAATGTGTAATCGTTATCCGGTAGATGGCACACGTGGGGGACGTGTAACGACGACCAAATAATACGAACCGAAAATTGACTTTCATACGAGAGCTCACACTTGGTTAAGTAGTAGGACGTTGATAAAATAATAATAAATTTAAAAGGGGAAAAATAATAAAAATACAAAAGCCGGATCGAACTGTGGCTGTCTGGATTAAGCTGCTCGAGTTCTCAACTGAGCCGTTTTCATTTCTGCGTAAATTTCAAGAAAATCGTTGAAACTGTCGTCGAGATTCTGAATATAAGAATTATAGAAATATACCCGATAGAAGATGTTAGATAGATTTATGTTATGTAGTCGGTAATAGGACGTTATTATTATTATTATTTTTGCTTATGGTGGCAAACGAGCAAGCAGCGCATCTGCTAATAACTGTTAAAGCCGTCCATGGACCTTTGCAATACCAGGGGTACAGCTACCTACTAACCAAATTCTACTCAAAAAGTTAGGCTGTTGGCTCTCTCACTCACTAAACGATGTGCAACAACACATTGTCACTGCTAGGCTGTTGATTTTCTGCTAGAGTATGGTACTACCTTGGACGGATCGACTCGCGACTGCAGACAGAAAACTGTCAACGTACTGGCTCTACAACTACAGCAATTTCGTATTATCATCAATTAAATATTGGACTGTAATATCGTAGTTGTATTCTTCTAAATATATCAACAACTTGTATAAAATATAA
Source organism: Lymantria monacha (assembly GCA_905163515.2). Lineage (NCBI taxonomy): Eukaryota > Metazoa > Arthropoda > Insecta > Lepidoptera > Erebidae > Lymantria > Lymantria monacha. The sequence continues at coordinate 529,706 of LR991103.1, forward strand.
GAAATCATTCTGTAATAGTTATTTTACAAGAAAGTAATAATGATTAACATTACAAAATTGTCAAACAAGTGGAGTGAGTTGTCGACTCGCCGCCGTGCGCTCACTTATGCATGAGCCGCCATATTTGTTCAGCAAACCTAGCACGTTACATGCGAGCCTCACATACACAAACGTCGCTTCGACTTTATTTTAGAACTGTCGCTAACTTTATGAAGCGTGAAGTTAAATAAAGTATTATATTATAAATAATTCCAAGCTTATTTTTTAATTTATCCACCCTTATTTCATACGGCATACTAAGGGTAATAAAATGATTAACTGTTTAAAATATAAATGCTTCATCACTTAATTCTAAATAGAAATCTTGAATATTAAAACGGAATAGTGGGTAAAAATTTGTCGATAGATGGTGTGTGGAATGTCGTACAAAGTAGTGACATCGCGAGCCATAATTTGGTTGTCACACGTAATCCCACACGCAGATTTAATTGGTAAAAATGATTGAAACGAAATTCCAATAGATAGGGCTTAATAAATAACCCTCATGTTAAATACTAAATCTAATTAATTTAAATTTAGGGACTTTATTACAAATGACATTCATGTTTTATGTTTACGGGATTATTGGATCATTTGAATTAATACTGTTTTTACGTATTGTATCGCGTTTGTATTTGATTTTTAATTTAACGACGTATGGAACATTTTATAACGTTCATAGTCACGAGAGAACGCCCCTAAATTACATTGTATTTGACACATACATATTCCCGAAATTGATAGTGGTAGGACCACGCTGTTGACAGTTTTCTGTCTACAGCCGCGGGCCGGTCCGTCCCGGTTAGTACCACGCTCTCGGAAAATATCAACGTCTGAGTATCGGCGATGTGCTGTTGCGTTTCGTTCGGTGAGCGAGGAAGCTGGAAGCTTAACTGGGTGGGTTTGGGGTTTATATTGGTAGGCAGCGGCCTAGCTATACTCCTGGTATAGCAAAGATCCATGTGCGGCAGTAAGAGCATGACTAATAGTTGGATAAGGCTAGAGAACGACCTCGAACCTATTTTGATATTATTTTCATCAGAACCACACAGGACCATAACTAGATTCAATTCATAATTACATTCGAACCGATAAATTAAATTTTATACTATTAGAGTAAAATAGAAATCTTTGGAAAATACCATCGTAATCATTTTTTCTTATATTTGAAGCAAACTTGTCCGAACTGTCAATCAGCTAATATAAAATATTAGCCGTCCATCGTTCTGAATCAAGGAAAATGTCTAACAAATATTACTTTTTTTTTGTAATATTTGTTCAATAATAAATTTTGACAGAATTATATCGAATTTGATAGCAATTAATCAATAATTCTATCCGTGTGGTGACGGAATAAGAATACAATACACCACCTTCTTGTGGGTATTGGGAAAGATGGTTAAGGTATTATAATAGGCAGATAACGTGTATTCCAGAGAAGGAAAAATTGAAATAAAACGTTATAGCAACCCGTCTGATCAGCATACGCTGCAGCGTGTTATATTAGGTCAATGTTCCACTCGCTGCAAAAGAAGCTTGAGTCCAGCAGAGAAATATAAACCTTCCAATAATTCAATTGCGTACTTCGTACTGATACTAATAATGTGAAAATTTGTGAGGATGTTTGGACGGTCGTTACTCGATCGATGAAAATTGGCATACAGATAGACCATTTCCTAAATTAACTCTCTCAGTAATGGGTTTCTCAGTTTTTTTTTGGGGGGTGGGCTATGGTTGGCGCACTCCTCGCACCCCTCCGTCCGGGGCAACAGTGGGGCGTAAGCACGCACACCCATAACCCATCCGTGAACCTGGCCTTCGTCGTTAGACCGGCCACCGGAGCAGCGTGAACTTGTCGTCAGTGGCCGGCCCGACGGAATACCCCCTGAGGGGTACCCTCTCCTTGAGCGACGTGCCCACCGGGGAGGAAGTCGGTCCTTCCTCGCGCGGTCAGTCTCTCGGCGGGTGACGGACTAATTCCCCGGTCCAGTCACCCGCGGCCTCGGCTAGGGCGGCATCAGGCGCAGGTAATCGCGCCTACGCCGCCCCAGTCGCCGGCGGCGGCTCGCGTCGTCGAGGAGACGCTCCTCGCGCACGCGCTCCGCCGCCTTCTTCCGCGAGACTACTGCCTCGCAGAAGGCTGCGACCGCGTCCCAGTAATGGGTCCCCTTGCGATATTTTGGTGAGAAAATTTTGTAACATAAAGGTGACTTCTAACACGAGCAGAAGGTAGTTAGTCGTAATTAATAATGGCGCGGTGTATTCGCTCGTCTTTTTTTTTTTTTTTAGATATATATGACAAGCCCACGCTATGAACAATTCTGTGTTACAATAAAACCGCAATTGATTTAATATAAAACAAGAGTCATCATCATCATCATCAATCTGCTCTTATCCCAATTTATTTGGGGTCGACGCAATATGTCTTCTCCTTCCATACAACTCTATCAGACGTCATCTCTGTGGTCACTCCTTGTCTATGTCCATGTCATGTTTCACGCAGTTCATCCATCTTTTCTTCGGTCTTCCCTTACCCCTTAAGCCTTCAACATTCATACTTAAAGCTTTCCTCACAACATTACTTTCATCCCGTCTCATCACATGTCCATACCATGTCAATCTTTCACTCCTTAATTTTTCCGTCACTGGCGCAACTTTCAAACTTCCTCTTATATGTTCATTCCTTATTTTATCCTTATTATATAAAACAAGAGTAAATAGTTTATTGTTTATTGCATAAAGAATTATCCTGCATGACAACTGAACCTATGACAACATACCAAGAAGTTAATCACACCATGTCATCTACGTAGCCCGTTTTCACAAATGAACACTAAACCTCAGGCAATAAAAAATTAATGACAAATAGCGTTTTTATGATGTTAATCGTTAAATAAAATTTATATTCTAGGTGAAACCTAAGAAAATAATCAATACGTAACATTGATTTTATGTATCATATTATTAGCTTAGATAGCCCAAACGTTAGGGGTTGTCGGGGAAACCGGACATAAATCAGTTAAGTGATTTGAAGTTGAATGATTTTTTTATACTTTTTGATTTGGCTCGTTTGCTTATACAAATGACTTACCTTGAATATTGTAAGAATTAATTTTTTTAGCTCTTATCCCACTGTAGGGTACGTTTCACACAAAGGGAAAGAGCAGTTGAACTAACATATTCCAGCATACTACGAGACTAGGACTCAGTAGAGTTTGCCGTCCAATTGGACGACAAAGAGATGCAATACAGCAGCTTATGGCGCAGCACGTCATTCCTTGCGTTGCACCAGATTGGTTAGACAGTGTGCCATGAAACCATCTCCAAGAAAACATTGAAATAGGAGAACAATAGACCAGTCGGTTTAGTATACCTTTGTTTTAAATTAAACTTTATTGTAATAATATTATTTACCTATGTCGCTTAGTCACCCAGCTGTGTGGTAGCGGCTAAGAATACTACCAATCCTAACTGTGCTCGTAGATGTCGTAAAAGACGACTAAGAGCCTTATAACGACCTGAACATACTCCATCTGATGACGTTTGGTTAACAGTTACATTCCCAAAGAGGGTGGACGTCTGGCAGGCGGCCAGTCATAAAACTATTGCCAATAACTTTTACAATATGTACTATGAAAAAAGAATACATATTGTATCGACCCCAAGTAATTGGGATAAGAGTAGGAGAATGATGATGTCGCTTAGTCACCGTTTAAAACATCCACCCGAAAGAAAAGGGTTGGTAGCATATTTTATTGCTACTTTGTTATAACACTAAAATATGTATGTTCCTCTTCTGATTATTTGAAATAATCAAAATTTTTCAAATTGGTATTTAAAAAAAATGTAAGTATATTTCTGCTCGCTTCGAGCAAGGTTTAAAAATCTACTTGATTTAAATAAATCACTCCGATATAAAGTATTTTTGAATAATGTCCGTGATTTTTGTGCGACAGTGGCTAATAAATGTGGACGAGGGTCATTTACCCTTGAAAAGAGGGGACGGATGGAGGAAATGTGTGCCCCTAAATGGTTTTGGGGTCAGTCAAGCGATATATTTATAATTTTTTTTTATTAAAACGTTATTCGAGTGAGAAGGGTGATGTAAAAAGCCTACATTTTGCTCCTCAAAGAGCTCTGTGATGTGAAAAATGATTTTTGTTTATATTGTCTAATTTATCCAATTCGTTACAAAGATTATTCATAAATATTTTAGTGGTTAAAGTACCGAACTTCCGTTTAAATGTATCAAGTTAGACAAATAGTTTAACGTGGCTGTTCTTAGTCTAAGTATATTTCAATCTATTCATTAACTGTAGGTCAAAAACTACTTGATACTGATTAGAGATCGACTATTCTTTTATTATTATCTCAATTCAAATAAGTTCTACTTATGGACTCGAGGCTCCTAAATAAAAAAGTGTGTGTGTCAGCTCCGACGTATGACTGGAGTTTACTCCTTAAGTACGATTATCAAAACAGGCGCAAAAAAAGCTCATTTGACTAAAAATAATATATATATATATATATATATATATATATATATATATATTTATTTACATTTATTAAAACTGTTCAGTGAAGTATTATCTCACGTCAGAAAGTGAAAGGTGCGCAGAATAGGTTGCGCACCAAAAACGTAACGAGGTCATTTGATCACTAGATTTTACTCCTCAAATTTTTCTCATACCGGGCGCCTTATATGAAAATCGATTCTTAAGGAGTAAACTCCAAAAAATGTTTATTTCACCACGCTGGTCAGACGGTACAAGTTTTTATTTTGAGTATTTCTTCTCTTGTCTGGATGTTATTTGCCCATTTTTCTTTAGTCGTCTTTTACGACACGTATAGATAAGAAAGTGGAGTTGTATTCTAACTCCATCACCACACGAAAAAATATTAAACTTCATAAAGTTGACGATACTACTAGCTTATCATAATGAATCAGTATTTACTGGTACGCACTCATAATATAAAAACATATTGGAATATATCTTCACTATACAATCCATCACTGAGTTTTACGGTTCATTCAACATCACTTGGTATATATAATCAGCTATGTATAGTATTACACGAGCTGTAACCGATGTTTGTTGTGTTACGTTGTGCACCCCCTAACCCGATCCGTACGGGGTGGTTTGCAAACAATTGAATGTTTATAAACGAAAGCGGCCCCCGTGACCCCCGAGCCATTCAATATTATGCACACACAGTTGTAGCCTTACAAATGTCAATCGTTATGTTGTTGAATATTTGTAGTTTTTTTCCATCCATCCATTCATAAACCCATCAGCATAGTCCTAACCGAGGACGTGTTTCATAATCGCCATACTTAGCCGATAGGTCAAGTTGATCACAGTTAAAGTTATAAGTTTGTCCATCATCCATCAGCCTGTTGGACATAGGCCTCCCCACGAGAATGCCATTCGCAACGGTCCTGTACCACCTGTATCCAACGGCTTCCTGCGATCTTCTTGATAGCGTCAGTCCCCCTAGTGGGGGGTCGTCCAACGCTGCATCGTCCGATAAGTTTGTCAGATGATTGATGTTCCTCAATCTTCTATTCTATTTTTATTGTCCCTTTAATTTTCTCTTTATATTTTACTGAAGATAATAATACGCGATCATCATCTCAGCTGATATATGTATGTTCCACTGCTAGCTTGGAGTCTCCTTCACTTAACCAATTATACCACTGCTGTTACATTGGGTTTTATGTGGAGTTTTCCTTCACTTTCATGGATTTTATATGCATTTTATATCCCTTAGTCGTCTTTTACGATACACAAGAATAGGATATAGGATGGATGAATTAGACAATTCACGGAGTAAGACTACTCCGTCATCACACGGAATAAATAACACGCGATACAAGGATTTTTTTCTTTTATTGTGGCATTTATTTTTTGCTAATAAAATACTAAAAATATATTTGATAAAAATATTGAATAATGATTTGAATAATTATTTTCAGAGAATTTGTAAGTCTAAGAATAAATTTAAATTATAATAATTTATTACGTATAAGTCCCGCGAGGACACTTACATATTGTTAATTTTAACATTTTTAATTAATACAATGAACTACTACGGGATCGGATAACCGTTACTGTGAAGTCCAGCAACAAACTCAGCGAGTTTGTTTATCATTATTATGTCTTTAGAGACTTAATGATGTCTGATGTTTACGCGAGTATTACACATTTGAAATAAAACTACTTTCCTATCGCGTTTGTATCTGATTTTTAATTTCCTCACGTTTATACGTTACGCAACACTTTAGAAGGACTCTTAAGAGAATTTTTAATAAATTCACATCGTATATATCATTCACTATAATTTTCCTATATCTTGAGGATTGCAGCAGTTATTATCTTTTATTGAAGATAGAATTTTTTTTAGTAATGCACTCGATTAAAATATAAGCCTGTATATATTTAAAAGGGTCGACATAACCACTTGGGTCACTCCCTATATTACCCCATATCTTTATTGTGTTATTAATTTTAATTTTATATTATAATAAGTAAGCCCTTTTTATGTTGAGTATGTTAGGGTCTGAGTATAAATTTATTAAAATTTTATTTTCTTTAATGCAGTTGTAGGTAGGTACGCCTAAAATTTACATATGTGTACAAAATACTTATTAGAATACTAAACTCCGTGGTAAATATATTAAATATCCGTGTTGTAAATATGATTAGATAATTATATTGTTAATTCAAATTGATAAATAAGTCATGAAAGCAAACCGACAACATATTGCCGTAATTAATTCCTTCTACTGACCAACAGATGTCGCAATCTTAAATATTTACCGGTATTCAAATTAGTGAAATTTTGCATTTAATATGCTTGATTATTTATAAAAACTTGATTAAATATAAATGTACCGGTAGTCCAAAACACACATCTGGCTTATGATGTCATGAATTCTTTATAGTCTCTTTTAGTCTTATACATAATAAAATCTTTCATGCAAAAGCAATCTTTTTACTCCACTTTATAAGAATAAAAGAGTTGAACACTTTCTTTGTTGGAATGGAGAAAATTGAGACGGATTTGCCAAAGAATCCTGATAAAGCCACGAAACTTCAGTGATTTGGTTATATGTTGGAATTTCAATAAAGATAAACCATTTCAAGTATTCATTATCGAATTATGCTTCGATTTTAAGCACGGTCATGAAATAATATTTAACGTCCTTATGATATCGTCCCATGCTTGGTACCTACCAATGCTTACCTAAGCAAGTCAGCTTATGGTAAGTGGCAACTACCGCTCATGCAATACTAAGGGCACAGGACAGTAAGATCCCTGCCGTAAAGTGGATTTCGGGTCACAGGCTCTCTCGCCGAAATTGAATATACTCAGAAGTAGATCTTTTACGAGAGTGTGATATTATCCTGTACGAAAACCATTTATGATTCATCATTCTCCTACTCTTATCTCAATTACTTGGGGTCGATACAATATGTACTCTTATTTCATAGTACATATTGTAAAAGTTATTGGCAATAGTTTTATGACCGGCTACCTGCTAGATGTCAAAACTCCTTGGGAATGTAATTGTTGACCAAACGGCATCAGACGGTGTTGGCCCAGGTCGTTATTTGGCTCTTAGTCGTCTTTTACGACATCCACGAGCAAAGTAAGGGTTGGTAGTATTCGTAGCCGCTACCACACAACTATACGAGCACTATTTATGATTGAGGAGGGAAAACAGTCAGGTGCCTGGCACTATTGTTTGTGTACCAATATCAAGTTCTTGTCGACGGCGAGCAAGGAAGCCTCAACATCAAAAAGATTTATTTTCTCATAAAGTTATTCATACACACACGCGCGCATTCTCGTAGATACACACACATTGGTATGTATAAAAACAAACACTATTCCATATTCAAAGTGTAACCGCCGCCGTCGCACCGTTACAGTTCACGCGCTAAATGAGAGCGCGCGCTTTGAGCCGCGCGCGTATTGTGAGCGAGAAACTAACGGCGCGGCGGGGCGCTGTGTTGTGTTGTGCGATGTCGCCGCCACGGTATATTACCTCTGCAGTCATCGCGACATTGTCGAGACCAACATTTATAACACAACATAAATATTATGCGAGATTTTTGCAACGTTATCACAAGAAATTTATGTAATCGGTTACATAAATATGTGTTAATCGATGAAATTATTTTATTCCTTATTTGAAGTTATTTAATAATTAGTTATACGAATAGATATTCTATCCTAAATTAATGAGTATTTTCCAACCTTGATTGTCTTATAATTTTATACACCTAATCATTTGTAACGCTCCATTTTGTTTTTTTTTTATTTTTCATGTATTGTTAACAAAACTATGTTGCAGAAAACAAAGTCCTAGAACTAAAGGAACTAAAAAATAAGCCATTTATATACACTTCTAAATAGGTCAAAGTCACTTCAACCCTAAGTCCTTTAGTGAATAAAAATAATAAAGTTTTAGCATTTACGAAAATGAATTCGTTTGCCACAAAAACGTCTCGAGACTTTTATATTTAGCGATGTAACAAGTTCTCGAGCAAAACTGCCGGGCCCTCGAGACATAGTTAAGGGACAAAGAAAACAATATTTCTATTCATACCCCCGGGGAGAGAGGGGGACGAAAGTAGTTCTGTTCTTTCGCCCTTTTGTCGAGAGCTCGTAACCCGAGTCTGGTACATGATGAGATGCCTTGATGCCTTGATGAGTGTGATTTAGAACGGCGGCTAGGGTTGTCAAATAAGGTTTTTGCGTCATCTTTGATTACATTAATTTTATTTTTATACAGTTATTTCGTACTTTATAATGAAGAGAATAAATAGTTATGCCATCTAAAATGCCTTTTTCTTTAATGAATGTTTTCTACATCTACAGGGTGTCCCAAAATTCAACGATAAGCTGGCACCAGCAGGTGGACCTACATATGACTACTCGAGAACAGAAAAGAAAAAAATTCTACCTTGATTTTTTTTTTCATTACGACAAAAAAACCAAAATCTTTAAAAATGGACATCCTTTATTATATTATTAAGTGCTATTGCTACAGTTTTACAAGTAATTCTGTGATTTTTTTTGTATTGGCAAGGTAAGTAGCACTACTATCGATCACAGCCATTAAAAATTCCAGAATATCTATAGTTTTTACACAAAAATCAATCATAACTATGTTTTTTTCATAAATTATGTAAGATTTTGACTTTCAGCTCACTTTCACTCATCATAGTGAAAAAAAAAAGTATGGACACTACTGTGGCAAATAGTATTAAAAATTGGCGCAACTAACTACAATTCTAAAATGGTATAACATTCAAGGCAAACTAGATACAAAAATATACTTAGGTGTACTATTTCAAAATAACAACCATATTTCGAAAATTGTTAGTGTTGATAGTAATCACTTTTAGTAAGTAGCCAAAATGTTTTTGTAGCAAGTTCCCAGAATTTGAATGAGACATGTGCGTAGTCCGTAGATCCACAGTCTGAATTATTTTATGGCGAAGCTCGTCCAAGTTTGCAATCGGTTTTGTGTAGACTCTGTCCTTTAGACAACCCCAATAGAAAAAGTCCAGGGGATTTAGATCGGGTGAACGGGGTGGCCACAAGATAGGACCAAGTCGCCCGATCCAACGCCCTGGGTACTCTTGGTCTAAGTACTCTCGCACAGGACGGGCATAGTGAGCTGGGCAACCATCGTTTTGAAACCACATGGTTTGCAAATCACTTAAGGGCACATCTTCTAATAATCCTGGCAACTCATTTTGTAAGAAGTTTAAATAACTATTGCCATCTATGTTTCCTTGTAACTCAAAGGGCCCTATCACTTTGCCATTTATTATGCCAGTCCATAGGTTAACCTTAAATTGGTATTGGGATTGTCTTCTCTCACCAGGTGCAGATTTTCATTGTTCCAGCTATGAAGATTGTGAAGATTTAAATATCCATCTTTCTTGCAGGTTGTTTCATCAAGACGACGTGACGTTTTAAAATTCTATGTGCAGTACTTTTTGGGATTCCCGTTGCTGCTTGTACAGCACGTACAGAGGTAGTTGAATCGTTTTCTATTTCAGTGAGAACTTCTTCATCGTGTTCCGATCTAGGTTTTCCAGCGTTTCGCCTGTCAGATGGTATACGATCCTCCGAAAAAGCTTGATACACGTTAATAAATACGCGATAATCTGGATACCTTTGAAGATTAGGGTACCTTGCTCGATATAATCTGCTAGCAGCGTTGGCATTGCATCGGCATTCTCCTTAAATTAGGTGCATATTAGCGTATTCTAACGCTGTGTATGGTAGCGGCATGATGAATGCTAAACACTTGAAAATAAGGCAAAACTTCTTTAAAAAAAAACACAAAATCACAGTCAAAAATAATGCCAAGTCAGGTCAATTTCCAGGTCACTTAATTCAATCCAAAAGTCGTCAGTACCAGAGCCACTTTAATTAAAACAGAACGGTGTGCAGTAAACAAAGAAGTAGAGCATACTGACTTGCTGTGCTGCTGAGGACATTAATTACTTCTCCACCTGCATTAATGTTACTAAACAATTAGCATCTATCTATCTCCCTCTAACGTATAATCTCTCTATCTCTGTCTAACTTATTTTATCTTATGGACTACGCACATGTCTCATTAAAATTCTGAGAACTTGCTACAAAAACATTTTGGCTACATAGTAAAAGTGATTACTATCAACACTAACAATTTTCGAAATATGGTTGTTATTTTGAAATAGTACACCTAAGTATATTTTTGTGGCTAGTTTGTCTAGAATGTTATACCATTTTAGAATTGTAGTTAGATGCGCCAATTTTTAATACTATTTGCCACAGTAGTGTCCATACTTTTTTTTTTCACTATGATGAGTGAAAGTGAGCTGAAAGTCAAAATCTTACATAATTTATGAAAAAAACATAGTTTTGATTGATTTTTGTGTAAAAACTATAGATATTCTGGAATTTTTAATGGTTGTGATCGATAGTAGTGCTACTTACCTTGCCAATACAAAAAAAAATCACAGAATTACTTGTAAAACTGTAGCAATAGCACTTAATGATATAATAAAGGATGTACATTTTTAAAGATTTTGGTTTTTTTGTCGTAATGAAAAGAAAAATCAAGGTAGAATTTTTTTCTTTTCTGTTCTCGAGTAGTCATATGTAGGTCCACCTGCTGGTGCCAGCTTATCGTTGAATTTTGGGACACCCTGTATGTATAATGCCTTTTGTTTCGACAGACTCTAAAAAAACGAATTTAATGGACTAAAATTACACCCAGTCTCGGAACAATCCTTTGCGATTCGCTCTAAATATCGGTGTGAGATTAAATAAGGGACAATTATTACTTACATAATGTCAGAGCCACCATGGACCAGTATCAGTCCAGTTAGGTAGATTCAATTTTGAATCAACGATTCCAATACAGTTAGTCAGCGCTCGGCAAATTTAGGGAATATTATCATCTAATATTATCCTGTGTCTATATAATTATATCCTAACTGGTTTATTACCAGACTGTGTTACCAGCAAAGACTTACGGTACGGAGATGTAGTTCCTAAATTTAAGGCTTAAAAAGAAAGACTAAACCACTCAATATGCTATAGAGGGGGCTGTGTTCTCCACATTGCAGTGTAGAATTTGGTGCAATAGCGGCAACGATCTATTGGATTAGTATGTTGAAGTGCCTGGTTTGACCATATCGTTCGTCAAACCGATAAATAATGAGGATGAAAGTTCTAAAGTGTTCGAATTACATCAGATGGCTCGACGACATTGTAAAAATCAAAAGAAACTGTTGAATGCAAGCGGCACAGCAACTATTTTCGAGACACTCTCGTAGGGTTCGAGTCATTCAGTGAACGTTCAATTACCAATAATAGACAGATGAAATTATTAAGAAGACAATTGTTAAGTAGCACTTAACTATATGTATAATATTATTAATTACTTTATATATTGTTACAGGTAAGACTACGCCGGTCTACAATTTATTTCAGTTTCGTAAGTTATTACAGGTAAAATAATATTTTAATCTTCAATGAAAATATACGAAAATTGATATCTTAAATCATAATCTCGAGAGCTGAAGATTTTATTTATTTGTACCTTAATCTCGAGTAATGTTGTTATACTTTGAAAATATATTTTTAGTAAAAAATATATTTTTAAAAAAAGATTGATAAATAGGTAAAAAATATATTTTTACCTATTTATCAATCGTATCATCGGCAATAAGATATGATAGGAGATGAAACATTTTCTCTAATATTTTAAAGACATAATAAGGATTTTTTTTATATATTTTTTTTTAATCTTTATCACCACCATTTTAAGCTCATATACATCCCACAGCTGGGCTCAAGCCTCCTCAACTGTGGGAGAGAAATTGACCTACTATACCATGCTTGTCAGACGGGTTGATGTAAGGTTTTATTTAGAGCTTTTCTTCTATTGCAGTGGTGTTATCACCTCAAGTACTTTTGTCGTCTTTTACGATCACGCACGGGAAACGTAAAGGTGGACTGTGGTATTTTTACTCAGTCATCACTCAGAAGACATCAAATTCTGTAAAATATAGAATAAAAATGGATTTTAAATGATGCTAGTTAGTTTTAGGTGTTTTGAACCACGTGCACTAGTGTTCTTCTTCTTACCCATATACGTCTCTACGTCGGGCACGTGCCTTCTCTACCTTAGGGAAGTTAGCTCACTGTATTACACTAGTCAAGCAGGTTTACCTATCTAATATATAAATATTTGGTATTATTTATTGCTTTGGTTTTGTTTAATATTTTCCTTCTCTTGCAATACTTACATGCCTTTTTTTAGGATATGCTATGTTCACACCCACCCAAATCGTCAGGGGTTGCGGAAAGGATAGCGTACTACTCAATTACCTAGTGTTTACCGTCCTTTATGCGGACTATCCACTCCTTTGGATGTCTTCGGTGGCTGTTAAGAGGTGTTCCTTAGCCGATATTTACGATATCCATGGAAAAAAGATTTGACTATTGTATTCCTGCTCGAAAAAAATAAGTATATATATAATAACATATACACATACATATCATCACGCCATATCCCTTGCAGGGTAGGCAGAGAGAACAGAGTGCCAGAGAACTCTATCTCTGCATACTTCACTCGCTTCCTCAACATTCATAATTCTCTTCGCACACGCTCGCCGGTTTCGGAGACTCTTGACTCCACCTTCCTTCAGTACATGACCGATCTGGTCTAGGTAGGTTAGTCTCGTTCTCCCTCGGTACCTACATCCTTCCACTTTCGCATTGTATATCTTCTTAACCAGACGTTCGTTCGGCATTCTTTCCACATATCCGAACCATCGGAGCATTCCCTTTCGCATCTTTACACCAATACTCTCTTTCATACCTACTCGCACTCTTACGTCGTCGTTACGAATGCGGTCGGTCAGCCTAACTCCACAGATTTTCCGCAGAGATCGCATTCCGACCGCATTCATTTTACTTTCATACTCTTTTCTGCATAACCAACTCTCGCTTCCATACAGTAATGTTGGGACAAGCACTGCGTTATGTATTGCTACACGTGCCTTCTGGCTGAGGTGGTGGCTGCCGAGAAGTTGCCCCAACGCTCCGTTCACTCTATTTCCCGCATTCACTCTTCGCTCTATATCAGTGGTGTACCTTCCATCTCGGCTAAATCCACATCCAAGATATACAAATTCATCCACTTACTCTAGTACATCATTACCTATTGTTACTCTTACATCTGTTCTGGCTTCATCTCTTTCAAAGACCATTATTTTGGTTTTGCTCACATTCACGCGTAGACTACCCCTATATATAATAAACTATATTTAAATCCTTGAACTACGCATTCCCATCGACGATTCAAGCTAAATTACTTTAAGTTGAATGAAATTATAACTGTCAATCAAAAAGAGATTTCAAACAATTAGAAATATACCCATAAGTATGTATCGAACGGTATTTAAGAGACTAGTGATGTGACACAAATACTTTAGAGTGAAACGAATATTACGATAAATACGATTATCAATTATTTTCTAATTTAATTTATACATTATTAATTCATTTATATATTTAAGTCATTTTTGCTTAAAATTGTGTGGTTGTATTATTAATAGATAAATGGAATTTCCTTTAGAATTCATGAATACGTAATATATGTAGAGCATAAAAATCGCAAACCCATCAAATTTCTGCGAGAGTGTGTTACTACCCCGTACTTACTGACCCGCACCTGTAAATATAATTTTATCAACAGTAAGATCCTACCACGTGCGAAATTTTGTCTTTGTACTTATGAGTCCAACATCGTTATCAACAGTATCTCTTATCAAGTATTATGCGGCATGCTCTACATGACTAAAATTATAAATTTAATAAATATATTAAATTGTAATTAGGGGGGCATAGTCCGGAGCGTGCTCGTTCGCGTCCCCTGCCAGTCTAATTAGACTGCTAATCCGGCTCGATATGCGTACCGCAATGCGGGTTAGGGCGTCCCCCGGAGGCGACGCGTACCGACCCGCCCCCGTCGGTACGAACATCGGCAGTTGCGGCGATGGGGGCCGCCACCCATCACGCCTTGCCCAGTTAGGCGAGTCGAGGAGAACGGAGTGCCGGGTGGGCACGTGGAATGTAAGAGGTTGTGTGGAAGGTAAGTTGCACGAGCTGATATCCGTCATGGCGCACAAACAGCTAGACGTGCTCTGTGTAACAGAGACCAAGCGAAGGGGCAGCGACGCCTGCGATCTTCCTGGTGGCGGGATGGCTCTGTGGTCTGGTGTACCACAGAGCGATCGAGCCAGCATGGGGGTAGGAGTGTTGTTGTCCTCTCGCTTGGCCTCAGGTGTGAAGGATTACGGAATGTATGATCCCAGACTTCTCTGGGTCCGTATAAAACTAGGTGTCACCAAGGTATTCATGGTTGTAGCATATGCTCCCGTAGGATCCTCGGTGGCATCAGACCTAGAGAAGTTTTGGGACAATGTTAGGGAAGTTCTGGATATGGCAGAAACCAGTGAACGCGTGATTGTATGCGGAGATTTGAACGGATGGGTGGGGACCAAGCGTCCCGACTATGAGGACGTACTTGGTCCATTTGGTGATAAGAGAGTGAACGACGCAGGTAGGCTCATAGCGGATGTATGCATGGAGAGAAACCTTATTGTGTCAAACACATTTTTCCAACATAAGGACATCCATATGTATACATGGAGAAGGAATGAACAGAAAAGCATAATAGATTTAATTTTGGTAGACAGTCGCCTCCGAAGCAAAATATTGGACGCAAGAGCCCACAGGGGCCCCACAGTCGACACGGACCACTATCTCGTTATTGCGAGATTTAGTGGTCTGTTCAGAAAGTGGAGGCACTGGCGAGAGCGTGTCCACTTCGGAGGGCTTGAAAGAATAAAGGTTGAAAGGTTGCAAGAAGAGTGTGTAAGAGAAAAGTATGCAGAGGGTGTCCGAGAACGGCTGACGATGGCAAGCCAGCCGCAATCGGACATTGAAGAATGCTGGAGAGTATTGAAAGAGAGTATGGTAGATACAGCGAAAGAAGTATGTGGAAGTTCAAAGAAGCATAGAAAAACAAATGGTGATGCATGGTGGGATGCGGAAGTGGCAGCTTCCGTAGAGCAAAAGAAGAAAGCGTGGCTGGACTATGTCTCTTCTTTGAATCTGAATGACAGTATGACTGAACAGAAGAAAGAAATATATCGGCAATGTAAGAATGACACCAAGGCCTTAGTGAAAGAGAAACGTGATAGAGCAAGTATGAGTGCAGAAGATAGGCTGACTAAAAACTTCGAGGGTAACACCAAACTCTTTTGGAGGGAGGTGAGGAAGTCTCGGGGTGGTTGGTCAGCCTTCAGAATGAATAAAATAAGGTCTAAAGGTGGAGACATTCTTACACAAACACAAGACGTGTTAAGCCGATGGAGTGAATATTTTGGCGATATGTATGCGGATGCTACGGTTGGCGCCGGTGTTGGATGTGGTTTGGTAGATCAACATTCGACAACGGCGTCCTCCGATGGCATCAGTATGGATGAAGTTGAATGGACGATAAGAAGTTTGAAAAATGGTAAGGCAGCGGGCATTGATATGGTGTCTGCCGAGATGATCAAGCTTGGTGGCTCTTGTGTCTGGGAGGCGTTCCTGTTGCTCCTCAATCTATGTTGGAGCTCGGGAATGGTTCCCAGGGACTGGAATAGCGCAGTCATCGTGCCTTTGTTTAAAAACAAGGGTTCACGTTATGACTGCGCAAATTACAGAGCCATAAGCTTGACCAGTTTGGCAGCAAAAGTGTATGGAAAAATTATTGAAAGGAGAAAGAGGATGGTGTCCGATGGTTTACTGTGTGAGACACAAGGAGGTTTCAGGAGTGGAAGGGGATGCATGGATCAAGTGTTCTCTCTGCGCAACATTGTGGAGAAGCATCTGGCTCTAGGTCAGAGGGTTTTCTGCAGTTTTGTGGATCTAGAGAGAGCTTTTGACACGGTTGTACGAAAGGAACTTTGGGACATTTTACCGGAGTATGGTATTAGCAGTAAACTGCTGCAGGCTGTGCAGTCCAGTTATATGGGCTGTAGAGCTTGTGTGCGGCTGGATGATGGAATGTCGCCTTGGTTTGACGTCAATATCGGCGTTAAGCAGGGGTGCGTTCTGTCAGCCAGGCTGTTTATCATATATCTGGATAAATGTCTCCAAAGGTTGAACGATATGAATGTGGGAGTCCAGATGGGCGACTCAGTGGTCACGGCTCTGCTTTATGCAAATGATGCAGTCCTGCTGGCACAGTCAGCGACTGACCTGCAGACCCTAGTCGACACAATGACAGAAGATTGTAAGAAAAGGGGTCTACGCGTGAATGTGAGCAAAACCAAAATAATGGTCTTTGAAAGAGATAAAACCAGAACAGATGTAAGAGTAACAATAGGTAATGATGTACTAGAGCAAGTGGATGAATTTGTATATCTTGGATGTGGATTTAGCCGAGATGGAAGGTACACCACTGATATAGAACGAAGAGTGAATGCGGGAAATAGAGTGAACGGAGCGTTGGGTCAACTTCTCGGCAGCCACCACCTCAGCCAGAAGGCACGTGTAGCAATACATAACGCAGTGCTTGTCCCAACATTACTGTATGGAAGCGAGAGTTGGGTATGCAGAAAAGAGTATGATAGTAAAATTAATGCGGTCGAAATGCGATCTCTGCGGAAAATCTGTGGAGTTAGGCTGACCGACCGCATTCGTAACGACGACGTAAGAGAGCGAGTAGGTATGAAAGAGAGTATTGGTGTAAAGATGCGAAAGGGAATGCTCCGATGGTTCGGACATGTGGAAAGAATGCCGAACGAACGCCTGGTTAAGAAGATATACAATGCGAAAGTGGAAGGATGTAGGTACCGAGGGAGACCGAGACTAACCTACCTAGACCAGATCGGTCATGTACTGAAGGAAGGTGGAGTCAAGAGTCTCCGAAACCGGCGAGCGTGTATGAAGAGAATTATGAATGTTGAGGAAGCGAGTGAAGTATGCAGAGATAGAGTTCTCTGGCACTCTGTTCTCTCTGCCTACCCTGCAAGGGATATGGCGTGATGATATGTATGTATGTATGTAAATTGTAATTAAACTCTACATAAAATAGAATACGTAATAAATTGATTCGTGTTGCCTCACTAATTAAACGTTTCATAATATGCCCGTTTATTTTCGCCAGAGGGCGCTGTACTCAAATAAAAGGCCCATGATTAATGGCCATCCACGTCACGGCAGTTTGATCTATCAGAGTTTTTAGACGCACAGATTAATGATGGCGGGGAAATTAAATTATTGTAAAGCTTTACGTATGAGAGGCTCGATACGATATTATATTTAAAAATTTCGATTCTGATAAAAACAGATTTCCTTATCATCATCAGGGATCTCAAAGCTATTGTTACAATCAATTATGGATTTTAAATTTTATTTTTATACAATTGTGTTTCAATTGTATAGAAATAAAATTTGAATGATAATGGGAACATAACAATAATATAAATACATGTGATTGTATATATGTGTAGTGTGTGCGTGCGTGCGCGTGCGTGCACGTGCGTGTGCGTGTGTGTATGTGTGTATTTGTTGTGTATGTTTGTGTGTAAGGAGCACTTGTGATATGTAAATAAATGTATGTGTGAGTTACGTCCATCGTTAATAAATATGCCTCCATCTAGAAGTTGAAAATGAGATATTTGATAGTTCCTCATTGACAGTAGCAAATAGCTTCATTATTTCCACGCGACGATCATGAAAATCGTCGAAGAAAATACCAGGAGTGTGGAGTAGCGCTTCAATTTTATAATAGTAAAGTAGATCGAATCTCCGTGTAGCGACGGAGTAAGAATATAATTTACCACCCCATCACCATCTTAACCGTGGGTGATCGTAAGAGACGACTAAGGGATATAAAATGCATATAACATCTATGCGAAAGAAGGAAATCTTGAAACAAAACTCTATACCAATACGTCTGACCAGCGTGGTATAGTAGGTTTATTATCCACCCATTAAGGAGGAGGCTCGGGCCCAACAGTGGGACGTATATGAGCTGAGATGATGATGATGAAAGTAGATGAGATCTATGGGACATATTAATATTGTCTTAGGTTATATCTAACACCGAATCGGAGCGCGGCCTGCACTAACATGATCCGACAAGGTACCTACTTAACGAGGGTGTCTTTATATATTGTTTCCTACATGAAAAGATAACATTAGTTAATAAAAATTTAATAATATTACAGTATTCGTTATTTTTTTAAAGAGCGAGGGTGGTTCAAATATAAGCCGGCATTTTGCTATGAAAAAAAAATATTATTAAATTACAGAGCTCAAATTTTTACAGTTTTTCTAGATAGTCTCCTTTACACTCTACACACGTTTGCTATCTTTCCAAAAGCTTTCGGATGCCTTTTTCGTAAAAATCTCGCAGCTTGTCATGTAACCATTTGCGCACGAAAAAGTAACACTTGTACTGGGGCGCCGCGCATGTGGCAAGTTTGTCACTCCTTCCCGGGCTTTTGGAAGAGCAAAATACTATCCATACACTTGCATCTTAGAGAGGAATTCATCCCTGAACTGCTCGAGTAATTTTCGATAAATTTCAGCGGATTTTATATTATCTTTGACCAAAAACGAATAATGATGCGTTGCGCAACAAACACTGGTAAATACTTACTTGTACTTCTCGCTCATGACTATAACACACTAAAAAGCTAGGTTCCGTGGTCCCGGCTGTTCTCTTCGCTTCGTGACAGACTAGTCTAACATCCAGTGCAACCATTTGTACTACACTAAATTTTTCGCGCCTTTATTAAAAAAATCCGGTTTATATTTGCCACCTTGGTATATCATTCAAGATAAATATTATCAGCGAGAACTTCCTTTATTGTAAAGTACTTGTATTACAAAGAGATACCATTACTTGTTGCATTCAATTGCTTGCTCGGACAACACGTTAATGAGTTTTCTAACAAGAAATTTTCTGTAGCGACGTGGTCTGTCGGTCTGGCATTATGCCCGGCAGACGGAATACCGTCTGAGACTAATAAGTCTCATCGTTAAAACGAAGGTTTAAAATCTATTACTAACTTGTCTCCTTCAGAATTAAAAATAGTAAAATGAAAACATAACTTGTATAGATTTGTTTTATCGGTGTGGTGACGGAGTAAGAATACAATTCACCACTCCCTATCTTACCCGTGGGTGATCGTAAGAGTCGACTAAAAGATATAAAACACATATAAAATCTATGCAAGAGAAGGAAAACTTGAAACAAAACCGTATACCAACATGTTTGCCCAGCGCGGTATAGTAGGTTAATTTCCCTCCCATTACGGAGGAGGCCTGGGCCCAACAGTGGGACATATATGGGCTGTGATGATGATGATAGATTTGTTACTTTTTATAAGACTTTTTTTATTATAAATAATCTATTATAGTAAGACGTTGAGAATATAATATATCAATATCTTTTACTTTCTCATGGGAATCATAAAAACCGGCTGAGGAAAGTGATAAAACCATTTTTGTGTGAGAATTGTAACACCTTTGGCAATTAGCGATTATGATTTTTTTTCTCGCCGGAGTGATATATGTCTGGTCACTACCAGACATACATCGATAAGTTTATAGAAAATGGACTATAGAATAACGTGACCACATAGACAGCGGTGTGGTTTATGTAGTAACTACTATTTACGCGGGTGAAGCTAAAAGTGCAAAATAATAAATATACAAGTAATGGAAGGTACGTGTCTATCTTCTATTGTGAAGTAAGCTAGAAACCTACTAATGGGGCAATTATTAAAATTTATTTACTCTATATAAAACATAAATCGATTAAACAAAACCAAACTTGAAATAGAAAAAAAACTAAATTGTATTCATGTAGCATCTGCGTAATACCCAGATTAGGCTTCGAATACGTAATCGAAAAAAAGAACGACTTTCTTTCGTTGTGAACGATGCGACGTTAGTCCGTACGTCATAGTGTATGCGCATCACGTACACAATGGTGGGTTATTCCGACAATACGCCAACGAATATTTCACAGAATTATTCTCGTAGATTCGTTTTTATTACTATATTATATTTTCGTGTGCTATATATTCTTACATATCATATTTTGTGTCTAATATATATTTTTATACATATATATTGTGTCGCACTCGTGCTGAACGTCACAAGTAAAATTCACGCTCTATTTTCTTTTGTCTATGATTGTAGAATATAGCCATATTCTTTTTTTTCACCAATATTATTTCACTGCTTTTTTTTTGTTCAAACACATAGATAAACACATTTTTAAATTCATTCTATTAAATCATGTCGTAATCTCTTTATAAATAAAATATATCATGTTCCCATCCATAAACTAAATAGAATAAATCCTTCAATAAAACATTTTAATTTAACCCTTAGCTAGGTAAAAAAGAAACCAATTAACAAACCATTACGGACATCTATTTTTCTTTCATTCTATCCAACGATTAGAGGGTTGAATATAAAAAAAAAATCTGTTAAAATTCAGCGTTTCGTTCAGTAAGTGAGCATAAATGGTATATTGGTCTAAACAGGCAGTTGTAAATGCCTGGTGTAATAGGTTCAGTTCACAGTTCGTACAAACACTAGTATTTCTTGTTTTATTTTTAGTATGTTTTGTGGATTAGTTGCTAATAAGAGCTATCTAATATATCCTAATCTTGTCGTCGTCCATGTTTGATACAATATAAGCCTCCTCCAAAAAAAAAGAATTTAATACCACGAACGCCATACTTGACGTTCGGGTTGGCGATCGGTGATGATGTTATAATAGGGGATATATTTTGATTTAACAGATGGCGTAATAGTTAAGATATCAATGAGTTCAACTCCCATGAAGGACAATATTTTGTGCATCCATAAATTATTGTTCTGAGTCTGATTGTAATTTGTGTCCGTAAAATGTATGTTTTAAAATAAATGTATCTTTCTCGTTCCGATCCGGTGGTAGCTGAATAGTTTTGTTAGTTTTCTAAAATTGTAAATTGCCACAATAATAATTATCATAAATTAAATGTTCTAATAATAACAGATCATAAATCATATAAAATTTTATATATAGAATTATTTTATTTTTGTACTGGCAATGAATTTGTATTAATAATGTGGGTCAAAATATAATATCTGATAGGGTAAATATAAATTTCTGTAATGACAATGACATATTGGACGTAAGACACCTTAGTCCTGCCGTGACCATGATCACTGTAAAGTGTTCGAAACGTCGGAAATTAAATAAATAGTTTTAATTAAAAAATGTATATTTGTAAAGTGCCTAGCAATATAAGGACAATTTATATGGCGCGGGGTGTCTTTAAAACCCGGGCGGGCCACCGAAGACAAAGATCGGTTTCCGGTGGCCCGCTCGCACGGCGAAGAGAGGCGCATTGCTGGGTAAGTCTATGGGGTCGCGCGCCGTCTCTTCTGTCGCCCCGGACCGATTTGGCGGGGCGTGGTACCACACCATAGCCAACTGCAAAAAAAGCGTGTCTTTAAAAACCACTTAACCGCCATCTGAGCAATCACTATCATCCATTATTACACAACGTTAAAAAGTGTTACGATAATATTACGTTGTGTTTTTGGTGTGTTAAAATTAATCTGATTTTATTATCTGTAATTCCCATGAGGGCGATATGTTATTAATTTAACAGTCACATACCCTGTACACGCTGAGGACTGTCAAAATAATTTGAATATAACGAGAGCCCCGTCTCATCCAACTGTCCTTATTTATATTCCTGACGTTTTCATGTTTTCTCTTCCATTTTATAATGACTAATTCTTTTGACAAGTATTGTGACCAGCCATTTTGAATTTTATGGATATACCTTTTATAGAACTAAATTGTTTTTGAACAGTACTGATATAAAATGACATACGTACATAAAAAAAGAACTACAAATATATCAAAATACAATCTTTATCTCTCTCGGATTAGCGTTTTAACATATTTTATTAAACTTTTTAGTGATTACAAATACCTATTTAAAATATTTTTATGCTCTTTTTAAATTATACCGAAATTTTGACGAGATTAACTTTTTTATCGAGTTGCTTAAAAAGTTATAGCATAGAGACCCGTCTAAGATTTATTTTTTTGTTTTTGATTTCCCAGAGGTCTAAGCAAGATAAATACATATATTGTTGTACTTCAATATTACTTACATCTTCTTAATAAAATATGTTGAGCCGGTAACTAACAAATTAATAGTAAATGTCCATCCATCCATCAGTCTATGTACCTTTGCTATTCGACATAAACAACTACACGAAGAAATATACCTTATAAATATATTTCTTCGTGTATAATAGCAAATATAAAAATATATTTTATAGAAATATTCTCTCTGCGCAACATTGTGGAGAAGCATCTGGCTATAGGTCAGAGGGTTTTCTGCAGTTTTGTGGATCTGGAGAGAGCTTTTGACATGGTTGTACGAAAGGAACTTTGGGATATTTTACCGGAGTATGGTCTTAACGGTAAACTGCTACAGGCTGTGCAGTCCACTTACATGGGCTATAGAGCCTATGTGCGGCTGGATGATGGAATGTCGCCTTGGTTTGACGTCAATATCGGCGTTAAGTAGGGGTGCGTTCTGTCAACCAGGCTGTTTATCATATATCTGGATAAATGTCTCCAAAGGTTGAACGATATGAATGTGGGAGTCCAGATGGGCGACTCAGTGGTCACTGCTCTGCTTTATGCAGATGATGCAGTCCTGCTGGCACAGTCAGCGACTGATCTGCAGACCCTAGTCGACACAATGACAGAAGATTGTAAGAAAAGGGGTCTACGCGTGAATGTGAACAAAATCAAAATAATGGTCTTTGAAAGAGATGAAGCCAGAATAGATGCAAGAGTAACAATAGGTAATGATGTACTAGAGCACGTGGATGAATTTGTATATCTTGGATGTGGATTTAGCTGAGATGGAAGGTACACCACTGATATAGAGCGAAAAGTGAATGCGGGAAATAGAGTGAACGGAGCGTTGGGACAACTTCTCGGTAGCCACCACCTCAGCCAGAAGGTGTAGCAATACATAATGCAGTGCTTGTCCCAACATTACTGTATGGAAGCGAGAGTTGGGTATGTAGAAAAGAGTATGAAAGTAAAATTAATGCGGTCGAAATGCGATCTCTACGGAAAATCTGTGGAGTTAGGTTGATCAATCGCATTCGTAACGACGACGTAAGAAAGCGAGTAAGTATGAAAGAGAGTAATGGTGTAAAGATGCGAAAGGGAATGCTCCGATGGTTCGGACATGTGGAAAGAATGCCGAACGAACGTCTGGTTAAGAAGATATATAATGCGAAAGTGAAAGGATGTAGGTACCGGGGGAAACCGAGACTAACCTACGTAGACCAGATAGGTCATGTACTGAAGGTAGGTGGAGTCAAGAGTCTCCGAAACCGGCGAGCGTGTATGAAGAGAATTATGAATGTTGAGGAAGCGAGTGAAGTATGCAAGGATACAGTTCTCTGGCACTCTGTTCTCTCTGCCTACCCTGCAAGGGACAAGGCGTGATGGTATGTATGTATGTATGTAATGGTAAAGGGATTGGTAAAGTGTTTCATTTCAAGTTTTTCTTTTCTTGCATCTCTATGCATCTCTACGTTATATGCATATTATATCTCTTAGTCATCTTTTGACTGTCGTAGTCATAGATAGGATGAGGAATTAGAACAGGGGGTGATAATTTTGTATTTTTCCTTCGTTATCATATAGATTGAAAACCTACTATAATCAACCTTTTTGAACAGACCATGGTCTGGTCATGGCCTATCAAGTACCCAAGGCGATAAAAATGCATCGTAAGACTCCATAATCTGTTGTATTAGCTGTCTATAAATCAATTAATCAGACCGCAATTCCTTGACTTCAGTCATCATGGTCACCCTACTCACGTTTCATTATTCATGCATTCTCATGGAAATTTATTACACGGAAGATTTCCTACGTAGTCAGTGTTTTTTTTTTAACAAAATGTATATACAAATAAAATGAAATGATGTTAGTTTTATGCACTTAGAGTATGATAGAGGATTAAACGTGATTTGTATTTGTTACGCGAGTGATATTGAAAATTATTAGTTGTCTGCCAACTCTACCTGATGTCGTTTGGTTAATAATCATATGTCTACATTTCTAATGAGGGTTGACATCAAGCAGGCGGCCGGTCATAAAATGTGGCCAAAATATTTGCAATATGTGCGATGTAGGTAGAGTACATATCGAGTCCACTACGAGTAATTGAGATAAGATCAGGATGATGTCCAAGGTTTTCCAACAAAATTAATAATAATATCAACATTAATATTCCATAATAACGTCCATTACGAAAGAGACAGCTCAAAGTTATGTTATCTCAGTAGTTGTCATGACAACGGCAAGAGCGCAGTGCCTATTTTACCAGATTTATTATCATTTACTTTATTTTGAAAAATTTTGAGGGATCACTTTGAAATGAAATGAATGTGCAGAGATTACCAGCTTAAATAAAGACGGCATCTAAGTAGATATGTCTTCTTTTAAGAAAGGAATGGGTGATAACATATTTTAAGTTAGTCGTCTAACGGATGGTGCCCGATAATTGAATATCATGTTAGTGGGTGGCATCCCCACTTAGTGTCAGTATTGATACAGTAGTTTGTACAAAGTTTGCGAGCTCCTTGGAAGTATATATCGTCAACTTTTAACGACTTAGGGTTACTCTACGTAATTGCTTTGTGAGTGGGTGTTTGACTTGACTTCAACATAGATTTGTGTTAGTTGACTTTTATGGCCAACGTAAATTTGTTATAGAGATTTTTAAAAAAACTAATGCTTGTCACCATATCGTCTAATGGCCGGTGAAATATATTTAGCTATTCTATATATATATATATATATATATATATATATATATATATATATATATATATATATATATATATATATATATATATATATATATATATATATATATATATATATATATATATGTATATATTTAGCTATTTAAAGAAGAGACTCTACAACAAAGAACATGAGATTTCGTTTATTATCAGCATTATTAACGTCCATTGTCGACCATAAAGCCTTTCTCTTTTACATACATACATACCATCACGCCACGCCATGTCCTTTGCAGGGTAGGCAGAGAGAACAGAGTGCCAGAGAACTCTATGCTTGCATACTTCACTCGCTTCCTCAACATTCATAATTCTCTTCATACATGCTCGCCGGTTTCGGAGACTCTTGACTCCACCTTCCTTCAGTACATGACCGATCTGGTCTAGGTAGGTTAGTCTCGGCCTACCCCGGTACCTACATCCATCCACTTTCGCATTGTATATCTTCTTAAGCAGACATTTGTTCGGTATTCTTGCCACATGTCCGATCCATCAGAGCATTCCCTTTCGCATCTTTACACCAATACTCTCTTTCATACCTACTCGCTCTCTTACGTCGTCATTACGAATGCGGTCGGTCAGCCTAACTCCACAGATTTTCCGTAGATTGCATTTCGACTGCATTAATTTTACTATCATACTCTTTTCTGCATACCCAACTCTCGCTTCCATACAGTAATGTTGGGACAAGCACTGTATTATGTATTTGCAACAAATAGTACATAACGCATATATTTCTTGGTTCTACACATGCCTTCTTTCTTTCTTTTTTAATTGCTTATATTGGCAAACGAGCAAACAGCACACCTGATAGTAAGTGTCACTGCCGCTCATGGACTTTTGCAATGCCAGGAGTACAGGTAGACGGCTACAGACCAACGAAAACATATCTATATAGTTGATGTTTCGACTTTCTCGATTACCGAATGAAGCTAAACAGCACATTGCCACTGCTCAGACAGCGATTTATTGCGGAAATGTGGTACTACCCCGGACTGACCTGCCGGCCTGCCGGCTGTAGAGAATACTGTAAATGTTTAACCCTACCACTATAAGCCAATTCATGTCACAGTCACCTTGCTTATCTTTAGCCATTACAAGTATTATAAGTTTCTGCAGCAAGTTATTGAGTTCATTCTTTTTGTGATTTTTAACTGGTTTTTATATTCCCCACAGAATATTAATACCCATTAATATTCTGTGGGGAAAATAAAAACCATTGTATTTTATGTCGTTGCCGCAAGGGATATCCCTTAAGTTACTATAGGTTTACCCTGTACTATCTATACTATCATTATCATCATCATCACAGCCCATATATGTATGTCCCACTGTTGGGCTCGGGCCTCCTCCGTAATGGGAGGGAAATTAACCTACTATACCGCGGTGGTCAGAGGTGTTGGTATAGAGTTTTGTATAGAGTTTTCCTTCTCTTGCATAAATGTTATATGCGTTTTATATCCCTTAGTCGTTTTTATTGGTCACCCATGGTTAACATAGAGGGTGGCAAATTGTATTCTTACTCCGTCACCACACGGAAAATACTATAGCTGAAGTTAAGTACCGTGCAGCTCATGAGAGCTTGAAAAAGTACATTAACGCAAATTAAACCTTTAGCTTAGCTATTTATAAGCGTAAAAAATGTAAAGAAATTTGCTTCATTGCAAACTGTGGAGCTTTGATTTGACTGGACATAAAATTATAAAATTAATTTCGACTTTCGTCAATCTTACCACTGGGTTATCGCGCTCGCGCCCGCGGTAACAACGGTACCCTCTCGCTTAATGGGAATCGAATGGTACAATAATGATACTTTGTAATACGCCTCTTTGAGATCTTAAAACCGCCGGAGTCAGCTTAATGATCATTCTAATTTATAGCTACCTGTATATTTACTTGACTTTGTTAAACAGTGAAACGTTTTTAAAAATAATATTAACGTTTTGCTTTGGTTGTGAAAAAAGCTCAAGACCAGCAATTGGATGTGTAAGAGCTGTGACGACGGTGATGATGACGACGATGAAGCTGATGATCACTCGTCTGCTCCTTTGAAAAAAAAAGCATATTTAAAGACAGTATTCATTTCTATTTATGTTTTACTTATTCTAAAATGATACAGGACAGTTCTGAATGATATTCTTGTGGGGAGAACTATACCGAACAGTGATCGTTTATGAGCTGATAGGTAGATGCATAGAATTCAATATATATATATATATATATATATATATATCACATCCGGGAAGTGGAAACATAAACAATAGTAGGTACATTATTATAATAATTAATTGCCGTGATAATTATCAACATGAAATTTCTCTTTTGTCATCAATTTCCTCTTGATATTCAATTATTTTTCTGTTTATTCTCGCAACTTGGCCGTCTATTTTTGTATTATCAGTAATATATATATACGACGTATAGTCCGCTCGCTACACAAGATGCGACAAACCTGATTAGTGCGGAGGACTTCAAACGGAATTAGTTGGAGCGTCGCATACGGTACGTTGAACACAAGTAGGAAAGGACGCGTCCGTCGGCCATGTTTGTTATAGTTTTATTTTTTATTTTTATTCTTTTATAAACGAAGCTTATTAATATCCGTTATTGGATATAGGCTTATCATAGGGGAATTAATAACATTACGCCACGCTTCGTAGAAAGATTGGCATTCATAGTTATTGTAAAAAGATTTACAGAAGACGTTGGTCAATCTCTTGATGTTCAGAACGTTTCTATGATACGAGGAAACAAAGAGGGAGTCTATATTATATTCTTAATTCGTTACTAAATGAAGAGCTGCTTTGTTATAGTCTCTGTTTGTTTTATTATTGTCTCACACTTATGCTAGGGCGGACCTGCGTGTATCGTCACGAAGCTTCGTGCAATGAGATGATATACGCAGATGTGACCGGTCATTACTGGCTATCGTCGCGAACATTCGGGCTTCGTGCAAAAGGTTTTAGCGCGCCAGCGTGGTCAGACTAACGTTTTTCATTTCGGCGGCAATTTTCGATGTGTGTAGATACGTTCTGTTATAACTATAATTCCTCCCTGTATCTCTTAGCTTTCCTCTTTTCTGCCATGTCAGCATTTCTAGGCTATCGTCTCCCGCGCATCCCACACATTCAATAGTCAGTCCGGTTACAGATCCTATTCGCGCTGGTCGATTTATCATTAAAAAATCATTTTAATAATTGTACTAATTTTACATTCAATTAAAACTGTTTGTGACAGTTAAAAACCTTTTTTTTTTAAACCAATTTACGAGAACCCGAATCCGTTCGAGGATCTCCGGTTAATCAATAAATATGGAGTGGAGCGATGAAATGGTGTTAGAATTTTTACAGCATTATGAAGCTGAACCCATGAAGGGATTCAAAAAGGTTATTATGTAATTATTAGCATAATATAGCTGTAAAAACAAAGCAATTTATCATCCATAGTTAAATGCACGATACATCGTTTAAAATACCGAAGTCGCTAATGTGACCACAGTTTTATCGCGATAACTTTCTAGTGTACAAAACGTACGAAGCTTCGCCACAAATTACTTCGGGACGATACACGCAGGTGCGGCCGTAGCATTATATCTTCAAAGTGGTAAGCAGAAATAGCGTTTACTCCATAATTAAATTCTAGAAGACGGTTGATATCAGACGGCTACTGGATATAAAACAACTACCAATAATAACAATACGTATGATACCCAAGATGGGATAATATCAAGATAATGATGAAAAATCAAATGATGGATATTTTTACTGAAGAATATTTGTGCTTAACTGGAAGACAAATAAAGTTTTTTTTTATCCCATACATATGCCGCTACGTTGCAACTCCTTTGGGATTAAATTTCGTAAAATCCTTTCTCGTGTCTCTGCGTCACAAACAAAAACTACTGTCAACATTTCACGTTTCTATTTTGTGTGGTTACGGCTCGTCGTTAATGAGTCAGTCAACCAACTTCTTTATATTTACGTTAAAAGATTAAACAATATTGTAAATACCATATCGATACTATGTACCAGATATTGAGTTATTATACTTATAGTTTATAAATGTAAAATATATTGATAACAGTTCGTTGTAAATTCTGAAGTATAATACAAACTCTCAAACTATATTGTTCCTCTTGACTCCAGAAAAATAAATATATTGATATAACTACATATTATTAAAACTCGTGTATGGCTATTAACGAACTTAAAGTGTATGAAGTAGTTTTGCTTTTTATTATTATTACGAGAAATAGTAATATTAGTTAGTAATAGTATCTAGATACTTGTATGTTGAGCGGTCAGTATGATCGTGCTCTGAGAAAGCAATGTGTCGTCAACGCTTATTTTGGATATTGTAAAAATAGGGAATTTGTATATAACTCTTTTCCTTTTTCTAATACTAATTTTTAAGTTTACAAATATAAATATAATACACATGTGCAAAATATAAACCTATGAGCTGAAAAATATATTAAAAATCACTATCATTTTCGGGCGAATTAAACGCGGCCATTTTGGCGCGCTTATACTATGACGGTAGATGCTTCAAGTTTGATGTCAAGTACTAAGTGTTTAGTTCACAAAATTACTCGAAATTTAAAGAAGTGAGTGAGTTATAAATATTGTGTCGTATTTATGTCAAAATAATATCAAAACTGCATAATATATTTCCTTATGCCGAATGATGTACGTATGAAACGGCATGCTCTGCAGATTTGAGTAATATCTTTGTTTTCTAAAAACGGGCTGTCCGCGCAATTTATAATTTAGACCCAAGAGCGTCACTGCGCGAAAAATTTAGGGAAATAAATATTCTAACTGTTGTATCACAATTTACATTTGAAAACATATTATATGTAAAAAAAATATTGATAAATTTGATAAATATAGTGACATTCATCACGTGAATACTAGGAATAAGGATAATCTAGTTATATATCATACTCGCCTACAAAAAATTAGTAGGTCTTTCATGGGGCAATGTATACGCTTTTACAATAAACTGCCTAAAGATATCCGAGATATGCCCATAAATAAGTTTAAAAAGGCTATCAAAAATAGACTTTGCAAAAAAGGATATTACAACATTTCGGATTATCTAAATGATAATACGGAATGATAACCATTCCGTATTATCTTGCTGATCCTCACTGTCGTCTGAACTCTGTATATTTTTCATTGTCACAAATTGTACAGTGTAGCGTGTTTTGCCTAACGAGTTATTTATTTATTGATTTGATTGAGCTATCTGATTGTAATATATAGATCTTGGTGTGGTCATGCTTACTAAAAAGGTCTCTGCCTGCAGTAGCTACGTGAGCGGGGCTCTCCCCTCCCTCGAATGTGGTTGAGGGGCGTGACGGCTGCTTTAGTAGTTAACTCGTGATCGGGTGCCACTTGTGGAATCTGGTCCAACCATTTCTGTTCTTTTTCTTTCTTTTTTTGTTAATTTTGTATTTAACTTTTAATTAATAAATCTTTACTCGAAGGGCATCTCACTGGAGCTAATAGGGACAAACATGTATCCAATAATATTTAAGAAAACATGTAATTTAAAAAAAAATGACGAGCCCGCTGAGTTTCTTGCCGGATCTTCTCAGTTTGTGGCGGCTTTTCGATCCGGTGGTAGATTAATTTGAAAAAATATGTAATATTGACAATATGAAAGTGCCCTTTTAGGACTTAAACAAAAAAAAAAATAAAAAAAAATCCAAAACGTTGGGCAGAGACTATAGTATTTGAGTTGTTTGTACTGTTTTGAAGAACATTTTAAACTAAGTGCGGACATTAGAAAAAAGATAAAATAGACATAAAAATTACTTTTCTAAATTATCTACACCAAACAAGTAGTTTTGTTTTCAAAGCTCGACAAAATCACCTAGACATGTTTTTGCAACCCAAAAAAAAGTGCTTTTGCCACTCAAGACTCGTTAAATATAAATGTGTTTTGATTTACTGTTAAAATCATAATTTTCGTGATATTGTATCTGTTGTTGCGGTTTCGTCTGTACGTCTCTCAGCCGACACACACAATGTGTATTATCGTACGTCGCCGGTAGCACTCCGGGGAGGGCTCACTGTCACGGCCGAATGAGTTATTATGACCATTATGCCAAATTATTATCACATTATGTCTTATTTTGACATTCAATATGTCACCAGTATTTTGATTGTTTAAAGTTGACAACACTTTATATTGTATTCATTTTTTATTGGAGTTTACTCCTTAAGAATCGATTTTCATATAAGGCGCCCGGTATGAGTAAAATTTGAGGAGTAAAATCTAGTGATCGAATGACCTCGTTACGTTTTCGGTGCGCAACCTATTCTGCGCACCTTTCACTTTCTGACGTGAGATAATACTTCACTGAACATTTTTAATATTTAGTCAAATGAGCTTTTTTTGCCCCTTTTTTGATAATCGTACTTAAGGAGTAAACTCCAGTCGTGCGTCGGAGCTGACACACACACTTTTTTATTTCATTTCTTTAATATTTTGCGACAAAGTCAGAATACAATTCACCACATCCTTTTCTAACTCCTGGATGTTGTAAAAGGCGATTAAGGAATATAATATATACAAATTCAAATTCAAAAATGAATTTGTATATCTTGGATGTGGATTTAGCCGAGATGGAAGGTACACCACTGATATAGAGCGAAGAGTGAATGCGGGCAATAGAGTGAACGGAGCGTTGGGGCAACTTCTCGGCAGCCACCACCTCAGCCAGAAGGCACGTGTAGCAATACATAACGCAGTGCTTGTCCCAACATTACTGTATGGAAGCGAGAGTTGGGTATGCAGAAAAGAGTATGAAAGTAAAATTAATGCGGTCGAAATGCGATCCCTGCGGCAAATCTGTGGAGTTAGGCTGACCGACCGCATTCGTAACGACGACGTAAGAGAGCGAGTAGGTATGAAAGAGAGTATTGGTGTAAAGATGCGAAAGGGAATGCTCCGATGCTTCGGACATGTGGAAAGAATGCCGAACGAACGTCTGGTTAAGAAGATATACAATGCGAAAGTGGAAGGATGTAGGTACCGAGGGAGACCGAGACTAACCTACCTAGACCAGATCGGTCATGTACTGAAGGAAGGTGGAGTCAAGAGTCTCCGAAACCGGCGAGCGTGTATGAAGAGAATTATGAATGTTGAGGAAGCGAGTGAAGTATGCAGAGATAGAGTTCTCTGGCACTCTGTTCTCTCTGCCTACCCTGCAAGTGATATGGCGTGATGATATGTATGTATGTGTATGTATAAAATATATAGAAGAGAAGGAAAATGCGAAATAAAATTCTATGTCATCCGGTCTGACCAGCGTGGTAAAGTAGGTCAATTTCCCTCATGTTTTGGAAGCGCTCAAGCCCAGGAGTGTAACGTAGAAACTGAAATAATGATGATGACTATTGAATTCATTGTTCAGCGTAGTATATGGCTGAAAGTTACATATTGCACTCATTGAATTATTTCACTTTAACTTTGAATATTCACCCCCTGTGTGGTAGCGGCTACGAATACTACCAACCCTTACTTTGCTCGTGGATGTCGTAAAAGACGACTAAGAGCTTTATATCGACTTGGGCCAATACCACCTGATGCCGTTTGGTCAACAATTACAGTCCCAAGGAGGGTTGACGTCTGGCAGGCGGCCGGTCA
Source organism: Lymantria monacha (assembly GCA_905163515.2). Lineage (NCBI taxonomy): Eukaryota > Metazoa > Arthropoda > Insecta > Lepidoptera > Erebidae > Lymantria > Lymantria monacha. The sequence goes on from LR991103.1 coordinate 562,916, forward strand.
TAAAACTATTACCAACAACTTTTGCAGTATGTATGAAGAGGAGTACATATTGCGTCGACCCCAAGTAATTGGGATAAGAGCAGGAGAATGATGAACTTTGAATATTCATAAAATTTTAGACAATACCAGTATGTTCTAAAATGTTGTAGAACATTCTCGAATATTCTTAAATGATCTAAACTATTATAAGAACTTTTAAAAGTTGAATATGCCAAATTTTACTCTCACTTTTTTATATTTTCTTTTATAATACACATAGTTCTATTGAAAGCGACGAAATTCATTTACAAATAGGGGTTTGGACCTAATAGTAAAATTACCATTAAATATCAACCTTAATAACTATAAACATAACACTGACAATCGCAAAAAAACAGAGAACATTATGTGGTTTAGGTACGTTGCAATAATCCAAGCATCCCATTGAACGAATTAATTCACTTTACAGGTAACACAACGAACCAATCAGTGCTTAACTGTAACCATGCTGTTTGTTACTTATTAGGATATCGAAATATTATTAAATACTTTTAACTTTTTGTTCGGTTAATATCTACAGGAACGTGTTATTCTATGTATAGACAGAAGAATAGAAGGTACTGTAAATACAGTACATAAAATTTGTAATAAAACAGTCAGTCAGTTTTTCCGTGATAATGAACACTTGATTTCGAAACGTTGGGAAATTAAAAATCAAATACAGATGCGATATCCGTTAAAATAGTTTTATTTCAAATGCGTAATACTCAAGTAAATATCAGAAATTGTTACTTCAAACTAAACTTATTTACTTAACTATTGACTTTAAATGAATTTGCTTTGGGTTAAAGTTGAGTTTTATTATTTTATCTTAGGAACTGATCTATAGAGTATTTAGTTTAGCTAAATTTGTACTCATACTTAATATTCAACTTGTATTATAATATGAATTATATTTTGTAAGGAACTTCACGCCGAATGTTAGTACAAATTCGCATTCAATCTTAATGACAATATAGAGAGAGTTCAGTTATCTCTTTGTCCTAAAATAGTTGCAAAAAGAGCATGGAAAAGTTATATTTGGTCGCTTACTCTACGTACTCTGCTCTTTCCTCAGAAAAAAGTAATATATGGAAATTCTTAATTAATAATTTAAAATGCTCGTCATCATTTTGAGTTTTTTTTCTTATTCTGCCTAGGCCTTTGTATGATCTACTGTTGCAGATGAGCCTTTTACTAGATAGATTTGTAAAAGGTTCTACTTCTCTTGGAGTGAAGTTATATGTTTACATTCATTAAATTGATTTTTACGGTAAAAAAAAAGTAGTGGCCATCGTATTATTACTTTATATGCAAAATCTTGAGGTGAATTTGATTAATTTTTTGATTCTTTATTTTTGGAAACGGTATACTCCTTTCGAATCAGTGATAATATATACAAAATAAAATATATGCGCATAGAATCTATATATTATATAATAAAATCTACTTATTTAACTATATAATAACTTCAGTTGCTTAACGCTTTTAGATCATTCTAGTGTACAGATTGACAAATGTACTAGATTTCTAAGAAAGTGCTTTGTCAGGAAGTTGTTGTACAACCTACATATTGTATCTACACATTCCTCGAGCACATAATGTACGTTTCCTATTATGTTGCAAAACCGACACTTTCGTGAACATAAACATTCCATAAGAAATTAAAATTATGTGTTGATGCTTGAACTTGATTAGACTTTATTATTTTAAGTCAAATGGATAGTATTTTTTTATTGTATCCTGATTTACTTCACACAACATGGCGGTCCTACTCAGCTAAATTCAATTTGTCAGTTGCGCACGTCTTACGAGGTTGTGGGTCGGGCTCGAGGCGCGACACATGTCTCGACCTAACACTGCTAGCTATATATCGTAACAGATTCACGTTAATAGCTCGTGACATGATGTAGACAAGTTGCAAGTACCTGCTGCCAATACATACTAGTATATACAATTGTATTAGTTTATCGGTATTCATATTTTGCTAGTAATTTGCAACATATTATCATTAACACCTCCTGTAAGTCAGGATCGCCAATGGCCATCATTGACAATAGAGGGATTTAAACTTCAATCTCTGGATTAGAATTTTAGTTACCTTAGAAATCGCTACAAATCGACCGTAGGTAGCTTTGCATGCGATTTCAAATAATTCTAGTATTTTTTTTAGGTTTGCACAGAACAGCCTCTGTTGAGTTAAATAGTAAAATGTTAGAAAATTCAAAATGATGTGAGTTTTATTTCTCTTCATTACAATGTTTTTGATAACGTTTACTCTTTCGAATGTTACAATATAGGGTCGGTTTTCTAATGTATATATAGGTATCCATTAGTCTATTTAAGTCTACCACGGAACATAGGCTTCTCCGTGAGAAGGGAATAACACCCCAACCGTCACGTTTGTTAGTTATACATATAATTTGAACGGCTCCTTCGAAAAGTTCTAATGTACATATAATTCGAAAATCTTCAACATTTAGTAACTAGAGAGAATGAACTTAATGATTTAGTGAAAAAGTCTACAGTCCATTCGCCAGTTAAAATAAAATCAATACGTCTAGAAGTCACGGCCAGTCGACTGGCTCTGTTTGGGATGAAGTTACGCGACGGCACGAGAGTACGATGTGTTTTTTTAACTTGTTAGCGAGCTTACTTGAAGCGGCTGACAATATTTGATTTGCTTTCGATATAAGTGCAAGAATAAGCAATTTTTTTTTATTTTGCCGCACTTCTGATTACTATTATTTTTCTTGGTGACGGAATGGGAATGCAATTTGCCACCGTTTTTTATGCCCGTGAGTATTGTGAAAGGTGGCATCGTATGCACATAGCATATCAGAAAAATTGTAATAAATTTAAATACCAACACTTAGTAATGCTCAAAGCTCAAGCTGTGTGGTAGCGGCTACGAATACTACCAACCCTTACTTTGCTCGTGGATGTCGTAAAAGACGACTAAGAGCCTTATAACGACTTGGGCCAACTCTATCTGATGCTATTTGGTCAGCAATTACATTCCCAAGGAGGGTTGACGTCTGGCAGGCGGCCGGTCATAAAACTATTGCCAATAACTTTTACGATATCTACTATGAAAGAAGAGTACATATTGTATCGACCCCAAGTAATGGGATAAGAGTAGGAGAATGATGACTTAGTAATGCTCAACTTGATATAATAGTTAAATTTATCTCCCGAGGAGGTTCAAGGCCAGCAGTAGGTCATATATGAACTGAGATGACTATGATGACTGTGAGATTAAAAGTGATAATTTTTTGGATGTATGGTTTAAAGCTGTGTGGTAGCGGCTACGAATACTACCAATCCTTACTTTGCTTATGGATGTCGTTAAAGACAACTAGGAGCCTTATAACAACCTGGGTCAACTCCACCTGATGCCGTTTGGTCAATAATTACATTCCCAAAGAGGGTTGAAGTCGGGAAGAAGTGAAAGTTCTCTGGCAGGCGGCCGTTCATAAAACTATTGCCAATAACTTTTACAGTATGTACTATGAAAGAAGAGTACATATTGTATCGACCCCAAGTAATTGGGATAAGAGTAAGAGAATGAATGAATGAATGATGATGGTTGTGCTTATTTCCTCTTGTCGGTTCTAGGGTGTTGACAGTGTGTTAAATTTATACAGTGGGCTGGTTGGCAGGCAGTTTGATATAGTTTTAATTTAAGTTTTCCTTTATGTTAACTCTTATATCCTTAGTTGATTTTTATTATACCTATTTAAAGGCATGGTAGCGATGGTGCATAACAGTGAACCACATCGATACTCTATACGATATCGATATTGTGACGTCACGTTCAGCCGTCTACTAAATATACCGCTGAAACATTGAAACCCTTTAGTATTGAATAAGAAATTGAAATGATACTTAACGCTTCGTATGTGCCGGATATTTCAAATACTTTCGGAACGAGGGAAAATCTAATTAAACGCGATCAAATCCGTAAATCCTGTGAAGTGAAATAAACAGTTCAGATGTTTCGATCTTTAGAGATAATTAGGATGGTTGGTGGATGATTGGCCGATAAATGTGTATTAATATATAAGGTAATTATTTTTCTTTTTAATACTCAACGCAAATAGAGGTATTATAAGTTTGATATGTCTGCGTGCCTGTGTGTCTCTCTGTGGCATCGTACCTTCTAAACATATAGATCAATTATGATACAGTTTTTTTTGTTTAAACGCTAGTATGATTGAAAAACTTCCTAGCTACAATTTTTGAATATCTCTTCAGGCATTTCAAGGTCATCAGCTCCTTTTTAGACGCATACTGGGCATTTTAATTTTAAGAATATCTGTGATTTATCATTTGAAACATCCATGTATGAAGGTACCACTGGGTTACTCTGATAATGGAGTTCGAAAGTAGAAGAAAAGTCCTGTTTTGTCTATTAGAAAATCCATCATGTTTGAACTCATTGTAACTAGTTCTTTTCACTAGCATTTTTTAAGTCCTTATTTAAAAAAAAAACAGTTTTATATTATTGATCTGTGATGGTGTCCACTGTCTACGAATTCTACTACCGACCCTTACATTGTTCGTGGGTCGTAAAAGACTTATATCGACCTTGGCCAACTGCATCTAATGTCTAATGGTTCAATTATATTTACAAAGAGGGATGATGTCGGGCAAGCTGTCGATAATAAAGCTACTGCCAACTTTTGCAAAATTTACTGTGGTAGAGAAGTAGGTACTTATTGCGTATTATGGGGAATAACGCTTTTTTGAAGATCTATTCCCAATTGTTGGTATATACTAACTAATGATAATTTTTCATAATAAAGGTATGAATAAAATTAAGTTAAACATAAGAAATTATTATAAGGTATTCAAGTTACCAACCCTAGCAAGGAAATATAATTTGATTCCATAAAACATTGTAATGAGAGCGCTCTCAGTCCCTCCTTCCTCCCTTCCGTCCCTTTATGATAACCTCCGAATAACTTATATTTGTCGGCCATCTAATTCACTGTCCCTTTCAACGTACATTGTAAACCAGTGATCAAAGTAAAAAAAAAGGGAAAAAGGTAACAATATTTTTCAGGCAAATAAAAGCTATGAATTCGCGAATGGCGCACAAATTATTACTTTTTTACATAAATAAAAACACAATGGCCGAAGGACCCGTTATTAAAATAATCCGTTAGAAGGACCAATGAATAAGGAAATTGTGTTATAATGAAGAATGGATGACGATATTTTATTTTTTAAAACAATATTGTGTGCTAAGGAATAAATGATTGACATATTTTTTTTTTTTTATAAGTCCTTGTATTAAGGATATATATAATTCTTGTGTTGCCGGGTAATTTACAAACATATAATTAACAGACACGAACTACACGCAGACTCTGTCTGCAGGTTTTGGCATGTTAATTTTAAGCACGCCGCCATTTGTGCAGGAGAAAATTGCTATTCAAAACACTGTATGTGTTTTGAATAGCAATTTTCTCCTGCACCTGCAAATTGACCGACATAAATTGCAACTATAGTTAGAACAATTGTGTGTGAATCCTAGAAAGAATTGTTCTATGTGAGATATTACTCAGCAATGAATCTACTACTAATTAAATAGGGGTAGAACCACACTGTGGACAGTTCTGTGTCTACAGACGTGGGCCGGTCCGTCCGGGGTAGTACCACACTCTCGCAGAAGATCGACGTCTGAGTAATGGCAATGTGCTATTGCACTTCGTTTGGTGAGCGAGAGAGCTGGAAGCCCAACTGGGGTTGGTTTAGGGTTTGTATTAGTAGGCAGCAGCCTAGCTGTACCTTTGGTATTTTAAAGATCCATGGGCGGCAGTGACACTTACCATCAGGTGCGCTGTTTGCTCGTTGCCACCATAAGCAATAAAAAATACTTTTAAATGTTTTGATCTTCTAGATTTAGTAACAAATTATAATAACCTAACCTGATATGTCCACGGGTATAATAAAAGACGACTGAGTGATGTAACATACAGATAAAGTTCATGTCAGAGAAGATATACTCGAAATGTAACCCTTTAGTGTTTTTGTTCCTTTAGGTTAATTAATAGGAGAGAAAATTTAAATACAAGTTTACTAATAATATATTAGTATACAGGGTGGAAGTGGACCGCTCCCGAAAACAAAGACAGGTGATCCTACTAGTCCTACTTATAAGGCTAGAAAAAAAATCGATTCGGATGAAAAAAAAAAATTTACGCAACGAATTTTAGTTTTTCCACATTTCATCGTATTAGGACAGTGCCATGTAACGATAATTCCATAAAAATACATAACTTTACTCAGATGAGAAAAGACGCGATCTATTCAAACTCCCGATCATATGTTCAAGAGTTCAACCATCTCGCGTGGTAAAAAAAAAAAATTTTTTCATTCGAATTTCGATTTTTTTTCTATCCTATCATTACAAGTAGGACTAGTAGGGTTACCTGTCTTTGTTTTCGGGAGCGGTCCACTTCCGTCCTGTCTATATGTTAAACAACAGCAGCATGTCAACATTCCTTGCGTCGTCGTAATCATACATTATTCATCCACATTGCAACCTTGCTACTAGACTACCCTATAGCAACACGTCTGTTCAACGTGGTATAATACATCTATTTCCCTTCCATTGTTGAGGAGGCTCGAGCTCAGCAATGGAGCATATATAAGCTGAGATTATGATAATAACGATTGAGAGCGGGTTGGGGCGGTACGGGTTGAGAGCCCAGAGCGCTCATCCACAGTCCGGGTAAAGTTGTCATAGCCATCTGAGGCTAACAATTTATTTTTTGTTGCGATTCATAAATTATTATAAATGCATGTTTAATTTTATAATAACATCGAAATTACCAAATGCATTTTACTGATATCGTGTAGACGTCGTATCGTTGAATGTGAAGAGAATTATTGCCGTTCTGTCGCCCTCAACCATTCGAACGCGCTTAATGTGTGTGTTCAATACAGCTTTATGTTCGTTATACGGAAAGGATATTTAATTATGACGTTATTGAATTATAATTACTGTTTGTGGCTATTGTACGATATATGGACATTTAAATTTTAGTGCATTTTGTATTTAGCAATTATTTGTGAGTGGAATAAATATGAATTGTTTTTTTTTAATTATATGCATAAAGATGGAATAAGAATTCAAATTCAAATTCATTTATTATGCATAGGCCCTGCGAGGGCACTTACATATTGTCAGTTTTAACATATTATATTAATTCAATTAACTACCACCGGATCGGAAGTAGACCACTACTGAGAAGATGCGGCAAGAAACTCAGCGGGTTAGTCTATTATTTTTTTTTCTTTTAAAATTTTTTTATACAAAAAATGGTACAACATATGTATAAGAAATAGCTGCAGTATGATGCCCTGCGAACCCAATAGTTCAAATAGAATGTAAAATAACCACGGCTGGACCAGATCCCACAGGCGGCACCCGATCACGAGTTAACTACTAGGGCAGCCATCACTTCCCTCAACCACCTTGGAGGGAAGGGAGAGACCCGCCCCACGCAGCTACCGCAAGAAGACCTTTCAGTGAGCATGACCAATACCATGAGCTACAAACCCTAACCAAAGTCAAAATTCGTTGGGCAAAACACGCTACGCTTTACAAGTATGTAAAAATATTATAAAATAAAAACGAGCAGTTTTCAAAGATATAGTAATTGCTGAATGAGGAGCTGCTCATAGCCAGTCTGTAGTATCGCTTAGGTAATCCTCGATTTTATAATAACCTCTTTTACAGAGTCTGTTTTTGACTGCCCTTTTAATTTTATTCACAGGCATGTCTCGGATATCTCTTGGTAATTTATTATAAAAGCGTATAGATTGCCCCATGAATGACCTATTAATTCTTTCCAGACGAGTAGTGTGTACAACTAATTTGTCCTTATTCTGAGTATTAACACAATGAATGTCACAATATCTTTCAAAATTACTGATATTTCTTTTTACATACAATACATTCTCGTATATATATTGTGATACAACAGTCAGAATATTTACTTCTTTGAATTTCTCTCGAAGTGAAACTCTTGGGCCTAGATTATAAATTGCGCGGACAGCCCTTTTTTGGAGAACAAAGATACTACTCAGAGCCGCGGAGCATCCCCACAGTAATATGCCGTATGACATAAGACTATGAAAATAAGCGAAATAAACTATTCTAGCTGTTTCAATATCAGTCAATACTCGAATTTTTTTGACCGCATAAGCCGCTGAGCTCAGTCTGTTTGACAATTTATCAATATGAAGGCCCCATTGGAGTCTAGCATCTATAGTGATACCTAAAAATACAGTTGATTCCACAAGGTCTAGAGCCACACCATTCATTTGAACATTGGTTCCCACTTGTCTCACATTAGGTGTGGTAAACTTAATACATTTTGTTTTCTTCTCATTAAGAACTAGATTATTTGTACTGAACCAATGAACTACGTTTGACAGTGCGTTGTTCACATCGTCATAATTAAGCTTTTGTCTTTTGATTTTAAATAGCAAAGATGTGTCAAGAATACAATATACTACTCTTTCCTGCCCGTTGGTAGCGTTCTAAATGAGTACCTAGTCATCTTTTTAGATGTGACAACAATGCAAGTGAAGGAAAACTGAAAACTGAAAATAAAGTACTGCTATATTAACCCGTCTGACCAGCTTGATACAATCGGTGAATTTTCGTCCTAATGTCGAAAAAATACCTTACCATTAAGTGAGGTTATTGAACTTCTAGATTACTAAGTACTACCAAGTGGTAGGACTACACTGTTGACAGTTCTCTGTCTACAGCCGCGGGTCGGTCCGTCCACGTAGCACCACACTCTCGCAGAAAATCGACGTCAGAGTAGTGACATTGTGCTGTTGCGCTTCATTCGGAAAACGAAAAAGTCAGAAGCCCTCGGCTCGGTGCCCCAGTCGGTGGGTTTTGCTTGGTAGGCGGCGGTAAGAATTATCGTCGAGTGTGCTGCTTAGTCGTTTGCTACCATAAGCAATAAAGATTTATATATTTGAATTGTTTAATCTTAAGTTATATTCGAAGAGAATTAGACATTTAGAAATTGAATTAGAAAACTAATAACGCTTAATAGGTACGATTGCCAAGCTGGCTGGCAAACGAAATTATACCAATAAACTTTCTTGGAGAAGGATATTTTTTTTGAAAGGACAGTAACTTTACACAAAGGCAATTATCCTTTTATATTGTGGAGTACATAAAGGACATAAATCACACTTATTAATATTTTGTGCGATAAAGATATTTTTGTTCATAGTTTGTGAAAATATTTATTATCGCACAAAATATTATCCTTGCGTGTGGTGACGAGTAAGAATACAATTCACCACTAGGGAGTGCACAGCCACGGATAAGATAGGGATCTTACACTTGGGTGATCGTAAGAAACGACTGAGGGATATAAAACGCATATAACATTTATGCAAGAGAAGGAAAACTCGAAACAAAACCCTATACAAACACGTCCGACCAGCATGGTATAGTGAGTCAAGTTCCCTCCCATTGTGGAGGAGACTCGGGTCCAGCAGTGGGATGTATATGAGCTGAGATGATGATGATGATTGCCCTTGGGAATCCTTGGAATCGAATTCACGTCACTTGAAACGGTAGTAGTGTCTTAACTGCTACATCATCTGTGCAATCTATGTCCAATATTGGGCGACGATAAACTTCTATATGGATGGCAATTAAGTTAAATCATTATTCACAAAATTAACAAAAACCTTTCAAACCTCAATTAATTAATTGACATTAACTAACTAAGCAAACACGAAATAAACTTCCACCATTCAGAACGAGGATACATTCAACAAACTACTAATCTGGCACTGATAAATCAGATTGATAGATCAATTGGCAACGATTGGCAGACCCATACTGCGTTCGATTAACTAACCTCAGTAATAAGTCGCTCGTTTGCCTTGCTATTAGCAATCGTGGCACAGATAATATTAGGTCTATAGATTATTTTAAATAGTTTTCATATTCAAAGTGCATATATATTCCACGGCTGGGTTTGAGTCTCCTCTATAAAAGGAGGGAAATTGACCTCCTATACCATACTCGTCAGACGTATTGAAATAAAGTTTTATTTCAAGATTTCCTTCTTTTGCTATATATTATCTCTTAGATGTGTACTACCGGCTACGAATACTACCAACACTACGAATATTACTTTGCTCGTGGATGTCGTAAAAGACGACTAAGAGTCTTATAATGACTTGAGCCAACTCCATCTGATGCCGTTTGGTCAATAATTACATTCCCAAGGGTAGGTGGCCGGTTATAAAATGAATTCCAAATAAATTTTACAATATGTATTCTGCAAGAAGAGTACATATTGTATCGACCCCAAGGAATTGGGATAAGAGTAGGAGAATGATGATGATATTATCTCCATATTATATTGTTCGCTTGTCTTTTTACAATATTTGCAAGCAAGTATAGTTTTCTCCAAGTGTTATGGTCTTCTCTAACATTGTTCTACTTTAAACCCACCTTTTCTCTCTCCCTATTCTTAATTAACTTGTTTCTCTAGTAGACTTTTTAACAAAAAAAAATAAACCCTTTATTTTCAATTTAATTAAATAGAAAAGCTTTGTTTTTAACGAAGTAGTGTCTTTTGCAGTTTAAAGTTTATTGTTTTAGATAAGAGAAATACAAATAATTTATGTAATAAAACTTAAAACTTAATGAGCGTATACTTAAATGTGAATGTTGTGAAGTTTATGAATAGTCAGTATCTATTGTAATTATCAGATTATGTTTAATAATAATAATTTTTATTTGTTTAATATACCAATTCTCGTGTGGCGACCGTATAGAGTTGCAATTATCGCCTCTCCTTACCCGTGGGTGAGGGCGTCACCAGAAGAGTAGGCAGCAGATTTCTCATGGGAAACCGAGCATGGTGATTATGGCACTATCCCCTCATTCATGTGGAAGGTCTATAACCAGCAGAGATCAGCAAAAGGCTGCTGATGACGTCAAATATAACAATAAATTTTTAACGGCGAAATATATTTTTTAAACGTAATTTAAACGATTTTAAGTAATTCTTAAACTAATAAATCAACACTATTTTGATATATTATCATAATGATTTTTCAAAAATGTGAATTATTACTTTAATCACTTATTTTATCACTAATTTCGTATTCATCACTATTATATTTTTATCCCCGAAAGGGTATGCAGTGGTGTGTATATACATATTTCGCTTTAAAGTTTTAGACTTTTCTTATTACGTAGGTCTCACTACAATAATAGATTTACTCCCTGTTGGGGGGCGTCTATTGCCGTTAATCTAGGACAGTTCCAAACTTCAAGCTGATTATTGAGAATTACTCGAAAAAATCTTGAAAATCGAGGCTATCCCAAAGCTGTTCTTGTTAACTTCATCCAAGATTAAAAACCTCAATCGCAGTATAATATCTATTTGATTCGACCAATCACTGCGATATACCGTGTCTACATATTTTAATTATACAAAATTTCATTCAAAATCAGTTTAAAGTATTGCGGGGGACTTTACAAACTTAAAATTAATGGACACAGATTACAATCAAACTTTTTGACCAGTTTATGGATCACACAAAGAATTGTCCTGCGTGGGACGTAGTGGGTAAGTCAGTCATAAACTGATATTAACCACTGCGCTATCTGTGCAGTGGTGACGCTTGTGCTGTGTACTTACTTACATCTGTTCCGTTGGTCTGCCTATAATATATATATGGTTAGTATTTCATGAAACTTATTAGATAAAAAGCTGAAATTTTTATTGGAAATATTCCTATTACTATTATAAAAATAAACAATAAAACTATATCAAAGTTAAACATATAGTTTCTCAAACAAAAATATGTTTGTTGGTGTTATTTATTTTAGAAAAGCTTTTACACGGTAAATAGTTGATATAATAGGGGAAGCTTGAAAATGGCACCACTGACTGTGAAGAATAGGAGCGGGAGCTTGTCTTGGTATAGACATGGGATGAGGAGGGATGAAAGACATCTGTAAAGGAGAGTTATTAATATGATTGTGGATAGATATGACTTGTGGTAGACCTAAAAAAGATGGATGGATTGTGTGAATGAGGATTTGGCTATGAAAGCAGTGAGCATAGATATGACGGTTGACAGGAGTATATGGAAGGTAGGAACATGTTATCTCCCACTTACTATAAAATGAGAGCAGGCGAATGACGCACTGTACAGAATGTAAATACAAATACTCTGACCCTAGAAATTAAAAAAATAAATAAAAATCAATGATAATTTTAGCGAAATATTGTATAAAGACATTTGTTATCAATAAATACATAATTCATCAGACTGTGTACCCGGGCACGTTGCACAAACACTTCCAATCCAAACAACATGTAGATTCACCCCAAAGGGTCCAATTATAAGGCCGCTCTCGTTAATTGTAAATTACTAATTAAAATTTAGCGTTCTACGTTTTACCAAGTCTCAATATTCGTTAAACGTACACGAACACAACAGCTGGGCAAACGTTAATCAATTACGTTGAACAGATTGCTATTTGGTAGCGGCTACGAATACTACCAACCCTTACATTGTTCGTGGATGTCGTAAAAGACGACTAGTTAGACTTTACCGTTTAGTCAACAATTACATTCTCAAGGAGGGTTGACTTCTGGTAGGCGGGTGGTCATAAAACTATTGTCAATAACTTTTGCAATGTGTACTTATAGAAACAGAGTACATACATTTTAAAAAGCGTGAGGTGCTTATTGAATATTTTTACAAGCGCTGTACTTATACCAATATTTATTATTAAAAGATTTATTAAAATGAACATAGAGTTTTTTTTTCTGGCTCTGTTCGTCCATTTGGACAGGCAAAGGGATCATAGCCAAGTCTTATTTAGTTTTTTTTTCATATATTATTTATCATTTGACCGACCGCATTCGTAGCGACGACGTAAGAGAGCGAGTAGGTATGAAAGAGAGTATTGGTGTAAAGATGCGAAAGGGAATGCTCCGATGGTTCGGACATGTGGAAAGAATGCCGAACGAACGTCTGGTTAAGAAGATATATAATGCGAAAGTGGAAGGATGTAGGTACCGGGGGAGACCGAGACTAACCTACCTAGACCAGATCGGTCATGTACTGAAGGAAGGTGGAGTCAAGAGTCTCCGGAACCGGCGAGCGTGTATGAAGAGAATTATGAATGTTGAGGAAGCGAGTGAAGTATGCAAAGATAGAGTTCTCTAGCACTCTGTTCTCTCTGCCTACCCTGCAAGGGATATGGCGTGATGATATGTATGTATGTATGTATTTATTTATCATTTATCCATATTTTGTAGCCTTAATAGTCATTTTTTGTCAGTAAGTCAAGTCGTTACTATTAATCGGGCGCTGATAACCTAACCAATGATTTTGTTGGGAATTTTGGCAAAATATGAAAATAAAATAATTTGGAAAATCCAAAAGTGCACGCCTCATAATTTTTATATTATTTATTTTTTACTATTAGTCAATGCCAGAAATAAAAATAAAATTAAAGAAAAAGCCTTTTTTAAAAACATACTTTTATTATTTGCTAATAAAATAAAAAGTTAAAAATAAATTAACTGTAATAAGACATAATATATAACACTTTATAAGTTCACTAGCAGACCTGGCCACGCGTTGCTGTGGCTAGGGTAGTCTCAGTAACACGTGGTGGTTATGCTAATAAATTGTAGCTTATATGAAACGTTTCCACTTTTAATACAGCGCCATCTATTAAATACTTACTCAATCCAGTCAACAGATACCGCCATCTGTTAGAATCGTTTGGAGATAACAGATAATTGTGATTATCAAATAATAGACAAATCATTTGCAATAAAATAATATTGCGACTATAAATTGAGATAAAAGCTATCCTATCTTTTAAGTTGGATCAAACTAGACATGCTGTGCAAATTTGATTAGAATCGGTTAAGTACTTAAGGAGTCCATCGCGGACAAACAACGTGACGCGTAATTTATATATATTAAGATTGTAACCTTTAACGATAATTAAGCTTCTTCGTCTATTACAAAATAATTCAATATCGTACATAATTATATATTTTTAACACTAAAACTTTACACCATAATTATTAAATCTTCCCGTTTCTATCACAGACCCAATTTTATAAATAAAAGCGTGTTACATTTTGATGGTATGATTAAGAACATTTAGCACCTTCTTTTTCCTATAGCCAGCTTCCAGATCCAACATCAGACCCTGGTTACCATATAGTATCAAAGTACTCGTCAAGACGAATCAAACGAGTCCAAGCTCGATGGAGTTGCGTCGTTTAATTACGGAGTTCCTATGGCCCGCTACCAGGTCGATCGTGAGACCCAAGTTACCATATAGTATCAAAGTACTGGTCAAGACGAATCAAACGAGCCCGAATCGATGAGGTTGCCTCGTTTAATTACGGAGTTCCTATGGCGAGCTTCCAAGTCCATGATCAGACCCTGGTTACCATATAGTATCAAAGTACTCGTCAAGACAAAAAAAATGATTCTTATTCTTAAAAGACGAATCAAGCGAGCCCAAACTCGATGGGGTTGCGCTGTTTAATTACAGAGTTCCTATGGCCGGGTTCCAGGTCCACCTTCAGACCCTGGTTACCATATAGTCTCAAAGTATTCGACAAGGCAAATCAAACGAGGCTAAACTCGATGAGGTTGCGTCGTTTAATTACGGAGTTCCTATGGCTAGCTTCCAGGTCCATGATCAGAACCTGGTTTCCATATAGTATCAAAGTACTCACCAAGACGAATCAAATAAGCCCAAACTCGATGGGGTTGCGTCGTTTAATTACGGAGTTTCTTTGGCCCGCTTCCAGGTCCATCGTCAGACCCTGGTTACCATATTGTATTAAAGTAATTGTCAAGACAAATCAAATGAGGCCAAACTCGAAAGGGTTGCGTCGTTTAATTATGGAGTTCCTATGGCCAGCTTCCAGGTCCATCATCAGATCAGCTCTATGTCACAATAATATTGCATTGTCGTCCGATTTATATATGCATGCAAAATTTCAGCTCAATCAGAAACCGGGAAGTGGATCAAATTTAACTTGCAAGATTTGATTACAGACAGCGGGACAGTTGAAACTAAATATAATGAAAGAAAAGAAATACTTTTGAAATTTCGTGCCATTCTCGATGTAGAGCTAAACACAGCTGCATAGGCTGAATGAAATTTATTTCCTTTGCCTGTCCGAATGGTCGAACAAAAAAATGTAAACGAACCCAATTTTCATAAGTTATACATACACTAATGACTAAGCAGTTTAGTTTTTTATTAATTGCAATTAAACATACATACATACATATCATCACGCCATATCCCTTGCAGGGTAGGCAGAGAGAACAGAGTGCCAGAGAACTCTATCTCTGTATACTTCACTCGCTTCCTCAACATTCATAATTCTCTTCATACACGCTCGCCGGTTTTGGAGACTCTTGATTCCACCTTCCTTCAGTACATGACCGATTTGGTCTAGGTAGGTTAGTCTCGGTCTCCCTCGGTACCTACATCCTTCCACTTTCGCATTGTATATCTTCTTAACCAGGCGATCGTTCGGCATTCTTTCCACATGTCCGAACCATCGGAGCATTCCCTTTCGCACTTTACACCAATACTCTCTTTCATACCTACTCGCTCTCTTACGTCGTCGTTACGGAATGCGGTCGGTCAGCCTAACTCCACAGATTTTCCGCAGAGATCGCATTTCGACCACATTAATTTTACTATCATACTCTTTTCTGCATACCCAACTCTCGCTTCCATGCAGTAATGTTGGGACAAGCACTGCGTTATGTATTGCTACACGTGCCTTCTGGCTGAGGTGGTGGCTGCCGAGAAGTTGCCCCAACGCTCCGTTCACTCTATTTCCCGCATTCACTCTTCGCTCTATATCAGTGGTGTACCTTCCATCTCGGCTAAATCCACATCCAAGATATACAAATTCATTCACTTGCTCTAGTACATCATTACCTATTGTTACTCTTACATCTGTTCTGGTTTTATCTCTTTCAAAGACCATTATTTTGGTTTTGCTCACATTCACGCGTAGACCCCTTTTCTTACAATCTTCTGTCATTGTGTCGACTAGGGTCTGCAGGTCAGTCGCTGACTGTGCCAGCAGGACTGCATCATCTGCATAAAGCAGAGCAGTGACCACTGAGTCGCCCATCTGGACTCCCACATTCATATCGTTCAACCTTTGGAGACATTTATCCAGATATATGATAAACAGCCTGGCTGACAGAACGCACCCCTGCTTAACGCCGATATTGACGTCAAACCAAGGCGACATTCCATCATCCAGCCGCACACAGGCTCTACAGCCCATGTAACTGGACTGCACAGCCTGTAGCAGTTTACCGCTAATACCATACTCCGGTAAAATGTCCCAAAGTTCCTTTCGTACAACCGTGTCAAATGCTCTCTCCAGATCCACAAAACTGCAGAAAACCCTCTGACCTAGAGCCAGATGCTTCTCTACAATGTTGCGCAGAGAGAACACTTGATCCATGCATCCCCTTCCACTCCTGAAACCTCCTTGTGTCTCACACAGTAAACCATCGGACACCATCCTCATTCTCCTTTCAATAATTTTACCATACACTTTTGCTGCCAAACTGGTCAAGTTTATGGCTCTGTAATTTGCGCAGTCATAACGTGAACCCTTGTTTTTAAACAAAGGCACGATGACTGCGCTATTCCAGTCCCTGGGAGCCATTCCCGAGCTCCAACATAAATTGAGGAGCAACAGGAACGCCTCCCAGACATAAGAGCCACCAAGCTTGATCATCTCGGCAGACACCATATCAATGCCCGCTGCCTTACCATTTTTCAAACTTCTTATCGCCCATTCAACTTCATCCATACTGATGCCATCGGAGGACGCCGTTGTCGAATGTTGATCTACTAAACCACATCCAACACCGGCGCCAACCGTAGCATCCGCATACATATCGCCAAAATATTCACTCCATCGGCTTAACACGTCTTGTGTTTGTGTAAGAATGTCTCCACCTTTAGACCTTATTTTATTCATTCTGAAGGTTGACCAACCACCTCGAGACATCTTCACCTCCCTCCAAAAGAGTTTGGTGTTACCCTCGAAGTTTTTAGTCAGCCTATCAATGCAATTAAACGACAAAGAATTACCAAGCCATTTTCGAAAGGAAACAGCGCGTTGCGATTATGAAGCTTTTAAATAAATAAATATTATGATACATTAAGTTTTACGGTCGTAATCCTGCCAGATACAAAAAAAAAATTATCCGTCGTCCTCGAATATTTTTTTTAATCAACTATTTTCTTACTTTAAACAGAATAATTGCTTTTTAAAAATATCAAATATGTTTAAACGAATGTTTTTTCTTGACATGTGTATTATAATATTATCCTATAAGTGCAATGTGAGAAAAATACAATTTATACATTTTTATGTTTGAAAAGTGCTTGATTTTCATATGTCGAGAGTAGAGCAAGACCTCAACGCTTCGCTTATGAGGCGTGCAATACACGTAAACCACTTTTACACTATATTCACTACACTTCAGCACTTTAACTGTATCATATTCCACAAATTACCAGCAATATTACTCAATATAATACTACAAAATACTAAAGAAATTAATATAATACAAGAGCATGACATGACATTTCCACATTCGCGCCAAAACGCCTAAACATAAAGTACCACACACCTTGTCGGTTATTTAGAATATTTTATTTTAAATCGATCGATTCATAATGTGGAATATGCATGATTTTTTTTTTTTTTTCAAACCATTCTACTAGTTATTACATTACCAAAAATAAATATAACACATCCAAAATATAAACTATTAAGCTAAATTTTTTTTATTAAAATCACTATCATTTTTAGGCGATTTAAACGCGGCTATTATGGCGCGCTCTTGTGATGTCAAAATACACACACAAGTTGGATGTCACCAACGAAATGTTTGGTTCGCGAAGTTATTGAAAATTAAAAATGTGAGTGTAAAGTCAATTTATTACTATGGAAAAGAACAGAAAACCGTATTATAAATATTGTGTCGTTCCTATGTGCCAAAATATTATCAAAACTGCACCTAACAAAGTATATTTCCTTATGCCGAGATATGTAATAAATAAGAAAAAAAATATGCAAGGCGATGAGAAGAGACAATGTGTCGTGTTTGAGCAGTTTATACTGTTGTGAAGATCATTTTAACGTAAGTAAACACATTAGAGAAGTGATGAAGTACATAAAAGAATCATTTTCATTAATTACACGCACATACTTGTTTTGTTTACAAACTTCGACGTACACATACCTACCTAGTTTACGTAAAGTTCTTAAAGATATATATTCTCAATATCTAATAGGTGCATGGGTCTTTATCCATAAAAGTAGGTAATATAATGTTTGGTCATCTATGGTACCTATGAATGAAAACATGTAACTTATTAGAGTAAGAGAAAAGTTCGAAATTATTTATCTTTCTATTGGGTTTCAGATACAGAGAATTATATGCAATACAAAATAATGGCATTAGAACAGGGACAAAAAGTGACGTTTGTTAAGTCTCTCATTCACAAGGATTAATACTTGAACACAGAAAACTAATAACTCATGAAATAACTGAGTAACGATACAAAATAATCACTTGAAACACCTTGGTACCAGAAGACTCGAGTGTACGATGACGTCACGTTATGAACAACCATTCGCGTCGCGTTTTAGAAATTTGAGAGCGAATTTCAAAAAAAGCCCAGTTTTGATAATTAAATTTCACTATTAAATAATGATGAATTTCAAAATTAATTGTATAGGTATGTTTTTTAAGCAATAAAGATTACAAATAAAAATATTGTGTTCATTTTGGTGACACGTGCATAGTCCCTATTGTAATTGATTAAGTATTATTTTCAAATTTCGAGTTTGGTTATCTACAAAAGAGTTTTGCACGCCTCATAAGCGAAGCGTTATAGTGAGAGGGGGGGTAGTGAGAGAGGGGGATAGAGAGAGAGAGAGAGGGGATAGAGAGTGAGAGAGGGGGATAGAGAGAGAGAGGGATATAGAGAGAGAGGGTGGATAGAGAGAGGGGGGGGGGGGTAGAGAGAGAGGGGGGGGGACAGATAGAGAGGGGAGATAGAGAGAGAGAGGGGGGATAGATAGAGAGAGGGGGGTGGGGGTAGATAGAGAGAGAGTGGGGTAGATAGAGTGAGAGGGGGGAGATAGAGAGAGGGGAGGGGAGGGGGTAGAGAGAGAGAGAGAGAGAGAGACTTTTGAACTTTTTTTCCAACTTTTTTTTTATTTTATTAAGTGTACTGTCATAAAAACGTATCAATAAACACTATAAAAAGAAACAATAATATTTTATTTCAAAATGCCCAAATTAAATAAACAATCTTTAGAACAACGCTTAAAATTTCTTTGTGTGGTAGAACTACGAATCACGTCCGCCCTTTCTCGACTCATGCCGAACGTGGGCGGACCCAGTTTCGAGGGCCGACGGCTGTATGCGGGGGTCATCCGCTCGATGGCCATGTACGGCGCACCCGTGTGGGCGAGGGCTTTGAACGCCCAGCTCAGGGCGGTTCTGTGGAGGCCACAGAGAGTCATGGCGGTCAGAGTCATTCGCGGGTACCGCACGGTGTCGACAGAGGTGGCGTGCCTATTGGCCGGGACACCCCCGTGGGACCTAGAGGCGGAGATGTTCTCCGACCTCTACCGGCGGGTTATCACAGCGCGCGAGGAAGGTGGCTCCCCATCGTTGAACGAGATAGCCACCTGGCGCGTGGATGCCCGCCGAGACGTCATCGCCCGTTGGGCTACGCGGCTGGAGAGGCCTAGGCACGGTGTGGAGACCGTTGAGGCCCTCCGGCCCGTATTGATAGAGTGGATGGAGCGGCGGCACGGAGTCCTCACCTTTCGGCTGGTGCAGGTATTGACGGGGCACGGGTGTTTCGGGTTGTACCTGCACAGTGTCGTGTATAGGGAGTGGACTCCGGCCTGCCACCACTGCAGGAGTGACGAGGATACGGCGCAACACACGCTGGAGGTGTGTCCGGGATGGGAGCGGCAGCGCCGTGACCTCGTCGCTGTCATCGGTGCCGACCTGACGCTGCCGGCCGTCGCGAGGGCGATGGTCGACAGCATCAGGAACTGGGACGCGGTCGCCGCCTTCTGCGAGGCTGTCATCTCGCAGAAGGAAGCGGCGGAACGGGTCAGGGAGGATTCCCGCGACCCGGGCCGCCGCCAGCAGCCGGGGCGGCGCAGGCGCGAATACCTGCGCCTGATGCCGCCCTAACCGAGGCTTCGGGTGATCGGATAGGGGAATTGTCCGGTCGCCCGACGTGAGGCCACCACGTGAGGGCGACGCCCCGACGGCGAAATCTCGTCGGGGCGTCGACGAGAGGAACCCACGAGGGTGAACCACCGGGCGGGCCACCGAAGTTAAAAATCGGGTTTCGGTGACCCGCTCGCACGGCGAAGAGAGAGGAGCTTTACGGTGGGTCTATGGGGTCACGCGCCGCCTTCTCCGTCACCCCGGACCGATTTGGCGGGGCGAGACGAATCCATAGTCGACCAAAAAAAAAAAAAAGCATTGTAAACCCATGGCTGTATGGAATTTGTTTCCTTCATTTATGGCATTGACTAATAGTAAATGATATAAAAATTATGAGGCGTGTGCTTTTGGATTATCCTAATATCTTTTTTTTCAATATTCATCATAAAAATCATATTGTAAAGATTTACAATTCTTTCGACAAAGTAAGGGTTGGTGACATATATCTTTAACCCATTATTACACAGAGGATTCAATGTCATATTAGCAACTTCGTTAAAAATCTTATTTTTGTATGTAAGTAAAGAATATCGGCAATTCCAATATGCTAGTTATTATAGATAACACAAAGCTAGTAGGTATTATATCAATAATAATTAATGAGAAGAGATAGGTTAATCCACAAATAACCGGTATGAGTCAGTTAAAGCGTCGATTAGACCCTGCTAAAAAATGATTTTAAGCTTAACCACTTCGCTGGTCGTTCGTGAACCTTTTAGATGCCACAATTACGTGTGGGGGATGTAACGTGGGTCCGCGTTACAGAGTTAATAACTAATACCCACTTGTATTTTTATGGTTTATTACTGCTCGGTCCCATGTTGGCATTGAAAAGGGTTGATGGTCCAATAGAAAAATGATATCCAATTTAAATTCTCGTTTTGTGACCGACTTTTTAATATACATTTTATTAGCCGAGTAAGGACTGAGAAGCTAAGTAATACTATGCACAGCCTCTCTATGGATTTGCTAATTCTATCTATATCTTTAGTTATTTTTTTATTTCACTGATCAGACGTGTTGGTATAAGGCTTTATATCAAGTTTGCCTGCCCTTGCATAATATAGATATATTATCTGTATACCTATTTTGACAGAAACGAGAGATGAGGAGGTAGTAGACTGATTTCTTATCTCGTCACCACACAGAAATGAATAGATAATGGTATATGTAGTGTATTTCTATTTCAGCGAACATAACCGGTTTTCCGGTATCACAAACTAGCGCACCACTATTACATTTGCGGTCTCTCATAAAAGGTTTGATGTTTTAAAACTAGTTACTGAATAACTATAATAACTAGTTATAATAACGTTTTATAGTGTTGTTTGATTAATAACCAAGTTAATAAAGTAATTATATTCACAGTGTAGTTTAATTTATTAAATACTAAAATACACTTTGTATTTAAACACGTTTGTATTTTATATTAACGCTTATTACTATAATTTAAATTTACATAAAGCTTGAATTAATACTGGAAAATTCATATTTAAACAAAGCTGTCCTTTAGTAACGTTATTGAATGGTTTTATTAATATTTTTTTTGATAATACATATATTTATTAAGATGTGAATAATAATAAATTATTTCAATAGTTATGATTAATAATACAATAGATATTATATTACTTAAAGAGACTGAAATGATTACTTGTTGCGAAAGCTCTAGTTTGTGTTCTAATATCATATTCACCTCATAAACCCAAGTCTTCTCTACACAAGACAGAACATTTTTTCATCATCATCATCACAGCCCATATATGTCCCACTGTTGGGCTCGGGCCTCCTCTGTAATGGGAGGGAAATTAACCTACTATACCGCGTTGGTCAGACGTGTTGGTATAGGGTTTTGCTAGTCCAACGGACCTAACGGATATTGTAGTGAAAAGAAAGTTGTTCTACTATACCGCTGGTCAGATAGATTACTTTGGAAATTCCAGCATTGCAAGATGCTGTTATCTGCTACCGTACCGTAGTCGCTTTTTACAATAATCCGCGGAAACATAAGGGACTCACTATTGTATATTTAGTCCAGACTAACAACAGATGGCGATACAGGATGGCTCGTCATAAATAATACCAATTGTACATTATTTTAACGATTGAACTATCTATATTATAATTGTGGTGGGGAGGGCCACAGTATTGACCATTTACTGTCTGCAACCGCGGGTCGGTCCATCCAAAGTAGTACCACACTCTTGCAGAAAGTCCATGTCTCTACAATGGCAAAACTTGTTCGGTGAGTGAGAGATCAGGAAGTCTAACTTTCTGGGTGGATTTTGGTTGACAGCAACAGCATAGCCGTACGCCTAGAATTGCAAAAGTTCATGAGCGGCCAAAACACTTACAATCGGGTGTCTTAATCTTTCACTACTATAAGCAATAAAAGAATTATAAAATTCTTGACGATAATCATCCTCTCTTCACTCTAGTATATTATTAAGTCCACGGATACTTACCATAAACAGTTAAATGAACGATTTTTTATGTTTCACTTTTTTTATCCATGTCAAGCTGTGTGGTAGCGGCTTCAAATACTATCAACCCTTACTTTGCTCGTGGATATCGTAAAAGACGACTATGAGCCTTATAACGACCTAGGCCAACTCCATTTGATGCCGTTTGGTCAACAATTACATTCCCAAGGAGGTTTGACGCCTAGCAGGCGGCCGGTCATAAAACTATTGCCGATAACTTCTACGATATGTACTATGAAAGAAGAGTACATATTGTATCGACCCCAAATAATTGGGATAAGAGTAGGAGAATGATGATTTTATTATCCAACTCAAACGACTTCGATAGGTACTAAAAATTAGTTATAATGAACTAAAATGTCCATTTTGATAGGATACGATTAGTGAAATTAAATAGCACCGCTTGATGAAAATGTCGTGGTACTTTATTACCGGGACCTCTTTCGGAGCAGATATTTAAAAAACCTTGAGTTTTGAAATATCTCTTATACAAAAACGTGTATATTTTTAAGACTATATAACGTATCTTTTATATAATCATAAGAAAACACAGTCCAATTCTTTAGAAAATAAAATATTTTCTTTCAATACAATCTTGTAAAGGTTTTCGACGAGTTTTCTTAAATAAACATTAACAATCTAGTACATAGCAAATGTAATCACTCACCGTTAGAGTTTAAACCTTATGTACATCGCATCTGTACTTAAATTATAACTCTATCTCACGATCGTATTATATTTAATTCATAGAGTTCATATTGCTTTAGCAGTATTGGATCAAATATTTGTCGTGAAAGTTTTATTTGTTGCGTAAATGTTGTTTTTGCGTCACAAATTTGTTTAATTTATTTATCAAGTTTAAGGACATTTCCTATGGGAGGGATGACATTATTTGTCAATCCATATATGTATAATAAATTGCTTTTTAAAGCAGTTATATAATTAGAAGGAAATCTCGAAACAAAACACTATACCAATACGTCTGGCCGGGTTCCGGTGGCATGCTCGCTCGGCGAAGACAGGTACATTGCAGGGCGCTTCTTCTGTCGCCCCGCATGGAATTAGCAGGGTGTGACCATTCTATAGCCCGTCGCAAAAAAATAAGAAATACCATTACATCTGACCAGCGTGATATAGGTAGCCAATTTCCCTTCCATTATGACGAGGCTCGGGCCCAGCTGTGTTATGTCCCACTGAGCTGAGATGATGATGGGATGCTGATAGATTAGAAACCATATTACTGATGTGTCTCTAATAATTTCCTAAGAAAGGCTAATATACGAAAATCGGTTTTAGATTACTATAATAATGCATTAGGATCCGGTAGGTGGTACTACGATCGATTTCAGGCAATTCTAATTTAGTATTTTTTTAAATTTTAAGAAAACTGCGTTTGCGTTATTTACTTGAACATAAAGTTTTTCTTGCTCAGGAATATAACTCGCTACCTCAATGAACTCGTTTGTCAGTAACAGTTACTGTACAATATTCGTATTTATTTTTTTATTAAAATATATTAAAGAGAAAGATACGATATACAATTAATTATATAGTAATAATACATTTTGTATTCATTAGGGCTTCTCGTTGAGCTCGGCGCCTGTCAGCCCCTCTCGGCGTATGTCTCGTAAATTATCACAAGTTAATTAGGATTATTGTAAATTCAATTGTGAAAGTCTGCTACTGATTGCTATAAATTATTTTTTTTGTTATCATACTAATAAATATAAAATACGCTTGAAAAGGAGGCAAAGTCCAAATTGGAGCTGGCACCAACGAACTCTAATGTCTTTGCGGACTCAAGTGTTCTTTCCCTAAAAAAGTATAAGTCGTAGTATATAGGTATATATGCATTAGTGGTACCTACCACAGAGAACTGTTGACTGCAGCCGCGAGCCGGTCCATCCGGGGTAGTACTACTCTCGCTGAACATCGTCATCTGAGTGTTGGCAACGTGCTATTCGGTGAGCGAAAGAGCCGGAAGTCCAACTGGGTGGGTTTAGGGTTTGTATTGGTGGGCTAGCCGTATCCTTGGAATTGCAAAGGTCCATGGACGGCAGTGACACTTACCATCAGGTGTGCTGCTTGCTTGTTTACCACCATAAGAAATAAAAAAAAGTCATTATATCTGTCTTTACTTCCCTTTTATCCATGTTATTTAATTTTCATGCCATGATGATGATAAGTATGAATATTGTAAAAAACATGATGGAATTTTCAAACATATACGTTTTACTATTGAGCTCGAGCTGACTCTAGAATGTGTGGAAAAGCCGTCGGGTGGGCCACCGAAGACAAAGGCCCCGTTCTGATTGGCCACTCGCACGGCGTGGAGAGGTACATTGCGGGGTGTGACTAGACTATAGACCGCCGTAAAAAAAAATGTGGGGAAAATGGACTTAATGTAATCACACTGACTATATGGTTATTATTTCTTGTATTTCTTTTTCATTATATCCATGTGATATCCCCTTAGTCGACTTTTTCGACATCCGTGGGTCAAGAAGGGGCACCCTCATACTCATTACGTTATCTTACCATATTATGGACAAAAAAGTATTACGATATTGGGCACTTATAATTTCTAAGAAAATCACGTGTAGATTTGTAAACGAACGTGAGGAGGTTCTACGTTTCATAGTATTAAGAAAACTAAAGAAGTTTATTTTGTTAACAGTGACTGCTCTCCGTGAGCACTGGGATGAGGCCAACGCGAGGGTGTTGCAGCGGAAGGCACAGTTGGATGCCATGCTGGGTGACTCCCAGCGATATGAGGCGCGGCGCCGGGACGCCGACGCATGGCTCTCGCGCATGGAGGCCCGCCTTGCCGCCATGCAGCCACCGGCCAACACGGCCGATGTACTTGAGATGCAGCTGCGAGAACAGAAGGTCAGTTATATTCAATATTTTTTGACATTAAATGTACTAGACATTAATGATATAAACTGTCGCAGTGGACTTTACCAGACCAGGTTAAGAATGTTGTCTTGGGGTTTTATATCAAGTTTTCTCTTTATTCTTCATGCATTGATCTTATCTTCATATCTCTCCTGTATGACATCTAAAGATAAAGGAGGGGGTGATGAATAGTATTTTCAACTTATATTAATATGTTATAATTAGATTACTTTTATTTATTATGTTTAATAATGTGTCTGATAATTAATATATTATAGCATACATGCTGATAGGAAAAACAATATTTCCCTTTTCCACGCCACCCATGTTAAATCTTACCACTAAGTAAGTATCCTCTCCATCATGGAAAGGAAATTCGACCTCGATCGCAAATCAGATTATCATTCTCCTACTCTTATCCCTATTACTCGGGGTCGATACAATATGTAGGTACTCATCTTTCATAGTACATATTGTAAAAGTTATTGGCAATAGTTTTATGACCGGCCGCCTGCCAGACGTCACGACGTCGAAACTTGGGAATGTAATTGTTGACCAAACGGCATCAGATGGAGTTGGAGTCCAGGTCGTTATAAGGCACATAGTCGTTTTTTACGACATCCACGAGCAAAGTAAGGGTTGGTAGTATTCATAGCTGCTACCATATAGCAAATTATCTCAAATCAGATATTGACATAATATTTAATTTTGAGTTTAACTACTGCTGCTATGATGTTTTCAACTGATAATTGTTACTTAATGTACTCTTGGAAAAAGCAGAAGTAACTTTCTACTATTCTATTTAAAAAAAGAGGAAAAATATTCATATATCTCACTTGTGTCAACATCAGAAATAATAAATCATATTATACATAAAAATAAGTACTCGATTCCATTAATTCCCACTGTCAGCATTCACAGTCAACAAGCATGTGTAATACATTATTAACAAGGAATACAGTAATACCATGATATCGAATATTCATTATTACATTGCTTGGTTAATATAATAAATCTGTGCGCCGTTGTCAACAAAAGCGGCAATAGTATTTGTACTTAATGGAAAATGATAATTCAATCATTTTAAAACTATTCTAGATAATTTTTATAATATAGGTCTGAAGCCTCTATTCTAAATTATTTCTTTAGGCCACTGAAGGATACCACAAGGTTTCGGTAGTTCACCCACATGAAGATAAAAAAGTATTACACGGTAGGCTCTGGAGTGGTACACTGTCTCTTGCATCACCTCGAACAGTCTATAATTTGTTCACAAAAAAAAAAGGGTAACATTCATTTTCACCACGAACTTTTGCTTGTCATATTATTGTGACAAAGTCATTTCTATGATTAAGACATTGGGCCATAATATTACATTGACCAGACCAGTTGGTATGGATTTTTTTTATTATTGTTTGCTTAGTACTAACATTCGCATTTATTACTTTTAAAAAATGTGTTACTTCATCAAAGCATATTAGAGAAAAAAATATGAAGAAAATTACTAACTACTATGTAACATAAGGAATGTAAGTCGTTCAATATCGCCGCGATCACAATCGAAGCTTTCGAATTGCTTTCATTAAGTATACTGGGGGTTGATTGCCAATGGAATATCGTTGGCTCTATTTACCGATTGCCACGTGTCTTGCTCACTGTTTGTATGTAATACATAGACTCTATGTACTATGTTATTAGAAACTTGGTTAAAGGATGTCTTAGTTTTGTTTGAAACAAAATATTTATCTTACAATAGATAGTAATTACAGTATTCAACTTGTTAATTATATCTACGTGGAGCTGATATTTCTCTTCCTACTAAGTTAGTTGAGGGGAGTAATGGGTGCTCTGGTAGTCAACACTTGATTGGCTCAGGCATATTTTTATTATATTTTGAGAATATTATATTTTGTTTCGAATTTTGTTTTGATGTATTTTTTTTTTAAATTTAGATATTTTTACGCCTGTAGTTTCACCCACGTGGTTTGTTGTCCTTTTCCAGGCTTTAGTCATGCATTCAATGCCACTTGACGTCTCTTAATGGTTTTAATTTTGTTTTAGTAGAACTTTTTTTTTTTTTTAATAAAAATAGCTTAAGTTACTCCTTATAACATCAGCTACCTGCTAGTGAAAGGACGTTAAAATTAGTTCAGGCATTTCAAAGATTAGCCAGAACAAACAGACAGAGAAAAATTTAAAAATTAATTTTTCTTTTAAGTATCGCGTATACTGACTGATATCTGACTGACTGCATGGGTGGCGTAGTGGTTAAAAAACCGACCTTTAGTGCTAGTGCCGTGGTACGATTCCTATGCAGGACAATACTTTGTGCAATCTACAAAGTATTGTTTTGAGTATAGGTTTAATTTGTCAGCGGTAATTATATGTTTGTAAAGTCCCCCGCAATACAAGGATTAGTTTCTTACCACCCACTTGCACAGTGGTATCTTTAAAATTAAATTAAATTAAAATACTTTCATATGAATTTAGTAAAAAGCTGTAAAATTACAAAATTAAAATTACAAAGTGTCTGACTTTAATTTTGTTTATATGTCTATACTAATCTATGTTAGTAGTACATAATATGTATACAAAGCCCATTCCTATGTATACATACGGAAACCCTCTCACAGATAGTATTTCGTCATTGAAAACTGGTAATACCGTTCTCTAATACATAAATTTCCACAAATACATTTTGATGTGAGTACATTGTAGCTCACTGGAGTGGAATCATACTCAGAGATAAAAGAGAGCCTTGTTTAGTTCATTTGAAATTGATTATAATACACAGATTGCTCTTGTGATTCACGCTCGGTATTTTCTGTTGTCGTGAGTCCATCCTGAACAAATATTTTTATGCAATTTACAAATGATTGTTTTAATTTTGTGTTATGTTAATTATATATTTCATAAAAGTCTCCATAACCCGGGGATTTATGCCGTAATGCGAGGTGTCTTTTATAAAAAAAAAATATAAATGGTTTTCTTTTTTTGTAAGTTATTTTATTGAGATGGAATAAAAATACAATTCACCACCCTTTTCTGTGAGTATCATAAGAAACGCCGAAGCTATACAAGCAGATTACACACGTAGCTGCAAGAGAAGGAAAACTCTGAATAAAATTTTATGCTACAGAGCAATCCTATTGGCATAAACCATTTATTTCATTCTGGTTTTCTTACGCGATATTGAAAACCTCTTCGTGGCATAATAATACTTAATACAGATTTTGAATCTGAGACCTCACAATATGGGTAGGGCCAACTAGCGTTTTATCAACCTCTTTTCTCGTGTCATAGCTTAGCTGTGTGATATATCTCAATTCCTTTGAGAATATAAATAACATATTCCGTCAGGTTGAAATTTTGTTAAATAAAACACAAAATAGAAATCCTGGCATCAAAATGTTATGAAGAGATTGTGAACAGGGATTTCAGATTTACGAAGAGATTATTTTAGGCTAAAGGTTGAAAATAAATTGTTAAAGTTAATTTTCTTATAACTTTATACCCTAACTAACCCTAACTTGCTACCCTTTAATATCTGGAATATCTTTGTTAGCAACTAGGTATTAATAATTTAGACATTTTTGAGGACGACCTTATACTTGATATATTATAATATTATTTGATTATTTCTTTATTGGCTATGGTGGCAAACGAGCAGGCAGCATACCTGATGGTAAGTGTCACTGCCGCCCATGGACCTTGGCAATACCAAGGGTATAGCTAGGCCGCTGCCTACCAATAAACCCCAAATCCACCCCGTTGGGCTTCCGGCTCTCTCGCTCACCAAACGAAGCGCAATAGCACATTGCCATTACTCAGACGTCGATCTCCAGCGAGAGTGTGATACTACCAAATATTGCCTTATACATATATTCTTATAATCATTCTCCTGCTCTTATATCAATTACTTGGAGTCGATGCAATATCTACTTCTGTTTTACCGTACATATTGCAAAAGTTATTAGCAATGGCAAAACGTTTTATGACCGGCCGCCTGCCTGACGTCAACCCTCTTTGGGAATGTGATTGTTGACCATACAGCACCAGATGGAGTTGGCCCAGGTCGAGATAAAGCTCTTAGTCGTCTTTTACGATATCCACAAGCAAAGTAAGAGTTGGTATTCGTAGCCGCTACCACAAAGTAAGAGTTGGTATTCGTAGCCGCTACCACAAAGTAAGAGTTGGTATTCGTAGCCGCTACCACAAAGTAAGAGTTGGTATTCGTAGCCGCTACCACAAAGTAAGAGTTGGTATTCGTAGCCGCTACCACAAAGTAAGAGTTGGTATTCGTAGCCGCTACCACAAAGTAAGAGTTGGTATTCGTAGCCGCTACCACAAAGTAAGAGTTGGTATTCGTAGCCGCTACCACAAAGTAAGAGTTGGTATTCGTAGCCGCTACCACAAAGTAAGAGTTGGTATTCGTAGCCGCTACCACAAAGTAAGAGTTGGTATTCGTAGCCGCTACCAAACTATAACATTCGTGTCAACTTGTCAGTTTTATAAATCCATCCACAGATACTTGGCCCTGGATTGTTGAATATAGGCCTCCTTTTGAAGCTTATAATGCTGTAATTGCAGTATTTGACAAGCGGTTTGGAGTTCATCGCTGGTATTTTAACCCTTTCGCACCTGAGATTTTAAGCACGTAGTATTCGATCTAATCATTAAAAAATATTAGTAAATTGGTCTATTGGTATATGGAAAAATATTAAAAAAAAGATTACGTTACGCGACTTTGCGAAAAAGCCCCCTCACTTTCGTGAGTTCCAGGGCTTGCTACTCCTAACTCACGCTAGTGAGTATTTATATTTATTCGCTGTAAATTACTTGTGAAAAAAGATTTCAAGTTTAAAAACGTTGTTATGTATCAAAAATATTCAACATTTTATTTTAAATCACTGATTGAGCAAGAAAATACAAATACAAAACATAGAAACAAAAAAGCCTCTCTGGCGGTATATAATTACAAATCTTTTCTGACAATATAAAAAATTAAAATTCTCTCTTCTTTAATTAACTCAGTCCTTAATCTGTTATATTAATATTTAGCTTAATCATATTATCTAATCAGTCTGGCAGATTTAGGAACTATTTGTTGTGGTAGAGGTTGAAACAGTCGTTGCCTCGACTTATGCATAGATATAGGTCAAATTTTCGACATTTAATCTTGGTACGTGACGAGTAACTTTCTAGCGTACAAACTCGTGGAGCCTTCAAGTTATTGAACATAGGAAAATGGTCATATCCATCGAACCTCTTGCCCTCTGATGGATTGTTTGCTGGCCTATATCTGCCTAATTTGGGCATTTGAGTAGCAGGTGTTGGTGATGAACCGTGCTCCTCGGGGAATACGGATAAGCCGCAATACAACTACAGCTCCTAGTCCCAATGGGTGTAAAAGAGTAGGGTTATTTCCGTAATATATGAGCCGTTCGCTGGTAGTGATTACAAAGTTTTTTAAGCCCACTGGTTGTGCTTTATTTTTGACAAGTTGCCTTAGATGACATTTGCCTGTAAAAAGACCATCTGCTCAGCAACTGGGTATCGGCCAGGTACTCAATATCTTTTCACATCTCTTTTTGACAACATCAAGAAGAGGTTGTACCTTCCAGATGGGGTTTCCTGCATGTATAGCGGGCGCAGAATCGGTGTCAACAACATGAAGATTGTTTCTTAACAATGTGAACTTGTCTCTAGTCATGGCAGATGTAATCATCGCAATACTTATGTTCCGGCGCCAGTACATCGGGATTCAGGGATACGAAAGTATTCCCATAAGAAGATGAATGCCGTACAGCCTTTTTATTTCGTACTTATTTGTATTTAATACTTTTCCCGTCTTTCTTAAATGATAAAGATTGGTACAAACCGACATCATTTTAAAAAAATCATTAGTGTAGTAATTCTTAAAATTCTCCAGGGCTGAACGTATTCTCGCCGCTCTGTGTGTCCCTGGTAAGCATGAGGCTTGTCAATATAATCAGCTTTCTTCCAAAGTCCCCTTCGAGATTTTAATTTGACTGTTAGAGACCGATTTTTAATTTTATTTTTCTTCTTGTGGGATAGTTGGTTAGGAAGAACAGGTATTGTTACAGCGGTGGCAGGAGTGGAAATAGTGAAAGTCGTGTTCATCCGCGTCTAACTCCAAATCCGAGCATTTTCATCAGCCAAACTTTCAAGAATAATGTCGTCAGGTAGTAGTATTCCTAAAATAATAAAAATAAATAAATAAATAACGGTATCTTAGTGTCATATAATGAATAATTGAAATAATAAAATAAACATGTGAAAAACCATCAAAATAGCATATTTTACACGCAAATAAATAGTAAAATAGACTATAAAAAATGTGAACTCATGTACGTGCGTTGGTAGAATAAAGCCCTAGAAGTCACAATCGTGAGCATCTTTTTTTCGTTATAGTAATTCATTTTTAGCGGCAAAAGAATCACGCTATTTAATTGAGTATTCATTCTATATGCTATTACAAGTAATATAAACTATTAACATGAGGAATTCGCCAGAAATATCCTTAATAAAATCAAATTTACTTACCACGGTTCGTTGCTGCTCGATCGGTCTCGGCCATTTTTGCAAACCACACCGAATGCACTGACATTATGCACATTTGAACTTTTTTAATTGGTTGCTGGATAAACTCTCTAACGTGTGGCACCGGACGCGTTCGATGAAACAGATTTGGGTGCGTAGTACATTTTTTTAAAAAATTAACTCACTATTGTATCATCCAGGTGCGAAAGGGATAATCGTTTGTAGGATCTGGTCCAGCCATCATCTTAAGCATTATATTAAAGAATTACATCGTGGTTCGTAGTGTGCTATAATGTATGTGTGGTATATGTAATGCTATAATGTATGTGTGGTATATGTAATGCTATAATGTATGTGTGGTATATGTAATGCTATAATGTATGTGTGGTATATGTAATGCTATAATGTATGTGTGGTATATGTAATGCTATAATGGAGCTAATTCTTATTAAACATGTTGTTTACCGTTTTAAAAACAAGTCAATAAAAATCATCGTCATCTCAGCTCGTATATGTCCCACTGTTGGGCTCGGGCCTCCTCCGTAATGGAAGGGTAATTGACCTACTATACCACGCTGGTCAGACGTGTTGGTATAGGGTTTTGTTTCGAGTTTTCCTTCTCTCGCACAGATGTTATATGCATTTTATATCCCTTAGTCGTATCTTACGATCACCCACGGGTAAGATAGGGGGTGGTGAATTGTATTCTTATTCCGTCACCACACGGAAAACGGTTAAACCTTACTGTACAATTTTTTGAGTAAACAAGTAAAAATGTTTACGTCGCGTCGTCCGACAAAGTTGATAAATTTGTTTAATTGCCCACGGCTATAACTGTCACGGCTTTACAATACTGTTACTTTGAAACACGCGGCTATTAAACGTTATTTATTATTCGAATAGATCTTATGTAACCCCCCCACCCTTTAATGTACGATTCGTAATGGCTAAGGGTTGAATTCTTACTCGGATATATATTTGGTGAGAATTGGGATATTAAAATTTACTTCGAGTTATGTGTGACTTTTATGTGGACTGTTCTAGGAGGTTGCTAATTTTTATATAGACTAAGCAGTATTTCATTAAAAAATGGCTAAATATTAAGGATAGGTAGCCAATTTTTTCAAATTATTCTAACAGGTAGTTAATTTTCATACAGATTTCTCTAGCCAGTATGTTATTTTTATTGAGATTTTTCTAGTAGTTAGTCAGGGCGTAGCCAAATTTTCGTTCAGACTATTCCTAGCAAGTAGTCAATTTTTATATAAACTAATTATAGCAGGTAGCCAAATTTTCTATTCTAACAAGTAACCAGTCGTTACACAGACTATTATAGCAAGTAGTCAATTCTAACACAGATTAGTCTAGGAGCTGGCCAAATTTTATATGACAGACTTTTACGTAACCAATTTTAATACCGCCTATTTTTGCAGGTAGCTAATTTTATATACACGAATACTATTCTAACAAAGTCATTTGCCTGATCACAGTGTAAAGTGCCTTACCACATTCTTAATTTATCTATCCACATATCCAACCATCTATTGAAATTAATTATTAGATTTGGTCCTCGTTAATCGGGGATAGTTTCTGAATCACGACAGCAGTTGGTGTTTTAGGTTGTATAGAAGATTACTTCTACCCGTTCTCTTGATAATCTCTTAGATAGTTTTCCAGAACAACAAGAAAGAAGAACAGCCCCCAAAAAGTAAGGCGTGACACATTGTAATTTTAACCCTACACCATCACTTTCGTAGCTGTACTGCTATTTAATTACGCTCCTTCCAAGGGATTGTTGGACAATCTTAAGAAAGGAAATAGGTGGAGATTGAATGTATTTAAAATGTGCCCGCATTCCATCAGCTATACATATATATAATTAAGATAATTATATAAATCTAACATCTCCCGCATAATCCTTCACTCAAAAGGAAATTGAAATTAAACCTCAGTATCAACAACTTGAAATCTCCGTCATACCTTATGCACAAGCACGTCCCCTTCACCGATATTACTTAGACAAGTTAGTTTAAGTTAGTTGCCCGTATGTGCTATAAATCCAAGTTAATTGGTGGCCCGGCGTGGCCTTTCAAATTTCATTTTGCATACTTAAGAATACCATCTACATAGTGTAATATCTTATTACACTATGTAGATGGTTCAGCCTTGTAATTTTTTCATGTTATTTCATCTATTAATTTATCGAGGACCAATTTGGGAAATAGTGCCACTATCGCCACGTTCGACATGTGGTTGATCGCCTTTGGTGTTATGACTTTCTTAAGAGAGTGCATCTGCCCACTTCACAGGTGCTCTTTCAGTAGCTTTTTATGACTGTCACCGGACTGTGGCGATATTTATTCTTAATCTGTCATTTTCGTAAACTTTTATTCGTAATTAATAAATACGAATAAAATTTTACGAAAATGTCACAAACACTCTTATCAGTCAAAGGGGTTGAATATGTTATAAAATAAATTACTGCATAATTTGTAATTAAACCTTCATTACAATTTAAGTTTACATTAATTACAGTCAAAATAAATGTAATTTATTTCACTTATCCCTTCTTTGTTTAAACTCAAAATTGTGATTCACAGCCATCTAGCGGTAAATGTTTGTATATTTTAATGTGATTTTATGATAATGGATGGCGCTTTATAACTTATCTATTCTATGCATACTTTGTGATTGTTACTTTTCTTTTTGTCATAGAATTTAATAGGTTACTATAATAAAATTAAAAATCATATAGTTATATGATTTCTAGATATTAAAATAAAATATTAAGATTCATGTTTTATAATTTATTCCTTTTTGTATTTCTTGCAGTCTTTCCACGCGGAAGTACACCAGTATAAACACCAAATCGAGCTGTTTGGCCAGTTGACACAGCGTCTTATTGCGGTGTATCGCAATGATGACACGACACGCATCAAACGCTCCACAGAGGCTATTAATCATAGATATAATGAGCTTAACAATAGGTAAGTTTCTTTAGAACAACAATAAAACTACTGTTATAATGAAAACTACGCACACACTAATAATAAAAACGCTTTATAAAATTAGTAGAAAATAAGCGCCATCTAGCAACTAAATATATAACTATTCATACTATATGTATTAAGTGCCATCTGTTGCAACTAAAACAAAACTTGTTTAAATTGTGAAGACGAAGTAGTTCTTTTTTCTGTTACAAATCTTATATTCCTATAAATTATAGCAATATGTATAATAATATAATTAATGAAATATTTAATATTCAGCATGGTTCGTTATAAGTTAACTTATAAATATTTGAATCAAGGAGAAACAATTCATGAATAATTCAAAAGGTAACTGTTGATTAAAATAACATTGTTAATTAAAATTAATTCCGTCGTAGCGGACAGAAGTTTCAACAATATTTGTAGAGTATATAATATTATCATAACTTTTACCACCAATATACAATTTTGTTTATCTTTGCTTGCTTTAGATAATCAGCTTTATACCTGGAATCATGAGGTTTTTTATTGTTACTTTAACGTCAGTCAAATTTAATATGTAATAAGTTTTATATATATATTAAAGGATGGAGGATGTAACCAAAAGTATATAAGTTGTTCAGAATTTAATTGGAATACCAAAAAAATATCTCGAGAAAGGAGTCTCTCTCGAGAGAGAATAATAATTTTAATTACAGCATATTACGTTCAAATTATTCTTTTAAACTAGGCCTTTGAATGATTAAATTAAATGAATTACTTTTTGTCCTGAAGATTTTTTTTTATAAGATTTATTTATTATTTTATTTTTTATTATAATATAATTTATATGATTGTAAATTTAGATATGAATGGAAATGGCACAAGACAGTTCTGGGTGGCCCACTCATCCATCGACCGATGGATTGATGAATGGATGGATGGATGGATAACATATGATTTATGTAAATGTTTCTTTTACTCTATTGTTATGGTTCAGTAACAATGTTCCTTTTTCAACTATGCTTCCTTGTCCACAGTATTGTAGCTCGCGGTAAAGCACTGCACTCAGCGGTTTCATCGCTGCAGAACTTTGATCGTTCGTTGGAAAAGTTCGTCGGCTGGCTGAGCGAAGCAGAGTCGTTGCTGGATGCTGCTGAAAGAGACCCACATTTACTAAAGGTAAGCATTTGAATCTATATCATAAATAGTTATACAGAAACTTCATAATATCTAACATATGTTAAAAATCAGTAACATTTTTTAATGTACGCGTGATTTTCTGCGAAATAAGGCTCTGTGATAACACTGCTTTCTTTAATGACAATGTAGAGATACTATGATGAAATAGTAAATATTTTTAAATAGCTAATAAATGCTTTAATTTTTAGTTTTATAATTCTTCCATGTTTTTATATACAATAAATAAGAGAATATATTTAAAAATCTACTCACCACTCGACAATGTTTAAATTAAATAAGTTAAAAAGCGACATCTATTAGATCTACCAAGTTCTCAATCGCTAGGGACAGTACTAATACTCGTATTAGTTGGTAGTTCTTCAATTTACCACTAGAGGATTTATCTTAAGAGCGCCATCTGTGTAAGGGTGGCTGTACTGCTGTTGTGTAATGTGCCTCTAGGGTATTATAATTAAATCAAACTAATTACTATTAACGTTTCAAATAATAGATGTCACTATATTCAATTCATATAGTTGACATTGGAATATATGTTTGTATATAAGTGTGAGTTAATTTTAAGACATTGGTAATATTTTTCGATTTGCAAATAAGTCTTTATGAATTATATTTTCTTGTCGTTAGTTGTCGTTGTCGTTGTAGAAATTTGTTTTAATTATATAAACGTTGAAGGAATTAATGTCAAAAATGACTTACAAACTTTATAAAGGGATGAGTAATAAAGTT
The DNA here is from genome assembly GCA_905163515.2 of Lymantria monacha. NCBI lineage: Eukaryota > Metazoa > Arthropoda > Insecta > Lepidoptera > Erebidae > Lymantria > Lymantria monacha. Next base: position 600,162 of record LR991103.1, read on the forward strand.
TAAAGTTTGTCTTTAACCCCGACAAATGGGCCTCTCGAATGTACAAAGTAATTACTTTATATAACGAAGAAACTTGTGATACAGAAAATAATTTGATTCGTGGCGTCACAAACACCACAAAACAAAGTCTTCGTTTAATTTTATTTATATATACCTATACAGAACTTTGTTCTTTGCTTTGTAATCAAAATTATATACTTATCTCATTAAAATGCTTCGAGACAGAACTTTAGCAAAAATATCACTAATTACGTTTTTTTATGATAGAAATTTTCTTGATTAAATAAAAATCTTGATATGCAATACTTTATTTCATTTTATAAGTTCCGTTTTTTTTATATATATTTGCTAGACTAGATAGGCACACAGACATATTTTAAGTTTAATATTATGAGAGCAAGTAATTCTGTACTTTAAATATTTTGCTTAACAGTTGAAACCCAGAATTTGTCATATCTAAACAGAGGATGTAACAGACTTTCTAGGATTCTGCATCATTATATTCAGCAATTTGCTCACCACTGTTGGACGGGGGTCCCGTCATAAACGAGGGCATAGTGCTTCATCGCTACACTTAGCAGGCGGGTGGACGATCGCATTGATGTTATATGTTGCAAAGGAGAGAGTCGGCTAGTAGTCTGATCAGGGGAAGAGGATGCATCCTGTATCCCTGATAAGACTACTAGCCGATTTTAAAGACTCACTGGCAGGGGGAGTCTCCAATTATATTGTGTCTATAATAAAAAGGGTCTATAAGCATTATTGATATTATCGCGAACACCGCAACCTAATATGTTTAAATGACCAAAAATCTATGAACACAATAAAGATTTTGTTCAAATTATTTTAAATAAAATTGGCCTTTTTAAATATGTTATACTATTACGGGGGTTTGTGTTTGTTTTGTTATAATAAAATCCGTAAAACTGTTTTATTCTAAACTTTTTTATTTTATTCTTGCGTTCACAATATTTATCAAATAAGTTATTTATAACGCCATCTTGTAAATCTTTGTCGTACTTCCATAGTCGCTGTTGTATGTGCTATGTGGACATTAGTTCCTTAAACACGTACGAGATGGACATACAAAATAACGTCACCTGCTTGCTATAAAGGTATTTTTAATAAAACTATCTCTGGAAAATGAAAGACAAGTGCTACGAGTGTTTGTGTCTGCTAATTGTATGTTTGTAAAGCACCTGTAGTACAACAATTAATTTATTAGTATAGGGTTAGTCTTTACTATAGTCTATCTAATCTAAGACGTGCATTTTGACAGCTGTCAGAGTAGACAACTTAGCGTTAACGAGTTAGACAACTGTCTAGGTATGTGAACCAAATAATCGCTATCGAAAATATCCAATTTTAATAAGAAATCGATATTAATTCTTTGTAATTAATAATCGGTTTATTTTTTTATTTTTCAAAAAGGAGATGAAATATTACGTACTAAATTAATACTAAATAAATTTAATTATTTCATCATAAAATCTATTCATCATATTTAATAGGATTAGGTTAAGTAAAAACAGAAACTGGATTTGAAAATAGCTATTTATTCAGAATCATTACTATTACTTGAATTATCATCGTCGCGAACATTAATAATTATTTCCTTATCTATAAAATTGTCGAAACGTACATCTCTATCAAAATCTCTATTCGATTAAATATATTAATCTAATATTTTTACCGATTATCTAGATATTCGTGAATTGGAAGTTGTTAAGCACTGTTTAGAACGTTATGATGTGATATTGTAAGATCGTCAATAATAATTACTATTTACCATGTTATTTTAATTTTAAATTAGTTTTACGAGATTCAACATTAGATTATTGTACAAGAAACTCACCCGCAACGTTAATTATGTAAATAACTTAATAGTTCTTTAATATTTCAGAATTATTGTTTGCAATCATGTGTATACGTTTGACCAAGGTTATTGTGTATTAAAAATGCGAAACGTCAAAATGCATTTCTTAGAGTAGATGAACTATAAAATAAATATAAAGTTATTTTTAATATAGTCCATAAAAAGTCCTATTTCTTGTTGTTAAAATGAAAGAAGTTTTATTGCGTTTTTATTTTAAAATCTTCTTTCCAATCCGAGAACAAACTTTATTCAATTGATAAAATAGTTTTTCTTCCAGTTGTATATATGTCGAATCCCTTAATTCTATAACAACTTTAATAGTGACACTGAATTGTTAAGTCATCATCAAATAGAATTCCTATTAATTCAAATACATATAATAACACATAAAAATAATTACTTAAGTGCAAATCCGTTCAAAATAATTACGAGAAATAATTAAAGTTAAACTTGTTCTAAATGTCTCTAGACTGATGAGTTCGCGGAGAGTGTCGCGGAGATGCGGCAACTTTCCCCTAGCACCGGGAAACTTTGTCCTGGAATTCGAGATCCGTGTATTTAATATCCCGGAGTAATAGTAACAGCGCCACCTGTTTTAATTTACACAAATTGTTTCTTTGTTAATTGTTCACTTGTTTGATTACGTTGGCAATGTTCGCCGCGTCTTTTGGCTCGGATTACGCTCCGAGATTACAACGAGTGACGGAGATTTAGGCAATGGGGCGGAGATGAGAGACGAATTGAACATTTAAAACGAAATGGGCGACAATTGCGTCCGCAAGCTTATACGTTGATGAAAGAAAACAGATTCTATGTAGACAATATTATGTCGTGAGGTAAAACCGGTCTTGGGTGTCATATAATATGACTAAGGGACGTGCTTTACAGATAACATCTATGCAAGAGAAGGAAAACTAAAAACAAAACATTATACCAACTTGTATGACGAGGGTAGTATAATGGGTCAAATGTTCTTTTATTATGGAGGAGGCTCGAATCCACCAGTGAGACGTATATGAGCTGATAATTCATTAGTTTAAATCCTTTCTCCATATGGCGACGGGATAAGAATACAATTGTCCATTACTTGTCAGTTGTAAAAATTGTCTGTAGGAGCTTGGGTATCAGTTCTCTATTGAGAAACGTATAATTCCTCGCTGTAATTACCAACAACCAAGCGTGGCGATTACAGCACTATTCTCTCACTTGTGGAGAGAACAACTTCCAGCAGTAAATGACGAAAGGCTGAATGATCAAAATATTATTACGAGTATATAAAAATACATTCCATACCATAATCTCATTATTTTTAACTCATAGATTGATGGGAAAGGCATAGTACAGTATTTCACCATCTTTTACTCTCTCTTATGTAGTCATAAAATATTTCAGAAATCTTCAGGGAATGGGAAGTAGCGCTATTAGGCAATTTATAACAACCCGCGATCGCTAAATCGCCAACTAAACTCACTATGTATGTCCAACTGTAGACTTTAATAGTCTCTCAATATCTCAAAAAAATTAAGATAGATAGAGAAATATTACCACTTACTAATTGTTGAAACTATAGCTATATGTGTGGTAACGGAGTAAGAATACTATTCACCACACCATATCTTACCCGTGGGTGATCGTAAGAGAGAAGAGAGCGAGAGAAGGAAAACTCGAAACAAAACCCTATACCAACACGTCTGACCAGCGCGGTATAGTAGGTTAATTTTCCTCCCATTACGGAGGAGGCCCGAGCCCAGCAGGGGGACATTTATGGCTGTGATGATGATGATGATGATGACGATAATGATAGTAACACTACTTTGTTTAAAAAAAAAAACTCACTATACATTTTTGAATCGGTTCTTACTAAAATAAAATGTTTAAAAAAGGTCTATTCTGACATTAAGGCATAATTAGTTTTTCAGGGGGACTTACCAAAAATATATTTAATTTTACAATATCTATATTCAGAGTAATTATTTGTATAACGCAAAAAAAAGTCCTGTAGGAATCGAACCAAGAACTTCCCTTTTGGACTGAGTGAACAAAATAACAACAAAATGAAAACCAATTCAAACATCACTATGATATCCTAGCTTTATATATTCCCATTAAAATCTTACACGCGTTTGTTTTTATACAGGCTACATATTTCGTAGTACTTCGTAGCCGTAGCAAAGAGCAACGCATATTAGCACGGCTTAGAGTTTCGTAGCTACTCGTAGCCGCTCGTAGCCAATGCTACGAGGATTATCTTTTGTCTGTTCTACATTTGGCAGCTTCTCTACAGGTCAACGTGACTAAAATGAAAGTTTACAGTTATTCAAGCACACTTTATTTATCAACGTAAACTCGTATATATATTATATAAATCGATGCGTGCGTAAGTGTATAATTCCTTTAGACTCCAAAACGGCTGGAGTGTTTGTGTAATGAAACGTTAACGAAAAAAGACATGTAGAAATTTAAACGCCACCGAACTTAAAGAATCGGCCCAGTAGGACACTCAATTTTGCTTGCAAGGGAAATATAAGGGTAATAGTCTTACTTCCATCGCACTGAACGGTTTGCGTAAGGTACGACAGCAAAAATAAGAGGTATTTTTTATTTTTTAAAGATCACGCCAAAGAATAAATAATACGGAAATATCAAAAATGTATAACTAAAATATAAAAATTATACTACTATACTTTCAATAATTATATGGAAATTTCACCAAGAATTGTACATTTATCGAACCTGCAACAAACGCGATGAAAAGCTTATACTCCAACATCTGTGCAGTCTAAGAGAAATAATATTATATTAACTTGTATGTCCGGTAGTGTAATAAATAATTCTCAATTCACATGTTCGTTGTTAAGAGAGACGGTATCACCATCCATCTATCCCTCCTCTAGATCTTTACGGTAAGCTTTCTAAGCGGACACACCGTTATAACCATCGTGTTTGATAGACAGGTTAGTAGGTAGTGAGGTGATTATAGTAGGTTTTATAATTCTTGAGGAGGTGACCGTCTCCTGCCAAGTAGACCACTGTTATCAAGGAACCGGCCACGGTGGTCAGCCAAAATGGTATGGGAAGATAATACAGCTGATTATGGCGCCACATATCGCTTCGTCGTCGCTCCGAACGGTTCGCGCGTAGCGTATGCAGATTTTATCCTGTTAAAAGATACCGTTCCTATTCTTAGTTATTCCTTATTTGGTTAATACGATTCCCATCGGGTAGTAAGGCATGAAAATCTCTGCATTTTTAACCCCATCATTACATTTATTTATGCGTAAAACAATATATTAATTTAATAATCGTTATTTGCAGGTAAGCGTTTCGTTTAGCTACTATAAGCTCGCGATATTCTTGGGTAAGTCCTATCTTTACATATATAATCTTCTGTACGTGTACTTATCACTGAAAACCTTCTGAATGAATAGACAGATATGGTGAATTAATTTATATCCTTAGAACCAATATATATTCTCTCTGTTCTCTTTGCCTACCCTGCAAGGGATATGGCGTGATGATATGTATGTGTAGAATATATACTATAATATATATATACTATAATATATATATATATATATATATAATATATATATATATATATATATATATATATATATATATATATATATATATATATATATATATATATATAAATATATATATATATTTAAATCTTTTAACTTTTGCAGCAGTTTTGACTGAAGACTGAACTGGTCTTTATAATGCCCAGCCACTTGCAAGGCCGATTGGTAACCGCTGTTTTTATTATAAGTTTATTAGGCAAGTGCTGTTTCCTTTTCTTTTGATGATCCTTTGGCTGATTTTAACGATTTTCTGGGGAAAGTAAGGAGTGGTAACTTACTGTATGCTACACCATATGGGGGATACAGATTACTTACAAATAATGTTTTAATGAGATGATTTTTTGTATATTAAATATTGAATTGGTCTGTGATAAATAATCATCTAAATTTTGACGGAAACCTTTTCCTAATATTTTTCACGATCTCATTTTCTTCAAAGAAAATATTTTTACTTACAAGAATAACAGATCAAATTTCATCTGTATCAATTTGAGAAATGTTTGGTAGGCTTCTCACTTCACTTTCATTTAGAGAAAATATTATATATATATTTTTATCAATACTTTTTTCGTTCATTATCTCCGTAGTATTTTATGAGAAAAAGAAGGCTTTATTTCACTACCGAAACTCATTTGTAATACTTCAATGATAACGTATCTCTCGCGAACGGACAGAATATTTTTAGAAATTCTGCTAATGTAATTTATTTTCATAAATATTTTTGGTACATTAATCTTTTATACATATAATAAGTATGAATAAATGAAAAAATATATCAGAATTAGTTTGGCGGCAAGCCACGCAGGCTTATCTATCTATAAAAACTTGATCACGAGCAAAAAATTAATGTCACACGTGGGTCTCGAACCCACACCTATTAGAAATTAGTTCCAATCGTCCTTCCACTTGGACAAGTGTGAGCTATCGTATGATATCAATTTGCGTCTATTCTCTATATATCCATTTTTTATGCGCGGAAATGTTTTAGGTTATTTTGGATTCGTATACGTACCTGCCGAAACTTGGCTGTACATAGATATTCACCTACTATCGAGGGAAGAAAGGTTTATCAGATTCTAAATTATTATTCTTTTATTTTATTTTTATAAATTATTATTCTTTTATTTTAATTTTATTTCAATAAATTTGTAATTTTGACATAATATTATGTGTATTCAGGTCAAAGTATGACATGATATTTTCATGCTATTATAATTTTGCATGTTATACAATTATGACAGAAGATGTAGAACAAATAAAATTGTAACACCTCATTGTAGCATGATTCAGAGCAAAATAAATTATTATTATAAAAACTATTTACGCGGTTACTTTTGAAAGCTATTCTGAAGAACCTGATTCTCCGTCTAAGAATCTCATGTTCTGTCTACCCCTAGAGCCACTCTCTAGATGTATGTTTTATATATATTCTAATTATAAATTCAAATACGTGCCACGTCTACAGTTGAATCATCACTCTCCTACTCTTATCCCAATTACTTGTGGTCGACGCAATACGTACTCGTACATATTGCAAAAGTTATTGGCAATAGTTTTATGATCGACCGTCTGACTGACGTCAACCCTCCTTGGGAATGTAATTGTTGAGCAAACGATACCAGGTGTTCAGGTAGTCCAGATCGATATAAAGCTCTACGAGTGAAGCAAGGGCTGGTAGTATTCCAAGCCACACATAACATATGTGTACATTTCTTTTTACACAACACCATACACTAAAGAAATAATCCTGGTAGTACGTGGGACTTTTATTATCATTATCATCACAGCCCATATATGTCCCACTGTTGGGTTCGGGCTTCCTCCATAATGGGAGGGAAATTAACCTACTATACCACGCTGGTCAGACGTGCTGGTATAGGGTTTTGTTTTGCGTTTTCCTTCTCTCGCATAGATGTTACATGCATTTTATACCCCTCGGTTGTCTCTTACGATCATCCACGGGTGAGATAGGGGGTGGTGAATTGTATTCTTACTCCGTCACCACACGTGGGATTTTACACACATATAATTAACGGACACAAATTACAACCAGACTCAAAACAATAATTTTTGAACCGCATAAAGTATTGTTCTACGTGGAAATCGAACCTATGAACACTTTGCACTCTAGGTCGGTCATTAGTGCAGTCGAATTGAATACTTTATTAAATTATTGTAAAATAATTTACTAACGATCTGTTTAAACATAATTGAAAGATAATCGACCATCTTATGTATTTAATTGAAAACCAGTTCATTAAAATAATTGGATGTCTCACTTCATTAAAGGGCCGTTCTGTTGGATGTTACTCGTATTTAAAATGTTTTATAATTAATAGGATTGAATTTAAAGAGGTGTTTAATTTACATTTTTAAGATAGATTTTATCCGTGTAGTGACGGAGTAAGAATACAATTCACCACCTCCTATCTTACCCGTGGGTAAGAGACGACTAACGGATATAAAACGCATATAACATCTATGCGAGAGATGGAAAACTCAAAACAAAACCCTATACCAACAAGTCCGACCAGCGTGGTATAGTAGGTTAATTTCCCTCCCATTACGGAAGAGGCCCGAGCCCAACATTGGGACATTTATGAGCTGTGATGATGATAATGAGATAGATTTATTTTTTACTTCATCACAATAGCCAACTTTGATATTAGATTGGCGAATGCAGTAGATTTTATATTATACTAATTGCATAAATAGTATAGTGGTTAAGATATCAACCTACAATGACATGTATTGTGGATTTAATTTCCACACAGGACAAATACTTGGTGCGATCCACAAATTATTATTCTGAGTCTGGGTGTAATTATATCTATTAATTATGTTTGTTGATTTTTATTTATATTTCTTTTGAGTCAAGAGTCTCCGAAACCGGCGAGCGTGTATGAAGAGAATTATGAATGTTGAAGAAGCGAGTGAAGTATGCAAGGATAGAGTTCTCTGGCACTCTGTTCTCTCTGCCTACCCTGCAAGGGATATAGCGTGATGATGTGTTTGTATGTAATCATGTTTGTAAAGTACCGCGCAATGCCGGGATTAGTTTTATTTTACATCATCATCCAGCACTAAAAAATAATTCTTGTAATGCGCGGGGGACTTTACAAAAATATAAAATAAAGAATACACTCAGAATAACAATTTGGAATCTAACGCAGATAAATTACACACAGACTTAGAACAGTTTATGGATCGCACAAAGTATTGTCCTGCGTGGAAATTGAACCCATAGCACTGACACGTAATGTTGGTATCTTAACTACTACGTCATCTCTTCAGTCATTTATCAGTTCTTAAGTATTGAGTGTAGCTTTTTAAAATATGGCAGGTTACGTGACTGTATGCTGTCCCGTCCATAGCTCTGGTCGGTTTGAGCGGTACATCAGTCTGTAAAAAGGAAATTGTCAATGAAAGTTCTAATAACCATATCTGTACTAGAAGACGATAACTAAACCGTTGATATAACCACACCTTTATACATAAAACATAAACAGGATGTATTGTAAATTGTTCGCAGCCGTTCGTTGTGCGTGCGTCAAATACGGTAAGTTCATGCATAATGCGCATGTTAGTAGAGTGTGCGAGGGGGGGGGGGGGTTAGGTAGCAATGGGGGTGCGCACAATATTAATATCGGAACACCTGCGTTGTATATTGACTTGTGATATTGCGTTCTGTTTAGCTGTACCATGTTGAAGTTATGATATACGTATGATGGAATATTGATATGTAGTGTTGTCATAACATATGATCCGTCTAAAATTCGTGTGGTGATGGAATGAGAATACAATTCAACACCCCCTGTCCTACCCGTGGGTGATCGTAAGATACGACTATAGGATATAAAAAGCATGTAACACCTATGCAAGAGAAGGAATACTCGAAAGCAAACCCTATACCAACACGTCTGACCAGCGTGGTATAGTAGGTTAAATTCCCTCCCATTGAGGAGGAGGCTCGTGACAAAGAGTGGGACATATATGAGCTGGATTATGATGATGATGATGATGAGTGATAATGGTCCGTCTGAACTCGGTGTGTTGATGGAATAAAAATACAATTCACCTCTATCTTGTCCGTAGCAGTCGCAAAAGACGGCTGAGGGATACAATATATCGGTAACATAGGTATATATAGGCAAGAGAGGGAAAAGTCTAAATAAAATCTTATACAATCCGTCCGACCATAATAGATAAATTACCCTCTTATGTGTAGGAGGCGTGAGCTTATTAGTGGGTCATCAAACATATAATTACAAAATATGGGTCATTTAAAGCATTATTGTATTATCTTGTATAGAAATCGAAGCCGCGACAATTGGCATGAAGAGTCGGTATCTTAATAACTACGCCATCTGTGCAGTCTTCTATTTTTGTATGCTATTGAGGAAGTTATATTTCTATATAGTCATAATTTTCTAGAGACAACCATCACACCACGTATGCTAGTTGACCAGCGGTGGTTGTCTATTGAGAGTGCTGTATTACACTTTGATATCTTCTAAACTCTTGAATTTAAGAAGTAGTGAATACGTTCTATGCTTAATCGCTATAGAAATAATCAGTTTTTACTTGGATTTAAATAATTTTAAATTCAAAAAAATAACTAATACTATAAACATGAGAGTCAAGTTATTTATTATTGAGTATAACTGAACTAAAAGTTGTACCAGAAAAGCTTCGGAGTTGAAGGCAAAAGTTGAAATTTCTTTACGACTTTCTAGTATTTTAATGTGGACCGGCAGTTGAATGTTGTTGATATTAACAGTAAAATAATTCTATCGAATCACTTAATTTTTAAACTCTGTAAAATTAATGAAGGATTTCTTCTTTTTTTGTTGTTATAGTAATTGGCTTTTGCTACCCGTTTTTGTCGGTGTAGAGTTACAGTTTTCTTTATAAATTGTGAATTTCTTCATATCTTTATTTTCTCCATATTAGTCATTGTCCGTCATTAAGTTAAATGGTCGCTTTCAATAGTGCTATGGACACATTGTTTACGGTTTTTCTGGGAATTTTAGTGGCAATCAAAGTAACAAACAATTATATCACATTTATTACATACCAGTACTTCCGTAGGAAGTCATCACATTACTTAAAATGTAATTACACTTATTTAATAGACAATTTTGAACACATATTGAATATGATACAAAAACATCACATGACGTTTCTTATTCAGTCACCACATGGAGAGACTTTCACGTTAAGAATAAATGACGCGTGTGTGAAGGAAAAGTTGATGTCGTATGAAATTATATAAATCATTTGGTGAATTATTCTTTTATTTTATTTTAAAGACAATATTTTGCGTTAGTGAACAAATATGTGTATCGTGGCAGATATTACAAAAAACAGTACAGATACAAACTATACAACACAATCCAACTCAAAGCATTTATTTGCATACAACTGTCGAGCGTGGAGATAAACCTGGACATTTGGATGAGATGTTACTGATTCAATTACAGCGTCATTTGTGCAGTCAGTTAGCTAAAGCTCATATACCACAACTGGGCCAAGTTCCTCTGCAATAAGAGGGCTATTGTATACTATAAGCATGTTGGAGAAACGAGTTGGTACAGGTTTCTATTTAGGGTTTTTCTTCCATTATATAGATCTGGATATACCATATCTAAATCATTTGGACAAACTACGGACAAGACAGGGAACGGCGAATTGTATTCTAACTCCATCACCATAGGAATATGCTGATGGCATTATTTGTCATCATTATTTGCCTGCCCTCATCCCACGCTAAGTGGGGTCGGCACAACATATTCTTGCCTTCCACAATCTTCTATCAGCCGTCATATCTACACTCACAACTTTCATACACATATCCTCGTTTACACAATCCATCCATCTCTTTTTGGGTCTCCCACGACTCTTACGCCCATCCACAAGCATATTGATAACCCTCCTTGTCATATGTCTTTCATCCCTCCTCATTACATGTCCATACCAAGACAATCTCGCACTCCTATTCTTCTCTATCACCGGTGCTACTTTCAAACTTCCCCTAATATACTCATTTCGTATCTTATTTAATCTTGTCACCCCACACATCCATTTTAACATACGCAACTCAGTAGCATGCAATCGTCTCTCATCCCTCTTTTTCAATGCCCAACATTCAGATCCATACATAACGACAGTAGTATGCGTAACCTACTTTTCCCTCATATACCTCCACCATACCCTTATCCCTTCCCCATTAACGAGAATTCCCGAGGAGGGTTGACATCAGGCAGGCGGCCGGTCATAAAACCATAGCCATAACCCTTAACAACATGGTCTTGAGAATAAACGAAGTGCATGATGGCATTATTTGTATTTACTTTTTAGTGAATAAAGAAGTGTGACCATAAACAAGTAAAAGAAATAGCTTAAATAAATATTTGTCGATAGAAGCGATCTCGTCCGAATACAGACATATGTTTGTTGAACTCTTTCACAAACAAGTCGACGACTCAACTTTGTCGTGTCGTACGACGCCTCGCTCTGTCCAACTTCTGATGTTTTCTTTAGTCTGACAGTTCAACATTCAATAACATTATTACTGAAGACTCTTTGTCAAATACATTGACTAGTACTGAGTGAGTTAAAAACTAGTTTAAGTTTGTCTCAAGTATAGAAGATTGATTTTGTAATATGAATATTCGCATTTGAAATAAAACTCTTTTTACGGATTCCATTGCGTTTGTATTTGATTTTTATTTCTTTTTTTTTTATAAGACTCCATCCTGCACTAAGGAAATAATCCTTGTATTGCGGGGGACTTATAAACATGCAACTAACGCAGACAAATTACTCCCAAATTCAGAAGAACACTTTGTGCATCGCACAAAGTATTGTCCTGCCAGGAAATCGAACCCATATCACTGGCTCAGAAGGTCGGTATTTCAACCACTAACGCCATCTGTGCAGTCACTTTAGAGCATTCATGTTCACGGGAGGACTGTAAATAAAAATAGTTTTATTTCAAATGTGTAACACACGCGTATACATCAGCACACAACCTTATATTTTTACCAGCTGAGTGGGACTTTTTAGACTCTAAAGAGAAAGTAAGGGGTGGTGATGGACTGATTGTATTCTTCACTGGAATGAGATTTTTCTTGTCTCCAATGGCTGATCCATTAGCTAAGTCGTGATGGGGTGCCGTTTGTGGAATCTAGTCTAGATCTTATTTTTTTCATAATATTTGAGGATTATATTATATCATGGTTCGCTGTGTATCATAATGGAGCTAATACCTATACCTAGACACGTATGTAATTTTATATAACAGTAATTTATTAAGAAAATAAAATAAAAAAAGATAAAACTGCTTTATTTTATTGAATTAAGATAAAATGTTAAAATTAACAACATATTAGTGTTCTAGCGAGTTTTATACATAACTAGTACACCCAGCCCGTTGGTTAATTTGTTGAAGTCAATATATCGCAGCTCCACCTGGTGGTGAGTTAAATCAATCAGGATAACACATAAACCTTCTCCGTGAAAAAATACATATTAATTTTCATAATGATCGGTCAAATAGTTTCTGAGTTTAGCGATGTCATATATACAAACATCCTCTTTTATAAATAAACTAACGGCAAACTTCGTTCCGGCTAACAGTCAATGTATGAAAAGTAAAAATCCCATCACTCGATCGCAGCGCCAACTACCGGGGCCAATTGCTAATCTAAACCATTATCGAATCCACTTGAATACACACAAAAAAATAAGCAACTAAATCCGTCCAGCCGTTTAGGAGGAGTTGAGTGACATACACACGTACATAAGTATTATATATACATATATATATAGATATATATATATATATATAGATATAATTTTAAATTTGAATTCATTAAACATTTCATTATTTTATTTATATTATTTTCCGTATGGTGACGGAGTAAGAATACAATTCACCACCTCCTATCTTACCCGTAGGTGATCGCACAAGACGACTAAGTGATATAAAACACGTATAACATCTATGTAAGAGAAGGAAAACTCGAAACAAAACCCTATACCAACACGTCTGAGAGCGTGGTATAGTAGGTCAGTTACCCTTCCATTTTGGAGGAGGCCCGAACCCAACAGTGGGACATATATGGGCTCAGATGATGATGCAATATTTCATTTTTTTTTTCATTCATTTCAAATACCTGATCTTACCTTTTTATTATTAGTTCATTCGAATATTTTCATGGCACTCTCCATTATTCTCGTGATCTCTATTGTCAGTAAATTGTTCCCGTACAACTCTACAATAAGAGGAAGTAGTCATAAGCCTTTAGATAAACTTGTTGTTTATTTATTGGGGCGTTAAGAATTAATTACTATTGCAAATGTTCGCTCTGCGGTACGAGTACTGTTATCCAACATCTCGCCATGTTTGATATATAAATAGTTTTAGCATATTATTATGACGTCATTAATGTATTTATTAAAGACGATAATAATATATTGTTATCTGAATTGCGTATTGATCTATTATCCTGGATTATTTATAATACTAACTGCATCGTCATCAAGATCGCTGTGTGGTATCAGCTACGAATACTACCAACCCTTACTTTGCTCGTGGGTGTCGTAAAAGACGACTAAGAGCTTCATATTGACCTGGCCCAACACCAACTGATGCCCGTTTGTCAACAATTGCATTCCCAAAAAGGATTGAAGTCAGGCAGGCGGCCGGTCATAAAACTATTGCCAATAACTTTTACAATATGTAGGAAGAGGAGTACATATTGCGTTGACCCCAAGTAATTGGGATAAATGGAATTTGAAAAGGATCAGGAAAATGATAATTTATAATACCAAGTGCAATGTACAATTATATCTATTGTGTATGACAATTATAGCATTATCCTGCCTTATAGCGACTTATGTCCAGCCGTTGAGTACTAGGCTGATGGGAGGATAAATCACTGTAACTTCAGTATTATTTATCATCTCAGATATTTATACATGGTTTCGAGACTTATAACAGAAGATAATTTGGTTTAGTATACCACGCTGGTAAAACAGGCTCTTTCTCTTGCATGATACTGGTACTTCAAATGTTTTTACTCGTTTTTTTATGTCATGATAAGGAAGGATTATTTATTCATTGACACATGGCAAGATATGAAAACGCAGCGCGTAATGTCGCGCTATACGCCTTCATGGCTAACTTACCTTGGTTGGCTGTGATGGATGAATATTGCCAACCGTAACATCACTTATCGGTATATTATCCAGTACTGTGTAATTAATATTTATATTTCCAAAGAGCATTAACTATATGTTTGCGGTCTGATTTAGAATTTAATTAAAACCCTAATCAGCACGTACTATCACATTCCATCTGTGTTAGTGTTAATTGAGATTCTCATCATATGCAATGTATTCTTAATCCAAGAGTAAAAAATAAGTTATTCTTGTCAATTCCTGGCGGTATATATTGTTTATTTAGTAATATTTCCAATGGTAAAATATTATTAAGAAAGTCTACATGTAGTAGTGTATGTGATGGGATGGCTTATTTTAAGTTAAAATTAAAAACAAGTATATACTTTTTTTTTTGAGAGGAGGAAAACTCAAAATAATCTCCTATACACAGTATAGATAGTATACCTATAATAAGCCAGGCGGTACAGCTCCACAGATACGGATACCTTAAGGGAATTATAGGTAGTCTTAAAACTGATTGTAAAGTAAATATGACCGAAACGCCAACAAGGTCCGTATAGTATACAACTTCAGACGTGAGTTGCCAACGACATTAGGTCGCGCACGTTACGCCAGAGATCGCACTCCCAGAAAATGTAACGTGCTGATTGTTTATACTCGTGATCAGATGTCGAATATTCACATAGTGCTTACGAATTTACAAAGACACATATCCATATAGGCTTATCAAAGACACATATCCATATAGGCTTATCAAAGATGTAATTATTAAAACTGTAGGCATTTCTTTATACATTACTAGGGATGTATACAATAGTTGAACAACGTTAGTTTATTTGATTAAAGGGATTACCATTCGAAATATTGGGTATCAAGTTCTGGCGCTAGTAGTTTCATTAGCTTTTTTTTTCAATTAATTTTCATAAAACTGATTAAATAATAGCCATCTTTTAAGTAATAAATGTTTTAGTACATAGTGTTAGAATAACATTACTAATTATTGAAGTAAGACGTATTAATATAAAATATATTGATATATCGGCGAATAATCGTCCGTAGATA
The DNA here is from genome assembly GCA_905163515.2 of Lymantria monacha. Classification (NCBI taxonomy): domain Eukaryota; kingdom Metazoa; phylum Arthropoda; class Insecta; order Lepidoptera; family Erebidae; genus Lymantria; species Lymantria monacha. Next base: position 615,873 of record LR991103.1, read on the forward strand.
ACACAAACGCGCAAGTTGATCTATTAAGGCTTCTGTCGGCAATTACTCATTTGTTACTAAAGCTTCTCACACACATTAAAGAGATAATATATATATATATATATATACGTAATATGTTTGTGAAAATTTCGCGACTAGATAGCGACTATTACTCTATACGTAGTATTTTATATAAAAAAAATATTAATTTATTTTGATAAAACCTTAAGATATGGAAGATCAAAATTATGACATAAACCCGGTCAATGGTTTATTAAAAGAATATATGAAATACATTCATTTATATTTATACGGAGCATGATTTTCCTAATATTTCCTGCCTTTAATAGAGCTGTTTCTTTATAGTAAAGGTTACTTTTTTTTAAATAATGCACCTTGCGCTAAGGAAATGAAATCCTTGCATTTCCTAGAACTTTATAAACATGTAATTAACGCAGACAAATTACACCCAGACTCAGAATAACACTTTCGCACAAAGTATTGTCCTGCGTAGGAATCGAAACCACGACACTGGCACGGAAGGTATTACGCCATCTGTGCAATTTTATACTTTAAATATTATAAATTATTTTAAATATCTAAATTTTTATTATTCTTTAAGATATTATTCATGTGGAATATGATTATAACTGTGACCACCCCTTTCGTGGGTTATCGATATATAAAAGATGACATGTTACTGCAAGAGAGGGAACTCAAAATAAAACCCTATACCAAATTGTTTGATCAGCGTAGTATAGTAGGTAATTTTGGTTCCTACCGTAGAGGGGGCTCAAGCCTCTAATGTGAGAATGTTATCTAGTTATGTTATTATAGTTGTTAATAAATTTATTTTTTATTGTATTATGTTCGGTTAAATAATATAAAGTAAGCTAAATCTTTATAGTATTGATGTATGTGTGACATAAGCCTAAACATTGCTCCAATAAATGGAGATGTACGATCAAGTTTTTAGCTGTACCGTGACGCTTCGTAGGTAGAGACATTGTCTTTGGTTATCGATTGAATCGTTATATTAGTTATATCTTCAAAGATGTTTGTGTAACAGAACATTTTAACGTTAAATTATATAATAAAAGTTATTTATGTTTATATAATAAGGACCACGCTCTTGACAGTTCTTTGTCTACAGCCGCGGGCTGGTCCGTCCGGGATAGTACAACACTGAGTAGAAAATCGACGTTTGAGCAATGGCAATGTGGTATTGCGCTTCGTTCGGTGATTGAGAGAGCCGGAAGCTGAACTGGGTGGGCTTGGGGACTTTATTGGTAGGCAGCGGCTTAAGCTATACCCTTGGGCAGTGACACTTACCATCAGGTGTGCTGCTTGCTCGTTTGTCACCATAAGCAATAAAAAAAAGATAAATTCCCATTAATCTTTCGTTGGTGTTTAGCTACAATATATATATGAATTTTAATGGAAATTGCCGCAGTCCTAGTTTTAGTAGTATATGTTATACATTGATTGATATGTCTGTCGGTTAGTCAGACTTAATTTGATATACGTATGACATCACGTGTAGTAAATGGAAAATAAACCTATAAAGTGGGCAAGGATTTGTCTTATTATCATTTTAGTGGGCTCGCACCACGGGGCTCGAGCCTCCCCCGCGCAATGTGAGGGGAATTGACTTACTATTCCACGCTGACGTGAGTTGGTATAGGCTTTCATTTCTAATTTTCCTTCTCTTAATAATTAGCATAGGAATTTGTTTCGCGTTAACCTTCTCTAGCAATGATGTATTTTTAAGTCTCGTGTTCCTTTCTCATGGTATTTATGGAATTTGTTTCGAGATTTCCTTCTCCAGCAATAATGTATTTCTACATCTCGTATTCGTCGATTCTCGACTTTAGTATTTCGTTACATACATTTAAGTGAAAAAAAGTCTACCGTACATGAATATTCGTATGTATGAAATACTAACCATATTTTCCATTAGCCGGGTCAAGATACATACATACATACATACATAGCCTCACGCCTGTTTCCCAGAGGGGTAGGCAGAGACTACGGATTGCCACAAACCACGATCCTGACATACCTCCATCGCTTCATTCACACTCATCACAGTCTTCATGCATGCTCTACGATTACGCGTACTCTTAATCTGACCTTTCACTAACACATCTTCAATTTGATCCAGGAAAGTACGACGTGGTCTTCCCCTTGTAATCGTCCCACTCACACTCGCTTTGTATACTTGTTTAGTCAACCTTTCTTCACTCATTCTTTCCACGTGTCCAAACCACCTCAGCATACCCTTTTTTATCTTTGTCACCACTTCTTCATTCATACCACAGCGCTCTCTTATAACACTATTTCTAATTTTATCTTTCAGACTTACACCACACATACTACGAAGAGCTCTCATCTCTACAGCATTTATGCTACTTTCATGTCTTCCCTGCCAAATCCAACTTTCACTGCCATACATGAGAGTGGGAACTAATACTCCCTTATGTACAGCTAGGCGTGCCTTGTTAGATACATTCCTACTTTTCATAAAAGTGTACAATGCCCCATTCACTTTATTACCAGCATTTACTCGTCTTTCAACATCTTCATCATTTTTACCATCACTAGTAAACAGTACACCCAAGTATACAAATTCTTTCAAGATGTGCCGAGATATTCTTAAAATTTGCATAGAAAATGTTATAAAGGAACGTTTATAACAGATGAATATAACCAGAAATATGCACCTTGAGAACGTTGGAAAATCTCTGGCTTAAAATGTAATACAGAGAGAGTTTATTCGTTTTAGAATAATTTAGGTGCATAATAGTTTAAGAAAAAAACTTGGTTTTAAGTTACCTACGTGAGGATCTTCATTTTAAATTATTTTTATATACTAACAAACCCAGCCCGTTGGTTCGTAGAAGTCAATATATCGCAGCGCCACCTAGTGGCGAGTTTCTTCAATGGAATATAAACATTCGCCGTGGAAAAATACATATACATACCAATTTTCGTAATTATCGGTTAAATAGTTTCTGAGTATAGCATGTGATATACACAAACATACTCTTTTATAGATGTAGACGACGAATGAAATACTTATATAAGCCCACATGGGCTCTCGTATTTATAAATTACATTTTTAAAGTAATTGTAATACATTTAAAATATATGAAAAAAATTAATGTGTGAAAAATGCTGTGTGGTAGCGGTTACGAATACCACCAACCATTGCTTTGCTCGTGGGTGTCTTAAAATACGACTAAGAGCTTTATAACGACCTGGGTCAACTCCACCTGATGCCGTTTGGTCAACGATTACATTCCCAAGGAGGGTTGACGTCTGGCAGGCGGCTGGTCATAACTATTGCTAATAACTTTTACAACATTTACTATGAAAGAAAGTACATATTGTATCGACTCCAAGTGATTGGAATAAGAGTAGCAGAATGACGATGATGAAAAAAAATAGGTACGTAGAATTTCCTTAATTTTCCATTAAAGTTTTAAAAACCATCTAACTAAGCGAAATTATCAGTAATATTTGCCTGAGAAAGTCTTAATAACTACTATGATCACTAACACACCAAGCGTGGCGATTAGGGTGTTATAAACCTTGCCTGTGACGACCTACTCCTAGTTGTGAACATCGGTAGACTGATAGAAAGTTCTAATTCTATATCGACGAGCGAGCTATTCAAGTGAAACCTCTAATAATCTCAGACAAAGAGCCCAATCTCTCGCTGGATTATGGGCCCTTGCCACGTAAGACTCTCCTCAATGCGAAGTGTTCATTTAAATCCATGATCAAAATGACTGTAAAGATACGACATACCGTGCTAAGTTTGATTAAACAGACTGCGTAGGTTAAGCTACCGACCTACCGTGCCAGTGCTGTGGTTCGATTCCCACGCGGGAAAAATACTTTGTGTGATCCATAATTTTTGTCCTCATTCTAGGTGTTTTGTGATCGTTTAGTTATATGTTTGTAAAGCCCCTCGCAGTACAAAGATTTTATCCTTAGTTTTTAGGTGTTGTCATTTAGGCCACCGAAGACAAAGATCGGGTACCGGTGGCCCGCTCGCACGGCGAAGAGAGGTGTTTGCAGGGTGGGTCCAAGGGGTTGCGTGCTGTCTCTTCTGTCGCCCCGGGCCGATTTCACGGGCGCGACCACATCCATGGTCCACCTTGCGAGGGGAAAAAAAAATAAAATAAAAAAGGTGTTGTCATTTAAATGCCGCGCTTACAATTCCCGCGCAGGATAATATGTTGTGCGATCCATAAATTGTTATTTTGAGTTTGGGTTTGTGCCGGTTAATTTGTAAAATCTCACCTAATACAAGAACTATATCTTTAGTCTTTATAAAAGTAAATTTCTACCAATCGGGCGTCACTAAAAATATGAACGGGCCGAGTAAAAATCTCGCCGAATCCAATATTTTTTTCCATCAAATTAAACTAACATCTCAATAGACAGGTAGACGTTTAATATTAAAAATAATATATCTCACTCAGTTGTTCACCGGCGGCCATTTATCATGGGACTTATTTACATTCGCTTCATAAAATATAGCTGTCATCATTCTCGCTAACATTAGCGCGAGCTTAGATCGATGATCGTACTACAATTAATCATTATATAATTGGACGACGTTTTGCTAAAATGGAACCAATTCGTTAAACTGACAAACATAATTTTAATTTCTATATGATGGCGGTTACGAATACCACCATTTAATATTGATGGAACCACACTGTTGAAAGTTTTCTGTCTACATCGGTGGGCTGGTCTGTCCGGGGTAGTACCACACTCTTGCAAAAAAACGTGGCCTGAGCAGTGGCAAGATACTGTTGCGCTTCATTGAGCGAAAGAGCTGGAAGGCCAACTTTCTGGGTGAGTTTAGGGTTTTCATTGGTAGGCAGCGGCCTAGCTATACCCCTGGTATTGCGAGGGTCCATGGGCGGCAGTAACACTTACCATCAGGTGTGCTACTTACTCGTTGGCCACCAGAAGCAATAAAAAAAACTACCTTTTTTTACGTTACTCGTGAGCTTTGTAAAAGGCGACTAAGAAGCTTTACATTGGCTTGGGACTGTTTCATCTGATGCCAGTTATTTAACAATTGCATGCTCATTGAGGGTTGACGTCAGGCAGGCGGCCCGTTGTGAAACTATTGATTGATTGATTGATAATTTATTTGCAGAATATGGATTAACAATAAAGATAATAAGTCAATAATACAATAAGTTCAATGCCATATCTAACCTTCATCGGTGTGCAAATTATATAGTCCATGAGACATGTCAAAATGTTGTGAATTAAATTTAATGAAGTGATCATTAATTTCTATTGATTAAATATATAAATGTCAGTGAAAGTAGGAATTCATTACGTCAAGAATTAAATTATTTTGAAGAAATTGTCAAATGGATTAATAATTATGAATAACATTATTCTCAATTACAATAAAGGATCATTTAAAAAATCATTTAAAGAATAATAACATTTTAAACATAATATTTCCTGAACACACTTTTTGAAGCGGTTGATGTTTTCAATTTCTCTAATTTGTTTTGGAATTTTATTATAAATACTAATGGCTACACAGAATATATTTTTACTCATTAAAGTTGTCTTACTTTTGACTACAGCTAGCTTGTCAGCGTGACGAATCATTTGTCTTTTCTTAAATAAATTTATATTTTGCTTGACAAATACTGCACTTTCATAAATATAAATGCATGGAAAAGGCATTAAACCGAATTTTATTATACCAAAACTATTTGCTATATATGCGATGGCATAATACTACATATTATGTTGTTCTCAAACCATTGGGACTAGAACACGATGATAGTGACTTTCTATGTAGGCTCTTTACATTTCCTTTGTATATCAAATTACTATTTAACTTTCTGTTATAAGTAAATCTATAATAATATCATTCTCATAAATACGAAATTGAGTTTGTATATTTATTATGTTGTTTTTGAAATACTTTTTATTTAGAATTGTTTAATACAAGATATGAGAAATACTAAGAAGTTTGCTTTAGATTAAAAACAGTACTGTCCCAAAAAAATAGCGTTTGTGACCTCCCTTCATTGCAACAATTATTTCTATTGACAATAATAAATGGTATTTATATTCTGCTATATTCAAAGATAGAAAAAAAGAATGGATTGCTGTGGAATTCTAGAAGAAAATTTAATATCCCGAAGAAATCCAACAGGGAAACAACGACCAAAAATAAATGTGGAATGAATTAATCATCGCGAAAGCGTCTCTATCTGACTTAATCTACTATTATTGTAAGTTTATTTCATATATTACCTTATCTCACAAAATATATCTTAGAATAGAAAATCAGAAAGGAAGACTCACCATCTTCCCACAGTGGTTTAATGCCCTCACCTCAACCTCAAGAAAGAAATTAATGTGATCAGGGTGGGATAAAATATACAAAAAAATCCAAACCAATGTGATGAGCAGCCTCAAGTACTGTAACTTACAATTTACAGCAGAACTTTGAATATTATTTACACTTGTTTCGCCTGTCACCTGTACACATAGTCTGTCCTCGCAGAGAGGCTGACCGAGTGAAGGCGACGCCTCGGCTTACTACCCGAAAGGGTAACCCGTCGGGCTGGCCACGGATGTTAAGCATTCGGAATCACGACTGATAATCAACATTAATCTCTTATTTCATACATTATTTCTCTCACTTTCTACTCGGTCAGGCGTTCATCTATATTTACCTCCATAGTTGTGGATGATCACAGTTTAGTGTTAGAAGTATTTCAAAAGATCCCTGTTTCCCCACACCACTTATGTTCCCTCAACTGGGTTTTAAGACTGACGAAGGAAATAAGAGAAGATATATTGCATAACCCATTACTACACAGAAATTACTGTATGGAGTAAGAATACAATTCGCCACATTTTAGATATATTCAGATAACATCTATGCATACAGACGAAAATTAGAATTTAAACACTATAATAACAAGTCTGACCAGCGTAGTACAGTAGGTCAATTTCCCTCCTGTTATAGAATAGGCTGGGGGGGGGGCCAGTAGCAGATACATATAAGCTAAGATAACTTCACAGAAAACTAACAATAATGCTAAAGTAACGTATCGTATATAGAAATTTAGTTAGCCATATACATACATTTGTAACATGACACATTCCCGAAATACTTGCAAGAAAATAGTCGACGTTGATATGTGAACGGAATTAGGGACGGGATTCCCGGGACTCGTGTATTGTGTCACGAATAGTCATGTGCCCGAACTACTACGTACAAGTTGAGTTATTATTTACATTAAAATATATCATATTCAAATACGTAACTTTATTAATATTAGAAAGTTAATATCAAACGTACAATTTAATAAATGTATTTCTAATAACTCGAAGTATTAAAGTTTAAATGAGTCATTTAATTTATATATATTAGTATGTTGGTCAGACTGATTCGTATAGGGTTTTATTTCACCACGTACGTCAAAGGTTCGATATCAGTCGGCTCAATGGTTATCGGGAGGGAGTACGGTGAGTTATAATAAAAAGGCCACGAGTCGCCTTTCCGACGCCCCGGATGGGTGACCTGTTTCCAGAACATTGCCTACCAAAAAAATAGGGTTTCTTTTTTCTTCTCTTGCATAGATGATATGTGGATATTAGGTCTTTTAGTCGCCTTTTTCGACACCCAGGGGCAAGATGGAATATATCCTATCTTGCCCCTGGTTGACTATAGTCAACGCGTTTTTACTGAAATATGCACATTATATAACGTCATTAAATAGATTAGAAAAAAAATTAAGTTACTCTTTCATCCATCCATCCATAAGCCTATAGATATCCATCCACTGTTAAATATAAGCAGCCTTGCCAAATGCCAAATGATGATAGTGACATAACCACTGGTGAATTACCAGGCCGATTTTATATTGCAATTCGCGTTATTAGTTTCTGATAAGTGTAGTGCCACCCAGTCTTTTGGTGATAACTTAGATTCACCACCCAGATCCAGTCTTTTGGTGATTACTTGATAACTTAGCTAGTTTTTACGATACTTAGGGAAAAAGTTATGATATTATTCATAAGCCATCTCAATACGACGAAATTAAGTAAAACTAGTTTGATTCTGGGTAGCACTTTTTAGGTTATTTATTAAATATAAATAATCTTTATTTCGTAATGTAGGTTTTTATAGAGTTTTCTATTCATAGAGTGATATTATTTATTTTATATTTCTTAATGATATTTTAATACTTCCGCAGATAAGAAAAGGGTGGGTAGTTGTATTCTAATTAGCCACCACACCGGATAGGGAGGCTAGTGAGAGCGCTAGAATCCATTAATAATAACTAAACTCAGCAAAATAAATAATTGAATAATAAGAAGGTAAGGATATTCACAGCATAGCGTTTTTAAGAGGCAATATTTAATACTTAAAATATAATCTAACCATTTAGTCGATATTTTGTTATTAAAATAATCAAATAAATTAACATTAAAGAGGTCTGCGTTGATTCGTAAATTCATTAATGTTTCAATGAATTTAAACAAATTGTGAGTCTTATTCGAACATTTTAAAACAAACTTTTACTTTCGCAATTATTTTAAGTACTTCGCGAACTTATTGGTGGCACGATTTTGTGGTGTGAATATAATCTTTTGATTAATTTATTTTTCAAGTAATTAATTTTAAGTAACTGTTAATTAATATTATTCATTCTGAATAGAGATCCGTTCGATTCATAAAACGAGTAAAAATCATGACAACTAAAATCAAAGGTATGATCTATGATCTTGGAAGCGTGAATTTTATACAAAACATTATAGGGGATGATAAATTGTTATGAGCATATTTTTCCTATTTTTTTTTTCATCGATGATGAACTATTTCACGAATATCATCATTCGAAATACCGTATGGTATAATCATCTCAGCAGTTATGCATCTCTCTGCTAGGGTAGAGCCTCCTCCTCAGTAGTGGGGTAATAAAACTACGACACTACTCTGATCAAATGGTTTAGTATAGGGTTTTATTTCAATTTTTCCTTCTTTTATACAGATGTTATATCCATATTTAATCCCTTAGTTGTCTTTAATGACAACCACGTGCACGATAGGGGTGATAAATCGTATTCTTACTCCCTCACCACATAGAATGCCATATTCTAATTTATATATTCTTTGTATTGCTTATGGTGGCACACTAGCAAGCAGGTGCACATGATGGTAAGTGTCATTGCTGCCCATAGACCTTTGCTATACCAAGGATATATTTAGGTCGCCACCATTTGTCGTCTACCATTGCAATCCACAAACCCACTCAGTTGGGCTTTCGGCTCTCTCACACACCAAACGAAGTGCAATAACGCATTGTCATTGCTCAGACTTCTATCTTTTGCGAGCGTGTAGTACTACCTCGGATGGCCCGGCCCGCGGCTGCAGAGAGAGAATTGTCAACAGCGTGGTCCTACCACTATTAAAGTATTGTAACATTTTTACATTAGTTTTATACCCGACGGGCTTCATGACAAACATCTTTGGGAACGTAACTGTTGATCATATGACACCAGATGGAGTTGGTCTAGATCGATGTAGAGCTCTTAATAGTCTTTTACGTTATGAAAATTGTAGGGATTGGAAGTAATTATAAACGCCTCCAAATAACAATTTTTCTTTTCTTTTATTGCTAATAAATTATTGTATTCGAATTAGTTTGCGTTACTTCATTCTGTGTAATTACTAAGCTTGAGTGAGCGGTGTTCTCATGTTTTGTAGAGTGCTGAAGTCAACGAGGGACTGGTTGTACCGACAACGTAATGAATAGGTCAATACGTTATACTACCCAAATGCTTTTATATAATAAATTAGGCACATTTTTATTAGACACAAGTTTTATTTTATTAAGTAGTAAGATAAAATAAACTGCCTGTTACAAGTTAATAATTAGTATTCAGCTCTCTGAGATTTCAATCTTTTTTTTTATTTCTTATGTTGCAAAAGCGAGCTGATGATAAGTGTTACTGTCGCTTTTAGACCTTTACAATACCAGTGGTATAACTAGGTCATTGTCTACCAATAACCCCAAACCCACCAAGAAAGTTGGGCTGCCGGCTCTCTCACTTACCGAACGAAGTGCAACAACACATTATCATTGTTCAGTCATCGATGGAAGGGATCGTGTGGTACTACCCCCTACGGACCGTCCCGTAGCTGTATACAAAAAACTATCAACAGTGTGGCCCTAATTATATAGAATTATTTGTGGTAGGACCACGCTGTTGACGGATCTCTGTCTACAGCCGCGAGCCGGCCCGTCCCGGTAGTACCACACTCTCGCAGAAGATCGACGTCTGAGTAATGCCAATGTGCTATTGCGCTTCGTTCGGTGAGCGAGAAAGCTGGAAGCCCAACTGTGTGGGTTTGGGATTTGTATTGGTAGGCAGCGGCCTAGCTATACCCTTGGTATATCAAAGGTCCATGGGCGACAGTGACACTTAACATCAAGTGTGCCCTTGCTTGATCATCTGCCACTACAAGCAAATAAAAAAAAAGAATCATTTACTTTTTGTTCTGGCAATGAATTTGTATCAAAAATATTGATCACAGTTTAGTAAATAATGAAGTAGCGGGTAGATGAAGATATCTGTAATAATGGCGACTTATTCAGCGTGAAACATCTTAGTCCTCCCTTGACAATGAACGTGGCAAAGCGTTCAAAATGTCAGGCAAATAAAAATCAAATACAGACGCGATAAAATCCGTAAAAATAGTTTTATATATAAGAATTGGAATACGTAAGTTTATTAAATAAAAGCTAACGCGTATCAGACAATGTCATCATACGCTTTGATTCACGTTCAGACGTTTCTGCCAACTTTCCCACTAAACCCACCAAATAGTTAACTTTGAACACTTTGACTTTGAAATCCATTTAGTTTTATACTGTGCTATTAAATTTTAGTTTCAAAGTTTTAAGATTTTAAAGTTTCTAAATGAAATATATTATGCCAACGAAAAAGTATAGAAACGTTAATATTTTCTGGCCGAATTACTACTCTATAGTTTTAAAATTTATTTGAAACTATCTTCAAAATTCGCTTCATTTTCTTATTGTAATTTTATTATATTAAAAATTTTAGAAGTATTTATAATAGTGAAAGTCTACAGAATAATGGGTGGATGGACAGATGGATATATAATTCATATTGTTTAATTATTATTACTTTGTGACACAACAGACGCTGTTTTGTATACCTATATTTAAAGAAAATAAAAATATAATACCTTAAAATTGATCGAAGCATTATTTTCTTTTGTCAAAAAAAAATATATGTTTGATTTAATTTAAAAAGAAGTTACTTAATTCGCTTGTATATTTTTGTTAATTGTTTTCATAAAAAAATCTATTTGAGTTAAGAAAATAAGGTAAAACTATCGATATAAATAAAAACTGGGAATATATATCACCTCACTAACTCAACAAGAATTCTGTCCAGCGGACCGATAATCCTTTTTTCCTAAGGAAATATGATTTATAGTTTTTACATAAATATCACGTCTCACGCATTTTTAATATCGTATTAAAGTATAACATGTATAGAACCCAGCTGTTTTAGTCTCGCCCTTTGATCTCTGGCATCTCCTCCCCCCTTGATTTTGTTTATGGCCGGATTAAAAGGGGATTTCCCTTTGATACTGTTTTTTACTTAGATCGTGGTAAGGGATACTTATATCCGACAAGTTGTTTAATATAGTATATGAAAATGTAAGGCTTCGCTGCGGGCAAGCTTTTAGCGTGAGACGGGTTGAGACTTTGTGCTATTTATTGGGATTTAAATTCTTCACTTCACAAACTATTTGTATTACAATATGACCCGGGACTATATAATGGCAAGAAAATCGACCTAGTAAGGTATACTAGAGAGAGATATACTAGCTAGATGTTTTTTTCTACCAAGGTTAAATATACGAAACGTATCTTCATTGCGGGTGTCGTCAGCCATGATTAAGGATATGATATGCAGATTATATCAACGCAAGGGAAGGAAAAATTGATATGGAACTATTTCTATGACCGTCTGATCAGATTGGTATAGAAGTAAATTTTTCATCCATTTTAGAAAAGGCCCGAGCTTAACGTACTTCGGTCGAGAAGAAGAATAGACTAGTCTTTATATTGATTCTAGAAAGCATAAACCTAGAAACCCACAAAATTAAAATTGTACACTAAGTTAGAAAATCCCTTTTTTTATCAGGCTAGGCTTAGGCTTTCTAATGTGAATATATAATTCATTACCTTCAACTCAGCGCATATACATCCCACTATTGGGCTCGAGCCTCCTCTAGGAATGAAGGAAAACCGACCTAATACTGCGCTGATCGAATGGGTTAGTATGCGGTTTTATTTCTAGTTTTCTTTTTCTTAATTCTCACATTATATAATTCTTCCATACTGTTAAGATGGATGTGTGGCCTGACAAGAATGGATAAGGTAAGAAATGAGTATATAAGAGGAAGTTTGAAAGTGGCGCCAGTGACGGAAAAGTTGAAAAGTGAACGCCTGACTTGGTATGGACATGTGATGAGACGGGATGAATGTAATGTTGGGAGAAGAGTTTTAAGTATGAATGTTGAAGGCTTTAGGGGTAAGGGAAGACCGAAGAAAAGATGGATGGATTGCGTGAAGCATGATATGAATGGAAAGGGAGTGAACGCAGAGATGACATTGGATAGTATTGAGTCGAAGAAAAGGACATATTGCGTCGACCCCAAGTAGTTAGGATAACAGCAGGGTAATGATATATGACTGAACTAAATTGTATGTTTACTAATATTATAATGTAAGGAAAGGTTGTTTATTAATGAAATCTTATAACATCACATCTTAATACGGCTAGCGCTGTGAGTTAGAGTGAGAGAGAAGGAGCCTGCCTACCGCTATCGTATGCATAAGAGAAAGGCAGGCCATACAGAATAACGAAGCGGTTTATCCTCGTATAAGAAGTTATCACTTTTGAAGTGATAACAATTATCTATACATATAATAAAAATGTAACGGATCGCTGTCTGTACATGGAAGATATATGAGAAAAAATATTACTGGGACCTTTATCAACACTAATAGAACCCAAAACAATGATTTTTAAAATTTTTGTCTGTTTATCTGTTTGTCTGTGTGTTTGTGCACGCTAATCTCAGAAACGGCTTATCCAATTTAGACACGGTTTTCACTAATATATTGTGGTAAACTTCACCTAACATTTAGGCTTTATTTTATGTCAATTGGTTTATAAATAAAAATGTTATGTCAATTTAAAAAATGTTCGGAGAAAAAATCTTTATCAATTCTTTTCAAATTACGTACAAATATTCTCCAGTAAAAATATATAAACACGTGTTTCAGCATTTGTTGATTTTCACCCTCTGGGGGTAAAAATTAAGCCTGCAAAAAGCGGGTTGTACGACTCATTAAATCATTAGCGCCAAGCCGATATTATTGAAGCTGCCAACTTGAAATGTTGACAGTGGTTTCTTTATATGACGTAGAGATTTACTAAGAAAGGATTTTACGAAATTATACCCCTAAGGGGGTCGAGCAGAGTGGCAAAGTTTGTATGGGGAGAAAAAATCTTTTTTGATTCTTTTCAAATTATGAGTCGAATCAAATATTCTAGGGTAATATCCGACATTTGTCAATTTTCACCCTCTGGTTATGTAAATTAGGCCTGTGAAACGGGTTGATCGACTCATTACCGCCAAGCCGAAACTATTAAAGCTAGAAACATTAAATTTTGAAGCACTTTTTTATTTATGACATAGAGATTCAATATGAAAGGATTTTATTAATTCCGCCCCTAAGGGGGAGTAACAAAGTAGTAAAGTGTGTATGGGGAGAAAATTTCCTTATCGATTCTTTTCAAATTACGTACAAATATTCTTCGGTAAAAATAAATAAACACGTGTTTCTCTCCCCTCTCCATCAACCCCGCACTAGTGCCTTTGTGGCGACCAGTGCCGACGTGAGAGCTCACACGATACACATAGTGGGCGGCAATAGGTTCTTGCCTAATGGTTTAAGATACAGGTTAAGTTTAGCTTCAAAAATGTTCACTCTATAACTCAAATAATAAATCATATCTAACGAGGTCGCAACTCTGCTGGTGGAACAAAACAGTCAAATAAATGGTGGCGATAATTATATTTTTATCCCATGTAAATAGTATATTAATGGCAATATAATTTGTACCACCTTTTTCTTTAGTGACCGGCTATGGTATATAAACACACGCGCGCCGTACACGTACATCTACGTTATGCGGGCGGGCCACCGCAACCGGGTATCATCTCGAGTCGAAGCCCTCATGCAGTGAACCTCAATACAGATGCTTACGCTTGCGCCGCCCAAAGCACCGACGATAGAAAGTGTCAAACTAGAGTATTTTCTCTCGAACCCACCCAATTGTCTAATTCCGTTAGACAATTAACTCGCAGAAGGCAGCGACCGCATCCCAGTTTCTGACGCTGTTGATTATCGTCCTAGCGACAAACCTTCAACACCTTGCATTGCTTTTTCTATTTAATTCTGTCAGAGATGACTTCTGCGTGGACGAAGTCGCGGGCAAAAGCTAGTTATTAATATTTTTGTGAATTTATAGGTATAGGTACGATACAGGTATATAGGTATTACCTATCATATAATAACCTCATCGACCCCATAAATACAAATGATTATACCGTTAGCGCGATCGATCTGTATCGGTTTTAAAATCGTATTTCATTAACTTTCAAACACACAGCGTCACTATTAAACGTCTATATATAAAACCCTTTGGATGTTTCGCTATTTATAAGCAGTGCTTCAATATAAACCGATATTTGTTGTAGGGTTATTAACGTGATCAATGGCTTGAAATTATTTGTTTGCGTGTAGCATGTATAATGCCAATTTTTGTCCATTTTTTTGTAAGTTTTTTGACAGTCGATAATGCCGTTGTGTTTGATATGAAAAATATCAGAAGAGGATAATTTATAATAAAATACAGTGCTATCATCATTATTATCGTCATTTCAGTTCTTATGAGTTCCACTGTTCCATGTGGTGACGGAGGAAGAATACAATTCACCACTCCTATTTTACCCGTGGGTGATCGTAAGAGACGACTAAGGGATATAAAACGCATATAACATCTGGGGATTAACATTATGGGCGGTCCCGAGTTCAGCAGTGGGCCATACGTAAGCTAAAATAATGATGATGAGTTCCACTGGGCTGGTCTTGACCTTCTTTCACATTAGGAATGAAATTGATCTACTACACCACGCAAATTAGACGAGTTGGTTTGGGTTTTATTACGAGTTTTCCTTCTCTCGCGTAGACGCTATATTAATAGTACTAGCTTCCGCCCGCGACTTCGTCCGCGTGGAATAGGTACTTTGGGCTAACGTTAACTTCAACTCGCGAATTCGTTTACGTAAAAGGTGGAAATATTTTAAATAATACATAAATTAAGGTACATATACAATACATTTACGCCTATTTTCGATTACGCATACTTTTAATGTGTATGACCTCGCATTGTGGTAGCGGCTACGAATATTACCAATCCTCACTTTGCTCGTGGATGTCGTAAAAGACGACTTAGAGCCTTAGAACGACATGGGCCAACTCCATCTGATGCCGTTTGGTCAACAATTATATTCTCAAAGAGGGTTGACGTCTGGCAGGCGGCCGGTCATAAAACTATTGCCAATAACTTTTACAATATGTACTATGAATGAAGAGTACTTATTGTATGGACCCCAAGTGATTGGGATAAGAGTAGGAGAATGATGACCTCTCGTAAACAAATCTCCAATTTGTTCCAGAAAAGTATGACGTGGTCTTCCCCTTGTATTCATCGCATTCATGATTGCTTTATATGTTTGCTTCGTCAACCTCTGCCACTCATTCTTTCTTCCGCTTCGTGTCCAACCCACCTCAGCATACCAGCGCTCTTTTATAATATTATACCTAATTTTATCTTTCAGATTTACATCACACACGTTACGAAGAGCTGTCACCTCTACAGCATTTATTCTACTTTCATGTCTCCCCCGCCAAATCTAACTTTCACTGCCATACATGAGGGCAGGCACTAATACTTCCTATACTCATTATTATTATTTAGGATGTGTAAAGCCGACGGAAGGTGTGTGTATGTAGAAGTACTTTGAAATAACATTAGTTTGAGTTTTTTTTTAATATAAGATTATAAGATCCAGTATTTTTATCGTAAATGCGCGCCCAGTACTTGATCATTATTTTGCTGCGATGTTATTTTTAAACTGCGATATTTCTTAAGATATTCATTGAAATCAAATAATGTAAAGTGCAATTTTGTTTTAAATTTAAATACTTGTGATGAATAACTCATTTATTTGGATAAGGATTAATATCATGTTTATAAAAACACCTTCGAAAATATCACATTATTTTAAAACAAATTTGATTAGTATAAAAAAAGTTATAGTGAGCCAATCTTAAAAGATAGACATATGCTCTCGCGAACTTTTATTTAGAACTTTGAAAGGGGAACAATTATGTAGTACATAATTTTCACGCAACTTTAACCGTTTACGCAGCGAAAGCTCTTAAAAGGAAACAAAAACCCGATTTTGAAACATTCTTCATTATTGCTCTGCTCCTATTAGTCTTAGCGTGATGATATATGCCTATAGCCTTCCTCGATAAATGAGCTATTTAACACTGAAAGAATTTTTCAAATCGGACCGGTAGTTCCTGAGATTAGCGCGTTCAAACAAACAAACAAACAAACAAACAAACAAACTCTTCAGCTTTATAATATTAGTATAGATATAATATGTGTTACTAAAAGAAAATTATAATCAAATAGGACGATATAGATTTTTTTTATTTAGTTTTACGAATATATGGTTAGATTTTTGAAATAATTATGTAGAATAGAACATTTAAATTATCAAATATTTGCATCACAAGTCACAAGAATACAATTAAAGAACCCAAATTAAAATCTTCAGTGACTCCCACAAATAATTGTTGTCCAAATTATTTAGACAATCCCTTGTGAGTCGCTAATGAGCTAATCTCACACTCACACATTGTTCTGAACAATAATTTATTGTTTGCACAAAATATTGTCTTACATCGGGTATCGATTCCGCGACACTTAGGCATGGCATGCCTGTTTCTTAACTACAACGATACTCTGTACGAAAATCTTCTTAAAGCCCAAAATTTTATCAATGTTTTGAGCTAACTGTTTCGTGGCACCCCTAACATTTCATAGCTGTTAAAGCCCAAAATAACGGCACTCGAGTTTCGTTGCAGACTTATAAAGTTCATTGCATCCACTCAGCAGATAAGTCAATGCTGTACATCCTCCCTGTGTTGTGTTATAAATAAAAAAAACAATATTGTGATCATCTCTACATGATGGAGCTTTCGAGATTAATCGATATACTTTATGAATACATGTCCGGTTATAAATAATAAGGGCGCGTTAATATTTAAACTCTTTCGTGAAGTTAAGCTATTTTTAAGTATTTTATCGTTTTTGTATTTAAAGTTTTGAAAAGTTTTCAGCGTGCATAGTCATGAAAGAATCAACGCTGTATAATACCTAAAAATAAATTTAAAAAAAAAATACCGTATCATTAGAATTTTTTCGTATAAGATTCTTTATAATAGTCTGAAGTAAGACATAGATTTTTATGTCATTAGGGTCCTTGTAAACAAACAAACAAAAAGGGGGACACAAACAAAATTAACTATTACAAATTTCGAATCGATAATTATGGTTTTGGATGGTAATCGAACGGACGCGGACTATTAAATCACTGGTTAAATTCATCCGTACAGATAAGATAAGATTATCCATCACTTAAACTCATAAAACTATTTAATTTATTCTGTTCAACCCATATACACTTGTATATTCATTATTATTATATTAATTTAAATATAAATTTTATTATAACATAACGAAAAATACGAAGAAAGAAGATAAGAATAAGGTTAAAAGATAAGAAAGATGAAGTAAAAATAGCATCTCATTTAGAGGAATAAATCAGAATAAACACTTATCAGTCTCACAAAAACATGTTCTATGCGGAAATCAAATCTAGAAAAGTGGTGAAGTAGATGCATATTTATCTGCACCGGTCTTTATTACAAAATAATAATAACCTTTAAAAGATCTAATTACCCAGATAATAATATACCTACTTGATAATCAAAGTTATAATAATATATCTCTATATAATAATATATGTTTAAAATTATAATGATATATTAAGATATACCTATATATTATAATGATATACTATCGCTGTGTGATAGCGGCTACGAATACTACCAACCCTCACTTTGCTCGTAGATGTCGTAAAAGACGACTAAGAGCCTTATAACAACCTGGGCCAACTCCATCTGATGCCGTTTGGTCAACAATTACATTCCCAAGGAGTGTTGTCGTCTGGCAGGCGGCCGGTTATAAATCTATTGCCAATAACTTATACAATATGTACTATGAAAGAAGAGTACACATTGTATCGACCCCAAGTAATTGGGATAAGAGTAGGAGAATAATGATATTAGAATTTACACTAACGTTTGATTCAAATAAATTCAACTGATTTAAGATTAAACATACAAATTTCAAAACGTACAAACTGTTATATATGTAGTATAACTAGAAATATATATATTACTGGGGTAAATATCAGATATCATTAAGAAAATTACATTTATTTACACACACAATTACATTTTGTAAACTCATCGTGAATACAATAGTTCAGTATTTATTCAACATAATTAATATCATTTGAATGAGTAAACAAATTTTATATTAAGTCTAGTAATTATTTTTTTTATCCATCCATCGGTTTATCCGTACTCCACTGTTGGACTTATGCCTCGCTATTAAGATTATAATATTCACGTTTAGCAGGCTTGCGTCGCGTGTACCGTTTTAAGGCTCCCAAGAGAGTACTGATATCAATACTTTTGGTGTTTCCTCACCATTCTTTTATGATTCATACATACATACATACATACATACATACATATCATCACGCCATATCCCTTGCAGGGTAGGCAGAGAGAACAGAGTGCCAGAGAACTCTATCTCTGCATACTTCACTCGCTTCCTCAACATTCATAATTCTCTTCATACACGCTCGCCGGTTTCGGAGACTCTTGACTCCACCTTCCTTCAGTACATGACCGATCTGGTCTAGGTAGGTTAGTCTCGGTCTCCCTCGGTACCTACATCCTTCCACTTTCGCATTGTATATCTTCTTAACCAGGCGTTCGTTCAGCATTCTTTCCACATGTCCGAACCATCGGAGCATTCCCTTTCGCATCTTTACACCAATACTCTCTTTCATACCTACTCGCTCTCTTACGTCGTCGTTACGAATGCGGTCGGTCAGCCTAACTCCACAGATTTTCCGCAGAGATCGCATTTCGACCGCATTAATTTTACTATCATACTCTTTTCTGCATACCCAACTCTCGCTTCCATACAGTAATGTTGGAACAAGCACTGCGTTATGTATTGCTACACGTGCCTTCTGGCTGAGGTGGTGGCTGCCGAGAAGTTGCCCCAACGCTCCGTTCACTCTATTTCCCGCATTCACTCTTCGCTCTATATCAGTGGTGTACCTTCCATCTCGGCTAAATCCACATCCAAGATATACAAATTCATCCACTTGCTCTAGTACATCATTACCTATTGTTACTCTTACATCTGTTCTGGTTTTATCTCTTTCAAAGACCATTATTTTGGTTTTGCTCACATTCACGCGTAGACCCCTTTTCTTACAATCTTCTGTCATTGTGTCGACTAGGGTCTGCAGGTCAATCGCTGACTGTGCCAGCAGGACTGCATCATCTGCATAAAGCAGAGCAGTGACCACTGAGTCGCCCATCTGGACTCCCACATTCATATCGTTCAACCTTTGGAGACATTTATCCAGATATATGATAAACAGCCTGGCTGACAGAACGCACCCCTGCTTAACGCCGATATTGACGTCAAACCAAGGCGACATTCCATCATCCAGCTGCACACAGGCTCTACAGCCCATGTAACTGGACTGCACAGCCTGTAGCAGTTTACCGTTAATACCATACTCCGGTAAAATGTCCCAAAGTTCCTTTCGTACAACCGTGTCAAATGCTCTCTCCAGATCCACAAAACTGCAGAAAACCCTCTGACCTAGAGCCAGATGCTTCTCCACAATGTTGCGCAGAGAGAACACTTGATCCATGCATCCCCTTCCACTCCTGAAACCTCCTTGTATCTCACACAGTAAACCATCGGACACCATCCTCATTCTCCTTTCAATAATTTTTCCATACACTTTTGCTGCCAAACTGGTCAAGCTTATGGCTCTGTAATTTGCGCAGTCATAACGTGAACCCTTGTTTTTAAACAAAGGCACGATGACTGCGCTATTCCAGTCCCTGGGAACCATTCCCGAGCTCCAACATAAATTGAGGAGCAACAGGAACGCCTCCCAGACACAAGAGCCACCAAGCCTGATCATCTCGGCAGACACCATATCAATGCCCGCTGCCTTACCATTTTTCAAACTTCTTATCGCCCATTCAACTTCATCCATACTGATGCCATCGGAGGACGCCGTTGTCGAATGTTGATCTACTAAACCACATCCAACACCGGCGCCAACCGTAGCATCCGCATACATATCGCCAAAATATTCACTCCATCGGCTTAACACGTCTTGTGTTTGTGTAAGAATGTCTCCACCTTTAGACCTTATTTTATTCATTCTGAAGGCTGACCAACCACCCCGAGACTTCTTCCCCTCCCTCCAAAAGAGTTTGGTGTTACCCTCGAAGTTTTTAGTCAGCCTGTCTTCTGCACTCATACTTGCTCTATCACGTTTCTCTTTCACTAAGGCCTTGGTGTCATTCTTACATTGCCGATATATTTCTTTCTTCTGTTCAGTCATACTGTCATTCAGATTCAAAGAAGAGACATAGTCCAGCCACGCTTTCTTCTTTTGCTTTACGGAAGCTGCCACTTCCGCATCCCACCATGCATCACCATTTGTTTTTCTATGCTTCTTTGAACTTCCACATACTTCTTTCGCTGTATCTACCATACTCTCTTTCAATACTCTCCAGCATTCTTCAATGTCCGATTGCGGCTGGCTTGCCATCGTCAGCCGTTCTCGGACACCCTCTGCATACTTTTCTCTTACACACTCTTCTTGCTTTCATTCTTTTATGATTCAGATGAAATATAAGGAGCATTAACACATTTTAATCTTAACCTGTCACCAGAAGATGATAGAAATAATAATAATAATAAAAAAAGAATCTAATAAAAAAATTTAATAAGATTTTCGAAAAAGCTGCTACAAATACTACCAGCCTTTACATTGCTCGTGAATATCGTAAAATATGACTAAGTGTTTTATCGATTTGCGCTAACTATGTCTGATGCTGTTTGGCCAATAATTATATTCCCAAGGCGCGTTGACATTAGGCAGACCAATCATAAAACTATTGCCATTTTTTTTACTGTAAGTGCGATAGAGGAGGAGCTACATATTTCTTCGACCTCAAGTAATTGGGTTCAAAATAGAATGATGAAGACGACGTGAATAGATTTATCTTAGTCTGATATGGGCATTATATAAATAATTTTTGAATATTTCATATACATAAAACAAAGAATTTAAAGTATAAAGCTTTATTAAAAAGTTTCGTAAGCACACAAAGTCAATTTATTGTAATATTTAAGTTTAAAACAACTTTCTAAGCTTTCGAATGTTGATTTTCCGTTTAATGAAGGAGTCGACAACAAAATAAATCGTCCTCGAGTTTATATCGTTACACACGCACAACGAACGAACGCGGAGATGTGACGAGATGTGGGAAGCTGTGCCGAATCAAAACAGAGAGTGCGTCGGTGCAGAGTTGTAGTATAGGACGTAATGCAAGCGTCGAGGCGCCAGTCGACCGGCGGACGCCGCGAGCGACGCACGGCGCGCCATGTGACGCGCTGCCGGCCCAGGCCGCCATGACCGAGGGGGCGGCCAGGCCGCGGCCTCCGCCGCCCCGCAAGCCAGACTCGCTGGCTTTAGGCTGGCCCCGCTGGGACGATCCGCCACCGCCCGCGCCCGATACCCGTCAGCAACCGAAACCGCTCAAAGACTTCGACGGTTTCAGTCCGTATACCCCGCCGAATCCGATACACGCGGAACGTCGGCCACGTAGACCGACTAGTGCTATTTCCCCTCGGCCTATGGTAAACCATCTCGCTCGGAGACCGCATTCCATTAGCGTTATCGATGATGAATGGGGTCCTGTACCATTATTGGCGCCGGTGCCGCGTCGGCCGCGGCCCGGCGTTCCGCCGCTGTCCACATTGCCACGTGCCACACTGTTACCGTCCTCGAGGAGTGATTACCAGTTACAAAGGCCGGCTATCATGACGAACGGTTACGGCGCCGTCCCGCCGTCTACATCTCGCCGTCTATCACTACCCGGTGGTGTTAGTAACCCGCCAAAAACATCGGCAACCTTTCACGGTTTATCGGGTCTAGTGGGGCCGTATCCCACATTGGGAACCCCGGGAACTCCTAGCACGCCGGCGGCCGTGCGAGAAGCTGTACGACATCTTCTCATGCAACCTCGCAATGGTTTTCCTATCATGGATCAGAAGTTGTCATTATTTATTGAGATCCTGGACGCTCAGGAGCGCTTCTCACAGGTATGCCAGGCAAGTGTTTTAAACAATATTAATACATACATTAATTATAATAAGTTCCAAACTAATCTTATTTATTTAGTTTCATAATAAAACTTTAGACGTTTTGATTAAAATTCAGATAAATAAATAAACACTAAGACGAGAGAAAGACAAATAAAGATCGAAGACAATTAATCGTCCGCAATATTCTATTCATCAGTTATTAGTGTCAACTATAAACACAGATTTCTTCTATGGGAGTCATGGCATAACTGCAACACTTGTTAGACGATCTGCCAGACTACTGACCATTCCTTTAATGATCTACCAATCGATTTTCATCATAGTATTAAACCAACACCATACGAAGTATTAATAAAATTTTATGTAAAAACATTATCCAGTCCATAGCGTAAGGTTCAAGTCCATATTTAAATGTAATTGATAACTTAAAAGTACTTTTACCTTTTGTCATAACTCATATATGTTCATAGCGTATTAAATCAACCCCGTGAAAGCATTAACCGAATGAAATATTACACGGACTCAAGTTTAAAACGTAATTGTTAAGATAATAGTGTTCACGTCATCCCATCAAATCAGGCAATTGAGGGCGCTGTTAGATCGTCGAAAAATTAATTATTAGAATATTAATTAAAACGATTAAAACGAGCTTTCGATTTTAAGATACGACGCGAATTTAGGACTTATTGGCTGTGACTTAAGTTCATAAATAACTAGAGAAGTTCACGGCTATTCCAATCGTGTGGTCGGCTGTCTGATCTAATATTTATATAACGCCTCGATTGTAGTACTTTGTGAATTACTATCTTGCGATATATATAATAGGCCGTTTAGGCGATTATAAAACGGTTTTGTTTAAGAGTTATTCTATACTTATAATAGTTCTATTATAAAATATAAAATCTATTGCCAAAACTACTAAAATATGTCGGCAAATAGTTCTATATTTAGTTTTTATTTATGGCAATTATATTTATGTGTATTTATTTATATTTCAAGCACATTGTCTAATAGGTAATGCTTATAAAATAATTCTATAATATTATATTTCTGAGAACAAAGTATTTTCCTCCCTTAATTTTGTGGGGGAGTTGAGAAAATTGACTAAGAGATCGTTATGGAAAATGGGCAGTGTAGTGATTATAGCAATTATCATGATCTTAGCTCATATAGGTTCCACTGCTGAGCTCCAACCGCCTTCATGTTAGGAGTAAAATCGATCTACGAGGCTCGTTAGATGGATTGGTGTATAAGGGTTTTATTTTGAGTTTGCCTTCTTCTGCATTTACGTTATATGCATATTATCTCTCTATTATTTTATCTCCGATAGTGGTTTTTAATAGATTGCTGAATGAAATAGATGGCGAGTGTAGTAAACACCAGATATAACTTAACGCTTGCTAATAAATTATCTCTACACAGATCGTGTTATTATTGAATTGACCTATTACATATTATATCGTAGGTTCGATTTCCAGGCACTACGACTTTTAATAAGATCCTTGAGCTGCTGCTCATAACCCTAAAATCTATGTCGGTAAAATCATATAAAAGTTATGGTCATAAATGTTTATTTATTCCTTGAAAAATACCTTTTTTTAAATTGGGACCAGTCTCACATTGCCAAAACTGTAACAACACCTGTAAGCTAGAATCCCTCCATCGTTTCCTTAAATATGCTCAATCCTAAACAGCAGCTGAAATGCTCTTCTGAGAAACTTATAATGATTTTTAAAGTTTACGGCGAGTATTAAACATTTGAAATAAAATTATTTTTACGGATTTTATACCGTGTGTATTTCGTTTTTCAATGTTTTTTATCGAATGAGATTTTATTTATATATCTATCTCGTGTAAATAGAATAAAATTGTTTATCATTCAATTATTTACATTATAAATGCGAGAAGGATGTATATCTCATTCTTTTCAAGTACAATTTGAACATAGAAAGACTTTAATGTGACAACTCAAATAACAACAACTCAAACAACGACAAATACGCATAAGTTCGTGATGTAATTTGAGCTTTTTTTCTTTTCTTATTTTTTTTAAGCTTTGCTTGGGCTGAAAATAAGTTTGGCTTGGGCTGAAAATCAACGGCTGGGGTACACCTGTATTCCCAGCCATAAGTTGGGCCCAATACCGTTTTGTTTTTACTTTTTCTTACTTCTCTATTATTTTTTTAAATTTTTATAATAATATTTTCTTTCTTCTTTCTACTTCTTTTCATCACATAAAAAGCTTATAGATCACATGTTCAAATCATCCTATTTCTATAAAATATTTCCAAAAAATACCCCCTTTTATCTAAAGGAGGATTCGTACCAACGACCTTCCGTTCAGCAGTCTGCTTCATACCGTATAACTAACAAGTCATTCAACTAACTTACCCTTCACATTGTCTATAATGTTTAAAATGTTTAATTGAACAACACACGAGACGAGACGGAGTTCGTGTCACATGTCTGAATTAACAGTTTGAAGTTTTAAAAGCATCCTGGGAATGGAATTAGGAAAGAAAATGTTTTGTTGTGCGAAACTTATTACGTATGAACTTGTTACGTGTATTGAGTTCGTTGAGTGCTAAGTTTTAATTGTGATACGAACAACATGTTCATATATTATGTATATAAATATATATGATAGGAGATGAGTAAATATATACATATGTACAAAATATCTCCCCGCAGCTTCGTTAGCGTAAATTAATTACACTTTTTAAATTTTAAAATCTTGTGTCTTCATAAAATAATATGAGTTGTTTATTTGGTTAATAATAATTTTAATATGAATTTATTATTACGACAATTGTTGTCATAACAACGCATTATCATTTTTGTTGTTAGTATTTATTACGGATTCGTTAACATATATGGTTACAGCTCGTCTTTTATGTTGGAGCGATATGTTTTATAACTGTTCCATAAACACGGTGAAATAATAGAATTACTAATATCTCAGTTCTAGTTTCTCAGATTCAGACAGAGCGTTCAATCAAAATAAATTCTTCTTCTGTGTGGTAAGCTGATATTAATACTACCAACGCTTACATTTCAACTGGGTACAGTAAAAGACATTTTAGAGTGCTACTTAGACCTGAGCCAACTCCACTCGATGCCATCTGGTTAATAATTACTTTCTCTAGAAGCATTGATGGCAGCTGCCCCACGGCGTTAGTACATAATAAATGGTATTAGTTTTTTTCAATAGAGAACAGTATTTTATCATCACCAACGTCATTAACGTCATCTTAGCTCATATACGTTCCACTGCGGCTCTCGAGCCTCCTAAATAATAAGAGAAAAAATTATCTACTATTATACGCTGAGCAGACCTGTTGGTAAAGGGTTTTGTTTTGTTGTCCTCTTGCATAAATGTTATATCCATATTATATTTATTAGCCGTCTTTTGCGACACTCATCGGAAAAATAGAGTTGGTGAATTGTATTCTAACTAACCCAATGGATAATACTTCTACCTAGATTAAAGGTACCCTATAATCTTTTCTGTATTCTTGATGATATGTGTGTGAAATATCAAATCACCCATTTTAATAGTCGAGCTGTGAAAACGTAACAAACAAATTAACAATTTTTATACTTTCTCTCTCTTTCTTCATCTTTATATTCTTATTAGCATGCCCATCAGATTGTTTTCTGTACAAATAAAAAAATAGAAATCAATTCCAGTGCCACCAATTCTTTTTGTTTTATTTTCTATTTCAGTAGGTTATGGTTTAAACACTCTCTACTTATTTGGTAGAGTAACGTGCGGCCCCATAACCCATCGTGTTATCTGCCCATCGTAATTAGGCAGACGACTGGTACCGTTTCCTTGTCATCCATGGTCGCCCTAGAGCCACTTATCTGCAGTAATTGTAAATTTAAACAATTTTGGAATTCATCTAAAATCACCAAAAGATTATTAACATTGGCTTGGCCAGCACTTTAGTAGGCATTTACACGTATACAATAATTAATTACATATATGAGGATTAGGATAATGTGAGGGTAGGTTTGTGTCTTTAATATATTATTGATGGTATAATAGTTACAAGGTCTATATATATACACGTTACGAGTTGGACTGGTCTATTCGTAGCCTGTCTCTGTATACATTATGTTGAAAGTAATAACGACAAAATATTGAGAGCCATTTCAGTAAAGTGCTTTTATTTATATTTTGGAGAACATTTTAGCTACGTTTAGTGAATTAAGGCGTGAAAGAAGGTTATTAAATGAAAAATTTGTTCCTCTTTTTTTATTTCTAGATGAGTTGTATGTTAATGGTTATTTGAATTAAATGAAAAATGTTTATGGTAAAGTTTTCGTTTTTTTTATTGCTTATAGTGGCAAACGAACAAGCAGTATACCTGATGGTAAGTTTCACTGCCGCCCATGGACCCCTGCTATACCAAGCGTATAGCTAGGCCGCTGCCTACCATTACAATCCCAAAATGGGTATGGTGACCCAACTCAAGTCTGTTCTCTCTTCTTCTTGGGAATAAATCATACTCTCTTTTTACTTTTTTAATTATATATAAATAGATAAAGAATAAACATAAACTATCATATTAAATTTGATTGGTAAATAATGAAAATGCTTCTTTGTAATATGAAATTTTCATTTCTAGTGTGTAATTACGACACAGATTATTTCATTTTTTTTAATAAACAACTACATTTAGAAAATAAATAAAATATATTTACTGTATATATTTTAAAAAAGCAATTATCTTATTGATTGGTTCTTCGAGTATTAGTTCTGGGCGTGTTAAAAAGGTGTTTAGATTTTTTATAGATTATCTCAAATTTCGATGATTTTCTCAAAAAATTCTTATCGGCAAGCGCTTATTGCGAACTGTGCTCGATTAGCGGCAAAAGACTTGGCTTTCTAGTACGTGAGATTGAGAATTATGTGATGAAATATTGGTATGTTGTAACCATTATCATATTTTATTCATACAATTTCATCATCCTCATGTCAGCCTATATAAGTTCCACTGTTGGGCACGAGCCTCTTCCGTAATGGGAGGGAAATTAACCTACTATCCCACCTTGATCAGACAGTGTTGGTATAGGATAGCTATGCATACATATGCATTTTATATCTCTTAGTCATCTCTTACGATCACCCACGGGTAAGGTAGTGGTGGATAGGGATGGTAAATTGTATTCTACCTCTGTCACCACACGCATAACTTATAAACTTTATTGTTCCAGTAGCTTTTGTTGTATAGATCCCATAAACATTTAATGTGACATTAGTAGTAATATTAACTTAGAATATATAAGTGCTCGCTGACTACGAAGACTCAGATACGAAGACTACGCGTAAAACGATCGCTAGTTGGTTATAAATTGAAACTCAAAAGGCTATCCATCCTATTTTATTCACACTCTCAGAAAATGACCGCTCTAATATTATAAAGGGGAACATTCTTTGTTGGGATCTAAACGTGAAAATGGTCTGCCTTTATCATCAATATTATAGTTTATAACTATACTCTTTGATATAAAAAGTCTTTACTTCGAGTTTTTATTATTAATAAATGTATATTATAAGAAGTCGCCTCTTTAAGATATTAATTTTATTGGCATCATAATAAAAATCTGCCGTTATATCTTCTACGTTGGGTGTCGTAAGAGAAGATGAACAGATTCGAGCAAAAAATATCATTGCAATAGGAAAACTTGAAATAAAATCCTATTCTAAATTGTCTTGCTAGCGTATAATAATAAGGTCTTTTTCATCTCTACTAATATTTATTTACATTGCTTATGATAGCAAACGAGCAAGCAAGTGACCTGATGGTTAGTGGTGTGACTCGCGGAGTTTTGCAATACCAAGGGCTATAGTTAGGTCGTTGTATACTTTGAAGAAGGTGCTATTCTTAAACTTCGTTTAAACAAGCACATGGCCTTTGCGTCTATTAAAATAATATAGGACGAAAAGAACAAATGAATCTACCTAACTGAGCTATTTATTTTAGGTAAACAAAGTGATGGACAAGTTTCATGATCGCATTCTTTACTGGAAACGGATATCTGAGGTGAAATGATTTTGCCGTCATGGGACTTTCACTTAGTCATTTGGATTTAACAAAAAAACTTGTGGTACTTTGGAGTCACGGCTCCTGTGTTTACGCCAGCCAGCTGTAGACTGCGCTTCCTTTTCCTGCTCCAAGAGCTTGACGCTCTGGAAGATTTTGGAGTTTTCTATAAAGTGCTGATGGATTGTATCCATAGCGCTGATTAATATGAATGCTTACAAAGATAGTCTGCGAATGCTTAAGTTAATTATTAGTCTGTCAAATCGTGACGCCATCAAATTAATACCTGAAATAATATTCGCACTTAACGAAAACATCAAAAAACCAAAGATGTAATACTTTTCAGCGGTTTCTAGTGGCGGTGATATTTCATATCGAAACAAAAGGCTCTTATAAAGCAGGTCGAGTGAAGGCTGACGCGAAATTCTGTCGACAAATGTCCGCCAGCCCACCTCGCTCTCACCATTATACTTTTGTAATTGAATTTGTGATTTGATAACCATAGGGATTGTTGGATTCTATTGAGGAGGTCAATTGTATAAATTATAATAAATTGAGGTTTTAAATGAACTACACTTGTGATAAAGGACTAACAATATTTCCTTTTTTTTGGGAGCCCAAATATTCCGTTATGTAAAAACCATACGAGTGGACAAATGCCCTCTTCTGGGAAACTCAAAACAATGAAATTTCACGTTGGAGTTTTTTTGACTCGTGTCTTGGTAGAAGTAGTCATTATGGTAAAATCAACCTCATAGGAGAGCTATGCCTGAAATGCTACTGTCTACGGAGCAAAATTGTTCCTGAAGAACTAACTTTTAATAACGAAAACCATTTAAAAATTATAGTTAATGAACAAAATATAGACTCAATTATTAAAATTCAGTTTTCAGTTCCGCACAATAACAAATAAGTTTGCCAATAAACTTCATAAAGCCATGGATTTAATATGATTCATAGAATAGTAGTCATGATTTTATATACCTCGACGGGCGTAGCAGTAAATCGTAGCTGCCGTAGTAGTAGCTACGCCGTAGCATGTGCTACGAATAGCCTATAACTATTTTACTCGGATTTGATGTATTTTGGATGTGGATACAGTTGTTACTGATATAATTATATTGCACTAGTTGTACCTGTAGTTCTGTATATGTTCATTGTACAGTCAATATTTGTATTACGTGTTCAATTACCGATAGAATTTGATGATTAGATTCACAAATAGTTATTGCAAGTTATATCATACATCTATTTATTTACGATGTATAATATTGAATATAGTTCTGGAAAAGTTTATAATTTTCACGTTTGGTTTAATAGACTATTAACTATTACACCCAGCAATAAAGAAATAATCCTTATATTGCGAGAGACTTTAGAAACATTCAAATTAAGGGACACAAATTACACCCAGACTTAGAACAAAATTTGTGGATCGCCCAAAATGTTGTTTTACATAGGAATTTAATCTGCGACACTGGCACAGTAGATTGATATGTTGTCCACTGCACCATCTGTGCAGCATTAAATAAACCCGTTTGAGCAATTTGTTGTGTATTTAAACTGAGATAGAGTAGCAGGAATATTTAATAGTTTCATTTTCTTTATTTACCTCTTTAGCGCTCTACGTATAAACATAACATAATAGGTGTTGCTAGTAGTATATATATATATATATATATATATATATATATATATATATATATATATATATACGGTTATTATATAATAGAATATTAAGTACAAGTAGTGCCTGAGAATTATGATTGTGACCCATTTTCACTTACGAGTCAAGTTTCCCTCCCGACTTTTCACTTTTCTTATTATTTAGATTATGTTATACGAAAAATATAAAATAATAACATATTACTGAAATATAATAATATAACAAAAGATTGGGTCTTGATGTAACAATAGGCCGAGGTAAATGGTACCTTTTTTAAATGAAAGAAAATAACTGAATCAGGGCTCTAGTGGGGTCACTGTCTGCCTCGTTAAAACGTTGTCGTGATTGTCCTATCTGATTGTTTGCTATTGTTGTAGAAATATAGAGAGAGATTTATTTTGTTTTGTCGTTGTAATGAAAGTAGTTAATATATGTTTTTGATGTAATGTTAAGAACAAAATTATAGACTTATTACCAATTCTGTAATATTTCGCAATATTGGGAATCATCGTCATCATTATCGACACGATTTCAATTCGTGTATATACTACTCTAAGCCTCGAGCTTTCTCCATAATGGAAGCTAAGTTAACAGGTTGGTGTAGGGGTTAATTAAAAAAAAGAATATACATTTCAGTAAATAAAAAAAAAGAGAAAAAATTGTCTTCTCTAAAGGTAACGTTCTCTAGTGGTAACGTTTAGTAGTGGCAAACACTGTTAATAACATCGTACCTCCATGTTTGGCCAATACATACATATGTACGTATTGCATGTTCACCGTAAAACGCACGCACTCACTAATTTTAACTTGAAACAAAATAGAAAAACTCACTACAGGCTATTAACGCGAAAACCTTTGAGTGCCGACGAGACGGTTACCATACGATACTAAGACTTCTACTATTCCATATATTTTCCGATTGGTAAAGGAGTAAGAATACAATAAACAATTTCAATTTTTACCAGTGGGTGTTTGTTGTAAAAGGAGATAAAGGAATATATGCAGATAATATGAATGTAAGAGAAGAAAAGCTCAATATAAAATTATATGCCAATATTTTTGACTAGCTTGGTATAGTAGGTCAATTTCCTTTCCTTAATGGAGAAGACTTGAGTCCAAGAATTCCACTCATGTTTATGGACTGAAATGAAAAGAAGACGAGATAAAACATAAAAAATGTATTAAAATCTTTTGCCGCCAATGGTTAATGCCCCTATAAAGCGTTCATCTATGCACATTAATTACTTCTTTTGTGTATGCATGTAGATCTTGTGACTGATCAGAGGCCGAATGTGGTGCTAATGGACTAATATTTTGAACCCATCACCGCACTGGAAATTGTTGCCTTCCCAATATAACTTAAATAATAGCTATATTTTTTAAAGTCTAAAATAATAATTATATTAGTTAAAGTCTGCAAAGTAAATAACTATTATTTATATTTGTTTCAAGCTGCAAAATAGCAAATTACATGCTTTTTAAAGTTTATATAAAAACTGTTATATTTATTAAAAAAAAAATAATAGTTATATTTGATAGAATATTAAAAATAAAGAGTTATTTATATTTGACAAAATATCCAAAACAGTTATATTTCTTAAACTCTGTGAAATAAGTTGTGCTTGTAACAGTCTTTAAAATAACAATAAAATGGTTATGGGACTTGAACCTGTATTGGAAATTAGTTTCCACCATTTTTAGCTATATTTTTTACATTGTGCTAACGATTATCGCATCGTAATTTATAATGATCACAGTCACTAATTGCAGCAGTCGGGGTCGCTATCTTCATATTTTCTTTGTTACGGAGATAAATAGACTCTTAGAATATTAAATATCTTAATATAGAAACAACTTCCTTAAATCTTTAGGAATACTTCGAGAGTCTAGATGTTGTATGGGCTGAGAGGTATGGAGACTATTATAGTATAGCAGCGAATTTCTTTCTCTTCTCGTCTTCTTTGCCAAAACAAATGCAATTATCCAGGCAAATCAAATAGCCTTTTAGCAGGCTAGATTGTCTGATGTAGTACCGTATCTGATGTAGTACCGTGTCTGCTGTAGTACCGCTTGCCTTCTCGTACAGTCGTGATGGTATTTGCTTAAATTTCTTAATGAGAGTAATGACTACCGATTGAATCTTATATTATCACCATGCAAATGTAAGTCTCTTAATCGTATTTTGACTGATAATAACATATAGATTATTAATATTATTTTGTATTAATATAATATTTTATTTTACTTACCGTGTGGTGACGGAGTAAGAATACTATTCACCACCCCATATCTTACCCGGGGGTGATCGTATGAGACGACTAAGGGATATAAAACGCATATAACATTATGCGAGAGAAGGCAAACTCGAAACAAATCTCTATGCCAACACGTCTGACCAATGCGGTATAGTAAGTTAATTTCCCTCCCATTACGGAGGAGGCCCGAGCCCCACAGTGGGACATTTATGGGCTGTGATGATGATGATGATAATATGTTATATATAGTATTATTATTTTGTATTATTTTTTATGTTCGACTCCATGGATGTTATAGTCTAAATAGTTACTTTATGTGCCCTTTCCTACACAGATCTTTGTTCTTAGAAATTTCTTTCTACAATCCACATGTCTAGTATAGGTATAATTCTGTTAATTATATTTTTATAAAAATTCTTCGTTAGATCAATATTTATTTCATGCCATGCGCAGGACAGGTAATAGCAATGGGCAATGTACGGCATGATGAAGGCAATAATCTATTATTGAAAAATATTCTGTAACAAATAACTGCCTGTAATACCATCTGTAGGGGCGTATAAAAAGTAAAAGGACTAAACCTTAATTCGAAAAATTAAGTCTATTTTATTTCGTATCATAAATTTAGTTTACTTTTAATAAATTTTAGTCCTCTTAGTGTGATCTTTACCATTTCAACGTTTTGTTTACTTAACAGCATCTATAAGATACATACATACATATCATCGCGCCCTTATCTTCACTCGCTTCCTCAACATTCATAATGCTCTTCATACACGCTCGCCGGTTTCGGAGACCTTTGACTCCACCTTCCTTCAGTACGTGACCAATCTGGTCTAGGTAGGTGAGTCTCGGTCTCCCCCGGTACCTACATCCTTCCATTTTGGCATTGTATATCTTCTTAACCAGAAGTTCGTTCGGCATTCTTTGCACATGCCCGAACTATCGGATCATTCCCTTTCGCATCTTCACACCAATACTCTCTTTCATACCTACTCGCTGTCTTACGTCGTCGTTGCGAATGCGGTCGGTCAGCCCAACTCTACAGATTTTTCGTAGAGATCGCAATTCGACCGCATTAATTTTACTTTCATGCTCTTTTCTGCATACCCAACTCTCACTTCCATATAGTAATGTTGGGACAAGCACTGCGTTATTTATTGCTACACGTGCCTTCTCGCTGAGGTGGTGGCTACCGAGAAGTTGTCCCAACGCTCCGTTCACTCTATTTCCCGCATTTACTCTTCGCTCTATATCAGTGGTGTACCTTCCATCTCGGCTAAATCCACACCCAAGATATACAAATACATCCACTTGCTCTAGTACATCATTACCTATTGTTACTATTACATCGGTTCTGGCTTCAATTCTATCAAAGACCATTATTTTGGTTTTGCTCATATTCATGCGTAGACCCCTTTTCTTACAATCTTCTGTCATTGTGTCGACTGCAGGTCAGTTGCTGACTATGCCAGCAGGACTGCATCATCTGCATATAGCAGAGCAGTGACCACTGAGTCGCCCATCTGGATTCCCACATTCATATCGTTCAACCTTCGGAGACATTTATCCAGATATATGATAAACAGCCTGGCTGACAGAACGCACCCCTGCTTAACGCCGGTATTGACGTCAAACCAAGGTGACATTCCATCATCCAGCCGCACACAGGCTCTACAGCCCATGTAACTGGACTTATTGAGGATAACTCATAAACTAATGGTCAAATTTTTATTCAGTTTGAATGGAACTACTTTGGCAGTATTATTAGCTTTGAAATAAAATAAGAATGATTAAAATTGGTTTATCTAAAAAAGTTTTGCATATAAATAAGAAAATACAGACAAATTGATAACCTCCTTTTTTTTAAGTCGGCTAAAAATAGAAATGAATTTCAACAACATAATAACGTCTTCATATTAAAATTCAATTATACCATTCCTCGTCCAGGATTCAAACCTCGGTACGTTTATTACATTCTTTTTGTACCATTTGTAACGTTTCTTTTAGTTTGAGTTAACTCATTTAAAGTGCAGCGAGAGCTAAATTAAAAATTATTCATTCACTGAGCCTTTTCTTTTCGTAAAAAATGTAAAAGAAATATGCTCGGGATTACTCCATGAGATAAAATCTGGTATAAGGAAACTCTTAGAAGAACTGGTAACCATTGCATCCCATAGTATATTGAAGTGGTATTAAGCAGACCACATCGTTTACTGACAACCAAAGGTGCTCCATGAGCGACCATTAATTAGGCTAGGTAGTGTCCATCCATTCACTAGTCTATTGACTTCCAAAAGAGCATAGATGTTCCCATGGAGGAAAATGTGATAATTATCATGTTTAGCAAATGGGTTGTGATCGCATTTGCTGTTAAATAACATGGACATATATAAACGGTGAGCTGAAAGTAAGCATATAAGCCACCACCCCATTTTCTGCTTGTAGGCGTTGTAAACAATGATTCAAGGATATGCAGATAACATTTTCGTAAGATAAGGAAAATTCCATATAAAATCTTCATCATCATTATCACAGGCCATATATGTCCCACTGTTGGGCTCGGGCCTCCTCTCTTATAGGAGGGAAATTAACCTATTATACCACGCTGGTCAGACGTGTTGGTTTAGGTTTTTGTATCGAGTTTTCCTTCTCTTGCATAGATGTCATATGCGTTTTATATTCCTTAATCGTCTCGTACGATCACCCACGGGTAAGATAGGGGATGGTGAATTGTATTCTTACTCCGTCACCACACGGTTAAATAAAATCTTATGTATAAAATAAAAAGACCTAATACTGCGCTAGTTTGATGTATTGGCCAATTACGCTCCCATGGTGAAGGAGACTCTAGAACAACAGTGGGTAAATGAATTCAAATATTAATGATAATCTCATAAGATACAAAAGAACCCATTATCTATCAAACCAATCAATTTGGCTGTTAAGTAAATAATCTTTACACATAAATTCTTAGTTTTACACATAAAATCTGTACGAACGATGTTTTTGTCTAAAATTTCACATTACACAGCCAAAACATACATTTGTTGCGAATGATTTTGAACGTATTAATTCGCATATGTGTTGAAATTACCTAACGTTTACAATTAATAATACTGATTTATAATTGTAGTAACCACGTTGATATATTGTCAACCAAATGCAACCAAATTAATAAATATAATATGTATGAGTTGTGGTGAAACTGTGGGTGGTGACGTCGGGTAAATACGAGTGAATATTGGGTATATGATTTATCTATATTATATTATTAATTTCTCTGGCATCAATCAAAGAATAATGTGATGTTGTGTTAATAATACGTAACTAGGTGTTACCTAAAATATATGTGCCAATAGTTAAAACAGAAATGAATCAGTAAAAAAAGTTTTCAATAAGTCAACTTTTGATTTTTTCTTTGAAATAAAACTATTTTTACAGATTCTATCGCCATTGTAGCGTTCATAGTCACGTGAGAACTGAGGTGTCTCACGTCCAGTAAGTCATCGTTATTACAGAGATTTATATCTACCCGCTTCAGTATCAGTTATTAAATTTTGACCTACATTATTAATATAAATTCATTGCTAGTTTTTATTTTTTACTTATGGTGGCAAACGAGCAAGCAGCACACCTGATGGTAAGTGTCACTGCTGCCCATAAACCTTTGCAATACCAGGGGTATAGCTTAGGCCGCTGCCTACATATAAAATCCATAACCCACCCTAGTTGTGCTTCCGGCTCTCTCGCTCACCGAACGAAGCGCAAAAGCACATTGCCATTACTTAGACGTCGGTCTTCTGCGAGAGTGTGGTACTATATATTTATATATAAAATTTTATTTTGTTTATAAGCAGCTTAATAGCTGCTTATAAATAAAATGAAATTAATAATATTAAACATATAATTTACGATAATTATTATATTGTGACAATTTAATTGTTTAAATACGAATAAAGCTATTATGCTACCATCGGATCGAAGTCGAGATCGATGTGGCTGCGCCACACTGAGAAAAATTAAAAATTAAATAGAAACGCAATAGAATTCATAAAAATGGTTTGATATTTTTAACTTGATTTTGATGATTGCAGACGAGAAAGTAGTATTATACCTGATGTTAAGTGAAATACAGCAAAACAAGGTGCACAACTAACTTGCGGCCAACCATGAGAAAAGTGCTCGTCTTAACTCGTTTAAAGAAGGCCATATCATGGCGCTAGGAAAAAAATACATTTAATATTTACAAAAAGTAGTCTCGATTTGTACACAATAATATTGCAAATGTACGTGAGAATTTACGCTTACGTCGAAAAATTCATATTTCTAATGTATGTCATGGTAATTTTTATGGAGAGTATGTTTAGAATACGAAAAGCTTATTTATATTACACAAGTGTCACAATGATCCATTACAATTTTTATTCTTACGTAATATATTTTTGAAAATACCGCATGGTTATATTTCCTTCAACTCGTGACTTTCCCCTCACGCGTATAGGTGTGATCCCGTTAGTCGTATATGGTGAATTTTTATATCGTCAATACATGAAACTTACAATCGTGTCTTTAGTATGATTTTGGAATTTTTATGTGTTATTAAAATACTTTTCGTGTGGTGACGGAGTAAGTTGTAATTTACCACGCAATATCACGTATAATATATATTTACACCGTCGAAACAAAACCCTTTACTAATACGTCTGCCCAGCGCGGTATAGCAGGTTGACTTACCTACCATAGTAAAGGAGGCTCGAGCCCTGGAGTGGGACGTATATGAAATGAATAAACTCTATAGTATGTAACTGACATGAATAAGAGAATATGAGCGCGACAGAATCAGGGATGAAGGTATCCCAAGTCATATAAAATTTAAAATTGATCCCAATTCTAGAATAATCTATCTTCGTAACATTTAGTTCAATCGTCAAATGTATTTATAAAACAGTTTTCTTTAATTCGGAACAAACGTTCGTAGGTGCTTTAATAACGATCGTGAAACAATACGCGTTGTATTTTCGTTTCAAATTGTACAAAGCGCGACATCAAAGAGCGCATTCCACCGATATCTTTATTCAACAAAACTAAAATACAATTGCAATATAAAAATTAAACCTTAAAGTCAACAACATAAGTATTTTTATTGAATTGCTATGGTATATATTTACAATTACGGGTGTCCCGCGTCTTGTCTGCCCTTAATTCCTTTGTAGGGATTGAATTAAAAAGTAAGACGAGTTCCTTGTGCGGTGTTCGGGTTTCATTAATACCAAGTAGATATTTATCTAATATATATTACCTACATATATATATATATATATATATATATATATATATATATATACATACATACATACCATCACGCCATGTCCCTTGCAGGCTAGGCAGAGAGCACAGATTGCCAGAGAACTCTATCCTTGCATACTTCACTCGCTTTCTCAACATTCATAATTCTCTTCATACACGCTCGCCGGTTTCGGAGACGCTTGACTCCACCTTCCTTCTGTACGTGACCAATCTGATCTAGGTGAGTGAGTCTCGGTCTCCCCCGGTATCTACATTCTTCCACTTTTGCACTTATAAATTATATATTTGTAAAATCCCTCGCAATATAAGACCTATTTCGTTAATACAGGATATTGACTTAAAAAGCAATATAAAAGAAACAAAATAAAAACGAAAATATTATAAATTAGTAACAAAATGGTGTTGAGCTCAACTTGTGGTCGAGGGTCAAGTCAGGGTTAGTAAAACACACCGGCTGTTGATTTTCAACTCAAGCCAATTATCATACATATTACTAGATTTAGGATTTGACTTGCTAGATTAATTATAAAAAATTAGTAACGTATCAAAAAATAAATATCACACGTGGAATTTTAACTCGGGGTGGGTTATTAACAATTCGTTCCAATTGCTGTTTCAATTCAGCCAGTGTGATGCTACATGTATATAACTATTTTTTTTAAATTAACTGATGATAATAATATTTTCTATTTGGTGATGAAGTAAGAATATAACACACCAACCCCTTATCTTACCGACTTACTCTAAAAGACGACTATGGAATATGTTATGAATATAATGTCTATGAAAAATAAGTAAATTGGTATAAGCATATGTTGGCCATCACGTCTGGCCGGTGTGGTATGAAAAGGCCATCTCCTTGTTATTATAGAGGAGGGTTGAACCTAACAAGGCATTATATGGTTTGATAAAAAAAAATAATTAGATTTTGATTTTGTTATACTTCTTTGAATTTTTAAATGATGACAGTGAAATTTTAAGATACGTGCGCAGCACTGTCACACAAAAGTAACAGGTCGAAGTTGGCCTCAAAACAGCTCATTAAGTCTCGAAATAAAGTTACCAACAAAATAGAAATAAAACCTCTTTCTATTTTCTACATTCACAACACATGTTTCAGTTTCATACAATATATGTGCTAATAAATTATATTCAGTAGTGATTTAAATTGAATATTTAGATTAATATATTTAGATTAATATTTATTTAAGATATACAATGCGAAATTGGAAGGATGTAGGTACCGAGGGAGACCGAGACTAA
Source organism: Lymantria monacha (assembly GCA_905163515.2). Classification (NCBI taxonomy): domain Eukaryota; kingdom Metazoa; phylum Arthropoda; class Insecta; order Lepidoptera; family Erebidae; genus Lymantria; species Lymantria monacha. The sequence continues at coordinate 655,178 of LR991103.1, forward strand.
CCTACCTAGACTAGATCGGTCATATACTGAAGGAAGGTGGAGTCAAGAGTCTCCGAAACCGGCGAGCGTGTATGAAGAGAATTATGAATGTTGAGAAAGCGAGTGAAGTATGCAGAGATAGAGTTCTCTGGCACTCTGTTCTCTCTGCCTACCCTGCAAGGGATATGGCGTGATGATATGTATGTATGTATGTATATTATTTACTATACGTAAATATTAGTGAAAAAAATCCAGTCCTTCTATTATTTTATTGTAATTATTAATTTGTAATTTATTTGCATGCAATTATTAACTATTTTTTAATGATGCCAAAAAAGTATAACTTCTCACGCTGCGTACATAAGTACACGCACCCATTTTTTTTACAATAAGTGTTATACTGACTTAAGCCTAAAAGTTAAACCTGTACGAGTTTAGAAAAAAAAATAAAGATATAAAACACTGACCTTTTTTTTTTTTTTTTTTTTTTTTTTTTTTTTTTTTTTTTTTTGTTATCGCTGAGGAAATGCTTTTGCGCACATCCCCCGCCAGTGATAGACGGGGGGGTGTGTGGGACTCGCCGGCCATGAGATTGACGGCCGGAATACCCACTAAAACCTAACAGCGGTCCCTTCCGCGCTTTTACGGGATGCCGGAGAGATCGTCTATTGACATTCTATCCCCGACACCCCTACGCTTAGCCATCTGGCCACGACCAGTCAGCCGTCAAGGCGGTGGGAGAAGGTGCGCGTAGCGGCGCCTCCCTCTCCCTGGTCGCCGCCGGCGGAGCGAGTTCGCAGACGCGAGTGCTTCGCGTTCCCGCTCCGCGGCCTCCTTTGCAGAGATGACTTCCTCGCAAAAGGAGGCCATCGACGTCCAGTACCTGTCGCTGTCAAGCATCTTGTTGATGACGGTCGACAACGACAGGTCCGCTCCTATGACCGCCGACAGGTCGTGGCGCTGAGGCCCCCAGGCGGGACATACTTCCAGGGTGTGACGCGCGTCATCAATTTGCGCGCCACACTCATGGCATCCAGGGGCCTCTTCACGTCTAATTCGGTGCAGGTACTTACCGAAGACCCCGTGTCCGGTAAGTACCTGCGTCATCCTGAATGACAGGTTGCCGTGCCCTCGTTTCATCCAGCGGTGAAGGTGGGGCGCTACCGCCTCAACGGTCCCCCGTCCTGCTACGGGGGACTCCAGTTCCTCCCTCCACCGCAGGACTACTGCCCTTCGAGCCGCTTCCTTCGCCCTACTCAGTCCCCTCGCGGTGACGCGTTCCCCATTCACCTGCGCCGCAGCGCGGAACTGGTAGACTTCCGCCTGTGCCCTGGCCTGAAGTGGCCAGGGTGGATCGCCCGCTAGCAGTGTGGCTGCAGTCCAGGATACTGTACGGTACCCCCTTATTGTCCTCACCGCCATGGCTCTCTGCGCCTTTCGCAATAAGGCCTTATTGGAGGCGGTGAGCGACTGCGTCCAAATCGGGGCACCGTACAGTGCCATAGACCGTAAAATGCCGGCGTAAAGCCGCCGGCAGGACGATCCAGGAATAAAACACTGACCTAATCGACTCAAATAAGTATTCTTTTTTTTTATAATCAGCTTATATATTTGTGATTTAAGCCTCACCATAGACGAGAAGCAAACTTTTTTTATGAAATGACATAAAACGAAGAACAAATTTAAAAATAATTTAGACGGCGGCGAAACATTTTTTTTTCTCGTAGTAAAAAAAATGTGTATACGGACGTAATGATGCGTCCAACGATTCTGTTTACTCATCTCTCAACGACCAGTTACGTTTGAAACGTCTCCCTCATCTTTATCGACATACATTTGTATTGAGAAGTGAATGAAGGTGGATCATTTTAGATCGGATGGTATGTTACAAATTACGTAAAGAAGTTTAGTGGGCACGTCAAAATAAGAGCGATGAACATTTAACTTTCCTATCAGATACAAGTATTTTAATGGCTGCCTTTTGCGATTGATGGTTAGTAAATGACTAAAGTATATAAATTTATTTTTTGACGCGTAAAACATGAGTAATGATTTTAATGCATAGATGGAGTTGTGGTTTATATATCTACAGTGGCAGTTCTCGCAGGTTCGATTTAAAGGTATTTATTTACGGTGAGATACAGAAATATGTCTGTAAAGTGCCCCACAATACAAGGATTAGGATAAGCTCTGCTGATTATTTTCTTTTTGACTATCGATGATAAGAATCGGTTACGGGTCGCCTATTCACATGTTGCTGAGAGGCATGTATGTATAAGCCGGACTATATAGTCGCGCGCCGTCCCTTCTGTCCGTGCCATAACTGAAAAATGCAAGTATCTCTTTTAAAAAAAAATAGCACCGAAAATGAAAATCACTTTCCCATACATAAATGTATTTTATAACATAAATATTTTTAACACATTTTTGAAGTTATACTTTTTATGCGCGTTACGAAAAAATTATGAGAGTGAAATTTTAATATGCGCGCACATCACTGTAACACAATAGTAACAGGTTGAAGTTGACCGCAAAACCGCTCATTAAGTCTAGCAATATAAAAAAAAAGCTAACCAGCAAAATAGAAATAGAACCTCTTTCTAATTTTTACATTCACAACATGTATTTTAGTTTCATACAAGTGCGAACTATATGAGTATATGTGCCAATATATATTATATTCAGTAGTGATTTAAATTGAATATTTTGATTAATATTATTAGTGAAAAAAAATATCCAATCCTTTTACAGTCCCTTTATTATTTTATTGTAATTAATTATTAGCGTAGGACGACCCCCACTCGGTAGACTGATGACATTATATATGGGGAGGCCTATGTCCAACACTGGACGTTTACGGGCTGAAGGATGGATGGATGGATGGAAATAATAATTTGCATGCAATTAAAAACTATTTCTTTAATTATGCCAAAGAAGTATAACTTTTCACGCACGTACATAAGCACCCATTGTGCGTGTACCTATGTACGTGCGTGTACCTATGTACGTGCGTGTACTTATGTACGTGCGTGAAAAGCTGCTTTTTAACATCATATTTATGTACTAATAAATATAATTATTTTCTTCACCATAGTAATTTATGTATTTTGTTTCAGGTAAGCATGTTCGCTTATTAATTAGTCAGGAAATAATTGGGGAGAGGTAAGTCTAGTTTTAATATTGTCAAGATATGTAAAAAGATTTCGTATATAGTCTGTATAAACTTTTTCAGCTTCTCTGACTACGTGTATGTTCTAAATGTTTAGTTGAGTAGTTACGCCGCAAAAACGTATTATATAAACAAACAGTTATTGGCATTTAAAAATATTTGTTCTTATTACAAAGACAACTTATTATGTGGTAACGGCTAAGAAAACCAACACTTTGGTAGTAGTGGGGGACGTCAGAGACCACTAAGGAACTTACAGCAAAAGGGACCAACTCCATCTGATGCCGTTTGGTCAACAGTTACATTCACAAGGAGGGTTGACGACTGGCAGGCGGCCGGTCATAAAACTATTGCTAATAACTTTTATAATATGTACCATGGAAGGAGAGTATATATTACGTACCCCAAATAATTAGGACAAAAGCAAGATGATTATAATTAAAATAAGGAACATACACATACACTTTGATCAACACCTATGTTATAAAATAAAAAAAAAGGTCTGCCATTTTGAAATCTTAAAGTGAGGCGCGCACTTGCGGAAACGCGATTTTTCAACGACACTCGCTTCCGCTGCGATTTGAAGCAATTAACCCAATTATGGCGGCGGTGAATTTTTGTAAAATAGTTTGAAAAAATTTACACTCAACACTTGCACTTATGAGAATAATTAAATTTTATATTTTATTTTCATACGATGTGAAATTTTAATTATTCTCAAAGCTTTAAGCACGCAGTATTAAATATAAGCTAAACTATTTGTGGATATTCTAGTCTTTTGAACCCAATGTACAAAGAACACTTTACCGTGTGGTGACGGAGTAAGAATACAATTCACCATTCCCTTTCTTACCCGTGGGTGATCGTAAGAGACTAGGATAGAATATAGTACGTGTATAACATCCATTCAAAAGAAGGGAATCAACGACAAACGAACATAAAACGTGGTATAGTAGGTCAATTTCCTTCTGTTTTAAAGGACGCTCAAACCCAATGGGACGGGACGTATATAAGCTGTGTGTAGATGTATATAAGTTAAGTGGTGATAGCGAAGTACTAGATATACTTCCCTGCTAGTGATATTTTCTTAAATTTCGTTAAAATCTATTGATGAAATAGTTTATATCACTATAAAAGAAGGAAACCGAACTAAAAATTTATATATATACTACGGACCCGGCACACTCCGTTCCGCCTAACAGTTAATGAATGAGATAAGCTGATTTCGATTAATTTAAAATTATTAAGTTATTTTTAGCTGTGTGGTAGCGTCTACAAATACTACCAACCCTTACTTTGGTCGTGGATGTCATATAAGACGACTAAGAGCCTTATAACCACCTCGGCCAACTCCATCTTATACCCTTTGGTCAACAATTACATTCCCAAGGAAGGTTGACGTCTGGTAGGCGGCCGGTCATAAAACTATTGCTAATAATTTTTACAATATGTACTATGAAAGAAGAGTACATATTGTATCGACCTCCCGTAATTGGGATAAGAGTAGGAGAATCGAAATTCAAATAAAAAAAAAAAAAATAATAATAAAGAAGAAATGGTAAATTATAGACCAATTGCTTTAATTTCCGTCTTTTCAAAAATATTAGAGAAAGTCATCTATGATTCTATTTATTCATTTATAACGAAATTTAACATACTTTGCGATGAAAAATTTGGATTTCGGAAAAATAAAAATATTAATCTAGCAATTTTTAACTTATTAAAACTTTTAATGCCAAGTATAGATAACAAAATACCCATATGCGCTGTATTTACGGATATGTCGAGGACATTTGACTATGTTGATCACGAAACACTTCTAATAAAATTAAACACTTATGGTATTCGAGGTAATGTTTTAAATCTAGTTCAATCATATCTAACTAATCGGCAGCAACTTACAGAAATCTCTCGAATATGTGCTATGTCCAATTGTGAAGTCAAATATGTATCCACCCTTAGGAAAATTAGTTTCGGCGTTCCTCAAGGTAGTGTGCTAGGGCCTTTGCTATTTTTACTTTATATCAATGACCTCCCACTCCAAATACAACACCCGATGATATTGTTTGCTGATGATTCTACAGCCGCTATCAAATCTACTGACAAAAATACCTATTGGAACGACATTAGTACCTCAATAATAACAATAATAAATTGGATGAATAATAATAATCTTCTTATAAATATAGAGAAAACTAAAATAATGCACTTTTATCAAAGAATTAATGCTGAGGATCTAAATATTTGTATAGACAATCAGAAAATAGGTAGAGTATTTGTTTCCAAGTTTTTAGGTATACTAATTGACTCTCAATTAACATGGAAAGCCCAAGCTGATGACATATGTAAAAAACTAAGTGCATCGGCATATGCCCTCTTTAACCTATCCAAAAAAGTCAACACTAAAACGGTATTAGTTGCTTATCATGGACTTGTCGCTTCTGTTTTAAGATTTGGTATTATATTTTGGGGCAACTGTAGCGAAAGAGAGAGCATTTTCAGGGCCCAAAAGCGATGCATAAGAGCAATTTTTAACCTGAAAGTCACAGAAAGCTGCATACCAGTCTTCAAAAATTACAAATTGTTAACGTTTCCATGTCTTTATATTTTGGAAATTGCATTATTTGTAAAAACAAATCCTCTGCCGTTTCCAACATTACATGAGACACGTTTCAGAAATGTAGCTATGAGATCTCAATACCAAAATTTGCTTCATACTAGTGGTTTTAAAACTGCATTATTCAAGAAAAATGTTATTATCATGGCTCCTACTATCTTTAACAAAATACCTAAAACTATGAAAGATCAAACTGTAAGAAATTTTAAAATACAGTTAACTGATTTACTTATAACTAAATGCTATTATTCAGTGTCAGAATTCCTAAATGATGTTAGTTTATAATTATTAATCCTGTTATGTTATTTTAAGTGTTATACAGAGCCATCATTATTTTTCTTTTATTGTTATTGTCAATTATATTTAAATTACAAACCTACTTACTCCAAGAGAGTACTAGTAGTCTATCATGTAAGCTATGAGTAGTAACTATATATTATAAACCAAATATTTGCATGCCTAAACGGCAGAATGTATAAGGCTCTCACTATTATGTTTGTCATCTTCATGTAACCTGCATTCCAGCGAATAAAATTATTATTATTGTATCTCCATTTATTCACGGGATCTTCCGTAGGGAAGATACCCGGTCCTTTGGTAGGCTTACATGGGGATATGGATCCAACACGCAGAGGCCTTTAGAGAAATTTAATCTAAATATTGGGATGGGACACCTACCGATGACATTCCACGTCTGCACATAACATACGTGGAATGCCAGCAGTAAGTGTAAAACTATTGTGTGATGATGGTATCTAATATATGAATATGGGAGTGGGTGCTTTGTGGACTGGTTCATCTTATATCTATGAATTTATAAACTGTCGTCTGCCTTCAAACCCATGTTAAGAGATGAACGGTGGCAGACGGTGACTCGCCAACTCACTGAATGGGCCCCCTAAATAGTCGCCACAGACACACTAGTCATACGGGCAACAGAGGGCAACATTGGTGTAAGTGGCTAGGGGTGTCGAGCGGTGCGGCGCCGGTTTTTATTATTATTATTATATCTCCTTTTAATTCAAGGGATCTTCCATAGGGAAGATGCCCGGTCCTTTGGGAGGCTTACATGGGGATATAGATCCAACACGCAGAGGCCTTGGGAGAAATTTAATCTAAATATTGGGATGGGACACCTACCGATGACATTCCACGTCTGCACTTAACATACGTGGAATCCCAGCAGTAAGTGTAAAACTATTGTATGATGATGGTATCTAATATATGAAATATGGGAGTGGGTGTTTAGTGGACTGGTTCATCTTAAATCTATGAATTTATAACTGTCGTCTGCCTTCAAACCCATGTTAAGAGCTGAACGGTGGCAGACGGTGACTCGCCAACTCACTGAATGGGCCCCCTAAATAGTCGCCACAGACACACAAGTCATACGGGCAACAGAGGGCAACATTGATGTAAGTGGCTAGGGGTGTCGAGCGGTCAGGGGCTTGGATTTTAGAGTTCCCTGGGGCCGAGGGTACCAGGACGGCCGATAGCTTGGCGTCGAAGCTGCGAGGTCTGTTCGCCGAGGAGGGTGGCGTCAAAATCGCCAGACCCGTAAAGTGCGCCGAAATGCGCATCGCGGGTCTGGACGACTCCGTGACGGTGGAAGACATCCGGGAGGCCATTGCCTCGAAAACCGGGTGTCCCCTGGACACCGTCCGAGTTGGCGCCATCCGGCCCGGTCGGCGTAGGTGCCGCCTGGGTGCAGTGCCCAGTGGAGTCGGTCAGGCAACTGGCCGGCTCAGGCAGGCTCCTCGTGGGCTGGAGCTCAGCGCGAGTCACCGTGCTAGAGCACCGGCCTACGAGGTGTTTCAAGTGCATGGCGGTTGGGCATACCCGGCCAACATGCACTAATTGCTTTGACTGCGGCGGACTCTGTTTCCGCTGCGGTTAGACTGGGCACATGGCGGCATCTTGCGCCGCCCCGCCCCACTGCCCCGCGTGTGCGGCGGGCAATAAGCCTGCCAAGCACCGCATGGGCTCTGGGGCGTGTAGACCTCCAGCTTCGGCTCCAAAGGGGCGGAGCGGCCTTTCGACCATGGCCGCTCCCGCTCCTAGCGCGGCCCGATTGCCCGCCGCAAGCCAGGAGGTGATAATGGACACGGCCCATTAATGGCTGCCCAGTCCACTCACCTCCTGCAGGCCAACACCAACCACTCCGCCGGTGCGCAGGATCTCCTCCTGCAATCCATGGCGGAGTGGTCGATCGGTGCAGCCGTAGTCGCGGAACCGTACTGTGTGCCTGATCGCGCCAATTGGGTGGTCAGCCGGAACGGAACCGCGGCAATCGTCGTCTCCACGCAGCGGCACTTCCCGTCCTTGTCCCTTTTGGATAGGGGCGAGGAATTTGTCGCTGCGGAATGGGGAGGGGTCACACTCTACAGCGTTTACCTCTCCCCTAACAGGAGAATGGACGATTTCGGGGCCTCCCTCACCACCTTGGAGGCTTCGATACGGCGACTGGCACCGGGCCTCGTCCTGGTCCTGGGGGACTTCAACGCCAAATCCACGGCATGGGGGTCCCCGATGACGGACGATCGCGGGCGGGCGATCGTGGAGTGGGCAGCGTCACTGGGCCTCTGTGTCCTAAACAGAGGCTCAGTGAACACGTGTGTGCGACAGCAGGGTGGGTCGATAGTGGACTTGTCGTTCGCTAGCCCCGCTGTCGCACCACGAGTGAGGAACTGGCGTGTCCTCGAGGAGGCAGAGACCCTGTCGGATCACCGATACATCCGGATGGAGGTCTCCCCTCTCCGGGACCCCAGCAGGGGTCACAGGGCGGACCGGGCTCCCGCATTTCCGCGGTGGGCTGTGGGGCGTCTAGATAGGGACCTACTGGCGGAGGCGGCCATCGTGAACACGTGGCTGTCCTCACCACCCCCAGCGGACGGAGTGGACGCTGAGGCTGTCCGCATCCGCAGTGCGTTAACGCAGGTCTGCGATGCGGCCATGCCCAGGGTGCGGCGTCTACCTCCGAGGCAGGGGGTCTACTGGTGGTCCCCAACACTAGCGGACCTTCGTGCGGCGTGCATTAGTGCCCGAAGGTCTTACACCCGCAGTCGGCGGCGTCGCCGCGATGTTGAGCGGGAGGGCCAGCTGTACGAGGCGTACCGCAGTGCGCGTACCGCCTTTCGGCTGGCCATCCGGTCCGCCAAGGACGCAAGTTGGCAAGAGATGCTGGACGGTCTCGACCGTGACCCCTGGGGTCGCCCGTACCGCGCGTCGCTGAATAAGCTTCGCGCGCAGGGCCCCTCCCTCACCGAGACCCTCCAGCCCGACCTCCTTCGTAGAGTGGTCGAGGAGCTGTTCCCGCGGCAGTCGGAGCACACGCCCCCGGTCATGGCTTCGCCAGATCACGACCGGGAGGCCGTCGAGAGTGTTCCGCCTGTGACGGAGTCGGAAGTGGGGGCAGCCGTGGCGAAGATTCGTTCCGCCACCACGGGCCCCGGCCCGGACGGAATCCCAGTCCGGGTGTTGACGTTGCTCCTCGAGCATCTCGAACCTCGCCTCAGGCGACTGTTCAACGCCTGTCTGACGTCTGGACAGTTCCCTGAGTGCTGGAAGGAAGGGAGGTTGGTTCTCCTGCCATAGCCGGGACGGCCCCCGGATTCGCCGTCGGCCTACAGGCCCATTGTGCTTCTGGACGATGTGGGTAAGCTGCTGGAGCGTGTCCTCGCTGCCCGCATCGTCCAGCACCTGGAGGAGGTGGGGCCCGATCTGTCGGACGCTCAATTTGGGTTTCGGAGGGGGCGTTCGACCATCGGGGCCCTGCTACGCCTGAGGCAGACGGCCGCGGAGGCTGTCGCCGGCAAAGGAGTGTTGTTGGCGGTGTCGTTGGACATCGCCAACGCCTTCAATAGTCTGCCATTCAGCTGCATCAGGGAGGCGCTCCGGTTCCATGGAGTGCCCCTGTACCTCAGGCGGCTGGTGGCAGACTATTTGGAGGGGCGCAGTGTTCTCTACGCGAGCCCCGCAGGGGACATTGTGCGGACGCCCATGTCGTGCGGTGTTCCGCAGGGGTCGGCTCTGGGGCCGACTCTGTGGGACATCGGGTACGACTGGGCGTTGAGAGGGAGTCGCCCCCCCGGGCTGAGCGTTATTTGCTATGCTGACGACACGCTCGTCACAGCCCGGGGCAGGACATTCGAAGAGGCGGCGAGCCTGGCCACTCTCGGCACCGAGGAGATGGTCAGGCGAATCGAGGCGCTGGGGCTCAGGGTGGCGCTAAGCAAGACGGAGGCCCTACTATTCCATGGGCCCCATGTGAGGCTGCCCATCGGCGCCTCGTTAGTCGTCAACTCCATCCACATCAGTATCCAGGCCCATATGAGGTACTTGGGTCTGGTGCTCGACGGGCGATGGTGGTTCCGGGAGCATTTTCGCCAAATTGCTCCCCGGCTGGTCGGCGCGGCGTCCGCCCTTTCTCGGCTCATGCCGAATGTGGGCGGACCCAGTTTCGAGGGCCGACGGCTGTATGCGGGGGTGATCCGCTCAATGGCCATGTACGGCGCACCCGTGTGGGCGAGGGCTCTGAACGCCCAGCTCAGGGCGGTGCTGTGGAGGCCACAGCGAGCCATGGCGGTCAGAGCCATTCGCGGGTACCGCACGGTGTCGACAGAGGCGGCGTGCCTATTGGCCGGGACACCCCCGTGGGACCTAGAGGCGGAGATGCTCTCCGACCTCTACCGGCGGGTTACCTCAGTGCGCGACGAAGGTGGCTCCCCATCGTTGAGCGAGATAGCCACCTGGCGCGAGGACGCCCGCCGAGACGTCATCGCCCGTTGGGTTACGCGGCTGGAGAGGCCAAGACACGGTGTCGTTACCGTCGAGGCCCTCCGGCCCGTACTGATGGAATGGATGGAGCGGCGGCACGGAGTCCTCTCCTTTCGGCTGGTGCAGGTATTGTCGGGGCACGGGTGTTTCGGTTTGTACCTGCACACGGTCGCGTATAGGGAGTGGACTCCGGCCTGCCACCATTGCAGCAGTGACGAGGACACGGCGAGACACACACTGGAGGTGTGTCCGAGTTGGGACGGGCAGCGCCGTGACCTCGTCGCTGTTATCGGTACCGACCTGACGCTGCCGGCTGTCGCGAGGGCGATGGTCGACAGCGTCAGGAACTGGGACGCGGTCGCCGCCTTCTGCGAGATGACAGCCTCGCGGCGACTCGAAGGAGACGGCGGAACGAGTCCGAGAGGATTCCCGTGACCCGGGCCGCCGTAAGCGGCCGGGGCGGCGCAGGCGCGAATACCTGCGCCTGATGCCGCCCTAACCGAGGCTTCGGGTGATCGGACCGGGGAATTGTCCGGTCACCCGACGTGAGGCCACCGCGTGAGGACGACGCCTTGACGGCGAAAGCTGTCGGGGCGTCGACAGGAGAGGAGCCCGAGAGGGCATACCGCCGAGCGGGCCACCGAAGACAAAAATCGGGTACCGGTGGCCCGCTCGCACGGCGAAGAGAGGTGCTTGCAGGGTGGGTCAATGGGGTTGCGCGCCGCCTCTTCCGTCACCCCGGACCGACTTGGCGGGGTGCGACGTCCATGGCCCACGGCAAAAAAAAAAAAAAAAAAAAAAAAAAAAAAGGGGTGTCGAGCGGTGCGGCGCCGGTTTCACCATTGAGTCTGCGATAAACAAACTCATGGTTTCCCCGTAATTATGCCCTTGAAAATGACACTTCCACCCCCGAGCATATAGCTCTGGCGACCCCTCTCTGATCAGCTGTTTAAGGCAAGCCAGAGCTGAGAGTCCTTCGGGCACTCTTCGGTTTCCACTCTAGCCAGCCAATGAAGGCCAGCTGGAGACGAGTCCCTGATCGACTCTCTGGAGTATTCAGGACCGCAGTGTCGCCACTCACATTCAGCTCGCCACAAGCTGCCCTGCGGTTTATTGGCTTTCCTGTAAATCTTGTGATACATTTTTTTTTTATATCAAAAGAACTTAGGGAGCCAAATAATGTTCCTCCGAGTTTTGCGTTAGCCTCATGGTGAAGTAACGACTGGCCCGGAGGTATTATTATTATTAATCAAGAATAAATATGAATAATATATAAATTCAAATAATCAAGTAATTTACACACTCTCGCAGAAGATCGACGTCTGAGTAATGGCAATGTGCTATTGCGCTTCGTTCGGTGAGCGAGAGAGCCGGCAGCCCAACTGGGTGGGTTTGGGGATTGTAATGGTAGGCAGCCGCCTAGTTATACCCTTGGTATAGCAAAGGTCCATGAGCAGCTGTGACATTTACCATCAGGTGTGCTGCTTGCTCGTTTGTCACCATAGGTAATTAAAAAAAAGGCAGAGAGGGAGAGATAAAGAGGGAGAGAGAGAGGGAGATAGAGAGGGAGAGAGAGAGGGAGAGAGAGATAGGGAGGGAGAGAGGGGGGAGAGAGAGGGTAAGAGAGAGAGAGGGAGGGAGAGAGAGGGCGATAGAGAGGGTAAGAGAGAGGGAGGGAGAGAGAGAGAGAGAGAGGGAGGGGGAGAGAGAGAGAGAGAGAGGGAGAGAGAGGGAGAGAGTATCAGTTCTGATATGTGTACGCACGCATAATTTTTTGTTTTTTTTTAAGTGCATTTTTATTTAATATTACTACCAGATCTTACTCAATGAAATAATTAAGGCGCTTTATTTATCGTGCATATTATAGCATTGGCTAATAGTAAATACTAAATAATATAAAAATTATGAGGCGTGCACTATTGGATTTTCCAAATTATATAATTTTAACTTTTCGCGGTATTTTCCAAACGAACCATTACACTACGCAATGACGTGTGCTGTCAGTTGCCATGGTTACATCATCAATAAATGAACGTTTAGAATTTTAGTTTCTTAATTTTCTTTTTTTTTGTTTATTAATATCATATTTTAATATCCTATATCCTATTCCCGACGACAACAAACTCAAGAATATAAAAATCATAAATATTGGTGCAGCCGTTCTCGAGTTATAAGTGTTGTAACTAACACAACTTTCTTTTATATATATACTAGCTTCTGCCCACGGCTTCGCCCGCGAAAAGGTTTCTTTCCTTAAGTATTTCATCCTCTATTTTTATTTTACCCCTTAAAAGTAAATTTTACAACATTTTAATGTCATATTTATTTATATCTAATTATCGGCAATAATCATTTTTAGGAACTTATAACCCAAATACAACATTTTATTTAAATAACTTCAATAATCAGAGAACTTTCATACTAACTTTGCATTCCCTTTTTACCTCCTTAAGGGATGATTATCGAAAAAATATTTTACACGTATTTTATGATTGTTAATGAAGAACCTTCATACTGAATTTCATTCAAATAACTTCAAAAACGGCAAAGTTTCATACTAACTTTGCACCACTTTTTAACCCCTTTAGGGGGTGAATTTTCAAAAATCCTTTCTTAGTGCTCCTCTACGTTATAAAAGGAACACCTGTGCAAAATTTCAAGTTTCTAACCCTTATAGTTTAGGCCCTGCGTTGATATGTCAGTCATTAAGTCAGTCAGCTTCTTCTTTATATATATATAGATATATATATATATATATATATATATATATATATATATATATATATATATAGATAACATAGGATCCAAAATACGAAAATCCATAAAAGAACGTGTGTAACGACATAACATGGAAACGGAACACACTGAACAGGCAATGGGCAGGTCACATTGCTCAATGAACTGATTACCGATGAAGAAGAAAGTCACTCAATGGCTTTGGCGGTTGGGTGCCCCAATCAGGTGGAGCGATGATTTGGCATAAGATGTGGCGGTAGAGGACCGCATTTTATGACGAAGTATGAGAGAATCCTAGATACAATAGTAGACGCTAAAAGGCTGAAAGATGATGTTGAAACTGTGTATATTTATCACAGAGATACAATTAATTATCCCTGCTATCTCTTACCAAAAGAACAAAATTATTTATTCCAGTATACAGTATAATGGAATAAATAATTTTGTTCCTAGTACCAGTGTGTTGTCCGTGATAGATGTACCCATTATAATCTTTATGATGATGTAGTTTGTTGAAAGGCTTAAGTGCCTCGCCGACAGCGCCTTCACAGCTCATTTACAAGATGCAACCCCCACACCCGGTTTGTTTATATAATATTTGATTAAGGGTTACAAAATATTCATCATTTATTCAGTCGGTCGGTACCGCCTTTCATTTGCTTAGGCCTTTTCATTAAACACGTACTAACTGTACTCGAATTATATTGATGTATTGTTTGTGAGTAAATGTAACGGTTACTGAACCTAATGTAATTTAGCGTTGCCACTTTTGTTTACGATGTATGAAAATTAATTGTTTTTGAACTGTATATTTATTTTGGAGCGAAACATTCTAGTTTAATTTAAAAAGTATTAATGAATAAACTGTTAATATGAATATTAATAAATAAATATATTTTATAGAAAAGATTTTCAAATTCCTATGCTTGCATAAATGCCGTGACGATAGTATGCCACGTCCCATAATACGATATCAATTCGAAAAAAAAAATCCAATAAAAAATTTCTCAGTCCATGTAAAGAAATTATTTATTATTTCTTTACATGGACTGAGATTTTTTTTATAATAACCAAATGTACATTCGTTTGTGTAGTTTGTTATTGATATCTATTACTAAAAACCCTAAAGCACGTCTCTTATTTGCTATTAGTGTACATAGAAATAACACGCCCGTGTTATATTCTTTACATGATCATCATTCTCTTGCTCTTATCCCAATTACTTGGGACTATATATTGTAAAAGTTATTGGTAATAGTTTTATGACCGATCGCCTGCCACACTTTAACCCTCCTTGGGAATGTAATTAATGACCAAACGGCATTAGATGGTGTTGGTTCAGGTTAATACAAAGTTCTTAGTCGTCTTTTACGACATCCATGAGCAAGGTAAAGGTTGGTAGTATTCGTAGCCGCTACCACACAGCAATTTATTTTTCTAGACCACAATGAATAAATTTGATACAACTGTAGCTATCTATAAGACCACTGAAACTTACCATCACTTTATCCCCCCATGAAGGACTGATTGACAAATATCCTCCCTGCATAGATACTTTCTTTTGTAAGTGCTGAAACAGCAACTAATGGCTTATTAGTGAAAGGGTAAATTAAAATTCTATACCAGAGCTTCTGTTATCTGTTTACGCCCTATATAAATATTTAAGAAACCATATCCATAAATTACTAAACTATAACATAGATCATTTTTAATTGAATATACTGTGTAAGTTTTCTGAGATGTTTTTAAGAGTCACATAAACCCAACATCAGATACTTGAGTATTTCGAGAATCAAAGGCAAACAATCTGACTTACATAATATTTTAATTTTCATAAATCAAAAATTCGTTCAATTTTAAACGTAAAATATAATTCAAAATTAATATTATTATTTAAATCTAGATAGATTTCGATAAAACTAAGATTAACGCCATATGTAGTAGTGACTGTAAAAAAATACAATGCATCACACTCCTTAGCTTTTTCGTGGGAATCATAAAAACAACTGAGTAATATTCAGCCAAGTAATCAGCTGCAATAGTATTTTGGGTAGCTTATAACCAATCACTAACGATCGCTAAATCGCCTGCCATATATGAAGATCATGTTATTCCCATTTGACTATGTCTAATAGAAGATGTCATTGGACTGATCGTTCGATGTAATTAATAGTTTCAATGTTTTGACGGCGATAGAAGGTATCTGGATGAAATCAATACAATCTTTTAGTAAATGTATTATTTTAAAGACTACAGTTGCTGAGCGAGGTTTTAATATAAGATCTATGTGATAAATTGTGTGTAACATTCGACAACACGTAGTAGGAGCCGTAAAGATATACAATATTCACGAACAAGCGAGGCTTCCTCATTATATTTTAATATTTCGGCCATATTTACACGAGCTGTGTAATTGAGCATGCGTCTGATTTAATACCACATTCCTTTGTGTTTGCACTTTGATTAAATTTTCTACCGGCCACTTTGTAGGTTAGGATAAAATGTAAAAAAAAATAATACCGGTTTTTTGATATTTCCGTTCAGATTTCACACAAATAACTTGACATTTCATCAAAGTAATAACGTCATACAACCACCTTGCCTTTTGATTGATAGTTAAGTTAAATAATGATAAGGCAATTTTTATTCATTTTATGTGTATTGTGTACTTTTCATTTAGTGACGGAGTAAGAATACAATTTACTAGCCCCTTTTCTTGTTTTTAAGTGTAGTTAAAGATGACCAAGGGATATAATATACATATAACATATTTGCAAGAGAAGGAAAACTGAAAATAAAATCTTATACCAACCCATCTGACCAGCGACTATACCATAGTAGGTTAGTTTCCCTCCTGTAGTAGAGAAGGTTCTCCCTCAGCAGTAGAACGTACAATAGTTAAGTGGAGGTGATTATGTGTTGAAATGACACACGTTACTTCAATTATTGACTTTATATATCATATAGATTGATTTAGGTCTAATTTAAATTTTAGGGCTAATGCTTATTAAACTTAAAAATCATAGCTAACTTAAATATATCTATTATGTAACAATATATTGAACAATATAGGAAGGGAATTCATTATTAATTTCTTGAGACAAAATAAAGCTAAAAACTAACTAGCGTAGGATAGTAGGTCAATTACCCTCCCATTGTATATAGTTCCGTCTTCAAAATATAGACTCATAGTGGCCATCGAAGTATAATATTAATTTGATTCTTATTTTAACCTAATCCGCCGATGTAGCGCCACGTGAACGAGCACGCCGATGTAGCTAGTTTATTATTAATATCTCAGCAGCAGACAATAGACAATAAGACAAGTGGTGACATAGTTTACCTCATCCCCCCCCAGGGGGGTGCAACTGTCGGGAGCAGGCGCGCGCGTATTCATTGTACCACTTTATATATCCCTCAGATAATAATGGCCGATTGCAATCAAGGCGGTTTACATTGTCGATATCTGAATGAATTGTGAGATAACTTTATATTTTTATTTTCTATTGCTTTTAGGATATATTATATGTTATTTGCGCAATATGGTTATAGGATATCGTGTGGTAGCGACTACGAATACTACAACCCTTACTTTGTTCGAGAATGTCGTGAAAGACGACTACGAGATGCCATTTGGTCAACAGTTACATCTCTAAAGAGGGTTGATGTCAGACAAGCGGTCAGTCATAAAACTATTACCAATAACTTTTGCTAAATGTACGAGTAGGTACATATTCTGTTGCCCTGAGTAATTGAGATGCATACATACATACATATCACCATGTCATAGCCCTTGCAGGGTAGGCAGATAGAACAGAGTGCCAAAGAACTCTATCCTTGCATACTTCACTCGCTTCCTCAACATTCATAATTCTCTTCATACACGCTCGCCGGTTTCGGAGACTCTTGACTCCACCTTCCTTCAGTACGTGATCAATCTGGTCTAGGTAGGTTAGTCTCGGTCTCCCTCGGTACCTACATCCTTCCACTTTCGCATTGTGTATCTTCTTAACCAGACGTTCGTTCAGCATTCTTTCCACATGTCCGAACCATCGGAGCATTCCCTTTCGCATCTTTACACCAATACTCTCTTTCATACCTACTCGCTCTCTTAAGTCGTCGTTACGAATGCGATGGGTAATTGAGATAAGAGTATGATAATGGT
Source organism: Lymantria monacha (assembly GCA_905163515.2). Classification (NCBI taxonomy): domain Eukaryota; kingdom Metazoa; phylum Arthropoda; class Insecta; order Lepidoptera; family Erebidae; genus Lymantria; species Lymantria monacha. The sequence goes on from LR991103.1 coordinate 672,620, forward strand.
AATGATACAAATATGATTATGGGATGTGTCTTTATTAAAAAAAAAGACGGTAAATGTTCAAGGTTTATTATTAAAGTGACCGAGATAATAATATCACTAACCTTATTTAATGAGTGAACTGTTGCCAACACTGTTATGTTCGCTTCTAATCCAAGACTTGTGTACTTCATTTTTAATTTCCGCCCGCCGGAAACGGATGCGCTTCTCACAATTGCGCCTATTATATTAAAAAATAAACTTTGTTGGGTTACTATTGTTTCAATTTTGAAGAATAACAACAAAAATTTGTAAATAATTTTGTTCATATTAATTGTTTATAAATGTTAGTTTCTTTTACCAACTTTTGGTAATTTTATGTATATAATTCATAATCATTATCATCACAGCCTATATATTTCCCATTGTTGAGCTCGGGCCTCCTCCATAATGGGAGTAAAATTAACTTACTATACTGCGCTGGTCAGACATGTTCGTATAGGGTTTTGTTTCGAGTTTTCATTCTCTTGCGTTTAATATCCCTTAGTCGTCTCTTACGATCACCCACGGGTAAGATAGGGGATGGTGAGTTGTATTCTTACTTCGTCACCACACGGAAATGTATATAATTATTCAAACAAAGATTAGGGTAATTATATTATGTTTTTATCCGTGGAATAAGACTCGCCAGGAGAATCAACAGTGATACTCTTCTAGGAAACTTATGACGCTGTTTATCTTAGTGCGGTGATAATGGTATTATTACAGTTTGTGGAGGCCTATATCTAATAATCTGGTGGATGAATGTAAAAATTACTTTACATAGCCACTAGTTGGTCTAATAGATAGATAACTTTACAATAAACGATTTTTGTGTAGCGGAAGACTTAACAAATATAAACGTTCACAAATTACACCTAGACTTAGAACTACAATTTGTGGATCACACAAACATATTATCCTGTGTGGAGATCGAATCCATGAGACCTGGTTAACTTAATCACTGCACCATCTGTGCAGTCTCCAACACAAACAATATAAAACTATTAAAAGTTTACAACTGTATATTAAAAATATATTTAACAACGAACAGATGTGAGATGCTGAAGATCTTTTTCGTCGGCGCATTCAGGAATGTTGCCTTGATGTACGAGTTTACGTTTTACATGACGGGAATTATAAGAAATTATAATCTCAAAACAATAAATAAAAAAATTATCAGCGTGATAGATAGATATAGAATCATTTTCTTTTTGTACTAGCAATTAATTTTGAGTCAAAAACTTTGCTGTAATAACGATGACTTGTAGGACGTGAGACACTTTAGATCTTCCGTGACCATAAACACTGTAAACTGTTCGAAACATCCGGTATTTAAAATTCAAATTTAAAAGTGATAGAATCCGTAAAAATACTTTTATTTCAAATTTATCCGCGGAATTGAACCAGTGATAGTTGGTACTAGCTCAGTATATAAAGCACTACGCCATCTGTATTTTACATATGGAATAATCGAGACTAAAGTTGACCAAATTATACGGCCGTATGTCGCGGCAATGATAACTTTATAACGTCATTAGTTGACCAAACTTCGTTATTACATATGTATAGTAACCGGCACATACACGTGCCAACTTGTTTATTTAACTTGTAACAAGTTAAAGGTTATTAGCGTTAAGCTTTTTTGATATATCAATAAACTATTATTATTAGACCAGATCGGTCATGTACTGAAGGAAGATAGAGTTAAGAGTCTCCGAAACCGACAAGCGTCTATGAAGAGAATTATGAATGTTGAAGAAAGCGAGTGAAGTATGCAAAGATAGAGGTCTCTGGCGCTCTGTTCTCTCTGGCCACCCTGCAAGGAACATGGCGTGATGGTATGTATGCAATAAACTATTAACTAACACGTATGTCGTAAAGGAGGACTAAGAAATATAATATGCATATAACATCTATACAAAAGAAGGAGGACTGGCAATAAAATACTAACAAATCTAACCAGCGTGGCATAGTAGATCAATTTCCCTGTTATTGTGCAAGAAGTTCGAGCCCAGTATTGGATATATATGAATCGATATTTTTTTTATTGCTTATGGTGGCAAACAAGCAGACAGCACACCTGATGGTAAGTGTCACTGCCGCCCATGGACCTTTACAATACCTTTTTGCTTCACCTTGTTGCTTCCGGCTCTCCGGACCGAGGAGCAGGCACAAACAGCATTACTCAGACGTCGATTTTCTGCGAGAGTGTGGTACTACCCCGGACGGACCGGCGCGCGGCTATATACAGACAACTATCCACAACGTGGTTCTACCATTATTAAATGATAAAGATGAGTAATCTATACGGATGGCGTTAGTAGTATAATTAACAACTTCTCAGCTCAGGATTGTTCGTCACACAGAACAGCTGTTTCAATGAACCACTAATAGATATCAGTCTAGATATTTTGGTCGTTAAATGTATACTTGTATATTTTTAAAGTCGTCCCGTGATACAAAATTATATCCTCAGTGAGGAAAAGAGAAGACGTTTTTAATTTAAAAAAATGTTAGCTGGGTTGATATTGAACATAAATCTCTAATTTAGAATGTGGTAAGCATTGAGAGAATCTTATAGAATTAGAATTATTTCCTTTTGCAGGGATTGTATTCTTTGGATGTGGCTAAGGTTTCATTCCATTGAATAAAATAGATTAGAGTGATAGTCACGAAACTTGGCATATTATAAATCAATTTTTAAAAGTTTTTCGTGAGAAAATTCTTTGGATATATCCGATTACCGGTAAAGCTAGGAGAGGATTATGTCAGACTCCCGGAAAACTCTTTATATCTACTAAAACCTCGACGAAGCTTTACCTGTTGCCACCTGTAACTGCTATGCTCAGTGTATTCATAACCACTACCTCTGAAATGTTGACTACCATTCCTTGCAGTCTTATCTAACTTATCTAATTTACATGGAAGATACCTCAGAGTTTTCATGAACAGCTACTTTTTGCTATAATTTTAAATTATTTAACTTGACTGGGTACTGTGACAATCACGTTATTACTACCCGTATCATCTATAAGTTAAACTAACACAAACTTACTTAATAGGACTATTGTAACCATCTTCAAGTCTGAATTTCTATTGTACCTTAAACTTGATTTATCTGTAACTTCGTTGCTAATGAAAAGTAGACCATCGTCTGTTAGTGTCTTAAATTAATATCGACTTTTACGTAATTTACTTGAACCGTTCACGCTACATTTCATTTGCTAATTGATCAGCGAATAGATGAATTGAAATTGACGCTGTCAGTCTATAAATTGAAGATTTAGAAGAAATTTGGGCATTTTGCCGTCCAGGAGCTATTATTTGTCACATTATTATTAATAAAAGCCGCCCTGTCGTGTTCATCTCATCTCATCTCAGCCCATATATGCCCCACTGTTGGGCTCGGGCCTCCTCTATAACGGAAGGTTAATTGACCTACTACACCACGCTGGTCAGACGTGTTGGTATAGGGTTTTGTCTCGAGATTTCCCTCTCTTGCATAGATGTTATATGCGTTTTATATCCCTTAGTCGTCTCGTACGATCACCCACGGGTAAGATAGGGGGTGGTGAATTGTATTCTTACTCCGTCACCACACGGAAAGCACCTGTCGTGTTAACGATACAATATTTTGTATCGTAAGTACATGCCTGAAGAGTTGTAAAAACTGGCAAAACTTGGTGAGTAGGTAGAACTGCTTTTCGGAGCAACCATATTTCTACCTCATCGCCATTAGGCTGACCACTGTTACCGAATCTTTGATGTTGTGGTCAGCGTGTTACCGTTTCGATTAAAGAAGAGAAGAAAACTACGTGTCCTTATTCTACGAGCATCGTATTGGCTGCGGTTGGTAGTATCAGTTTATCACCCATGATTGTCACGACTTCACAAACCTACTCTACCTTATAAACCTCGAGCGTTAGCTCCATCCTGTCCTCGTTATAATTGCAGTAATGGTAGAATGGTGTACTCTTCGTGCCGTGTGTCAAACATTTGAGCAAGGTTATAAGAAACTTAGAATTTGTTTTTTAAGTTTTATTTGATGAACGACCGTACCGTGTGTATATTCAAGTAGATAAAGACCGTGATACTAAGTGATTGGGTTTCTTGGAAAGCTTCGATGAAATATTGTCTTGAAAATATCTTTTCTTCTCTGATACGATATTTGCATTTTCCATTAACTTTTATGTTGCCCTCAAATGTGTATATTTTATATAAAAGTGTGATGCGCAATATCGTATCGCAATATGTATTTAGCTTTTGATTTCGTTCACATATTGTGCTATAATAAAAATATACGATCACTTATTTATCTCAATGGCGGTGTAGCGAGCTACAGTTCATATCTCAATAACTTCTTCTCATATCACTATTGCTTACGGCTTACTCTAAAATAGAAATGTAATGTGTTAACATTACTATTTTTGATATAGAAAGTAAACTGAAAAGGGTTATGATTTGTGAAAATGATAAAGTATTTTCATTTGAATTAAAAAGCGTTTCAATGTTGATATTTAGGCAGGGAAAGCAATACTGAGGAGTGACGTCATAATTCATAATATTCTGCCCCAAATAAATCGTTTTGCGAGAAAGAGGTAGATTATGCGTTATTAGTTGCAGAGGTTTTCGTTAATTTTAGTATATAATAATAATCGTGAAATGTATCTGATCATATTTATTTTCAGTTATTACTACTTCCTAAAAGTCATTCATCGTCTTTTTGTACATATTATTTTATTTAAAAAAGCTATAAGCTATAAGGAGCTTTTAAATCATTGCTGTTACAGAAGCGTCTAGACTTTATACATCAACTGAAAAACGATATCCTTTTTTTTTTTTTTTTTTTTGGGGGCGGGTTACGGTCGGCACACTCCTCGCACCACTCCGTCCGGGGTGACAGAGGGGCGTAAGCATGCACACCCGTAACCCACCCGTGACGTCGCCTTCGTCGTTGGGCCAACCACCGGAGCAGAGTGACTTGACGTCAGTGGTTGGCCCGACGGAATACCCCTGAGGAGTACCCTCTCCTCGACCGACGTCCCCCCCTCGGGTAGGATGTCGGCCTTGCCTCACGCGGTCGGCCTCTCGGCGGGTGACGGACTAAATCCCCGATCCAGTCACCCGCGGCCTCGGCTAGGGCGGCATCAGGCGCAGGTAATCGCGCCTGCGCCGCCCCAGTCGCCGGCGGCGGCTCGCGTCGTCGAGGAGACGCTCCTCGCGCACGCGCTCCGCCGCCTCCTTCCGCGAGACTACTGCCTCGCAGAAGGATGCGACCGCGTCCCAGTTCCTGACGCTGTCGAGCATCGCCCTGGCGATGGTCGGCAGCGTCAGGTCAGCACCGATGATCGCGACGAGTTCACGACGCTGCTCTGCCCAAGCGGCACAAACCTCGAGCGTATGCTGCGCCGTGTCCTCGTCGCAATCGCAGTGGTGGCAGGACGGTGTACTCTCCCTCCTTACGACCGTGTGCAGGTATTTGGCGAAGCATCCATGCCCCGTCAAAACCTGCACCAGTCGGAAGGAGAGCACCCCGTGCCGCCGATTTAGCCACTGCATCAGCACCGGCCGGAAGGCCTCCACGGTCCGCACACCGAACCGAGGCCTCTCCAGCCGGACTGCCCAACGGGCAATGATGTCGCGGCGGGCGTCGACGCGCCAGGCGGTGTGCTCCCTCAACGAGACCACACCGCCCTCCGCTCGCACCCCCAACATCCGCCGATACAAACCGGCGAGCATTTCCGCTTCCAGGTCCCATGGAGGGGTCCCGGCCAATAGACACGCTGCCTCCGTCGACACCGTGCGGTACCCGCGTATGGCCCTGACCGCCATGGCCCTCTGTGGTCGCCACAGAAGAGCCCTGAGTCGGACGGTCAGGGATCCCGCCCACACCGGTGCGCCGTACAGGGCCATCGACCGGATGACCCCTGCGTACAGCTGTCGGCAGGTAGCGCTGGGTCCACCCACATTCGGCATAAGCCATGATAGGGCGGACGCCGCGCCGACGAGCCGTGGAGCGAGTCTGCGGAAATGCTCCCGGAACCACCATCGCCCGTCGAGCACCAGGCCCAAATACCTCATATGGGCCCGGATGCTGATATCAACCGAATTGACGGTGATCGAGACGCCGATGGGAGGGCCCATGCGGGGCCCATGGAACAAGAGGGCCTCCGTCTTGTCCAGGGCCACCCTCAACCCCAGCGCCCCGATCCGCCTGACGATCTCCTCGGTGCCGAGAGTCGCCAGGCTTGCCGCCTCCTCCAGCGTCCCACCACGGGCTGTGACGAGCGTGTCGTCGGCGTAACATATCACGCCCAGCCCGGGCGGGAGGCTCCCCCTCAACGCCCAGTCGTAGCCGATGTTCCACAGGGTGGGTCCGAGGACCGACCCCTGCGGAACACCGCACGTCATGGGCGTTCGCACAACGTCCCCTACTCGGTTGGTGTAGAGGACGCTGCGCCCCTCCAAATAGTCTGCCACTAGCCGCCTCAGGTAAACTGGCACTCCGTGATATCGGAGCGCCTCCCTGACGCAGCTAAATGGCAGACTATTGAATGCGTTGGCGATGTCCAGGGACACCACCAACAGCACTCCCCCGCCGGTGACGGCCTCAGTCGCCACGTCCCTCAGGCGCAACAGAGCCGCGATCGTCGAACGACCCCTCCTAAACCCAAACTGGGCATCCGACAGATCGGGCCCCGTGCCGACGAGGTGCCGCTCGATGCGGGCAGCCAGCACCCTCTCCAATAGCTTGCCCGCATCGTCGAGCAGCACGATGGGCCTGTAGGCCGAGGCCGACTCTGGAGACCGTCCCGGCTTCGGCAGGAGCACCAGCCTCCCCTCCTTCCAACACCCAGGGAACCGCCCCGACGCTAAGCACGCGTCGAACAGCCCCCTGAGGCGGAGACCCAGGTGGTCGAGGACCAGGGCCAGCACGCGGTTGGGAACACCGTCGGGCCCGGGGGCGGTGGATTTTCCGCGCATGCGCGCCACCGCCGCCCCCATCTCGGGTTCCGTGATGGGCGGAACACTGTCATCGTCGGCCTCCCGGTCGGTGTCTGGCGGAGCCATGACCGGGGGCGTGTGTTCCGCCCGTCGCGGGAACAGATCCTCGACGACCCTGGTGAGGAGGCCGGGCTGGAGAGTCTCGGTGAGGGGAGGGCCCCGCGCGCGGAGCTTACTCAGCGCTGCGCGATAGGGGCGACCCCAGGGGTCACGATCGAGACCATCCAACATCTCCTGCCGACTGACGTCCTTGGCGGTACGGACGGCCAGCCTGAAGGCCGACCGCGCATTGCGGTAGCCCTCGTAAAGCCGGCTCTCCCGCTCCTCGTCGCGATGGTGCCGCCGGCTGCGGGTGTAGGCCCTTCGGGCGCGTATACACGCGACCCGAAGATCCGCCAGCTCCCGGGACCACCAGTGGACAGCCCTCTTCGGGGGCAGACACCGCACACGGGGCATGGCCGCATCGCAAATCTGCGTCAAAGCATTGCGGATGCGGCCAGCCTCGGCGTCCACCCCGTCCAACTGGTGGGCAGAGGACAGCCACGAGTGAACGATGGCTGCCTCCGCCAGCAGGTCCCGGTCCAAACGACCCACAGCCCATCGCGGGAACGCGGAACGTCCGTCCGCCCCGTGACCCCTGCTGGGCGTCGGGAGGGTCTGGGAGACCTCTATCCGGATATATCGGTGGTCCGATAGGGTCTCAACCTCCTCAGCGACGCGCCAGCTCCTCACGCGTGCGGCGACAATGGGGCTAGCGAACGACAAGTCCACTATCGACCCGCCCCGCTGACGCACGCACGTTTGCACCGAGCCCCTATTCAACAAAGAGAGGCCCAGTGCCGCCGCCCACAATTCGACCGCCCGTCCTCGGTCGTCCGTCGCGGGGGACCCCCACGCCATGGACTTGGCGTTGAAGTCCCCCAGAACGAAGACTTGGCGCGGTGCCAGTCGCCGTAACGAGGCCTCCAAGATGGTGAGGGAGGTCCCGAAATCAGTCACGCTCCTGTTAGGGGAGAGATAGACTCCGAAAAGCGTAATCTCTCCCCATTCCGCCGCGACGTATCCGACGCCCCTGTCCCTAAGGGTCAGAGACGGCGAAGGCCACAACGTGGAGGCGACGATTGCCACAGTGCCGTCAGTGCTACCCAGCCAGTTAGGTCGGTCGGGCACCACGTACGGCTCCGCGGCTACGGCTACTCCTATCAACCACTCCGCCATGGCTTGCAGGAAAACATCCTGCGCACCGGCGCAGTGGTTGAGATTGGCTTGGAGGAGACGGATGGATTCGTGGTCCATTAACAGACTGTATCCATCGTCTCCTCCTCCGTGCTAACGGGCGATCGGGTCGCGCTCGGAGCGGGCGCAGGCCCGGTCGATGGGCCGCCCCGCCCCTTTGGGGCCGATGCCGGGGGTCTGCAGTCCCCAGAGCCCATGCGGTGCTTGGCAGGCCTATTGCCTGCCGCACACGCGGGGCAGTGGGGCACCGCAGAGCACGATGCCGCCTGGTGTCCAGCCTGACCGCAGCGGAAGCATAACCCGCTGCAGTCGAAGCAGTTGCGACACGTCGGTCGGGTATGCCCGACCGCCATGCACTTATAACACCTCGCGGGCCGGGTTTCCAGCACGGTTACCCGCGCCGAACTCCAGCCCACGAGGAGCCTGCCTGAGTCGGCCAATTTCTTCACCGACTCCACCGGACATTGCACCCAGACAGCACCGACACCGCCCGGACCAGGGCGGATGGTGCCAATCCGGACAGTGTCCGAGGCACATCCAGTATACGCCACAATGGCCTCCTGAACGTCCTCCACCGTCACGGAATCGTCCAAACCCGTGAGGCGCATCTCTGCGCACTTGACGGGCCTGGCGATTCGGACTCCATCCTCCGGCCCGAACAGCCCCCTCAGCTTCAAGGCCACACTATCGGCCACCTTGACGCCCTCGGCCCCAGGGAACTCGAGAATACGAGCCCCTGTCCGAGCCTTGCGGGTCCTCGCCTCAACGCCTCCGATGTCGGAGACGTCCAGCTCCCGCCGGGCGCGTCTTAGGACGGCCTCATAGTTGAGGCCCCTCTCAGCCGCCTCAGGCAACACGGTAATGATGACCGCAGCTGTCTTCGGCGACTTGAGGCCCCTGCGCGACCTCTTTCCCCCTTTGCCGCCTCCCGCCTGGGGAGCGGCGGCCACAGCGGCACTCTTGGCCGCCGCTCTCCGCTTCTGGCCGCGCGCCTTCCTGCTGCGTTCAGCCACCTGCCAGCCCAGTTCGAGCCTGGCGGCAGCGCTGGGCGCAGCAGGCACAGTCGCGGGTGCGCCAGCCGGAGCCTGCAGTGTAGCCGCTGTCGCCGGCCACTGCCCGGCCATAGCGGGAGCCGGCACCGTGCCAGCCTTCCTCTTGGCCCCCTTGGGCCCGCCTACGGCCGCGGCGTAGGTCACCACGCGGCCACCCCGACATGGCAGCGAGGCGGGGGCTGGCGCCTGCGGCCGCTTCGCCTTGTCAGCGGCGAGCGGTGGTCGGAGGGGTGCCTCGGGCGGAAGACGATCCGCCACGGCCTGGATGCGCGCGTCCATCATCAACTCAATTTTGGCGAAGATGACGCGCATCGCCTCCTCCGGCACACCGTGCACCGCAGGCAGCGGCTCCTCCCCCTAAAAACGATATCCTTACCGTTCTTTTCAAGCGTGTAGATTTATTCGATACTTAATGATCGAATGTTCAATATTCGATTCTGTTTTAATTATATATTTTAAATATTTATATATTTTAAATGCTAATAATCAAAGTTTTTGAAATTAAATTATTTATTTGAAATACCACTAGACATTATTTTTTATTTGACGAAAAGTGGTCTACAAAACTAGTGCCTACGAAGTGCCTACAAGAATTCGGTACGAGTGGTCAGCCTCGTTGCGATGGGGAGAGAATACGATGGTTTATGACAGCGTGTGCCCAGACAATAGCCTGCCATAAAAAAGCATAACTAGTGTGTCGGGTAGAATAACAGCATCGTATGATTTGCCGTCACTCGTCAGGTATCAGAGAAGATACGCATCGCTAGTCCGGTAAATTAGTGTCACGACTCGTAAAATTACAATTTTCAGTATATTTCAATTTTTGTTGGTGGAGGGGTATTAATATTATAAGTTCTCCCTATCATCTCTACGTCGTCATTATTAAGGAAATTGTGCAGATGTTTGTGTATTTGGAATCATGTTTTCAGGAAGCTGAAAAAAAGGAATTACTTATTTTGAACCTTTTGAAAAATTGACTTTTTTTGAATTGTGTTACTATTTTTTCGGACCAGCGCTGGTTCGGAAAAATAGTTCATATATATATATGCTTTTATTTTCTATCAATAATGTGTCAATAAGAATAATAAATAGTGAATTTGATATATAATACGTTAGATGTTTTTGTACGAACATTATCACACGTAAGACGTAAGTAAATAATTGTGGGGTCCCCCATTGTAGTGTCGACGTGATGAATGTGCACCTCCTGGGCCCTTTGTGTGGGTATTATAAAGAAATTTCCCTCTTTTGCTACTATTATTGAAAGTATTATATTATGTTGGTAGCATTGAAATTTTTATATTGTGGGTGTTCGATTACGCAGTCGTGTCAAATTATTTTTCTTTATGTACCAAGAAAACAGAATCGATAACATTGCCTAAAGGTATTTTTTATTGCCTTATCTTTTAATAAAAATAAAGCTTATTATTTTTATTAAAATATTTTAGTCCCAAATTTATAAGTATCTACTACTTAATTTATTTCTAGTCCGAGATCTGGGCATATTTATAATTATCTATCTACGTGGACGTATTCTTAAATTAAGGTATATACAGTTTGGTAACTCTTCAAAAGGTAACCTCGGTGTACTTGAAGAAAGTATTTTAATACAAAAATACTAGTAACAAAAAACGTTTCGAGTTCCAAACTTGAAACTCAGTCCCGAAACGTCCCAGAAAAAGTTTTGGAGCATCCGAATCACTAATAAAAAAACTCGGCTGAATTTACCTGGAAAATTAACACAAAATTACGATTATTGCTTAAATTAGGGCATTATTTTTTTTTGGAATTAATAAGACTTTATAGGTAAGTATTAAATATATACAGGCAAGTGAGATTCAGTTGCTATTCAACAAATAATTCTACTCTATCGCGGTCGGCCTTTCTGTGGTGGATTAATTCCCGGTTCATCCAACCGTTACCGTCAGCTAGGGTGTGGTATTAGATGCTGTACTCGCGCCTGCGGCGCCCGACGCGCCGGCGGTGGTGCATGTGAGCATGGAGAATCTCGTCTCTGACACGCTCCTCAACCTAAGCGGTGACCACACTAATTCTACTCCGATACTAGCGACGAGTTCATAGTGTAACTCTGCCTAGGCCACGCAGACCTTTAGAGCTTAGAGCTGCACCATGTCGTCATTGCAGTTGCAGTGATTATAGAACGGTGTCTTCTCCCTCCTCGTGTACAGATACAAGTACGTGTGGAAGCAACCACGCTCCGTTAAAACCTGCACGTAAATCTACAACTTAGGCAATTCAGTTAGGCGGTTCACACACTGCTCCGCGCTCCGTCGCCTGGCGCAATTAATACGGGCAGTGCTCTCGTTTTTAATGTGTTGGACCTGGCATGTTTTCTACATATACTAAACGATGTACTTGCATACAATATTAAAATCTCACACAGTGCGGGGCAGTGTGTGAAGCGTCTTACAGCGGCTTGATATTGTATTGTCGAAAATTTTGATTATTTATCACTGTAGCTGAAGTCATGATCAAGCGAGTTCAGTGCCTTTTGCCCATCCCAAAAATCCACAAAGCAAAGAAATTTTCATTACAAAATTTAGTCACAAAATCTACATTAATGTCAGCGAAGCCTTGGGCGGCATTGCTGCCATAATCCAAAAGTATGTTCCTATAAATAAAACATATTGCACAATTGAATTTTAAAGTTGCAGCACGACTTGAGACTTGTTGGTGCTCTTCCAAAAATACTTGTAGAGCGCCAATCTTTTAGTTTTTACCTACGAAAATAATACAAATTTAAAATGTTTTATTTGAAACTTAAATTGAAACTGCTATACTTATATGATTCTTATCTTGCTCATGGGTGTCGTAAAAGATGACTTAGGAATATAATACGTATGCAAGAGAAGGAAAACTCGAAATAAAACCCTATACCAACCCGTCCGACTATTGTGGTATAGTAGGTCAATGCCTCCTATTACAGAGGAGACTCGAGCCCAGAGATGATAATTAGTTTTGGTACATAGAAATAATGAGTAAAGAAATTGATGAATCAAATATGTAAAAACAGTGTGAGTTTTCTGTTTGATGAGGAAGTCAGAATAGTTTACCAAACCTTTGATGTAGAAGGCGACTAAGGAATATAGATAATATATATCAGGATAAGGTAAACTTGACATAGAACTGTTTGCCCATCAGCATGGCATAGTAGGACATTTTGCCTCATATTATGGGATTTGACCACACTAGTGAGTATATGCGCTGAAACAATGATGGAGTGTTAATTGTATGTTTTTGAATCCAAGTGCATGAAGCGAGGAAGGTTTACAAGGAGCCCGTTTTGTGGGAATCCGTAAGCTTTATCTTTGAGAAATAAGCATTAGTTTCAGTATAATATATATTGTCCATATATGAACTTTGAATAATGTATCAATATTTATAATCCTAATTTTAACAATGATTTCTAAATTTTAGGTATCACTTAATAAAACATGTCATCGATATAAGTATTATTGTATAAAAGAAGAGATATGCTAAAAGTACAAGGTATGAAGTAACGCTTCATTAGTCGCTCAAGTGTCAGTCGGTTAGTCCATGAAGCGTGGTACGAATGCGGCGTGATTACCGCACAGTTCGTGGCTTCATTAGTACGCGGTTTGTACCCCGACGCTTAGTCGGTCTGCGGTGTGCACTATCACTGGCTAATAGGACAATTGTTTTGTATATTTTTACTTAATCAACAAGAACTTAACTAAACGTATAAGTAATAAACAGTAAGTTTGAATATTGACTTGACTGCACAGATGGTGTATTGGTTTAGATACCAACATTCCGTGCCAGTGCATGGGCTCGATGCCCACACGGGATAATACTTTGTGCCATCCACAAAGTATTGCTCTGAGTCTGGATGTAATTTGTATGCGTTAATTGTATGTTTGTAAAGTCCTTCGCAATACAGGGATTATTTCCTTAATGCAGGGTGGTTTCAGGGTCTTTAATTGAAAAAAAAATCGTCTAGTGTTTGTGCAACGGAATGGATTTTCAATATGTGTGGATTTAGGTCGCACGTAATAACTTTATATAAATAGCCTAGAATGTTTAAATCTTATTAATACCCACACTGGCCTATTTGGTAAGGAACTGTTTAGTAATAAGTTGAAAATAAAATGTGTGACTTACTTTTAAGTAGGTGATGTTAAAACCGCCTTAGGATCTTATAAATTGTCAGTAGCGCTCGCTTGGAAAGTTTTTAATATCAACTGCAATCACCAACCCGTCCATAAAGTGTGGCAATTAAAGAGCTTTGTTTATTGGTGGCATTTTATGGGATATATATATATATAGATATATATATATATATATATATATATATATATATATATATATATATATATATATATATATATATATATATATATATATATATATATATATATATATATATATATATATATATATATATATATATATATATATATATATATATATATATATATATATATACACTACCGTCCAAAAGTTTGGAAGCAGCAAGGTAAAATCGAATAAAACCAAACTAAGTCATTTAAATGTATTGATAAAAAAATAAAGAACAAACAGAAACTAACTTAAACAAAATAAAAAAATAATATACAATGGTAAATTAGATTAAATTTTAGCTTCATCAAAGTGTCCACCTTTCTCCTTTATAATCTTCTCACATATTCTGGGCATTCTATTAATCAATTTTTTAAAATAATCTTTATCTAATTTGTTCCATTCGTTCTCTAATAGCTGCCACAAATGTTCTGAGCTCGTAGGACAACGACTTTTCACCCTCCTGTCAAGTTCATCCCAAACAAGTTCAATGGGAGAAAGATCAGGGGATTGAGATGGCCATTGCATGATGTTTAAAATGTTTTCAGCTTTTTTCTTGTTTAAAAAGTTCTGGCACAATTTAGACGAATGCTTAGGATCATTATCCTGTTGAAAAATGAATCCAGAACCAATGAGACTTAGTCCACTGGGTATGGCAGAATCTTGGAGAATTTTTAAATAGCCTTCCTTGTTTAATTTTCCGGTTATCCTCACAAGATTGCCGGGTTTACTGTTGCCAAAACACCCCCAAACCATGACATTACCACCACCATGTTTGATGGTAGGCACTGTACATGCCTCTGAAGCCCTCTCTTCTTTTGACCGGCGTACAAAGACACGTCTATTGGATCCGAAAATCTGAAATTTTGATTCGTCACTCCAAAGGACATTTTCCCATTGTTCTATAGTCCAGTTTTTATGCGCTTTTGCCCATTCTAGTCTATTTTTCTTATGTCGATTTGTTAGTTTGGGTTTTTTAGCAGCAACACATCCTCTTAATCCCGCAGACAGTAAGCGTCTTTTAACAGTAGTTGTTGAAATGGGTGTTTCTCGCGTATCATTCAGAGCTGCAGTGATCTGTGGTGCAGTTAAGCGTCGATTCCGTTTAGAAAGAACTCTAATGAAGTTGTCCTCTTGATTTGTTGTGGATTTGGGCCTACCAGATCTCTTTCTATCTTCATTTTTCCCCGTTTCTTGTTTTCTAGCAAGGGTATAGTGGACACCTTTACAAGAAATTCCGAGCGTTTCTGCGATTTGACGTTCACTGTATCCTTCCTCGCGTAGAGTGCAAATAGCGCTTCGCTGTTCAAGCGTGATTTGCTTGCGTTTTGCCATTTTCAGAAGAAAAAATACGGTCAAAGTAGTAGCCGATATCTTTCGAATACAGACAATGTTAATATCACAACTTTCACGTGCCAATGCTCAAGTGCGACTGAATAAGGTCTAAAAAAGTTAAAACCAGCAAACATTATCAATAAAACTACACCATTGCATAGGATAAAGTAGCCGACGGATTAAGTCATAAAACACGTGTTTCGTCAATATTAAGGAATTCCATAAAACTTGATGAATGTAGGATAATAATCCTTTTGTGTTTGTGTAGACAGTCGTAAAAGGTTGTAAAACTTAAGATTATTGCTAATTTTTACCGCTATTAGTCGGCATTTATTTGTTTTGTTTGAAAACAGGTGTGCTTCCAAACTTTTGGACGGTAGTGTATATATATATTATATCTGGATGACCGAGCCTTGCTCGGTATTTTTTTATTAGTGTGTTTTGGAAGATATATTTAAATATAATAGAAATAATGAAAAAAAAAAACTAATATAGACAAAAAGTGCAAAAAATTGACACAAAAAAAATGTATCGAGGAAAAAGGAGCCAAAATCACGTTTGTTGTATGGGAGCACTCCTTAAATATTTATTTTATTTTGTGTTTTAGTATTTGTCATTATAGCGGCAACAGAAATAAATCATCTGTGAAAAGTTCTGTCTGACTGCTGTCTAACTATCATGGTTCATGAGATACAGCCTGGTGATAGATAGATGGACGGACAGCGAAGTCTTAGTTATAGGGTGCCGTTTTACGCTTTGGGTGTGGAACCCTGAAAAAGTTGAACTCACAAAAAAGCTTGGTACAATGGAAATACTCTTTAAAATTGTAATGTCTCGAAAGTCACAATACTGTATTAACACGGCATTTGAAAGTTTCTAAGCTATAAAGAGGTCATACATTTTTAGGACACGGCGTCATAGAAACGTAGAGTTTAAAATTTTAAATTGTTGGACAGCAAAATTGGAATCCATAGCTCATAAGATGTATTACCCGTTTTTATTTTAAATCATTCGAAGGGGTCGTTTATTAAAATAAATCCTTCGAATAAGTGATAAACTCCGACTCCGACAACCGGTCGAGTTCCTAAAAAATCTGAAAGCTCCCGGTCTCCCAACTCACATCTTAAAATTGAGAGCTGGCGCTCCAAAATTATTCAATGCCACCAGTTTGCAAGAACAAGCATTACATTGCATTGTAATCGGGTCAACTATACTGACCGATTGTTCTCGAGCAGAGTCTGTATTTATTCCTAGGATTCTCCAAATACCATCAAATTACTCCTTCGAATTTCAGAGAGTGCAGTTTGTCATTAAATTCTGCTTCGCAATAACCATAAACGAAGCTCGAGGTCAAATTTTTAAGGTAGCGGGTAGACTTGAGAGAAAACTGCTTTTCTTATGGACAGTTGTAAGTGACATGCTTCAGAGTATGCTCACAGAATAGTCTGGTAATTCTAGCATCCGAAAGAAAAACAACAGATATTTTTTACAAAAAAATACTGTAATAGGTGTAGTATCGCGGGTGGATGTCAAAGAAGCGGTATCAGTGGTCGGCCTAATTTCGATGGAAAAGACGGTGGGTTATGGGGCCACACAATACCCTGCCGTCACCTCGGTCGGAATGAGCGCGGTGTGTTCAAAACATGACCTGCTAAGAAAAAGCCTGGTGTCCATAATATATTAAAAAAAAATCATTTGATTTTTATGTTTATTAAACCTTCCCTACACTATAACAAAGATTCTTATCATCATCATCATCACAGCCCATATACGTCTCACTGTTGGGCTCGGGCGTCCTCCATAATAGGAGGAAAGTTAACCTACTATACCACGCAGGTCAGACGTGTTGGTATAGGGTTTTATGTTATATGCATTTTATATCCCTTAGTCGTCTCTTAGGGGGGCATAGTCCGGAGCGTGCTCGTTCGCGTCCCCTGCCAGTCTAATTAGACTGCTAATCCGGCTCGAAATGCGTACCGCAATGCGGGTTAGGGCGTCCCCCGGAGGCGACGCGTACCGACCCGCCCCCGTCGGTACGAACTTCGGCAGTTGCGGCGATGGGGGCCGTCACCCATCACGCCTTGCCCAGTCAGGCGAGTCGAGGAGAGCAGAGTGCCGGGTAGGCACGTGGAATGTAAGAGGTTGTGTGGAAGGTAAGTTGCACGAGCTGATATCCGTCATGGCGGACAAACAGCTAGACGTGCTCTGTGTAACAGAGACCAAGCGAAGGGGCAGCGACGCCTGCGATCTTCCTGGTGGCGGGATGGCTCTGTGGTCTGGTGTACCACAGAGCGATCGAGCCAGCATGGGGGTAGGAGTACTGCTGTCCTCTCGCTTGGCCTCAGGTGTGAAGGATTACAGAATGTATGGTCCCAGACTTCTTTGGGTCCATTTAAAACTTGGTGTCACCAAGGTATTCATGGTTGTAGCATATGCTCCCGTAGGATCCTCGGTGGCATCAGACCTAGAGAAGTTTTGGGATAATGTTAGGGAAGTTTTGGATATGGCAGAAACCAGTGAACGCGTGATTGTATGCGGAGATTTGAACGGATGGGTGGGGACCAAGCGTCCCGACTATGAGGACGTACTTGGTCCATTTGGTGATAAGAGAGTGAACGACGCAGGTAGGCTCATAGCGGATGTATGCATGGAGAGAAACCTTATTCTGTCAAACACATTTTTCCAACATAAGGACATCCATATGTATACATGGAGAAGGAATGAACAGAAAAGTATAATAGATTTAATTTTGGTAGACAGTCGCCTCCGAAGTAAAATATTGGACGCAAGAGCCTACAGGGGCCCCACAGTCGATAAGGACCACTATCTCGTTATTGCGAGATTTAGTGGTCTGTTCAGAAAGTGGAGGCACTGGCGAGAGCGTGTCCACTTCGGAGGGCTTGAAAGAATAAAGGTTGAAAGGTTGCAAGAAGAGTGTGTAAGAGAAAAGTATGCAGAGGGTGTCCGAGAACGGCTGACGATGGCAAGCCAGCCGCAATCGGACATTGAAGAATGCTGGAGAGTATTGAAAGAGGGTATGGTAGACACAGCGAAAGAAGTATGTGGAAGTTCAAAGAAGCATAGAAACACAAATGGTGATGCATGGTGGGATGCGGAAGTGGCAGCTTCCGTAGAGCAAAAGAAGAAAGCGTGGCTGGACTATGTCTCTTCTTTGAATCTGAATGACAGTATGACTGAACAGAAGAAAGAAATATATCGGCAATGTAAGAATGACACCAAGGCCTTAGTGAAAGAGAAACGTGATAGAGCAAGTATGAGTGCAGAAGATAGGCTGACCAAAAACTTCGAAGGTAACACCAAACTCTTTTGGAGGGAGGTGAAGAAGTCTCGGGGTGGTTGGTCAGCCTTCAGAATGAATAAAATAAGGTCTAAAGGTGGAGACATTCTTACACAAACACAAGACGTGTTAAGCCGATGGAGTGATTATTTTGGCGATATGTATGCGGATGCTACGGTTGGCGCCGGTGTCGCATGTGGTCTAGTAGATCAACATTCGGCGACGGCGTCCTCCGATGGCATCAGTATGGATGAAGTTGAATGGGCGATAAGAAGTTTGAGAAATGGTAAGGCAGCGGGCAATGATATGGTGTCTGCCGAGATGATCAAGCTTGGTGGCTCCTGTGTCCGGGAGGCGTTCCTGTTGCTCCTCAATTTATGTTGGAGCTCGGGAATGGTTCCCAGGGACTGGAATGGCGCAGTCATCGTGCCTTTGTATAAAAACAAGGGTTCACGTTATGACTGCGCAAATTACAGAGCCATAGGCTTGACCAGTTTGTCAGCAAAAGTGTATGGTAAAATTATTGAAAGGAGAATGAGGATGGTGTCCGATGGTTTACTGTGTGAGACACAAGGAGGTTTCAGGAGTGGAAGGGGATGCATGGATCAAATGTTCTCTCTGCGCAACACTGTGGAGAAGCATCTGGCCCTAGGTCAGAGGGTTTTCTGCAGTTTTGTGGATCTGGAGAGAGCATTTGACACGGTTGTACGAAAGGAACTTTGGGACACTTTACCGAAGTATGGTATTAACGGTAACTGCTGCAGGCAGTGCAATCCAGTTACATGGGCCTGTGTGCGGCTGGATGATGGAATGTCGCCTTGGTTTGACGTCAATATCGGCGATAAGCAGGGCTGCGTTCTATCAGCCAGGCTGTTTATCATATATCTGGATAAATGTCGCCAAAGGTTGAACGATATGAATGTGGGAGTCCAGATGGGTGACTCAGTGGTCTCTGCTCTGCTTTATGCAGATGATGCAGTCCTGCTGGCACAGTCAGCGACTGACCTGCAGACCCTAGTCGACACAATGACAGAAGATTGTAAGAAAAGGGGTCTACGCGTGAATGTGAGCAAAACCAAAATAATGGTCTTTGAAAGAGATGAAGCCAGAACAGATGTAAGAGTAACAATAGGTAATGATGTACTAGAGCAAGTGGATGAATGTGTATATCTTGGATGTGGATTTAGCCGAGATGGACGGTACACCACTGATATAGAGCGAAGAGTGAATGCGGGAAATAGAGTGAACGGAGCGTTGGGGCAACTTCTCGGCAGCCACCACCTCAGCCAGAAGGCACGTGTAGCAATACATAACGCAGTGCTTGTCCCAACATTACTGTATGGAAGCGAGAGTTGGGTATGCAGAAAAGAGTATGAAATTAAAATTAATGCGGTCGAAATGCGATGTCTTCGGAAAATCTGTGGAGTTAGGCTGACCGACCGCATTCGTAACGACGACGTAAGAGAGCGAGTAGGTATGAAAGAGAGTATTGGTGTAAAGATGCGAAAGGGAATGCTCCGATGGTTCGGACATGTGGAAAGAATGCCGAGCGAACGTCTGGTTAAGAAGATATACAATGCGAAAGTGAAAGGATGTAGGTACCGAGGGAGACCGAGACTAACCTACCTAGACCAGATCGGTCAGGTACTGAAGGAAGGTGGAGTCAAGAGTCTCCGAAACCGGCGAACGTGTATGAAGAGAATTATGAATGTCGAGGAAGCGAGTGAAGTATGCAGAGATAGAGCTCTCTGGCACTCTGTTCTTTCTGCCTACCCTGCAAGGGATATGGCGTGATGATATGTATGTATGTATGTATGTAGTCGTCTCTTACGATCACCCACAGGTAAGATAGGGGGTGATGAATTGTATTCTTACTCCGTCACCACGTAGATAAGATTGTTATAATATATAAGAATACAAACATTTATACATAATTATTTATAAATAACAATAAAATTAATAACGTAAAAATCAAATAAAAATCTATTAAAACATTATCGATTTCTAGACAGACAAAGGCGCGGGCAAATGATAATAATTAATAAAATAATAAAAAAGGCCAAAAAGTAAATAAGAGAAAGTAAGGATTCGAACCGAGCTCTGGTTTGTTTGGATAAGACTACTCGATTTTCCAACTGAGCTAAATGTCAATTCTTAATGACAGCGTCAAAATTTGAAAACCTTCATATTCTAATAGTTTTAATACAACGAAAAATTGTATTTTTTGTTGCCGAAAAATACTGACAAAACAATATTTTCTATAAATGAAACCTAGCTAGATCGATTAATGGCGTAAATGATATGAATAGAAAGGGAGTGAACGCAGAGTATGCGTCGACCCCAAGTAATTGGGATAAGAACGGGGTAATGATGATGATATATATATATATATACTAGCTTCTGCCCACGGCTTCGCCCGCGAAAAGGTTTCTTTCCTTAAGTATTTCATCCTCTATTTTTATTTTACCCCTTAAAAGTAAATTTTACAACATTTTAATGTCATATTTATTTATATCTAATTATCGGCAATAATCATTTTTAGGAACTTATAACCCAAATACAACATTTTATTTAAATAACTTCAATAATCAGAGAACTTTCATACTAACTTTGCATTCCCTTTTTACCTCCTTAAGGGATGATTATCGCAAAAATATTTTACACGTATTTTATGATTGTTAATGAAGAACCTTCATACTGAATTTCATTCAAATAACTTCAAAAACGGCAAAGTTTCATACTAACTTTGCACCACTTTTTAACCCCCTTAGGGGGTGAATTTTCAAAAATCCTTTCTTAGTGCTCCTCTACGTTATAAAAGGAACACCTATGCTAAATTTCAAGTTTCTAACCCTTATAGTTTAGGCCCTGCGTTGATATGTCAGTCATTAAGTCAGTCAGCTTCTTCTTTTATATATTTTTTTATATATATATATATATATTTTTTCTTTTATATATATATATATATATATATATATATATATATATATATATATATATATATATAATATATATATATATATATATATATATAAGGGGGGCATAGTCCGGAGCGTGCTCGTTCGCGTCCCCTGCCAGTCTAAGTAGACTGCTAATCCGGCTCGAAATGCGTACCGCAATGCGGGTTAGGGCGTCCCCCGGAGGCGACGCACATCGGCAGTTGCGGCGATGGGGGCCGCCACCCATCACGCCTTGCCCAGTTAGGCGAGTCGAGGAGAACGGAGTGCCGGGTGGGCACGTGGAATGTAAGAGGTTGTGTGGAAGGTAAGTTGCACGAGCTGATATCCGTCATGGCTGACAAACAGCTAGACGTGCTCTGTGTAACAGAGACCAAGCGAAGGGGCAGCGACGCCTGCGATCTTCCTGGTGGCGCGATGGCTCTGTGGTCTGGTGTACCACAGAGCGATCGAGCCAGCATGGGGGTAGGAGTGCTGTTGTCCTCTCGCTTGGCCTCAGGTGTGAAGGATTACGGAATGTATGATCCCAGACTTCTCTGGGTCCGTATAAAACTAGGTGTCACCAAGGTATTCATGGTTGTAGCATATGCTCCCGTAGGATCCTCGGTGGCATCAGACCTAGAGAAGTTTTGGGACAATGTTAGGGAAGTTCTGGATATGGCAGAAACCAGTGAACGCGTGATTGTATGCGGAGATTTGAACGGATGGGTGGGGACCAAGCGTCCCGACTATGAGGACGTACTTGGTCCATTTGGTGATAAGAGAGTGAACGACGCAGGTAGGCTCATAGCGGATGTATGCATGGAGAGAAACCTTATTGTGTCAAACACATTTTTCCAACATAAGGACATCCATATGTATACATGGAGAAGGAATGAACAGAAAAGCATAATAGATTTAATTTTGGTAGACAGTCGCCTCCGAAGCAAAATATTGGACGCAAGAGCCTACAGGGGCCCCACAGTCGACACGGACCACTATCTCGTTATTGCGAGATTTAGTGGTCTGTTCAGAAAGTGGAGGCACTGGCGAGAGCGTGTCCACTTCGGAGGGCTTGAAAGAATAAAGGTTGAAAGGTTGCAAGAAGAGTGTGTAAGAGAAAAGTATGCAGAGGGTGTCCGAGAACGGCTGACGATGGCAAGCCAGCCGCAATCGGACATTGAAGAATGCTGGAGAGTATTGAAAGAGAGTATGGTAGATACAGCGAAAGAAGTATGTGGAAGTTCAAAGAAGCATAGAAAAACAAATGGTGATGCATGGTGGGATGCGGAAGTGGCAGCTTCCGTAGAGCAAAAGAAGAAAGCGTGGCTGGACTATGTCTCTTCTTTGAATCTGAATGACAGTATGACTGAACAGAAGAAAGAAATATATCGGCAATGTAAGAATGACACCAAGGCCTTAGTGAAAGAGAAACGTGATAGAGCAAGTATGAGTGCAGAAGATAGGCTGACTAAAAACTTCGAGGGTAACACCAAACTCTTTTGGAGGGAGGTGAAGAAGTCTCGGGGTGGTTGGTCAGCCTTCAGAATGAATAAAATAAGGTCTAAAGGTGGAGACATTCTTACACAAACACATGACGTGTTAAGCCGATGGAGTGAATATTTTGGCGATATGTATGCGGATGCTACGGTTGGCGCCGGTGTTGGATGTGGTTTAGTAGATCAACATTCGACAACGGCGTCCTCCGATGGCATCAGTATGGATGAAGTTGAATGGGCGATAAGAAGTTTGAAAAATGGTAAGGCAGCGGGCATTGATATGGTGTCTGCCGAGATGATCAAGCTCGGTGGCTCTTGTGTCTGGGAGGCGTTCCTGTTGCTCCTCAATTTATGTTGGAGCTCGGGAATGGTTCCCAGGGACTGGAATAGCGCAGTCATCGTGCCTTTGTTTAAAAACAAGGGTTCACGTTATGACTGCGCAAATTACAGAGCCATAAGCTTGACCAGTTTGGCAGCAAAAGTGTATGGAAAAATTATTGAAAGGAGAATGAGGATGGTGTCCGATGGTTTACTGTGTGAGACACAAGGAGGTTTCAGGAGTGGAAGGGGATGCATGGATCAAGTGTTCTCTCTGCGCAACATTGTGGAGAAGCATCTGGCTCTAGGTCAGACGGTTTTCTGCAGTTTTGTGGATCTGGAGAGAGCATTTGACACGGTTGTACGAAAGGAACTTTGGGACATTTTACCGGAGTATGGTATTAACGGTAAACTGCTACAGGCTGTGCAGTCCAGTTACATGGGCTGTAGAGCCTGTGTGCGGCTGGATGATGGAATGTCGCCTTGGTTTGACGTCAATATCGGCGTTAAGCAGGGGTGCGTTCTGTCAGCCAGGCTGTTTATCATATATCTGGATAAATGTCTCCAAAGATTGAACGATATGAATGTGGGAGTCCAGATGGGCGACTCAGTGGTCACTGCTCTGCTTTATGCAGATGATGCAGTCCTGCTGGCACAGTCAGCGACTGACCTGCAGACCCTAGTCGACACAATGACAGAAGATTGTAAGAAAAGGGGTCTACGCGTGAATGTGAGCAAAACCAAAATAATGGTCTTTGAAAGAGATAAAACCAGAACAGATGTAAGAGTAACAATAGGTAATGATGTACTAGAGCAAGTGGATGAATTTGTATATCTTGGATGTGGATTTAGCAGAGATGGAAGGTACACCACTGATATAGAGCGAAGAGTGAATGCGGGAAATAGAGTGAACGGAGCGTTGGGGCAACTTCTCGGCAGCCACCACCTCAGCCAGAAGGCACGTGTAGCAATACATAACGCAGTGCTTGTCCCAACATTACTGTATGGAAGCGAGAGTTGGGTATGCAGAAAAGAGTATGATAGTAAAATCTCTGCGGAAAATCTGTGGAGTTAGGCTGACCGACCGCATTCGTAACGACGACGTAAGAGAGCGAGTAGGTATGAAAGAGAGTATTGGTGTAAAGATGCGAAAGGGAATGCTCCGATGGTTCGGACATGTGGAAAGAATGCCGAACGAACGCCTGGTTAAGAAGATATACAATGCGAAAGTGGAAGGATGTAGGTACCGAGGGAGACCGAGACTAACCTACCTAGACCAGATTGGTCATGTACTGAAGGAAGGTGGAGTCAAGAGTCTCCGAAACCGGCGAGCGTGTATGAAGAGAATTATGAATGTTGAGGAAGCGAGTGAAGTATGCAGAGATAGAGTTCTCTGGCACTCTGTTCTCTCTGCCTACCCTGCAAGGGATATGGCGTGATGATATGTATGTATGTATGTATATATATATATATATATATATATATATATGTATATATATATATATATATATATATATATATATATATATATATATATATATATATATATATATATATATACACACATATATATATATATATATATATATATATCGACCACCCCGTATCTCATTACCCGTGGGTGATCGTACGACTCCACTAAGGGATATCAAACGCATATAACATCGATGCGAGAGAAGGAAAACTCCAAACAAAACTCTATACCAACACGTCTGACCAGCGCGGTATAGTAGGTCAATTTCCCTTCGTTTATGGAGGAGGCTCGAGCCCAACAGTGAAACACGTATGAGCTGAGATGATGATATAGCCATCATATGAAAGCCCGCTTTTACAGTTATTGGATGTTAATGACAATCCATTAACCGGGTATATTGAATAGTAAGCTAAAAGCTTAATTTTTTTTGCTTACTATTCATAATGTATTTAAAAATAGTAAGCAATAAGTTGCTGTGGAGTAGCGGCTATGATTACTACCAACCGGTCTCGGCCGCCATGGAGTCTGGAGCGACTATCTAACACGTAATAGGTTATCAACCTAAGTTTCTCATAACTCTTTCGCTTCCAAACAATAGAACAATAAAACAGTACTATAATATACTAATATCTGGATGACCTGATATTTTCTGTTTATTGTGTTTTGAAGATATATTTAAATATAATAAAAATAAATAATAATAAAAAATTCAAAAGTCAAAAAGTATCAAAAAAGAGTAACAGGATCCGAACCGGCCCTGATTAGATTGCTCGATTATCCAATTGAGCTGTCTTAATGACAACGTCAAAATTTGCCTTCATATTTTAATAGTTGTCAGCCAACGCAAAATTATATTTTTTCATTGCCTGAAAATATTGACAAAACAATATTTTCTACAAATGAAACTTAGCTAGACCGATTAGTCGTCCCCGGAACCCCCTGCATGCTAAATTTTAAGAAAATTGTTGGTGTCGTTGCCGAGATTCAGAAAATATATATATATACAAGAATTGCTCGTTTAAAGATATTAGATTAGATAGGTAGATTAGATAGATAGATAGATAATATAGCATGGAAGGAGTCTGTTGGCAGTTGTCTGGCTACAATCGCGAGCTGGTCTGTCCGGGATAGTAAAACACTTTCGCAGAAAATTGACGTCTAAACAATGGCAGTTGCTGTTGCGTTTCGTTCGATGAGCGAGAGAGCCGGTAGCTTAGTCCAACTTTTGGGATGGGTTTAGGATTTTCATTGGTAGTACAGCGGCCTAGCTATACCTCTAGTATTGCAAAGGTCTTTGGGCGGCTGTAACACGGTAAGTGTCATCAGGTCTGCTGCCTGCTCGTTAGCTATCAAAAGCAATAAAGAAAGTATCTATTTAAAGTTAGTATTTTATTTGAATACTCATGTTGTCCCATTATATTAATAGTAATATCAATATACAGCTACAAAAAATTAGTCAAAAATTTTGCTATCTCAGCGGTTGTAATGACTGCAGCGACTGTTTGAACTTTATGCTCTATTGCTCATTATTATCAACATTTATAAACACATATGAACGCTATTTGTCACCGTCTTACGTTATATAGCATAAAAACTTTTTACGATAATTTCGCCATCTTACATAATGAGTTTTTTTTTTTAATTTAACTAGAAGTATCTGAGCTTACAATTCAACAACTATTTCAACATTTCCACACGCCGTTCCGGTTACCACAAACTATCAAATCTTTTAAGCCCCGGCGTTACAGCCTCGGCGAGCTTCCACGGCCCGCGAGCATATTGGGCTTCGGGACGTAGTGGCCTTTCGTAATTAATGCCATAGGAGCGATTTCAGCGCTGAATATGGCGCTTTTAAAAAAATGCAATTTCGGCCTGCACTTTTTTAAATAATAATATAAGAATAATATGATGACTTTCCGTGTGGTGACGGAGTAAGAATACTATTCACCACCCCATATCTTACCTGTGGGTGATCGTACGAGACGACTGAGGGATATAAAACGCATATAACATCTATGCAAGAGAAGGAAATCTCGAAACAAAACCCTATACCAACACGTCTGACCAGCGCGGTATAGTAGGTTAATTTCCCTCCCATTACGAAGGAGGCCCGAACCCAACAGTGGGACATTTATGGGTTGTGATGATGATGATGATGATGAATATGATGACAGGTATATTATAATCATCAACAGTTCAGCTGATATACGTTTCATTGCCGGGCTCTAGCCTCCTCTGCAATAAGATGCAAGTTCATCTACTATACTACGCTGGACATAGAGTTTTATTTGGGAGATTTCCTACCCTTGTATAGATTTTACGTGCTTATTATATCGATACTCACAACTAAAATAGAGGGTGGTGGTGAATTGTATTCTTTCTCCGTCATCGTACGGAACAAAAAACAAACAACGAAATGGGAAAATGTCCGTTTAACTAAAGTAATATCCTATATTATATTTATAATAGTCACCACAGATGTCATTTAATGTAGCGCTTTTGACCGCTGTTTAGCGCGATGTAAGAATTTTGATCAGGCAGCAGTGCTGTTTGCTAATTAACCACAAACAAAAGGTCCCCACCCCATTACTCACCGCCGCATCGCTCGTTGATTTTATACAACTTTTATAATAAAACACACCATTTTATTTTGTAGCTAATATTTTATTGTTGGCGTTCTTGTGGGACGCTTTCAAATTTGTATTGTTTTGGACGCGTTAGCTAAATTAAAAATTTAAAGGGATAATGGTAGGCAATGGTAGCTTTATTAGCTCGTAAATTTTACTTTATTAAAAACTTCAATCAAATATTTTATAGCTGCAAAATTCAATATTTCAGATTAAACTGTGATTTCTTGAATCTTGCGTATAATTTTGTTCTCCATTCGGTATATAATATACTATGAGTAATTTCCCCCCTTTTTTTGAAGTTATACTTCCATAGGCGTGTTATGAATAAAAATATGGGAGCGAAATTTTAAAATGCGCGCACATCACTGTAACACAAAAGTAAAACAGGTCGAAGTTGGCCCGCCAAATCGCTCATTAAGTCTCAAAAATATCTACCAACAAAATAGAAATAAAACCTCTTTCTAGTTTCTACATTCACAGCACGTGTTTTAGTTTCATACAAGTGTGAATTATATATGTGCTAATAAATTATATTCAGTAGTGATTTAAATTGCATTCAGGAAATTATCCTTGTATTGTGGGGGACTTTACAAACATATAATTAACGTAGACAAATTACACCCGGACACATAACAACAATTAAAGAATCGCACAAAGTATTGTCCTGCGTAGGAATCGAACCCATAGCACCGACACGCAAGATCGGTATCTTAACCACTACGCCATGTGTCCTTTGATTAGAGCGGCCCAACTACTGGTATACTTTTAAGATTTTCTATTTTACAACGTCAAGGCAGTGTACTGGAATAACGTTATCACGCTAGTGACGAATGATATGAATATTCGCAGGTTTCAATAATTACCCAAAAATAAAAATAAGCAAAAGAGAATAAATTGTCATCATTCATCATTCTCCTACTCTTATCCCAATTACTTGGGGTCGATACAATATGTACTCTTCTTTCATAGTACATATTGTAGAAGTTATTGGCAAAAACGGCATCAGAAGGAGTTAGCACATATATATATATATATATATATATATATATATATATATATATATATATATATATATATTATATATAAGCATGTACATATCTCTGCTGGCTACGAACTAGTCGAGAGATAGTAGAAAATAGTGTAATATACAAGACTATTATATATATATATATATATATATATATATATATATATATATATATATATATATATATATGTCATAGCCAGCAACTTGTACGGCAGCTTAGCCGGCTTGCTTTAGAGCAGCTTGTAAATAATAAGGACAATAATAACAAAATACGAATTTGTTATGACACCAATTACGATGAACTAGGTCCGCGTAACAACAAGCTCATCGTTATAGGTATTTCATTTTCTATAAAAGAGTAACATTTATTATATTGACTGCACAGGTCTGCACAGGTAGTGTAGTGGTTAAGAAATCGACCTTGCATGCCTGTGGTTTGATTCCTATGTAGGAACTTTGTGTGACCTACTAAGTGTTGTTCTGTGTCTGGGTGTAATTTGTCTGTGTTAATTATATGTTTGTGAAGTCCCCCGCAATACAAGGAATATTTCCTTAGTGCAGGGTGGTGTTTTAAAAGGAAACAATATATCAGTAAGTAAGTACTTCAAATTACTGAAATTTAGCATTTAATATGCTTGATTATTTATAAAAACTTGATTGTGAAAAAAAAATATTGTCACACCTGGGGAGTCGATCCCACACCTATTGGAAATTTGTTCCAATTGCACTACCATTCACACCATCGTTAGTTTTTGTATGACATTAAATTTTCGCCTCGTATTATATTTTTTGTAGTTGAAAAAAAAAATGTCATACGACAGCTAACGCTGGTGTAAGTGGTAGCACGATTGGAACGGATGTCCAATAGGTATGGGTTTGAATCCCATGTGTGACATTCATATTTCGCTCACAACCAAGTTTTTATAAAGGAGGTACTCTATAAATATTTTGCTATGTTTATTATACACCTTTCTCTTCTCCTATAATATTAATATAGATAAGAAAGATATATAAAGAGGAGTATCTTAAAAGATGTATCTTTAACGTTGCCGGATCAAGATGGCGATATTGGACCGGCCACAGCTGTTGCTGGATCGATAATATGGACTTACCTTGAATGGTCAGTGCGAATGGCGAATATCTTTTACATAGAAAACCTAATTCTTTGAATTATTGACGCTTGATGATTATCATGTAGTCAATATTTAAATTTTTGTCTATTATTTTTTTTGGACGTGATGAGTTGTTATGAATCAATGAACGTCGGCTGCACGCACGATACAGCATCACGTCTATCTGAGCTCAGCGTGTAAGCGAGAGTGCGGAACAAGCAATAGAGAAACACGATCACACTAAGCGTTCTTGCATTTTTAGAATTTGACGTGAACTATTTTGTCAAGTTTTTTTTGCTCTTGGTGACAAACGAGTAAGCAGCACACCTGATGGTAAGTGTTACTGCCGCACATGGACCTCTGCAATACCAGGGGTATAGCTAGGCCGCTGCCTACCAATAATCCCAAACCCACCCAGAAAGTTGGGCTTCTGACTCTCTCGCTCACCGAGCGAAGCACAGCAGCATATTGCCACTGCTCAAGCATCGATCTTCTGCGAGAGTGTGCTACTACCCCGGATGGATCGGCCCGCGGCTGTAGACAGAACTGTCAACAGTATGGTCTTAACACTATCCAAGTATTAATACATTGAAGAGAAAAGTTAATATGGTTTCCATTGTTTATGTTTGTTTAATTTATAAAAATATGCTATTTTCATCAGATTTATTATAAGGTACATAAAATTCTCAATTTGGAATAATAT
This sequence comes from Lymantria monacha, assembly GCA_905163515.2. Taxonomy (NCBI): domain Eukaryota; kingdom Metazoa; phylum Arthropoda; class Insecta; order Lepidoptera; family Erebidae; genus Lymantria; species Lymantria monacha. The sequence continues at coordinate 702,583 of LR991103.1, forward strand.
TACCTAATACCGCAGATAACGGTAACTAACGGTAACTAAAATAAAAAAAAAATAGCGCCATTAAACCATTACCATAAAACCGTTAAATATAAAAAAATTACAACCTTTATTATTATTAATAACGATAAATATTACAGACGTTAACCCGAAGTACTCAACTTCAAAATAAACCTCATTGCTATTCAGTAATCTAAGGCACAAGATATATAATTAATACCATTAAAATTAAATAAAACGACTTATGTACCCCTGAATGGTAGATACAATTAACTCTCGATGAATCCAGCTAGTTGAATATAAATTAATCAAGTTATATATCTAATTACTAGAACGCTGGGTGTAAATTGTTGAACAATAGTATGATTTTAATTATGTCGCCCCTCGCAGCGAATTATAATTCATAGCGGTGTATAAGTGGGTGAATTTTAATGAATGTTGTATGGCACCGCCTCGACAACTGTGTTAGACGCTTTTGTCACTAAAAATGACAAGAAATGAAGTGGAATATTTAACGAAGTGAGAATATTAATTAGTTATAAGTTTTATTTAAGAAAAATGATAATGTATGTGTAAGTACTCCGTAATGGGAGGGAATATGATACCACGCTGGTCAGACTTGTTGGTATAGGGTTTTGTTTTGAATTTTTTTTCTATTGCATAGTTTATATGCGTTTTATATTCTTTAGTCGTCTTTTACGATCACCCACAGGTAAGATAGGGAGTGGTGAATTGTATTCTTAGTCCATTTCCACTCAGCGTATACAGTTATTTAAAAACTAATTACTAAGTATTCACACACACTCTCCTACTCTTATCCCAATTGCTTGGGGTCGATACTCTTTTTTCATAGTACATATTGTAAAAGTTATTGACAATAGATTTATGACCGGCCACCTGCCAGACTTCAACCCTCCTTGACAATTGTTGACCAAACGGCATCAGATGGAGTTGGCCCAGGTCGTTGTAAGGCTCTTAGTCGTCTTTTACGACATCCACGAGCAAAGTAAGGGTTGGTAGTATTCGTAGCCGCTACCACACAGCAATAATTACTAAGGATTATATTTGCGTATTATCTTAATTGTTTATAATTGTTTACCCCCCAGCTCGCCGTCAGCCATCTATTGGTATTTAAATGTGAAAAAAAAAACCACTTTATTTTGTGGAGTTTGCATTTATTGATTTTATGTCCTTTGCTAAGCTATGCCATTCTTTCACCTTACATTTTTTTTTATAAATTAATTACTATTTTATAGAATATTTTATAATTAAGTGATTTTCCGTATTTATCCCTTAAACAGTTTAAATCAGGATAAATTAATAATTAGTCTATCTTGGCAATTAATGTTTTTATTTGTACAATTAGAGTGAAATAATAGATATAATAAAAAAAATACCGGTAATTTGCAACAATGGTTAGCAATATCCGTACGCTATCTACTGGGCCGTGCGGAATACAAAGTGGCCACATTATACCGTCAGATGCTTGATTTTATTCATACAACGGCGGCTTGCATTTCATTTATTTTAATTTTCTGTCCGTCGAGTTTAAAGGACGACAATTTTAATTATTAAGTTTATATTTACCGTTACAGTTTGAGGGTTAAATAGGCCTTTGTCGGCTAAAGCTTTGTACTCTCTGAAGCGCTGTGTATTTTTAGTGGGGATCTCGTTACAAAGGAATTTAGCGGATTGTTTTGTCAAGTTTAGTATTGGCTGCTTTTGTGTGTTGTAATTGTGGTAACATGAATAATATGCAAAGTAGCTGGGGTTTTAATTAAAGTTTCTTCAAAATGTAGTTAGTGATAAGATTTAGTAACTATTTAATGACGGATCTAGATCTACTTTAGTTACTTTCGTAGTTTTTTAACAGACTAATAAAATTTATAATAATATGTACTAATTGTGTTAAAGAAATCATAAAAAATGTTTCTAGCTCGGCTTTTAAAGCCCTTTATTTTGATAACCCAATCGAGGGTCTTGAAAAAAAATATATGCAGACTCACAATTATCTAAATAATATCACAATAGATGATGAAGTAGACAATAATAATCGGCCAGTTTTGTTTGTTTGTTATAAGTCTTCCAAAAGTGCTGCTCTTTATCCAACGCGAAAGTAATTGATACACTGTACAGAAGCTTATGTCAAACGTGGATTAGTTAGGAAAAGGCTTGTATTCAATTGTGGGATCGATAATGACTGTAAAGAAAGGAGATGACGAAGTTTAACTTTTAATAGTGGTAGGACCACGCTGTTGACAGTTCTCTGTCTACAGCCGCGGGCCGATCCGTTCAGGGTGGTACCACACTGAGCAGAAGATCGACATATGAGTAATGGCAATGCGCTTCGTTCGGTGAACGACAGAGCCGGAAGTCCAACTGGGGTGGGTTTAGGGTTAGTATTACTGGGTAGCGGCCTAGCTGTACCTTTGGTATTGCAAAAGTCCATGGGCAGCAGTGACAAGTGTCACTGATGGTAAATGGTAAGTACCATAAAATGGTAAATACCATCATGTGTGCTGTTTGCTCGTTTGTCACCATAAGCCATAAAATAAACTACAATTATCAAATGATTTCTGATGGCAACAAGAGTATTACACATACGAAATAAAGCTATTTACATGGATTTTATTGCTGTTATATGAAAATATTAGTTTTATTTCAAATACAATTATCAATATGAATGCATTCAACTAATAACACGATGATACAAGACTATATTCCGTAAATATAGTTATATAGCACCCTAACATAATCGCGGTTACATTGCTAATCGACAAGCGACACATAATAACCGAACCATACCGAAAAGGGTTCGTGTAATGGAGCAATTGTCGGTTAATTACGCGTGGTAGGTCTGTCAGGCCCGCCCGCTTTTTGTAAGGGTTCAATGTTTGGGTGAAACTAGCGGATATTGGTATCCGCAAACGTTTGTCAATATTTGAAAGGGTTAACATTGTTATTTTTTAAACACATAAAGGAACCACACAATAGAGTAAGGTATTAATAAATGTATGGTAAGTCTTACTAAACCTTTTTCTTTATTTTGACGAAATAACAAGAGACTAGGAAACCATTTCTTCATTTTTTGAAGATGTTTTAAAAGGCAACTAAAATTTGAATAAAATCACTGCAAGTAAAAAAAAAACAGAGCTCTAATATTGCTATATTTCTACTGGTTTATTGAGTGTATATAGGAACGAATTTTCGAAGCTTTTAAAAATATATATAAATACCTACTCGCCTTAGTGAATATATTCTAGTATTCATTTGTTTAACGTGGATCGTTCACAGACACACTCACAAGTAATAGAGCTAAGCAAGTCTTATACTTTTATGTATCATCATAATAAAACATCTAAATTAGTATGATAACTTTATTGCGTAAATACTAAATCAACTTTCAATCCAAAAGTGAACGATGAACAATGTATATTAAAAGCATCAGATTATAATAATCTTTATTGAATTACAAAAAAAAAACATAAAAACTGATCTTTAGTGAAAAAGACTGAGAAAAGTCCCTAACATTAAAATGTTGACCTATCACGAAATTAAGTCATCATCTCAACTCATAGTATCATATCCTCATATATACATATATGACCATATATACATATATGACCTACTATCCCACGCTGGTCAGAAGTGATGTAATAGGATTTTTCACATCGAGTTTTCCTTCTCTTGAATCGTATACGACACCCATTCGGTCTATCTTTTTTCTTCATCTTTTTTTACACCTAAATCCAGCTACATTTATATTTAAATTGTACCTCACAACATTACTTTCATCCTGTTTGAATTTTTTCTGTTTTCTTTCATTCATATTTATGTTCGTAGCACGTTATCAAAAATGTAAATGTAGAAAGAAGTCGGTTAATAAGTGCAGAATTATATCTAGAATTTTGGAATCGTCGACGATAAATTACCTTATTAGATATCTGAATTCAGAAGCATATGAAAATATGATGTGTATAAAGTGCCAAAAAGCTTATGTGAAAATTGTAGAAAATTTTGACGAAAATGTCTAACGTAGTCTCTGAACACATTACTAGACAGTAATTATATGTATATAATATAAGTAAATTATGCTAAAAGCTAAATATTTTCATGTATTAACATATATGAACTCGATAGATCTATGACGCAGTACTTTATCTTACGACAACGCTATCACTGCTATTTTTATTATTTGTTTATCTTTGTATATTAAGGGACTAAATACGGGTCTTGGGTTGTTCTCGAGGGAAATTTGTGTCCACAGAAAATTGGAAACAAAATTATGTTGTGATACCGATGCTTATCATCAAAATGTTTACTTTGCCTTTTAGGTATATGATATAGAAAAAAATGTAATTTGGTAAATTGGACATTTATCATGATAGCATACTGAGTTTTAAAAATTTAAATAGCTCTAAGTTTTAATCCAAAATACTGAATCACCTGTGAAGTAAAATAAACTTCTTTACGAGCGAAAAATGAATGTCACATATGGGACTTGAAACCACACCTATTGGTAATGCGTTTTTATAAATAATCAAGCATGTTAAATGCTAAATTTCAGTAATTTGAAAAACAGGACAATACAATTATAACTGCGAAGTAGAGTAAGTAGAGTAGAGTATTAAAATCTGTATAATGTGTAAACAATGTCGGGTAGATGACACACGTCTCCCATAAAGTCAAAAATATAATGCGAACTACACTCAACTCACACTTCTAAGTATTAGGACGATTGGGATGGATTCCCAATAGGTGTGGGTTCGAGTCTCTTAAAAGTTTAAATTGAATATTAATATTTAGTTACATTTGTATTGAAGTTTTTTTTAAATACTGTTAGTTTATTTCAATTCAATAAACTGTAGTTTATTTTATTAATCTGTTCAGAAGGTTTGACTTTTAATAACATTTACAGCTGTAAACTTCACTATTCATGCGTAATAAAAAAAGCAAAAATATGCTTCGATATCCGCGCGGCTAGTGTTTAGTCCATCCGGATACGGTCCAATAGGCCCCGCTGTTCGTGATTCGAAAAGTTTACTGACGTAGAATTGAAAAGGTTAGTATATAACGGGGTTTGTGGGTTTTGATAACGAGCCAATGACGTGAAGCTTTAAGGATCATCCTATAAATGGAAGATATTCTAATGACAAGATCGAGGATTGCTAATATTGGAGTACATAGTTCGATTCCAAGTAAAACTTGAGATATAGGAATAGATTGGTAGTCTGCAATTTTAATTCCAGTTGGTTCTAAAAATGAGATTAGGTGGAACAGATAAATAAAGTATAATAAGTATTTATATTGTTTTGTTTCTTTACAGGTAAGTCACCATTGCGAAGGCGAGTATATCTTGAAGTGGAGGTATGTTTGGTTGAAAGCTAATTGTAATTGTATAGGATAAAAATCATCTTTATCATCCTGCTCTCCTAATTACCTGAGGTCGATGCAATATGTATTCCTTTAGCATTCGCATAGTGATTATTTCGCTCATTTCATTTTTGGGGGTAAAATAGTATGAAAATATAGATGAGATTAGTTCTGTAAAAGCTTCATACACATAATATGAGAAAATATTTACTAACACACGCTGACTAGATGGGTTGCTATAGGGTTTTGTTTCAAGATTACCTTCACTTCTAATTATGTTATATACTTAGATCAATTTGTCATCTTTTGACTAATCGTCACATACTGGAAAAAATAATGGAGTGATGAATTGCATTTCGTATTTGGCAACACTTAAACGAAAAAAAATATGTTGGGACGCTTTTTAATAATTTAAAAAGTATAAAATATATTAGTTACGCCAAATTTAATCGGTTGCTTCAATTTGCTTTAAAAATCAAATGTAACCACACTCAATATTCAACTTTATTTCAAGTGAATAAGGTTCTAAATTGCTTGTTTATATAAATTAGGGGTGCTCGACTCGGGGTCGTGGCCCGAATACAGGTAGGTGTGAATTTTTAAAGAGTATATTTGAGTGGCCGCCGGGTAATGGAGTGGTGTTGCCAGCTTTGCAATTACTGACTGAAACCACCTGGAACTGTGTCACCGGTTTCAAGTTTAAGTGGCTATATATGTATGTGTATACATATTTGAAAGTCCTACAATAAAATTGGAATGAAGACGTATTCGATGATAGGTCATTTGTTTCTTTAGTACCAAAGTTTTTCGTTTTCGATGATCGTTTCTGTATTTTACATGTTAAGTTTTTATTTTTTGAATGAAAATTGAATTGAATTCGTACGAATATTTAACTATATATAGGAAACAAAAAGTATTGTAACGGAAAAGTTTCGGTGTTTTATTTAATATCTAAATAATTTATAAAAACTTGATTACGAGCGAAAAATTATTGTCACACATGGGATTTGAACCCACACCTATTGGAAATCCGTCCCAATCGTGCTACCACTAACACCAGCGTGACATTCAATTTTCGCTCGTAATCAATTTTTTTTAAATAATCAAGCATGTTAAATGCTAAATTTCAGTAATTTGAAAAAAAAAGGAAAGCTTAGGGTCGTGCTGGAGCTATTGATTATATGTCTTTATAGCTCAACTGAGCTGACACAGCTCATATACTCAATGACAGCCATATTTCCTTTCATACTGTAATAGTTTTCAGCCAACAAATATTTTTTTTTGATACTACTGCACTGCCAATACAATATTTAATCCAACACACTGAAACCTCTTGTGTAATAAATTTCATGGAAATCGTTAGAGCCGTTGCTAAGATTCTGAAAATATATTTTTTAAAAACAACAGACAGCCTGAACTAAATAAATAATCCTTGTATTACGGGGGACTTTACAAATATGGAATTAACATAGACAAATTACACACAAACTCAGAACAAAACTTTGTGAATCGCACTTTTGTGTTTTGCGTTGGAATCGAATCCATGACTGGCACGTTAGGTCGGTAATTTAACCACTACGCCATTTGTGCAGTCATAGATTAGATAGATATCGCATATACATTTTAAATGTATTGTATTGATACATTTGAAGGAATATTGTAAATATGCAATTAACGCAGATTATACACAAACTCAGAAAGAAGAAGAATTTGTGGATCGCATGTACTGCTTGGGAATCGAACCCAGGATACTGGTAGGTCGGTAGCCACTAGGCCATCTGTGCAGTCATAGATTAGATAGATATCACATATAATTTTTAAATAAATTATACACATAATTTATAGTAGATATTACAAATATAATTTTTAAAAATCAAATACAAACGCGATAGAATCCGAAAAGTAGGTTTATTTTAAATGTGTAATACTCGCGTAAACATTAGAAACCATAATTTTTAAATAAATTGTATTGTATTGATAAATTTGAAGGAATAAATAGTAGCGGGAATCAACTATAAGTACTGAACGTATATTCCGCTTGGAAATGGTCTAAGTTACCTACCTACATATATCGCGATAAGTGAAGCTTCAACCCAATAAAATCAGTTTGAGCTACCCACAGACTCCATTACCCTGTCTATAAGATAAATCAAATATTTTATTAATACCCAATTCTATTTCTATTCAATCAAGGTATATTTTTGTTTGTACTACGTAAGGGTTAGAGAGGATATGTTTAGGAATTAGCGCACTGTCGACCTGTTGCTAGTAGTTTTTAGAGCGTTTTGGTAACTTTAGTAGCTATATAGTAGTTTCATGATGTTTCTGAATGAGGTATGCTAACTAGCTGGATGTAATTTATTTAGGAAGATCTGTGCATTTGTTCTTCTTTTAGTGATGCAATATTAAATGTTTATGCTAAGAGTAAGACGATCCAGCTTCCGCGATATTTACTTGATGAAACTGAGGATGTCATTTGGCTCGCTCAAGTAAGAGCCTACTACTACGCCCAGGTATGAAACCAAGTATAATATATAATTTTCGTGTATGTTGGCAGAGTAAGAATACATCTCTCTCTTTCTTACCTGTGTATGTTTAAAGACAACTAAGAGAGGCAAGTAGATGACACCAGTAAAACTCTTCTGCCCAGCGCGGTATAATAACTATTTCATTTCAATAAAAATAGGTTTTTTTTTTTTTTTTTTTTTTTTTTTTTTTTTTTTTATTGTCTACGGTGACAAACGAGCAAACAGCACACCTGATGGTAAGTAATGCTGTTGCACATGGACCCAGCAACACCAGGGGTACAGCCAGGCCGCTGCCTACCGTGAAGGAAGAGCTCTTCTTAAACCTCGTTTGAAGAAGGACATGTCATAGCGCTCGGGAAACACAGCAGCAGGTAGTTCATTCCAGATCTTGCATGTACGTGGGAGAAATGATCGCTGAAAACGTACGGTCGAGGACCATATCGTTTCCAGGTGAAATGAATGAACCCTGCTACGGTGTCGAGTGGTACGGTGGTAAAATGGTGACGGTGGTACCAAGTCAAACAGTTCCTCAGAGCACTCTCCGTGAAAGAGCCGGTAGAGTACACAGAGTGACCCAAAGTCTCTCCGCCGCTCCAGCGACTCTAGTCTGTCCGTGAGATTGGGATCACCGACGATTCGAACTGCCCGCCTTTGTAGGGAGTCAAGTGGGTCTAGCTGATATTTAGGCGCGCCTGCCCAGAGATGAGAGCAGTACTCCATGTGAGGACGAACTTGTGCTTTATATAGCACAAGACGTTGACTCGGCGTGAAGTACCGCCTGGCCCTGCTCAGCACGCCCAACTTTTTGCTTGCCAATTTGGCTTTGTCCTCCAAATGACTCCCAAACTGGACTTTGTTCGATAGCTCGACGCCGAGGATCCCAATACTCTCGGAGATTTGGAGAGTTACTCCTTGGAACTGAGGCGCCATGATAAAAGGGTCCTTCTTCGCAGTGAACGCGCAAACTTGTGTCTTAGTGGGGTTGAACTGGACTAAATTCCGTTCACCCCATTTTGAGGCCCGCCCTAGAGAGCGCTCGACTTCAGACACAAGTTGAGCCCGTCTTTCCTGTAACATACTCCGAGGGACATTCTGATGCTCGGTGTATCGCTCGTCACCCGTGCTGTCATCCGCATAGCAACGAATACTCTCTATGGAGAGCATGTCATTGATATGCAGAATAAACAACGTCGGGGAGAGCACCGAGCCTTGTGGTACACCAGCATTAATGTGCATGGTCTCGGAGCAGGAGCCATCGACGACTACTTTTATGCTCCGACCATCCAAAAAACTGGTGATCCAATTACAGAGTCCCTCGGGGATTCCATATGATGGTAGCTTCGATAGAAGGGCCCTGTGCCAAACCCTGTCGAACGCCTTCGCGATATCTAGGCTGAACGCTAGCGCCTCACCCTTGCCCTCCAAGGCCTCTGCCCAACGGTGTGTGAGGTACACAAGAAGATCACCAGCCGACCGGCCATGACGAAACCCATATTGGCGGTCACTGATCAGCTGATGATCCTCAAGGTACTGCAGAAGCTGATGGTTGATTATTTTCTCCATTATCTTGGAGAGCAAGGATGTAATAGCAATCGGCCTGTAATTCGACGGGTCCGACCGGTCTCCCTTTTTTGGGATCGGGTGGACATGGGCTATCTTCCACGAAGATGGAACCCTACAAGTATCATAGGAAAGTCGGTATAAGCGCGTGAGGACGGGGGTCAACTCGGGGGCGCACGTTTTCAGGACCACTGCAGGGATGCCATCCGGCCCGCTCGACTTATGTACGTCTATTAGCCGCAGCTCCCGCCTCACCGCTCGCTGCGTAATGCGGATTTTAGGCAGAGAGCTTTCACACCGCGGGATGATAGGTGGTGTGGCGGTTCCAGCGTCCAAAGTCGAGTTACAGGCAAAGAATTGACCTAAAAGATCGGCCTTCTCCTTTGCACTGTGGGCTAGACTGCCATCATTTTTCTGCAGTGGTGGGAGATTGGACTGGCAGAAGTTGCCTTGGGCAGCTTTGGCGAGCGACCAGAATGCACGACTCCCGGCGGGATAGCTCTCCAATCGCTCGCCGATTCTGGCAACATGTTCCGCCTTGGCTCTGGCAATAGCCTTCTTACTAGATCTAGAAGCAGCATTAAATTTTCGCTTCTCCTCCCTGACATTTGGGTCCCGACAGTTTTGGGCCCTATTCCAGGCCTGGTATGCGGACTGCTTTTGCTGTGCAGCCGTCCTACAGGTTTTATTAAACCAAGGCCGGCTGCGGCCACCGACCGGTATTTTGTTGTTGGGGATGAATAATTCCATCCCCGTAATAACGGTATCGGTAACGCAATCCGCACAAATGCCAGGGTCCCTAGAGGCGAAGCAAAGCTGCTTCCATGGGTAGGATGCGTAGAACTCGCGAAGCCTATCCCAATCTGCTGACTTATATTGCCAGACTCTGCGAGTCCCAGTCGCTTTAGAGCGATTAGGCCTCGCAATAGGGGCTTTGCTACGGACCAAGCAGTGGTCAGATGACCCAAGAGGAGCTTCGACTACTACCCGGTATCCGTGCTGGTGTGTAGTCAGCAGAAGATCCAGTAGAGACGGCTCATGGCTCTCAATGTCTGGAATACGGGTGGGCTGTGTTACCAGTTGTGAGAGACCATAGGCCGAGACCATATTGAAGAGATGCCTACCCAAGAGGTTAGTGGTTCGGGACCCCAACCACTCTTTATGATGAGCATTAAAGTCTCCAAGAACCACCACCTCCGCTGATGGACACTGCTCCAATATTTCGTCAATCCCCCATTGAACGTTCTCGAATAACTGAGTTGACCCTGAATCACTGCCATGGGACCTGTAGAGGCACGCGTAGATGCGGGTATACCCTCCATAGTCTACGCGTAACCATAAAATTGACAGGTCACCATGCTCGAGGGCCCTAAGGCGGCGACAACAGATGTCATCCCGGATGAACACGCACACCCCAGCTTTACGGTGGAAGGAGTGTTCCAACTCGTAGCCTGGATAATTTAGGTACGAAATATCATCCGGGGCACTTATCTGCGTCTCCGTTAAAAAGAGCAAGGCAGGCCGCGCCGTCTCGAGGTGTTGGTGGACGGCGTCGAGATTGCTGTGTAAACCCCTAATGTTACAAAAGTTCACGTCAAATGTGGATAGAGGGACCGCCGTGTAAAACCTTCTCTTTTTGTGTTTCCTTTTCATGGGTTTTGTATAAGAAGAGGAAGGGAGTGTACTTTCGTGGAATGGGGTCCGGTGATGCCAAAAAAAAAAAAGGTGCGGGGCATAGTACATGGTTGGAGGGTGGGTTTTGTGAGGAGCTGACACGAAGCACGGAAGGGCCCCCGGTGCCCCCCCGCCCGTAGTCGTCGGGCTCCACTCCGGTTTCCCACTCCGGCACGACGACTCCGCAACGGGATTTTCGCCGGTTGGCGGGACAGCCTCCCAGGGGGGATAGTCCTGGGCTCGGGTCCCCTGCTGACCGGCAGGTGGCCGGCGGTGACCATTCCCACCGGGTCTCCCTGTACCCCATATCAGCCCCTCACGCCCAATGCCCCAACCAAGACCTTACCACCGTAAATTTCAAGCATCACCAGAACCCACCACACGAAAACACACCCGGAAAGTTAGGCTCCGGCTCTCTCGCTCACCGAACGAAGCACAGCGGCAAAAGCCACCATTCATACGTCGATATTCTGCGAGAGTGTGGTACCACCCCGGTCGGGCCTGCCTGCGGCTGTAGATAGAGAACTATCAACAGTGTGGCCCTACCACAATAAAAATTTTTTCTGGCGACGGGCTATGGAGTCGTCACGCCCCGCTAATCCATCTGGGGTGACAGAAGAAGCGGCGCGCGACCCCATAGACCCTCTCTACATGTACTTGTCTACGCCGAGCGAGCGGGCCACCGGAACCCGGTCTTTGTGTTCTGTGGCCCGCCCCGGGAGAATACTAGGCTAGCACTAAGACGTTTATGAACCAAGATTATGTTAATTGGCCGTGAAAAAAAATAGAAATAGGTTTGTTATAACATAAAAAGGTGGCAAGCAGAATACCGTTGTAATATCTGTCAAGCATCTATATGCTTGGTGGTTTGTTAAGAATAATGAATATGAAAATACCGAATGTCTTTAAGAAGTTGTTATATCAAACAGAAATATAAAGCGACTTACAAATGCGTTAAAATGATCTCAGAAACAACTAAATATTCAAATTTGTTACATATTAATAACCACTCTATGAAGGGTGAATCTCTGTAGGTGCTTTGTGAATTAACCCTCTCCGTATTTTATTTATTTTGGAGTATGAATGAAGGATAAGTCCAGTATGCAGCAAATATGTTTTTTATCCATCCAAAAATCCACCACCCCAGGGATCTACATGACGTCTTCTAATGGACTTGGGGATATACAATTTTTAAATATAAAGTTTTATATAAACTTTCTAAAATTATGTCATAAAGTATACTAAATGAAATAGGTACATAAAGTATTTTATTTCTATTGCTTTTATTTTTCATATAAAACCTCATTATTTATTGATTACTTTTTAATATTTGAAAGTAACTTTATTAGTGATGGTGTTAATATTATTTACTTGTGAATTTGATTACAGTGTTTGTTTCTTTGGACATAATAAATAACTACACGATTAGGAGGCTGATTGCATGGAAAACTAAATTTAAGTGTCCCATGTTCTCAAGAGTTTTGTTGCCTGCCAAATCTAATCTGATGGAATATTATAATGAAGGGCGAAATGCAAAAAAATACCATTGCGGTTGATGTGATTTTTTTTTATAAAATTAATATAATGTTTCGAAACAAACTATTTTACAGTATATTCTCTGAAATCTATGCAAATATGTCAAGACGAAGGTCAAGAATGATGAATTTAAAATTTACTTTCCAAAACGCCATTTGCTGATAGTTTGTTAACTAAAATAATATTTATAAATACCCGATACGAAACGAAAAATGATGTCACAAGCGGGGTTCGAACCCGCACCTATTGGGAATCCGGCCCAACCGTGCTGCCACTTACACCATAGTGAACTATTTTAGGACATGCAAATTTCGAATCATATTATATCTTACGTCTTCAAGGTGACGTATGCCATCTATTGGACAATGTTTACACATTGTATAGACTTAATACTTCAAACTTTACAGTTAGAATTGTATTAACTATGGTGTAAGTGGCAGCACGGTTGGGCCGGATTCCCAATAGGTGCGGGTTCGAACCCCGCTTGTGACATCATTTTTCGTTTCGTATCGGGTATTTATAAATAATTAAGCATATTAAATGCTAAAAATTTCAGTAATTTAAAATAATATTAATAAACTAGGCCATCTGTTGGCAAATCCTGATAAACATTATAATTTTCACAACAATAAGCAAATAGCTTCACGTAAGTGGTAATTGTAAAACGATCGACCATATGGTAACGGAGTATAAATTTGATTCACTATCGCCTTTCTTACCTTTGGATATTGAAAACGAAGACTAAAGGATATAATATCTCTTCATCATTCATCATCATTTCAGCTCATATATGTCCCACTGTTGGGCTCTTCCTTAATGGGAGGGAAGGTAACTTACTATACCACGCTGGTCAGACATGTTGGCTTTGTTTCGAGTTTTCCTTTTTTTTTAAATGCTTATGGTGACAAACGAGCAGACAGCACACCTGATGGTAAGTGTCACTGGCGTCCATAGACCTTTGCCAATGGTATAACTAGGCCGTTGCCTACCAATACAAACCCCGAACCCACCCAAGTTGAGCTGCCGGCTCTCTCGCTCACCGAACGAAGCGCAACAGCACATTGCCATTACTCAGACGTCGATCTTCTGCGAGAGTGTGGTACTACCCCGGACGGACCGGCCCGCGGCTGCAGACAGAGAACTGTCCACAGCGTGGTCCTACCACAATTAAGATTTCTCTCGCATAGATGTTATATGCATTTTATATCTCTTAGTCGTCTTTTACGATCACCCACGGGTGAGATAGAGGGTGATGAATAGTATTCTTACTCCGTCACCACACGGATAAATATCTCTTAATATGCGGATAATATATATGCAAATAGAAAAAAATGAAATATAGCTTTAAACCCAAACCCATTTTAACAACGCGGTGTATTAGGTTTCCTCTCCTATTGTTAGGAGGTTGGAGTCCAATAGAACGTATATGAGCTAAAAGAAAAAAATGGCAAAAAAAGAAAAAAAAACAAATATTTTATTAAGGCAGGAACACTTCCTACGAGATCTTTTTTTAAGATTAAATTTTCTAAGTGGCTGTATAGTACTAAATATAATCAAGTGAATTATGGTCAAGCGCTGCCCCATTTTAAGTATAAACGTCACATTATTTCTTAAAACAACTTGGAGGCGAACTCCTCCCCCCACCAATAGGATGGGTAGGGCACTAAAATGGTGCGTATATTACGTGACAATGGCTGTCGCAATCGTCCGGAGGCTTAATGCTGGCCTTATTGTAGACCTTTTTATGTCGCTCAGCAATATTATACTGACGTTAGGACAAGCGATTTGTTTTGTATTGTTACGACTATGTAAATAATTTCTATGATATTAACAATTTATTTAAAGCTATTTTAAATTTCATCTATTGCATTTTTTTGGGGCTAATCACACTTTCTCGCCCCTTGTAACTTCTCTAAGCGAGAATGCACAATAGTTATCACAGATAACATAGAGGTTTCACCCTCCGGTAGTACTGAAAAATGTTTTTGATTGTTTTAGAACCCGTAAGAAATTTAATTAAAAAAATTAAAGAGGAAAATTTGTAAAATATTGATTCCACTTCCCTTCTATGCCATGTGTAAGACGTAAAACAAAATTGACTAATTAGCAAATAAATAAGAGTGTGTATAGATATGATAGCGCAGCAGTAGTAGCACCACGGATACGAGAGAATCTAATGGACCAATACGAGTCTTAAGATTCATTACAATAGTAGATAGGTATGGCAGAAACGCCTGAACGCACGGTAATTTTCTCGGGTGCATCTTTCATTGATGGTCCTAAATTGAACAAATGCACGTTTAGATCCACGTGTTACAAAAAGGCACAAAAATACACATAAAACTGTGTACAAAGCGTTAGTATCTGCTAAAACCAAAACCATTTTGAAATTTAGGTTAGAAATTATTTGAATGCACTATTTAAACTTAATATAACATAGTACACATAATGAAGAATTTTCCTGCGCGTCTCCCTCCTAATGGGAGAGTACTCCCTCCTACTAGCCAGGAAATTATGTCCTCAAAGTTAACAGCATTCCGCAATCTTTAGAACATTGCTACTTGAAAACCTTGTTTTTGTTATAAACGTTGCCTACCCGTGGCACGTTTTGAATAATAATAAACTCGTTACTGAATTTTACTTTGACTTCACTAAGATTTAGGGGATCTAATTTACTTAACTGCAGACGGTGGGAGGTGGACTCCTGGTATTGTTGTTACTTAAAGCAAAAAGGTTTTTGCTCTCATGTTTCGGTTTTCTGCCGTTACTTCTAGTTTTTTATATTGTTT
The DNA here is from genome assembly GCA_905163515.2 of Lymantria monacha. Taxonomy (NCBI): domain Eukaryota; kingdom Metazoa; phylum Arthropoda; class Insecta; order Lepidoptera; family Erebidae; genus Lymantria; species Lymantria monacha. The sequence continues at coordinate 718,040 of LR991103.1, forward strand.
AATAAAACACAGCTATATGTAGCAAGGAATAGATCATTGTGTCGTGAAGATAAAAAGTATTTTATTTCAGTAAAAAACACACAAAAAACATTCATCAAAATTGGACCAGCCATTTAGGAGGAGTTCAGTCATAAATGTACAGATGAATTATATATTTGAAATAAAACTATCTTTACGGATTCTATCACATTTGTATTTGATTTATACTTTTTCGAAATTTCGAACACTTTATAGCGTTCATGGTCATGGGAGGACTAAGGTGTCTCACGTCCAACAAGTCATCGTTATTATAAAGACATATATCTACTCGCTACAGTGTTAGTTCTTAAATATTGACCCACATTTTGATACCTACAAATTCATTGCCAGTACATATATAAAGGTACAAAAATATAAATATTTTATATAAAAATAATCTTATATATGGTCAGGTCAGTTATTAATGTTATTATTAAAAAAAAAGCTTATGATAATTATTATATTATAACAATTTACTAGTTTAAAAAGCTAACAAATATATTAAGCTGGCACCGAATCGAAATGCGGCCACACTGAGAAAGAGTCGGCAAGAAAATTCAGAGGGTATTTTTTTTTTGTTTGGGTCTAATCCCACCACACATTCCCACCACTGTAACTCCTGTAAACCAGGATCCACAATGGTCTATATAAAAGACACTGAGGTTTGACCCTCAGGAAGTCCCGGGAAACGCTTTTAATTGTCGTGGGACCCGCAACAAATTTAATTAGAAAAGAAAACAGGAGGAGTTGAAGTATTTCCACTTCCCTCCTATGCAAAGCGGGAGACATGAAGCAAAATTGGCTAATAGGCCAATAGATAAGATGATGTACCGATACATAAAGCGCAGCAGTACAGCAATAAAACGCATGTCACATTTATGCAAGAGAAGGAAAATTCGTAACAAAACTCTATAGCAATACGTCTGGCAAGCACGGTATAGTAGGTCAATTTCCCTTCCATCATGGAAGAGGCACGAGCCTAATAATGGGACATATATGTTTGAGCTGAGATGATGATAAATATACTTTTCTAAATGTATCCCTTGAGTCTATATATGCAAACCCTGTTTTATAGTGATTCACATTCTAGTGTAGAAATATCTTTAAAAAAGGGCTCATTACTACATTGCAGAATGCGAATAAGGATTTCATTGTTCCCCGGCTAGCAATGTTTTCTTTCTAAATACTTGGGCGACTGAAATGCTTATTCATAGTTTTTTTTTTCTCCTCAAACTGTACAACTTGGCAACTTTTTGTTGCGTTAGGGTGACCAACTCGTCAATTGTATTTTTATCACTTTATTACATTTAACTTGTAGAGACAACGGCTCTATTTAATTGACAGCCATCATTTACATCAATTTTTATAGGGCTATATTATTTTTCAATAATGGTTTTATTTAAAAGTCGCAGAGACCAATTGAATACAAGTAACATAGGGTCATTCTAAATGGCATTCTCGTGGGGAGGACTATGATCCATAGTGGATGTCTACGGGCGGATGGACGGATTGTAGGTAATTCATATTATTCTTTCCTTTCTCATGGATATAGTAACAGTTAAAGGATGTATCACTGAAAAAGAGAAGTTAAACCTATATCAACACGTCTATTTAGTATTTTAGCATCTTCTTTATTATGACTCTTTAGCTCATAAGAGACTACATTACTTTCTCATTATGCAAGAAGTTGTTCACGAATTTTCACTGAGTGTTTGCTATTTTTTCGTTTCAAATGGCCAGTGATATTATAAGTGCTATTTTCTAATTCTATTAATTGCTTTTTTCGTCTCTAATAGAAAGAAGAAAGAAAAAGAAAGAAAACCATTTATTTGACTCTCGTTAAAAACTAATGAAAAAAAAACAGAACTAAAGAAAATATTTTTCTGGCATAAAATAATTACGGAGAAACAGAAAAGACTATTACCTCAGCTTTGGCTATTTTATATTATAAAATAGCATTGATATTCTGTCAACACCTGGTACATTTTAAAGAAATAATAATACAGAGTCACATAAATTGTCGCACAAAAGTTCTGAGGCAATATTCCTCACTCTCAATCATTCCTCGCGTAGGAGGATGTTAAACTCTTGCTATGTTCGTTGGGCTCTACTCTGAAATGCCTGAAATTAAATCAAAATATGTATTTATTCATAGTACTGGAAATAAAATGAACGATTTTATATCCACTAAAACTCCCCAGTCTGTTAAATCTGTCAGCCTGTTCGGACAAGGCCTCAACGCGACGAAGTAATTTGGCACTTTTTCGCAAATCATGGACATCAGGGGTGAGCCACGACCGCGGCGCCCCTGTAGAATGGCTAATGAAACTTGTTTACCCAGGGGCGCCCCTAGACACCTGTCGGTTTCCAAACGAACTAATTAAAGCGCTCCATCTAACTTAAAGTGTTATACTTTGTTTCATATTTTATAAACCATGTTGCAGTAAAAAATGAAAATGAAGATATTTCTTAGGAACTTGTGATCCCTATTGCAGAGTTTATTTACTGCGAGTTAATTCCACTTGTTACGAGTCTGGTCTTTATAATTTTATTGGTAGCCATAGGGTTATTACAATATTGCTCTATTCTGATGCTACTGTCTTATTATAAACTCGAAGGTTTATTATCACTATGATTGAGGTCAAGATTTTTGTATTATTTGTTTGAGATATATTCAACCTAGATAAATAGATTCATGAAGACGCTGTAATCATGGAAGTGGTTCTATTGCTGCTCGAAGTTATAAGGGCGATGATTGACAATGATATAACCCAATAATCAGACGCTATATTTTTTGCTTGGCGATCTTGATGGTGCTAGGATATCTTGATATTGCAAGAAATGACGGCGGGGAGAGTCAGAAAGAATCTGTGGTGACACACTTAGATTCAATGGGACAATAAGATATCAGGAATATATATTACTGAGATTTGGTATTCCGACAGATGGCGTGCGGAAGTCTCGACGACAATATGAGCGAGAATTTGGTTATCATACGTAAGACTTACGTTTGTCTAACCCACAGTCCGGGTAAAGTTGTCACATCCATCTGCGGCTAACAACTAAGACACACAAAAAAAAAAAAAAAGATTGACAAGACAATTGCAACGAATTCCCAATAGCCATAGTTAAAATCCCACGTTTAGAAATCACTATCATTTGTAAAACAAGTTTTTTAAGATGTCAGGATATTGAATACTAGTGGGTTCAAAATGTGGTAAAAATTTGCATACATTTCAATTTATTCTACAAGAAGATTTTTATATATAATCTATATAATTTCTCCTTTCAATTACGTTCATGTAACGTTTCCTTTTAGAATACAAAGATATTACATACGCACCATAAGAAATAACAAGTTCTCTGAAGTCAAAGAAAACGTTTGAAGATACTTATATACAGTATGTGGATTATTATAAAGCTGCTAATAATGCGCTACATATTGTTAGCTACTAGTACGAAAAAGAGAGGAAAACCTTAAATTAATCTTCAAAGCCAACACTTTCAGTTAGCGTAGTACGGATTTCAGGATATAATAAGGGAATAGGTTTACGCCAAATAGTGGGATCTATATTGACTGTATAGATGGTCAAGTAGTCTAAGTATTAAGTTTGAGTACCTCTCGTGCTAAGAGTCTCAGGTTGGAAACCTATTAAGAACAATTCTTTATGCGATGCACAATTAATTAATTGTTCTGCATCTGTATGTTATTTGTAAGTCTAATAGAAGCATATTTGTTATGACCGCCAGTGACTCGAAGATTTGTTTTTAAGTACGAGGGTTTACCTGTAAAAAAATATGGACTAAATAGAAAAAGAGAGATATTACAATATAATATTTTTATAGCACACTATTTATACTTATAGGAATAAAAAAAAACATCATTTGACGTTAGTAAAGTTAGACGGTCCTAAATCAATCATCATCATTAGAGTTTAACTATAAATGTAGGTAAATATTTAAAAGAAAATCTTCACAAATAAAATGCTACAAATTGTTCGTTGCAAACATTTCGCCTACTTCGTTTCATGCCTAATAAGAACCCACAGCGAATATTTTAACGCACGATTAAAATCACTCCGGGGTTCTTACAAATTGTTATTTCCATAACATTAATACAATTTCGAAGGCTTTTATTGCTATTGATTCGCATAAAAACTCCACGTATGCCTTTTAACGATATATGACTTTTGCAAATAGACTCCCAAATTGGTCTTGAAAGGAGGAAAAGACATTTTTAGTACATTATTCTACCAGTTTAGTCGTTACATATTGAAATGGAATAAGAACAGTTATAATATTGAAACTTACTTTTTATGTTACATCATTATTTCAGCTCATAGGTGTTTCACTGCTGGCAGCCGCCTGCTAATAGTAAAGAGAAAGAGAGTACCTAATTCATTTACTATATAGCGTGCTAGACAGACGTGTTGGTATAGAGTTTTTTTTAGGTTATCTTTTCTTGCTAAAAATATTGTCTGTGTATTTTATTCCATAGTTGTCTTTTATGATATCCATGAGCAAAGAGAGTGAATTGTATTCTTAATCCGTCACCACACCAAAAAAGTGTTTTTTTTTATTGCTAATGGTGGCAAACGAGCAAGCAGCACACCTGATGGTAAGCGTCACTGCCGCCCATGAACTTTTGCAATACCAAGGGTATAACTAGGTCGTTGCCTACCAATATAAACCCCAAATCCACCCAATTGGGTTTCCGGCTCTCTGGCTCAACGAACGAAGCGCAATAGCACATTGCTTTTACTCAGACGTCGACCTTCTGCTCAGTGTGGTACTACCCCGGACGGACCGGCCCGCGGCTGCAGACAGAGAACTCTCAGCAGCGTGGTCCTACCACTATTAAAGGGTCCATTTATAATCACTTACAGGCAAGTAAAGAGTCGTGAAATATTGTAATCATAATATATTCTTTCAAAATAAATTACCATATATTTTAATAACAATTGATCAGAAACAAAATTATTGTACATCAACTTTTTTATATTTCACGTATATAATATTCTCTAGAAGCAAACTCTATTGAAACATAAGCAGCTTAAGTAAGACCCTCGATTGTGAGTCAGCGTTTAACTGTAACAAGGTTTACAGGGACCCGAATGCTGATCACGGGATCCCTTACAACTTTCATGCCATCCATTTAACTAGTATTATGAGCTAGCACATTGCCTCAACTTTACTCATGACATAATTTTATAAAGTGCAATTGCACAGCCAACGTAGTGGTAAAAATAACGACCTACTATATCAAGGTGTCGGTTTCGAGTCGGTTATTTATAATAAGACAATATTTTGTATGATACATATATTTTGTCCTGAAGCTGGTGATATTTGTGTTAATCAATTGTATGTTAATAAAGTACCCGTAATAAAAGAGATGAATTAATTCTTTAGCGCAAAAAATTGTCAAAAAAATAAAAAAGAACCTCAAATTACTGAAATTAAGCATTTAATATGCTTGATTATTTATAAAAACCCGATTGCGAGCGAAAAATGATTGTCACTAGTGGGATTCGAACCCATACAATGCTAAATTTCAGTAATTTTAATAACAGGGTTGTGTCATCGTTTAATACAATTCTAACTACAAAGTTTGAGTATTAAGTCTCTACAATGTGTTAATAATGTTGTGTAGATGGCATACGTCTCTTTAAAGACGAAAATATAACACGATGCGAGAATTGAATGTCCTACAATAGTTCACGGTGGTGTAAGTGGCAGCACGATTGGAACGGATTTCCAATAGGTATGGGTTCGAATCCCACTTGTGACAATCATTTTTCGCTCGTAATCGGGTTTTATAGAAAAAATATATGTGTCCAACTTTTCTTTTAAATATTCTTTAACCTCCATTTCATTTCATCAAAAGCATTATAAATTATTTTCCCTATTTGAATAGAAATTGTCTGCAGTATACATTTTTTGCGCTTATATTTTTTCTTTAAATAGCAGTAGACTAATTCCTTATTATATAAACTTTGTGACCCATAATATCTTAAGCTGGCTAAATGGATTGGAACACGGTTTTCTTTATTATTTTTTGTGCTATTATGTGCATATATCCCTTACGCTCTGTCCTAATTGGCTGTCGCAATACGACACGACTTTTGTTGTCCAACCGATCAACTAATGCGACAAAATTTAAACACGTCTTTTTGAATGGAGCTGTTTTAACTGGCAACTCGCACGGACGTGCGACATCGCATTTGTTGGTCGTTGAGTTTTAAATTCAAACCTGTTCTATTTTGTCGTGTCGGTCGCCCGGGCAACACGTGTTTTTCGTTTACAAAATAGGACAAAAACTACAAATTATTGTATTATGGTTGACAAAAAACGGTTAACAAACATTAAAAAAGACTAAGTGCATGCTTTATTGTTTCTTATTTCTACCGTTATGGTTATATTGCGTAGATATGCCGTTTTATTAGTTTTTTACAAAACTAAAGATAAAAAAAATAGTATTCTATAGTAATGGTTTCAAGAATATAATCAAATGTATCCATCTTCATTCTAGTGTACTGGTAAAATAAATTGTTGTTTCATCATAGCGGAGAGTACTATCTAATTTTGCTGTTCTGCTAATAAATATTTTAAATATCAATTTTCACTTAAGTAAAGCACCAGCAGCCTTTGATAGATATCGTATCTTGACGACTGACGACAATGCAGTTTGGACACAATGATATTGTCGTACGTGGTCGTACGACAATATCTAACTTGTTGCACGGCAATGCGAACTACCAATTTTGTCGTAGAACGACTTGTCAATTAGGACGTAGCCTTATACTCCAAGCGCCGTAGCAAAAAAAGTAGGTTTGTAATGCAACGTACGGGACCTGCTATTTTTTTTTGGGAATATGTTCAAGGTCGTCCCCTGAATGTAAATCCAAGTTGGCGCGGCGGGGGAGGGTTCACTTCAGCCGCCATCTTGGAAAACACGTTTTATTGAATATCTCGCGAACTGCGCATCGTACGACAAAAATTGCAGAGACCATTATTGTAGATAATAATATTTGCCATCTTTTTTATTTGAAACTTTTTTTTGTATAACACATAGGTTTTTAATTATAGCGAATCAAACTTTTTACAATATGGTTTTTACTAAATATTTATTTAATGGTCAATGATAAATTAAAAATAATGGTAACTAAATTGTAGAACATGAAATTACCTATAAATTCTATAAGAAACTTTTTCTCGTAGCATTTATAGTTTAAGAGCTATAACGCTGTAAATGAGATTATAATGCTGTATATTCAATTATGTCCCTATAAATTGTAGTATATATTTCGGGTCGTTCGGAATTTCTCCCTCTTAACATTCCAACAGTATTCAGGTATAAATCCCAACCGTTTTACAAAATCGGAAGTCTCTATTAACTCGCTTCGCTACAAATGCTTCGGGAAATTGGCGAGTAAGACAAGGTTGAATTTATCACTTCTATCTCCAACACAAGATACGGCACGCTACCATTCTTTCAGAGTGTACCACCAGGTTCAAACTTGGCTTGGATTTTATCACGACGCTGAAAAATGGGGTTGGAAGTGAACTGCACAAGGGCTTGAACCAATTCGAACTGCTATGGCTCCTGCACCGTCGAGTTAGTTGCAAATAATATCGTGCAAATGCACCAAAAATTGCGGAGCTGCCTGCGGATGCCGAAAAGCTGTTCTCAAATGTTCGATTATTTGCTCCAATTGCAGCGGCCAAACATGCGACAACGTGCCAGACATATTAGATGTCATCCCAACCGAAGACCTAACCTTTGATTCGTCACCTTCGGATATGGCGGAGGCAGAAGAGATAGATCCACAAGACGATGAGTGTCTTCTCTCGACATCGAAAAAAATAAGACTCGCACCGTAAAATAATGCGCCACTTTTTGTTTGTGTAAACAAATGTTTTTTCCGTTTTTTTGAAGTAACATTCGTAAAATTCTTTTCATTTTTGTGATTTCGATAACAATTGGAGATACATAATAATAAAAATAATAACTATTACAATTCTTACGATGTAGCGGGATGTACTATTGTTTTTTGCTACATAGACAATCTTTTATGATGATACCGTTTTAAGTAACAATAAAGATCGACAAATTATTAGTTGTTCTCCACATTATTTATAATTTTAATTGATTTGCTGCACAGCTGTATTGACATTTTTTTGAACACTTTATGCCATTTTATGCGTTATGAAATGGTTTTCGTATACAGCGAGCAATATTGCCACTGATAATGTACGAGGTGCAAGTTTTACTAAGCTGCAGCTCTTAGACTATAAATGCTACGAGAAAAAGTTTTTATAAAATTTATAGGTAATTTCATGCTCTACAATTCAGTCACCATTATTTTTAATTTATCATTGACCATTAAACAAATATTTAGTAAAAACCATATTGTAAAAAGTTTGATTCGCTATAATTAAAAACCTATGCATTATACAAAAAAAGTTTCAAATAAAAAAGATGGCAAATATTATTATCTACAATAATGGTCTCTGCATTTTTTGTCGTACGATGCGCAGTTCGCGAGATATTCAATAAAACGTGTTTTCCAAGATGGCGGCTGAAGTGAACCCTCCCCCGCCGCGCCAACTTGGATTTACATTCAGGGGACGACCTTGAACATATTCCCAAAAAAAAAGTACCAGGTCCCGTACGTTGCAAAAAAAAAGACCCGGCGCTTGGCCTATAGTCGCTGTAAACAACGGCTGTCGTGAACGACATCCACGATTGCGGCACATATGTTGCACTCTTCTCTTTTCTTTCTTTAATAGACGTGATGTCTATTGCACTAAGGATATAGTCGTTGTAGTTTGTGGGACTTTACAAACACGCAATTAAAACCGACAAATTTCATTCCATAAATACACGTAGAAAAATTATTTAAAATACTTTCAAAAATATTTTTATATTTGTATTTCTTTTGTATTTCTGTATATTACTGAACTATTTACGTAGTTGGACCGATTTTGATGATTTTTTTTTAATTGAACAATTACTTAGATTAACATTCTCATTAGGTGGTATATCAATTTCATTGAATCTTATTGTTTTTTTAAATACGGAACAGAGTCTGTTATTTTTTTTTCATAAAATAGTCAGCTTTTTACTATAAATAGCAAGAACCAAAAGTTTTATAGCCACGTAATATCTGAGATTAAATTGACTTATAAACAGATACAAATATAGGCAAATAACGATGTACTAGGAATTAAGTCTATGATAATGCGAATATCTAAATACAAATTTACACATTTTACTAATGTGACAGCCCTAAAAAGAGAAAAAAATATCACCTGTCACATATACAGCATGTGTAAAAAATAAATTCACTAAAACGCACAATGTTGCGTGAAATCGCGCAAAAACGCGTCGCTTGTACCAACTGGAGGTGGGGGAATGGAGGGGCGGATTGTCGGCTGTTAGACAAATGGTATGCTCACTTAGACATCCAGGTTTTTTCACTTGCCGACCGGGGAGACACTTTGTCGACGTAGCATTTCGTTACGCTTCATCGAAATGGGTTGATAGTATTTTTTTTCAGTTGTCGTTTAGATTTATAGGAATTATATTGATTTTAATCTGAGAAAGGGTAGTTTATAAACTTGATATTATTTTTACTTTACAGTAAGTGCTAATTTATTTAGCAGTATTGGGGCAACGTTCACGTCTATAAAAATCCTATACTTTCTTCTCAGGCTATGTCCTTTCCTTTGTTAGGCTCAAACCTCCTCCACAATATATATATATATATATATGTTCGGAACATAAAAATTCCGTTCTTCATATATATATTTTAGCAAGGATTGCCTTTGGAGATGGACATTGGGGAAATTAAAATGGCAGCCGTTCTAGAATGAGCATTAGATTGTTATTAAAATAAATTAGTATTAAAGAAAACTAATTTACTACTTAATATATTTGATAAATAAATGTGAGTAAAATATATGAAAATAAAGGCTTATTATTTTCTTTAATAGAGTAATAGTATTAATCATAATTATAATCATTACCCTGCTTTCATTCCAATTACTTGGGATCGACGCAATATATACATTACTAATAGTATATTAAAAATATTAATGTAAATAAAATATATAATACCCGTGATCCACTTAGCTTCAGAGCAAGAATGCAACTCACCACTCCTTTTCTTGATGTCGTAAGTAACGACTAAGAGATATAGTTTGCTGATAAAATCTATCGAAGAAACCAAATAATTTAAATAAAACTCAACACCTAGCGGTCTGATCAGCGTTTCAATCTCCCTCCTATTATGGTAGAGCTGAGATGATGATGAATATCTGCCAAATATAAAAATAAAATTAAAATATAGTACTGTCTTATATTGAAATAAAGGTTATAACATTTTAAGTTTGAAATATCTTAATCAATGTTCCAAATGAAGAGTGAATTCGTTTTTTAACGACTTGTCCACGACCTCGCCGTTGGGCCACCGGGTCACTGCGATGCAATTTGCGAATAAACAGCGGGTTAATAACTACCCCTGTTACCATGGCTAGTACTCAGTGAAGAGGCGGATATACAATACGAGTACCAGCTAACGTTAACTATGCCACAAATCAGCGTTGCGAAACCGTACGACCGCGGCATACAAATTCAATGTCAAGCGTCTTGCTTTATTTAAATTGCTTCTTTGCTACGCATCCATGCAAGTAGAACTTTTAATATGTAACAAAAATGACTATATGGGTAACAAAATATTGTAACATAAAATGAAAACAAAAACTGTCCTGAAAAGTTAGCCTTCTTATCTGTTTTATTTACTTCCATTTATTCATTTCATCTATCAATTAATTATCGGTTACTTCTAGACCAAAGCTTACCACGAGTATATGAAGTACATGGATTGGCGATTATATTTGTGGTTATTAGTAGAGATGACATGGACTAATCGAAACTATCGGATAACCAAAATGAAAATCTATCCGAAACTATAGCCGCACCTGATATAAAGACTCGAATAATTTCAGATGGTTTAGAGTGGGGTCTGTGTGAGAGACGTTATGACGAGCGTTTCATTCCCCTTTGGAGAACCAAAGGGAAATAAAACGATAATCACCATGCTTAGCAGTTCTCTCTCTAATTTCGTTGAAATCTAATATTCATGTCTGAATTTAACTGAAACTGTCGGATAATCCCAAATAATTTCGGTCGGATAAATCGGTTAAGTAAGGAACCGGTGTAGATCCTCCTTTATATCCACAACATCCTTAGTTGTAACTTTCCTAACAGGATGCAGCTGTTCATTCTCTTGGTCATAATATGGCTCGGGATTGTGGTCGAAGCATGAGTGTCAAAGATTTGCTCTTAGTCAGTTACTTCATCTCAGCTCATATACAACCCACTGTTGGGATCGAATCTTCTCCATAATGGGTGTATATAGTGGTGACGAAGTAAGAATACTCTTCACCACCCCCTATCTTACCCGTGGGTGATCGTAACTAATAAATCGTAACGACTAAGGCTTAAGGGATATAAAACGCATATAACATCTGTGCTAAAGAAGGAAAACTCGAAACAAAACCCTATACCAACACGTTTGACCAGTGCGGTATAGTAGGTTAATTTCACTCTCATTACGGAGGAGGCCCGAGCCCAAAAGTGGGTCATTTGTGGGCTGTGATGATGATGATGATGTGATTGACTTTAATTAATCCCTGACGTATTATGCATATGTGATAAAATAGGATGAAACTAATATTGTGAGGTAAGTTTCAATTATTAATGTCGAAATACTTTAGTGGTAAGGGAAGATCGAAAAAAAGATGAATGGAGTATGAAATGTGACCTTCATAGTGATTAGTAGTAGGTAGCACTATAGCCTTACGGCCACACTGTTGACAGTTTTCTGTCTACAGTCGCGCCAGTCCACCCGGGGTGGTAACATACTCTCGCAGAAAATCAACATCTGAGCGATGACAATGTTCTGTTGCGCTTCGTTCGGTGAGCGAGAGAGCTGGAAGCCTCACTTTCGGAATGGATTTGGGGTTTTCTTTGGTAGGCAGCGGCTTGGCTATATTCATGGTATTGCAAAGGCTCATGAGTGGCAGTAACACTTACCATCAGGTGTGCTGCTTGCTCGTTTTTTTACAGACAATAAAAAAACATGGATATAAAGGAAGTGACCACAAAGATGATATATTGCTGACTCCAGCTAATTTTGATAGTTTTGCGCTCAAAGTTGGCTGATTATATTATATCAACTATCGACTAAATTTAATTATTCGATTGTATCTGAAACTAAAAATATTTTTAGATCTAATGCTTTTTATAAAAACAATAATCTTTAGTGATCCAACAAAATTAGTTCTGTCAATCCATCGGCTGCATCTTCAGGAAATAACTATCTTTCTAGTTATACCATAATACTCAGTTTCGTGTCCAGTGAAGTGGCACTCACAGGTCGAATTATTAGGTCGTTGGCTCATTTATTACATGTGTTGTATAAATAAATACTTCGTAGTTTTACTTACTTCTAAACTTATCGGGCTATTTTCGTTACTGATTTAAAGTCATTTCTGAAACAACCTCCGTACTTATTGCTGCTTTATTTATTATGACAAGCCACACAAAAGAAAAATTGGACCCTGTTAAGCAGACAAAAACCATTTAAAATTATGTTACTTTTGAATAAATACGACTTGAAATTTTAGTAATGAATGTAAAGCAAACAAGCAAATGAATACAAAAATAGAAAGTTACTAATGGCAACATACTAAATTATCATTATTTTAAATGTATCTATGTTTGTATTGTATTGTTATGTTTATATGTATATATTATATGTTTGTTTGAATTTTAAATGTGTTTTGGTACATTCACTGTCATATAAGTTTGCTTGGCGAATGTTATGAGACTACTTGGCTCTTTTATGCATATATAAAATTTGATTTCGAGAGTTTTAATATTCTACTGAATATGGTAAGATCGGAAACCCGAATCTAATATAAAATAATTACAATAAGACCAGGTTGAAGAAGAGGACAAATATCTCTATATAAATATATTATGTGCAAGTTATATCAAATAGATTTTAGTTAATAGGGTTACCAAACTTATACATCAATTTGTACATAATTTTTTTAGTATTTGCACGATGAAAATAAATTCTTCCATCATCCAAGATAACATTAAAATAAACATTTTCTATGATTTACTCAACGTAAAAAAAATAATTCGACAAACCTTTCAACAGGTCTCGTGGCACTTCAAAAACACCCCTCACAAACTTACTCCATTATTTAACACCAACCTGTATATATACACCAAGATGTCGCATTTGATCTCTAAAAACAAGTGTCATAAAGTCGAAATTTCCTTGTACAACATTAAGTAATTTACGTCTTTCGGGTGTCAAGTAAAACTTTAGCCATTTTGAGGTAAGAAGAGAGTATTAGTTCGACAAGTTTAGAAGGTTTTCAAGTTATCAGGGGCATTAAATATGTATGTGGCAAAGTAAAATAGACCGTATCGCAAGTTATTGTGGTATATATTGGTCTATTGACAATTGGTTATACAAACAAAATTTGCTGGCAATGGAGTGCTGACACATCGAATTTGTTTTCATGTTTATAATTGATAATTGTTTTCACTAGATGGCGCTGTATCGAGCTCTCGAGCAAATTTAACTTCATTTGGAGTAAGTACGCATTGAGGGAATCTTTGAGCTCATTTATTTAGTGCGAAAATGTAATTCGCAGTATTATTTCACTGTTTCATGTGTAAGCAATGTTCAACGAAACTATTTGAGAGTCCGTTGATTCAATTTAAACTCGGCAACTTGGTATTTAATGTATTACGTCGAAATTGTTCTAATTGTTCGTTGTAAAAATGTATAAAGAGGAATGTTTGTTAAACACGATGTCCTTTCATCATTTGTTTTAGTAGCTACAGACCGTTGAGAGAATGTGTTTGACAGTTAGCATAAATGATGAAACATTTAAAATGAAATTTAAACAATTTTATATTTTTAAAGTATAAAATAAATTGTAACTGTTTTCAAATTTACTCGTTTTACGTCGTTCACTTTCCAGTGGTAGTTGAAAGGACTGACTAAGAGAACACTAGGAGAGTGGAGACTTTATCAGCAATTGTCAAGCACAGCAATTTTGGTATTATCAGTCCCTTTGTGGTGATAACTTTTTCCAACTTCTGGCATTGATAAATATTAGAAACGTAAAAATAAGGGATGGCGGTTGTAAGGAATAGTGATTGTATATAAAAATAAATTTTCGAAAATCATCTCACAGCTCGAAGTGATAATAACAAAATTTCAAAAAACATGCTGTATATTTTAACAACTCTTTCTAATAAGGAATATTGCTTCTTAGTAAAGAAGGTTATCGTAACCTCATATATCTTTGTGGAATCTAAAACTCAAACTGCTTTACCATCTAACACCGTATCTATCTATTCATATCTATATATCTATCTAACACTTAAATTGTCCGTGTGGTGACGGAGTAAGAATACCAATCACTACCCCCCTATCTTACCCGTGGGTGATTGTAAGAGATGACCCAGGAATGTAAAACGCATATGACATCTATGCAAGAGGAGATAAACTCGAAATAAAACCTTATACCAACACGTCTGACCAGCGTGGTATAGTAGGTTAATTACCCTTCATTATGGAGGAGGCCCGAGCCCAACAGTGGGACATATATGGGCTGAGATGATGATAAATAGATTGACTTATCCGGAATAATAACATACTGTTTTAGAAGACGGATATCTGAGTATAAGTACTTCATTAGCGCACTTTGTTCGGTGAGCAAGAGAGACCGAGGACCAGCTCTACCACACGCAGTAGGCTATAAAGTCCTCCAAAAGTTTATGAACTGCACTTACCACTATCTGTTTATTCGTTTATCACTAAAGTTACTTTTTTTATTGCTTGTGGTGGCAAACGAGTAAGCAGCACACCTGATGGAGTCACTCCTATGGACCTTTGCTTTACCAAGGTAGCTAGGTCGCTGTCTATTATCACAATCCACAAACCCATCCAGTTAAGCTTCCGGCTGTCTCTCACTGAACGAAGCGCAATAGCATATTGCCATTACTCAGACATCGATCTTCTGCGAGAACGTGGTACTAACCCGGACGGACCGGCCCACGGCTGTGGACAGAAAACTGTCAACAGCGTGGTCCTACCAGTATTAAGCACTTAAACATACGAGTATTCATCACACACTGTTGATAGTTTTCTGTCTACAGCCGCGGGCCGGTCCATCCAGAGTATTACCATACTCGCCCAGAATATTGTCCTCTTCACTAGTGTTCACTAGCAATGTTCTATTCGTTCATTGAACAAGAGAGTCGGAAATTTATCAGTTCAGAGGCAACGGCCTAGATCTACTTCTGTTGCAAATGTCCATTACCGGCAGTTAAACTTACTATTAGTTGTGCTGCTTGCTTCTTTGCCACCAGAAGTAATAATATTTTTTTCACTTGATAGAGGAGTCTCTTATGATAGGAATTAAAATATTCTGTCACAGAAAAAAGTCAATTAAATTTTTGTTGCTTGCTGCTTTGCCACCAGAAGTAATAATAAACTTTTCGCTTGATAAAGGAGTCGCTTATGATATTTTTCTTGGAAACTAAAATATTTTGTCACAGAAAAAGATCACTTCAATTTTTAAGTATCTATAAAAATATATATACAGGTTTTATTTAATTTCATCTCTACAATTGGACGTGTGCGAGTATCGAAGTAATAAATTCAGTGTAACGTCTCTTATCTTTGAACATATATATTATTAATGCAGTATCCGATACAATTAATTTGAAATATGAACATTAAATAATTTATTTTTATATAAATTACACAGGTATTACATTTATTTTTTTTATTTTTTTATTAATGATCATCTCATCATCCTTTTAGCTCATATATGTCCCCACTGTTGGGTTCGAGCCTCCTACATAATGGGAGGGAAATTGATGTATAGTAAATACGTATAAGGTTTTGTTTCGAGTTTTCCTTCTCTTGCTGTTGTATGCGTTATGTTATATGCGTTTTATATTCCTTAGTCGTCTTTTATGATCACCCACCGGTAAGGTAGATGGTGGTGAATTGTATTCTTACTCCGTTACCACAGGGATTTGATAAAATACACATTTATTTTGTGTTCGTTAATTATATGTGTAAAATCCTTCACAATACAAAATATATTTCTTTAGTTCAGAAATAAATTAAAAAATAAACCTACACCAAGTGGATTGTTAACATGTTAAAATTCGTAAAGTACCGTTGAATGCAATTGCATACAACGTCTAGGTGGCTTTCTTGTGAAAAGGCCTGTATCCAGTAGTGGATTTCTCCAGCCTGATGGACGAATAGAATGATAATTACCTTATATTTAAATATAAAATAACGGATTTTATCTCTTTAACTGTGGTACAGGAGTAACAATTTAAATTCATCCCTTCCTTTCACGCGAGTGGGGATTACAGCACTATACTATCATATGTGTGACATTAATATAGAAATTGAGGGTAGCCCACGCCCAGAAGTGGACGTCAAAGAGCTGAATCATCATCAGATGATGATTGTAATACAGCAAAATATGGAGTTGTACGCCATCCACCGCACCGGATATTTTCTTTTTCTAACACCCCCCTTTTTTTTTTTTGGTAGGCTATGGCCCGGTCACACGTCGCCTGCATCGTCCGAGGCGACGGAAGGGCAGCGTGTGGCCCCATAACTCACGGTATTCCCATCGCCATTGGGCCAGCCACTGGGCGTCGCCCTCGGTCAGCCTCTCTGCGGGTGAAGGACTATTCCACGGTCCAGTCACCCGCGGCCTCGGCTAAGGCGGCATTAGGTGCAGATACTCGCGCCTACGCCGCCCCAGGCGCGCGCGGCGGAGCGTCTCACCGAAGAGGATTTCCTTTCGGAGTCGCCCCGCCGCCTCCTTCCGCGAGACAACTGTCTCGCAGAAGGCGGCGACCGCGTCCCAGTTCCTGACGCTGTCAAGCATTGCCTTAGCAATGGTCGGCAGCGCCAGGTCGGCACCGATGATCGCAACGAGTTCACGGCGCTGCTCTGCTCAGGCTACACAGACCTCGAGCGTGTGCTGCGCCGTGTCTTCGTCGCAATCGCAGTGGTGGCAGGACGGTGTCCTCTTCCTCCTCACGATCGTGTGCAGGTACTTGCCGAAGCAACCATGCCCCGTCAAGACCTGCACCAGTCGGAAGGAAAGGACTCCGTGCTGTCGACCCAACCACTCCATCAGCACCGGCCGGAAGGCCTCGATGGTCCGAACACCGAACCGAGGCCTTTCCAGCCAGATTGCCCGACGGGCAATAACGTCACGGCGGGCGTCGCCCCGCCAGGCGGCCATCTCACTAAGCGAGACGGTGCCGCCCCCTGCCCGCGTCACTGACACCCGCCGGTACAGTCTGACGAGCATTTCCGCCTCTAAGTCCCACGGGGGTGTTCCGGCCAACAGGCATGCTGCCTCCGTCGCCACCGTGCGATATCCGCGTATGGCCCTGACCGCCATGACCCGCTGTGGTCGCCACAGCAGAGCCCTAAGTCGGACGGTCAGGGACCCCACCCACACGGGTGCGCCGTACAGGGCCATCGACCGGACCACCCCCGCGTACAGCAGTTGGCACGTAACGCTGGGTCCGCCCACATTCGGCATAAGCCAGGATAGGGCGGATGCCGCGCCGACAAGCCGTGGAGCAAGCCGACGGAAATGCTCCCGGAACCACCATCGTCCGTCGAGCACCAGGCCCAAGTACCTCATATGGGCCCGGATGCTGATGGGAACCGAATTGACGGTGATCGAGGCGTCGGTGGGTGGACTGGTGCGGGGCCCATGAAATAATAAGGCCTCCGTCTTATCCAGGGCCACCCGTAGCCCCAGCGCCTCGATCCGCCTGACAATCTCCTCGGTCTAACACCACCCTGGACTAAGGAAATTATTCTTGTATTACGGGAGACTTTACAAACATGCAATTAACGCAGAAAAATTACAGCCAGACTCTGAACAACACTTTGTGAATCGCACAAATTAATGTTCTGCGTGAGAATCGAACTCTGGGCACTGGCTCGGAAGGTCAGTATCTTAACCACTACGCCATCTGTGCAGTCATGCAGTTTGAGCGGTGGCTAACCAGATTATTGTTCGTTTTTCAAAAACAAAAGAAAAATGTCACTATACGTTGTATAATTCAAGGCTTTACCGATGGCTGCATAATGCGATTTGCGAATCACTTTGAGCTGAATGCAACTCAAAGTGAAATTAACGTAGCGCTCACCGCCAACATTTTTCAGCAAACGTGAAATTATATTACGAAATGCAACTGCACAGATGTCTGTATACTATAAGTACTGACTTCTAGTGCCAAGTGTAGTAAGTTCGATCCACGCAGGAATATTTTTTGAATGAATCACTATTTCTGAAAATGATTATTATTTGTGTGTGACCAATGAAAAAAAAATCTTAGTGTGGAATAGTCTTTAAAATAATTTTAAATACTTACTGATCAGACGGATTCTTCTTAAGAGAAGGAAAACTCGAAACTAAACCCTATATCAATACATCTGACCAGCGTGGTATACCTAGTAGATAAATTTTCTTGCTGATATGGAGGAGGCTTGGACCCAACAGTGGGACATAATATGAGCTGAGAGGAGGAGAGGGTGAGATGGATTCTTCCCCGTAGTTACTATCACAGGCTACGTGGTGGCGGCTACGTATACTACTTACCCCATACATTATTCATGGGTGTCTTTAAACACGACTAGTAGCTTTACACTTCTTTCGACTGGGGCCAACTACATCTGATATCGTTTGGTCAATAATTACATTCTCTATATTCCCAAGGAGGGTTGATGTCCGCCGTTGGGCTACGCGGCTGGAGAGGCCTAAACACGGTGTCACTACCGTCGAGGCCCTCCGGCCCGTACTGATGGAATGGATGGAGCGGCGGCACGGGGTCCTCACCTTCCGACTGGTGCAGGTGTTAACGGGGCACGGGTGTTTCGGGAAATACCTGCACACGGTCGTGTACAGGGAATGGACTCCGGGCTGCCATCATTGGGGTAGTGACGAGGACACGGCGCAACATACGCTCGAGGAATGCTCGGGCTGGGACGGGCAGCGCCGCGACCTCGTCGCTATTATCGGTGCCGACCTGACGCTGCCGGCTGTCGCGAGGGCGATGGTCGACAGCGTCAGGAATTGGGACGTGGTCGCCGCCTTCTGCGAGGCTGTCATCTCGCAGAAGGAGGCGGCGGAACGGGCCCGGGAGGATTCCCGTGACCCGGACCGCCGCCCGCGGCCGGGGCGGCGCAGGCGCGAATACCTGCGCCTGATGCCGCCCTAACCGAGGCTTCGGGTGATCGGACCGGGGAATTGTCCGCTCACCCGACGCGAGGCCACCGCGTGAGGACGACGCCTCGGCGGCGAAATCTGTCGGGGCGTCAACAGGAGAGGAGCCCGAGAGGGCATACCGCCGAGCGGGCCACCAAAGACAAAGATCGGGTACCGGTGGCCCGCTCGCACGGCGAAGAAGAGGTGCTTGCAGGGTGCGTCAATGGGGTTGCGCGCCGCCTCTTCCGTCACCCCGGACCGATTTGGCGGGGTGCGACGTCCATGGCCCACCGCAAAAAAAAAAAAACAGAAAGGAGGGTTGATGTCAAGCAGGTCACAAAACTACTGCTAAACCTTTTACAATATAAACAGTAAAAAAAAAATGAGTACATATTGCGTTGACCACAAGTAATTGGGATATGAGCAGGGTGATGATGATGAGTTACTGTCACAGTATATAATATTTGAATATTTAACTATGCCGTCACGAGTTACTGCAAATATGAATCACATTATCACTTTTATGCCATTACGCTGTGTGGTAGCGGCTACGAATACTACCAACCCTTACTTTGCTCGTGGATGTCGTAAAAGACGACTAAGAGCCTTATAACGACCTGAGTCAACCCGATCTAATGCCGTTTGGTCAACAATTACATTCCCAATGAAGGTTGACGTCTGGCAGGCGGCCGGTCGTAAAACTATTGCCAATAACTTCTACAATATGTACTATGAAACAAGAGTACATATTGTATCGACCCCAAGTGATTGGGATAAGAGTAAGAGAATGATGATTATCATTAACTTTTATTAAGCCACAGATAGATACAATTATCCTCTATTAATAGTTTATGAGTTTTAAAACGAATCATGAGTAAAATTTATTTTAGAGACAATATAAGCAAATTGTTGCCAGTGTCGAATTTGTCTTTCAAAACTTTGGCCGATGTATCACTAAAGTAGTAAGGATATAAGTGTTTTTACACACACAGCTTACAGCTTACAATTGAATATCTTGAAAACTTGACTCACTGAACAATTTCCTTTTTTCAAGCTAAATTTATATCTGAAACCATTAACTTCATACTTAATAGTGGTGGGGCACACTGTTGACAGTTTTCTGTCTGTAGCCGCGGTCCATTCTGTCCGGTGTGGTACCAAACTCTCGCAAAAAATTGATGTCTGAGCAGGAGCTACTGTTACGCTTCGTTCGATGAGGGAGAGAGTTGGAAGCCCAACTCTGGTTGGGTTTAGCGTTTTTTTTATCGGCAGCGGCCTAGCTATACTCCTGTTTGCTGCATTGCATAAGGCCTATGGGCAGCGATGACACTTACCATCAAGTGTGTTGCTTGCTCGTTTGCCACCATGAGCAATATAAAAAAAAACAATTACCGTTAGGTTTGTAACACATATATTACGGATTAAAAAAGAAATAAAAATACTGAAGAATGAATTCTGTTTTAAATTCACACAGAATATTTATTAATTCTAAACTAGCTGTCACCGGTACGCTTTCGCTCTTTTCCGGATAAGTAATCACCAACATATTATACACTAAAATCTTCTCCAAAACACGCCGCATCTTATGGTATAAATGTTATTCCGTAGTATTCAGTAGTTTTTGCTGTATAACCGAAAAAAAAACATTTATTCGTATAGAAGATAGATATTATTCCATTCGTTCATTTTACACTTCTTCTAAAAAAATAATATGTAGATATAAAAAGTGTGTGTGTACGTTATGTACACGCGTTACAAGTTATACTTCTTTGACGTAACAAGATAAAAATCTTTTCAAAAATTTTATCTTTCGCCTTATTCTACGTTTGTAGAAAAAACGATACTAACAGAAAAAAAGTATTTAATACATTGAAAGTTTTATTATAACGCATTATCTAGTTAAAGTTTATTTAAATATCAAAAAAAAAAACTAAAATGTTGACTATAGCTAACTTCAGGGTGTTGGGCTTTTCATGACGGTATGCGCGTGCATGTAAAAATTTACTCTCATAATTTTTCCCTAACGCGCCAAGAGAAGTATAACTTCAAAATAATTTTACCGCATGTAAGTAATGGTTTATTTAAAACTTAATAATTTATACCTCCACTTTCTAAATTTGTAAGAAGAAATTTCATATTATATATATAAAAAATATACTATCAGTAAAGCAATTTCCTTCAGCGCCTTATAATATTCTTTTAGCAACGAGTGCCAGTTATGGCGCTGCAGTCATAATATTCAGGCGTTAATTTAGTATTGGACTCTTGAATTAAGTATAGGGCAGTGTGGTATTCATTGCTATTAATTTAACGTTTATTCATTGAAATGAATTGAGAAAGGAAATAAACCTATCAATGAATATTATAATTATAACCGTCTTTTATTTTTTATAGGACTTCAATAGTATTTTTAGGCATATAGACATTTTTTTATTTAAAGAAGTTTATTCTGAAATAATCTTATTTAAATTTGAAAATGATGATATTCAGACATAGATAACGGAACTTTTTAATCAAAGCTGACAATTAACCACGACTGTAGCAGTTATATTTTTGATTAAAAAAATCGTTATGTTTATAAGCACAATATAAACAAAGCATTTTTCGAGCATTTGAATAAATTATCGATTTAATTGGAGTAATCTCATAGTCAGAATACAAGTATAACTTCACAGAATTCATCATTCTCCTACTCTTATCCCAATTACTTGGGGTCGTTACAATATGTACTCCTCTTTCATAGTACATATTGTAAAAGTTATTGGCAATAGTTTTATGACCAGCCGCCTGCCAGACGTCAACCCGCCTTGGGAATGTAATTGTTGACCAAACGGCATCAGATGATGTTGGCCCAGGCCGTTATAAAGCTCTCAGTCGTCTTTTACGACATCCACGACCAAAGTAAGTGTTGGTAGTATTCGTAGCCGCTACCACACAGCACTATAACTTCATAGAATTATTTTAATATTATTGCTTGAATGATTAATTTTTGGCTGACAATCTTTTCTTGTTAAAAATTGAGTGATAATCTCGTTCTTTACAAGTCCCGTATATAGTAATATTTAATTTGTTTAAATATAGGGAACTTAATATTTAATGCATATAATTAAAAGTATCAAGAAAAATATGCACATATTTCCTTGTTAATTTAAAATTATAATCAAAAATTTTAGGTCGAAGTATTATGGCTATAGACAAACAATCACCTCAACTAATTGTAAGCAGTAACAATCAATCAATTAATACCACGAATTTATCTAAGATTCTGGTATTAAAATATGTAAATATTCATAGTTTCGTTATCTTTGTCCACATTAAGTCCCACTGTAACGCTCGGGCTTTCTACATAAATCAAGCTACTATACCACGTTGGTCAGATGTATTTAATATCGAATTCCCTTTATCTTGTATAGCCGTTATCTGTATTTCGTATCCCTCAATCATCTTTTAGGATACCTGTGGCCATCATAGAGGTTGGTGAATTATATTCGTACTCCTTTACCTCACGCGTTTGTCAGTATTACTTAGAAAGCAAATAAATGATAGAAATTTTACGGCTTATAAAAGCTATTTCTAATGTTTCATATAATTCGTATATTTTAAACGGACATACGCAAAATGTCGAGCGGAATGAAAGCCTCATCCCATTCGGTTTCATAATTACCTCGACGCGTTAAATTTTCATTGCTCTCTCTCCCTAATAATATGAATATTAAAGTAAAAGGTCGGAACTAGTGATGTGAACTGACTTCAGTCCCGTCACGTGCGCTCCGATTTTACGGGACCATAATTCCGGGACGCTGTTAGACTGCTATTGTTTTTGCTTTATTATATTAAATGTGCTATTTCATCTTTTGATATTAGAAATGTTTGTCCTTGTTTATCTAACTAAGTATACTTTGGGTTTTATATAAATTTGTAAAGAAATATGTGCTTTATTATGAAAAGTATTTGTAAGTAAGTTAAATTCAATATTACGCCAATATTCATTCGAATATTCAAATAGGGGAGAATTTCGTGACACATTTATTAAGATGTACTATTCAAATTTCCCTCTTAGATTTCATAAATTCAAATGAAATTGATGAAAATTATTTTATGTTCAGCTCAAATGTACCTACGTAGTTTTTAAGATACGTACTATATTTCGATGAGTAAAATTTTATAAAATTGATCAACTTTTTAATTTTATCAGTCTGGTAGGTGAATTACCCTCCTATTGTGAAGGAGGCTCAAGCTCAATAGTGGGACATATATGACCTGAAATTTTATGTTGTTTTTTTTTAAATTTCAATTTGTAACACAAATATATCTAATTATATGTTGACAATTCCGTTATACAATAGCACAAAATATTCATAAAATAGAATACAGCTCGTATGCTTATTCTTTATCTATCTTCACAATGAATGGGAAGTTGACCCTCGATAGTGTTCAAAGAGGGTTGGTATAGGTCTTTACTTTAACCTTTCCTTTTCTTGCAGTGATATTATTACGAATAAAATTGAAACCATTAATTAAAGGACTCAGAAGATGGCTTGAACTAGGGATAGTATTAAAAATTATCGTAAATGAAATACCGTAGTCCTCTCATCACAATGACTGGTTTATAGTATTCCACACGCGACGATAATAAAAAGCAAAACCAAATCTAAATAAAATCAAATCGTATTATTTCAAGTTTATCATTAGTAAGAAATGAAACATTAAATTATTAATTTTACCGGTATTTTTGTGTCCAGTTCACAACACTAGTTGGTCATTTGTTATAATATTAATTGAATACGTTTTAATGTTCGGTTCTACGTTTCACACTGCGTAGTTAAAACTTGAGGAAATAATTATTCATAAGCTATTAGTTATTGTAGCCATTTTATTTGTAACAATTTTAAATTACGAGCATGATAATTGTTATTCATGTAGTGACAAAATATAAATACAGCCTTTCGCCGTTCCTCATAAGAAAAGTGAAAATAGTAATTATGATATTATTTTTCCTTCCATGCGGACATTTAAGTTCGTACCTAAGTATATTGCTTCGCTGTGTGGTAGCGACTATGAATACTACCAACCCTTACTTTGCTCGTGGATGTCATAAAAAACGACTAAGAGACTTATAACGACCTGAGCCGACTTCATCTGATACCGTTTGGTCAACAATTACATTCCCAAGAAGGGTTGACATCTGGCAGACGGCCGGTCATTAAATTATTGTCAATAACTTTTACAATATATACTCTATGTAAGAAGAGTACCTACATATTGTATCGACCCCAAGTAATTGGGATAAGAGTAGGAGAATGATGATGATGATCATGATGATGACGTAAGTATATTGCTGGATTTGTGGTTGAATCGCTAATTCTTCTCCTTATAGGCAATTTTTGAGCACGACTTTTATTTTTAGGGACTGAGGAGGAGGAGGAAGATTTCCACTTTTTAGTGGCGATAGCAAAGTAGAACTTTGGATCGGTACGCAGATATCTCCTTCAATCCTCGCATAACTATGATTACGTTTCGAGACTGGCATACTATAAAATATAAATTAGTTGGAATGTACCTTTCCGTGTGGTGACGGAGTAAGAATACTATTCACCACTTACCCGTGGGTGATCGTACAAGACGACTAAGGGATATAAAACGCATATAACATCTATGCGAGAGAAGGAAAACTCGAAACAAAACCTTATACCAACACGTCTGACTAGCGGGGTATAGTAGATTAATTTCCCTCTCATTACGGAGGAGGCCCGAGCCCAACAGCGGGACATTTATGGGCTGTGATGATGATGGAATGTACAAAAGAGTTGGCTTTAATTCTTACCTATGATAATCTTTATTTTTGCAATATCACAAATAATAATTTAATTAAATAACATCAATTAAAATAAATTATTTAGATTGAAAATAAAATAAAATAGAACACATTTTAATAGCTCTATAAACTATTAACAAATAATACATTTTTTTATTTTTTTTTTAACCTAAAACTGCACAATATGCATAACATTCTTAAATGGCAGACGAACATGAAATTAACGGACACGAATTATATCCAAACTTGGAACAATTGTGAATCATATAAAATGTTATCTTGCGTAAAAATCGAACGTACGACACCGCAAAAATGGAGATTTAGATCACTTCACCATCGGAGTAATCGAATGCACCTTCTATTTTATGATATTATTACTAAAACGAATATAAATTGAAATAGAACATTCCGTTATCTCTAATAACAATGGTTTGTAAGCGAACGGTCCCATTGAACCCTTTTACAGTTCGTATTTATTTACCATTGCTAATCCTTCGTATTGGTCACACCGACCAATTTAATGAGAACAACCCTAAGCCGCCCTTTGTAATGACCCGAGTTTGGAATGAGCCAGGGTTGGCAAAAATCATAATCAGAAAACATTATTATTTTTATTGATAGCATCAATTTGAGAGGAAAAAGAAAGGTTTGAAATATTTTACTGAAAATAATCGTATATTTTAGTATATTACGTGTGTCAATGCAGTAATAATATAATTAAAACTCTCTTTTTAACCGAAGATATTGTAAAGAATGATAGTCCACTCATTTTATGCTTATCCATGTATACATTTAAAAAGATTTTTACATAACAGAAGGAAAACTAAATAATAACTAAATAGTACTTACTCGTTTGATCAGCGTGGTATCGTGGACCTACTAAAGTCGCACTTTTTTTTATTTAGAATCACCACCCTGCACTAAGAAAATAATATACAAACATACAATTAACGCAGAACATTTACACCTAGACTCAAAACAACATTTTCTGGATCACACAAAGTATTGTCCTGCGTGGGAATCGAACCTATGACACTGGCACGGAAGGTCGGTATCTTAACCACTACGCCATCTTTGCAGTTGATTACATTTGATAAATTGAAATACTAACTTCGCCACGTCAATATTAAATATTCAAGTCCATATATATATGTGCAATATATAAATCACTAAATTACGATTTTAACATCTAAATTGTAATCTTGAAAACGAGATATATTTCAACCCTACTAATAGATTGTTTTTGAAGGCTAAATTGATACAGACTGATTAATTTTTACTGCCGTTCAGGTTATTAGATAGACGAAGTGATACGAACATTGGCGGAAACACCCGAGGCCGATCCTCTGGTTAATGATAAATTGTTCATGTTTTAATTTAAACATTCACGTTTATGATAATGCGTTTTTGCTGTAAATAAGTATGTTAATAGGCTTATAATGATTATTAGTTTCTGTTATTAATTTTGTTTTATGATTTTTAGGGTTTACGCAGGAATTTTGTGCCGTAGATATGTATTTCAGTGATATATAATGTATAATACTTACTAGCAGACTCAACAAAAAAGATTTTTTTTAAATCAATTGCCATACCATAATGGATGCTATGGTTAATAATGATAGCTAATTATTTTAAGTAACGTTTCTTGCATCCACCAGACCATAGAAAAATTACATCACAATTGATTCAGACAT
Source organism: Lymantria monacha (assembly GCA_905163515.2). Lineage (NCBI taxonomy): Eukaryota > Metazoa > Arthropoda > Insecta > Lepidoptera > Erebidae > Lymantria > Lymantria monacha. The sequence goes on from LR991103.1 coordinate 744,935, forward strand.
TTAGGAAGTGCAGACTCGTGTGATAAATAATTACATAAATAAAGATAAAACTCATATTTTTTCCATTTATATGCACTAATCCCAGAAACTATCAATTGAATTCAAAAAATCTTATTTTATCAGAAGGAGCGATGATATGAAGGGATGATGAAATAAAGGGCGTGACAATTCTTACTTCGTCACCATACAAATATAACTATGTATACCACAAACAAAATAATAGCAATGTGAAAATAAGTAACCCATGTAGCGTTAAACGTTATATTGTCTGTGTATCATCCATCCATCTATTAGGCTATCGACCTAGGATTCTTCACGATGATATATTAAGCTATGTTCAAGTAGCTTGCAAGTAAAGTAGCAAGCGGTTTAGTAATGGCAGTTGAGGTTATGACTATCTCGACCGAGTCCTACTACTGCCACCCTTTTCAATTTATAAGACTCCTATGATAAAATTAAGGAGTTATTAATTATATTTCTAACCCATTGCTGTATGAAAAAAACATCACCCTGTTTTTATCCCAATCAATTGTGTTTGATTCAATATGTATGATTAAAGGAGAGTACATACTGCTAAAATTTTGACAATAGTTTTATGCGTAACGTGAACCCTTCTTGGGAATGTAACTATTGATCAGCCAGTGTCATATAGAGATGGCCTAGGTCTCTTAGTCCTCTTTTACAATACCCAAGAACAATGTAAGGGTTGTTAGTGTGTATTGGAAATGAAATATAATATGTAACATTACATTAGAAAATTAAAATCCACAAACCCTTAATAAATAAGGACCAAAATAACAAATTAATTAAATTACAAATACTAACACAGATTATAAAATTTCATAATTTCTATTCCGTTAATATAAGGTTAAAGATCGCGTAACAAATAATTTCCTTTTGCGGTTCTAAAGTGGTGTTTTTTAAATGACACTCGACACAAAGACACAAAAGTATGGCCACTCTGAACGGTGACCTTGACTCTCTTTGTAACTAACAAATGAAGGTCTTTTTTCATTTCCACTTTGAATAACTCAGATAGAATCTTTTAAATGACGCTGTAAAGGCACTTTAAAAATAATAGATGGGTTTAAAGGGGTCTGAAATGTGCTTCGTCATTTGGAGGGGTAAGAAACGTCATGTTGAGGTTGCAGAAGTAGAATTTTTTACACAAAAAATCCCTTTATGGGTCGACGCGATCTATACACTACGAGTATGGTAAAATTATACAAACGTCAAAATGACATATGTTTACCATAATTATTTGTAATTGTTATGCGAGTATTACACAAGAAAACTACTTTTACAGATTTTATCGCGTTTGTATTTAATTATTACTTTCTTCCTACGAACTTTGAGCGTTCGTGATCACGGGAGGACTCGGATATTTCACATCCAACTAGCCACAATCTCTTTATATAAGTAAATATTAAATACAGACGTTATAAAATTGTGAGCAAAACTAAAATAATGGTTCTTGAAAGAGATGAAGCCAGAACAGATGTAAGAGTAACAATAGGTAATGATGTACTGGAGCAAGTGGATGAATGTATATCTTGGATGTGGATTTAGCCGAGATGGAAGGTACACCACTGATATAGAGCGAATAGTGAATGCGGGAAATAGAGTGAACGGAGCGTTGGGGCAACTTCTCGGTAGCCACCACCTCAGCCAGAAGGTACGTGTAGCAATACATAATGCAGTACTTGTCTCAACATTACTGTATGGAAGCGAGAGTTGGGTATGCAGAAAAGAGTATGAAAGTAAAATTAATGCGGTCGAAATACGATCTCTATGGAAATCTGTGGAGTTAGGATGATCGATCGCATTCGTAACGACGACGTAAGAAAGCGAGTAGGTACGAAAGAGAGTATTGGTGGTATTGGTGTAAGATGCGAAAAGGAACGCTCAGATGGTTCGGACGTGTGGAAAGAATGCCGAAGGAACGTCTGATTAAGAAGATATACAATGCGAAAGTGAAAAGATGTAGGTACCGGGGGAGACCGAGACTAACCTACCTAGACCAGATCGGTCATATACTGAAGGAAGGTGGAGTCAAGAGTCTCCGAAACCGGCGAGCGTGTATGAAGAGAATTATGAATGTTGAGGAAGCGAGTGAAGTATGCAAGGATAGAGTTCTCTGGCACTCTGTTCTCTTTGACTACCCTGCAAGGGACATGTCGTGATGGTATGTATGTATGTATGTATAAAATTCGTAAAATATTGTTATCTTATGGGTTTATTAGTCATAGTATGAATATATATATATTTCAAAAAAAATTAAAAATAAATTATATAAGATTTGTATGTTTATTTCATCACCTCAGCTCAAGCAGATCCCACTTTTCGGCTCGAGATGCCTCCACAGTAAGAGGGTAAAGGGAAAATTGATCTTCTATAAGCCCGTGAATACTTCCTTAGAAGAAAATTTATTACATATACAACTATAATCTGATAAATGTACTTCGATACGATTTAAAGGTACACGGGAGAGTATCCACTGTCTTGTTAATTAAATTAACAATTTTAAAGTAGGTATTTTTGTTAGAGGAAAAAATAGTTTGAAAAATCCAAAAGTGCACGCTTCATATTTTTTTTAATTATTTATCATTTACAAGTCAATGCCATAAATAAAAGAAAAAATACTTTGAAATTTCGTGCCATTTTCGACGAACATAGCTTGCAAACTTTGTAAACGAATACAATTTTCATAAGGTATGCAACTATACATACACTAAAGACTAAGCAGTTTAGTTTTTTATTAATTGCAATTAAACGATAAAGAATTACCAAGCCATTTTCGAAAAAAAGCGCGTTGCTGGTTGCAATTATAAAGTTTTTACATATAAAAATACTTTGATACATACATTTTTAGGTCGTGAGAGTGCCAGATTCATGCCAACAAACATCCGAATGTTCTTAAGTATTGTTTTTAATCAATTTTAAAATAAAATAAATGTTTTTTTTTTTAATATTAAATACTTTTAAACGAATGTTTTCGTGATATATGTCTTTTTTAGTGTTAATATACATTTAATACAGTCATTTTTAATTTTGAAAATTCTTTGATTTTCAAATATCGAGAGTAGAGCATCACCTCAATGCTTCGCTTATGAGACGTGCAATAATATTATTGAAGGAAAAATAATATTCAAAATGCTTTATCAAACATTAATACAATATTATGGGAGAAATTCCAAACTAACGAAAATATCTTTGAGGAATAATATTAATATATACCTATATTAATATAAGAAAAACAAAACAAAATATTTAATACCAATTCAGCACACATAAATAAAAAAAAAGAATGATGTTCAAAATTGATGTTGTGATAAAGATTAACGTATGTATTACTCTTAAAAATCATTCTGCATAAACATAAAAAGCCGATGCTTATAAAACATTAACATCTCCAAGGCTCTCCCCAAACATAAACCATTTATCTCCCCCCTATATAAGAAAGAAATATATCTTAAAGAAATCAACACACATGACATTTGCTCACGACAATATTCATCTATGCAAATGCGAGAATACGGGCTTATCCCGTCCCCAAGGAGCCCGGGATTCCCGGGATCGGAAAACGTCAAATGCGATGCCTCCACCAAAGGGATTTGAAAGATTATTCATATATTTTTAAACTGGAATCTGTTTTTTTTTTGTAATAATGGGATGTGCTTTCAATCTAAGCGAGTATTAGTGCCCTTATGGCAGTGAAAGCTGGATTTGGCGGCGAAGATATGAAAGTAGAATAAGTGTTGTAGAGATAAGAGCTCTTTAAATATATGTGGTGTAAATTTTAAAGATTATGTTAAGAATAGTATTATAAGGGCAGGCTAGAAGTGAATGAGGAAATAGTGACAAAAATGATGAAAGATATGCTTTGGTGGATTGTACACCTAAAAAGAATGAGTGTAGAGAGGTTAACAAAAGGAATAATTACAGAGCAAGTGCGAGTCCACTTTTCGATTCAATTATAAGGTAAAGACCATATTTATACGTTTTTGGATCAAATTGGTGACATGCTAGCGAAAGAACAGATGAAGAGCATCCGTAACCGTAGAGTATTCATGAAGACTGTGACTAGTGCGAATGAAATCATGGAATTATTGGAGAATCGTTCCGTTTGGAAATCTGTAGTCGAAAGTAGAATGTTCTCGGTGAAGATTTTCGGTGTTTGATCTTCATTATCATTTTTATCGTCTATTACTGGCTCACTGTTGAACACAGGCTCCTCGCAAACATCAATATAAACATCATTAAAAAAAATACGAACGCACTGTGTTTCTTATAATATATTCTAAGGAACTAGCAACTCGCATGCCGTTTCCGTTGTAGTTTATTGAATTCATTTAAAAAGTAAAAATTGACTCGCAGGGTTTATACATGACGACCACCGAAGACAAAGATCGGGTACCGGTGGCCCGCTCGCACGGCGAAGAGAGGTGTTTGCAAGGTGGGTCTATGGGATTGCGCGCCGCCTCTTCCGTCGCCCCGGACCGATTTGGCGGGGAGCGACCACGTCCATAGTCCACCGCAAAAAAAAGGGTTTATACATGATAAATCTTTTCAATTGTAATCTATAATAATGATAAAATATGCGAATGAAAACGATACTTGAATAGAATTCGATTCTATGCGCATTATGTGCAATTTGAACGAGTTAAAATAATATGATTTCTCAAGTCTCCATCTACATTGTCCAAGTATCTAAAAATATCTAAAAGATTTGCTTGTGAACTTCGCTTTGGATTGTTGAAGACAATTTCTAGGCTATCGCTTCGGCAATTTGCGTTCAATAAAGCGCGCCCGGAATCCCTCGATAATGACTTGATAGAAAGTCTCGCCTTCACCACACTTAAAGGATATTTGCGTATTTACTTGACGAAGTTTAACGTGTAGATCGCAACGGAAAATATTCTATTATTTGAAATAAAACTATTGTTACGAATGCTATCGCGTTTGTATTTGATTTTTAATTACTGACGGTTGATACATTTAAAAACAACGAAATTAAAACTCGCGATAGAAACATAATATTCGTGTATATATCAAAAATCATTATATTTTATTATGTTGATTTAATTTACAATTCATTAAATCTATTTAAGTATAAGTTTATATTATATACTAATGGTAAGGTATTATATTATATAAGGTACAAGGTATTGACAGTTTTCTGTCTACAGTCGCAGGCTGGCACGTCCGGGGTAGTACCACACTCTCACAAAAATCGACGCCTGAGCAATGGCAATGTGCCGTTTCGCTTCATTCGGTGAGCGAGACAGCCGGAAGCGCAACTTTCTGGGTGGGTTTGAGATTTCCATTAGTAGGCAGCGGTCTAGTCCTACCCTGGTATTGCAAAGGTCCATCGGGGGCAGTAACACTTACCATCACGTAAGCCGCTTGCTCGTTTGCACGATATTTCAATAAAAAAATCTAGATTCTTTTCAAAATCTATTAAAAATAACATATCAAATTAGCATGTAATTTGTCACTTTCAAATATAGAAACGTATTAATGTAACAAATTATCCACAAAATGTTATCAAACAGGTTATTTATTAATAAAAAAAAATCATGTAATAAGAATATATTATTATCTGTCCACATTACTATACAAACTCTCACTGACCTACACAAGAGGGGCCCAAGAGTAAACATTTCCTACCACATTTCAGGCAAAAGCAGGTGTTTTTAATATTAGCAATGATTAAAGCCCGCGGAGGTCGGGAGACGAGGTATTTATTAAAAAATAACTCAGATGTAAAAGCATTTTAAACGCGTAAACGTGTTGCGGTTAGCGGTGCCATTTCATAAGCGACGGGCGGACTTGATATAATCAAACTTCCCAACCATTAGACTATTGACGATCATTATCGGATATGGCCTTTCAAGAAGATTATAGGATTCTTCTACTCTTATCCCAATTACATGGGGTCGATACAATATATACTCTTCTTTCATAGTACATATTGTAAAAGTTATTGGCAATAGTTTTATGACTGGCTGCCTACCTGACGTCAACCCTTCTTGGGAATATAATTGTTGAACAAACGGCATCAGATAGAGTTGGCCCCGGTCGTTACAGGCTCTTAGTCGTCTTTTACGACATTCACGAGCAATAAGGGTTGGTAGTATTTGTAGCCGCTACCACACAGCTATCTAAGTTTCGAGTGTACTATCTATTCACCTGATAATCTTTAGCTGGTTCTTACGATTCTTAAGTCAAAGTATTGTCCCCTCGAGGTAGCAATTAGCATAGCTGCAAAAATGTTTCCTGCATATATAAAATGAAACTTCTCATACAGATTTTATCGCCTTTGTATTTAATTTTATTTTTCTGACATTTAAAAGAATATCTTCAGTATTCATAGTCTCGGGATGACCCCTCTTTTTACTCCCTAGACTACATATTTACGTATTGCTCTAAATGGATTTTCTTTGAGATTACCAGGACTCTTACTCTGTTTAAACAGGCCGTCCGAGGAGATGTAAATATCGCTTACCGTCACGCAGTATAAGGGTAACAATAAGTGGCTCCATCAATCCTTATTAACGTAGTTCACCCATTATTAAACTGGATGTCATTGATTAGCAACCAGTGATAATGGCCCACGGCTCGATACATTCTTAAACTGGAGAAAATTTGCAGTCGTTCAAGTTGTTGTTTAAAATTATTTCGTATCCATTACCATTTTTTTTATGGGTGTGGGCTCCGGTCGGCGCACTCCTCGCACCACTCCGTCTGGGGCGACAGAGGGGCGTAAGCACGCACACCCATAACCCACCCGCAAACCTTGCCTTCGTCGTTGGACCGACCACCGGAGCAGCGTGAACTTGTCGTCAGTGGCCGGCCCGATGGAATACCCCCTGAGGGGTACCCTCTCTCTGAGTGACGTCCTCCCCCGGGTGGGGGGGTCCGGTCGGTCCTTCCTCGCGCGGTCAGCCTCTCGGCGGGTGACGGACTAATTCCCCGGTCCAGTCACCCGCGGCCTTGGCTAGGTCGGCATCAGGCGCAAGTAATCGCGCCTACGCCGCCCCATCCATTACCATTGGCCTGTCCCTGAAATACCGCCAAGGGAATATCATATATTTTTTTTTAAAGTTGCAATAAACTCGCTAGATGTTGTGAATTGCGAGCTCGTTACTAACGAAAACCCCAGTTATGCGTGAATGCTGTCAAAGCAGTGCGGCGCCGACGTTATTGAACATTTTTGTTGCGCTGATTAAAATAATACTGACGGAGATGATAACATCTCCATTTGTTAGATGTGATGAGTTTTAGAACTAATAGAAATACTTTGTATAAAGAGAAAATGTTCTAATACTTTTAGAAAGTAAAGGGCAAATTGAAAAGGTTTGAAGTTTTGTATGCCTGAAAGTTTTCGAGAACATGTAATCAACTGTGTAGAAGTTTGAATCCCATCAAAACAAAAACGTAAAAATAAGTGCCAAGATAAATATTGCGATTATTATGGTTGACGACTTCACTGAAAAAAATACCTGAAGTCTAAACGGGTATTGAATTCTGTAGACGATAATTGTCTATAGGTATAAATAGAAGTAATGTGTTTGTTTGTAATTCCAAATTAACAGCTTTTCACTAAATGTAAGTACAATAATGTAATACGATACTTACATAAAAAAAAAAATATTTTTTTAAATATTTGTTTGTCTATCTATTTATTCCTAATGTCTGAAATGGCTGGGCCGATATTGAAAGGATTTACGTTGGCAGGTAACTGATGTTATAAGAAGTAACTTAGGCTACTTAAACTTTAAAAAAAATAGTTCCGCTAAAACAAAATTAAAACTACCCAACCACCAGCAAGTGCAGACTTAAGTCTGCACTTGCTGGTGCTGGTCTGGGGAAGGACGAAAGCTAACTTTTTATCTACAAATCAAGTAGGCACAGTCGCGGGCGGAAGCTAATATATAATAAATATCAGAATTTTATTAAGAATGTATTATATTCTTAAATCGTTTTTAATTATTTGATTTTCCTGTTACAAAAGTTTACCATTTTAAAATATGACTTCTTAAGTTTGAATAAATGAAATATCTTTATAAAGTAAATAACTTAAGTTGAATGTTCAAAATGATTGCATTAAGTCGGTCCATGTAAATTAAGTTACAAAAGTTGTACGTCAAAAAATCATTAGTATTACTTATGATGCAGTGTTGCCATAATCGTGATAGAACCTCCCACTTGTCCATTATGCTAATGTTAGTGAGCCAATATCACTCACCTAGTTTGACGGCGCACAATCGAATTTCCCCACTAGTGGGCTTATTTACAGATAGATGGAGTCTCGCCGGTGGTACAAATCTAATAAGTGCTACGTCGCTGAGGGGAATATGATTTCTTCACACTCTATTTATATTTAAGTGCTTTTATTACGAACTTGAAATTTATTAGAAAATTGAAAAGTACTACATAATAATAGAGATAGAGTTAAAATATATTATATTGTATTGTATTGTATTCTTTAACAATGATATTAGTCATTACTTAGATACTAATTACATTGATATAGAAAGAAAGAAATATTTATTTAGTGACAGAAGCCGGGTAAAATACATTATACAAATGAATAATAAAAAATAAAAATAAAATAAATACAATAATAGATACGACATACGGATAAAAAAAAATGAAAGGAATAAACAAAAAGGTTAAGTAAAAGAAATTAAATGAATTATATAAAATATACATAATAAATTACTGAAATTTGGCATTTAATATGCTTAATTATTTATAAAAACCCGATTATGAAGCAAAAAATGATGTCACAAGCAGGATTCGAACCCGCGCCTATTGGGATTCCGGCCCAATCGTGCTGCCACTACACCACCGTGAACTATTGTAGGTGCAAAATCGCTTGAAATGCAAATCTCGCTTCGTATCATATTTACGTCTTTAAGGTGACGTGCGCCATCTACCCGACAATGTTTATACATTGTAGGCTTAATACTTCACTTTGCAGTTAGAATTGTATTAAACGATGACACAACCTTGTTTTCAAATTACTGAAATTTATCATTTAATATGCTTAATTATTTATAAAAACCCGATTACGAAGCGAAAAATGATGTCACAAGCGGCACGAAAAAGCAACTTATTGATATTTAAAGAGTAATAATATAAAATATTTACATTTAAAGAATAATATATTTTATATATAAAATAACATTATAATTTGATATACTTTCATACTTGGTACTACACGCGTGTTATAACCTCAGGTAACTTGTAAAATTCCTCTATATATTAAATATATGCTGTATAAGCCAGAATTTCAGGCTATATTTAAAGGTGCAGCAACTACCCTCGCCGGTAGCTTGTCGTACTCTGATGGTCCTATAATGTAAATGTACTTAGATAATTATTATGGCAGGATAATGACTCTATATGGATTAATTAATTCACATAGAAGGAAGGGAAGAGGTATTGAGGCTTTGGAAGTATTCCATACTCAACACGTTGCCGGAGAGACCCATAATTTTGGCACGTTTCTGCATAACAAATGCACGATTAGCATCCACTGCACGGGCCCACAGCTCGACGCCATACTAAGCGTACTATGTACTGTCGCTAAGTACCATGTGTTAGAGTCCACCTTGCAAATAATTCAGAATTTAGTATATATGTTCTAACTTACCAATAAATCACTAATATTATATATAACTATAATTATAGCAAACGTACAAAAATTGTATGTAAATAAAAAGTGAAGAATTATCACTATCATTATGTGGGTCTTGTCCATACTATTCGAGGTTGACGGAAAATGGCCACCAAAGACAAAGATCGGGTACTGGTGGCCCGCTCTCACGGCGAAGAGAGGAGTTGCACTGTGGGTTTATGGGGTCACGCGCCGGCTCTTCCGTCACCTCGGACCGATTTGGCTCGGCGAGACGCTTCCATAGTCCACCCTGGAAAAAAAAAGGTTGACGCAATATGTACTTCTCTTTCATCGTACATATTGTAAAAGTTATTGGCAACGTTATGAATGTCCGCCTGTCTTACGTCTTACTCTCTATGGAAATGTAATAGTTAATTAAACGGTATTAGATGCAGTTGGCCCAGGTCGATATAATGGTAATGTATAACACACGGTAATAACGGTAATAATATACAACACTTCACAATGCAAAACTATCCGATACTACAATTGTTGAAATTCGACAATGATTGACTCTAAACACGGTTGTCATTTGATTATATAACCTAAAAAGAGCCGTCATATGACAGCTGTGTTAAAACTATTTAAAACTAACGCCATTTTAAAATAAAATCACTATCGTCATGGCTCGAACCGGAACGTAAGTTCCGGTTCGAGCCGCCTCCATAATAGGAGGTAAATTCAATTGTTATACCATGTTGGTCAGGTTGGTATAGGGCTTTATGTCGAGTTTTTCTTCTATTGAATAGATGTTGTACTTAGTCGCCTTTTCACCCACAAGCAATATAGCGATAGTGAATTGCATTCTTCCTCTATCAGCACACGGGCAATAATTTATAAAAGTAATAATATAATTAAGAACAATATTTTTAAAATATTAACTGAAATAATATTTCAGTTAATCCGCCGCACGCACAAAGACCGCACTATATTACGCATTGGCAGAACCGTAACGCAGAACAAGTTCCAGCCTAACGAATACGTTGTTAACGTATTTATAAAAGAGAAATACTAAAGAAACGACAAAAATACAAAAAAACTAGCTATGCGATGTGTGTATCAATTTTTAATACAATTTCAAGTGCCAATAAAGAATTTCCTCTCAATAAATTCATAATTCTGAGAACTTGGTTGCAACAACGCACTTTTTATTCTGTCAAAGATTAATGTACATTATTATAGCTATTATTTCATTAATTTATTTTAAGTTTTTTTAGAGTGTAGATCTTTGCATACTGTAATTATGGCTTAAAAGGTTCGAACGCATGTATTTTTACACCTGTACGTACATATCCAGTCTATGACAAATAAAGAATTTGCATTTGAAAGAAAACTCGATATATAACCCTATTACTCTACCAACACCCCTGATAGGCGTGATATCGTATGTTAGGTTGAGAAGTAGTTTTTCCTCCTGTTGTGGATGAAACCCGCACCCAGCAGTAGGACGTGTAAGATCAGAGATGATCCGTTATATAATTTAATCAACCATAGGGTTGATTGTGATAGTGCATAGGCACTCACAAAGAAATTTCTAAATCCTAATTTTGTGCAATTTTATTTCAAAAATTATCATTATATGTGTCATAAACCAGGTTTGATAATCTAAAAGTTGACTTTTGAATAACGCCATATCGCAAACAAAACGTCACAAGCTCTAACTTATGTCATATAAAATTGAGTAATGCATAAAGTTGGACGGTGAGCGGCTCACAACTAGGCCGCCACAAAACTAACTTCAAATTCATACTATAGATAGATATAACTTTGTAACTATGAGTATTTACACCTTAAATACCAACCGCACTGCTGACAACTAATTCAGCCATCATTTTTGTATTTATCTTTATCATTAACATATAGCTCTTCACCGTCCAATACTGTTCTTAACTTTCCCCACAAATGACTCCTCATTTTTTTTTCATTGCTTTGGACTGGCAATGGCAGTAAAGTGTTCTATGTTTGCTAGGATAGAGCTGCTGTCTACTCTTTTATTGAGACTTTATCCGCAGGTTAGCGAGGTTTGGTCATAATTGTTTCTTTTCCGCCACACGGCGAATTTCATTTATTTAGTACTAAGAAAGAGCATATAGAAATTCCCTAAAACGTACAGTGCACTTAACGAAAGCTCTCAAGAAAAATGTTCGACGATTTTGCAACATTTTTCTCCATTTTGCTCCTATTGATCATAGCGTGATGTTATATAGCCCATAGCTTTCTCCGATAAATATGTTATCTAAAACTAAAAGAATTTTTCGATTAGAACCAATAGTTGCATATCATCATCATCATCATCATTTCAGCCTATTGCCGTCTACTACTGGACGTAGGCCTCCCCCATATTACACCACAGAGTGCGGTCCTGTGCCGCCTGCATCCAGCAGGTCGTCTGTCCACCTAGTGGGGCGAGCGTCACTACACAGTCAACTACACTGCGTCGTCCAATATTATGTCTTTTAAAACAAAACTATTGCAACAAATTTGATAAATAATCAATTCTTATACATATATATATACTTTTATATTTCTATATTCTCAGCAACGGCCTCAGCAAAAAAAGACTAGTAATATTTCGCATTATTAACTTCGACTTGACTAGGTTTTCATTTCTTTTTTGTGGGCACACGCTAACTTTTATTAAAGAGCCCACCTTACATAAAAGTTATTTCTACTACATAAATAATACTTGAGTATTGTAAATAGTAGTGAAATTGTAGTCATGTCCGACAGATATGTAACCTATTTAAGGTAGAAACTAGTCCAGCCGCCAGCCGCCAGCCGGGACCTCCCGTCACATCTAATATTTATGAGCGAGCCGCAGGGATATCCTACGTACCAACCATCTTGCGATGAGCTAAAACGTTAATATTTCGAATTATTACGCTTCGTAAACTATAAAGTTTATTATATCATTAGTTATAAACATTATTTTGTACCGTAATGATTTGTAATGTTTACGCGCGCATTACACATTTGAAATAAAACTACTTTTACGGATTATATCGCGTTTGTATTTGATTTTTATTTTCCCGACGTTTCGAACACTTTACGGTGACCGTGATCACTGATCACGGTCACGGGAGGACTTAGGTGTCTCACGTCCAATACGTCATCGTTATTATTATAGTTTAATTGTTTCAAAACGTCGGGAAATTAAAAATCAAATACAAAAGCTTTAGAATCTGTGAAAGTAGTTTTATTTCAAATATAAATTTGTGATCTTTACACGAGTATTATTTAACATATATAAAACTATTTTTGTCAGACTTTAGTTTTGAACTTTCAGCTGTTGTTTTTAGTTTTTTACTGTCTTAAATACTTTTAAGCGTTTATGGTCATGATAGAATAAAGGTTTATCACGGCTACCATAGGCATACTATAGCGGGCAGATCTAGTCGGAAAAGTAGAAATCAAAAACAAAGCCGAACAAAACTTTAAAAACGAATTTATTTTACCATATATGTATGTATTATTAAAGATCTTTATTTCTCATACAAACTTAATTAATTACACTTTACTTATAATGGATACAAAATAAATTATTATTCCGCTTCTGGATCATCTATAACTTACATATTTCTTAAATATTCCTTTAAACTTTTTTTGTACATATACATAATACATATCATCACACTCTTTTATACTATTAGGCAGTTGGTTGTACAGCTTTGCTCCTTCGAACAATATCGTCCTCTTACCATAGTTAGTTTGCGGGTGAATATACTTGTATTATAATAATGTTGATGTATAATACCGTGTGGTAGCGGCTACGAATACTACCAACCCTTTGCAAGTGGATGTCGTAAAAGACGACTAAGAACTTTATATTCGACCTGGACTAACTGGACCTGATGTCGTCTGGTCAACGATTATACATAGTAAGGGTTGGCGTCAGACTAGCGGCAGGGCCGTAAAACTATTGCAAATAACTTTTGCAATATGTATGATAGCAGAAGACTACATATCGCGCCGATCCCATGTAATTAGGATAAGAGTAAGAGAATAATGATGATTTAAAAAAATAAACTTATTATATATATGTTTGTATGTATAAATGAGACAAGTGCTTTCGTTGTATGTTATATGTTTGCAATCTATTATTACAAAAAGTGCTCGCCGTGGCACGCATACTGTATTTATGAGATGTTCTGCTCGTCCGACGAGCGTTTGGCGCGAGTCATAAGCGTTAACCAAATTTCATATTTTAGCATTTTATGATCACTAATTGTAGCAGTGAAGTTAGAATACAATAGTCGCCAACCGTTTTTATATCACAGATATCGTAAAATATAAGTAACTTCACTGCAATAGAATAAGAAATCTCGATAAGAAACATTATGTTCACCCGCCGTTTTTTTTGTTCACGCTGTGGAATTGCATTTACTCACTATCCTCCATCGGTGAGTCCAGTCGAGGTGAAATAAAATACTTACCCGTTTGGGCAGCGTGTTAAAGAGAATTCTTTATCTATAGGAAGCTATTTCACATACGTAGAGAATGAAGAAGATCAATCAGATATTCCTCATTATGGAGGCCATACACGCTAGGTTTTGCATGATGGTTTTAGCCGTACATGCATAACCGACAGGCAAGCCCTAGCGTGTATGTTTTTAAACTATACAATTATCTGTGCATGTACATGCAACCGAGCAAATATCAAAATTGATATTTTTGCCGCTCGGTTATGTTTGCGCGCGAGCATAACCGAGAATATGTGGCGTTCGGCGAGCTTGCCTGACACAGTTCTCTGTTTTTAATTGTCGTACTACGTAGATTAACTGAGAAGTAGGCATCCTACACATACCGTCACGTAGCTCAACTGAGATTTAATGGCAAAACTGTGCATACAAACCTTAACGTGTATGTGTAATATGAAACTCTGTTATGCCTGTCGGTTATGCATGCGCAGCTAAAACCATCATGCAAAACCTAGCGTGTATGGCCTCCATTATTATACTGTTGTATACGGCTATAATTAACTTAAAACTATTTTTACACACATTTAAAAATCGTGCTGATCTTTTTTAATATATCGGCCTCATACGAATAAGGAGTTTTATTCCGTGGACCACTTTACAAACATACAATTAACGGAGTCAAATGATAAGGTGATGATGATGATGATGACGATTTATATTACTCAAAAAAACCTTCCATATTGTGATTAGAAAAAGCTATAGTTGAAATAAAATAATATTGTTAGTTTTGTAAAAATTGTAAAATTGCCACAATAATAATTATCATAAATTAAATACCTTAATAATAACAAATCATAAACAACATAAATTTTATATATAGAATCATTCTCTTTTTGTACTGGCAATGAATTGTATTAATTTTGTATAAAAATGTGGGTCAAAATTTAATATCTTATAGGGTAGATATAAATAAATTTCTGTAATAACAATGACATATTGGACGTAAGACACCTCAGTCCTCCCGTGACCATGATCACTGTAAAGTGTTCGAAACGTCGGGAAATTATAAATCAAATACAAACGCGATAGAATCCGTAAAAGTAGTTTTATTTCAAATGTGTAATACTCGCGTAAACATTAGAAGTCATTATAAAAGCTATAGTTCTTATTTATTCGTTATTATTCGACATTGTCGTTTTGTTATCACATTTAAGTCTACGACATTATCGTTGAGAAATAAGAGGTGATGACATATTGTATTCTTCCTAAAACCCTTCATAAAACGGCAACTAATAATTGTAAAAATAAACGACTCCATTCCTGCACTACGGAAATACTCGTATAGTTTTCAAACTCGCTACAATATTATAAATTGCACCGCCTCTGGTTGAAGTACTATTATATTAAAGTTAGCTCAGATATTAACTACGAACTCGTGAATCTTAATTGTGAAATAACTAATGGACTCTTTGTAACTAACTCTATAATTTTATAACAAGATAATATAAAGGTTTATTAATTATACTTTAGAAAAGAATTTAAAAGTATACCTTTATTACTGGGTCGAATTCATAGACCTGTGGAGTACTTTAGAATAAAGCATGTGTGTGTTAGCATTTTCTGTTATTTTTAATCATATTAGGGTCAGATTTCTAGTAGTAGTTTCGGCACCATGAAGTGACTTCCCCAAAACCCAAAGGTATAATGACGCTCTTGTACTAAATTCGTTATCATTTATTGGACGTAATACTAAAGTCTTCAAGTATGGATTACAATATTTTATAGAACCTTCGTTAGAGGTCAAAATAAATATCGTTAAATATTTTTCAATCTTTGATCAAAGAAATGATATTGGATATCGAATTCAAGCTTAGAAGGTCGCGGTAGGTATACCTTACCATTTTAGTAAGCATTATATAACGTCCAAGATATTGAGCAGAGGTAGAGACTGACCATACCCAGTCAAAAAAAGTGATGTATATTTATTTATGAAACATCTTCGATGGTAACGATTTAATAACTATCTTATATAACTTTATAATATTATTATTCTTATGAAACTCTCTTCATGTAGTAATGCAGTAAAATATACTTGTAGACGTTTGTGAGTAAGAAAAATGAAAAAATTATAGAGTTTTATTACGAGAAGACCCAAAAGTGCGCCCTACTTTAGGTTCTTTTGAAATAGGAAAAAACATAAATAATTGTTCTACTTAATAATATTTATTTACACACCCTAAAGGTCTCATATATGAGTGGGAGCGGGGCAAAAAAATTAACAAAACAACACCGTGGAATAATGGTAGGGTCTAGAGTAGTATTAATAAAATTGTTGCTGGCTGACTATTACACCGAATTGTAATGATGCGAAATGTTAACAGTCGCAGAGGCCGTAATTACAGTATGCCACTGATTTTTATTAACTTAATCTTATATCTTACTCTAGTGGCCACGCTATTAAAAAATTTTCTGCCTACAGCCATAAATGGGTCAACTCGTCCAGGGCAGTCTTACAAAAAATCAACATCTGAATAATATTAATATTATTTACGTTTTTTTTGCGTTTCGTTCGGTGAACAAGAGAGCTAGGTCTAAAGCCACATTATGATATGCGATCTATCTGGCTCCTTGATATTGCAAAGAGCTCTGGCCAACAGTTGCTACTTACCGTGAAGGGAATTGCTTGTTTTTCTACCAAGAAACTTAATATAAAAAAGTTTAGTGAATTGATTATAAAATAACGTGTTAATATAACTCCTATCCTGTGAATATTCAGATGAAAGTTCAATTGAAATAGAAGGAGAGATAATGTATTGCATCCTTAATCCACCCATTATAATGTATTGCATCCTTAATCCACCCATTATAATGTATTGCATCCTTAATCCACCCATTATAATGTATTGCATCCTTAATCCACCCATTATAATGTATTGCATCCTTAATCCACCCATTATAATGTATTGCATCCTTAATCCACCCATTATAATGTATTGCATCCTTAATCCACCCATTATAATGTATTGCATAATTAATCCACCCATTATAATGTATTGCATCCTTAATACACCCATTATAATGTATTGCATCCTTAATCCACCCATTATAATGTATTGCATCCTTAATCCACCCATTGTAATGTATTGCATCCTTAATCCACCCATTATAATGTATTGCATCCTTAATCCACCCATTATAATGTATTGCATCCTTAATCCACCCATTGTAATGTATTGCATCCTTAATCCACCCATTATAATGTATTGCATCCTTAATCCACCCATTATAATGTATTGCATCCTTAATCCACCCATTGTAATGTATTGCATCCTTAATCCACCCATTATAATGTATTGCATCCTTAATCCACCCATTATAATCTCTAAAATACGTCTTACTGCTGGGCTTGAACCTCTTCTAAAATAGGAAGAAAATTGACTACCATATAGCGCTGATTAGTCGGGTTGGTATAGGATCTTACTTCAAGTTTTCCTTCTTTATTCGTCTTTTACAATACGCACGAGTAACAAAAAGGATGATTCATATTCAATAACCGCACAGAAATTTAACATATGTGTAAAAGATGTTTAACTTATTTATAAATAAAATTAAATATAGTGTATAACATTATAAATTACATAATAACTTTTATTCTCTGATGTATACACGCAGATGAAATAAAACTATTTTTATGGATTTGTATCATGTTTATATTTTGTTTTCCAACGTTTTGAACACAACATTCATTGTTACGGAAGGATTTTACTCCGTAATTATATACACAGAAAAATGTATAGATATTCACTATGAGAGATCTGGTATAACCGTAACAATGCTCGCCAAAATTCCATTACTCCCATTAATAGTGAAAGTCGATTACGCGCCGATGTAAATGTGGCAATGTATCACGCGTCGTATTTTACGTCCAGATGTCCTCGGTTATGGCCTGTTATATCGCTGTACGGTGTCGATAAAAAATAACTGTTTCACGTATACCCCATTCCGGCGTCAGCTATTACTTCGTAACTTTATGCGAGTTGTTTTTTTTTGACGCAATGTGTAGAAAATTAAGTTGAGATAATAACGTCGAATGAGATTTATTTATATTGTTTATGAATAAAAATCATATCCGGTCTAAATGGAGGATTCGTTTATCTTTTAGGGGCTATATTAAGTATTGTTTAGTGGTAGGTCCACTCTGTTGACAGTTCTCTGTCTACAACCGCGGGCCAGTCTGTCCGGGGTAGTTCCACACTGAGCAGAAGATCAACGTATGAGCAATGGCAATGTGCTAGTGTAGTAGTTGAGCGAGAGAGCCGGAAGCCCAACTGGTTGGGTTTGGGATTTGTATTGGTAGGCAGCGGTCTAGCTGTACCCCTAATATCGCAAACTCTTAATATATTTATACTAATATAATAGGTCTTGGAAAATTGTGTGGTGACGGAGTTACAATACAATTCATCACCCCCTTTTTTGCTTGGGTGTCGTAATTTGTAGCTAAGATAATATGATATGCAAAGAATATTTAAGAAAGAGAAGAAAAGCTCTAAACAGAGCTCTCTACCCTGTATTTAATGATTAACGATCACATGCTCTTGGCAAAGATACAATCATGCTTGTTATTATGTAACTTAATTTCATATTTTTTTGTTTCAGGTAAAGTTTACTATATATTTTCTCAAGCAGATTACAACGCGGTTTTTTCTTTATTTTTTTTTTGCGGTGGGCTATGGGTGTTTTCGCGCCCCGCCAAATCGGTCCGGGGCGACGAAAGAGGCGGCACGCAACCCCATAGACCTACCCTGCAAGCACCTCTCTACGCCGTGCGAGCGTAAGGGTAAGACAAAATATTTTCTTCATGATATAATAGACTAATATATTTTGTACGGTGAGGGAGTAAGAATACAATATTTAAATCATTTTTGGTGTAGGTATTTGTGCTGTAAGTTTTTTAAAGGATACAAGCAGTTAAGATTAATAAAACTTCAGTTGAAATACCAATCCGTTTGGCCTTAGTTATATGTTAAGACAATTTATCTTTTTGTGGAGGAATAGCTTGGTGCTGTTCCTAGAGTCCTCAATAGAAGTCATGTTGCACTTGAAAACATTTTATTTTTGTGTCGTGTCTTTTAGCTGTTAGACGCAGATGACTTCCACAGCTTAACTCGGACTTTCGGGACTATGGGTGAGCACTGAAGGCACACAACCCGGCGAAATTCGAGATTTTTTTTCTTATTATGATTTATGTGTTTAGCTGTTAGTCGTAGCTGGCTTTGACACACACAAAACTGTGTAGTTTTACGCGGATTATGGGTGAGCTCCGAGTACTTTCAACCCAGAAATTCTGAGTTCTTTTTGTGTCTGTCTTTTAGCTCTTAGTAGTCTTGGGTAGTTCGCGAACGACCTAGGTGGGAAGAGCGCTCCTTTAGGTGAACTATGCGAACTAGTTAGTCGATGATCTCGCTCTTAGTTCTTTTCATATTTTTTTAGGGTCCGCTTTACTAGACAGTGGCGCTATGTGACCAACCGAGTTATTTCCTTTTACTGTGCGCGCTTTGATATTTCGATATCGATACTAAACAACTTCATATCCACATCTAATAACGGACTTTAAGTAAATGTTTTGAACTAATGAAATATAAATCATTTTGTTTTTTTATTTTTTCATTATTATTTGTCTCTAACAGATCTTATGTGCCATAAATAGAAGTGAGAACTTTTATTGTAAAAATTCGCAATTTTTAAGTATTGTATTATGATTACGTATTATAATAGGAACGAGACTAGTTGTTGCCGAATTATTAATGAAAATTATTTTATTTTTTCATTTTTATTTAAGTAAAAGATTTTATGTGCCATAAATAAACGTGTGAAATATTAACGTAATATTTTGTACTTTTTAAATAAAAATAAACAGAACTTGTAATAATTATAAATATATTTTTTTCTTTATTTATTGATTTTACTAAATTATTTCAAAAAAAGAACTAATGAACTAATAGAGCGAACTAGTTCGCTATTAGATTATGAACTAAATTGAGCGCTGTCAGTGGTGACCGACTAAGCCCAAGACTAGCTCTTAGCCGCAGATGGTTGTCACAGCTTAATCCGGACTATGGGTGAGCGCTGAGGCCTCTCAAGCCGGAAGAAGTTCTGGGAAGGAACAAGTAATCAATATATGTCAATAAGAAATATTTCCAAACCGTGATTTATAAAACTGATCAGCGCCATCTATCAGCGTTAAATAAACCACTGTATTATAACAAAATTGATCGGACAGTGGAAATACTATTTTTTTAGTATTTTAATAGTGATATTAAACCATTTTTACTGCATTATTTGCTAAGTATATTTCTTCGGTCATTCCACAACGTAGACCTTTATTAATGTCATACATATAATGTATGTGTTGTGTATTGGTCCAATCTCCCGTGTATTCGCGAGGGACAACTGATTGACCGCTGACGTGATGAAGTCACCGCGGTCATTGACCCATGTTATGACGTACCTGCTAAATTAATTCTGTGATGTTTTGGTGACAGTATTAATACAGCACAGACGAAATATATTTTCATAGAGGACTAATTAATACGGCACGAATGAGATTAAATTCTGCAATATTGAATAGTAAGGTGTGTGGTCTAAATCATAACTGCCATGGCGAGTGTCGTGGTTTTGAGTTCCACGCGGGGACAATTCCTTGGTTAAAAATAATTGTCCTAAATTGGGATGCAATTTATATTCATCATAAGATTTAGATATATAGATAGATTAAGATTTCATAAACTGGGTATTCTTACACTAAAACAAGTGTTTTAGTTTTTATACAAGTGTATATGTCTAAGAATTAGGTACCAACAATATTTCACTTATATATGTCCCACTGTTGGGCTCAAGCATCCTTCACAATAAAAGGGTAATTGACTTACTATACCACGCTGGTCAAACGTGTAGGCTTTTATGTCTTTTTCATTCTCTTACATAGATATTTTTTGCATATTATACCCTTAGTCATCTCTTAAAATACTCTCTGGCAATATAGGGGATGGTGAATTGTATTCTTACTCGGACATAACACGAAGAATCAAAATTTACCTATATATTATTAAAATTGATGATCTTTCTTCAAGTTTATATAAAAAAACAACCAAAATATGTTTTTCAAAAACTTCCCTTAACTATGAAATATGACGTCGAATATTACTTCACATTATTCTTACTTATCATCACGCTACAAAGGAATTTCGACTTTAACAATACATTTTAAAGTATAATATAATGTAAGTGATGTTTCGTATGTTTTAAATAAAATTGTTTTGCGAACCTTACTCTGGGGCGGACCGCTAATGAGTGTTGTCACCTGTGATAGGTGGAGAAATAAATTTGTAGCGACAGTAAAATAAGTTTGATTTTTTTTTCACTAATGGTATTAAAAGTTGCAGGGGGGGCTTGAATAAAGCCAAGCATTGCAGGTTTTATCGTTAATCAATTTATAAAATACCCATAGGAAAGAAAGAAAATCATAGTGAAATAAAGACGTACATACATAATAATAAATACATAATAATTATTATATCCCAAAATAGATAACGATTAGCTGTGTGGTTTTGTCAATTGTTAAATTCTACTGCACAAACAAGAAGCTGATTTAATAAACGATCTCTCTTACTAAAGTGTCACGGGTTCGATTCATAAGCAGGACAATTATTGTGTGTAATTTGTGTCCGCTAACTGTAAGTTTTGCGTGTAGTGACGGAGAAAGAAACAAACAATTCACCACCCCTTACCTTGCCAGTGGTAGTAGTCAAATACGAGTAACTTATATGCATATACCATCTATACAAGATGAAAAAAGAAAATTCTAAATAAACTCTATACTAACCTATCTAATTAGTATGATCCAAAAGGTACATTTCGTGGAGGCTTGAATTCAACAGTATATTATAAGCAAATTGCGATGGTTCGTAAGTGTATGTTGTCCGTCGCAATAATAATTCAATATTGGTAGGACCACGCTGTTGACAGTTCTCTGTCTACAGCCGCGGGCCGGTTCGTCCGGGTTAGTACCACACTCACGCAGAAGATCGACGTCTGAGTAATGGCAATTTGCTATTGCGCTTCGTTTAGTGAGCGAGAGAGCCGGAAGCCTAACTGGGTGAGTTTGGAGATTGTAATGGTAGGCAGCGGCCTGCTATAGATTTGGTTATACTCAGATATGATATAAGAGTATGAAAGTAAAATTAATGCGGTCGAAATGCGATCTCTGCGGTAAATCTGTGGAGTTAGGCTGACCGACCGCATTCGTAACGACGACGTAAGAAAGCGAGTAGGTATGAAAGAGAGTATCGGTGTAAAGATGCGAAAGGGAATGCTCCGATGGTTCGGACATGTGGAAAGAATGCCGAACGAACATCTGGTGAAGAAGATATACAATGCGAAATTGGAAGGATGTAGGTACCGGGGGAGACCGAGACTAATCTACCTAGATCAGATCGGTCATGTACTGAAGGAAGGTGGAGTCAAGAGTCTCCGAAACCGGCGAGCGTGTATGAAGAGAATTATGAATGTTGAGGAAGCGAGTGTAGTATGCAAGGATAGAGTTCTCTGGCAGTCTGTTCTCTCTGCCTACCCTGCAAGGGATATGGCGTGATGATATGTATGTATGTATGTACAAAAATTCAATTCGAGTTAATCTGAAAACTAACAAAATAATTAGTATGCACTTACTCTGTCATCGTATTGTTACTTTTCTGTAATATTTTAAACATCGTTTTGCAAACATATTTATGTTTAACAGATATGTAAAAACGGTAATAAAAATGCGGAAATATTTACGCGCCAAAAATACATTACTTTTACGTATTTGAATATTTTACCGCCATTCTCTATGCATTACGTAACAAGTATTCTTATTACAATTTTGACACCTATTCTTTTTTTTGTCGACGGTACTGAAAATTTTTTTTACTTACCCTCTTTTGTGGGGTAAACGGTATATTATGTAAATTGACGATTACACGCAATGAGCTGCACATTGCTGCGTAAAACTTTGGAAATAGGGAGATGATAACGTTTTGTTGAGAAAACTTTCGAGTGCGAGAGGCATAACTTAAGTGGTGACCGTGAAGCTTACAAGAGAAATATTTTTATGATTTACATATATTTAGCTAGTTAGCTTTCCGTGTGGTGACGGAGTAAGAATACTATTCACCACCCCATATCTTACCCGTGGGTGATCTTACGAGACGACTAAGGGATATAAAACGCATATAACATCTATATGCAAGAGAGGGAAAACTCGAAATAAAACCCTATACCAACACGTGTGACCAGCGCGGTATAGTAGGTTAATTTCCCTCTTATTACAGACGAGGCCCGAGCCCAACAGTGGGACATTTATGGGCTGTGATGATGATGATGATGACATATGATATATTTTCCTTATTGAAATTTTCAAGATTTTTAAATATTGTAAATACCATTATTTTATAATTAAAAATAGTCTAATGCCAGAGGATAATTGAAGCAAAAAAAAAAAGAACATTGCAACTGAAAGGTTTTTCTGATTCGGTATCAAAGAATGAAGTTCCTTTAGGTTGTTTCTTCATATTCACGACTGATAGTTATTACTGCCTGACAGGACTAGAGGGCAATTGCTAAAACATGTTGATCCTATGAGCCAATAATATTCATGTACACTGTTGGACATAGATCTGCCTAACTGGAATAATTCTAATCGTCAAGCTTTACAGGCATTTTAGCGGTAGAAATTGGTGTTATAATATCCTAGAAGCTTGTTGCTACCTATTCTAATGGTGATATTTCAGGACAATATTCTCTTTAAAAATAAACAAACGCGCGTACAATTCCATAAAAACTAGATAGCACTCCATTAACAAAATGCACTTACACTTATAAAGAGACTAAGGTTAATCTAAAATCATTCTTAAACCCAGTTGATTAAAGTCCATTACATATTTTTTACATTTAGTGCAATACAAAATGCGTTCCGACCATACAAAAATGAATCTTAATTCTATTAGTAATAAGGTGTTTAATATTGTAAATATTGAATGCAATAGTGTATCGCCAGACACTTGTCTGTCTGTCTGTCTGTATGACAAATTGCTGTGAGCTGACGATTAATGGATGTGTGACGTACATGGATTTATGATCTTATGTAAGATAATGGAGTATGATTTATATGGCACATGTGTTATATATTTTTATATATAGGTAAGATTAAAAAATATTTATATAGCTTCAGTAATTGTCATTAAAGATAAAGATAAATAGATTCAATAGTGGTAGGACCACGCTGTTGACAGTTTTTTGTCTACAGCCGCGGATCGGTCCGTCTGGGGTAGTACCACACTGAGCACAAAATCAACGCCAGAACAGTGGCAATGTGCTGCTGTGCTCTGTTCGGTGAGCGAGAGAGCTGGAAGTCCATCTTTTTGGGTGGGTTTAAGATTATTGTTGCTTATGCTTAATTTTGCATAGGTTCATGGTCGGCAGTAACACTTACCATCAGGTGTGATGCTTGCCCTTTTGCCATCAAAAGCAATAAAAAACATACATACATACATACATATCATCACGCCATATCCCTTGCAGGGTAGGCAGAGAGAACAGAGTGCCAGAGAACTCTATCTCTACATAGTTCACTCGCTTCCTCAACATTCATAATTCTCTTCATACACGCTCGCCGGTTTCGGAGACTCTTGACTCCACCTTCCTTCAGTACCTGACCGATCTGGTCTAGGTAGGTTAGTCTCGGTCTCCCTCGGTACCTACATCCTTCCACTTTCGCATTGTATATCTTCTTAACCAGACGTTCGTTCGGCATTCTTTCCACATGTCCGAACCATCGAAGCATTCCCTTTCGCATCTTTACACCAATACTCTCTTTCATACCTCTCTTACGTCGTCGTTACGAATGCGGTCGGTCAGCCTAACTCCACAAATTTTCCGAAGAGATCGCATTTCGACCGCATTAAAAAAGATATTAATAATAATAAAAATCTAATTTATAAAAACTTGTTTACGAGCGAAAAAAACGCTACGTTATTCGTACAACAGTCCTACGCCGGGCAGTAAAGATGAACACATCGCATTTATTTAAATTTTAAATAATAATTTTAAAAAATCACATATGCAAAAATAGCGCCATCTATTGGTATAACCTATTAAAGGTTATGATTTTTACAAAACTAAGACAACAACTACAAGTTAAGGAAAAAAATATAACGATGTTTATTTACACGGTTTTGTAGTTTATATTTATTTTTCATCAACTTTATATCTAAATACTTTCAGATAAATATTCTTATCCTATTGTATCATATATTTATCAGACTGCCATGACTCCGGCGACGATACATCGGGCGATAAATCTGCTGATTTATAATCACTTGATTTAGAACGAGTTTCACCACTTATAGACGCTTTATAATCATAAAAAAAGTTATCTCCATTTTTGTATGTTCCTGTTGAATCCGTGCATCGGCCATCAGCTTCTTTAGTGAACACTGTCAATATAAATTATTCAACATTTTAGTAATATAATTCTAGGAATCTTTATTACACGCTATTGTACTTTATTTACAGGAGTAACCTGTGAGTCTCAAAAGAAAGTACTTTTATCGTTGTCCTCATACTCTAATTCAACCCACATTTACTTGGTACTATGCATCGTCTTCTCAGCTCATATATGCCCCATTGCTGGGCTCGAGCCTCCCTCACAATAGGAAGGAAATAGACCAGTTATACTGCGTTGCTCATATGGGCTGGTATAAGATTTAATCTCGAATTTTTCTTGCATAGAACATTTATCCAAAAGAAGAAAAACTCGATTTGCATATATCTTTTAGTCATCTTTTACGACACCCATGGGTTAGAGAGTAGGTAATAAATTGTATTTTTAATCCATCCTTACACGGAAACTATATTCGGTATGACTATTAGGTACAGTATAACTATTTATAAATGGTTTATAGTGGTTAGTCACTTACTGGTGCCATCCTGACAATTTCTGTAGTGCATCATACATAAGCTTTTAAATGTTCTTCTGGCGAGCTGGTATGATCCACAGATCCACTTGATCTTGGGGTCTCGCCACTTTAAGCGCATATCCTCAGGACATGGTGTGCATTTGCGATGCCATTTTCTCCTGATATTAGAAACGCACAGTTGAAAGCAAAAAGTGTATTGAATTTCTGAGAGTGAGAGAGAAAAAGAGCCCCGAGCTTTGTCTACAATAAAAGAAAAAGTGACCTATACTTTGCTGATCAGGTGAAATTAGGCCAAATTATGATATTTACTATTATTCATCATCATCATCATTCAGCCTTTTGCATATAATACCACATGACCATTATTTATAGGGTGATTGCCATAATCACTTAACTCGGCGAGCGGTTTGACGATCACAATAAGGTTTACACGTTTCTAAAAAAGTACTGCTGCCTATTGTCCTAGAGGCTCCTCAGCTGATTATTTAGAACTCCATGAGCAAGGTACTATTGTCACACGACAACTATACTCTCATCCTGTCGCCATCATCATCACAGCCCATAAATGTCCTACTGTTGGGCTCGGGCCTCCACCGTAATGGGAGGGAAATTAACCTACTATACCGCGCCGGTCAGACGTGTTGGTATAGGGTTTTGTTTCGAGTTTTCCTTCTCTCGCATAGATGTTATATGCATTTTATATCCCTTAGTCGTCTTGTACGATCACCCACGGGTAAGATATTGGGTGGTGAATAGTATTCTTACTCCGTCACGACATGGAAACCTGTCGCCATACAGAGGAAATATAATTCATCATCGTCATCATTATCATCTTCATCATCATCTTGCTCTTATTGCGATTACTTGGGGTCGATGCAATATATCACCTTCCACTTTGCATAGTGGCAGGACCACGCTTTTGCCAGTTCTCTGTCTACAGCCGCGACCGATCCGTCCGTGGTAGTACCATACTCTCGCAAAAGATCGACGTCTGAGTAATGCCAATTTACTCTTACGCTTCATTCAGTGAGCGAGAGAGCTTAAAGCCCATCTGGTTGGGTTTGTATTGGTAGGCAGCGTCCTAGCTATACCTTGGTATTGCAAAGGTCCATGGGCGGCAGTAACACTTTCCATCAGGTGTGATGCTTGCTCGTTTGCCATCATAAGCAATAAATAAATACAGTCGTATCAGACTTCATCTTTATAGTCACTCCCTTTCTATCTATGTCATGCTTCACGCAATCGATCCATAGTATCTTTGGTCTTCGTTTACCATTTCAACATTCAAACTTAAAACTTTCCTCATAGCACTGCTTTCATACCGTCTCATTACATGTCCATACCATGTCAAACATTCACTCCACTCCTTAGGGGGAATTACAATTATGAATGAAATATGTGTAATACTTACGTAAACAGCATAATTATTTTAATAAATTATAATTATCCATGTCTTTCTTAGTTATAGATTTTCGCGTATGGGATCTCTCAGAGTCGGAGGACGAGAATTTCCGAGCAAATTGTCAGCTTATAGCCTAATTGCTATGATTTCTTTAATGATAATATTCAAATATTATTCATAAGACAAAATCTTGACTTATTCAAGACTCGCGGAGACAACTCAAATGGCTACAACACACGCGGTAATAAGAAACTTGCTGAGATACCTCGCAGACTTGCCAAATCCGACAAATTGACACACGTGATGGGACCCACTTTATATAATCAACTGCCTGAATATATAACCGACGCATCTGGCTTGCCAATGTTTAAAAATAAATTAAAGTCATGGCTTGTTGAAAAGGCTTTCTATCGTGTAGAGGATTTTGTCCCTAGATTAAGATAGCTTCAATAATTAAATTGTACAATTCACATTTGAACGATCCTTATTGACTCCTGTGTATTTATGAGGATGCATTAATTCCTTAATATTTTATTACAATTTAATTTATATTATATTATTTATGACAAAATATCACGAAAAATGAAATTATTTAATGAATGCGTTTGATGATAGTTTATGTAGATTTTTGACTTGTAAATACTATATTTACCAATAAATTGATTATTCTGATTATTATCTAAATCACTAAAAAGGATCATCTTAAGTTACCCGATTTCAATTTTGGGCAAATGGCGTGATTTTCTTCCAATCTTCAATTCTCAAAATAATGCTAATGTACTCGTATAATTTAGAAATACATATTCTACTTACCATCCTGTTCTTTCATTGCTAGACTTTTGTTTAATAGTGTGTTTCTTTTGCACAGTAATCTTCTCATTAGTTTCAATCGCTGAACTATCATTTGATATCTCAATAGTATCTGTATCGAGGTTTTCTTTTTTAGCTATATTCGCAACAACGATATTTAAAAAAATACATTACATTTTGGCAAATAAATCTAATATAATTTATTTAGATTTTATTATTTTAATTATCGGCAATGAATCCGATTGAAGAACTTTCATCATTAATTATAAATGGTTTTGATTATTGTTTCTGTCAGTTTTAATCATTCCTACACCAAACTTTAAAACCGACTGAGGGATCACCAAAAAAACAAAATCAAATTAAATAATTTATTTTGTATAAGCCCTGAAACACGCTTATATATTTTAAATTTTACATTTTATTTTCAAAAAATGTAACAATCTCCCATAGGATAGTAACGTGCAAGTAACTGTACAATGGCGTGCATTCGGCAAGGAACTTAGTGGGCTGGTCGTTTTTAAGTTAATTCTTTTCAATAAAATTGTATACAATATGTTTTGTAAGTGTTAGGTTCAATGTGATGTGCCTATCAAACCTGAATATTTCATTTTTTTTTTCAAAATATAACACAAAAGTAAATATCTAGTTAGACCAAATTGCACAAGTCAAGTCAAGGCACCCAACCACGAATTAACTACTAGAGCAGCAATCACTCCTTTCAACCACATTGGAGGTAAGAAAGACGAGGCTCTACGTAGTCACTGCAAACAGAGATTTTTCAATAAACCTTATGGAACTACAAACTACAGGCAGAATTTTAAGATAACACAAACTTAAATTCGTTATGCAAAACACGCTACGCTGTACAACTATAATCATAATAAAAAAAAACATGTTAAACGACAATAAGGATTGGCGAAATAAAACTGTAACAGAATAAATAAAAAACACATCTAAATAAGGAGCTGCTCATAATTATATTGTATTGTCTTCTAGATAAGTCGAAAATATGTAATATCTTTTATAACAACGATCCCTCTTGGGAAGCTTATAACAGCAACTGCGATGGCTAACCACTAAATTAACTGCCCTTGGGAGGCCTATCTTCCAGGCCTGAAACTATACTTCTGTAATCCGATGTACTTTATGTATCTATCTCCGAAACAGTTTAGACGTTATAATTATACCGCATTAAGTTTCATAACTCACCTTCTTTTTGCTTTTCTCCTGAAGATGATGACGTAGATCTTTGGAATTTGTTCTTTTTATTAGTTTTAAGAACCGATTGTCTTCTAGTTTCTACTAGCTTCCCATTATCTTCTAACAAATTATTTGGAATATCTAAAACAGATCCGTTGAATATAGCTGCAGTAGCAATATCCACTGAAAAGTTTCAAGTAGTTTCTTTTAGTTCAACTTTAGAGCAAATAATTTGGGGAATCTATAAAAATCAAATAACCATAGTACAGACAGCTATTAGGGCCGCGGCTTTCTTACTCAACTAGTAATTATATATATAGTACATCCCCCCCTCCCTTTATTTACATTTCTGTCCCAAGCAATAGCACACGAATGATGGTTTCTAGTTCAGGTGCAAATCCTCGTAATTCGTACTGTGACTATTGTATTTCCTAGTAAATGCATTACCTTATGGTAATTTCAGAAACCATTTCTTTATGGTAATGGCAATTTACTACCTTTATCTTCGTAGTTAGGCTTTTACGCTCGTAAAAGATGACTAAGACATTTAGGTATCAAGTGGACCACCGAGGTCAAGTAATGACTACTGGTGAACATTTCAATGGCGATGGAAAAGTAATACGCTTATTGGAGTACACGCCGCCTTTTTGTTACCGTAAACTATCGGACGAGGTGTGTCCAAAGCATAATCAGCTTTAATAAAAGACATCTAGATAGATAATATAACTGCAAAAAATTAAAATGATAACAAACGTCAACTAGTAAACCACTATCACTTCCTTATAGATTCAGGTCTTTGCTCGATGATGGAACATAATTTATATGAGCTGAAGATGAACTGAGCTTGAAGAGTTCATGAGCGGAAATCAACCATTATATATTATTTACTGGATAATAAATAGAACATAATATGTGTCTTCTTGACAAATAGAAGTTCTTAGATCCTGTTTCATGAGGGTGAGGCAATAAAATTTATTAAGCTTCATAACTTCTTAAAATAATCAAACCATATATGAGTATGTTCTATTGTTAGAAGTTAGCTTCGTCCAAAATTGTAAAGCAATTTATCTTTTCATGAAACTATTCGGATTATCTTAGGATATAATTATATTAGATCTTATTGGTATATTGTTTAATAATAATAATAAGAACTTTTCTGAGATTCAGATTTTCTAAAGATATTTCTTTTTTGTAGCAAACAAAAAAGAAATATCTTTAGAAAATCTGAAGTTAAAGAACAATATAGATAGTTTATTGTTATTAAAAAAAGTTCTTACCTAAAACGAATATCAAAATGGTTTTAATCTTACACGCCATATCTCGTGGCAATGATTCCGCTCTATATAACATTTAATAGAAACCATAAATTGGCTGCCATGACGAGTTTATGGTGATTCAATTTGTTACTTTACGACATGGCTATGTATGTGAATTTGTATTGGCTTGTTTTATATTGATCGTCACATTACGTTGTTACATTGTGTTTCTATAACGGAGTAAACGTGTATTCAAAGGTAAATCAAAGGGAATGCTCCGATGGTTCGGACATGTGGAAAGAATGTCGAACGAACGTCTGGTTAAGAAGATATACAATGCGAAAGTGGAAGGATGTAGGTACCGAGGGAGACCGAGACTAACCTACCTAGCCCAGATCGGTCATGTACTGAAGGAAGGTGGAGTCAAGAGTCTCCGAAACCGGCGAGCGTGTATGAAGAGAATTATGAATGTTGAGGAAGCGAGTGAAGTATGCAAGGATAGAGTTCTCTGGCACTCTGTTCTCTCTGCCTACCCTGCAAAGGACATGGCGTGATGATATGTGTGTATGTGATTTTAGAAATGAAGAATTTATCAATTTTAGAATTGTAAGAAAAGGGGTCTACGCATGAATGTGAGCAAAACTAAAATAATGACCTTTAAAAGAGATGAAGCCAGAACAGATGTAAGAGTAACAATAGGTAATGATGTACTGGAACAAGTGGATGAATTTGTATATCTTGGATGTGGATTTAGCCGAGATGGAAGGTACACTACTGATATAGAGTGAAGAGTAAATTCGGGAAATAGAGTGAACGGAGCGTTGGGACTACTTCTCGGTAGCCACCACCTCAGCCAGAAGGCACGTGTAGCAATACATAACGCAGTGCTTGTCCCAACATTACTGTATAGAAGCGAGAGTTGGGTATGCAGAAAAGAGTATGAAAGTAAAATTAATGCGGTCGAAATGCGATCTCTACGGAAAATCTGTAGAGTTAGGTTGACCGACCTTATACTGGTGGACCTGGATCGTCCTGCCGGCGGCTTTACGCCGGCATTTTACGGTCTATGGCACTGTACGGTGCCCCAATCTGGACGCAGTCGCTCACCGCCTCCAATAAGGCTTTATTGCGAAAAGCGCAGAAAGCCATGGCGGTGAGGACAATAAGGGGGTACCGTACGGTGTCCTGGACTGCAGTCACACTGCTAGCGGGCGATCCACCCCGGCCACTTCAGGCCAGGGCACAGGCGGGCATCTACCAGTTCTGCACTGCGGCGCGGGTGAATGGAGAAAGCGTCACCGCGTGGGAACTGAGTAGGGCGAAGGAAGCGGCTCGAAGGGCAGTAGTCCTGCGGTGGAGGGAGGAACTGGAGTCCCCCGTAGCAGGACGGGGGACCGTTGAGGCTGTAGCACCCCACCTTCACCGCTGGATGAAACGAGGGCACGGCAACTTGACATTCAGGATGACGCAGGCACTTACCGGACACGGGGTCTTCGGTAAGTACCTGCACCGAATTGGACGTGAAGAGGCCCCTGGATGCCATGAGTGTTGCGCGCAAATTGATGACGCGCGTCACACCCTAGAAGTATGTCCCGCCTGGGGGCCTCAGCGCCACGACCTGTCGGCGGTCATAAGAGCGGACCTGTCATTGTCGACCGTCATCAACAAGATGCTTGACAGCGACAGGTACTGAACGTCGATGGCCTCCTTTTGCGAGCAAGTCATCTCTGCAAAGGAGGCCGCGGAGCGGGAACGCGAAGCACTCGTGTCTGCGAACTCGCTCCGCCGGCGGCGACCAGGGAGAGGGAGGCGCCGCTACGCGCACCTCCTCCCACCGCCTTGACGACTGACTGGTCGTGGCCAGATGGCTAAGCGTATGGGTGTCGGGGATAGAATGTAAATAGACGATCTCTCCGGCATCCCGTAAAAGCGCGGAAGGGACCGCTGTTAGGTTTTAGTGGGTATTCCGGCCGTCAATCTCATGGCCGGCGAGTCCCACACACCCTCCCGTCTGTCACTGGCGGGGGATGTGCGCAAAAGCGAGCCTCAGCGATAACAAAAAAGAAAAAGGTTGACCGACCGCATTCGCAACGACGACGTAAGAGAGCGAGTAGGTATGAAAGAGAGTATTGGTGTAAAGATGCGAAAGGGAATGCTCCGATGTTTCGGACATGTAGAAAGAATGCCGAACGAACGTCTGGTTAAGAAGATATACAATGGTAAGTGGAAGGATGTAGGTACCGGGGAAGACCAAGACTCACCTACCTAGACCAGGTTGGTCACGTACTGAAGGAAGGTGGAGTCAAGAGTCTCCGAAACCGGCGAGCGTGTATGAAGAGAATTATGAATGTTGAAGAAGCGAGTGAAGTATGCAAGGATAGAGTTCTCTGGCACTCTGTTCTCTCTGCCTACCCTGCAAGGGATACGGCGTGATGGTATGTATGTATGTATTTTAGAAATGAAAATGGACAAGAATGAAAGTCATGTCAAATACCTATGTAATTCCAATACCGGTCCTAGTTGACAATGCGATTCTCGAGGTTGTTGAGCGTTATGTTTACCTTGAATAAACAATCCAGTTAGGTAGATCCAATTTCAAGAAAGAGGTCAGTCAACAAATACAGCTCGGCTAGTTAGCGTTTGGGAAATTTAAGAGGATCTTCACGTCCAATATACTCGTACCTTAGTGTTTGGAAACACAGGTCCATGACCAGTGTTTCCAAACACTTTCTGTAGAAAAACACGTGTAATCGACGTAACATAAAAAATTAGCACGCTGAAGTTGCAACGAGTAGGCCACATCACTCAAAGAAAGTTTCTCGAGTGCCAACTGCATATCTAACAATACAGTATAGCTCGCCCTCCTTCTGGTGAACTGACGACTTGGTTAAGGTTACTTGGGAGTGGTTGTAGGTGGATGGCCATAGAACCACACTTTATGGGGAAATAGGAGGGAAACCTACGTCCAGCAGTGGATGATAAAAGATTGAATGATAATGAAATCCCACAAGCCCGATCACTCGTTAATTATAATTTCTAATTGAAAAATTATATTACTAAACTTAACTTAACTTTACTTAGGTTAGGTTACTTAACTTATTCCAATTTATTACTGTATTTTCACCTAATTGCCGATAGACGTGTCTCACAATTGGACACGATCTGATTTAGATGAGAGAAATTAGCTTTACTGATATATTTATTGTATTATTACGAGTTTTACTTGTCTTGTGATTACGTTATCAGCTTACATATCTTCTTTATATTTGTATAATAAATACAAAAAAAAAATGTAATGATGATTTGCTACTCTGTTACTACACAGAGAAAAAATAACGTAAATAAATTTAAAATAAAACCTTTAAATAAATATTTAAATTAAATAAAAGTCATTATATTTAAAATACTCTGTAATCATAGAACCAGTGTTTTCCGTGCCAGGGCAATGTAGCATTGCCAGGTTGGCCGTTCATTGTACCACATTTGTAATTAGATAATTTGACGAACACTGAAAAAGAAATACTATATATATTATATACATTAATTATCATCTTTGTTTTCATAACCCTATTATCTTGCTTTTTTCTAAGGAAGACGACATCTTATGGGTACTATGGACAAAATCCGAAGGTCTTTATCAAATAATATAAAATACAGCTAAATTCAAAGCAACCATTTCTGGACTGCACACGTCAGTTGCAAGAAGTAACACGTCAGTTTGTAAATTTTGTCTACAAAATCTCGAGTCGGAGAAGGGCTTCCAGCCGTTTACACTGCTTTACCAACCATAACTTATTTACACTTCACATATATGTGCCAGGAACCTTTTCAAAACTTGACCCAGTTCTAGTTGACTTACGGTCAACTGCGAGACATATTACGTTATATTTTTAAAGATATTTTCTCGCACTACGTTTTAGGTTTAAAACATGTACACCTGCGGTATCTTATCCAAATTCAAAGCACTTTTGGGCAGACTAAGTGAATAACGAAATTTATATCACATAGATGAATATTAAAAAAATTATAGCAATTGCAAGCAATGCCATTATTATTCAACATATGAAGATGCTATTCAAACTATTAAGGCATCTTTAAGAAAAAAAGTAGGAAAACTGATTGTTCTTCGTTTTGTCAACCAGTGTAGGCATGAATCTTGGGAAGGCAATGACTTTGAAAGAGCATTATGTCTATCTTCTGAGCTATACTGGTCTACTTACTGGTCCCATCTTGACAATTTCTGAATCTCATCATGCATTCACTCTTGAAACTACGCCTCGCCCTCTGGTATCCACCACAAATCCATTTGATGCCGAGGTTATTATAATTCTTCATCATATCTTGAGGACATGGTACGCAGGCACGGCGCATGGCAGTTCTATGAGAAAACTATCAATAAATTATCATCACTAGAACAGCTTATGAAACTATCAAAGTTTAGTTACCTAAAACAACCTAAGAACATTAACCTGAGTCAAGCTGTGTTACTTAAAACAACCTAAGAACATTGACTATTTTTTTTTTGTTAACGCTGTGGAAATGCTTTTACACACTATTCCCCACCAGTGACAGACGGAGGGGGTGTGTGAGACTCGCCGGTCATAGATGTTGGCGGCCGGAATACCCACTAAAACCAACAGCGGTCCCTTCCACGATTTTACGGGATGCCGGAGAGATCGTCTAATAACATTCTATCCCCGACACCCCTACGCTTGGCCATCTGGCCACGTCCAGTCAGCCATCAAGGCGGTGGGAGGAGGTGGAGGTGCCGGTGGAGCGAGTTCGCAGACGCAAGTGCTTCGCGCGCCTGCTCCACGGACTCCTTTGCAGAGATGACTGCCTCGCAAAAGGTGGCCATCGACGTCCAGTACCTGTCGCTGTCAAGCATCTTGTTGATGAAGGTCGACAACGACAGGTGCGCTCCAATGACCGCTGACAGGTCGTGGTGCTGAGGCACCCAGGCGGAACATACCTCCAGTGTGTGACGCGCGCCACACTCATGGCATCCAGGGGCCTCTTCATGTCCAATTCGGTGCAGGTACTTACCGGACACGGGGTGTTCGGTAAGTACCTGCACCTAATTGCGTCAGCCTGAAGGACAGGTTGCCGTGCCTTCGTATCGTCCAACGGAAGAACGACAACAGATTGACCTGAGTCAAGTGGAGTTACCTAAAACAACCTAAGAACATTGTTTATTTATCTTGTTTATTTCTATTATATACTATAAGTATAGATATTTTTTGATCTTGAGATTCGAAATAAAATATTGGAATCTTTAAGGATTCTATCGCATTTGTATTTGATTTTTAATTTCCCGACATTTCGAACACTTTGCAGCGTTCATAATCACGGGAGGACTCAGGTGGTCCTCTTAATATTCGCGTACGCATCAGAAATTAATGTGTTGATCTTGAGATTCTTCTGCAGACGTAGTGAAACTCAATTAAAATAATACAACAATTTAAAATTTAACCTAAAGTAATAATTTAAAAATTATATATTTTAATTGAAAATAGACAGCGCACAGCACACGGTCGCGAGGAGGGAGAGGACACCGACCTGCCACCACTGCAATTGCGACGAGAACACGGCGCAGCATACGCTCGAGGTTTGTACGGCCTGGGCAGAGCAGCGCCGTGAACTCGTTGCAACATCGGTGCCGACCTGGCGCTGCCGACCATCGCTATGGCGATGCTCGATAACCTCTGGAACTGGGACACGGTCATCGCCTTCTGTGAGGCAGTCGTCTCGCAGAAGGAGGTGGCGGGTCGTGTCAGGGAGAAGACTCTTCACGCTGACACGCTCCGCCGCTGGTGTATTGAGCGGCGCAAGTATCTGCGCCTAATGGCGCCCTGGCCGCAGGCTGGACCGTCGATGGGATGGTACCCGAAAGGGTAATCCACCAGGCTGGCCATGGATATCAAAGAAGCAGTACCAGTGGCCAGCCCAATGTCGATGGGGAGGGTACGGTAGGTTATGAGGCCACAGGTCGCCTTCCGTCGCCCCGGACGAGGAGCATGACATGTGTCCACACCATAGCTTGCCAAAAAAAAGTCCTGTTCATAGATATAATACTACATAAAAAAAGAATCATTAAAATGGCTTTGCCCAGTCGAAAGTTATGACTTTATGAGGTAACAAACCTAAAAAAAAAATACAGACGAATTGAGAACCTCCTTCTTTTTGAAGTCGGTTAAAAATGGAAACGCCTTCGACCATTCACGCTAAATATTATTATTAATAATAAAAATCAATTATAAACGCGAAAGAATCCATAAATATAGATTTATTTTATATATGTAATATTTGCATAAACATCATTAATTTCGCTTTTGTAATTAAAATATTTGTGACAGATTGCGGAAGAGTCACGGTTGCCAATGGTATTTCCAGTGAATCTCATGCTACTTTGGAATTTAATTTAAGGGCTAAACAAAATCGCAATTTAATAGATAAATATGATAGCAAGTCACGAAGGGAATGATATATTTCACAGGCTACTTACACTTTTCTCTCTTCCCTTGTGTCTTTAGATGAGGCTTCGCTTGATATTGCGCTAAAAGAATTGTCGTCGGCATCTGTACTGTCACTGTAATCATGAAAAATTATTTAATTGTCCAAATAGCTCTGGATATGCATATGGAAGCTGTGTTGTAGCGGCTACGAATACTACCAAACCTTACTTTGCTAGTGGATGTCGTAAAAGACGACTAAGAGCCTTATAACGACCTGGGCCAACACCATCTGATGCCGTTTGATCAACAATTGCATTCCCAAGGAGATTTGACGTCTGGCAGGCGGCTGGTCACAAAACTAAATACTGCCAATAACTTTTACAATATCTACTATGAAAGAAGAGTACATATTGTATCGACCCCAAGTAATTGGGATAAGAGTAGGAGAATTAATGATGGATGTCCAAATAGCTCCAAATAGTCCAAATTTTATAATTTATTTGTATCTTCTATCAGCCAGCCATCCTCTGTTTATAAACTCATTTGCAAAAAAAACGGGCGGTTTTGATTTTCATTCATATTTAAAAAGATACAATACCAAAAAGGTTTCAATCGTTTGTACACGTTACTGGCCGGTTTTAAAAATGCTGTGGTATTTAAAAAAGTACGTTCTAAATTCAATTTTTCATTTGATGTTCATTTTTACAGAAAACCCCTTTTTATCCTACATTTTTGGCGCGAAGTTCCAGAAGTTAACATCGACTTTCATAACTTTTATTCAATTTTTATCGATTAATTTCATATCCTTGATTGTCAAAGCTTTATTTAATGCTGTTTGGCTGTATCAAAAATGGTAGATAAAGTGGTAAAAGCTACCAAAATTATCGCGCTGCTTGAAGAGGGTTGCAGCCAATGTTTCGTGGCTAGGAGGCTAAATGTTAGTCGCTCGACAGTCCAAAGGACCTGGCAGCGATATCAGGAGACTGGTTCCGTCGAGAGAAGGCCTGGTTCTGGAAGAAAACCATGTACCCAACCACGGGATGATCGTTTTCTTGTGAGTCGCGCATTGAGAAATCGCAAATCTTCGTATGTGGATCTTAAGAACAACCTCCAAGAAGTAAGAAATGTGCATATTAGTCTATGGACGGTCAGGAGGAGGCTTCTCGCTGCCAATATACGCAGTCACCGCCCGGCCCGCGGCCCCAAATTACTCCGTGAGCACAGAGTTCACAGGCTTAGGTTCGCTAGAAATTGTGAATCATGGACTCAAGACGATTGGAATAGGGTTTTGTTCTCTGATGAAGCCAGGATATCTCTGTTCGGTGAAGATCGACGTCGGCGAGTGCTAAGAAGACAAGGAGAACGCTTTGCAGAGGCATGTTTCGAAGAAATCACACCTTATGGTGGGGGCTCTGTTATGTTTTGGGCAGGAATAAATTCAATGGATCGTACAGAGTTAGTCTTCATTGAAAACGGCTCACTGACTGGGCATCGATACATAACGGAAGTTCTAATTTCTCATGCACAACCCGCATTGGCCGCTCTAGGTGAAGACTCGATTTTTATGGACGACAATGCTCGCGCCCACCGATCCCGCGATGTTAATGCGTATGTGCAAGAGGTCGGCATTCGTCGTTTGGATTGGCCAGCTCGAAGTCCCGACCTCAATCCCATAGAGCATGTCTGGGACGTTCTGAAACGGCGTGTGAGATCAGTACACCCGGCTCCGCAGACCATCAGAGAGCTGAAGAATGTGATTACTGCGGAGTGGGAACGTATTCCGCAAGCAAGTATCCGGGATATACTCGCTAGCATGCCCAGACGAATTCAAGCTGTGATTTTAGCTAGAGGGGGTCACACTCGATACTAAACATTTATCTGCTTTTACTTTATTAAAGAAAAACAAACAAAAAAACTTTTTTATTTTTACTTCATGAGCATATGCACTACTAGCGAATATACACTACTAGCGAGGTTTAGCATTATTTCCCATAAATTGTATCTAAATTTTATGAAATACTGATGAAAACGATTATTTTCTTATTAATTTACCAAATTGTGTGGATAAAACTACCTATAATTATCAAACAAAGAAATATTAACATTTGAAATGGTTCATTGCTTAGGTGCCCGTTTTTTTTGCAAATGAGTGTATATAATTAATTTATCACTTAGAATCGTTTTATCACTTAATCAATTAGAATTTAGTATGATCAGTGAGCTATACTGAGAACGGAGTGTCTTATAACTTAATGTTTTTTATAGTACCTGTCTGAACTAATCGCGCTATCTAAGTCACTGGGCGATTCTGCAGATTTTTCGGAGTAATCGTACCAAGCGGGTCCTCTATGTTGTGCATCCTTGAAATGAGCTACATTCGGTAGGTGGTCAAGATTCATCAAATAGGGTGTCATTGCATCAAAATTACCAAAACTTCTTTTTTCAGCTTTTGACGCTGAAATCAATACAAATATATTCTAAGATCTAATCATCTTAAACTTTATTAGGCTTAAATAAATTGTGATGGGGTCCATGGACAGTTTTAGAAGAATACTAAATTTGGCATTGAGTGATCATTTGAAGTCCGCGACACAAAAGGATAGAAAAGCACTTATAAAACTAAAACAGCTGTCTAGCTATTTGAAGATATTGTTATTAGTCTCGGTTTTATATATCCAAAATAGCTACCAAAACTACTATTCTATGAAAGATAATCAAATTTTATTTATATTTTCTGGTATTGATTTTATTAGGAAGCTGTGTGGCTACGAATACTACCAACCCTTACTTTGCTCGTGGATGTCGTAAAAGTCGATTAAGAGCCTTATAACGGAATGGACCAATTCTATCTCATACCGTTTAGTCCACAATTACATTCCTAAGGAGGGTTGATGTCTGGCAGGCGGCCGGTCATAAAACTATTGCCCATAACTTTTACAATAATATGTACTATGAAAGAAGAGTACATATTGTATCGACCCCAAGTAATTGGGATAAGAATAGGAGAATGATGATATTATTAGGAATTTATTTAATTTATCTA
Organism: Lymantria monacha; assembly: GCA_905163515.2. Taxonomy (NCBI): domain Eukaryota; kingdom Metazoa; phylum Arthropoda; class Insecta; order Lepidoptera; family Erebidae; genus Lymantria; species Lymantria monacha. The sequence goes on from LR991103.1 coordinate 785,221, forward strand.
TGTGTTGTAAAAACTATTTCCACAATTAATGCAAAATTATCTTCAAATATTATGTATTTAGCCTTAATATTTTAATTATATACTTCATTTTTGTTTAAAAGATTTACTAAGGCATGCCCTTTTTATCTTTTTAGCTGTATGACACTAAGTAACGTGATCTAAGTAAACCTCTATTATTTCAAAATATTAAGATTCGATCCAAATGCAATATAGTTCTTTGTAGAAAAATAATTGTTCAGAGTCTGGTTCCTGGTTTATGTCCTCTACTTGTATATTTATAACTGTGACACAAACATTTATTCTTTAGTATAGTGGACCTAAGTATACTATTTTTATTCTTAATTATTGATCAGAGTCATCACTTCATACAGACTGATAGCTATTTTGTTACATTTGGTATCCAATTAAATTATGCATTCTTATAACACTTACCACTTAAAAGAAACAACGTAAACATCCCAGTGTACATTATAACGACATGTTTCTTTTTTTGTTATTTCAATTTATATTACTTCAATTGATTGAATTTAAATGTATGGATTGTAAAAATTTACGAATATTTGATTTTATATACGACTGGATATAAAATTTCATCATTTGTTATAACTATTATTAGTATCGTATTTCAAATAAAACTATTTTTACAGATTTTGTCGTGTTTGTATTTGATTTTTAATTTTCTAACGAAGACTTTATAACAGTTCTGGTCACGGAACGTCGTTCCCACTGGAGGGACAATGAACGTTTGTATGTATGTATGTATGTAGTTCTATTCCATTTAGTTTTATTTCAAATGTGTAATACTTGCGTAAACATCAGAAATCATTACAGTCTGGATTACAATTTACATTATATTCCGTATCAACAATATCCGTTATAATTATTATTATTGACAAAATTACGATAATAATTGCTTTTGGTGGCAGTACTACTATGGTTACCTGATGATAAGTGGTAATTGCTGTTCAACTTTTGCGGAACTCTGTAATACAAAGGATAAAGTCAGGTCTACCATAAGCCTGGGCTTAGGCCTCTGACTCCGACAAAGCGCAAGAGTAAATTATTACTACTCAGACGTCGATTTTCTGTGAGAGTGTTGTACTAACTTGGACGACCCATTTAAGCTGCATACCACTAGAGATAACTAAAGACATAGTAAATGAAACGACGAAACATGGGCAAATCACTAATTATTAAATGAAACGAACACATTACGATGCTTTATTTCTATAATTGAATTTAAAACATCATTTGCTGAGCACACTTATTATAGTTTAAGCCGTATGTGAGCCACGTCGTCTGGTTCCATCATGAATATCCTGTAATCAAAATAGCACTTTTAAATAAAAATTTAGAAGAAAATTTTCATAAATGATCTTATTCATAAAATTTTCTCTTATTTTTGGCTTTTTTTTTTTTTTTTTTTTGTTGGACTATAGATTAGTCTCGCCCCGCCAAATCGGTCCGGGGTGACGGAGAAGGCGGCGCGTGACCCCATAGACCCACCGTAAAAACTCCTCTCTCTTCGCCGTGCGAGCGGGTCACCGGGACCCGATTTTTAACTTCGGTGGCCCGCCCGGCGGTTCACCCTCGCGGGTTCCTCTCGTCGACGCCCCGACAGATTTCGCCGTCGGGGCATCGCCCTCACGCGGTGGCCTCACGTCGGGTGACCGGACAATTCCCCGGTCCGATCACCCGAAGCCTCGGTTAGGGCGGCATCAGGCGCAGGTATTCGCGCCTGCGCCGCCCCGGCCGCTGGCGGCGGCCCGGGGCGCGGGAATCCTCCCTTGCCCGTTCCGCCGCTTCCTTCTGCGAGATGACAGCCTCGCAGAAGGCGGCGACCGCGTCCCAGTTCCTGATGCTGTCGACCATCGCCCTCGCGACGGCCGGCAGCGTCAGGTCGGCACCGATGACAGCGACGAGGTCACGGCGCTGCCGCTCCCATCCCGGACACACCTCCAGCGTGTGTTGCGCCGTGTCCTCGTCACTCCTGCAGTGGTGGCAGGCCGGAGTCCAGTCCCTATACACGACCCTGTGCAGGTACAACCCGAAACACCCGTGCCCCGTCAATACCTGCACCAGCCGAAAGGTGAGGACTCCGTGCCGCCGCTCCATCCACTCTATCAATACGGGCCGAAGGGCCTCAACGGTCTCCACACCGTGCCTAGGCCTCTCCAGCCGCGTAGCCCAACGGGTGATGACGTCTCGGCGGGCATCCACGCGCCAGGTGGCTATCTCGCTCAACGATGGGTAGCCACCTTCCTCGCGCACTGTGATAACCCGCCGGTAGAGGTCGGAGAGCATCTCCGCCTCTAGGTCCCACGGGGGTGTCCCGGCCAACAGGCACGCCGCCTCTGTCGACACGAATACAATTCACCACCCCCTATATCACTCGTGGGTGATCGTAAGAGACGACTGAGGTATATAAAACGCATATAACATCTATGCAAGAGATGTAAAACTTGAAACAAAATCCAAATCAAACGTCTGACCAATGTGGTACAGCAGGTCAATTTCCCTCCCATTATCGAGGAGGCTCGAGCCCAACGTTGGGACATACATATATGAGCTGAGATGATGATGATGATTTAAAAACTTTCCGTTTTATTCTTTATTAAAGTATCTCAACCGATTTAAGTTTGCTCCTATTGTACTGATTCGTTGCGACAGTTTATTATTTGCAGTGGTAACAACTATAATCCACAAATTGCACAAATTCTATGTATGCATTAATTTGGTAAAGTTATCCTCGCCAAATGGGTACTTACGTTTGCTTGTATTATATTTCGAATATCCTTCTAATCTTCTTCCAAATCAGCTGAAAATTAATGCAAATTTTACATTGTATTGTTTTCAAACTCTGAAATCTAAATTAAAACTAGTAAATCCAAACATCCTTCAAAGAAATTACAAAATGAATTCAATAAGTAGTGACGGTACAAAGTTTGATTAAATATAATTTGCATGGCGGCCGCCATAACAGCTGGGTGCCTAATATATTTTTAATTTATGTCCAAAAAGTTAGGGATACGGACGGGATTACGGGGCCATGCTTGTTAAAAATTGTACTAAAGTTTGGAATTTCCTTAGTAAACAATTCGCCCTTCCTTGTTTTATATGTATCCATTTTTACAGTAGAATTTTGAATTTAAGATTCATATTTAGATGTTATGCCGTACAGTAACGGGTGAAGGATATTGGGTATCATTGACTCTTATCTTCTCAAAGGATACGAAGAAACTAGTGTCACCTTTTTTCCTTGCGGTGGACTATGGTTGTGGTCGCGTTTCGCCAAATCGGTCCAGGGCGACGGAAGAGACGGCGCGCAACCCATAGACCCACCCTGCAACGACTCCTCTCTTCGCCGTGCGAGCGGGCCACCAGCACCCGATCTTTGTTTTCGGTGGCCCGCCCGCCAAACTAGTGTCACCTTAGGGAGGACTGTGCTTACTAGTGGAAAACGTGCTGCTGATAGGTGGATGCGCTTAGATATCAAAATTACCTTCACCAGATTTTGATTGCAGCTTTGCTACAGCGGATGCCTTGGCACCTATAAAGAAACAAGTTGAGTTTTATAAAATATTTTTTAACTTCATCGAAACGCGATAGACAAATTTGAACTTACTTGAACCAGCAAATTGTCCAGGAACTTGTAACGGATTCATGTTGTAATTAATTTGTTTTGGGTACAAAGGTAAATGTAAATCATTTGGTGCTGCGTTCTGAGAATATCCAGTAGGATAATAGCTATTTTCAGTTTTCAATATATTTATCGCATTTGGTTGACCATTGTAATCATATTTTCCTATGTATTTCATTGGATTTGTTTTATACAAATCCAATCCTTGGTTATTAATGTCAGGGTAAGATTGGGACTGAGGAGCTATGTAGCCTGTATATTGGTTAGTTTGGTATGGGTACCCAACTAAACTATCTGGCATAATATTTGCACTAGCTGAAGATGCTGACTGGGAATATGATGGGTAAATTTGTGATTGTGCATCGGCTTCAGCGACACCAGATAACTGGTGGTAATTGACACTACTGACAGCTGTGGCTGTCTGATAAGGACTTGGAAGAGAATATCCAGGATAGTTTAAGGAGCTCTGAGCTAACGCATAAGCACCTGAGTGGGCCTCATTCTGAAGGGGATTCATGAAGGAATTCTGTGATTGAGCAGTTGCGCTTGTATAAGCTTGGTTTTGAGGTACTTCTAAAGGATATGAGCGGAAAAATGGTTTTTCTGTCGGGTAAATGGTTTTATATTGAATATTAGTTAGGTCTTGATTTTGCGTCAAGTCCGTATTATATTGTCCATATAATGACGTAGGATTAAAACCACTCGTCATGAGATCCTTATATTCATAAACTTCTGGTTTATACGGGGACTGTGGATTATATTTAGTAGTTGCTAGATTTACTGGGTTCATATAAAGTTCTCGCTGTTGAGCATAATTCTCAGTTTCTTTTTGGGGAAGAGCTGCAAGATTTTTGTATTGAGAAGTACCTTCAACGTAATATGGATTTAGAGAATTTTCTGATTGATATGAGTTGTACAATGGACGTGGTTTACTAGTTACTAACTCAAGTTTGTTAGATGGTAGGTTTACCGTATCATACATTTGAGAAATAACGGAACCAGAGTTTAAATAGTTACTGTCCATGTATACTTGATTTGGTTGATTACTTTCCTCAGATATTATTGCACTGCTATCACCCAGCGCCTGAAAATAAGGATTAAGGTATCCTCGCAAATTATCAGGCTTGCTGAATATTATGGGCAGTTTCGAAGTTCCCGGTATGAGTCCATTATATATCTGATATTCTTGTCCCTTAGATGCATCACTATCTCCTGAATAAAAAAAATGCAGAACATTAGTAATTTATATTTTTTGCCTTTATTTTCTTTATAAATAAGTCCTTTCAATGATTATTAGCAGTCAATTATGACTTTTTGCATTTAATGAAACAATAAAACTGCCATCTAAAATTACAACAGTTGATTTAATTTAAAATTCTAACGACAAGTCCATTAACAATAAAAAGTGTTTTTACGCGAGCCAATAAAATTGTCATAACATGAAGTACGACGAAGTGTCACCTGAGTGGAAAACACAATTACCCTCGACATCACGTTCAGAGGTTAGTGGTTCCAGTGAATGGACATCGAAGTGTCAATACACTTGAGGGCCAATCAATGACGCGTCAGTTTACTCGCTTCGTACTCATCGCTAGCCCTTATTGCGTTTCCAAAGGGATTGGTCGTATTAGTTTACATTGGGACTCCAATTATAGTTTTTGATAGAGATGAAGAACAATATTGATTAGTTTATATTTAATTAAAACTTATAGTTTTTGATAGAGATGAAGAACAATATTGATTAGTTTATATTTAATTACTTTTTTTATATGTTTTAATAAATTTAATAATAAAAATATCAAAAAATAACTATTATTGTTAATTATTTAGTACATACATACATATCATCACGCCATATCCCTTGCAGGGTAGGCAGAGAGAACAGAGTGCCAGAGAACTCTATCTCTGCATACTTCACTCGCTTCCTCAACATTCATAATTCTCTTCATACACGCTCGCCGGTTTCGGAGACTCTTGACTTCACCTTCCTTCAGTACATGACCGATCTGGTCTAGGTAGGTTAGTCTCGGTCTCCCTCGATACCTACATCCTTCCACTTTCGCATTGTATATCTTCTTAACCAGTATTTCTTAATCTTCTTAATTATTTAGTCGGACAATATAATCAAAAATATTTTATTTCCTTCTAGTAAGTGAATAATATTTTTATTTATTTTTAAGACCTGTAGGTCTTATAAAGGGACAAAATTATTATTTATAATTATCTAAAATTATAGTTGAATGTTTTAATAATATTTTGAATGCATTTCAAATGCATTGCTTTTAATTAATTCATATTCACATTCAAATTCATTTATTATGTATAAACCCTGCGAGGGCATTTACGTGTTACCAGTTTTAACATTTTAAATCAATCGATTAAACTACCACCGGATCGGACGTAACCGTTAATGAGAAGATTCGGAAAAAAACTCAGCGAGATTGTCTATTATTATTATTTCTTTACTGATTTTTTATAAAAAAATAGTACAACATGAGCAGTAATAATTAGCTCCAGTGTGATGAGCTTCAAACCTCGATATAACTTAAATTCAAATACAATATAAAAGATTATAGCCGGACCAGATCTCACAAGCGGTACCCTATCAGGAGTAGCTGATAGTTTATACTAGTATAAATACTAGTTCAAATATTAAGTTTCTAATAGTCTCTCTTCTATTCGATCTTAAAGCATTTTTTGAAAGGAATTTTGTTGAAGGCATGTTTATATTCGTAGTAATAAATAACCATATGAATGGAACTCCATTTTTTTATATCACTCGCATCTGAAACTTTGACAGGCTGTCGCTACCGGCAGTAAATTTTTACTTTATTTGTTTGGTTTAATGTTGTTGATACAGGTTTTTATGTCACTCAGTTACTCTCTAATATTCTCTAACGGTAGTCTTATTTATGAAGTAATACAAGCTTAACTCATATAATATAATCAGTGATTATGACGCTAGTGAGTCATGGATTGATGACTGATTGCCCTCCCGCTCTAAAAGAGATTAAAGTTTAACGGGACGTATAGGTGCCTAGATGATGATGATGGTGAGGCTGATGATAAATGGTAATTCATGATTAATTCTAATTTGTTTCGGCATTATAAGACATTTTTATTTTTACTGAAGTTTGTACGCTCTGCCATAGATTTAGATTTAAGAAACAGTATTATCATTTTTTTATATTTTTGATGTAAAAAAAAATAATTTCACCTGGTATCATATCGTCCGGTACCACTATACCTAGAAAAATATCATTATTGTTATTAATGCTCTATTTTATTCTTATAATTATACATAAATATTGAGTTTATACTAACAGCAGGTCAGCTTCGTATAACAACTGATTTCCACATTCACCAAGCCCACCGCTCGGGATTCCGAGCATTGGCATATTTGGCAGGGATCCCACGGATGTTGAAATGGTTGATTGGGAGGATAAGGCTGACAGCTCTTATCTGAAAAAAAATTATCAGTATTAACTCATCTTATGTTCAATAATTATTTTAATTCTAAGAACAAACATTTTGTGTTAGAATATATCACAGCCAATACCGTAATTAAGCCTATTGGGGCGCTAGGGATTCCTCTTAATTTTTTTTTAGAAAATTCTAACCTTTAATCTCACCTTACTTTACATTTAAACTACCTCGACTTTAATTATCCGCAAACTGCACCTATAGAGAACCTTACTAGAGAGAGAACCTTATTAGAGAGACTTGGAAGACTAAAGATGCAGTTTCTTTGCCCCCTTTTACAACTGCCACAGATCTATTTAGTTTAATAAAGTAATCATTTTAAAAATAATATTTTAGAACTTACGTGGTGATGGTCCGGGTAATGGTCCTACTTGGGGTGGCGGCAATATTGGTGGAGATATAGTTGTTGAAACAGGAGGCCATGGAACTGATAATAAAATTGCAAATATTTTTAAAGAATTATTACACGTAATCTGAGCAATCTAATTCACTTACACAGACTTTAAAATAAGATGTTAACTTCACAATAATTAATATTACATATTACATTAATTAGATATCAAACGCGTGGTCCCAAGAATTTCTAGATTATATTTTTATTTTGTAACTAGAAAATGACGAAATAAATTCTCATTTGGTAAGTACAGTTTGTAATAAAACTTAAGTTTAATTAATTATTATTAAAGTAGGTCGTAGGTCTAAACACATTTGGATATTGTCTATTATATGTATTTTTAAGAATAAATAATGACTTACTTGGTTCAATAGGGTTTACTTCTGGAGGACTTAGAGGTGGTTCATACGGTATTTCATTGTTAGGTTGAGGGAAGGGTATAGGGTAAGGCTCGACTGGTACTACTATAGGTGGGGTTGGAGAAGTCGGTAGCCATGGTGAGGGTTCAATGTTTGTATCTGAAAATATCATTAAAAGAAAAGGTTGTAAACTTGAATATTGTGTCTTAAATTCTGAGTAAAACGTTTGTGAAACTTATAATAATAAATAAAAATGTAATATGTAGTGTATTATGATTGATATACATAAGTGTTAATAAAACTTACTGCAGTTGATATCAACAAAGCATGTTATTTGCTGTTCGGGGATTCTATATGCAGACAATTCCACGGAACATTTACACTTTTTGCATCGTTCAGTTGGATGTGGGAATGGAACATTTCGTGGAAATTTTTCACAGAGTGGCACTAGAACATAACAAAAAAAAATACTATAATGAACATCCAAGTATATTTATAAGAAAATAATATTGAATACACACACTTGTCATTAGAAATATTACAACATAGATTCAACAGTACTAATAGTACAAACATTTTGGTCATGATTTGATAGTAGCTAGTAGCTGCCACACAAAAATAATATTTTGTTAAAAAAATCATAATACTAAATACTTCGACTTTAGAACTTTTAATGTCCTTAGCCAATACAAGTATCATTAAAATAAATTGTAATATAATTTAAGATATCTATTATAGACGGGATTTGAAACCCTAGTTTTAGTCAATTATGCAGCTCTCGAATGTAGATATCGAAATTTTGTTCTACTGAATATTTGACACCATCTGTTTCATTTATTTAAAGTGACTAAATTAATCATTTTGTTAGGATTTAACTAAGAAGTAAGCAATTGAAGCGTCTCAGCCTTTCTTCTAACCAATATAAGGATATTAATAAAGATAGTATAACAGTAGGCAATAGTAATTTAACTATTGTAAAACTAATAAATACGAAGAATGCTACGTCCCTGCTGATAGAGCAAATATTCTATTGAGTAATTTTCACCGAACGTTATTCAGTTTCATTTTGCCCGTCGCTTTGGACGTTCAAATTATTTGAAAAATTGCCAACATGTTGGGAAGAACAGTTGTTGAACTTACATGGCACTGGGACTGGTATTTCAGGCATTGGCGCTAAAAATTGAAAATATATTTATTGGTTATATTATTATATGGGACATTAATTTATTTACAATGTACAAGGAAAACTTACGTAAAACGTTAACGTCTACTGGTACAACTGTAAATGAAATTATTTATACATTAGTGCACATCATTTGAAGTAATATACATCTGATACTTTAAATCACCTGTGATACATTATCTTGGATTTTAAACATTTGAGAGAACAGCTGCAGAGTTATAATCATCACATTTCGCTATGTAATTTCTATTACCAGGTAATTAAGTTTCTACACCTCGTGTTTGGTGTTGAGAATTTCTACAGCAAGCATACGGGTAACCTATCTTTTTGTCTGATATAATATTTTAATATTCACCCTACATAGTGTTTATGTCTGAGACTTGACATTTTGCAGTATATAAACGACTAATCAAAACATTATTTTTATTCAAAATAATTGCACTCACCTAAATTTCATGCAATCACTTGTGACTGTTCAATTATCGTTCTAATAATGGTTGAACTTGGTATTACTTTAAATAACAGTTTCAATTATTAAGATTTATAGGTATTACAATTGAAAATTAATTGCAAATTATACAAATTATATTTATATTATGAGGGATATTTTTCTTGTGAGTTAGAGATATATTCAAATTTAATAATTGAACTCACACACAACTTACCACAGTGAGGATTATCGTGACAATCAATGCGAACATCAATTTTTCCAAAAACGTTTATTACTTCTCTGCAAACGCATAACTGGCAGGGTTGCAATGGATTTGTGAAGGGCTCTTCAGTTGGTAATGGCTTGCAAGTAGCTGGTACTAAAATATCAAATTCTTTAAGTAAATTAAAGCATATTGATGATACGAGTACAATGTGTTTTACCTTTACTTTCCCGTGGGGGTCTTAAAAACTATGTCAGCTGTAGTTCGAAGAGTGGGCAAAGACAATTTATAACACCAATAGTGGTAAATTTATAACACCAATAGTGATTGTTAATCTACTAAGCGCGACTAAGGCGTTACCCACTTCGAGGAGAAGACTAGATAGATACAATAGTATTCGTCGATTAACTTTATGTGTGGAATTTAAGACTGAATCACTATAAGTACTATAGATTAGTACTTGATATTTTTATTGACTATTTAAGATGTTGTTTTAATAACATTAATTCAATAGATTATAATGATTCTAATTATTCTAATGATTCTTCTTAAAATTTTGGACAAATTTTGTTATTACTTCACCAAATATATATGCTAATTTTCTACCTAGATTTGCCACTTAACTAAAGCAAATCTAAATCCTAATTTCAACCTTCTAGTGATAGACGAAATTATGGTTCTGTAATGTCAGTTGAAAGCCTTATTTCTATAAACAGTTATTAATCAAAATGACAGATTAAAGACAGGAGATTTAGACAGACTGTTAATCATTTCTCGTAATATTATATTTCTAGAACCTGACAAAATTATGTGAAAACTATCCTTTAAAAATTTAAACGTCTGAATTTTTATGTTAGGTATGTCAACATCACAACTTTTACAAAATAGAAAATAATTACATACCTTCTATGAGTGGTAGAGGCGTACTATCGATTGTGATGTTTGATCGTATAATCGGTTCCACATCAGGAATATATGGAGGGAACGGAGGTATAGGAAGGGGTACATATGGTTCAGGAATCACATCTATAGGAACAGCTGGCGTTATGTCCTGTGGTTGGCACCCGGAACAACTAGCACACACTGGCTGCAGTGGCCCAAATTCAGTACTACAAACGCACACAAGACAATCAAAAGCCTGAGACCAGAAATGATGAAATTCGTTTTGTCTCGTGCATCGAATTAGATTTTCGCCACCTGTAAAAATAATTTGGTTCATTGTTATTTCAGCACCTGTAAAACTAATAATAATCAAAAAAAAATCTCATACAGTACTAAAAATAATCTCATACAGTTTATAAAAGAATATAATTAATATATTTAATTATTTTTCTGAGCAAGATATTTTTCTTGTGTTAAATTTTCAGGAGCAAATTTTACCTTTGATTTTGATCGTAATTTGTAACCGTTACAAACTATTCACGTCAGAAATACAGTCACTCCAACATCTACCGTTGATCCACTGCTTCTTTTATAAGAAATTAATTACAGATACTAATTCGAATACGTTTTCTATAGACGAATAAATACAAAATACCAAAACATAAGCCAAATTATTATATTACAAATTATATACGTCCCACCGTTGACATTGATCTAACTTAACACAGATCGTTTGGAATAAGATTTAATTACGAGTTTTCCATCTCTTGCATATATTTTATATACATATTCCCTTAGTCGTCTTTTACAATACCTACGGGTGAACTAAACTGTATTCTTATTCCATCACCACATGGAAAAAAAAATATTAGAATTCCATATAATGAGTTACCTATATTTAGTTTGAAAATGCTTTTAAAAAGTTTTACATTTCTTTATTTAAGTCAATGTTATTATCGTCATCTGATATGTCACTGGCTGATATTAAGTCAAATATTTTGCATTAATATTCATGCTTGCCTTACGAAATCTCTGGGGTATGCGAACGTCAAATAGTTACGTTATTAGATGGGTTTTGTTATGACAAGTTTACTACCTACTTGTTTCTCATCAACTAGTTTCACTACCGACTTGTGTATTGGAGATATCAATCTAATAAATTGTGAATGTGTTTTTCTTAGAATTGTTTTCTTTTGATCATATCAGATAAATATTCACATTATTTTTAGATGAAACTAAATTCTAGTTCATTCTTCATGATATAACAAAAAATATTCTTTAACGGATAACATATAAGTATAATAGTAAAATATAATTTGAATATTAATTTTTTTTATTCTGTTGAATTTTAATTCTCGCAGTAAATAAAATAATGCTTAATATAAAGAATATTTCAGCTAAATAATATATAATTGGGAATACATTGTAACCAGTAACATTATTAATAACAGACAATAGTCCAGGATGGTGCCCAGTGAAGGCCATTCTAATGCTGTATGACATAGAATTTAGAACTGTATGTTAAAATATACAATTTAATGACATCTACAAATATTATATATCAGAAACAAAAAAAATTAAGGATTTGAATTTGAAATGTGTCATTTCAATTTTTTTTCTACTATTGCTACCTATGAAATAATACTCGGTATTAATTGTCGTAAGAAGACATAATTAATTATTTAAGCAAATTCAAATCTTGTATTACGGAATAAGTTCTTGTATTTTATGAAACAAACATGAAATTAACGAATACAAACTATACCTATCGACAAATCCACAATTTTTGATCATACAAAGAATTACCCTCGAGCCCACGATACTCAGAACAATTTAACTCCGTAATGTAATTTTAATTTCGCAGATGTCTTAAATGATGACAGTGGTGATGAAAGACCACCCCTGTGGTGAAGGATTAAGAATACAACGTATCACCACTCCATTGCCGTTGGTAGATTTCACATGAGAAATGTTAAAAGAGTAGGTATTCATAGCGCAGAATTATGTGACTCTAATTTGACGAACTAAATCTAATAGACAGTGGTAAAGTAAAACGTTACCAGTGCAGTTAACAATATAAATAACTTACCCATTATTTTGTATGGAAATATATATTCATGTGGCCATATTACTCTAGACTTTGCATCTGAAATCATTAATGACCTTTAAAATATTTTATAAACAATATGTCGTTTTCAATTGTTATTAATTAAAACATTACTGTTGATTGCTACGAGTAGGTATAACCGAACTTTGTGCGTTTGAAATTTGAATATTGAAGTATATAATTGAAAAGTTTCTCGGAGAGAAGTTATTAATTGAAGTTTATTTTGAATTTGTACATATTTCAAAAGCATTAAGACTTGACAAACACTATAATAATAGAGATTAATAGCATATAACGTTAAATGGTATTCATGTTATGAAAAATAACACAAGAAATCCATATCCGTTAGAGACTATGATACCATCCAATTGATTTAGGGTACCTAAATCAATTTTTATTAGAAAGACAATAATACAAGGATGATTTTTTACAATTCATTAGGACCCACTACATAGCGTTGCGATAGATTTTTTTTATAATTTCTACAGAACAGTGTTTGTTGAATCAACTTGTTTAATATATTCTATTAATTTCTTTATGTATTATAAATTTGCAGTTGAAATTACAATTTTAAATTTTCGTATGTGGTGTTACCAAATGTGTGGTGGGTACCAAATATTTTTTTTAAATTGGGTACTAAATCCAATCATTGTTGAGATAGGTATGTATCAAAATAATGATTATAATATAATTACTTTCAATCTTCAAATAACCCTGTATCTTAAAGTTTATGAAAGGTAAAGGTAATTTTTATAATTCAAAATAGAAATGTTTTTATATTGAAGTTGTATGTCAAGTATTCTAGATCAGTACTTTATTTTAGTGATACTAACCCTTACGAAGAATGTTGCTATGAATACGTTATTGATGTTATATAAGAAGCTTATCATTACTAAAGAAAGCCATTACTAAAATTCAATTTCCTTTCGCCTTTATTGTTTAATCAAGTCACTCACAATTTGTGTCATAGTATTATTGAGAGAGAATTTATTGTTTCACAATATGCTGATGATTTTGTTTTGTACAAGAGCTACCATAATTTAAATATTTGTCAAACTAGCTTGCAATCAGTGTTGGATACGCTAGCCGTAGATTTAAATAATATAGGACTTGAGAATGCCCCACACAAATCTAAGATATGTATATTTAACAAGGGACATAAAAAATAGATATAAATATTAGTATCAATAGTAATACCGTATCATGTGCTGATAACTTTAAATATTTGAGATTCTGGTTAGATCGAGCCTTATTGTGGAATAAACATATAAATGAAATATCATCAAAAGCCTCTAAACTATGAAATTTACTAAAAATTTTAACAGGACCTACTTGGGGGGTCCACCCCAACATTTACGTTCACTTTATATATCACTTATTAGAAGCAGACTTGACTATGGCAATTTTATTTATGACAATAGTGCAAAAACATATATATATAAATTGGACAAAATTTAAAACCAGGCTTTAAGAATAGTTGGTGGGTTTATCAAAAGTACACCTATACATGTAATGGAATCAGAGCTGTGCATCCCCCCATTAAATGTAAGAAGACTCTACCTTAGCCATAAATATTGTCTTAAAAGTATGTCTTGTACAGACAGTTATACAGTCCAACAATTAGAGGCCCTTAGCACATTAACACAGAAGCCCTACTTGCAACATAAAAAAATACCTTTACTGATTACTGTGTATAATACTTGCAAACTACTGGATATACATTCATCCAATCCCTTGGAAATGTTTACTTTTGACGTTTGGACTAGTTATATTAAAATAAAAGAAATAATTAAATCACAATTAGACTCAGTCAAAGTAGCTAAAAAATATTTAGAACTATTAACACTAAAATGTGAAATTATTAGAAAGATACAAGAAAAATACAGTGGATGGCATCTTGTCTTTACTGATGGCTCAAAAAATGATAAGGGTAATGGCGCTGCATTCTATGATGCCAATAATGCGACATCAGCCATGTTTAAAGTGCATTGTGAAATTTCGATTATGACCTTGGAACTCCTTGCAATCTCAAAGGCCCTAAGTGAAGCTACTAAAATCGACAGTGAGAGAATAGCTATTTTAACTGACAGCAAGAGTGCTTTACAACACATAGCTCCATGTGTCTCTAACTTTAGAGGTACACCGATAGCTTACGATGTTCTAAAGCAAATACATCATCTGGAAAACCACGGGAAGTCTCTGAGATTGCAGTGGGTTCCATCGCACATTGGACTTTGGGGTAACGAATAGGCTGATAAGTTAGCTAAGTTGGCGTCCTGTAATGGAGTTTTATGTAATATTGACAAATATCAGAGGTGGAGAGAACTATTGTTACTTAAGTTTAACTTGAATTTGTACGATGTTGGAATGTTTATCAGCATCCTAGCAGACCCAACATCAAATGTCGCTATAGATTTGTTTAAGATGTTTCTATATCAAAAACTGCATCAACCTGTATTATTCGAAATGATTGCAATATTTGAATCTGTAGCGATAACTCTAAAAATATAATTGAATAATCATTTAGAGTATTAATTCTGAATTGTCGAAGTATACTTACTAAGTCCACTAATAAGGGCCGATTGTGCTGCAGTATTAGCAGTAACTAAACTTCCAGGATTAATAGCATCGCTATAAATGTAAGGGAAAGGGCTCAACACTTGATTATATGCGTTAAAGTTGTTCACATTATTCACACCAGCATATGCTTCAGCCCCACCCTCACCTAAATGTTGATAAGGTGAATATAAAGCACTCCTTTCTAGTTCATCGATATCATTAGAGGTATCACCTGTTCTTTCCGAATTTGGAGTATATGGGTAGACATTATTTAATTTACTTTCATCAATGCTAAGCAATTTGACACCATCAGTGGTTTCTTCAAGGTTTAAGCCATTTTGCCCATTTTCATTTTTATAGTCATATTTCAAGGGTGGTAATTTATTTGGGTGTCCAATAAGTGAATTAAGTTTGTTTGTTTCATCTCCTTGATTATTTAAATCTTCCTGTGTAGGTATTAGTCCAAAAGCTATATCAGAGGATAATGATGGACTAAAACGTGGCTGTACTGGAAATGTATTAGATACTTCATTGATTTCAAAGTTAACTTCAGGGCCATCTAGTACTGATAATACGTCATTAAGTACGCTACGACTTAACCTTTTACTGCTGTTAATTACCGGTGCTACATACTTTGGAGTTAAAAAGCGTAGGTCAGACAAATTTTCTATTTGAAATGGAAAAGATCTACGTTCGGGTTGGTTTAGTAAATATGATGTTATTGATGGAGATTTATCTAGAAATAAAAATATTACTGAAAATAATGCACGTAAAACACACAATACTTCCTCAGTCCGTAAGACATGTAATATAGAGGATATTAAAAAAATTATCTGGCAGAAAATAGACACGACATAAGAAAAATCTAAAGAAAATCTATTATATACCAATTTAATCGGTAAAATATTAGACCTTTAATTCATATTTTTATTAGAAGCAATGTCAACAATGATGTGAGTTGTGATACTATTGATAATGAGAATTAACCTCATTTGTTATATGTTGTGAAATATTTACGCATATAATAATTTTGTTCATTTCATTCTTGTATTCATCATTCTCCTACTCTTATCCCAATTATATGGGGTCGATACAATATATACTCTTTTTTCATAGTACATATTGTTAAAATTATTGGCAATAGTTTTATGACCGGCCGCCTGCCAGCGGTCAACCCTCTTTGGGAATATAATTGTTGATCAATCGGCATCAGATGGAGTTGGACCAAGTCATTATAATGCTCTTAGTCGTCTTTTACGACATCCACGAGCAAAGTAAGGGTTGGTAGTATTCGTAGCCGCTACCACACAGCTTTCATTCCTGTGTTGTAGCTTCATAAAAGCAAAGATTTAATTTACAATAAACTGCAATTCTTGCCGCAATGTTTTTATTTAAATTTAATTTTGGATATATATGTATATATTCATGTTTATATTGTTTACAAAGGCCATAAAAATATTTTTTGTTTTGATCTCTAAAATGTGTACATATAATCAAATTAGAAGTGTTTCATTGTTAAATCCTTATAAAAATATATAAAATGCCTTACCGCTTCTAAGATTATTATGTTCCACATCAGGTCTAAAGGTATCAGAAGCACTCAAGCCACCGGTTAAGATCTGACGGCTGTTATTTTCACTTAAAATTACCGTTTCTTTTAACTTTGATATAATCGATTCGTCTGATTGCTTTGAATCATTTAAATCTTCAGCTTGGCTCACAGATAACAGGAAGGCTAAGAGACAAATGCCTCTGATTAACCTTGCCTGCATCTTGCCTTATATTTTTAAACTTAATTCAACATTAAATACTAACAGCAAATATGTATTTTTCAAAATGGACAAGGTATTTATAGGAAATATAAAAATTTGTTTGACATCCGTTTGGCATTTTAAAAGCAGCAATGCATGATTTATGAGGTAATTAGTGAGCCTGAATGTGATTTGATTAGTTTCACTATAATATAATACAACGCGTATCTAATTATGTTCTCTATTTATCGTCTTTTTATGTTTATTTAATTATTTTTCAAATATTTTTATGCATAAATAGTCTAACAGATTTTTACTTTTTTAGACTTGGGACAATTACGTGCAACTGTCGATTGTAGGCCAAATATTTTCATCAAAGTTTAAAACCATAGTCGGTAGACGATAATAGGTATTTATGCCAGAGAATAAGTATCTCAATTCAGACAAGATATTTACTACGATACAATATGTACTCTTCTTTCATAGTACATATTGTGAAAGTTATTGGCAATAGTTTTATGACCGGCCGCCTGCCAGACGCCAACCCTCCTTGGGAATGTAATTGTTAACCAAACGGCATTAGATGGAGTTGGCCTAGGACGTTATAATGATCTTAGTCATCTTTTACGACATCCACGAAAGAAAGGGTTGGTAGTATTCGTAGCCGCTACAACACAGCAGTCTACCCAAGAATTACCATGCAAAAATCGTCACACTTGGCACCCGGATTGGTATTTTGCAGTTGATGTTCTGAATTTTCTAAGAAAGTCCTACTGATTATTACGACATGTGGAACAGTGTCAATAAACGTAGAGTAACGTAACGTAACGTTGGGTAACGTAACGTAGGGTAACGTAATGTAGGGTAACGTAACGTATTAAGATATAACATAGTAACATATATATATATATATATATATAGCATTCAAGCATTCTGGATAGTTGCTGTTGTCATGATAATTGCTGAGATAATGAAAATAGTGATAAATTTTACTATATTTATTATAACTATTCACATTATTTCAAATAAGGTAATATGCATTAAAAGTAATCCGTGAAAGCGGAACCAATAACACAACTAGTGATATGTAAAGACACGTGTTGCCCATATTGAATGCATTACAAAAATCATCATGACTATAACTATATGAACATGCCAGATTTACTTTATTTTCTGAAGAACATTGAATGCCCTCATATCTGCAAAGTCAATTAGACGGTCGATTCAGTGGTACCAGGTGAGAAAGGCATCCAAATATAGGACAAAATCATGTTAAAATTGCACCTTTGATTTTTATATATGTTACTCAGCGGACTACTTCAAACATATTTGTTCAGCCAGATAAATCGGACAGGCCCAAAATGTCCCCAGGCCCCAAAATAGTCAGCTGTAAGGGGTTATGTCTTTGGGTAACAGCGCCACCTACCCAATCAAAAATAATATCCAATATAATACCTTGTCATCAAAAAATATTACAATGGCATCTAATAAAATTACTTCAGATTTTAATAGCTTTTTTTAAATATGTATAATAATATCGTTTTAATAAAATAAAACTAAAAGGCACAAATAAAAACTATAATGCACTATAAATATAAAATAACTTGACTCGTATTAGCAAGGATATTGGATGATAGATATGCTAGATATAATAGATGTTATATAGCTTATCAATTATTTTATATTAAATTCAAAAAAGCTTGGAGCATTTAGTTTAAATGGTTAAAAGAAGGCAGAGCTAAAAGGTGATCCACGCTCTATGAATAACATCGTTATTGAGATATTAAAAACGTGACAGGCTTTCTATCAATTATTTAGGATATTTGTCATCCATCCATTGACAAGAATAAAATCAATAAGTACCGATATCGTAGCTAATAGGAAACAATTTATTTTATATCTTTAGTATTTTATAAAAGTATGTGTTTAAGTTTTTCTTTATATATCATACTTTTACTTTTTAGTCATATGTTATTTTTAACCACAGGCTTTTTATCATTTAAGCCTAGATACGTTTGTCATCTTTTATTAGGTTAGGCGAAGAGACGGTCGATTCAGAGGTACCAGGTGAGAAAGTCATCCAAATATAGGACAAAATCATGTTAAAATTGCACCTTTCATTTTTATATATGTTACTCAGGGGACTACTTCAAACATATTTGTTCAGCCAGATAAATCGGAAAGGCCTAAAATGTCCCCAGGCACCAAAACATTCAGCTGTAAGGGGTTATGTCTTTGGGTAACAGCCCCACCTACCCAATCAAAAATAATATCCAATATAATACCTTGTCATGAAAAAATATTACAATGGCATCTAATAAAATTACTGCAGATTTTAATAGATTTTTTTTAAATACGTAATATATTTATCATTTAAGCCTAGATACGTTTGTCACCTTTTATTAGGTGGAATATTTCAACCCCTAGAACACAATCATCTAAATTGGAACTGTAATCTAGCACTCACTAAAATGCGTATCATTGTGGACCTTTTAGCTCATTCATCAAATCCTTGTTGCTAAGCTAAATCTATGGAACTCAAAACGAATGAAACGGATCAAACTCGCTACAAGACTAATAGCTATTAAAGAATTCTAACCTCTATCTGGGTTCGGTTACCAGACCTTCGTTACACTGCTCAATTGATTGGAATAGTAAAAACGAATTATATACACTCAAACTCGAGAATTTTTCTATTAACTATTGCAAAGTTTCACGATCTATTTCCAAGTTTCATCACTAGACCCTCGTTACTAAGTCTAATCTATTGGACTTCTCCAAACAAATCATATGAACCTAAACTTGATGGGGTTAGCTAGAAGCCATTTAAAAGGTCCACTGTCTACATCTTGGCTCCATCTTCAGATCAGTTTGATGGTATCAAATTATTGTATGGTCATCTAAATTATGCGTATTGGAAATGATACGGGTATTAAAAATTAGTTAAAATTGACTTGCAAGAATTTATAGTACTAACTATAACATTGATTATTCAGATTTGGCATTTTATGATCTCAATGAAAGTACGCTAATTGCTTTATCCTTGGAAGTCCTAAACAATCTTTTAGGTTACCAGTCTGTTTGGATTCCAGCGCCGTGCTGAGAAACTAATAGAATCAACTACCATGCCAACACGCCTACTATCTACCCCCGCGGAGAGGCCTATCCTTAATAGTAAATCTATAGTCTGTGATAGATAGATAGCTCAGAATAAGTCCAAAAGCTGTTAGGTGGTGAAATAATAGAAAAAATAAAAGTCCCACTAAATGCTTTAATAAATAAAATATAAATGTGTTGTTTGCTCGTCGTTGTACATGCTTTCACTAAATCTAAGGCAGTTCGTATCCGAATTCCAGCGATTTTCGTCGTGTGGTGGTATCCAGTATTCTGTTGCAAAAAGAAAAAAAGATTAGTTTCAATACTAAATTCATTGATTCCTCGTTTGTTGATGGATTAAGGCTACAATATATCCTTTACTTATATCCAATAGTGGACGTTAATGAACTAATAGCTGGCTGTAGTACAAAAATAAACAAGCTATAACTTAACTTATTGGCAAAGTTGATCTTAATTGGGGATTCTAATCTACATAACGTAAGTTTTGCAGCAAAAGAATTGTGATGTAATGCAATACATAATATGACAATGGACACCGGGAGGGAATATGGTACACTTAAACAGGCTACCATCATACTAGTTGAAATAAGGTTCTCTTTCGAGATATCCTTCACTTTCAATGATTTCATTTGTTCACATAGTTGCCATGTAGATGTACTACACTCTTCTTACCACGTTCATGCCTATTAATGGCTGGCACTACGTAAAGTCATCAGATAATTCAATAGGCTTTGTCAGTACAAATCTAAGCGTCGAAGATCTCTGTGATCGAAAAGTGCTTCGAACCTTTGAGCAACAAAAAGTAGATTTTATCAGTAATCATTAAATTTTTAAAACTTTCTTGCGCTATATACTTCCAAGTGTCACAGTGCAATTATTACTGACCTATCAATAATATAGGTCCAATCTAATATCTATTTTAATTTAAAATACTCTCTGTTGAGATAGCTCGTAATAAATATCATCATTATTTTAACTCATATACGTTCATACTGCTGGTTTTGAGTCTTCTCTTCATTGAGAAGGAGTTTTATTTAACATACCACGCAAGTCAGACAGGCTCGCATATAGCTATATATTAAGTTTTTTTTATTGCAGTGATATCATCTAATTGCGTCTCTCAGTCGTCTTTTGTAATTAATTACGGGCAAAGAAGTGGTACATTATAATTCTATTGTATTTTTACTCTGTAATGCATCAATCATATTTCGTTTAATAAGTCATGAATAATAAATATGCGTTGGATAAATCATTGACTCTTAAAAGACATCATAACTCTGAAAGTAGGAGGATACCTTACATCTAGGTATATCAAATTTCACCTTACTACAAAATGGAAAGACGAATTGTATTCTACGACATTAATCAAAGAGATGTAGTATTATTATCGTACAAAATATTAATGCATGTAAAAATATACTTACAAACTTCTTAAGCATTCATTCTTTTTTCAATGTGACGTTTCCTTCTGGAATACATTGAATCATCATCGCTTGCACTTCGCAGTCTGCTAAACCCAGCGTTTGCAGCAGAATTGGCGGCCGCGTTACCCCCTCCGAAACCTGAATTAACAGCGGCATTGCTCGACGCATCAGCACTTGCTAAACCACCTCCAAATCCACCGTATCCTCCAAAGTTGAAAGCGGCATTGGCGCTTGCATCAGAATTTGCGAGACCATAGCCACTGAGGGTGTTTGCATCAGCACTTGAAGCAGCGCTTCCACTTTGACTACCATAGCCATTTGCAGCACTTGCGGCTGCTGCAGCTACTGCAGCGGCTGCATTACCGCCACCAAAGCCTGGGTATCCACCATAGCCAGATGTGGCTGTATTAGCTAAAGCACTAGCTGTTGAAACACCACCACCATATCCTGGAAAGCCGCCATGACCTGTTGTGACTGCATTCGATAAAGCGTTGGCAGTCGAAACACCTTCAGAACTACCACCGAAACCACCTACATTAGATGCTGCGTTAGCTGCTGCATCAGCATTTGAATAACCTCCACTATAGCCCGGTAAACCACTATAGCCAGATGTGGCTGCATTAGCTGCAGCATTGGCAGCTGCATTGCCACCACTGTAGCCCGGATAACCACTATAGCCAGACATGGCTGTATTAGCTAGGGCATTTGCAGTTGAAGCACCTCCACTATAGCCTGGAAAACCGCTGTAGCCAGATGTGGCTGCATTAGCTGCAGCATTAGCAGCTGCATTGCCACTACTATAGCCCGGGTAACCATTGTAGCCAGAAATTCCTGCATTAGCTAAGGCATTGGCAGTTGAAACACCTCCATTGTAGCCAGGCAAACCGCTATAGCCAGACATGGCTGCATTAGTTGCTGCATCAGCAGTTGCATCACCACCGCTATATCCTGAGAAATCATTATAGCCAGACATAGCTGCATTAGCTGCTGCATCAGCCGCTGCGTTACTATTACTATAGCCCGGGAAATTTGTATAGCCAGATGTGACTGCATTAGCTAGAGCATTGGCGGTTGAAGCACCTCCATTATAACCTGGGAAACCGCTATAGCCAGATGTGGCTGCATTAGCTGCAGCACTAGCAGCTGCATTGCCACCGCTATAGCCCGGATAACCATTATAGCCAACAGTAGCAGCATTAGCAAGGGCATTGGCAGTTGAAGCACCTCCACTGTATCCTGGGAAACCTGTATGTCCAGAAGTGGCTGCATTAGCTAGAGCATTGGCTGTTGAAGCACCTCCTCCATAGCCAGGAAATCCGCTATAGTGAGATAGTGCTGCATTAGCTGCAGCATTAGCAGCTGCATCACCGCCGGAGTAACTACCATAATTGCCCGTGTTAAATGCTGTATTGGCTGTTGCGTCAGCACTTGAAAAACCTCCTCCAGACAGTACGTTAGCCAAGGCATTTGCGTTAGCATTTGACCAGTCACCTGCATACCCTCCAGAATTGGTAAGAGCATTGGCCTCAGCGTTTGCATTTGAGAAACCTCCAAATCCATTGGTGATTGTATTAGCTGTAGCATCTGCTGATGAGCTGGAGCTCTGTGGATATCCCAGCATAGCTAGAGGTCCTAGATATCCAGATGGATAATTGTATCCTAATAATGAATTGGCGTTGGCATTCGCTGCAGCATTTGATGTGCCTGATCCAATAACTGAAGCATCAGCGTTGGCATTCGACCAGCCACCACCATTGAAGTTAGGTACTGAAACAAGGTAAAATAAACCCTGTTAGAAAAGTTGGTGACATCTGTGAATATAATTTGTAATATGAAACTGTGATATGAAGTCAATTTGAAAGCATATTTATTGGAATTATGTCTTAAGTGCTTTGCCTATTAAATCCATCTGTAAATTTGAAATGACTTAAAATATTGTGTATATATATATATTAGATAAATGGTGTAATTTTAGTACAACAAATATTTAGGTCTTGTTTAAAGATAACAAAATATGAAAAATTGGTGTGCATATCTGTATAGGAAATACAGAGGCTTGGATTAGCAAAAAACATGAATTAATTTGAAGTATATGTTCATCCAAGTCCTGCTTATGTAATATCTTTTTTAGACTGAGTTTTATAGAACATTTTGGATGACAAATAACACAAGCCAGCATAGTTTTGTTGTTGGAAAGAGGAGGGTCATTTCTGAAGTATTTTTTTGCGTAGGCCCATCACGTCAAGATTTTGAGATATTTAAGGTTATATACCCAAAAAAATAGCGTTTTTGGTTACTTTCGAGGTTATGTACAGAAGACACGGAATTTTTTGGGGTTTTTTTCTTTAGTCGTATCGTATAGTACTACTCTTTAATTTTAATTAGAGCTACCCCAACACAGTTGTTGCAAATATGAGGGTCATGTCAGTACATGACCCCCATATTTGCAGGCCTGTGTAATTGATAAAAAACAGTGAGAAAGAGTGAGTAGTTATATGACTATGTTAATACCACTTATCTAGTCATGAACCCAATGATCCTGTTGGCTGCATGCATCTTAAAGTAGGGACTAATTATCGTAAAATTTGACAGGCGATTTATCGATCGCTGTTGGAGTTTTAAATTTGGTCGGAGAGTGTTCCTGCTCATTTTCTTATTCTCAGGCGATGTTGACTATTTGCACAGTAAAATCAGGAGTTGTTAACACATTTTATTCTTAACTCGTCACCAACGTAGTGAGTACATTACCTGGTGAGCAATATGGATCAGGAGTAGAATCTATGTAGACATAGTTGTACTTTATAGTACAGAGAAGTATCTTGCATGGCTGACTTTGTAGCCTGAAAGGCTCATTTGGCTTATGATGTCTGCAGTGAGGGTCTGGAATGAAAATTATGTATCAATCAGGCAGTTTGAGAAAGAATTATCAATTTAAATCAATTGGTCTGATACTTACGTACGTAAACAATGACAGGTACGGGATAATATTTGGTTTCTGTAAAAGATCAGTTGTAAACTTAAATAACAGATCATATTAATTGCTACCATGCTGTATGAGTGATGAAAGGTGTATGTGGGAGGATATAAGATTCGTGGGCGACTCAAACAGTTATGACTGTACTGTGTGATTGAGGATATGGTTATGAAAGTTGTATAAGAGTATGACGGTTGATAGGAGTTTATAGTATGTTGGTAGAGGTAAGAAAATGATATGCTAACTTCGTGGAACTTAAAAGTCTCTAACGTTTAATTTTACATTTTAAATTTAAGCTTTCGAGGGTAAATGTAAAATATATACAACTAGTACTCACGTGTGACTGGCACAGGTACTGGAACTAATACATCTTTGCCCGGAACAGGAATATAACGGTTCGCAGGCACAGTTACTGGTGGTGATGGCACCGGTACAGGAACAAGCCTGGTGAACAACCGAATTCTTCATCAAAACCAACCTACATTATTTTTATAAAAATATTAAAAATGCGTTATGTAGGTTAGAACTTAAAACACCTACTTAACGATTTCTATTTGAAAGGCGTGATTTTGGTTTATAAATTTCCGCTCCAAAAATTCTTAAAGTAGTGTCAAAACATTTGAGAGTATTCGAGACTTTTCTAAAACATTCTAGAATATCCTAGTGTGTACTAGAATATTTCAGATATTTGGTAATGTTCTGGAATGTTTTGCAAAATCTGAAATCATTGTTAAGCATTTCAGAATATCCTCGAATGTGTTGACTATTCTGGAATATTGTAGACATCAATAAAAAGTACCTTGACATTTTGACTCTTTCCATTTTATTCACAATATCATTTCAACTCTTGAACGATGATGGGTCTTCCAGCTAATAGCAATTGAAAGCTAAAGATCTTCTGTGTGTACATATATCTATCTCTCTATGTATTTAATCTAATCTTGGTAATCATAAACAAACAAACATACTTCATGTTAATAGTAGTATGTTTTTAAATTATCGTCTTTTCAGCTCCTATATATCCCACTGCTTGATTTGACCCTCATCACAATCAAAGAACAATTCACCAAATATACCAGATAGATTGGTATATGTTTTTATTTAGACTTATCCTTCTCTTATAATATATATAGTGATCTATTTGCACTTAGTCGTCTTTAACGATCGTCTACTTGAAAGGACGGCATAGTGACTATTATATTCTTACATGGTCGCTACTGTTATTAGACATAGGATATTAAACACAAAACAGAAGAAAACAACAATTGATTAAAATTAATGTCAAAATATTACTTGTTCACTGGGTACGGCACTGGTACATTCTCCCTGAACGGTACTGCTACCGGTACCTCAGGACCCCTTATGAAGATCTTCTCTGGTGGCATAGGTACCGGCACTGGAATGCGTACCACCACAGGTTTTCCGGGCACAGGTACTGGGACTGGATAAGGACGAGGAGGTCCAGGAATATACCTCGGTGGTGGACCTGAAAATCGTTATCATTTTCGTTCATAAGAGTTATATATTGAATTGAAAACGTTGTTTGTCTGTACTTATAAAAAAAAAAACATAAAATTGTAATAGACTGTATTCCGTGTGGTGACGGAGTAAGAATACAATTCACCACCTCTTATCCGTGGGTGATCGTACGAGACGACTAAGGGATATAAAATGCATATAACATCTATGCGAGAGAAGGAAAACTCGAAACAAAACCCTATACCAACACGTCTGACCAGCGTGGTATATTAGGTCAATTACCCTTCCATTATGGAGGAGGCCTGAGCCCAACAGTGGGCCATAGGCCATGGCTGAGATGATAATGATGATGTAACAGACTGATGCCTATACATTACAGATATTGAATAAAAGGAATACTCGAATGTGTTTATTTGAGCAACAGAAAACCAAAACAACAATTTTCAGAATGTTTTTCTATCTACATGTTCATACGTGCATCACACAAAAACTACATTTTTTTTTTTTTGCGGTGGGCCATGGACGTCGCACCCCGCCAAGTCGGTCCGGGGTGACGGAAGAGGCGGCGCGCAACCCCATTGACCCACCCTGCAAGCACCTCTTCTTCGCCGTGCGAGCGGGCCACCGGTACCCGATTTTTGTCTTCGGTGGCCCGCTCGGCGGTATGCCCTCTCGGGCTCCTCTCCTGTCGACGCCCCGACAGCTTTCGCCGTCGAGGCGTCGTCCTCACGCGGTGGCCTCACGTTGGGTGACCGGACAATTCCCCGGTCCAATCACCCGAAGCCTCGGTTAGGGCGGCATCAGGCGCAGGTATTCGCGCCTGCGCCGCCCCGGCCGCGGGCGGCGGCCCGGGTCACGGGAATCCTCCCGGACTCGTTCCGCCGCCTCCTTCTGCGAGATGACAGCCTCGCAGAAGGCGGCGACCGCGTCCCAATTCCTGACGCTGTCGACCATCGCTTTCACGACAGCCGGCAGCGTCAGGTCGGCACCGATGACAGCGACGAGGTCACGGCGCTGCCCGTCCCAGCCCGAACATACCTCAAGCGTATGCTGCGCCGTGTCCTCGTCGCTACTGCAATGGTGGCAGGACGGAGTCCACTCCCTCCGCACGACCGTGTGCAGGTACTTGCCGAAGCAACCGTGCCCCGACAAGACCTGCACCAACCGGTAGGAGAGCACTCCGTGCCGCCGCTCCATCCACTCCATCAGTACGGGCCGGAGGGCCTCGACGGTAACAACACCATGTCTAGGCCTCTCCAGCCGCGTAACCCAACGGGCGATGACGTCTCGGCGGGCGTCCTCGCGCCAGGTGGCTATCTCGCTCAACGATGGGAACCTTCGTCGCGCACTGAGGTAACCCGCCGGTAGAGGTCGGAGAGCATCTCCGCCTCTAGGTCCCACGGGGGTGTCCCGGCCAATAGGCATGCCGCCTCGGTAGACACCGTGCGGTACCCGCGAATGGCTCTGACCGCCATGGCTCGCTGTGGCCTCCACAGCACCGCCCTGAGCTGGGCGTTCAGAGCCCTCACCCACACGGTTGCGCCGTACATGGCCATTGAGCGGATCACCCCCGCATACAGCCGTCGGCCCTCGAAACTGGGTCCGCCCACATTCAGCATGAGCCGAGAAAGAGCGGACGCCGCGCCGACTAGCCGGGGAGCAATTTGACGAAAATGCTCCCGGAACCACCATCGCCCGTCGAGCACCAGACCCAAGTACCTCATATGGGCCTGGATACTGATGTGGATGGAGTGGATGGACGACTAATGAGGCGCCGATGGGCAGCCTCACACGGGGCCCATGGAATAGTAGGGCCTCCGTCTTGTTTAGGGCCACCCTGAGCCCCAGCGCCTCAATTCGCCTGACCATCTCCTCGGTGCCGAGAGTGGCCAGGCTCGCCGCCTCTTCGAATGTCCTGCCCCGGGCTGTGACGAGCGTGTCGTCAGCATAGCAAATAACGCTCAGCCCGGGGGGGGGAGACTCCCTCTCAACGCCCAGTCGTACCCGATGTCCCACAGAGTCGGCCCCAGAACCGATCCCTGCGGAACACCGCACGACATGGGCGTCCGCACAATGTCCCCTGCGGGGCTCGCGTAGAGAACACTGCGCCCCTCCAAATAGTCTGCCACCAGCCGCCTGAGGTACAGGGGCACTCCATGGAACCGGAGCGCCTCCCTGATGCAGCTGAATGGCAGACTATTGAAGGCGTTGGCGATGTCCAACGACACCGCCAACAGCACTTCTTTGCCGGCGACGGCCTCCGCGGCCGTCTGCCTCAGGCGTAGCAGGGCCCCGATTGTCGAACGCCCCCTCCGAAACCCAAATTGAGCGTCCGACAGATCGGGCCCCACCTCCTCCAGGTGCCGGACGATGCGGGCAGCGAGGACACGCTCCAGCAGCTTACCCACATCGTCCAGAAGCACAATGGGCCTGTAGGTTGACGGGAATCCGGGGGCCGTCCCGGCTTTGGCAGGAGAACCAACCTCCCTTCCATCCAGCACTCAGGGAACTGTCCAGATGTCAGACAAGCGTTGAACAGTCGCCTGAGGCGAGGTTCGAGATGCTCGAGGAGCAACGTCAACACCCGGACTGGGACTCCGTCCGTGCCGGGGGCCGTGGTGGCGGAACGAATCTTCGCCACGGCTGCCCCCACTTCCGACTCCGTCACGGGCGGAACACTCTCGACGGCCTCCCAGTCGTGATCTGGCGAAGCCATGACCGGGGGCGTGTGCTCCGACTGCCGCGGGAATAGCTCCTCGACCACTCTACGAAGGAGGTTGGGCTGGAGGGTCTCGGTGAGGGGGGGGGCCCTGTAACGCGAAGCCTGTATCGCGCGAAGCTTATTCAGCGACGCGCGATACGGGCGACCCCAGGGGTCACGGTCGAGACCGTCCAGCATCTCCTGCCAACTTGTGTCCTTGGCGGACCGGATGGCCAGCCGAAAGGCGGTACGTGCGCTGCGGTACGCCTCGTACAGCTGGCCCTCCCGCTCAACATCGCGGCGACGCCGCCGACTGCGGGTGTAGGACCTTCGGGCACTAATGCACGCCGCACGAAGGTCCGCCAGTCTTGGGGACCACCAGTAGACCCCCTGGCTCGGAGGTAGACGCCGCACCCTGGGCATGGCCGCATCGCAGACCTGCGTTAACGCACTTCGGATGCGGACAGCCTCAACGTCCACTCCGTCCGCTGGGGGTGGTGAGGACAGCCACGTGTTCACGATGGCCGCCTCCGCCAGTAGGTCCCTATTTAGACGCCCCACAGCCCACCGCGGAAATGCGGGAGCCCGGTCCGCCCTGTGACCCCTGCTGGGGTCCCGGAGAGGGGAGACCTCCATCCGGATGTATCGGTGATCCGACAGGGTCTCCGCCTCCTCCAGGACACGCCAGTTCCTCACTCGTGGTGCGACAGCGGGGCTAGCGAACGACAAGTCCACTATCGACCCACCCTGCTGTCGCACACACGTGTTCACTGAGCCTCTGTTTAGGACACAGAGGCCCAGTGACGCCGCCCACTCCACGATCGCCCGCCCGCGATCGTCCGTCATCGGGGACCCCCACGCCGTGTATTTGGCGTTGAAGTCCCCCAGGACCAGGACGAAGCCCGGTGCCAGTCGCCGTATCGAAGCCTCCAAGGTGGTGAGGGAGGCCCTGAAATCGTCCATCCTCCTATTAGGGGAGAGGTATACACTGTAGAGCGTGACCCCTCCCCAATCCGCCGCGACAAATTCCTCGCCAAAGTACCAACGCAAAGCGAGAATTTTCTTTCTTAACTTTTTGGCTATAAGATGAAACTGTTCAGTTTGATAATTCTTCAATAAGCGTGAAAATTAGACATATATCTGCATATAACGAGTCTAAACTTTTAGCACATTTAAAGTTTAATATATAAAGTGAATTATAAGATTTAAAACAAAAACATACATTTTAAAACCAAATGTATGGTATCCATTTCTGAAATCTGTAAACTAATGTCAATCTTCATCGCCAGATCAGATTGATGGTCTTACAGTTTACTTCTGTTAATATTACTATTTGTTTTTACTGTAATATACTGTTTTCTGAACTATATTTATCACGTTAAGTTTCAATCTATCGAGAAGTAAGTTTAAACGAAGTTATAGCTAGCAGAAAATGTCTGATAAAACCAAATATTAAGCGTGCAAACTTACAATTCATCCATTCCTCATATTATTAACTATTGGATATAGGCCTTCCAACGAAAAGATATGAAGTCATAGACGCCACGCTAAACAAACATTTTGTCGATAGCATTGGTGTAATCATAACGTTAGGTTTTTCCAAAAAAAAACGCTGCATGCAATTTCCTAATATTCCCTTTTCGAAAGCAAAAGGCTGCGAAGTATTATTTATTGACACAGTGATCACAAAATAAATAAATTCAAGCTATACTTGTAATACTATTTCAGATTTTAGTCGATCAGAAGATTTGAAATCAAACTTAAATATATAGCAAGAAAACAGTGAGTAAAAGGAAAATATAAAAATATGAACTTACAATAGTCTGGATTAAATGGTATTGGCGTTGAATTTGGTATTGGTGGTAATAGTGGATCTATGTTTAGTGGCGGCATTGGTATAGCTGTTGGTGATGGTATCTGTATTGGTGTAGGTTCTGTAAAAATTATCATAATGTAATATAAAGGATGAAAATGATCTTAGATAGAAGGGTTTTGTCAGACAAACGTAAGGTCGTACAACTTAATCATGGACATGGAAATATAATTTTCATTTCTTGTTTACAATAAGCTAAGAAGTGACCAATTTAGAATATGTTTTCTTTCGGAAGATAGATTTTTTCTCAAGTGTTCCAATGGAGGCACACTTTGTATGCTTAAAATATCATAACCTGCTCAAGCATCATTGATAGATCTATCTGGTGATCGAATTCAATAAATATTACCCCTGGTAGATTTTTAATCAGTAATTCTACTAAATCTCAATGATAATTCAACTGAAAATTCAAAATTTCTAAACTTGACTATAACTGAAATCTCTATATTAGGAAGTTATTTGTAGTTGTTACTTTCTGTTTCAATTTCAGTCAGAACTTTAATGTTCGATAGTTGTAAAATATGAATAGATTTTTTTAAAAAAAACATTAAGGTACAGCTTAAAGAAGGTACAAATAATACAAGATTTTTAAAATACTTAGGAGACACTTATATTTTTTTACTCGTATCTTTTACTTTTATCACGTTATCAGAATTTGTAATTATTATTACTAGTATTATTTTAGTGTTAGTTCTCTTTAGTTTATGAGGCACGTCTTATGAATATAGTTTCATATAGGTAACTAATATTAGATTAAACTAATACGCTAATGTGATAACTTATTAAGTATATATAAAATTCTGAAAGCTCTTACCTGGTAAGGGCATTGGTCCCATTCCTGTGAAGAAAAACTATTTTTGAGTTATATGCTTATAATGCTTTTTGGGTTATATGCTTATAATGCTTTTTGGATAGAATCTATTATGATTAGTTAATTCTATCAAATCACTATAATTAAGCACACGAGCAGTCTTTTTTCGTTAAGAGAAAGAGGCTACGCAGGAACTTAGATAAAATATAGTATTTCGCTCCATTTTATTTCCTCTTTTTCTCAGTTATTTTAATAATAATATTATATATTTAGTATTAAAATATTAGAAATAATTAACACGTATCTTACTTGAGCAAGTGCATGTAGCGCATTTGGGACGCAGTCCAGTGAAACCGGTGAAGCAGCCGCACACAAAGCAGTCGTCTCCTCGAGTTTCATAAAACATGTCACCTTCGTTGACACACTTATTCACCAGGGCATCCGACGTGACGATCTCTACAAATAATTATATTTACCTATTAATTCTTAATAAACGAAAAAATACAAGATTTTATTTCATAAAAGGCGATTTAGGACGTTCAATTGATAAGAATTTTAAAAATCTGATATTTTTTTAATGATTCAGTATTTCACTAATAAAGTAACACTCAGACTCGTAACAACCATTTATAAACTGAGAACAAGCACGTATGTATCACAGACGCCGAATAACTTGTGTATCGTATTCATGTCAATCGAACCTCTGGTATTCTTACTATTATCACTTGGACTAGTACTTGACGTTTATTACGTAATGATCGTAATGATAGATAATGGCAGGGATGCGATATGTGAAGATAAAGTGGCTTAGGGAAAGATTGAACATTTATGTAGTTTTTTACTTTTAATTAATATATATATTTTTCTATTGCACCTGACAAAAACATCAAATTTTAATAGGCCTAAGTAAAACATCAATATAATATGGTAGAGTCTACTACCATAGGCTGCAAGAGTGCGATAGTGGCCCATCCGGTCTAGTATCACTCACGCAGAAAATCGACGTCTGAGCGGTAGCGGCAATGTGCTACTAATGCGCTTCGTTCGGTGATTGAGAGAGCCGGCAGTCAGCTTTCTAGGTGGGTTTTAGTTGATAGGCAGCGACCTAACTGTACCTTAGTGCTGCCATAGTAACGCTTAGAATTAGGTGCTGCTCGACCGTTTGCCACCATAAGTAGTAAAAAAATCAGAAGAAAATTTTCAAAAACCTGTGCTAACATGGTTATTGTGAAGAAAACTTGCGTAATGAATAATTTTAACATATGGATAGCATGCCTGGAGCAGAACTGATCAAGTTTTCTGCTGGATTGAACATACGAGAGTCCTTTGAAAGCATGTCAACGTCTAAAAAAAAATAGAATAGCTTTATTATGAGTCCACTGTACACCAACTCGTTTATTTAGCATGGTGATTTGCATGGCGATTCGTAGACAGGTCTTTGTTCAAAACTACGTTGATCTATAGGTAAATTGATAGACAGAATTTGAGAATATCTCATCAGCATTAAATAAAAACCATTTAAAATGATCTATACCCGTGTGGTGACAGAGTAAGAATACAATTCACCACCCCTGTTTTACCTGTAGGTGTTGTATAAGAGAACTAAAGAATATGCAAATAACATCCAAATTACTGAAATATAGCATTTAATATGCTTGATTATTTATATAAACCCGATTACGAGCGAATAATGATTGTCCCACTTGTGACAATAATTTTTTGCACATAACCGTGTTTTTATACAAATAACATTTTAGCAAAAGAAGGAAATCTCGATATAGAATTCCATAACAAACATTCTAACCAGCGTGGTATATTAGGTCATTTTTCCTCTTATTGTGCTGGAGGCTTAACCCTTAGCTCTTATAGCTGGAATGATTACTAAGAATTAATAAAACAATAACTCACCATTTTCGGGACGAGCATTGTTGCCAATGATCAGAAGGCCGAGAAGCCATAGACTTCTCCCGATCTTCATTGCTATTATTAAACTGGATCTGATCACTGAACTTCGATGGTGAGCCGCGAACAACTCACCGAAGATAACTATAATAGAAGCAGGCTCTGTATTTAAACGTTTTCATATCGTATAGATTAAAAGGTGTGAAAAATCAATCAACATATTATTTCTTTTTAATATTATACATTTAATCAGTCTTTTAATATATTTATATAAATGTAGCGTGAACCATAAGTCATAATCAATTAATGGTATTATTTTTTTAAACCATAATATGGCCATGGCAGCATGATCCATGATGGTGGCTAAGAATACTACAAATTCTTACATTATTTGAAGATGTCATAAAAGACAACTAACAGCATTGCATCAACCTTACTCAAATTCATCTATTACAATCAGTAACTACATTCTTGAGGAGTGTTGATATTAGACAGGATCATACAATTATGGTAGGATCATGCTGTGGACAGTTCTCTATCTACAGCCGCGGGCCGGTCCATCCGGGGTGGTACCACACTCTCGCAGAAAATCGATGTCTGAGTAGTGGCAATATGCTGCTGTGCTTTATTCGGTGAGCGAGGGAGCCGGAAGCCCATCTTTCTGGGTGGTTTTGGGATTATTGGTTGGCAGCAGCCTAGCTGTACTCCTGGTATTCCAAGGTTCCATGGGTGGCGTTTGCCACCAAGAGCAATAATAAAAAAAACGCAAAACTTTTGATTTTTTTTTGATTTATGTAAGTTGAAGTTGTTGGACCGTGTATTATGGGACTCTATAACTCGCGATATGTTTCCTTACCGCAAGCTATAAAGTTTTAAATCGACCCGTCCAGTCGAATCATAGCTGACTCCCATAAAAAGCCATCAAATAGAGATATAGTGAAAACTCGTCCAAAATT
Organism: Lymantria monacha; assembly: GCA_905163515.2. Taxonomy (NCBI): domain Eukaryota; kingdom Metazoa; phylum Arthropoda; class Insecta; order Lepidoptera; family Erebidae; genus Lymantria; species Lymantria monacha. The sequence goes on from LR991103.1 coordinate 819,469, forward strand.
ATAGTACTGCGGTCCACATTGTTGATAGATTATTTCTAGGGCCGCGGGCCATTCCGTCCAGGGTTAATGTATATGTGTGTAGGGTAATAAATCGACGTCTGAGTGGTGGCAACGTGAACAAGATTCAACAGTCCAACTATCTGGGTGAGTTTAGGGGTTCTCATTGGTAGGCAGCAGTATAACTGTACCCCTAATATCGCAAAGGTCCATGGGTGGCAGTAACACTTACCATCAGTCGTTGTCATTATGACGTTTTTTTTTTAAATAATTCGTATTTTACTGCATAATTAATATATCTTATACTTGCTCTAAGCAATAAACATAACGTAATTATTAAATAATATCTAATACCCGTGAAAACATGATACAATTAGGGTTGTCACTTCCTTTATTGCACCAACATGACAATCTCATTTGCTCTTGATCTCTTATGATTTGTACTTAAATGTAATAAATAATAAAATATTTATTACATTTAAGTGAATGAGAAATGTTCATTTATTTATTAATATATTTTCTTCAGCGTTCTGCCGGAGATCTAGAAGTACTTTGCAATTGAAGACAAAGTCACCTACTTACGACAAGACCAATTTTCAAAAATATATAATCTATTTCAATTGAAATTTTGCATGAACAAATGACGCATTGAGTTGAATAATGATTTGCAGTAGTAATGCTAAATAAAGTGATGTGGCTTTTATTCCTATGCAGGACAGTTCTTTGTTCGCTCCATAAATTTTACTGAATCTAGGTGTGGTTTCTTTTTGTTAATTATGTTTGTAAAGTGTCTCGCAACACAGGGATTTATTCCTGTACAGTACAGTACATTACAGGATTTTGTCAAAAAATACCCAAACAATTATACTACTAATAAAGTTATTTAATTAAACATATTATTTTGTATTTATTGGAAAGTTTAGCGTTCAGATAAAAATTTAGATAGAAATGCCTCAAATATTAGATGGCAACCCTGTAAGCAACAGTGGAGGCACGTCGCCACAATAGGGAGGGTGGCCGGAAGTTGAGCGGGCCCACCTGCAACGGAAGTGCGCCCCACTAATGACGCTCCGCAGCGCCATCTACGTGCAGCTCCTGCGCAACTCTACATATTGTTTACGAAACAAAATCGCCCAAATGTTCTGTACTTGTTTGAAATTTTAATGAAATAATTACTTTTTAAATCATCACAAACCATATACGAACCTTTTTAGGACAAGGAATTCTATAAATGGAAGGATAATTAGACTTTTTAATTTTTATGTGAAAAAGATTTCGTCTCTATTTTAAGGCATTTATTTTTAACACGCTTTTATTTGTTTGGTGTGTGTGTATATTTATTTGTATGTAACGGAATATTTAAACTTTATTTTCATCCCTTTCTATACTTTGGAATAGTTTGCCTTATTACCCCTTACCAAAATCATTAGTATTAGTATTTATTTTCTAAAATTAGATATTTGAGTTTTTTTTTAATTTTCATGTTAATTAATCGTTAATTAAAAGTATAGTAACTTTTAATTAACGATTAATTAACATGAAAATTTCGGAGTACCTATATGCCATCTAGATGTCAATATAATAATTTAAAGTTATAGCTTGATAATTAAGCTGTTTGGTAGCGGCTGCGACTACCAACCCTTACTTGCTCGTGGATGTTTTAAAAGATGACTATGAGCCTTATAACGACCTGGGCTAACTCTATCTGATGCCGTTTGGTCAACAATTACATTCCCAAGGAGGGTGGACGTCTGGCAGGCGGCCGGTTATTGTCACCGCAGACAAAGATCGGGTACCGGTGGGCCGCTCGCACGCCGAAGAGAGGAGTTGCACGGTGGTTCTATGGGGTCACGCGCCGCCTCTTCTGTCACCCCGGACCGATTTGGCGGGGCGAGACGCATCCATAGTTCACCGCATAAAAAAAAAGGCGGCCGGTCATAAAATTATTGGCAATAACTTTTACAGTATGTGATATGAAAGAAAAGTACATATTATATCGACCCTAAGTAATTGGGATAAGAATAGGAGAATGATAATGATGAGCTTGATAATTATTTCATACGATGGTAAACGGTAATACGGATTTAGGCAGAAAAGTCTGCCGACCTTATTCATGCTTTTCCACTAACTGCAAAAATGGGGTAATGGTGAATAAAGATATACAAAATGTCTCCAGTTTTCCTTTGACTTAAGTGGTTCTGCCGTTTGTTATATCTGATCGCTATCCCTCTAAGGCAGAATCCGAATCTTGTCATAATTTTTAAAGACCAAACACCCTTCGGTAAGGTAATTAATCCTGTTATCCTTTTCTTGGAATTATATAATATCCTTATTTTCTTTAGTCATAATCATTTATTCTTTCACCGTTCACTGACGTAAGTCTTCTTCACTTATGAAGGGAAAGTGCCGTAATCACCACGCTTGGATATCGAGGTAAAGTGTTATACGTTTTCCAGCAGAAAGCTACTGCGCACTCTGTTGATGGGACTCTTAGCTCAATTTTACGATTTCCATTGGGAAGTTAGGAGGGGCGATAATTGTGTGACTATCCCATCGTCGCATGGGGATCATATTTCTCCTAGTAGCTTACAACAATGAATCGTAGTGATAATTTCGTAGTTTTAATATAAAGAAAAAAAAATTGGCATAGAATTACCATAAACTACTATACATTTTTTTTTAAATTAAATAGACCTAATACAATCTTATCTGACGTCAATAACAAAATATTGGTTTGTAAACGAATTGAATGTTCCATTTGGAGGGAACGTGATTGATTAAAATAAGATGTCAGTAAATACAGCTGAGGTTTGGGGGCATCTACTTATTATGATGGAGAAGGCTTAGTATGGTTAAGTTAGGTTTTGTTTACTGTTTAACCATCCATCCAACCTATTAAGACATCTAGGCTTCCCTGAGATCAAATTCAAATCATTATACATCAACCACTTTTTTTTTTCCCTTCTATGTGAACCATGGATGTGGTCGCGCCCCGACAAATCGGTCCGGGGCGACAGAAAAGGCGGCGCGCAACCCCATGGACCCACCCGGCAAGCACCTCTCTTCGCCGTGCGTGCGGGCCACCGGTACCCGATCTTTGTCTTCGGTGGCCCGCCCGGCGGTTTACCCTTAAGGGTTCCTCTCGTGTCGACGCCCCGACAGCTTTCGCCATCGGGGCGTCGCCCTCACGCGGTGGCCTCGCGTCGGGTGACCGGACAATTATACATAAACCCCGCGAGATTGTTAATTGTAATTTTTTGTTTTAAATCAATTCAAAGTAATCTAAGACCACGCTGTTGACAGTTTTCTGTCTAGAGCTGCGGGCCGGTCCGTTCGGGGTAGTACCACACTCTCGCAGAAGATTGACGTCTGAGCAATGGCTATTTGCTATTGTACTTCGGTCGGTGAGCGAGAGAGCCGAAAGCCCAACTGGGTGGGCTCAGGGTTTTTAATGGACAGCAGCGGCCCAGCTTATAGCCTTGGTATAGCAAAGGTCCATGGGCAGCAGTGACACTCACCATCAGGTGTGCTGCTTGCTCGTTTACAACCATAGGCAATAAGACAAATCTTCTAACGGATCGGAAAGCGGCTACAAACTGAGAAGGTTCGGCAATAAATTAAGTGGGTTTGTAATTTTTTTTTAACGGTAACTACTAACCGTTAGACTCATATTACTCGTAGTTGTTGTAAAAACCGACTAAGAGTATAATATTTCCAACTAGCTTCAGCTCAAGGTGAGTTGACGTCAGGCAGGCGACCGGTTACAAATCTATTGCCAAAATTGTTGTACGATGGAAGAAGTCTACATCTATACTAATATCTATACTAATATTATAAAGCTCAAGAGTTTGTTTGTTTGTTTGAACGCGCTAATCTCAGGAACTACCGGTCCGATTTTTAAAATTCTTTCAGTGTTAAATAGCTCATTTATCGAGGAAGGCTATAGGCTATATATCATCACGCTAAGACTAATAGGAGCAGAGCAACAGTGAAGAATGTTTCAAAATCGGGTTTTTGTTTCCTTTTGAGAGCTTCCGCTGCGTAAACGGTTAAAGTTGCGTGAAAATTATGTACTACATAATTGTTTCCCTTTCAAAGTTCTAAATAAAAGTCCGCGACAGCATATGTCTATCTTTTAAGTTTGGTTCACTATAACCTTTTTTATAGTAATCAAATTTGTTTTAAAATAATATGATATTTTCGAAGATGTTTTTATAAACATAATATTAATCCTTATCCAAATAAATAAGTTATTCATCACAAGTATTTAATTTAAAACAAAATTGCCCTTTACATTATTTGATTTCAATGAATTTCTTAGGAAATATCGCAGTTTAAAAATAACATCGCAGCAAAATAATGATCAAGTACTGAGCGCGCATTTATGGTAAAAATACTGGGTCCTATAATCTTATATTAAAAAAAACAAAAACTAATGTTATTTCATAGTACTTCTGCACACACTACATTTTAGTTTTGTTTTCTTCTCATGACCTTCCGTCGGCTTTACACATCCTAAATAATAATAATGAGTATAGGACGTATTAGTGCCTGCCCTCATGTATGGCAGTGAAAGTTAGATTTGAAGACATTTGGAAGACATGAAAGTAGAATAAATGCCGTAGAGCTGACAGCTCTTCGTAACGTGTGTGACGTAAGTATGAAAGATAAAATTAGGTATAATGTTATAAAAGAGCGCTGGTATGCTGAGGTGGGTTGGACACGAAGCGGAAGAAAGAATGAGTGGGCAGAGGTTGGCGAAGCAAACATATAAAGCAATCATGAATACGACGAATACAAGGGGAAGGCCACGTCATACTTTTCTGGACCAAATTGGAGATTTGTTCACGAGAGGTCATCATCATCATCATTCTCCTACTCTTGGGGTCCATACAATAAGTACTCTTCATTCATTGTACATATTGTAAAAGTTATAGGCAATAGTTTTATGACCGGCCGCCTGCCAGACGTCAACCCTCCTTGGGAATATAATTGTTGATTAAACGGCATCAGATGGAGTTGGACCAGGTCGTTCTAAGGCTCTTAGTTGTCTTTTACGACATCCACGAGCAAAGTGAGGATTGGTAGTAGGTATTCGTAGCCGCTACCACACAGCGAGGTCATACGCATTAAAAGTATGCGTAATCGAAAATAGGCGTAAGTGTATGTATGTATGTATCTATAAAAAGTATAGATAAGATAACCAATACTTTTACTTAAGGTTTAATGTTCTACTCTTACTAATAAAAGCGTCATGTAGGTACCTAAAACAACTTTAACGTATGTATTATTTAAAATATTTCCATCTTTTACGTAAACGAATTCACGAGATGAAGTTAACGTTAGCCCAAAGTACCTATTCCACGCGGATGAAGTCGCGGGCGAAAGCTAGTATTATATACAAGCCAAGTAATTGAAATATGGTCAGGATAATGATGAAGATGAGAGTTAGTCTCATTATGATGAAGACTCGTGGAGACTTGAGCTAATAAAATAAGAAATATCTGAATATTATCATCATCATCATCACAGCCCATATATGTTCTACTGTTGGGCTCGGGCCTCCTCCGTAACGGGGGGGGATATTAACCTACTATACGGCGCTGGTCAGACGTATTAGTATAGGGTTTTGTTTAGAGTTTTCCTTATCTTGTATAGATGCTGGATGCATTTTATATCCCATAGTCGTCTCTGACGATTACCCACGAGTAAGATAGGGGGTGGTGAATTGTATTCTTACTCACACGGATAGAATATTACTTAAATTTATTATATTTTAATCGAATAACTCTTATTTGAGAATCATTCTTAATATCGTATTATTTAATAATACTATATTTTTTTCCTTAAGAATTTCATTTGGAAATATTATTGAAGCGTAAACAAGGAAAAAATTACATTGGCTTTGCCTGTCAAGCATTCCACTTTTTCCTTATACATTTCTGCAATAAATTTCTTCACAATTCCTCATTCACGTGACTGTTTATGCTATATTTCCGAAGCCGTATAATGCAGATTTTGTATAGTAAATACGCATAACATATTTACTTTGTGATATCAATTGGAAAGTATATTAAAATGCTAAAGATGTTTGTCAATAAACAACTCTGTAGTACATTTTCAATAACATGTATTTTGAACGCTTGCGAATCGGCTTGCAAACTCTTAATTAAGTGGACAATCTGTAGCGAATTCTTATCCTCGGTGGTCCGCCCAATGGGGTACGATTTCAGGTACCATTTCATACCAACACCTCATCAACACTGTTTGTTGCCGAGACGTTAGCCTCGCAGTCAGTCTCTCTGCGAGTAGCAGACTATTTTAAATATTATGCAGTTCCCTGAATTTTGTTTATATATTTTTTTTTAAATATTTATAGGTGCATTAGAAACCTTTTTAGGTCGTCAATTGCCAGCAATTCAAAAGTAGATTACAGTGTGAGAAGTACAAAACACTTATTTAAAAAAAGAAGTATAGTACACCTCTTAGATATGGAATAAAAAGGTTTTAAGAGTTTTATCATAGTTACGGGATAATCAACGCCAAACGCTGACCACTGTTGTAAACGTAGGGACGGTAAAAAATCACATATGAATGCGATAAAATCCGTAAAAACGGTTTCATTTTTATATGTACTCGCGTAAACATCAGAAGCCAGTTTGTTAAGAGTTTTGATGCTTTTACACCCCTTGTATTTTGATTAAAATCTTTGATATTTTACGTTACATAGTATCTACGAAATAAAATAAGTTTTTACGCACTTTATCGTAGTTTAATTTTATTTTATTAGCATAAATTTATGACATTTAATACAATATATAGTAATTGAAATATTTAGGCGCAAAAAGTAAACTAAGACGTGATAAAATCCGTAAAATTGATTTCGTAAGTTTTATACTTTTATAAATATGTATTGTAATAATATTATTATATTTAATTACTAATGTCTATTGTTACAGGTAAATTAAATTATATACAGATTCATTGGCGTTATTAATAAGGTATTGTAAATATTTGCTAACTAACAATCATCATCATCATCACAGCTCATAGATGTCCCACTGTTGGGCTCGAGGCTCGCCACTGGCACGGCAGGTCGGCATCTTAACCATTACGCCATCTGTGCAGTAATTTAAAAAAAAAAAAGAAATAAATTAATTAACAGAACCCCAGTGATATAGCTGAACGTTTTCTAAAATTAACGAAAATTATATTTACAATTCTCAAGAGCCCCGAGTTATGTAAAATTAAAGTCAGTCCCTTGTGTAGTCGATAAGATCTAATTAATCGTTAACAATTACTGTTTAATTTCACTTCATTAATATTCATGTTACACGACCGTTACATCTGTAAGTCTCCGATTGGGTCCCAAAGGGTTTTAGGTATAACTATTTGGATGCCAACGGTATCCGTAAGGTGTATTGTTTAAATTAATGCATTACAATAATAAGTTATCCAGGGAAAAGATAACATTTGACTGCGAGTGGTAATTACTGTGGATAAATAGATTATTCAATTATTACATATAAATTAGTAGAAGATATATCAAAAATATAGCTTCCAAAAACAGTATATGTTGAAATTTTTTATCAGTGAAAATATACCTATACTATGTCTATTTTTACGGATTTAATCGCGTTTTTATTTAGACTTTTCGAATAGTTTTCAACTTATGGAAAATCCAGTCATACGATAAAATCGGTGAAAATATTTTTTATCAAATATGTAATATGTATGTAATATTCGGTGTGGTGATGAACTAAGAATACAATTCACCACTCCCTATCTTACCCGTGGGTGGTCGTAAAAGACGACTTAGAGATAAAATATGCATATAACATATTATAGTCTGACCAGCGTGGTGTAGTAGGTGAATTTTCCCTCCTATTATGGAGGAGGCTCAAGCCCAACAGTGGGACATATATGAGCTGTGATCATCATCATCATGTAATAATGGCGTAAAAGTCAGAGATCATTATAGATTTAGTTGTTAATTTTAAACCTGTTATGGAAATTATGTGATAACGGCCCATTGTAGCTTTTTTTTAAATAATACATTTTTTCCTTATCATTATATTACATATTCAGAATTGCCTTTTTGATATACAGATTGTAATTAATATCAAATTGTTTAAACAAAATCAAAGTAAACGTGAATTCATTTCATATTATCAATATTATATAATTCATTTTATATTCATTTCATATAGAATTCATTTCATATTGTCTATGCAGGGACATAATATTCCAATAAATTAGTGCCGAAGGCTTAGCAGCATTGCTAAAGTCCCTTAAGGAGCCTAGCAACAGTGGAAGCTAAATAAAAAATCTGATGGATTTGATGCTAGTTATTATGAAGAATTAAACGATAATAATAAAATTTGTGTCCGTTAAATGTCTGTAAAGTCCTCCGTAACATACCTTAACCTTAAATCCGTAACTCCATCCATCCATCAGCCCATAAACGTCCACTGTTAGACATAGGCCTCCCCACGAGAATGCCATTCGAAACGGTCCTGTGCCACCCGCATCCAATGGTTTCCTGCGACCTTGACAATGTCATCAGTCCACCGAGTGGGAGGTCATCCTACGCTGCATCGTCCGATTCGTGGTCGCCACTCGAGAACCTTTCTTCCCCAACGGTTGTCGGTTCGTCGAGCGATGTGGCCTGCCCATTGCCACTTCAACCTGCTAATTCTTCGGGCTATGTCGGTTACACCCGTTCTTCTACGGATTTCCGTATTCCGGATTTTATCACGTAGAGAAATATAGAGCATAGCCCTCTCCATAGTACGCTGAGCGACTTTGAGCCTTTTATGAGGCCGACATTTAGAGACCACGCTTCAGTACCGTAAGTCATCGCTGGTAACACACACTGGTTATAAACCAAAGGTTTTCAGATAATGCGGAATATTAGACGAGAAGATCCTCCTAAGTTTCCCGAACGCTGCCCAGCCGAGTTGGATTCGTCGGCTGACCTCTTTCTCGAAAGTGGATCTACCTAATTGGACTGTTTGTTCTAGGTAAACATAGTGATCGACAAATTCGAGAATCGCATTCCCAACCAGGACCAGTACAGAAATAACATGGGCATTAGACATGATTTTCGTTTTGTCCATGTTCATTTGCAGCCCTACTAGTTGGAAGGCCTTACTGAGGTCATTGAGCATGGTGCTAAGGTCCTCCAGGTATTCTGCCATAACTACAATATCATCTGCGAATCGAAGGTGAGTGATGTATTCGCCGTTGATGTTGATGCCGAGTCCGGTCCAGTCTAAGAGCTTGAAGACATCTTCCAGCGCAGTGGTGAATAGTTTCGGAGAGGTAACGTCTCCTTGTCTCACACCTTTCTGCAACTGGATCGGTTTCGTACTCTTATCCCAGATGCGGACCGTCATAGTAGCGTTTTTATACAAACACTTCAGCACTTCGATATATCGATAGTCAATTTGGCACCTCTGAAGGGACTGCAGCACTGCCCAAGTTTCGACAGAATCAAAGGCTTTCTCATAGTCCACAAACACTAGACACAGAAGCCGATTATACTCCTCGGTCTTCTGTATAATTTGACGTAGCGTGTGGATGTGGTCTATGGTACTATAACCTTTTCGGAAACCGACTTGTTCGGGCGGCTGGAACTCGTCTAGCTTGCGCGCGAGTCGGTTCGTAATGACTCTTGAAAACAACTTGTACACGTGGCTCAGGAGTGAGATGGGTCTGTAATTATTTAAGAGCGTTTTATCGCCCTTCTTGAAAAACAGCACCACCACACTCCTGGACCACGACTCTGGAACGTCGCCCCCGAGAATGACAGAATTGAATAGCTTCTGTAAGGCTTTTAAAACCGGCTTGCCGCCTGCCCTCAGGAGCTCTGTGGTAATTCCGTCATCTCCCGGTGCCTTTCCGTTCTTTAATTGTTTAAGGGCCATTCTGATCTCGTACAAGCTGACGTCCGGGATTTCTTCGGTATAGTGCTGAGTTAGCTTGGATCTGGGGTCTTGGACCAAGCCGACAACAGAATTCAGGGATGATTTGTACAACTGCCCACAGAACCTTTCGACCTCTCCCAATATCTCACTCTGGGATGAAATAACAGTACCGTTATCGGTCTTCAGCTTAGTCATTTGGCTCTGCCCAATAGAAAAATTTCGTGCGAACACTTTGGAGCCTCGATTTCGCTCTATCTCTCTTCGATACGCAATGTATTGAATCGGCGAATGTCGCATCGCATAGATTTGGAGATTTGTCTGTTAAGCTGCCTGAGTTCGGACCAATCGGCTGAAGACTGTACTGTTATTTCCTTTCTCCTCTCCATGAGTTTGAGAGTCTGGTCAGAAAGCTTTTTTGTTCTAGTTGCGCGACGGGCCTTGAAGAATTTTGACCCGACCGCGTGGACAGTTTCTACGAACCTGTTGTTCGTATCGTTCGAAGATTCGCACTCTTCCAGGCATTGGAAGCGATTATGTAATTCGAGTTGAAAGCTATTGGGGTTCTGGTATTGGACAGGTGTAGGTCGGAGTATAGTCTTCATCAAGCGAGACTGCTCGACTTTCGTACGAAGATTCAATGTAGCTCGAACCATCCGGTGATCACTCCCAGTTTTAATCCTGCTGATCACAGAGACATCATTGAATATTTGCCGTTTGTTCGTCAAGATGAAGTCTATCTCATTTTTAGTGGATCCATCAGGGCTAATCCAGGTCCACTTCCTTTGTGGCCGCTTCTTGAAGAAGGAGTTCATCATAAAGAGGCCTTCCTTCTCCAAAAAGTCGGCCAGTTTTTGGCCCCTTTGGTTTCTCTGTCCAAATCCATATTGCCCCACTCTCAACTCATCGTCTGTCCTTTTGCCTAGTTTTGCGTTGAAATCTTCCATAACTACCGTGAAGTGAGTTTTGGACGTGTGGATGGCTTTCGAGATGTCCTCGTATAAGGCCTCCACTACGTCATTGGAGTATGTCGAGGTCGGTGCGTAAACCTGTATGACCTTCAACGAATACCGTTTGGTAATTCTGAGTATAAAGTACGCTACTCTAGTCGACACACTCTCAATCCTCTCCACGTTGTCTACGAGAGACTTACGAACGATAAACCCTACACCGCCTTGGGATGGGGGTGATCTCCCTCCCGGTAGAAGAGCAGTTTCCAGATCGGAGGATTATCGTGCCCTCCCCCTCTCTTCGCACTTCTGATAATCCTACAATAGCCCATCGGATTCTGCTCAATTCCTCTTCCAGCTCGATGACCCTTTCGTTGGTCCTAAGCGTCCGAATGTTGTGTGTTACCAGGGCCAAGGGTCGATTGTTTTGGTAGCCGGATCGCGGCCGGGGATTCTTAGCACCCCCTGCCCCACTACCAACAGGCCCGCTACCAAAATGAGCCCGTGGAGCAGCGGGGCTACCGTGACTGGGAGCCGAGACTTTTTTTGCGTTTTCCATATTTTTGGGGGGGAATAAAGCCATAATGGCCACGCTTGGCAGGCGAGTTGGCGATCACGGTAGATGTTATGAAGTTTCCCGGGAAATAGCCGCTGCCCACTCTCCCGGTGTGACCCTTAGCCGGTTTTTACGACTCCCACGGGCAAGTAAGGGGTGACGACAATTGTATTCTTTTCCCGTCGCCACACGTGAGTCCGTAACTGCTACAAAAAAAAATAAGGTTATCATAAAGACAAAAAAGGATTAAAAATTGAAAAACGCTCTTATAATTCAACTAAATAGTATAAAAAAATATTATTATTTACGAGTTTCCGATAATAAAATAGTGAAAAAAAAGAAACACAAATTTTATTTTTTAAAAGTGAAGGGTGCTTGATAATATTAGTAAGTTTTTAGTTTTTTGGTAAGTACTTCATTCTTTATTTTTAACGAGTAGTTGGATATAGACGAAATGAAAATCTTTTCCTTTTTGAATTTGGTTAAAAAGGTTTGCTCCCTTCCTTGTAATAAATAACGTATAACTTGTACGACTACACTAGTATGTAGTATATGACAAAGTAGCATCATGAATATAACAAAATATTAATATTTGTCTGTCGTACGTACTCGTGCAGCTAGCTGGATGCGGCGCGCCATTTATTGCTACATCTCTTGAAATATGCGAATGAATAGGGCTGTCACACAAATTAAATTCACATTTGACTACACATATGACAGTGGTTAAGATACCGACTAAAGTACCAAAGTTCGTTTAATTCTCACTCAGAGTAATACTTTGTTCCACCTATTGCTTTTTTTATTCAGGATGCAATTTGTGTACGTTATTTTTATATTTATAAGGTCTCCGGCAATATAACGATTATTTATTTCCTTAGTACTGTCTTTAAAAAAAAAGTTAATTATAAAACAAGTACTTAAAAAATCGAAATATTAGCCACATATTAATCTGGCCGTTATCATCCTCATGTTACGTTTCTCCCGATTACTTGGTGTCAACGTAATGTGTTCTCTTCTTTCATCGTTTTGGCAATAGATTTATGACGGGCCTCCTTAGGAATATAACTGTATGCTACGTAGCATTGGTGGACCTACGTCAATAAATATCACTAATAAACTACCTAAAGACATCCGAGATATGTCCATGAATAAGTTTTAAAAAATAAACTTTGCAAAAAAGGATTTTACAACATTTCGGATTATCTAAATGATAATACGGAATAGTTATGAGCAGCTCCTCTCTCTGCTTTATATAATTTTAACTCTTACAGTGTTTTGGCGCTGATCCTCACTGTCATCTGAACTCTGTATATTTTTTATTTTTCACAATTGTACAGTGTAGCGTGTTTTGCCTAACGCGTTATTTATTTATTTATCTGAGCTATCTGATTGTAATTTATAGATCTTGGTGTGGTCATGCTCACTGAAAAGGTCTTTGCCTGCGGTGGCTCCGTGGAGCGGGTCTCTCCTTGCCCTCGAATATGGTTGACGGGCGTAATGGCTGCTCTAGTAGTTAACTCGTGATCGGGTACCGCTTGGGTTACCACACAGCAATTATGTGTAATAATATTCTATTGAACTACATTTATTGGCTCATCCGTGGTAGTGTTATACTCTCCAAGAAAATCAACATTAGCTTAGTATGTAGTAATCTGGTACTGCACTTCGATTAGCATGCAAGATACGAAGACCAACCCCCTCTTACAGTGGCAGTTACCGTTTACCACAAAGATTAATAAAAAAAATTAGATTATTTTTGCCAAATCGAACATACACCTCATAAAGGGAGGTAATTGATAACACCAATAGCGTACTTATAACATTGTTCTCTCTTAGTGAGCTTGTAAACGTTCAACCATAGACTTCTATAATGTACCTAATAGGGAAATAAAAACTTTTGAATAAAAAAAAAAGAATACTACAAGTGTGACAACCCTAAGACGCGCGAGTTATTTAAAACTGGTAGGTGTACGTCTTATTTGCCGTTAAAATTCTCTCTGTAGGTACAACAGCTAAGTAGATGCGCTTTTAGCGACGCGGCCTTTGTGAAATGGAAATGTTTTAATGAGGAATTGTTATTATACAGGTTGAGTTCTTGCCTTGACTCGACGCCATATCTTATAACTTAATGGTATAATATTATATTCTATTATATACTCGCGTGACAGAGTGTGAATATAATTCAGCACCCTCTATATTGTACATGGGTGACGTAAAAGGCGACTAATGAATATAATATGTATATAACATCTATATATGAGAAGGAAAACTCAGTTTAAACATAGGTCATAAACATCCCACTATTGTGCCTAACACTCCTTCACATTATGAAGAAAATTGACCTACTGTGACCACACTGATTAATAGGGGTAGTATAGGGTTTTATTTCGAATTTTCTTCTCTCGTATAGAGTAATAATGACTGCAAAGATGGAGTAGTGGTTAAGATACCGATCTTCCTTGCCAGGGCGACGGGTTCGATTCCTACACAGGACAATACTTTGTGCGATCTACAAAGTGTTGTTTTGAGTCTGGGTGTGATTTGTCTGCGTTAATTGTATGTTTGTAAAGTCCCCCGCAATACAAGGATTATTTCCGAAAAAATAATAATAAAGTAAATAGCAGTGAATTGTATTCTAACGTGGTGTAGTAGGTCAATTACCCTGCATTATTGTGTAGAAGGCTCAGACTCAGCAATGAAAACATATGATGCTGAAATAATGATGATTTTTACTACGATGAAGGATTAAGATACAATGAGACTTCCACGTAAGAGTGATAACTCTTACGTGGAAGTCTACCGGAATTCCATTTAGCCATGCCACGTTGTGCCTGGCAGGCAGATTAGCAATCATAATTGCTATTTTCTTGCTAAACCCTCAGCTGATTTCTTCTATTGCACATGTTAAAATCGAACATTTTTTGTCATCCAAATTACTTGGAGTCGATGCAATGTGTAATCTTTTACCACCGTACATTGTAAAAGTTTAAGCAATAGTTTTATGAGCAACCGTTTAACGTCAGCCCTCTTTAGGAATGTAATTGACAAGACAGCATCAGATAAATTTGATCCCGATCAAAGTAAAGCTCTTAGTTTCATTTTTGACAACATTTAAGAGCAGTGTAAATGTAGCAATAATAATATCAATCGCACAAAACTTAAATCGCGTCAGTGTTGCGAATACACTAAATTATAACATTACCTAAATACGATAATTGTGTCTTATACTGTCACTCAAGTTGTATCAAACGACACCCAGGAGGCAATTGTAATCTCCTACTCGAAGCCTTAAATCCTGACATTTGGAAAACTACAGACCGGGGGCACCCACTTTTAATTACTGTAAAGGGATGAAATGTTTTTGGTAATTGGAAGCTTATTTAGTTAATTGTTGCTTTATAATTTGAGCTTTTTATTAAATTTATTTCCTTGTGATGATGGAATAAGAATACAATTTACTCCCTTCTTTTTTATCCGTGGGTCGACAAAAGCCGACTAATACATATAATATGTAGATAACATCCAAGCAAGAGAAGGAAATCTCAAAATATGTAGATACCATTTAAGCAAGGGAAGGAAAACTAAATAAAAATCTACCTTTTTCATTAACGTGGTACAGTAGATTAACATACGTCACATTACGGTGAACACTCAAGCTCAGCAGCGCGTACATAAGGGGCCGTCCATTAATCACGTGAGATTTGAAAGCAAGCCCCGCCCCCCTTTTTTTGACGAGGTTTGACAAAAATCACGAATAATCACAA
Organism: Lymantria monacha; assembly: GCA_905163515.2. Classification (NCBI taxonomy): domain Eukaryota; kingdom Metazoa; phylum Arthropoda; class Insecta; order Lepidoptera; family Erebidae; genus Lymantria; species Lymantria monacha. Next base: position 834,662 of record LR991103.1, read on the forward strand.
CGGGGAGAGGGGGTGTTGTAAGATATCACGTGTATTTGTTTTTTCGTTAAACGCTGCGATTTCTAAACTGAAAAGCGGCGTGTAGTGTGTCTTTGATTTACCGTTGCCAGACAACGAATGAAGTTTAAAGTAGGTGATCTGCATAAAGACATTGTTGCGAAGTATAAAAAAGCAAAAAAACCGAGAATATAATGAGCTGTGGGCTACTTCTTTGTAGGTACTAAAATTCACGTGATGTTGGTGGGGGAGGGGGAGTCATAGTCTTAAACCTCACCAAGTATCACCAAGGGGGAGTGGGAGTTAAAAAATGCTTAGAAAAAGATCACATGATTAATGGACGTCCCCTATAATGATAAGATTAAGATATTTTAATCATACTAGAATTAGCTTGAAGTACCAAAGATGTATGGTACCATAAATGTGGTACCACTCAATTCTGAACCCATCGACAACACGGTCAGTCACTTTACAAATATTAGATTCCAAAGAAATAAACAGTTATAATTCTATTTTCACTATAAACGTTTTCTAGTCTGTGCTTGGAAGCTTGAATGTGAAGTTATATCCGCATCTAATCCATTATCGTTGTAAACTCGGTAGGATTTACTCTCTCAATGGGTGTCTTACCCATTGAGAGAGTAGTTAAACAATCACGAGATGGCATAGTTTTGATGGAGTCTGCTTTCGCTGGCGTTAATTTTAAAAACAACGCCCTGCATTAAAAAATTATATTAGAATAAAAGTTACTTCGCAATGGATTCCCAGAGGGAAATTGCAAATCATGAATCAATTATTGCAATAAGTTTATGACACTGCATGGGTCAAAGAGGGTATTAAAAATAACAATATTATATTCATTATAAATATTATCATCGTTTCACTCTTATGGCAATTACTTGGAGTCGACACCATACGTATTCCCCTTTAATCGTACATATTGCAAGAGTTTTGGCAATACTTTTATAACCACCCATCTACCTCACGTTAATTATTTTTGGGAATGTAATTGTTGACCAGAAAGGTATCAGCTGGAGTTGGCCCATGTCAATATAAAGCTCTTAGTCATCTTTTACGACAGAACAAAGTAAGGTTTGATAATATTCGCAACCGCCATTACACAGCAAACAAAATATTAATAATGAATAAAAATTATAACTCATCACCGTTATGATCAAACACCTTATATATCTAAAAGGGATTATCATAAAGGATCCCAAAAATATGTCATATTCTTCAATATATCCTTCCTGTGCATCTGATTAATCAGGCTTATAGAAATTGCGTAGGTTTGAAGGCGATGGACCCTCATTAGGATGATTTCCGTCATGAAAGGTCATTCCCAGACCATTGGGTAAAGGTGTTTGGATATTTCATTATGATGTTTAGCTTGATTATACGGAAAATATATGACCCGAGGGTCTAAACGTAAATTTGCATACAAAAATATTTCTGAATATAATTTTGGTTTAAAGTACATAGCGCCTTAATGTACATTTTAGCGCTATCTTTGTTATTTCTACCGTAGTTAAAAATGCTGCTCTCAACGATCTTATTTTTGGAGTTTACTCCTTAAGAATCGATTTTTATATAAGGCGCCCGGTATGAGAAAAAATTGAAGAGTAAAATCTAGTGATCGAATGACCTCATTACGTTTTTGGTGCGCAACATATTCTGCGCACCTTTCACTTTCTGACGTGAGATAATACTTCACTGAACAGTTTTAATAAATGTAAATAAAAATATATATATGACGGTAAACGGAAGTACCGTCATATATATTATTTTTAGTCAAATGAGCTTTCTTTGCGCCTATTTTGATAATCGTACCTACTTAAGGAGTAAACTCCAGTCGTGCGTCGGAGCTGACACATACACTTTTTTTTATTATGAAGCTATTATTATACATACATATCATCACGCCATATCCCTTGCAGGGTAGGCAGAGAGAACAGAGTGCCAGAGAACTCTGTCCTTGCATACTTCACTCGTTTCCTCAACATTCATAATTCTCTTTATACACGCTCGCCGGTGTCGGAGACTCTTGACTCCACCTTCCTTTAGTACGTGATCAAGCTGGTCTAGGTAAGTTAGTCTCGGTCTCCCCCGGTACCTACATCCTCATTATTATATTAGAGATAATTAATATCATACGAGGTGAGAATGTAATGAGATATTTTTTTTAAGATACCATCCTGCACTAAGAAACTAATTCTTATATCTTAGGAGATTTTACAAACATATAATTAACGGAACTTTTCATTTATGTCACAAATTATTTATTGTCCTGCGTGAGAATTGAACCAACGACACTTGACACTGTGTGGTCCCTATATTAATAATCATCGTCATCATTAGCGTATTAAACTTTCATTGCTGGACACAAGCGAGGAACGATGGATGAGCAAGTTGCCAATATTCGACATGAGATGTCGCTCTTCTATCGCTACGCCATTTCTAGCTTGTAAATCTTTACAAACATGAATGTTATAGGGTTTTTTTCAAGAAGTCGTTAAAAAGAACTTTATTGTATCTTGAAGTTTTCTTTATAATTAGTTTAATTTACAAAGACCATGGTTGCGTTTCAATACTTTTAATTAGAGAAAGGAACAAAATTAAAACTAAACCGAGTCTTGTGAACGGTATTTAGTGAAGTTTATACAAGTTTTAATCAGGCAAAAATGGGGGTAGCGTTGTGTTGTTACTGCTAGCATTGAATGTCTTGGGATTAATTTTATTTAGCACTTTTTCTACGCCCACATAAGTACTTGCCAATGTTAAGTTAGAGTCTTATTCACAATAGCAACTAAATTAGCCTATTCACTAAGCCAGAACCAATTGAAACAAAAAAAAACACAAAGCAGGCATGAGGACTGACGACAGAAGTGAAAACTTAAACCTATGAAAATAATGAATATTATAAATTAAAATAGAACGTATTTCAGCCAATTTCGCGACTGCTGCTGCTGATTGCTTGGGATCTACCGACTCACTCTCTTTCTCTCGCCTACTTTCTATCTTTGTATATCTTTCTTTCTCTCTCCCTTAAAGAATATTGGACGCAACTCGTTGCTAACACTCGCGCTGGCCGGGACAAGTATAGGTACTACGCACATGCGTTCGAGTGCCATTGCGTTAAACGTTTAACGCAACTTTGTTGGAAGTCGCATTAGAAGTTTCACTTCAAATATATTTCAACGTTCCATCTTTTCTTGTTCAATCCATAGCTGTCCTAATATTAGACACGGGTCTATTCCTCATATTCCTCGAATGAAAGAGAAAATTGCATACTATCTCACTCTAAACAGACGGATTACAAATGGAAGTTTTTGGGATTTTCTTCTTCCAATAGTATCGTTATAATGCTTTTGGCGAAAAAGGGGGTGATTTGATGAATTTTAATTCTCAATTTTTCTACACGTTGGTTCTTTCTCTTGCTGTGATGATATTTGATTATATCTCTTTCATAACAATAACCATTTTGATGTGTAAAAGAAAGACTGTAGTGGTATAAAATATGAAGCTAATCATTTTGAGATAGAACCCTTGCCTTATGGTTAGGGATGTGAGCAAATAAATGGTTTTAGACATTTAGTATTTGGCAAGAAGAGATAAGCTGGAAATGCGTTAAATTAGGATGGCATTGCAGTGGCGTTAAAAAAAGTGTAAATAATTATTATAGAAGCATAAGCAGAAGTATAATAAGATAAAGAAACAGAAAACATAAAAGCCGTAAACTGTTTCACGTGCTATGAGATGCAGTAAATGAATTTCCTATTATATGTCAATTTTTAAAACAAATAGTAAAAATAATAATATATAAAAAGTAATTTTCAATTTTAAATATTTAAAAAAATAACAACTTTCATGTAATAATCAATTTTCAAATTATTTCACAGCTGCTAGATTTATTTTAGCTAGGTATATGAATATTTTTTTCTTCTTTACCGTGTGGTGACAGAGTAAGGATACTATTCACCACCCCATATCTTACCCGTGGGTGATCGTACGAGACGACTAAGGGATATAAAACTCATATAACATCTATGCGAGAGAAGGAAAACTCGAAACAAAACCCTATACCAACACGTCTGACCAGCGCGGTATAGTAATAGTTTTAAAAATATCCAAAAATATTCATTTAATCATCATCATCATCACAGCCCATCCATGTCCCACTGTTGGGCTCGGGCCTCCTCCGTAATGGGAGAGAAATTAATCATTACCTACTATACCGCCTTGGTCACACGTGTTGGTATAGGGTTTTGTTTCGAGTTTTTCTTCTCTGGCATAGATGTTATAATTATGCGTTTTATATCCCTAAGTCGCCTCGTACGATCACTCACGGGTAAGATAGGTGGTGGTGAATTGTATTGTTACTCCGACACCACACGGAAAGAATTAAAACTATTAATGAATGATTTTCACCGGATATTTTCACCGCCGCCCATAACAAATCGTATTTCTTATTTCTCTACTCTCCATAATTTATCCTCAACGCGAAGCTGCATGTAGTCACTAGTCAAAAAGTTAGTCGGTCTGTCGTCGGCAGCGTCGTGTAACCGCAGGTGGTGCCATCTAACTTCACAAACTCTACAATTTGTGTTTTGTTTGAATTGAATTTGATATAATTTATACTAAACTCAAGAATGGCATAAATTTCTAAATATTTGTCTAGAAATGTATCCCAAACATCTGTCTAAATTTCAACTAAAATAAATAAGTATAGGTACCTAATATTTTACCACCATAACTCTTCCGCGAGTGCGGTATATAACGATGATCAGTTCATGGTGATCAGAAATTATTGCTAAGAAAAGTTTAATATTATTTAATGTATTAACATTGCAATATCGTACAATAATCGGCAACAATTGTTTACATCTTTATATAAGAAAGTACTAGTACTGCCATGTTATTGATGAATGGTGTAGCAAGTAAAACTATTCGCAACTAGATGGCGCTGTTTGCTATATATGACTTAGTATTATTATTGTCCAATAGATGGCGATAAACTTTCTATACTATTAAAACAATGATTCAATGGCACATTGATATAAACCTATTTATGACAATCACACTTTGCAATTAATTAAAGAAATTTGATAATATATGTACAATTGTATGCATTAAATCTACTCTCAGGCTCATCATCATCACAGCCCATCAACGTCCCACTGTTGGGCTCGGGCCTCCTCCGTAATAGGAGGGAAATTAACCTACTATACCGCGATGGTCAGACGTGTTGGTATAGGGTTTTGTTTCAAGTTTTCCTTCTCTCGCATAGATGTTATAAGCGTAGTATATCACTTAGACGTCTTGTACGATCACCCACGGGCAAGATATGGGGTGGTGAATAGTATTCTTACTCCGTCACTACACGGAAAACTATTCTCAGGCTCACTTAAGAATATTTATACATGTATACAGATTAAATATCATAAATTAATTAGGTATACAAGCATTCACCATCTCTTAGTTTCTTTTAGAAGTCCTAAACATCAGCTGAATAATTGGCTTATCAAGATAAAGGGCCTAAACATTAGCTAAGTAATCGACTGATCAGGTAAAAAGGCAGCAATACCACCTGGTATACGCATAAGTTCAATTGCGATTACAAAGACCACCTGTCTAGTAATGCGATTATTAAATACAATATAATATTTAATACAAGAATAATAATTCTTCCTTAACTCTTTAAGGTTATTATATAAGTCTCTACTTATATCCAATAATGGACTCAGTGTGCTGAGTTTGAGTTTTGTCGTTAACATGACGCGTTCTACAGCGAGCGCGTAAGCATGTCATTTGTATGAAGAAATGTACAGCGCCACTAGCGGCGCGTTTTTGAAACTACATTTCTTCATACAAATGACATGCTTACGCGCTCGCTGTAGAACGCGTCATGTTAACGACAAAACTCACACTCTGCACACTGATATGCTGATGAATGATGCAGAGACGCATTCAAATAATTCAATTTAATAAAATAACCGATCCACTCGTATGGTGACGGAGTAAGAATACAATTTATCACTCCTTTTAGTCTCGTTGGTGTCGTAAAAACGACGCAAGGATATAATATGCAGGAAACCAGGTGGTTAGTGTGCGAAAGTTAATCGTAATTCTATTATGGATAAACTGGAATCTAATCCAATCTAGTAACAGGAGGTACCTATATGTTCTCAGGTAAAATTAACCAAACATTTAATAGTACGAGTCAGAAACTCTATAAAATTCACTGAAACATTACATTACTAAGAAAATATAAACCTAGTTAGCAATATATATTAAGAGTTAGGGCTAACCCATATCTCTTACAAAGCAATCAGGTAAGTGGCTCGTATTTTATAGGATTTCTCGATACTGGGGGGGTTCGGTTCCCGTTTAAACGAATTATGTAACCAATACGTTGCAACGGTAGTTTTGTCCAAAATGTTCTGTTTGATGTAATTGTGGATTTTTTTAATATTTTATTCTCTTTCAATTAGTTTTGAAATATAACTAGTTTTACGGATTTTATCGCTTTTCTATTTAATTATTAATTTCTGTACCAAAAAGATTACAGTGTGCATAGTCATATTGAGTAAGTTTACGATACTTTGTAACTTTTAGCCTTTTTTAACCGACTTCAAAAAAGAAGGAGGTTCTCAATTCGTCTGTATTTTTTTTATGTTTGGTACCTCATAACTTTCTACTGGGCAAAGCGATTTTAATGATTCTTATCTATTTGAAAGCTGGTGCTTCCCGTGTGGTGAATTTGGTCCAGTTCTGACAATGGCATCCATGAGAAAACCATATAAGTCTAAAATTAGCATTAAGTATGAGTGCGAAAAATGAACCAGTAACTCAAGCCCCGCTACTAATAGAACAACCTATGTGTGTCTGTAACACTAAAAAGTAAAAATAAAAACTACGTTTAAAAAACCCGACTTCAAAAACAGAAAAGTACAAAATAACTTAAAATACTATCATTTGTATGTGCTATCTATTGATAGATTTGAAGTCGGTGCCGGTATCGGTATCTTTAGTGTAGGAATTTCATTACAGTAAGTACCTAAGCTGTTTATAATTTTGTTTAGAGCTTGGCACCGATTTTAAACCTGTCCATAAATAGCATATGCAAATGATAGTATTTTAAGTTATTTTGTACTTTTCCTTTTTTGAAGTCGGGTTTTTTAAACGTAGTTTTTATTTTTACTTTTTAGTATTACAGACACACATAGGTCGTTATCTTAATTGGACGTAACTATTATTCGTCTTTGTCTTCTTTTTTTTCCATTGGGGTGAATGTCAAAGAATCAGAATCAGAGATCTAAGAGTTCATCTGCATTCTATCTTGACAATACCTGCTTATTGCCTTTATATATGGACAAAAAATAGATGGTAATTCTGTATTATTAACTGATACCGATATATTTTGATATTGCGACTAAAATTCTCAATAATATTGACTAAAAATATTCTTATATAATATTGACCGAAATAACTACTGTCAACTACAGAATTTTAGGTACAAAAAAATAAGAATATATTTTTTCGACCTAATATTTGAAAAAAAAAAACAATATATTACGAAGAAATTGAACTGCCTTTTCCAATCACATTTTTTTCATATATAAAAAGTATCACGTTTCCAATACATTTCCCAACCGTTATTTCGAATTCATTATCTCCGATAAGATATCAGCACCAATGCTGTCATAATTTCAAAGCGAAGGCTGTTTTGACTCCGAGACTCAATTCCTCCTTTGTGGAGGCAACGATTTTTTGCCTGTTTCCTCCCAGAAAGGTTACAAAGTATATTTATTGACAACTTGATAAAAATAAGTCTTCAAAATATCCCGGTTTGTGCCTCCTTTGCGACACTTAAATCATGGTTATCAAAACATTGGCATTTTTTTTGTGGTGGAAATTATATATTTTTTTGTGTTTTGTTTGCGGAAAAAAATGTAATATTTGCTTTTTCGTATACGATGTTTGATATTGTTATTGTGAATATTTGCCGGCTCAGATTGTAAAGGGACTGGTTTGATTATTATTTGTGTTGTTGAATTTTCGTGTTTATCAACAAGTCATTGTTTTAACTCATAATAAATTAAGATTCTTTTAACGATAAAGCACGCTTACTTAATAAATATTAATTCTGTTTAGTGATTCGATAATATTATCCCAAGTACAAAATTTTGATTAATAGAATCAAAATGTTCTTATCTAAATGAGCTTGTCCTAAATAACATTTTTAAAGTCTGGGTCGCTAGAGATTTTATAAACTAAATGCACAGATTAATATAGAAACTTACTGTGCCGAATATAGCAGTTCGATTTGGACGCAGGACAATACTTTGATCTATAAATTCTTGTAGATACTGATTTGACTGTTATCTGTTTGTTTCTTCCATCATCATCACAGCCCATGTATGTCCCACTGTTGGGCTCGTGCCTCCTCCGTAATGGGAGGGAAATTAACCTCCTATACCATGCTGGTCAGACGTGTTGGTATAGGGTTTTATTTCGAGTTTTCCTTCTCTTGCATAGATGTTATATGCATTTTATATCCCTTAGTCGTCGCATACGATCGCCCACGGGTAAGATAGGGGGTGGTGAATTGTATTCTCACTCCGTCACCACGGAAAAATGATTTCTTCCAAAATAAGTTGTTGACAGTATTCTGTCTATAGTATATACATATATGTCCGTCTGGAGTAGTACCACACTCTCGCAGAAGATCGACGTCTGTACAATGGCAATGTGCCATTGTGCTTCGTTCGGTGAGCGAGAGAGCCGGAAGCCTAACTGGGTGGGTTGGGGGTTTATATTGGTAGGCAGCGGCCTAGCTATACCCCTGGTATTGCACAGGTCCATGGGCGTCAGTGACACTTACCATCAGGTGTGCTGCTCGTTTTCCATCAAAGGCTATAAAATTCCTTAATCGACGTTGTTGATAAAAGATAAAAGAACTACATACAAAGAGATACATAAAAAAATTATAACTCAAATTTTATTTATTTAGTAATTAGATGAGTATGGGCTCAGAACAATAATAAAAAAAAAATAAGAATAACATAGCAGATATTTAAGTGGTACTTAAAAGTTAAATAGAAATATATATAGTTAATGTACATAGATCGTTATAGTAAGTATATGTGTACGTAACATTGAAATGAGTCACTTTACGGGCGCTGCCACATATCATTATGTTAGCGTAGACCAAGCGAGGGTGCTTCAAAAGTGCTTCACTCTGTAGGGAGTCCATACTATCGCTTGTAAAATAGATAATCCTATAAAATCATAATTTTATTACTGTAATAGACAATATTTATCATCTCAGGTTATATGTCTACGTCCTACTGCTGGGCTCGAGCCTCCTCTATAATAGGAGGGGAAAGTGATGGGTGATTTTCACCATGGTAGAAAGAGATTAGCCCAAAAATGGGCCGCACAATTATTTTAGAAAAATTTAAAAATCATCTGTAATCGTCAACCCTAGGTGGCGCTTCTATTATAGCATTATCTGACTTTGTAGAGGCCTATATTCTACTTTAGATGTCAAAAGTTAATCATGGCTAGAATTCCTATATAAAGACTACTAAGAGCGTTATGTTGATTTGAGTCAACTTCGGAAGACTGAGTAACTTAAAATAAGAAAAATAACTAATAGCGTCAAATTGATCCTAAGCCAACTTCATCTAATGCCGCCTGGTCAACAATTACATTAGGGGAAGGGTTGATGTACCAAGGAGTGTTGACGTTAGGAGACGGCCGGTCATAAAACTATCGACAACAATTTTACGATATATATGGTGGAAGAAGGGCACATATTGCGCCAACTCCAAGTAACTGGGATAAAAGCAAGATGATGATGATGATAATGAAAACATCCTCATCATGAGATCATGAAATAGTTTAGTTTAATTTTATTATTTTGTAGTACTCTGTAACGACTCATACGTTATTTAGGTTTATGGACATATCTCAGTATTTTCTCAAAATCATGGTCATACTACAGTAAACCAGTGCCACCATTATGTGGGAAGATTCAACGTTCGAGTGGTAAGTGTATCGATGCGAACACTAGTACAGTGCCCCGGTTTCACTTGCCTTTCATTATACACCGCCTTGGGAACTTTTAATGACGAATAAATTTGAAATAAAACTCCTGTGCATTATTGGATCGAAATTAAAGTTTATAATTATGAGGCAATGTATTTAGTATCACGTCTCAGAATTTAACGGCCAATAAAGAAATATTGCTTTATATAACACTTCACACTCAGGAACATTTTTTTACAACAAAGGCGAAATTTTACAAACAATTAACATTTTGTTGATAGCATTTAGTGGCAAACGTAAAAAAATAAAAAAGTAATTACGGGACGTATTATGAGAGGTTAGGTACTCGAAAGTGTACCTAACCCCGTCCTCTGTCTCCTCGCCCGGACCCCCTCGGTCAGCAGGGTCACTGAAATCAAAACAGCTTCACCGCTGGTCCGCTTACACGGTAGATTGAACCCCATACCACTCTTTCGTCAAACTACATTGATGCGGTAAAAAAATTGTTTATAAATTTTAATAACTTTACATACATACATATCATCACGCCATATCCCTTGCAGGGTAGGCAGAGAGAACAGAGTGCCAGAGAACTCTATCCTTGCATACTTCATTCGCTTCCTCAATATTCATAATTCTCTTCATACACGCTCGCCGATTTCGGAGACTCTTGACTACACCTTCCTTCAGTACGTGACTAATCTGGTCTAGGTAGGTGAGTCTCGGTCTCCCCCGGTACCTACATCCTTCCACTTTCGCATTGTATATCTTCTTAACCAGACGTTCGTTCGTCATTCTTTCCACATATCCGAACTATCGGCGCATTCCCTTTCGCATCTTTACACCAATACTCTCTTTCATACCTACTCCATATCTTACGTCGTCGTTGGGAATGCGGTCGGTCAGCCTAACCCCACAGATTTGCCGTAGAGATCGCATTTCGACCGCAATAATTTTACTTTCATGTTCTTTTCTGCATACCCAACTCTCGCTTCCATATAGTAATGTTGGGACAAGAACTGCGTTATGTATTGCTACACGGCTGCCGGTGCCTTCTGGCTGAGGTGGTGAACTAATAACTTTAAACGTCAACGAAATCATAATTAGCGCAGTCTAAGTAGCGATCACCCATTTTGAGTATCATAGAGTCGATTACCAAGTAGGATAATTATTTATAACATCTATAAATTAATGTTCTGAGTTTGGGTGTCATTATGACACTGTTATATAAAACTTTTAAATCTTTATTTCTTAATGGCAATATGAGCTTTTATAAAAAAAATATAGATAAAAAAATCTTTCCAGAATCAAATCCAGAACTACACGATAACCAGTAAACAAATATATACCATACTACTAATAATCCTGTAATTATTTATAACATTTGTAATATAAATAGTTATTTTATCGATAACCTGTAATACATGACACATTGCTATGTCAATATTAATAAAATTACACAACATGTCAACTTGTTCTATGTTTAATGGACCTTATTACATACTAGTTACTGGTAATGGAACTAGTCGTTATTTGAGATGTGTCGAACTTGAGATATATACTTATTTACATTGCTTCAGGCTGGTGAATGTTGAAAGAATTACAGATAACATTGACATTAATAATATAATTTGCTGTATGCTAATTTGATGTATCAACTTCACTTAGGAATCGAAATTACCAGGGCTGGCCACGGATGATAAGAAAGTGGAACCAGTGACCGGCCTAATGGTGATGGGGAGGGAATACGGTGTGGCCTCGCGCCGACCTGCCGTTACCCCGAACGGAATAGACGGCATGTTTCGAGACTATAACCGGCGAAAATAATATAAGTGCCAAAAAAGGAGTCCATATTATATTATTAAGTAATTATAACGTAACCTTTTGTGTTAGGATCATATTGTTGACAGTTTTCTGTCTATAACCGCGGGCCGGTCCGTCCGGGGTAGTACCACACTCTCGCATGAAATCGATGTCTAAGCAATGGCAATGTGCTGCTGTGCTTCGTTTAATGAGTGAGAGAGCCGGAAACCCACTTTCTGAGTGGGTTTGGATATTTCATTGGTAGGCAGCGGTCTAGCTGTACCCCTGGTATTGCAAAGGTCCATGGACGGCAGTAACGCTTACCATCAAGTGAGCTGATTACTCGTTTGTCACCAACAGCAAATATAAGTCTGCAATTTTTGTCCGTTGAATTTTAAGTTTATAAAGTCCCCCGCAATACAAGCATTATTTCCTTAGTGCGGGGTTATTGTCTTTTAAAAAAATATATGCCTAAGTCCCTCAGTCATCATTTACCACACTCACTGGTAAAATAGAGAGTTCGTTCGCTAGCCCCGCTGTTGCACCACGGGTGAGGAACTGGAGTGTCCTGGAGGAGGCGGAGACCCTATCGGACCACCGGTACATCCGGATGGAGGTCTCCCCTCTCCGGGACCCCAGCAGGGGTCACAGGGCGGACGGAGCTCCCGCGTACCCGCGGTGGGCTGTGGGTCGTCTTGACAGGGACCTACTGGCGGAGGCAGCCATCGTTCACACGTGGCTGTCCTCACCGCCCCCAGCGGACGGGGTGGACGCCGAGGCTGTCCGCATCCGCAGTGCGTTAACGCAGATCTGCGATGCGGCCATGCCCAGAGTGCGGCGGCGTCTACCTCCGAGGCAGGGGGTCTACTGGTGGTCCCCAAGATTGGCGGACCTTCGTGCGGCATGTATCAGAGCCCGTAGGTCCTACACCCGCAGCCGGCGGCGTCACCACGACGCTGAGCGGGAGGGCCAGCTGTACGAGACGTACCGCGATGCGCGGACGGCCTTTCGGCTGGCCATCCGAGCCGCCAAGGATGCGAGATGCTGGACGGTCTCGACCGTGACCTCTGGGGTCGCCCGTATCGCGCGTCGCTGAACAAGCTTCGCGCGCAGATCACCGAGACCCTCCAGCCCGACTTCCTCTGTAGGGTGGTCGAGGAGCTGTTTCCACGGCAGTCGGAACACACGCCCCCGGTCATGGCCTCGCCAGAACAAGACCGGGAGGCTGACGACGAGAGCGTTCCGCCCGTGACGGAGACGGAAGTGGGAGCAGCTGTGGCGCAGATTCGTTCCACGACCACGGCCCCCGGCCCGAACGGAATACCAGTCCGGGTGCTGACGTCGCTCCTCGAGCACCTCGAGCCTCGCCTCAGATAGCTGTACAACGCCTGTTTAGCGTCTGGACGGTTCCCTGAGTGCTGGAAGGAGGGGAGGTTGGTTCTCCTGCCAAAGCTGGGACGGCCCCCGGATTCGCCGTCGGCTTACAGGCCCATCGTGCTCCTCGACGATGTGGGTAAGCTGCTGGAGCGCATCCTCGCTGTCCGCATCGTCCAGCACCTGGAGGAGGTGGGGCCCGATCTGTCGGACGCTCAATTCGGTTTTAGAAGGGGGCGTTCGACCATCGGGGCCCTGCTACGACTGAGGCAGACGGCCGCGGAGGCTGTCACCGGCGGGGGAGTACTGTTGGCGGTGTCGCTGGACATCGCCAACGCATTCAATAGTCTGCCATTCAGCTGCACCAGGGAGGCGCTCCGATTTCATGGGGTGCCCTTGTACCTGACGCGGCTGGTGGCGGACTATTTGGAGGGGCGCAGTGTCCTCTGCGCGTGTCCCGCAGGGGACATTGTGCGGACGTCCATGTCGTGCGGCGTTCCACAGGGGTCGGTTCTAGGGGCCGACTCTGTGGGACATCGGGTACGACTGGGCGTTGAGAGGAAGTCTCCCCCCCGGGCTGAGCGTGATATGCTACGCTGACGATACGCTCGTCACAGCCCGGGGCAGGACACTCGAAGAGGCGGCGAGCCTGGCCACTCTCGGCACCGAGGAGATGGTCGGGCGAATCGAGGCGCTGGGGCTCAGGGTGGCCCTAAATAAGACGGAGGCCCTATTGTTCCATGGGCCACGCGTAAGGCCGCCAATCGGCGCCTCGCTAGTCGTCAACTCCGTCCACATCAGCATCCAGGCCCATATGAAGTACTTGGGTCTGGTGCTCGACGGGCGATGGTGGTTCCGGGAGCATTTTCGCCAAATTGCTCCCCGGCTGGTCGGCGCGGCGTCCGCCCTTTCGCGGCTCATGCCGAACGTGGGCGGACCCAGCTTCGAGGACCGACGGCTGTATGCGGGGGTGATCCGTTCGATGGCCATGTACGGCGCACCCGTGTGAGCGAGGGCTATGAACGCCCAGCTCAGGGCTGTTCTGTGGAGACCCCAGAGAGTCATGGCGGTCAGAGCCATTCGCCGGTACCGCACGGTATCGACCGAGGCAGCATGCCTACTGGCCGGGACACCCCCGTGGGACCTAGAGGCGGAGATGCTCTCCGACCTCTACCGGCGGGTGACCTCACTGCGCGACGAAGGTGGCTCCCCATCGCTGAGCGAGATAGCCACCTGGCGCGAGGACGCCCGCCGAGACGTCATCGCCCGTTGGGCTACGAGGCTGGAGAGGCCTAGACACGGTGTCGTCACCGTCGAGGCTCTCCGGCCCGTACTGATGGAGTGGATGGAGCGGCGGCACGGAGTCCTCTCCTTTCAACTGGTGCAGGTGTTGTCGGGGCACGGATGCTTCGGCTTGTACCTGCACACGGTCGCGTATAGGGAGTGGACTTCGTTCTGCCACCATTGCAGCAGTGACGAGGACACGGCGCAACACACGCTGGAGGTGTGTCCGGGCTTTGACCGGCATCGCCGTGACCTCGTCGCTGTTATCGGTGCCAACCTGACGCTGCCGGCTGTCGCGAGGGCGATGGTCGACAGCGTCAGGAACTGGGACGCGGTCGCCGCCTTCTGCGAGGCTGTCATCTCGCAGAAGGAGGCGGCGGAACGAGTCCGGGAGGATTCCCGCGACCCGGGCCGCTGTCAGCGGCCGGGGCGGCGCGGGCGCGAATACCTGCGCCTGATGCCGCCCTAACCGAGGCCTCGGGTGATCGGACCGGGGAATTGTCCGGTCACCCGACGTGAGGCCACCGCGTGAGGGCGACGCCCCGACGGCGAAATCTGTCGGGGCGTCGACGAGAGGAACCCGCGAGGGTAAACCGCCGGGCGGGCCACCGAAGTTAAAATCGAGTACCGGTGGTCCGCTCGTACTGCGAAGAGAGAAGGTTTTACGGTGGGTCTATGGGGTCACGCGCCGCCTTTTCTGTCACCCTGGACCGATTCGGCGGGGCGAGACGCATCCATAGCCCACCAATAAAAAAAAATTAAAAAATGGTAAAATAGAGAGTAGTGAATTATATTCTTACTTCGTGCACATTACTCATCATTCTCCTACTCTTATCCCAATTACTTGGGGTCGATACAATATGTATTCTTCTTTCATACATATTGTTAAAGTTATTGGCAATAGTTTTATGACCGGCCGCCTGCCAGACGTCAACCCTCCTTGGGCATGTAATTGTTGACCAAACGGCATCAGATGGAATTGACCCAGGTCATTATGCCTTATTATCGTCAATCTTAGTCGTCTTTTACGACATCCACAAGCAAAGTAAGGGTTGGTAGTATTCAAAGCTGCTACCACACAGCAAATCCGTCCACATACCTATCATAGTTTAATAATAACTTATAATAATATAATTATATATTATAAATGTATACAGACATGGTATAAACATTGATTTTATCTAACATTGTTAATGTTTAAAGATCATTTTAAAATGTTTGGAGATTACAGTTAAGATATGATTTTAACTGCATTTTCTAACGCGTGCGTGTAATCGTTAACTGATGATGGATTTGACTAATAAGTAAAATTGGTCAGACCGTGTCGTAAACACATATTGACAACACGGTCTGACCACTTTACTTTAGAAGGGAATTTTTAAAAAATAAAATTGAAACATTTATATATTTTCTTTTTTAATATAATTAAATTTTAACTTATTTTTTAATGGTAATTATATATTTATATTTTTTTTATTGTATTTTTTTAAATTTTTGTATTATTTATTAACTTTTCTGTGCGGTAAGTAAGAATTTATTTCACCATCTCCTATCTTACTAATATATACGTAATCGTAAGAGCCGACTAACGGATATAAAAACGCGTGTAGGTATGTAACATCTATGCAAGAGAAGGAAAACTCGAAATAAAACCCTACACCAATCCGTCTGACCAGCGTGGTATAGTAAGTCAATAGATCAATTTCCCTCCCATAGTGGAGGTGGTTGGAGCCCAACAGTGGGACATATATGAGCTGAAATAATGATAATGAATGATTAAACTTTTATTACATTATTATTAACTTTTATATTACTTTTATTTTATATTTTATTTTAATTATTAATCAATCACTTTTGTATAGCATACCTGTATTATGTTTATTATTAATTTATTTACACATAATTATATATGCAAGAAAAACATATATCCTCACTCTTTCCCGATACCCATAGCAAGCGAGAATGCCCCCACTCGACATAATGTTTACGCCCTACCATTTTCGATGCACAAAAGATCACATGTACAATATATATACATATTTAAAAAAAAAATCACTTTAAATATATATTTATACTTTTATAGTTTTACGACTTCTTTTACAATATATGTCTGTTACATCCGTTATTCTATAGATTTTCGTATTTGCGGAATCCTAAAATATAGTTCCCTGCATAAGAAGCTTTGTGACTTTGAGCTTCATTATGATGTCATGGAGGACCACGGTCTTTTTAGTAGTAAGTCATCGCTACTGACATATGTTTGTCATAAGCCGGTTTTTTTAAGATGATACAACGATGATATATACAAAGTAGCTAATTAACTGACTCATCAACGCAGATTTAAAACTACTGAAACTACGACATATAACATTTTGATAATAATCTATTTTTTTTGTGACGCGGAGAGCAGGGCAAGGAAAATCTCGATTACGAGCGAAAAATTATTGTCACAAGTGGGATTCGAACCCACACCTATTGGAAATCCGTTCCAATCTTGCTGCCACTTACACCACCGTAAACTATTGTAGGACATTCAATTCTTACATCGTATTATATTTTCGTCTTTAAGGAGACGTGTGTCATCTACCCGACAATGGGTTCGAATCCCACTTGTAATAATCATTTTTCGCTCGTAATCAGGTTTTTATAAATAATCAATCATATTAAATGCTAAATTTCAGTAATTTGAAAGGAAAGGATATTTTGAAATTCAATCCTATAGAAGGTGAAGTAAATGGTTTTGTAATGTAGAGACTCATTAGCAAGGAATATTTTGCAAAATTAGCTCCTCAGAGGATATATTCCTGCTTAAGAGTGTAAAATAGGAGCTGATTTATGTTTTGCTATATTTTATGCTACAATAAATATAATGAATTTCATATTTAACAGGAACTTCATTCATGATTTCAACAAGCCGTTCTTTGGCTCGTAGGAAAAAGCAAATATATTAAAATTTTAAATTTGTTTATACATACATACATACATATCATCACGCCATATCCCTTGCAGGGTAGGCAGAGAGAACAGAGTGCCAGAGAACTCTATCTCTGCATACTTCACTCGCTTCCTCAACATTCATAATTCTCTTCATACACGCTCGCCGGTTTCGGAGACTCTTGACTCCACCTTCCTTTAGTACATGACCGATCTGGTCTAGGTAGGTTAGTCTCGGTCTCCCTCGGTACCTACATCCTTCCACTTTCGCATTGTATATCTTCTTAACCAGACGTTCGTTCGGCATTCTTTCCACATGTCCGAACCATCGGAGCATGCCCTTGCGCATCTTTACACCAATACTCTCTTTCATACCTTCTCGCTCTCTTACGTCGTCGTTACGAATGCGGTCGGTCAGCCTAACTCCACAGATTTTCCGCAGA
Organism: Lymantria monacha; assembly: GCA_905163515.2. Classification (NCBI taxonomy): domain Eukaryota; kingdom Metazoa; phylum Arthropoda; class Insecta; order Lepidoptera; family Erebidae; genus Lymantria; species Lymantria monacha. The sequence continues at coordinate 852,550 of LR991103.1, forward strand.
GATCGCATTTCGACCGCATTAATTTTACTTTCATACTCTTTTCTGCATACCCAACTCTCGCTTCCATACAGTAATGTTGGGACAAGCACTGCGTTATGTATTGCTACACGTGCCTTCTGGCTGAGGTGGTGGCTGCCGAGAAGTTGCCCCAACGCTCTGTTCACCCTATTTCCCGCATTCACTCTTCGCTCTATATCAGTGGTGTACCTTCCATCTCGGCTAAATCCACATCCAAGATATACAAATTCATCCACTTGCTCTAGTATATCATTACCTATCGTTACTCTTACATCTGTTCTGGCCTCGTCTCTTTCAAAGACCATTATTTTGGTTTTGCTCACATTCACAAAAAAAAATTTGTTTATTATTGAAAATTATCATCCATCTATTCATACATCAGCTTTTAAGCTTCTACTGTTCGACGTAGGCCCCTCTTGAGGGATGAATAATGCCATAATCGCCTCGCTGGGCAGGCATATTGGCTATCGCAGTAGGTGCTATTCGTTTCCCAGGAAATATTGTATTCTTATCTAGTCGTTACACGATAACAATCATCAGTATCTCACTCTTATCCCAATTACTTATCGTCGATGCAATTTCTTCCATCGTTAATATTGCAAAGATTTTAGCAATAGTTTTATAAATGGCCTGCCCGATGTCAACTCTTCTTGGGAATATAATTATTGACCAAATTTATTTTTATTGCTTATGGTGGCAAACGAACAAGTAGATTAATTAAAACCAGATTACGAGCGAAAAATTATTGTCACAAGTGGGATTCGAACCCACACTTATTGGAAATCCGTTCCAATCTTGCTGCCACTTACACCACCGTGAGCTATTGTAGGACATTCAATTCTTGCATCGTATTATATTTTCGTCTTTAAGGAGACGTGTGCCATCTACCCGTATCTGCATATTATCTACTGGTAAGTGTTACTGCCGCCCATGGAATTTTTCAATACCAGGGGCCTAAGGGGCTAAGCCACTGCCTATGAAAACCCACCCAGAAATTTTGACGTAACTATAACTTTCAGTTCGTATATCATCGTACCCACATATAATAATATATCATTCGCATTTCCCGCCAAATTTATTTGATATGTTATTAGTTTATCGAGAGTAAATCCCACGCATACATCTGTATGATTATTAACTTACCCAACTTTGATCCATCAGTGAATGAATTTTATAGCCAGAGTATACTTTTTATATCTAGACATTACTATTGGTTTGTTTTTTCATTTAATTTTAAACGTTTCAGTGAGTTTTAAATCGACGTTTTGTAATCGAGTTCTGAATCTGCAATATGACTGCACAGATAGCTTAGCGGCAAATTTTTGCTCTAAGCCCGGGAATAATTTGTGGGCATTTATTATTATATGTTTGTAAAGTCTCCCGCAGTACAAGGATAATATCCTTAGTGCAGGTTGTATTAAAAAAACATACAAATCTTCTGCTTGGATGGAATTTTAGCCATTCTATAAAAATATCTAAAGTTAGAATTTTATATCATAACATTTATTAGAATTTATTACAATTGCTGGAATTAAACGATAATAGGTGGTATTTCATTATTATTCCAAAAAATGGAGGAAACAAGAGCGACGCACAACGTTCCCCCGATTAACCAATATACCACATATCTCAAGAAAGAAAGGAATAGTGGATAAGATTATGCACAAGGCTATAAGGAAGTCTTCTTACTCCTAAGTGATGAGCAACCTGCACATCAACTAGTAATTTTACGCAGATCATCGAACATCAGGACGATTCAGTTTGGCGCATTTAAAACCGAACCGTTCACAGAATATCCATTAACCATGGGAAAGAGGCTCCTTCTTTCCTACATTTTTTTAAATTGAGTATTTATTACGTATACATGTAATTTTAACAAAACGACGATATATTTGTATAATTTGACTGCATAAATGGCGCAGTGGTTAAGATACTGGCCTTCCATTCCAGTGTAGTACTTTGTGCGAACCACAAAATGTTGTTTTAAGTCTGGATGTAAATTGTCTGCGTTAATTGCATATTTGTAAAGTCATACAAGGATTATTTCCTTAGTATCTTAAAAACAAAAAATACTTTCATAAAAAATCATAAATGCTAGAGAAATCAACAGATTTTTTAATAGAAACATCAATTTTGAGTTATTTAATCACCTCCGAAATTACTTATTAGATATTAATATTTATCTAGTATTAGAGGAGATAATTAAACCCAGAAAAATAGTAATAATATATATCAGTAATCCACGATCGCGTAAATAAACCTACAACTACAAATTCTGTTTCACAAAATTGTAGCAAATGGCCTCTTTATACAACGTAGACATCGACTAAGAAGGGATTCGGTTGAAATAACTTTTCCCGCGTCGAAATCACGACATCAATTCTCGACGCGAACTCACTTTGTTACTTTTAGTGTTCCCTTAGTAATGGTTATTTGTCTTCATTCAATGCCAATCTACGTGGGTGTGAAGCCGTTATCTTAAACTAGTTGTGATTATTCATAGATTATGGTATCGCTTGAGATTTTGATGCAACCTGTTGTTATGTCCACACTATATCCACATGTTCTTTACATAATTTTAAATAGCACCGTTATTTACAAAATATTCCCCGTGATTTTCTTATATTTAATGTTGATTGTTTTATTATATTTTATTTTATCCTATATTTAAAAAAAGCTTTAGCCTTTCTTGTTTTTTTTATGACGTATGACGAAGAAAGATGAAAGGCAAGAACTAGGAGGGATATCAAATGATTGTGGGTAGACGTAAGAATCTGGGGAACTCCAAAAAGAGATGAAAAGTTTGTGTGAATAAGGATATGGGTATGAAAACAGTGAATGCAATTATGACGGCTGATAGAACTCTATAGAAGTAAGGACATGATGTGTTAATCCCACTTAGTATGACAGGAGGTTAGGCCAGCAATTGTAACGTTTATGAGAAATTTAAAAATTGGTTGAACTCACTAGATGGACTAACGATATCTTAAAAATAGCAGGGACCCATTGGACGCAGGTAGCACAGGACTGTTTTGAGTAGCATTCTCGTCGGTAGTACTACCAAAATTACTACTACAAAAAACATTAACTGAATAAAAAAACCTTAACAAATTATATTACTCCATAAAATTTGGTCTCGTTCGCTTCTTATTCTGATTATGTTGTCTACAATACATATATATCTTATTATGTATAATGGAATATCTGTGTTCCATTAGATAATATTATAGCCATATAAAGCAACAAATAACATACTATCAAGTATTAAGAATCGCCGTAACCCTAGTGTCACGTGTGGGTTGTTTAAAACAAATTCATTGGGCAATCATCTAAGAGGAACAGCCGCCCACGCAACATTTGAAATTGGTTTTGTAAGAACCTGCTGCGGAAGACTTAACTAGCTACGAGTGGTGTACTTGACATTGAAAGCTTGTTCGGTTTATGTAGGTGAAACAAAAAAAAATAACAAATTCTATTTTAGTTTAGTTTTTTTTTTATTATCCTGATATTTCTTGTTTGTAAGTTATCGACACCTACTTTTGTACGCTATTCTTTTATTTTGTGGCCAGACTATGAATTAGATATATTTATTATTTAGCGGCTACGAATGCTACCAACCCTTACTCTCGAAAACTCGACTAAGAGTCTTATAATGACCTGGGCAAACTACATCTGATCATCATTCCCAAGGAGAGTTGACGTCTGCCAGGCGGCCGGTCATAAAACTATTGCCAATAACTTTTACAATATGTATAATACAATGAAAGAAAAGTACATATTGTATTGACCCCAAGCAATTGGGATAAGAGTAGGAGAATGATGAATGATAACTATGATATAGATACATTCAGCTGTGTGGTAGCGGCTACGAATACTACCAACCCTTTCGTTGCTCGTAGATGTCGTAAAAGACGACTAAGCCTTATATCGATCTGGGCTAATACCACCTGATGCCGTTTGATCAACAGTTACATTCCCAAGGAGGGTTGACGTCAAGCAGGCGGCTGGTCATAAAACTATTGCCAATAACTATTACAATATGTAGGAAGAGGAGTGCATATTGCGTCGACCACAAGTATTTGGGATAAAATCAGACGAATGATAAATGACTAGGTTTTGGACGCATTCCGTACATTCGGTCCCTGGTGATGAAAGAGCGGTACGTCGACTGTTGTTAATAATTCCTTGATCTCGGTGGTCAGTCCCATACCATATACCATACATTAAGTCCCTTTTAAGTTAGGATCCCAGCTCTCTTGCTCGCCGAACAAAGAGCAACAACACATTGCCACTACTTAAAAGTCGATTTCCTGCGACAGCGTGGTACTACCCCGAGCGGGCCCTCCTACGGTTGTAGACAAACACCTATCAACAGTGTGCTTCTATCACTATTTTACAATTAAAGTTGTTTTTTAATATATATTGTGTCACGACCTCTCACTTTCACGTGGAGATTATATAAACCTTGGAACATATCACTAAGAGAATGAGAAGTTACATTTTACTGTGATAACACAGAAAAACTACCACCAGCCCGTCAGCGGAACCCGGCAATTATGATGCTATTCATCATTAGTATGGTCTATCCAACAATGGAATTGACGATGTGAAGTAACGATGCGCTGTCTGAATGATCGGATGGTACATCAGTAAATCAATTTTAGTGGAGCGATAGATGTGCTACAGTGTACTGGGAATTTCGGCAGAATATGAAACATATAATTATTTTCATCTATAATATTGAAGAAGAAGAAAAAATATTTATTTAACGATAGAAGCTTGGAAACACACATGGTAAAACGAAGGACATAAATTGAAAATAAAAGAACTATAAGAGTAAATTCAATTCATTCATTAATTCAAACATTTAGACAGGCATAGAAAAGATAATATACAAAGAAGTTAAATAAAAGAAATGAAGTGGATTAATATATAATATAAAAAAAAATCATGTGCCTCCCGACTGTTCTAAAAGGGGTGAGACACTTTTAGAAGCTTTAGCTTTTGCTAAACAGAATGCTGGGGTTTTTTCCAGCTTAACCCTGTTATGACCCATGGATTGAATAAAACTAGAGATTTACCTAAAGTAAATTAAAAAGTTAGTCTTTATCATGATCAGAATAGCAATAAAAGATTTATCTAATACGAGTTCGAATGTTAATTTTCATTACAATTTCATGTCATATTTTCAAAATATTTTAACATTGTTTTTAAATATTTTTCATAAAATATATTTTTTTATTTAATATAATAGTCTGAAACATTTCAAAAATGAATATTACTGAGTTCTATATAACACTTTCATATTCCTGTTGTAATTCCAACGCTTTCATTTTCTATTATTATACTCTTAGCTATATCAATAGTAACCAATCAATTACAATCAAATTCTCTAATCTATTTCTACAGATAATTTAAATTAAAAGATTAGATATTTTTTTTTGTTTTGCAATTTTGTACATTATTAGTTTGTTACGTAACGAGCCTGGTCGCTTTCTTCTGTAGGTACTCAAATGTTCCGTATCTCCGAATAAGGTTGTCAAATTATCAACGCTTTCAAATATTCGCCATGGCTGACAGATTTAATCGTGATTTGTTGTTTCGATTTGTTTTCTTTTGAATGAAATTTGTCGGTGAGTTACTGGTAGCCATGAATGTTGTCACTAATGTTAAAGTATCGATATCATTGGTCAGTTGAATGACGATGGGATAGATAGGATGTAGTGATAGGTCATATGGCCTCACGACCCCCTCTCGTTGCTCTGAATGGATCGGATTTTTTCAGACCATAGCCTGCAACAACAAAAAAGCATGTGTGTTGAAAATAGTTTTGACTTGATCACCCCCAGCAGCTATGTCTACTCATTGACTTCAACGTGCACAAGGATTAAAGCCATTATCTTACACTTGGCAGTCGAGTTTGCAAGCGTAGTGTTATAAGATTATCAGGTATTGTACTCATTCTCCTAATGATTATCACGGTTCCCGTAGAATAATAAGAGGACTCTATAGTTTATATAGTTGAATTTAGTACTCTTATATAACACCCTTAGACAAAGATAAAGGTGGTGCATTGTACTTTTTGTCATCACAAGTAAAAAAGATCTTTTCTTTCAAAACATTAAATATTCTAATGTTCCTTTTTTTTTAATACAAGCCCCCGCACTAAGGAATATATTCTGGCATCGCGGGGGACTTTACAAACATAAAATTAACGAACACAAATTACATCCAAAGCCGGAACAATTATTTACGTATCGCACAATGAATAGTACTGCATGGAAATCGAACCCATGACATTCAATGTGAGAAGTGTATACTTAAATACAGACAACACTATTGTGTTGGCTATTGCCATAACATTGAAGCTTTAACACGTAATGAAAAGTAAAAGTTGGCTCTAATTCGGTCAAGCGCAGTGAACCTGTATACACCCACTCGACGTATCTTCAAACATGCTTGGAATATTTTGATTAAGCATTTTTTTAAGTACTTTATTAGTTCGTGGGCGGACTGTATATATTAAATTCCATTCATCAGCCTATTTACATCTAATTTTGGGCATAGCCCCCCTCATGACGATGGCATAATCGCCAAGTTTCCACCTAACTTTAAAAATCAAATAGCGCGCTGTATATTGAAACTCAAGTGCCTACTAAGTCTTACAGATTAAAAACGCATTAATTTTAAACTCCAGTCCAACTATAGGTAACCCAACACTCCCGATGCGCGGTCCCCTTCAAGTGAATACTTCAAGCGGCTCGTATCGTCACCTATCGGCTATCGGCAGTGACTCCATCGATTGCACTTGACACTGTTCCGCATGAAAGCCTCCACACTACGTTTTGTTAGTACCACGCGGTCGCTCAGTAAACATAATTTCCATGTGAAATATTCATGACTGATATATTCGAGATATTTACACAGTGTTAATACGTTTAGATGTTCTATGTGAAATATTCATGACTAAGATATTCGTGATATTATCGCCATTTACTTGATCGTATTATGTATTTGTGTATTGAAATATTCATGACTAAAATATATGGAATATTTATGAATTGCTGTTATTAATTTTCTATGTGTATACGAAATATTCATAACTAAGATATTCGGGATATTGATACAATGCTACAGTTTTAAATATTTTTTAATAGCGTATTATAACTAAAGAATGTTTGAGAAACCTTATTACTAATCTTCTGGTAACCATCTGTTCCTCCATTCCATATTTTTGTACCTCAATATATAGGTTATGGATAGTTGATTTTTTCTAACCAAAATCTTAAAAGACATTCTCTTATTTCCATATTTAACTATCATTTTATTTCAAAATACTTAACTGTATATTACTTTTGTTTCAGGTACGTCCTTCTCAGACAGTTTTACACAATCACGCAATTGAATTTGTAAGTGTTTATAATTATTTCAAGATTTATGTGTGTTTTGTAATTATGTGAAACCTTTGCGTTAGTCTCTTTTGTAATATGACATTTCGTCTGCGTTACTGCGTTAATATATTGTTTGTGGTTATAAATATGGAACGAGTCGAATGTGTACTTTGAATTATATATTAATGAGTTTATAATGTTTCAAAATGAGCGCAATTCTTTGATTCATATCGCAATGATCAACAATTAGCGGGCGGTAAGTACTTAGAGGAAATATATTTAGTTCTGTGTGAGGAAGTATAAGACATTTTAATTAATAGAGTAACAAATTACCATGAAATCGTCTCGGACTCCAAACCGCAACGTACACTTTTCATTTTTGTAGAATATTAAATCTTAAGCTGTTATTTAACAACTATTTTATTGTAAAAGAATATCGTCTCCAAACGTACACGTGTTGTATAGTTTTTTTTATTTCTTATGGTAGCCAACGAGCAAGCAGCACACCTGATGGCAAGTGTCCCTGCCGTTCATGAAGCTTGGCAATACCAAAAGTATAGCTAGGCCACTGCCTACCAATACAAACCCAAAACCCACCCAGTTGAGCTTCCGGCTCTCTCGATCACCGAACGAAGCGCAATAGCACATTGCCATTACTCAGACGTCGATCTTCTGCTCAGTGTGGTAGTACCCCGGACGGACCAGCCCGTGGCTGTAGACAGAAAACTGTCAACAGCGTCGTTCTACCACTAGGATAGATGATGATGTATATTATATCCCCAACAACTTTACAACACCCATAAGTAATATAGAGCGTAGCGTATTATATTCGTACTCCATCACCACACGGAGAACTAGTAGGCTCTGATATTTCTAAAGAAGCTTAATTTAATTTTTTGCTCAAAGAGATTTTGATGTTAAATACAAGAATCTATTTTTGTTTATTGAATTTAATTCATAACTTCTTCAGTATAGTGATAGATCGGTAGGTTATTCATTTTTTTAGATCTTTATCGAATGAAATGCGTACATATATGTAGTGTTACGCTTATCCTAGCTGTATATCCTTTTCACTAGATGATTAGTTTATTTTGCTGTCTCCATGTCTCTCTTTTTACATTGGAAGCAAGTGGATTACAACTCCTCCTATTTTTTTTAATTAATTTTGCTAAGAATCTTAAGATAATTAAAAGCATTGCCTTGAACTACATAAGGACCAAACATCGACGTCATTTATTTAGACCATTTTAAATCCTGGCTGACAACAGTTAAAATAATGGAAATATATGGTGAGAGTAGTCTTAAAAAATATCATATGTGTAAATTATCGATATCTCTCCAATAATATTTAATTCCACGTAACATGAGGAAAAAATACCCCATTTATTAAACAACTGAATTTCAAACTTGGAGCTTCACATAAAAAAAAATCCATAATATATGCAATCATATTGTTTTGTCTGCCCTAAACTTCTTTCCTGGCACTTAAATAATGTAGCAGATTAAATTCGTCATTAGTACAACGAAGCAGTCATTATGATAAATCAAATTGCTCATTAAAATATTGACATGTTATAAAACTATCACAGTCTAAAATCTTAATAGTCATCGGTATGCCCCAAGGTAGTTCTCTGGCACCGCTTTGTACAAGTCAAGCAACGTTAGGCCTAATTCGAGGTTACACCGCATACCGGTGGCCAAAACCGTGACCTTTTGTGTCAAGGCTCTATATATCATAGAGGTCTGGTTTAATTGAACCCTACATTTTACGTATAAATTGTGTACCATTATATGAACCACGAACTGTAATGATTTATTCTCTTTTTTTTCAGTATCCTATCTGTAATTATAGAGAGATATAGCTTTATTTTAAATATTTTAAAACGGAATTACCTATATCTTTGCATTGAATAGTTCTATTTTAAATATAAAATACTCGCGTAAACATGAGAAATCACAAAATTGTGTCTCTGAAAACACATATTTTATTACACTAAATAAAGACTTAATTAACATTCGTAAAATAAGATGACCTTATGTTTCACCATCTTCATCATTCCAATACTAGGCTCGAATCTCCTCTATAATGGGAAATTGATTAATAAATTAGGAATATTATAACACGCTGATCAGACCGATTAGTGTAAGGTTTTATTTATTTCTAGATTTCCTTCTCTTCAAAAACAAAATCTTTTACCTATTTATTATTATCAAGAGCATGCTATCCACTTTCATAATATTGACACAGTTTATAGACATAGGCCAGTAATAAGCGACATTGGCAAATGATTGGACTTTCTTAGTTAGTGTTACAAGTTTTCTAGGAGACAAGTGCTATTGCCTAATTCTCCTGGTAATCCGTCAGCTACTTTGTGTCAATAACTATCTAATGGTAAGTGGCTGGGAGATTTTGTCTTTTTAATCTCTCTCGTAATTAGTATTAAGCTTATTATTATTGACCCAAAACAGTTTAATATACTGTGTTACTACTAATATGTTCTTGATAAGAAGCCTAAATTTTTTTGCATTTCACTACGAATGCGGAGATAGTTCGCGTAGCCGGGTTGGTGATCACAATAATATATTATATTTCCCAATAGAGAGAGCTGATGCCCACTTTCCTGGTGAGACCCTCAGCCTGTTTTCACGACTCTCATGGCCAAAGAGTATTGACAAAAATCACGACACGAACCCAACACGAAGAATGAATAAATTAAACTTTCAACCTCGATTTATTTGATTAAAAATTCAATTGCCTCTTTATAAGACACAATACATTCATCTCGATTTATATACTTAGAAAATATTCTGCGTAATTAATGCTAAATCAATACGAGCTGACATTCCTTACCGTGTAGTGCCCTCAGATTCAAGTCTTGATTTTCCAGAATGGACGTGAGATGGATTTGTATGCACATTTTAAAGGATTCACAGGAACTGTTCGTCAAAAGTAATATAATGAGTATGTCGACAGATTATATTTTTTAAACTGTTGTATTTTTTTTAAGCAACATCCTCTGCTAAGGAATATTTTTTATATCGTAATGGAAACTTATAAACGGACACAAATCTTACCATGATTTAAAACAAAATATGAATGACCTTACAGGAAAACCTTAACTATTTTTTTTTTTTTGGGGGGTGGGCTACGGTCGGCGCACTCCTCGCACCACTCCATCCGGGGTGACAGAGGGGCGTAAGCGCGCACACCCGTAACCCACCCGAGACGTCGCCTTCGTCGTTGGGCCGACCACCGGAGCAAAGTGACTTGACGTCAGTGGTCAGCCCGACGGAATACCCCTGAGGAGTACCCTCTCCTCGACCGACATCCCCCCCTCGGGTAGGATGTCGGTCTTTCCTCACGCGGTCGGCCTCTCGGCGGGTGACGGACTAATTCCCCGATCCAGTCACCCGCGGCCTTGGCTAGGGCGGCATCAGGCGCAGGTAATCGCGCACGCGCTCCGCTGCCTCCTTCCGCGAGACTACTGCCTCGCAGAAGGTTGCGACCGCGTCCCAGTTCCTGACGCTGTCGAGCATCGCCCTGGCGATGGTCGGCAGCGTCAGGTCGGCACCGATGATTGCGACGAGTTCACGACGCTGCTCTGCCCAAGCGGCACAAACCTCGAGCGTATGCTGCGCCGTGTCTTCGTCGCAATCGCAGTGGTGGCAGGACGGTGTACTCTCCCTCCTGACGACCTTGTGCAGGTATTTGGCGAAGCATCCATGCCCCGTCAAGACCTGCACCAGTCGGAAGGAGAGCACCCCGTGCCGCCGTTCCAACCACTGCATCAGCACCGGCCGGAAGGCCTCTACGGTCCGCACACCGAACCGAGGCCTCTCCAGCCGGACTGCCCAACGGGCAATGACATCTAGGCGGGCGTCAACGCGCCAGGCGGTGAGTTCCCTCAAAGATACCACACCGCCCTCCGCGCGCACCTCCGACACCCGCCGATACAAATCGGCGAGCATTTCCGCCTCCAGGTCCCACGGGGGACTCCCGGCCAACAGGCACGCTGCCTCCGTCGCCACCGTGCGGTAGCCGCGTACAGCCCTGACCGCCATGGCCATCTGTGGTCGCCACAGAAGAGCCCTGAGTCGGACGGTCAGGGACCCCGCCCACACCGGTGCGCCGTACAGGGCCATCGACCGGACGACCCCCGTGTACAGCTGTCGGCACGTAGCGCTCGGTCCGCCCACATTCGGCATTAGCCATGAAAGGGCGGACGCCGCGCCGACGAGCCGCGGAGCGAGCCTGCGGAAATGCTCCCGAAACCACCAATGCCCGTCGAGCACCAGGCCCAAATACCTCATATGGGCCCGGATGCTGATGTCAACCGAATTGACGGTGATCGAAACGCCGATGGGAGGGCCCATGCGGGGCCCATGGAATAAGAGGGCCTCCGTCTTGTCCAGGGCCACCCTCAACCCCAGCGCCTCGATCCGCCTGACGATCTCTTCGGTGCCGAGAGTCGCCAGGCCTGCCGCCTCCTCCAGCGTCCCACCGCGGGCTGTGACGAGCGTGTCGTCGGCGTAACAGATCAAGCCCAGCCCGGGTGGGAGGCTCCCTCTCAACGCCCAGTCGTAGCCGATGTTCCACAGGGTGGGTCCAAGGATCGACCCCTGTGGGACACCGCACGTCATGGGCGTTCGCACAACGTCCCCTACTCGGTTGGTGTAGAGGACGCTGCGCCCCTCCAGATAGTCTGCCACTAGCCGCCTCAGGTAAACTGGCACTCCGTGGTATCGGAGCGCCTCCCTGATGCAGCTAAATGGCAGACTATTGAATGCGTTGGCGATGTTCAGGGACACCACCAACAGCACTCCTCCGCCGGCGACGGCCTCAGTCGCCACGGCCCTCAGGCGCAGCAGAGCCGCGATCGTCGAACGACCCCTCCTGAACCCAAATTGGGCGTCCGACATATCGGGCCCCGTGCCAACGAGGTGCCGCTCGATGCGGGCAGCCAGCACCCTCTCCAATAGCTTGCCCGCATCGTCGAGCAGCACGATAGGCCTGTAGGCCGAGGCCAACTCTGGAGACCGTCCCGACTTCGCCCGGACGCTAAACACGCGTCGAACAGCCCCCTGAGGCGGGGACACAGGTGGTCGAGGACCAGGGCCAGCACGCGGTTGGGAACACCGTCGGGCCCGGGGGCAGTGGATTTTCCGCGCATGCGCGCCACCGCCACCCCCATCTCGGTTGAAACCTTAACTATGCCAAGATTCAGAAGCTAAAGTTGATGAAGATAAAGATGAAGGATACAGATTAACAACTAACATCACCAGTGATCTGAATTTTTATATGACTTTTTGACAACAATTGATTGTAAAATTATTACATACGTCATTTGACCTGTCACGTTATAGTAGAGCGTTGGCTACTCTATTAAAGTTCTACCTCGTACTAATTTTTCTCCATATACGAGTACAAGTACATACAAACATACCATCACTCCATGTCCCTTGCAGGGTAAGCAGAGAGAACAGAGTGCCTGAGAACTCTATCCTTGCATACTTCACTCGCTTCCTCAACATTCATAATTCTCTTCATACACGCTCGCCGGTTTCGGAGACTCTTGACTCCACCTTCCTTCAGTACATGACCAATCAGGTTAGGTAGGTTAGTCTCGGTCTCCCCCGGTACCTACATCCTTTCACTTTCGCATTGTATATCTTCTTAACCAGACGTTCGTTCGGCATTCTTTCCACATGTCTGAACCATCGGAGCATTTCCTTTCGCATCTTTACACCAATACTCTCTTTCATACCTACTCGCTCTCTTACGTCGTCGTTACGAATGCGATCGATCAGACTAACTCCACAGATTTTTCGTAGAGATCGCATTTCGATGATAAATAGTCTGGCTGACAGAACGCACCCCTGCTTTACACCGATATTGACGTCAAACCAAGGCGATATTCCATCATCCAGCCGCATACAGGCTCTACAGCCCATGTAACTGGACTGCACAGCCTGTAGCAGTTTACCGTTAATACCATACTCCGGTAAAATGTCCCAAAGTTCCTTTCGTACAACCGTGTCAAATGCTCTCTCCAGATCCACAAAACTGCAGAAAACCCTCTGACCCAGAGCCAGATGCTTCTCCACAATGTTGCGCAGAGAGAATACTTGATCCATGCATCTCCTTCCACTCCTGAAACCTCCTTGTGTCTCACACAGTAAACCATCGGACACCATCCTCATTCTCCATTCAATAATTTTACCGTACACTTTTGCTAAACCAAAACGAGTACAAGTAACCTATTGATAATCAACGTTCGCTATCATCATTCAGCCTCTTGCCGTCAATTGCTGGGTATAGATCTCTCTCACAGTTGAGAGCATAGTGCCTTAATCGCTACACCTGGCAGGCGTGCTGGCGGTCGCAGTGAGGTATAGATTTTCCAGGAGCGAGTTGCAGTCAAATCTTCTCGTAAGAGCCTTAGTCAATTCTTACGATGACCTCGGGCAAATAAGGAGTAATGATAAATGCAATCTTCCTTTTGGAACACGGAGATGGATGAATGTACGACACTGTATTTTTGTATTTTAAAATTGTCATTATAAAATCAAAAATAGAATGGCAATTGACTATAATGCGTATACATTCACGTTTAAAATAATACGTTATTACGTAAATAATTAACGTACAATTTAATCGTGTGAAGTTACTCAAACAATACACAATGTAATAAGATAACACAACTTCATCATCGTAATTATAAATACTACACAAACGCTACACGTAGAGTAGTTAAGATGCTGATCTATCGTGCCAAGTATTGCGGGTTCGATTTCTAATGCGAGACTATACTTTGTCATCATCGTCTCAGCTCATACACGTCCCACTCAAAATAGAGAAAGAGCATAGAAATGCTTGAGCCTTCAAAAAAGGAGGAAAATTGGGTTTCATTTCAAGACTTGCTTCTCTTGCGTAGTTCCTACATGCATATTATATTCCTTAGTCATATTTACGACACTCGGAGGCAAAAGAAAAGAGGGTGAACTGGATAATTACTCCGTTACCGCACAGAAAATACTATAATAATTTATTATTTGTAGATCGTACGATCTACAAATTGTTGGGAAAATAGGAATTGTTTTTTTTTTTACTCTTGTCATCCAAAAACATGTAGTTTTATTATTTAAAAAGCTCTAAAATATTATTCGTCATGGCTGTTAAGTCAAAATATATTTACTTGAACCAAGAAGCTCTCTATAAAGCTAATCTACTCAAAGAGACTTTCAACATCCCACCTAATCCCACCTCATTTATAGACGCGTTCTGTACCCAAAAATGTACTTACTCTATGCCCCGTTAGTTACGCAACCGTAGAGCGAGACGGACGGACGAGCCGTTAGTCTGACAGTAGTGATCGTACGAACAACGCGTTGAAACGCATTATAAAATATATTAAAAAGAAAAACACTTTTCTGCACGACGGTACTGCTGTCAAAAAATTAAAAAGTAAATTTCGTTAAAAAAAAAGTTATTTGTGCGTACGAATTTTGAATTTCAAATTTGGAATTGTTTTATGATCAACCAGTGTTTATTTTGCGTTTTGTTTGTGCTTAAGTGTGTTGTTATCTGGGTTTTTATAAATCTGTGTGTTTTGTGATAATCTGTGTTTTCACATGTGTGTTTGTTTTTGTGTGATGGCTGTATAGTGTGTATGTTGCATATCAGAGCGTCATTCATAGATGTGTCAATGGTTGCGCGCGCGCATGGCCATTCAACCGCGTTGTTAGGTACGTACAATACTTTTTTTTATATCATAACGAATCAGCTGATTTTCTGGTATTGTTACACGGAAGATTTAAATTTTATTGCTATATAGATACAGTTTATATAATAAACTATGAGTACTAAGGCTCTTCCAAGTTCAGAGTTACAACAATATAAAATTTCTGTAATATGTATTGATTTTTGACTCCCGATCAAGAATTTTAATTGTAGGAAGAGTTTTAATTGTAGGAAATGCTAATAAATACTGCTTGTCCTTGCAAAAAAATATAAATTACTTTTTATTTTATTCCGAGTGCAAAATATAAATGCCGTTCTGTTCTAGTTTCCGCGTGATGACGGAATAAGGATAAAATTCACTACCACTTCTTTTTCTGTGAGTCCGGGTTGAGAGCCCTCAGCGCTCACCCATCGTACGGGTTAAGCTGTGACAGCCATTTGCGGCTAACAGCTAAAAGACAGAAACAAAAAAAAACTGTGAATATCGTCTTTTATGACTTAGGACTACTCGAAATAAAATCCTTTACAGTGTTAATCAATCATCAATCTCCTATCCATTATTCTAAAAAAAAAGAAAAGCTTCGAATCTGGCATATAATTTGAGCAGGAAAACATAAGCAAATAGAATACCAGACTCCTTGCTTTTTGCAGAAAAAATATGTAATAACATTTTAGACTGAATCATTAACTTCTATTCTATTTATCCAGGTTAAAAAGATATTTAACCTGATACGTAAAATGAGTCCGTTTCAACCTGTTCCACATTAGCATGTTTGTGACTTTAATTAACACGGTAGTATTATTTTTTTATAATAAGACGTATATTTAAGAATAATTCAATTATTAATGATTCAGTCTGTGATGTCATTATATCCAAGGTCGTTATGGCTTATAGTTTTAGAATCATTAGCGTCATGATGGTAATTTGGAAGATGGATAGATCATTTTATAGTGGTTATGTGGATATAATATTTTTCTACTGGAGTTAAGAGATCTGAACAGTGTTGTGTGGTAGCTGCTTCGAATACTACCAACCCTTGCTTTGCTCGTGGATGTCGTAAAATACGACTAAGAGCCTTATAACGACCTGGGCCAAATCCATCTGATGCTGTTTGGTCAACAATTACATTCCCAAGGAGGGTTGACGTCAGGCAGGCGGCCGGTCATAAAACTGTTGCCAATAACTTTTACAATATGTACTATGAAAGATAAGTACATATTGTATTGACCCCAAGTAATTGGGATAAGAGTAAGAGAATGATGGTGAAGTTAAGAATTCTGAACAGTGTTGTGTGAACTATCAGCCAACTATCAAGTTGGTAGTATTCATAGCCACTGGGCTGAATACTACCAACCTTTAATTTGAATCCCTTCGACTGCACAGATAGGTTAGTGGTTAAGATACCACCAAATGTTTAAATATTAAAATATATATTTTTTTAATCTATATAGATTTTCACCTTCGGCGCTAGTATATCAAAAATGATTCACCGAGTCCATTGCGTTTAAGTCGTTGTGTATCACAAATGCTCACGATTTTCATACATTTCTTTAAAGATATTAAAGCTTTGGCCTGGGCAAATCTTTTGGTGTATTTAGGTTTGTGGTACTATAAAATTAATAAAAAAAAACAAAAATATGTATGATTTTAGAAATAATTCGTGACGCCGAAGGTGTTAAAATATTTATTTCTCAAAAGAATAACCGAGAATTGAAAAGGAGGATAACAGAACAGTTCCTGAAACACTGATTTTACGTATAAATAAACAGGTTGTCAATATAAAATAATAAATAATCAATAACGAAAATAAAAAGAGAAGAGAGTCCAGATGGCGTTAGTGGTTAAGATCCCGATCTTCTGTGCCAGTGTCGTGGGTTCGACAATAATTTGTGCGATCCATAGATTGTATTTCTGCGTTATTTATATTTTTGTTGTTACCGCAATGCAAGGATTTTTCCCTTAGTGAAGGGAATCTTTAAAAAAAAAAGAGTGGTGATTTTTTAATTTATTCATGATCACAAGGAAATAATATTCATTGCTAACATGGAGAATAAATCATTGCGCTGATAATTCATTTGTCTGTCTGTACAATACGAGTGATATTAAAAAAAACAAGCCTCTTAAACATAATTAACATAAACAATAAAAAAAAAGTTGATGGTCACTGAGATGTGTATATCATTTTGATAGTTTTTGTTTAACTTAATAGCAAACTGTATTGTTTGAATGGCTAAGACTATAACGTATTATTATACACTAGGTTACTGAGAGACTTAAGGGGTTACATCCACTTGTGAGGACGAAAAAAGTGTTTCTTTGTGATTTTTTTCTGAAGAGGTTTTTCGTTAAATAAATACAGAAAGAAAATGTACATATAACGAATTTAATGTATTTTTAGAATTCCTGATGTATTTACAAAAATATTGGGTTCCGTTGTTCTTGTAGCAGAACTCCTAGAGGACCTCCACAAAAAGGTGTCTTGCGGTGAGGAAGATATCTTTGATCCAAATTATCTGAAATGAAAAAAACTAAAAGATTTATTTTTAGGATAGATGAATATAGGTAATGATCGATGGAATAGTCAAATTGTTCATTTTTGAACAAATTGCGGCTTTCTAAAGAAAAAAAATCGTCTTTTTTCAAGAAAATGTATACTTTAAAGTGGCTTAAAAATTTAAATTAGTGCCGGTCATAAAACTATTGCCAATAACTTCTACAATATGTATGTATGAAAGAAGAGTACATATTGTATCGACCCCAAGTAATAGGGATAAGAGTAGGAGATTGATGTTTTTTACCATTTACTTAGCATTGCAATCCAGAAGCAACTAAGAATTTCCTAAATATCAGATCCAGGCATCAAAACAGAGACATAATCAGTCACATATTTGACCCACTAAATCGAAGTATCTTATTACTAAATTAACAAAAGCCTGTGGCTTGGTTTGCTCGCGTGTTTTCCAGTTCACCGCATAAATACAATGGAGTCCTTACATTACATTGAATTAAACATGCTTCCTCGATGTTTTGTGTGAAACACACCGGCCGTACTCGTTCGGAAACGTATGTTATATAAGGAGAAGTGTTTTTTTTTTATTATTATTTGGTGTTTTTATTTTATTAAGGTTTAAGAATATAATGTACGAAAGAATGGAGACCAATTGTGCACGGTGAATCAATACAACTTATATCTTAAAATGATAGAAATACAGGATAGGATCGATTAGGATTTGGATACAAACCAGCTTTCTTATTCCCATGGGATAAGCAATCTTCAGAACTATTATTATAAAATGGAGGAGAGGAAGGAAAACCCACCACTTTCCCACGGTTAATCAATATACCGTACACCTCAAGAAAGGACGGAATACGGGATGGGATCAAAGTGGAATAGGATATAAGGAAATCTTACTCCTGTGATGAGCACCGCCTCCAGAACTTTTACTTGCAATTTTCCGCAGAACTTCGAATAAAGATTCGACACGTGTTTCGCCTCTAAAAGAGGCATCCTCAGGACGGTTCGGCTTCAAATGAAGCTGAAGGCATTCTGGAGGCGGTGCTTATCATAGGAGTAAGATTTCCTTATATCCTATTCCACCTTGATCCCATCCCGTATTCCTTTCTTTCTTGAGGTGTACGGTATATTGATTAACCGTGGGAAAGGGGTGGGTTTTCCTTCCTCTCCTCCATTTTATAATAATAATGGATTTCTGCCATGTATCGCCTAATTCAATCAATTAAATCTTCAGAACTTTAATTTACAATTTGCCGCAAAATTTCGAATATTGATTTGAAACATTTTTATCCGTGTGGTGACGGAGTAAGAATACAATTCACCACCCACTATCTTACCCGTGGGTGATCGTAAGATGACTAAGGGATATGAAACACATATAACATATATGCAAGAGAAAGAAAACTACCAACACGTCTGACCAGCGTGGTATTAGGTTAATAGCCCTTACATTACGGAGGAGGCGTGAACCCAACAGTGGAACATATATGGGCTTTGATGATGATGATGACATTTTTAGGAGGTCATTCTACTTCAAATGGCGTCAAAATAATATGGATTACATATATCGCTTAATTCAATCAATACAATATATCACACTCTGTGGCGTACCATGAGGGAGGCCTACGTCCAGCAGTGGACGGCGATGAGCTGAAATGATGAATATATCACCGCCTCTTATTTCCTCGTGGTAATTTTTAGCCAAAGGATCATTATATTTTTAAAGCTGTTTGCGATACAAGAATTCATTCTTTGTTAATATTGTGATGTTGTTGTGTTGATATTTTCTTTAAACAAAAGTTTTGCTGCTATTTGTGATGATTTAATAACTCGAGAATATATAGTTAAAAATATTGCTTGACTAGCCGTTGAATTGTTGGCTGAACTAGCGAATAATACCTGATTCATCCGTCTACATCCACTGTTCTTGCTTGAATCTATTAGGTTTATTCAAGTGCAATAATTAGAGATTTGCCACGCTTCACAAATGAGTTATAGATCAGGTTTATCTTTCTGAAAAGGGGTCAATCCACCTAGTGAACAATCAGTTGATGTTTACTACTTCTATGGAAAAATAAGATAGTGGTATATTGTTCTTAACCTTGGGTGACCAGACCGAGGAATAGTCCGGTCACCCGAGGTGAGACCACCGCGTGAGGACGACGGCCCGGCAGCGAAAGCTGTCGGGGTGTCGACTCGAGAGGAACCCGTGAGGGTAAACTGCCGGGCGGTCACCGAAGACAAAGATCGGGTACCGGTGGCCCGCTCGCACGGCGAAGAGAGGTGTTTGCAGGGTGGGTCTATGGGGTAACGCGCCGCCTCTTCCGTCGCCCCGGACCAATTTGGCGAGGCATGACTACAGCATAGTCGACCGCAAAAAAAAATAATGTTGTTCTTAACCTGATGGTTTAAGAAGACACATGAGACGAAATGTAATTAGTTATCATCTCAGCTTATATAAGTTCCACTGTTGGAATCAATCAATCTCCTCCATTAAAGAAAGATAATAGATCTACTATACCACGCGGGTTATACGAGAATTTTATTTCGAGTGTATATTATAGTCCTTAGCCGACTTTTACAATGCCCACGAGCAAAATAAGTTTCGATTTAGTACTAATATTTCATTTAATTAATATGGTATTAATTATTTAAATGACACTGGCTCAAATCGCAAGTCACATGAACTAACAATAAAAAAAATCAAAACACTTTTATATCAGCAAGGTTATATCTCGGCCTTGTTTAATTTCATAAGCCGTTTCTAAATATGGTCACAATTATCGCTGGTTTTTATTTATTACGGTCTTCACCAATCTTCTAGTTGGATATAATTCAATGTTATTACTCGTTATTTGCTAAAAGATTGTAAGAAAAGGGGTCTACGCGTGAATGTGAGCAAAACCAAAATAATAGTCTTTGAAAGAGATGAAGCCAGAACAGATGTAAGAGTAGCAATAGGTAATGATGTACTAGAGCAAGTGGATGAATTTGTATATCTTGGATGTGGATTTAGCCGAGATGGAAGGTACACCACTGATATAGAGCGAATAGTGAATGCGGGAAATAGAGTGAACGTAGCGTTGGGGCAACTTCTCGGTAGCCACCACCTTAGCCAGAAGGCACGTGTAGCAATACATAACGCAGTGCTTGTCCCAACATTACAACATTACTGTATGGAAGCGAGAGTTGGGTATGCAGAAAAGAGTATGAAAGTAAAATTAATGCGGTCGAAATGCGATCTCTACGGAAAATCTGTGGAGTTAGGCTGACCGACCGCATTCGTAACGACGACGTAAGAGAGCGAGTAGGTATGAAAGAGAGTATTGGTGTAAAGATGCAAAAGGGAATGCTCCGATGGTTCGGACATGTGGAAAGAATGCAGAATGAACGTCTGGTTAAGAAGATATACAATGTGAAAGTGGAAGGATGTAGGTACCGGGGGAGACCGAGACTAACCTACCTAGACCAGATCGGTCATGTACTGAAGGAAGGTGGAGTCAAGAGTCTCCGAAACCGGCGAGCGTGTATGAAGACAATTATGAATGTTGAGGAAGCGCGTGAAGTATGCAAGGATAGAGTTCTCTGGCACTCTGTTCTCTCTGCCTACCCTGCAAGGGATATGGCGTGATGATATGTATGTATGTATGTATTTACTAATTCTTACTCCGTGCGGTGATGAAATAAGAATACAATTCACCATCTCCTATTTTGTCCTAAAAGATAAAGTGATATAGTTTTGGACGGGAAATAAAAAGTGTCAAAGGGTGGTTTTGTATTATATTCTATATCTTATATTAAATAATTTTATAAAATGTGATACGTAGGAGGTACTAGTGTGTAGTGAATATAATATAACAGTGCTTTACATACGTTTTTTCTTTTGTCACCAAAATTCCAAGAAGATACCATTAACAGTGTGGCCATGACACTGATGAAGGCGACAATTTGACTTACTGACTGACAATGATTTTAAATGAAGTGTTAATTTATAAACAAAGACGTAACTTAAAGATCTTAGTAACCAAGTCTTTAACTCCAAAAAAAAATCTGTGATATGAATGTAATATCTATGCAAGAGATGGTAAACGCTTAATAAAACTTTATACCAAGCCGGCTGATCAGTGTGTGATAGTAGGTCAATTTCCCTCCTAGTTTGAAGTACGCTCCGGCCCAGCACTGGGACTTATACGTGTTGAGATGATGTAGTTTTATCCGACTGACTGCACAGCTGGCCAGTGGTCTATTTACCTCCGGTACCAAGTATTATTATTAGAAATCAATTTCCGTGTGGTGACGGAGTAAGAATACTATTCACCACCCCATATCTTACCCGTGGGTGATCGTACGAGACGACTAAGGGATATAAAACGCATATAACATCTATGCGAGAGAAGGAAAACTCGAAACAAAATTCTATATCAACACGCCTGATCAGCGCGATATAGTAGGTTAATTTCCCTCCCATTACGGAGGAGGCTGGAGCCCAAACGTGGGACATATATGGGCTGTGATGATGATGATTATTAGGCAAATATTTTGTATGAGCCAGAAATTATTTTTATGAACAAAGACATAATTATTGTCTGTTTTTACATAAAACATCCGTGATCTAAGTTTTTTTTCTTAAGAAGGAGTTATTGTTAGAAAGCTAGAGAAGCAGTCTTTTAAAAAATCATGGTTAAATATCTTATTAACCGTGGGTTTATTCAACACGTGTTATGGATGGAAGCTAAAGTACGTGTTTAGTTAACTTCAAGTGCCGCTTAGCAAATACGTAGATATTGGGAGCCAAATAATATCGCACCGTGTACACGTTGGTAGGTGCTGTTATGTGGCTTACTGGTTAGGTTCGTATCATTCAAAGTAAATATGAACAATCTGTGCTATATGCTGACGGCTGTGAATTCTACCATTTCTTACATTGCTCGTCAATGTCGTAAAAGGCAATTAAAAGTTTCATATAGATCGAAAACAACGTCATTCGATGCAACCTGGTCAATAATTACACCCCCAATAGGGGCTGACGTCAGTCAGGTCGTCGGTCTAAACTACTGCCAAAACTTACACCTTACTACCAAACTAACACCCCCTGCGTAGAATAATTTTTGTCGTCCTTCACCATACATCACCTTAGCTCATATATGTCTCACTGTTGGGCTCGAGCCTCCTCCACAATGGGAGGGAAATTGACCTACTATACCATGCTGATGGCTGCATGACTGGTGGCAGACGTGTTGGTATAGGGTTCGAGATTTCCTTCTTTTGCATAGATGTTATATGCGATTTATATTCATTACTCGTCTCTTACGATCGTCTACGGGTAAGATGGTCCTACAGGTGATGAATTGTATTCTTACTCCATCACCACACGGAAACTTTCACCAAACGATAGTTTGTATTTATAATTAAATTAATATTACGCCTTTTCTAATGTAGTATTGATTAATAAATATCAAATTTACTGACGTTGTGAAACGTATAATTAAGACGTCAGTTCAAAGTTATGTCGTTGGATTAGCTACTAGCGGTCGGCAGTATCAAGCTACCTTTTATAGAGTCAGCATAAAAATCTAACAGCCATTTGAACCTAGCGCCCAATAAAAAAAACGAATGAACGTTGTATGTGTGCACGCACGAACTTCATTGAATGTCACGGTTGTATCCGGCGTTACTATAATTACGTCACCTGTCACTTTGACTGAATGGCTATAATTAATTTGTATATAATAATAGGTTTACGATCGCGTTATGATTGATATAAAAATAAATATAATCAAATAAAACGACTGCCATGTCAAATGGCTACAGTAAATCACACGAAAAATAACGGCAAAAAAATAACGACGTTATAAAAACTAGTTAGAGGCAGTTTTTGTTAGTTGTCTTTTTTTTGTGTTGTTCACGTTGAATGGAATGGCGTTGTGAACTTTTTCAACTTCGTTGACAAAATTTATATATATAAAAAAAAACTTGAATAGATGAATGCACAGATTTCGTAGTTAAATATTTTGGGCCAAATGTTATATAACTTTTTATAAAAAAATTGTATAAAAAATATTTTGAGCGATCAACAAGTAGTTGGACTAAATATAACTAAGTGGATTGGTACTGATGGCATAGTAGTTTAACAACTTGTTTTCTACCCGAGTATAATGGGTACGATTTGTTTTTTTTTTTTGGGTGGGTTACGGTCGGCGCACTCCTCGCATCACTCCGTCCGGGGCGACAGAGGGGCGTAAGCACGCACACCCGTAACCCACCCGTGACGTCACCTTAGTCGTTGGGCCGACCACCGGAGCGGAGTGACTTGACGTCAGTGGTCGGCCCGACGGAATATCCCTGAGGAGTACCCTCTCCTCCACCAACGTCCTCCCCATAACCATAACTTTAAAAGTCTTTATTAAAATTAATTATGTACTTTTTTGGCAAAAATGTTTGAAATATTCTCCATGTGATAATATGTTGAAAATGGATTCTCCGTGTCATGACACATGATAGGCTTTTTTTTGCGGTGGTCTATAGATGCGTCTCGCCCCGCCAAATCGGTCCGGGCTGACGGAAGAGACGGCGCGTGACCCCATAGACCCACCATGCAAACTCCCTTCTTCGCCGTGCGAGCGGGCCACCGGTACCCGACACATGATAGGCTAAAACTAGGTTTTAAATTATATCTATTACCACTCTTTAATTTCCCGTGGGCGTTAAAATCTGTTTGAGGCATCAAAAGGAGTATGAAGTGCAGCATTCTTATGAAAAACTTATAACATTAACTGCAATCATCAACTCGCTAGCCAAGAGTGGGGATATCTGACACCCTAAGGGTTGGGGATAGTCCATAGCCTGTCGAAAAAAGGGCAGTCAGAACTTGTTAGAAGATCATGCACATCTTTTTAGTGGAGGAGTGATCCTGTATGTATTCAATAGTCCATTGTTTTATTGACTTGAGAATAAACCTTGAGCTCTTCACAATATGATAGTAATTTCACACTTCAATGTTAACGTGTTAATTAATTTTCATTGAAATGAACTAAGGTACATCATCGTTCCTCATTTATTGACACCAGTAGAATAGTTTTTATGTAAAACTGCTTTAGATGCAATAAAGGGAGTAATTGACCAGTAATTAACTGACTTTGGAACCGAAAAGTGATAAGACGGGAATAGCGTTCTGTAAGAAATGTCAGTAGCCAAGTGCATACTATTGCGAGACGCTCATGCCGACAAAGAACTTCCACTTCAAACCCGTGTAACGCACTTTAACTTTTTTAAACGTAGCTACTGACTAGGGAACAATCTCTTTTGTCATCAGGAACTCGCTACTCTTTACTAACATAATGCAGTACATCCGTCTATTCAAGTCCACCATGGACATGTCGTTCTCCTTAAATGAGATAATGTCTTATTAGCCACACTCGGCAGTCTTGCGAATCGCGTGATGAATGTTGCCTAAGTGAATTGTTGATGATCCTCTAAACAGTTTTTAAAATTTTAATAGAATTTTAAAACATTATTTTCTTAAACCATCGCACTTAACCCTAGATCACTAACCTTATTTTTCAACGCTTATTACTAACCTTCGTCGTTTCGACTACGCTGTCAAAAAAGTAGGTTTATAAGGTTTTATTTAATAAAATATTTATTTATTTTACATTATTTTTTTATTATAATCATTTATTAAGCAAAATATAACATTTTTATTTATTTAAATATCATATTTATTACTTAATCAGCCTTTGCATTGAGACCATATTTTTCGCTCCAAATAAAGATATTTGTTTTTTTAAGTGCTTACCTATTAAAAACTAGAACACAGTACTTTGAAAAAAACTCAAATAATCAAAATTAACGTATAGAATCAACGAAAAAAATAACATTTTGGTAAAAAAACTACGAACTAAGACATTTGTGACACACATCAAGTTTGTGTTCGCCACACAATGATTTATTGCACTTGTAGCAACTAGATTTCGTCATTCTTCGTTTTGCTGACGGGCATATGGTACAAACATTTCTTTTTTTTTGCGATAGAATGACCTGCAGCTTCTCTTTCTTCAGTCCTTGGCTTTAGCGATGACCATTTGTGCTTATCTTTGCCGCGAAGTATGTTACGCGATGGTATAATAATCAATTCGTTACGCTCCTATGCCGAAGTGCCAGGTCTGATCTTCAATTGATGGAGATGCATGCAGAATCGAATCTAAAATAAAAAAAATAATATACATCACCTTTTTGCTGTAAAAACTAAAAAATAAACTTAAAATATTACAAAATATAGAGAAACACAATAGTACAAAATATAACGTTAACACTAACCTTCGTCGATGCGACGAGCCATGGTCGCTGGTCCGGCGCTCACAGGCCTCCTGCACAAGAAACACTACCGTCTGCCGAGGGGGCAAGGGGTCAATTGAGATTACACGGGAGCTGAAATAGGTGCGATCGCGCACTCAAAATTTACGGCACTTTTTTCGAATTCGCGTCGTCGATTCGACGAAGCTTAGTGTTCTAGGGTTAAAGGAATAAAGGCGGCGCAAGTCTCTATAAAGCATCATATGTTCTTTCTGCCATTTGAGAGGATCACTGAAATTACTATCTTAATTTCGATAACACAAGCAATGGGTTACACTTTTAGAAACTTACTCATTTGAACGGTCATCCCGTCACATCGACATGGTGAACCTCACAGCGGACCGCCATAATTTTGTTATGACAGACTTTGGTCTGACCTCATTTCGCCCAAACCAACTATGGCAACGGAAAGAAGACGTACGATCCCTAACCTGTCACATTACCTCCTAGTGCTATTTAAGTTGAACACTAACACAGATTACTACAACGGCCACTAAGGAACACGGTCTGAAGTTAATTTCACAACTATTGTAGTATGTAAAATTTGACGAAGCCATTGTAATTGATGTATTTTACGTAAGTAAATAACTATTACGTAATTAGAAAGAACAATAGAACACCCGGAATTATAAGTAAAACACAGCTGTACCGACATATTTAATTATACAGCCTATGAATATTTATGCATATTCGCATTGTTAGTTCGGTATTTGATATGTTAAATTCTAAATTACTCTATGATTCAATAGTTCCAATGAGCGGCTATTATTACTCTATAATTTATTTTAGATACCTTTCTGTCTCTGTTTGGGCGAACCACCGCTATCCAGTACTTATTTTCAATAGGGAATTACTCTTTCGGGTACCTTCTGACATTTTGGTTGTCGTTCCTGTACGTTCAGCCTCTTTACGGGTGGCGGATCAATCCCGATCCGGTCTGTTACTTGTACCACAAGGCAGCAAGTACAGGCAGGCAAGGCAGTAAACTTGTTTAATATTACTTTGGAGTAATGCTACCAAACAGTGTAGCTCACATGGCGTAATTTTGATGTGTCAAAATTCTGCCTAACCCTATATTGATAAAGTCACGATACTATAAAAATATTTTAAATAAATTCTACAATGCAAAACAAACAAAATGGCATTGAAAATGTTGTACAAAAAAAAATACCTAAGGTCATTGCACCACATCAATTTGTACTGAAATACTAAATCGTTGATAATTTTTTGTTGATATAGCATTTGTCTAGGTCTAGACTTATTATAAAACTAATTTGTGAACCGGAAAAGAGAGCACCACGTTGAGGATTCGAAACCTTTAGCAATGAAGCTATTGTGTCCACCTGAACTAATTTATTTTTACGCTATCTATTGAGTATATTTTTAGCTGTGTGGTAGTGGCTACGAATACTACCAACTCTTACTTTGCTCGTAGATGTCATAAAAGACGACTAAGAGCCTTATAACGACCTGGGCTAACTTCATCTGATGCCGTTTGGTCAACAATTACATTCGCAAGGAGGGTTGACGTCTGGCAGGCGGCCGGTCATAAAACTATTGCCAATAACTTTTACAATATGTACTATGAAAGAAGAGTACATACTGTATCGACCTCAAGTAGACCCCAGATAAGAGTAGGAGAATGATGATATTGAGTGTATTTTGAAATTATTTAGTACTCAATGAATAAAAAGTGTTTAATAACTTTTCAGCTTATAAATATCCCACTTTTCCATGTGGTGACGGAGTAGGGATACAATTCACCACCCTCTACCTTACCCGGGGGTGATCGTAAAAGACGACTAAGGGATATAAAACGCATATAACATCTATGCAAAAAAAGAAAAACTCGAGACAAAAACCTTTACCAATACGTACAACTTCTTCAAACGTCCAGTTTGCTCATGGTTTTTTTTTTTTCAAAAACAACATTGCACTAAGGGCAATGTTTTTATGTTGCTATTAAGGAAGACTTTACAAATATTCAACTAATATATACAAATTATATACAAACTTGGAACAGTAATTTATAAACCGCAATGTATTATCTTGGCCAGGTTCGATTATTAATTGTTGTCTTTGTATAATTTGTATCTATTAATTACATATTTGTAAAGTCCTCCGCGATACAAGTATTATTTTCTAAGTGCAGGTCTTTAAAAAATGAATGCTAATTAATTTTCACCGAAACTCAGAAAGATATGACACAATCTTAGTAATTATAATTGCAAGTGTACTTACAAAAACACTCTCAAGTCAGTGTCCGACATTCAAGTATTCCAAGCTGCCATACTTCAGACCACTTGATGTTAAACTGTTGAAAAAATTGTCGACACAATTATTGCGAAGGCATTCGTTGTTTTTGTGTAACCGTGATTACAGTTAATCATTTGAAAGGAATTAATATAAAGAAACATTCGAAACTTTATTCGTTTTACTTTTTTCGTTTTTACGTCTTGTTACTGAAGAATTAAAGAGAATATCCATCCAACCAATTGCCTATTGCCGTCCACAGTTAGATAAATCTTTTTAGATGAATTCTGTAATCGTGGCGGTGCTTTAAGAATAAAATCTGTCATTAAACAGGAAGAGACTGTCCTGTAGCAGTCGTAAACAAGAAAATAACAGTGACAGAAAATCGTCAACTTACCAAGCATAGTGTTTATAGCATTATTTCTTGTATGAGACCTATGTCCAACAGTAGAAGTCGTTAAGTTGCGATCTTACAAGGAAGTATGTTGCATGGATATCAAAACTATGACATCCGGTGAAGTCAACGCTTTGACTAGTTTTTTTTGACATATATTTTGGGTGAATCCTACCATTATTTTCAAGGGTGTCAAAAGTACGCTATACTGCCTCATAGGCTGCTAGTATTAACAGTCATCATTAACTATGTCTTTCTATATAATGAGAAAAAAAATGGAATATAAATAAAAAAAATGATTATTGTATCGAAATTTATTATATTTAGCTCTTTTTGTTTTAAACTCTTTTTTCATCTACATATTTTGAAACGAGAGCAGAAGAATTTTTCTTTGTATTTTTTAATCCACAAATGATTGTTCTGAGTCTGAATGTTATTTGTGTCCGTTATTTTATATATTTGTTAATCTATTTCTTAATACAGGCTCATTAAAAATCCCTCAACTTGAAAATTTTGTTCCTAAATTAATATAATTATTATAATTTAAAAATGTACTGACGTATATTTTCTGATTGTAGGTAATTAATGAACATAAAGATTGTATGCGTTTGACGATACTATGTATATACACATGTTGCTTGTAAATATTATATTTACTAATAAGAAGACTTGACTTTATTATTATTCAGAGTGTTAGGTGTTTAGTAGTCCGGTAATCCAGTATTTAGACAAAATTACTAGATTACCGGTACTGAATACTCGACTTCGTTCAAAATTATCGCTACGAACTCTTTTCGGATTTCAACCTAGAACTTCACGGCCGCTTACATAATTGAATCGTCAAAATCGTCCAACCGTTTATAGAAAATTAAATTTTATTTAAACGAACGAAAACCGGTCTATAAGGATTTAGGAAACCGCATTAAATTAATAAATAGCCAATCTGAATATTTTATCACATTATACGATTTCCTTAACAACATTTTAATGGTATTCTTTGATGTTTTACGATCTACTAAATATATCGACGTGTTATCGTGTTCTAATTATGTAGCCAGTTCATTCACTTTAAATTGAGTAGCCTGTTTTAACACTTAATATTTGTTTTATAGTATATTACTGATTAGATTATGTCTCCCCCGTTGATATTATGGTAATTATTTGAAAAAGCACACCTTGCATTAAGGAAATAAGGCTTGTATAGCGGAGGACTTTACAAATATGCATTTAATGAACACAAATTAAATCCAGACTCAGAATAACAACGAAAAGTATTATTGTACTGTGTGGAAATGTAACCTATGATGCTGGCACGGTAGGTTAGTGTGTCATTTAAAAAAACAAAAAATATAAGATGTCTACTTCACCTCAGCGCATACACGTCCCACTGCTGGGCTTAAGCTTATTCAATAATACATAGAAGGTGTTGGGGTCTTTAAGTTTGTATAATTAAATAAAAAGCTTTGTAAATTGATTTGCGTATATTGCGACTGTACAGCACATTACCGACAATGAGAGTGAGTAAGTGAAGATAATTATGCGCTTGAGTATTTATAATACCCGAAGTTTTAACTGCGTATTGTTGCGGGTGATATTCAAGAAGGCGCTTGAACATGCCCCCGGGCGTTGAATGCTTGCCTTTCAACAAACCAGATATAGGTATATTAATCTTCAATAATAGGCAGTAGACACAGTTTATTGAAGGACCGTCGAACGACTCCAGTCGTAGTTTTGACATCCGCAACACGAGCGATTTGATCTAGCCCAGGATAAATTGCGACGACACGACCAAGCTTCCACTTAAGAGGTGGCAAGGAGTCTTCCTTCACCAGGACAAGAGTGTCAAGCTTCAATGACTCATTGGAGATTTACTTCTTTGCTGGCGATCCACCTGGAGATACACCTTGTCCAGAAATATTATCGAAGTAGTTCGATTTTATGAAATCGGCTAATGTGCGAAGTGTCGTAGTCCCGGAGGTCCTTTGTTGGCAATGAATTTAAATGACGACCAATTAAAAAATGACCAGGTGTCAACGGTGTTATATCTTCAGGCTGCGATGACAGTGGTGTAAGTGGCCGGGAATTTAAAATGGCTTCAATCTGTACTAGGGTGGAATTGAGTTCTTCATAACTCAAATGACAATGTCCCAACACTCTTTGCAATTGATATTTTACGGATTTCACACCCGCCTCCCATATGCCACCAAAGTGTGGAGAATATGCTGGTATAAAATGGAATCTAATACCATCACTTGAAAGATCGCTAGAGATTGAGTCACAATTATTTTTTAAGAACCTAGCAAGATCATTGTATGCCCCGACATACGTCGTACCGTTATCGGAATAAATATCAGTGGGTTTACCGCGACGAGCCTTAAACCTACTTAAGGCTAATATAAAACTATTGCTCGTCAAATCACCTACCAACTCCAGATGTATCGCTTTGGTAGTGAACCAAATAAATAATGTGATATACATCTTTAGAATACGACAACCACGTTCTTGACGATTAGCAGAAGATATAGGTCCCGCGTAGTCTACACCAACGAAAGGTCTCAAAGGGAAACCCACCAGGCTTGAGCCGCTGCTGTGGTAAATTACCCATCAAAGGTATCACAACCTTTCCTTTCATCCGCGAACATCTAATGGAGTGACGGTAACGAGCCTTCGCTAAATTACGGCCTCCTATTGGCCAGTACATTTCTCTAATAGAATCTAATAGTAATAGTGGCCGAGCGTGCATGAGTCTCGCATGCTCATACTCAAAAAGCAACTTAGTAAATCGATGTGTGGACTGTATTATAATAGGATGCTCTTTGTCAT
Organism: Lymantria monacha; assembly: GCA_905163515.2. Classification (NCBI taxonomy): domain Eukaryota; kingdom Metazoa; phylum Arthropoda; class Insecta; order Lepidoptera; family Erebidae; genus Lymantria; species Lymantria monacha. Next base: position 884,038 of record LR991103.1, read on the forward strand.
GAGCAAAGGCGGAATTCTCATGACGACCACCTACCCGCATTATATTTTGAATATCTAAAATACATGAAATTTAAACAACGGACATCTACTTGGTAAGTTTTGTCCTTTAATGAATAAATTATATTACATAAATGATTCGAATTGAGATATTTTAATAATAATATTTTATGAATTAATGTAAATTATTATACGAATTATACCCAAACAGTTCAATGTCTGGTGTTAACGGATCATCCCAAAGTACCTTGTATAGCCATAATTTTTGTAATAGCATTTTTATATTAATGACTACAGGAGAGACAAGACCTTTTTTTTTTTTTTTTTTTTTTTTTTTTTTTTTTGCGGTGGGCTATGGACGTCGCACCCCGCCAAATCGGTCCGGGGTGACAGAAGAGGCGGCGCGCAACCCCATTGACCCACCCTGCAAGCACCTCTTCTTCGCCGTGCGAGCGGGCCACCGGTACCCGATCTTTGTCTTCGGTGGCCCGCTCGGCGGTATGCCCTCTCGGGCTCCTCTCCTGTCGACGCCCCGACAGCTTTCGCCGTCGAGGCGTCGTTCTCACGCGGTGGCCTCACGTCGGGTGACCGGACAATTCCCCGGTCCGATCACCCGAAGCCTCGGTTAGGGCGGCATCAGGCGCAGGTACTCGCGCCTGCGCCGCCCCGGCCGCGGGCGGCGGCCCGGGTCACGGGAATCCTCCCGGGCCCGTTCCGCCACCTCCTTCTGCGAGATGACAGCCTCGCAGAAGGCGGCGACCGCGTCCCAATTCCTGACGCTGTCGACCATCGCTCGCGCAACAGCCGGCAGCGTCAGGTCGGCACCGATGACAGCGACGAGGTCACGGCGCTGCCCGTCCCAGCCCGAACATACCTCGAGCGTATGTTGCGCCGTGTCCTCGTCGCTACTGCAATGGTGGCAGGACGGAGTCCACTCCCTTCGCACGACCGTGTGCAGGTACTTGCCGAAGCAACCATGCCCCGACAAGACCTGCACCAACCGGAAAGAGAGGACTCCGTGCCGCCGCTCCATCCACTCCATCAGTACGGGCCGGAAGGCCTCAACGGTAATAACACCGTGTCTAGGCCTCTCCAGCCGCGTAGCCCAACGGGCGATGACTTCTCAAGTACTCAAGACAAGACCTAGGGGATCAAATATTTGAGATACTATTGAAAGCATACTTCGTTTTGTGCTAACCATACGTGCGGTATCATTATGTGTATTAATTGAAAAACACAACTCGTCGGATACGGTCTGCCATCCTAAGCCTAAGGTTTTACTATGCTCATCGCTACCTATATTTAAATCAAGAGGATACTGAGATGAGTCTGAGACTAGCCGAGGATCGTTCGACTTCCATTTTCTGAGTGGGAAGCAAGCCGAAGCAAGAATTGAAGTAAGCTTATTATGTAAGACTTGTACTTCAGAAAAATCATCCCCTCCACTCAATAAATTGTCAACGTAATAATCATGTAGAATGATTTCGACAACCTTTTTATCCTTACACTCAAGACTTAATTGCTTAAGGCATCTAGTGGCTAACAACGGGGCACTAACTGTCCCATAAGTAATAGTATTTAATTGAAATGCTTTTATTGATATCTTTGGATCATCGCGCCATATTATTCGTTATAAATATCTATCATCAGGATGAACGAGGATCTGCCTATACATTTTCTTTGACAACAGATCATCCTGTACAACGGGACCTACCATTTGAATATTATTCAAAGTGACACCGGTAGTAGTAAGGCTGCTCGCATTAAATATTACTCTTAATTTTATAGCGACACTGCTTTTACGTAGAACGCTATGATGAGAAATGAAATTAGCATTAGTCTTGGAACTAAGCTCACAGTCTGACATGTGACCTAACGCCTTGTATTCACATATGAATTCACGATACAACTGGCGAAGACGTGGCTGACCCATCAGTCTACGTTCCAAAGAAAGAAAACATTGTTTAGCGCGATGTAAAGATTCACCTAATATACTTGGAGAATTCTTTAATGGAATCCTCACACAGAAATGACCATCACTTAAACGCTCAGTATGATTTATAAAATGTTCTTCACATAATGTATGTTCTGGTGAATAAGTAGAACAATCGTTCACATATTCTAAGCTCGAAAACCGTGAGAGCTGTTGCTGAATCTGCGCATCAGAGTTATCAGTCGATGTATCGACATGTACATAATTACATATGACAGAATTCGCAGTATTACTATATATAGGGCCAGAAACTATCCAACCTAACCTAGTTTCTTGTAAAATTGGTTTACCTGTCCCTAAAATAATCTTTTGCGATCCCAATATATCCCAAAAGATATCAGCGCCTATAATCATGTCCACTGACGCGGGCGTATGAAAGTTAGGATCGGCTAAGCATACATTAGCAGGTATGTTAAGGTTTAACACATCAACCGAACTGCACGGTAAGTCGCCTGCAATCGACGGCAAAACATAACAACGCAAATTAGTTGTAAATGTTTCGTCCAATGACTTCATAGGCACATGACACATTTTACTGATGTGTGACATGACATTATTAATGCCTAGTATAGATTTATCTATACGAATACATGGCAAATCTAAACGACAGAACAAATCTTCTGTCATAATACATGATGTGCTACCACTATCGAGAAGGGCGCGCGCTATATGCTCGCGATTATGAGAATCGTGTAACTTAATTAATACTGTCGATAGCAAGACGTCTACATGATGACCGTGTCTCGGGTTACCTGAGGCCGCGACGCTCGCCGACAGAGATAAAGAATGATTCGTATCGATGGTGGCGGGGAGCGCGCTGCTATCAGCTCGCCCGCTATGCACTACTGATGTTTGTTTACTATTTGCAACATGTATTAAAGTATTATGACGCCGTTTACATAATTTACATCCAGACTTCCTACATTTATTCGCGTAGTGACCGCTGCGAAAGCAATTATAACAAATCTTAAAACTAGGTAATATTTGAAGTCGTGCTTCATTACTTAAAGAAAGAAATTGAGGACAATGGTTAAGTTTGTGATCGCCACTACACTTAGGACATGAACTAGTCGAACTCGAACTGAGAGAAGCGTTATTATTATCCAACGAAACCATCGCCTTATATTTTGTCGGTTTACTATTTGACGTAATGTTATTGTGCTGTGTATAACGTGATAATTCAATAGTTTCTAGTAAATCAGTGCGAACATTTATGAACTCAATAAAGTGTTTAATAATAATGGACTCTTGCTTGTTTAAACGACCTTTAAACTCTTCCCATTCACGGAACGTTTTGTTGTCCAGCTTATGTGTAAGGATATGAATGAGAAGTGTATCCCAGTGATGTATAGGTTCGCCTAAGGATTCCAGTGCACGAATATTTTTATTAAATTGGTCCAATAGACGTTTTAAATTAATAGAAGATTCTCGGGCGATCGGTTCAATGTTAAATAATTCTGTGACGTGATTTTGAATTAATAATCGTTTATTATCAAACCGATCGCACAATAATGCCCAAGCTATGTTGTAATTAGCCGCAGAGAACTGAATGGATTGAATTACCACAGCAGCTGAGCCCTCCAATGAGGCACGTAAGTAGTGATACTTATTTATTACATCTATATCCTCATTAGAGTGAATTAGGCTATCAAAGGTGTCGCGAAATTCTAGCCAATTAGAATAAGATCCACTAAACTTAGGGAGCTGTATGGTAGGTAACTTGACGGGTTTATTACCACTACGAGAACCACACTCGCTGGGTGCTGCATTAAGAGGTTGTTTGTGACCATCCACTAACTCCTGTGCCTGACAGAGAACTTTATAGTATTTGGCCTCAAAATCCTCTCTATGATCCATCTGAGTTTCGAGATTATCTGATAAGCATTCCAGACGAGTTTGTACTTCGTCAAATTGAGCATACAATGATTCAAGCTTCCTTAAACGTAACTGTAATTCGGTTACCTCCTTAGACGTTAAAGACGAAAGATTTAGTGAATTTACATAACTATTAAATATTGTAATACGACCTTTGAAGCTACTGCGTTTTTTAGTGAGATCGGTAATTTCCTTGAGCACTTCCATTGCAAATTCATCCTTTGTTGACATTATGGGAGACAATTGCTAAATCCTGGAATTATATACAGGAGCAATTGAATAATAATTATAATATAATAATCGTCAGGTACCTAATGTGTGTTGGAATCGAAATGGAAACTATTACAATTAAATTAATTAAATATTAAGTTTATCTACGTTGAATAATTAATAAATACAATGCAATAACACAAATAAATTAATAAGATTCGTTAAAATAAAATATAAATGTAATTAACAAATACCTTACATGGGCCTATTTGTCGAGATATAAATGAGCAAGGACGAAATAAAACTATGGAAGTTAGTTAATTTATGTTGCCTAAATAACAACTGTAATAATTACAAATTAAATTAACTAAAATAATAATCACAAATAGTAGCTAGAACATAAATTTTATATAAATTCACCGTCACTTGCAGATTGACACTATGGCTCGCAGTTAATTACGTTATATAAGTGTATATACTGACCTTATTAAGAACATAAAAGCTTTAAATACAAACTTTAAAGAGTGTTGGGTTAATTTCAAGTTAATTATAATAAGATCCAATGGCCAAACCACTTTTCAGCGTCCACTGGTAACTTCTTCACGTTTCAGTTAACTTGCAGAAAAATGCCAACAATTACTAATATTCTTGATTATTTGCGCTAATCTTCATATATAGCAATTAATCCGGATCGCTGGACCATATGTTGGGGTCTTTAAGTTTGTATAATTAAATAAAAAGCTTTGTAAATTGATTTGCGTATATTGCGACTGTACAGCACATTACCGACAATGAGAGTGAGTAAGTGAAGATAATTATGCGCTTGAGTATTTATAATACCCGAAGTTTTAACTGCGTATTGTTGCGGGTGATATTCAAGAAGGCGCTTGAACAGAAGGGTAAATTATTTATTATACCACAATAAACTAATTAGTAGAGACCTCTATTTTAATTTTTCTATCTCTTGCATAAATATTAAATTTTAATTCATATCATTTATTATGCAAACAACACACAAAACTATATTGTCAATTTTTATATTTTACTTTAAATCTCTCCAAATAACTACCACTAGATTGGAACGCGACTGTACTGAGAATATTTGGCAAGAACTTTAATAGCTTTTTTTTAAACCACTTTTTACTAACTACACTAACATAAAAATAGCATGCAAAAATTGATGCAATTTGTCATCTTGTTCAATCTTTCATATTACAAGTATTTTCAGCAATAGTTATATGACTCGCCGCTAGCCTGACAGAAACCTTCCTTGGGAATGTTGACCTTATATATTGCTTAATAGTATTAACTAAAATGTGCGAAAGTGGAAAGATGGAGGTATCGGGGGAGACCGAGACTATACCTACCTAGACCAGATTGGTCACGTACTGAAGGAAGGTGGAGTCAAGAGTCTCCGGAACCGGCGAACGTGTATGAAGAGAATTATAAATGTTGAGGAAGCGAGTGAAGTATGCAAGGATAGAGTTCTCTGGCATTATTTTCTCTCTGCCTATCCTGCAAGGGCTTGATGATATGTATGTATGTATTATACGTATGGTTTTTGAACCACAATATAAAATCATTCTCAAATATTATACGAAAGAATGACTGTACCATATCCTACTAGTCTGTACCATATACCACAAGTCTGTATCAGATCTCACAAGCCCAGAAGTTTATTCGCTTATCCCTCTTTACGACACGTATGAAAAAGACAGCAGTGGTAAATTGTATTCTTAATCTGTCACCAAACCAGACTGCTTTATTTTGAAGTAACAAAAGAATTATTTCCCATCATCATCGTGCTCTTATCCAAATTACTTGGGTGTCGATGCGATTATTTTGCACTTCCATCGTACATATTGCAAAAGTTATTAACTTTAGTTTTATGATCAGCCGCCTACCTGACGGTCAAATTTCTTTGGGAATATAGTTATTGACCAGGCGGCATTAGGTGGAGTTGGCCTAGATCGATGTAAAGTTCTTAGCTCTGACGAATAATGTAAGAGTTGGTTGAAGTCGTCGTTGCTACCACATGCACTGTATAAAGAATTATTTCTAACAGCATATAATTCAATATAAACACACAATCAATTTAACGATGTATAATGATCAGATAGTGAGGTACAATCAGTAAGACACGATCTCATTAAGCTTAACATCGGCTTACATGTGAGGTTGTGTTAGCAGCTTCCGGTGATACGGATACAGCCACTTACCGACAGTGCTACTTATCAGTTATGATAATTTCAGGGTGACTATATATCAAGTTCTTGATGGATTGTCCAATATTTTTTTTCGCTTTTTACATTTATAAACAACAGTTTATATCTACAATTTATTTAGTTGTTAATTCCACGTAACATGTATCCTCTTATTGTCGTTAACCGGTCACAATTCCAAACTTTCAGTAATTAATAGAGGGAATTTCGATTTTGCGCGAGTATCGGGTTGAGAGCCCTCAGCGCTCACCCACAGTCCGGGTAAAGTTGTCATAGCCATCTGAGGCTAACAACTAAGACACACAAAAAAAAAAAAAAAAAAAAAAATTGCGCGAGTATTACAAGTATGAAATAACGATGTCTTGTTGAACTCGAAAAACCTTAGTTCTCCCGTGACCATAAGTACTGAAAAGTAATTGAAATGTTGGGAAAGTAAAATTCAAATAATAATGCTATGAAATACATAAGATTTCGTGTAGTGTTTTGTAATAAGGATATTTAAAAAAACGAAATTCTGACACAACAAACTTTTTTTTAGTTGAATCAGGCTTCAAATTTGACAGCTCATATTTGGCAGTCCGTAATCACACTAACCAAACAGAATTATTATGTATTATGTTATTTATTTTGTCATCGTTGTAAATACATAGAAGCGTGATATATTTACGTCTATATACACAATACAAAAATAATTAATTTATATTTAGATTTATATTTCGACTTGTAAAACGCGTGGCCACCCTACTTAACGTGTATCGCCCACCCACTGGTATATGTGGACGAAATCATACAAGTAATTATTAACCACAAGGGAACCAATTAGATAATTATACGCAAGGGCATGAACGAATTTCATTATATTACACAAAATTACAACAATACCTTACGAATTCGAGACGCACGTGAATTTGATGAAATAATTTATATACCTATATACATATTACGTCTTTTCATAATCGTGGTAATATTATAATAAAAAATATTTATATTAGTATATTACTACTATAGTCTTATATTATACATACATACATATCGCGCCATATCACTTGCAGGGTAGGCAGAGAGAACAGAGTGCCAGAGAACTCTATCTTTGCATACTTCACTGGCTTCCTCAACATTCATAATTTTCTTCATACACGCTCGCCGGTTTCGGAGACTCTTGACTCCACCTTCCTTCAGTACATGACCGATCTGGTCTAGGTAGGTGAGTCTCAGTCTCCCCCGGTACCTACATCCTTCCACTTTCGCATTGTATATCTTTTTAACCAGACGTTCGTTCGGCATTCTTTCCACATGTCCGAACCATCGGAGCATTCCCTTTCGCATCTTTACACCAATACTCTCTTTCATACCTACTCGCTCTCTTACGTCGTCGTTACGAATGCGGTCGGTCAGCCTAACTCCACAGATTTTCCGTAGAGATCGCATTACGACCGCATTAATTTTACTTTCATACTCTTTTCTGCATACCCAACTCTCGCTTCTATACAGTAATGTTGGGACAAGCACTGCGTTATGTATTGCTACACGTGCCTTCTGGCTGAGGTGGTGGCTACCGAGAAGTTGTCCCAACGCTCCGTTCACTCTATTTCCCGCATTCACTCTTCGCTCTATATCAGTGGTGCACCTTCCATCTCGGCTAAATCCACATCCAAGATATACAAATTCATCCACTTGCTCTAGTACATCATTACCTATTTTTACTCTTATATCTGTTCTGGCTTCATCTCTTTCAAAGACCATTATTTTGGTTTTGCTCACATTCACGCGTAGACCCCTTTTCTTACAATCTTCTGTCATTGTGTCTTATATTATATCCAATTTAAATGTGATTTAGGAAATGAAATAGATTTCATTATCTCAGCTCATATTTATGTCCCACTGTTGGGCTCGAGCCTCTTCTATAATGGGATGAAAATTGATTAACTAGCACACTGGTCAGACTTGTTGGTATAGAGTTTTGTTTAGAGATTTTCTTCTCTTGCACAGATGTTATATGCGTTTTATATTCCTTAGTTGTCTATTACGATCACCCACGGGTAAGATAGACGGTGGTGAATTCTCTCTTTACTCCGTCTCCAAATAAATACTTTATTTTATAAAATAAGTATTTTATATTAAATAGTTTATTTTATTGTTTATAAAATTATTAATTTTATTTTTGTTACAATTGTTGTGATAATCGATTAAAGAATTATATCGTCCTTCCTTAATTTATTATATGCTATTTGTAAAAGGCTGGACGTATGTTCTTTACCATCCCCACCGTACCATCTAGGGCGACAGATGAGTGGTGCGCGGCTCCATAACCTCATGTATCACCTACCAATCTTCATTTGGCCTGACCCCCTGCATTGATTACTTGATATCGTTAGCCCACTATTTACACTTTTGGACTTATTCTATATCGCTAGTAATGACTACGAGTATAATTAGCCCATTAACTAACTACACTATAAACCATACTAAACTATACCAACCCATTCGATTAGCGTGGTAGTGGTATCTTAAGATAATTCCCATCATGTATTAGGTGTAACCTTTTCATTGATGAGTTAAATGGTCATCAATCTATTTTTATCCCACAATACTTGTAACTAAATGTAATCTGTATTCTTGGTTTAATCTTTCATATTACAAGTATTTTTAGCAATAGTTATATCACCCACCACTAGCCTGAAACTCTCCTTGGGAATGTAATTGTTGACCAAACCACATCCTAGATCTATATAAGCGTGTATTCAACTGTGACTCGTATATGGACAGTACATGAACAGAAAAAGACCTAGAATTTGATCTCAAGACATCCCGATAGTTGGAGTCTGTTACGAGTTGATTATATTCGAGCTAATTTAATAAAGCTAATCGGACGTAAAGCAGATCAGCATGAAGCTAATAGCCATAATTGATATTAATGTAGTTAAGACATTAGCTGCTCAGCGGTGGCTAACTACATCGCTGTGACGATTTAATTAAATCGGATCTGATCCGAGAGTAATGGTGGACGATTTATAAAGTTACCGGTGTACAGACTATTCAATTTTAACTAATACTTTACTATGGTGAAGAATACAAGTCACCAACTCTTTTCTTGCACAAGGGTGTCGTAAAAGATGACTTAGAGTTATATATTATGCATATATCATATATATTATGCATATATCTATGCAAGTGAAGGAAAACTCGAAAAGTCCTACAATTCCTTACATAAATCGTTGTTTTGAATGTAAATACGTCTAATAATTTCTATGTTCTAGAGGTACGAGGTTGCAAAGAACTGCAACTAGCTACCTACTGTTGTAAATGACTACATAGATAGCGTAGTGGTTAAGATATCGACCTACTTTGCCAGTGTCGTGGATTCGATCATAAGACAGTATTATGTGCGATCCAAAAATTTTTGGTGTAATTTGTTTCCTTTAATTTGATTATTTGTAAAGTCCCCCACAATATAAAAATTAGCCAGTACTGGATGTTTTCTTTAAAAAAAAAAAACATTTATTTTAAAAGAATGCAACTGGCTCAAGACACTTGTTTATGACATTCTATGGAGTAAGCTTTGTCCAATAATAGGCGGCAAGAGACTAAATAATTAAAAAAGCACCCTCCATTAAAAAATATATCCTTGACTCGTGAGGGACTTTACAAATATTAATTAAACGTACAAATTTCTAGATCACACAAATAATTATGAGAGATTGAATCAACAACACTTAGCTTCGAGACCGCAACATAAACTACTAAACAATCTATATATACAATTTTTTACTACATGGCTTTCAATCTGTCAGATATCTATCACGCCATCAATAAGATCGTGGGACAGCACAGATTAACCAATTGATCTGTCATATCTGTCAGCGGGGTGATGTCAACATCCTGTATTGTTTCAAGTGCGATATCCTGTAAGTGGGGTGATATGATTTATTGTAGTGGGATTATATGTGAATGCGTTAGTGATCAGGAAATACATATTTCAATATTTAGTATTTATAAAGTTTTTAACTGAAGATGGCTTTGATACCCACCCACACAGGATAATAATTTATGCGATGAAAAATTTGTTTTAAATCTAGATCTAATTTGTGTGCGTTAATTATATATTTGTCACGTCCCCCATAATACTCGATTACTGAGCTCAGTGAATCTTCTTCATTATAGGAAGAAGATTCACTTACTGTGCCCGATCAGTCGAATTAATTTGGTATAGGGTTTTATATCCAGTTCTCTTTTTTTTCATAGTTTTTATCTGTATATAACATCTCTTAGTCGTCTTTATGATATCCACTGCCAAGAGAGGGGGTGGTGGATTGAACTAAAATGAAACTTAATCAACTAAAATCTGTATGTAAATATTATATTTATGTATAATCAGTAAGTGCCGGTGTTGTGAGTTCGATTTCTACTTATGACAATACTTTGTATGACGCACAATCTGTTGTTCTAAGTATGGGTGTAACTTGTATTAGTTAAATTGCATGTTTGTAAAGTCCCCCGAAATACAAGGTTTATTTTTTTTTTTGTGTCAAGATTTGTCTTTAAAAAAAAGTAATCACTTAAAGTATAAATACTTTCGCTAAATAAAAAAAATATTGTCGAATAAAGAACGCATTACCGAACGTGTTTTCAAATTTCGAACGCATAAAATACTTTGAATGCGTTCTCTTGTATCCGAATATTCACGGTTGAATGCGGATGAAAGTAGATGAAACCGGTTCAAAGGTAAAATGTATGAGCGCGTATTGATTGTACATGTCCATTATTATGTTCCATTTTGTATGTATAAAATACAAATTAAAAATACATATGTATATTACTTTCAGTATAATTAACACCGCCCCTATTGTACAGGACATAAGGGTCAATAAACTAACTATTAAAAATGCAATGTCGCCAAATGCCTTTGACAGTTAGTTTCAAATTAACTATTAACAATCATGCTAAAATATACTTTATGATCATTGCGGAAAGTTCTAATTTCACTTATTATATACGAATTCATGAAGAGCCTCATTCAAAAGTTGCCAGTCCTGTGCAAATAAGATAATAGAATTTTGAAATTTAGAGCTAAATGAAATTCTACTCTATTATATATATGATAAGGTAGAATTCTGTGCAGGCTTTATATTAAATTGGTTCTCTGTTACAGACAGAATACTGATTTATTATATTTTTGTGCAATATGATGAAAATAGGCCATTAATTAAATTTTCAAATTTGTGGTTAAATAAAGCTGCTACAATTGTTAAATTAATTAATTTTTGGTAGCGCAAATTGTCGGTATCGACGAAATATTATCTGCTTTTAATTAAAACAGCCTATTATGAAAAGTATAACATATTTATTAGAATCATGTTTGAATAATGAGAAACTATAGCACTTAAGCCTGCCTTCACTAAGGGCCCTTGAAATTTTAGACAACATTGAAATTCGATGTTATAATAATTAAATTTTACTAATATTTTACTGATGATGATAAAGTGAAAACATAGGATCTAGTGACTCCTGTAGCACTGGGAGTATAATGCAATATCTTTTTCTTCATACATATCATCACGCCATATCCCTTGCAGGGTAGGCAGAGAAAACAGAGTGCCAGAGAACTCTATCCTTGCATACTTCACTCGCTTCCTCAACATTCATAATTCTCTTCATACACGCTTGCCGGTTTCGGAGACTCTTGACTCCACCTTCCTTCAGTACATGACCGATCTGGTCTAGGTAGGTGAGTCTCAGTCTCCCCCGGTACCTACATCCTTCCACTTTCGCATTGTATATCTTTTTAACCAGACGTTCGTTCGGCATTCTTTCCACATGTCCGAACCATCGGAGCATTCCCTTTCGCATCTTTACACCAATACTCTCTTTCATACCTACTCGCTCTCTTACGTCGTCGTTACGAATGCGGTCGGTCAGCTTAACTCCACAGATTTTCCGTAGAGATCGCATTACGACCGCATTAGTTTTGCTTTGATGCCCTTTTTTGCATACCCAACTCTCGCTTCTTTTTCTTCACCACGAGTCCCATATTAGAAGTAAAGGGTTATATAGTCTAGTCAACAATTTTGACCTAAAAAGTACTTGGCTTTTTAGTTCAAAATTGTTGCGTATCCTCCGAAAATTATGATTGAGGTGTCACTCGATTCGGAATGGCATGTAGATAGTTTTTGAGAAAACCGGTAATGTCAATTTACCTTCTATTATGGAGTAAGCAATTTCCAGCAGTAAGAGGTATATAAGAGATGAGAGGAAGATGAACACCAGAAATATAACATAAAATGAATTAGATCCATCTCAATCCAACAAAAAGTTGATCATTAATGGTTCACAAAACATCTCACATCTAATTTACGGAACAATAACTCAACAAGAGGACAAAACAAATCTACCGTTATTGGAACAAAAGGCTGCGAACAAAGGAACTGATTGACGTCCACGCCCACGGCTGGGCAGCCGCCCACACTTATTGTTTTTGTGTGAAATCCTAGCCATTTAATCTATACTTTCATACTAAATAATTATTATAAATTACTTTCTATCCGGAACGCTTTTATGGTGAAACCCGACGATATTTTTAAACAGAATTCTTTGAATTTTAATTATAAGTAATGATATGTTTTCCTAATAATATTTTATGACATATAATAATCATTGTTTTTCCAATTTTTATGATTGATTGAGAAATAAAATTTTAAAGGATAGATTTTTCAAGTTTCAAAAAATAATTGAGATATAATTATAGGCTTTTAATTATTTATTTTTTGGGACTAATCCCACCACACATTTCCACCATTGTAACTCCTGTAAGCCAGGATCCACAATGGTCACTATAAATGACACCGACGTTTGACCCTCAGGCAGTCCCGGGAGATGATTTTAATTGTCTTGGAACCCGCAACAAATTTAATTAGAAAAGTTAAAGAGGAGGAGTTGGAAAAGAGTGATTCCACTTCCCTCCCAGGCAAAGCGAGAGACAGAAAGCAATATTGACTAGTCAGCCAATAAGTAAAGGGTTGTTTGTACAGCTACGATAAGCGCAGCAGTACGGCACCACGGATACGGGATAACTTAACGGGGCCTATATGTGAGCCTTAAGATTGGTTGCAGTAGTAGGTATGACAGAAACGCCTAAACGCACGGAAATTTTCTCGAGTTGCTACAAGATCCGTATAGTATACTACTCCAGATGTTACTTGCAAACTGTCTAACATAAGGTCGGCTCGTTACGCCAGAGATCGCACTCCCAGAGAATGTGATGTGCTGATTGTTCATACTCGCGGTTATTTGTAGAACATTGACATAGTGGTGAAGGTACGAGTTTAAAAGAAAATAATTTACTTTTAAAGTTGCCATGGCCAGTTAGAAATTGGGCTACAAAATGGTCAACCTCCAGCCACACTCTCTCTAGGCGCTCGCGGACGCATGGGAAAAATAGATAGAGGTGACGGCCCTTCGATGATGAATCCCATCTTTCTTGCCATTCAATTAAAAGTTTTTCATAGACAACGGACTGCGGTCCAAACAATCGAGCGATTTTATTACGATCGCGCGGTAGAAGGAAATCTGTGTTCATATTTTCCCTTGTCGTGTAATACATTGATGCCCGTCTCTGAATCTCCAAGTCAACCGGAAGTACACCCGCGAGTACCGGCAAGGCCTCGGTACTGACCATCTTGTAGGCTTTACACAAGAATATTAAGGCCAATCGTTGGCTTTGTCATAATTTAAGGCGAGCTGCCCCTATGGTAGCCCTATCAGCCCAAACGGGTGCAGCGTAACAAATACACCCCAAATATGTGGCCATATATATAGTTTTCAGTGTATTAAAACGAAGGCCCCAGGTAGACGTTGATATTCTAGTAAGCGCATAGAAATTTCGTTTCGCTTTTTCACCTACAGTTTTAATATGCTCGACAAATGAAAAATTTTTTTCTAAGAGTAGACCAAGATAGCAAACTGAATCTTTCTTTTTGACTCTCATATTATTGAATTTTATACGCGACAACGATTGTAAATTTCCTTTTAATAAAAGGTGATACGTTTTTTGTGGGGCAAATATAAGCCGATTTCGTGTGCCCCATTCGAATATATTATTGAGACAAATTTCTGCTAATTTCTCTAAACCGTCTCTAGTGTTGGATTCTATGAGCAGAAGACCGTCGTCGGCATAGCCGATCAATTGACAGTGTTTCGGCAGAGGTAATTCGAGGAAATCGTCAAAACCTAAATTCAATAGATATGGACATAGCACCGAACCTTGGGGGCAGCCCATCGTCAGTGGCTTCGACACAGCATGGTGACCAAGTTTCAGTTTAGTCGAGCTTTGTGAAAAGTATGACTGTATAATTAGGTAGATGTTCCTGTAGCACCCACGAGTCTTTAATTTAAGAAGTAGCATTGGCCACCAGGCGTTGTCGAAGGCACCTGAGATATCCAGGAAAACGCCTAGCACGTACATAAAAGCGGATGTATTAATAACTTTTCTCACCGCAATGGCTGCGTCGATAGTTGATTTACCGCGAGTGAAGCCGAATTGCTTATAGTTGAATGTTGGTCCACCCGGCAATAAACGAGGAACAATTAGCCGTTCTAAGAGTTTGCCTAGTGAGGGCAATAAGGTGATTGGTCGATATGATTTCGGGTCATCTGGTGGCTTATCACCGCCTTTAGGAATTATCCGTATATATCCGCGACGCCATGACCGAGGAAAAATACCTTCAGATATACAACGATTAAAAACCATTAACATTGAGCTGCCCGATACTCGACTAGCTTCTTTGATCATTTTATTTGATATTTGGTCTTCACCAGCAGCTTTGTTGAGGGGAAGAGCTCTAACGGTATTCATAAACTCGGCAAAAGACGGAAGGTCAGACATAGGCGAGAGAGGTGGGTCAGCGTCAATTATTTATTTATTATATAATTAAATCATTAAAGATTTAAATAAGATTTCATCATCACTGTTGGGCTCGGGCCTCCTCCGTAATGGGAGGGAATTTAACCTACTATACCGCGCTAGTCAGACGTGTTGGTATAGGGTTTTGTTTCAAGTTATCCTTCTCTCGCATAGATGTTATATGCGTTTTATATCCTTTAGTCATCTCGTACGATCACCCACGGGTAAGATATGGGGTGGTGAATAGTATTATTACTCCGTCATCCCACGGAAATCAGATTTACAGTGAAAAAATATTTGTTGTGACAATTATTGAAACTTTAAAACTTGAAAAACAATTGTTTAAAATTTCATTTTTCAAGATGACACATTATTGAAGCAAAGAGGCGATAAAAATGTATAGTTATCTATTCGTTTAGAAATATGTATTCGATTTTCGATTAATATAAATCAGACCAAGTTCAGTCGTTTGTTAAAAATATATCTTTTTATTACGCAATTCGGACATATCTTGTTATTTTTTTTATTCCCTACTTGCCAGCTGTAGCAATGACGTCGCTTGACCTTTGGGCCGGTGGTCGGTTGGCCCTTGGTCTTATCGTGTTTCTTGGTCAACATTCGGTTACTAATTTTGTACATCTTCTATTATCTAATTTAATTGCGCAACAATTTCAAGTTTAATTAAATAAAATCCAAGATAGGATAATTAAAATTTAATAAAAAAAATATCATTAAATAATTTCAGTGACACTTAAAATGTGATGTGTTATATAAAAAGTCCGCTATAAGATAGAAATTAGGCATTATGAATAGAAATTACATATATTTTTACAAAATCGAAAATATGGGCGAAAATTTAAGGAAGATCAATAACTAAATTACACAGATGATGGCAATTGGTATGAATTAGATTCCCGTAGAGGAAAATCCTTTCGGTCCCACAAATAATTGAGCCGAATTTAGTAGTAATTTATTTTCAGTTATAATACCTGTGTCAAATAAAAGTATTTTTCACTTTTTATCTTGTGTGTATTTGATTTTCACTGTCACGAAATTTTGAAACATCATCACAGCCCATATATATCCCACTGTTGGGCTTGGGCCTCCTCCGTAATGGGAGGGAAATTAACCTACTATACCGCGCTGGTCAGATGTGTTGGTATATAGTTTTGTTTCGAGTTTTCCTTCTCTTGCATTGATGTTATATGCGTTGTATATCTCTTAGTCGTCTCTTATGATCACCCACGGGTAAGGTAGGTGGTGAATAGTATTCTCACTCCGTCACCACACGGATAAATTTCAAATACAATAGTCATTTACGTAACGTCCAACAAGGCATCGTTATATAACTTATAGTATATTGATAACAATTTATAATTTCAGCCTGACAAATTTAATAAGCCATCACCAGATCGTAACCCGCCCACAAAGAGAAGGACCGGGCAAAAAAACTTAAAGAACATACTAATTAATACATACATACATATACATATATCATCACGCCATATCCCTTGCAGGGTAGGCAGAGACAACAGAGTGCCAGAGAACTCTATCCTTGCATACTTCACTCGCTTCCTCAACATTCATAGTTCTCTTCATACACGCTTGCCGGTTTCGGAGACTCTTGACTCCAAATTAATTAATTATTAACTACTAATTAATTATTGTCTTAATTCATCATCATCATTACCCTGCTCTTATCCCATTTCCTTGGGGTCGACGCAATATGTTCTTTTCTTCCACACAATCCTATTCAAAGTCATATCAGGAGTCAAGGCCTTGCTATCCATATCATGCTTTACGCAATCCATCCATCTTTTTTTCGGTCTTCTCTTACCCCTAGAGCCTTCATCATTCATACGTAAAACTTTTCTCCCAACATGACTTTCATCCCGTCTCATACCAACTCAGGCGTTCACTTTTCAACTTTTCCGTCACTTTATTGAGTTAAGTATTACCTGTTAATTAAGTATTTATATAATCCAACACGACAAGAGTTTATTCTTAATTCTCCGTGACCGTGAATGTTAAAGCGTTTGAAACGTAGGTAAATTAAAAATTAAATTTATTTTAAAAGGATTAATTGCCTAGTACGGGGTGTTGCCCTTTAACAAAAATATCTTCTATAGAAGTAATAGTTAGTTAAAACGATGCTCGCTTAACTAGTAGTTAATGAATTAGTTACGAGTAAAGTTACAGACATTACGGACAGGATGACTTGTTTATTTTTTGTGTGTATTACTCATAATAACACAGAAACACCATAACGAATGTAAATGATGGAGTGATTCATTTTATTCTTAGATCAGATTGTATCTTAACTTTAAATATTTCGATTATGATTCATTATTATTCTAATTATTTTATAATAGTTGATTAAATGACTATACTAATATATTTTAAAATAGAGGAAACGAAGAAAGGACTACTTGCTAATATACCACACACTTGATCGAAGAAAGGAATACGGGATAGGAAGCAGGCAGGATAAAATATGAACAAATCTCTTTATGCCTATGTGATGAGCAGTCTCTAGAACTTTAACGGCAGAGATTCTAATATTGACAACACGTGTATTACCTGTAGAATCTTCAGATCAGATCAGCCATAAATTAATATTAAATATATAATTTCAGTGTTTGCGTTTATCTTAATTTTGTGGCATTATTGGCGATTAGGGCTTTATTCCTCTTTGGGAATGCCCTGATTTTGTTGACTGATTTTTATGACTATTACAGGAAGTTAGTGGATAACGATATAATGTCTTAACTCATCGAATAAACAATAAAGTAACTTAGAATGTTAATTTTAAATAATTGATAATTTGCGAAACGCGTTTTAAGCAAATAAATCTACCTAACTACGATTATGAATGATCAGCACGCTATATCCTCTAGGAAGTAGATGGGCTGCGTGAAGTATGACATGGAAAGACAGGGATCATATAGGTAGATGACGTCTGGTAGGATTTTATGGAAGAAAAGTATATATTGCGTCGACTCTAATTAACCCCCCACGCGATTTTGGGACACCGTTTGACCCAAAAAAAATTGCTCAACGCGCTTTTAGGACACAGGTTTGGCCCAATTAAACGTTCTACAATTAGCAATTATTTTTGGCACAATATTTCACATTCCCTTGTTATATAGCAACAATGACAGTTTACGTAAAACCATAAAATTCACTGAACTTTTTTCAATAAAACAAAGCGCGGGGCGCTCGAGAGCACCGCGAAGTCTGGCGCGTGAGGGGTTAATTGAGATAAGAGCAAGATGATGATGAACTAATATTTATTTCTTCACCTGTTTATTAAATTAATATATGAGATTAAGGAAATAAAATATCTTTCTTTCATTCCATAAAAAAGCATATCTATCGGTTTATCTAATATACCATAAAACAGTAACCTGAGTAAGACGATAATTATCTTCGTAAGGGTTCAAGCGAAGTAATATAATAATTTATTGTAATATATATGTAAACGGTATTCACAAATCATGGTGGACATAATGTCCGCGGTTTATCTAAATAACGTTTAATAGAAATTCATTTGGATTTATTAAAGTTATGGTGATATTTTCTGGCGTAAAAGTTCTTAGTAATTGATGATAAAATAATATGTATAAAGCAGTAGTAGCTATTTGTTCTATTATATACGTCGTGTTTTTTTTTTCTAAATATGTATTTTATTTTTACGCGAGAATTACACATTTGAAATAATTTTATTTTTATGGATTCTATCGCGTTTCTATTTGATTTTTAGTTTCTCGACATTTCGAAATGTCATTTTAAAATATAACGGTCTTAAAGAGCTTTCACTACAAAACAACTACACAGATGGCGTAGGGTTAAGATACCGACCTTCAGTGCCAGTGTTGTGGACTCAATTTCCAAGCAGGACAATACTTCGTGCGATCCACAAACTAATGTTCTGTGAGTCTGAGTCTAATCTGTCTGCATGTTTATAAAGTCCCCTGTAATAAGTGAATTATTTCCTTAGAACGGAATGAAGAGAAAATAAAGGAATACAAAAGAATCTCGTTAAACTCTGCCACCAATCATATTAACCAGACTGTTAAAAAATATCATTAAATATATCTTTATTATATACATTTAAAAAGTCCATTTATTTTGGAATACGCTACCGCTTATTACAAACACATTTACCTCATTCATTTCGACTGCTGAACCGTTAATGTAATCGAAAATATCATAAAAACCCGTAAAATACAACACCATTTACAAATGTCATTCGAGTCTATGGAGTGATGGCGTGTTGATGGCGATTTTATGGCGTCTTTAGTGCGTCAAATATATAACTCAGTTATAAATGTTATATTGAAGCTGTATTACTTCATATTTTTTAATGCTAATGATGATATGAAAGGCTATGGGTTAATCTTATGAAATGTGAGAATCAGAATTTTCCGTGTGGTAACGGAGTAAGAATACAATTCACCACCCCCTATGTTACCTGTGGGTGATCGTACGAGACGACTAAGAGATATAAAACTCATATAACATCAATGCGAGAGAAGGACAACTCGAAACAAAACCCCTATACCAACACCACCAGCGTGGTATAGCAGGTCAATTAGCCTCCCAATATGGAGGAGGCTCGAGACCAGCAGTGTGACGTGTATGAGCTGAGATGATGATGATGATGATGAATGTGAGAATCAGTTCTACATTCGTTCACACATTAATTCTTTGCCTTTGCCATTTCTATTGTTGGATAAAGCTGGAGAAAGGAAGAGATATACAGAAAAGGAAGATATATATAATTAATTAAAAACATTGCCGGTAGATGGCACACGTCTCCCATAAAGGTGACAAAATAATACGAGCCGCAAATTGATTTACATACGACAGCTTACACTTGTCTAAGTGGTAGGACGTTTGGAACGGATTTCCAATAGGCGTGGGTTCGAGTCCCAAGTATGAGCGAAAAATGAATTCGCTCGTAAACAATGATTAAATGCATGCATATTAAATGTTAAATTTCAGTAATTTGTACAACTAATTAATTTTCGATTTAATACAGGAAATTGTAGGAAACTCATACGTCTTTAATTAAATTTCTAATATTCAAGGATATATTGCACACTTAACCAACGATTTGTATTACTATGTAAGGTTGAAACTTTACACGAGCGAGTAGCGAATTACATTAGTATATAGACTGAGTCGTCCGTGTGGTGACGGAGTAAGAATACAATTCACCACCCCATATCTTACCCGTGGGTGATCGTACTAAACGACTAAGGGATATAAAATGCATATAACATCTATTAAAGACAAGTAAAACTCGAAACAAAATGTTATGCGTGGTATAGTAAGTTAATGAGCGACGAATTAACGAGCCTCCTCCACAATGCTCCACAAATTGTGGAGGAGGCTCGAGCCCAATAGTGGAACATATATGAGCTGTAATGATGATGATGATGATAGACGGGGTACGGTTAAGATTAAAGCCTACCACGCTAACTGTCGCAGGTTCAATTCCAATTGTTGTTTTAAGCTTGGGTCTGATTTGTTTCCGTTAATTGTACGTTTGGTTTTTCTGCAAAGTAAAATTTTTATTCCGAAGTATGAAGAATTTAAAAAAAAACTTAATAATTTTTTTTTATTAATTAACGTAGTGATCTTATCACTGACTTTCTATACTGAGTTGTGTGGCTTCAACGTCTAAACAGAACAATTATTTGTCGCACAAACAAAGATATCCACGATACTTTTAGATTTATTCCTTAGTCGGGGGCACTACGGGGGCTACGTTGTAAAAAAATATAAAAAAATATCGATAACGTCCAACAGCGGAATCGAAAAGTTACAACTGCAAATATGTCTTAGTGGTTTAGGTACTGACCTAGGTCTAGTGTCACGGTTTCATTTCAAAAATGATTCTCTCTCTCGCGTCCAAACTTTGAATATTTATGTACATGAACTCCTTCAATCCATATTTCTCATTATTTTAAGTTTGACTTCTTTTATAATTGTGTTATCTATCATCATTATTATCATCATTATCACTCTGATCTTGAGGTCGACGCAATATGTACTCTTCTTCCATTCAGTCTTATTAGATGTCATCTCTCTATGTCCACTCCTTTTCTATCCATGTCATTGCTTGACGAAGATCATTCATCTTTTTTGCTATTCTCTTTTTCTCAAAGTCTTCGTTATTCACGCAAAACTCTTCTCACAACATTACCTATTATCTATATCATCTCAGCTTATATTATGTATGTCCTACTGTTAGTTTCGAGCCTCCTCCGTAACAGGAGGGAAATTGACCTACTATAGCACGCTGGTCAGACGTGTTGGTATAGGGTTTTGTTTCAAGATTTCCTTCTCTTGCATAGATATCATATACGTTTTATATTTTTTAGTCGTCTCTTACGATCACCCACAGGTAAATTAGGGGTTGGTTAATTGTATTCTTACTCCGTCACCACACGGATAAACTGTTATCTGCGTACAAACCTTAATTTATTTTAGCTATAGAAAGAAGTGAAGATTCTCATTCTTTTCCTATTCCGTTACTACACTATCCTCAGTGTTCCTGTGAGGACTCATCACGAAATTATTTCAATTATAATCGCTTATCGCTCCGCTCATACTCCTCCGTGTCTCAGTACGCAGTTTAATAACCATCATTACTTGTAGTTTATTCAAACTATTACAAAGTTTGTGTAAGTGCCACCCAATTAGTGACACAGAATGCTGCTCGGTTTTAAGCAAACCTCGTAAACGTTTTACTTACAGTGTAGCCACCTTGGATAATGTTGAATTTATTTTGACATATACATTTACTGCTAATGTTACATTGTTTATATTAATCATTATTTTCTTCTGTCCTAATTCATCACCCACCATCAGGTAGGTGGAAAAAAAAATCGCGGATGACTGGACCGGGGAATTAGTCCGTCACCCGCGGAGAGGCTGACCGCGTGAGGAAACACCGACGTCCTCCCCGAGGAGGACGTCGGTCAAAGGGAGGGTACCCTCAGGGGGTATTTCGTCGGGCCGGCCACTGACGTCAAGTTCACACTGCTCCGGTGGTCGGTCCAACGACGATGGCGAGTTATCATGGGGGTGCGTGCTTACGCCACTCTGTTGCCCCGAACGGAGTGGTGCGAGGAGTGCGCCAACCGTAGCCCACCCCAAAAAAAAAAAAGAAAAGGTAGGTGGAAAATTGATCTACTATACCACTTGGTTAGGTGGATAGGTAAAGGGTTTAAATTCAAGTTTTTCTTCTCTAAACCATTTGTTATATGCATATTATATTCCTTAGTCGTCTATTACGACATCCTCGAGCATGTTATAGGGGTGGTAAATAGTATTCTTACTCCGTCATCGCACGGAAAATTATCATATATCTGCTTTTTACGGATTCTATCGCGTTTATATTTGATTTTTAATTTCCCGACGTTTCGAATACTTAAAGCGTTCATGGTCACGGCAGGACTAAGGTGTCGCACGTCCAACAAGTCATATTAAACATATTGTTCTGCATGGGAATCGCACCCAAGACATTTGCACTATAGGTGTTTCGTGGTGGTATCTTAACCACCGTGCCATCTGTGGAGTCTCTTTTTATCGAGAATTAATGTCTATAAATCAAAATAGAATCAAAAAATGTATTTACTTTTTTATCTACAAATTATCAAACACTAAATATTAGTAGCTAAAACAATGGACAGACAGGAATCTATCGTCAGTAATTATTAGGGTTCATGGTTTCTCGAACTTTTCAATTTCTCGGGTCTCGAGAATTCTCGAGGCTAATTTCTCGAGGCTTCTCGGGTTGTCGAGAAATTTACATTTACGTACGTTTTTTCATATTATTTGGTTCCAATAACGTCAACAAATTCAGAGGTTTTCTTCTCAAATAAAAGTATCAAATTAATTCCATCCATCCATCCATCAGCCCGTAAACGTCCACTATCGGACATAGGCCTCCCCACGAGAATGCCATTTACAATGGTCATGTGCCACCTGCATCCAGCAGTTTCCTGCGACCTTCATAATGTTGTCAGTCCACCTAGTAGGGGGTCGTCCTATCTAGCGTATGGATGTGGTCTATGGTACTATAACCTTTTCGGAAATCAGCTTGTTCAGGCGGCTGGAAGTCGTCTAGCTTGCGCGAGAGTCGGTTCGTAATGACTCTTGAAAACAATTTGTACACATGGCTCAGAAGTGAGATGTGTCTGTAATTCTTTAAGAGCGTTTTATCGCCTTTCTTGAAAAACCGCACCACCACACTCCAATTAATTAATTATAAAACGTTTATTGATTATATTCAAAAACATTAATCTTATGAAGAAGCTAATTAACTATTTTTAAAAAAATACAGAAATAATATTATTCAGACCCATAATTATAATGACAGCACCATTTTTGGCAGATTTTTTAGAACTTTTAAACAAAAGTAGCTTCTATTAAACTAAACAAAAAATCAACATGAAAGAAAACGTTAATATCTTAAATTCAGATAGAAAATAAATGTAAATTATAATTAAATTACAATCACAGCACCATTTATGGCATATGGTTAATTAGAATAAAAACAAATAAAAACTTTGCAAGATCAATGGAACATCTCACGCTGAGGAGCTGGAATATACGGTCAGACAGATATGATGTACATGATTTCTCGAGTTCTCGACTTTTCTTGAGCTTCATTTCCCGGGAACAAAGCCTAACGACTTCCCGAGAATTCTCGGCTCGAGAATTCCCGGGAATGAACCATAGTAATTATCTATCATAAACTAATCACACAGAGCTAGTACTAGTCTCAATATTTATTACTAATACATAAACACAATTAGTTGAAAGCATCTGAAATACATAATACAATAACATTCAAAAACTCGATTGTAAGATTAACATAAATATTTCAGCGATGATAATGATAGCAGTCGGTACTATAATGTGAAGGTGTGTGTTTGTAGCTTTTAGCCGACTTCAAAATAGGAGGTTGACGTCTCAGGTAGATTCGTATAATATACCTAATTGTAAGTAGTTAGATTAATATTATTTAAGATAGGTAGGGATTTATACTAATTTATAGTAGACTTGGTCTTCCAAATTAGAAATTATTTATAATTTATAATTTTGAAAACCAAGTCTGAAATTTAGGTACCTATTAGAATAGTAAATGGTATAGTAATTAATTTTTTTTTTCTTTGTACTAGGATAAAAAAATAATCAACAAAATAAACTAAACTTTAAGTTGAATTTATTTTGAATTGAAATTGTAAAAATATAAAAAAGAAACTACGTTTAAAAAACCGACTTCAAACTGAAAAGTACAAAATAACTTAAAATACTATCATTTATATGTGCTATCTATTGATAGGTTTGAAATCGGTGCCAAGCCCTAAACAAAATTATAAACAGTTTACTTATTGTAATGAAATTCCTACACTAAAGATACCGACACTGGCACCGACTGGATATAACTAATTATCTAACTTTTCATGTTCGTTTCTCATCTCGTCCTTTGGTGTCATAAAAAACGATTAACGGAAATAATATGCATGTAACATCTATACAAGAAAAGAAAATCTCGAAATTAGTCTATAACAACATGCTTGACCAGCGTCGTAATGGGTCAATTTCCCTCCTACTGGAGAGGAGTTTCGAGCCCAGTAGTGGGACATATATGAGTGGAGATAATAAGAAATATTAAAACGTCATAAGCATTCCACCTATAATATGTATAAACGTGCTTATATTTATACTTACTGGTGAGTACACAAATTTGGGTCACGGTGACGTAACAGTTTTGATAAGGTGATGAAATACGATCTAAGTAATGAGAGTAGGAGATACTTATGATAGACACATACATACATACATATCATCACGCCATATCCCTTGCAGGGTAGGCAGAGAGAACAGAGAACTTATGATAGATTTACTATTAATTTAGCTTTTGGTCATTATTTTTATTCCATAACCAAGGATGAAAGTAGATAACATTTAAAAGAAAAAATAAACAAAATAAAGTAATATGCCAACACGTCTGGCCAGTGGGTTATTTTTTTTCGTCTGGAGGAGGCTCGATTTCAATAGTGGGAAGTGTGGGGACTGAAAAGAAGAAGATTTTGTAGTACTAAGACTTTATCTCTACAAATAATAATGACCTCTAATATTTACGCGAGCATTACACATTTGAAATAAAACTAGTTTTACGGATTCTATCGCGTTTGGACGGGGTTGATCATGGTCATGGGAGGACAGTCCTCCCGTGATCATGATCACTGTAAAGTGTTCGAAACGTCGGGAAATTAAAATCAAATACAAACGCGATAGAATTCGTAAAAGTAGTTTTCTACAAATAATTTTAAATTTCATTCGTTTTCAAAAAAATATCTACCATCATGTAGGAGGCTCACACTCTCCAAGGGCGTGCATAAGCAGCTGAGATGAATGTATGTAATTATTGCAACATAGTAAAAATTCGAATGCTTAATCGAAGCGAACTGATTCCAGTGTGACACCAGAGTTATCTTGTTTTTTGTTTTTGTGTCTGTCTTTTAGCTGTTAGCCGCAGATGGCTGTCACAGCCTAACTCGAACTAAGGGTGAGCGCTGAGTGCTCTCAACCCGGTAAAAATTTTAAGCGACAACGCCCGAGGGCTCACCCTGTGGTGCACGGACCTCGGCTCGGGACGTCGCTGACAGCAAAGTGGGCGTGCCCACGTTTGAGTTTATGACTTTTACGCGTCGCAACTTACGACCCCGGCGGCGGGGTCGGAAGCGCGGATATTTATGTGTTGTGGCCGCACGGGCCGTGTAGGCCCTTTCTTGAGCGATTGTAGGTAATTGAATCGTCAGAGTCGGTCAGTTTATCTTAAAAAATATATATAAATTTTGTATAGTAAGCTATGAAAACTTCAATATCACGATTCAGTGCACCCATAAAAATCTTAATTACACCGCCATCTTTTATCCAATATTGAAACCAACCCTGTAACATCTTATTACTTGAGGCCGCCGTAAAGTTGCGTTTTAAAACCTTCGTAAAACCATTATATGGGGCTTTTATCGCTTTCTCAAACACTATAAGGTTTTTTATCAGTTTGCTAGTAGTTTAAGTACCGTGAACATTTTATTGCGGATGAAAACGGTAAACTGATATACTTTAAACAACTTTTTAGTCTAAAAAAGCCATTATTTGACAACTTGCCAAATAAAAAAAAAATTAAACTGTAAACTAAAAAAAATAATTAAACAGCAACTAGCCGTGTTATGAGATTGATGATAATGAATAATGATACATTCATTATTCATTATCATCAATCTATCAAATAATAATATAAGCGGGGAAAAGGGTGGTTATGGAGCTGATACTCGAAAAGATAACCCGCTGGGCCAGCCTGGGTCAAGGAATCGGTACCCTTAGTGGCTTAATGATGGTGAGGAAGGAACACGATTATAAGGCTGCACGCCGTACTTCCGTAGCCTAGGACAGAATGAGCGAAGTGTGCCAGATCATAGCCTGCATGTGGTTGTCTTAAAAGACGACTAAAAGCTTTACATCGACCTGGGCCAACTTCATGTAATGCCGTGTGGTCAATAATTACATTCCCAAGGAGAGTAGACGCAGACGGCGTCGACTGGAGAGCATATCCGAAAGGAAACCGAATTGAAACCGCTGAACAGGCCTCTGAAGAATAGTCTGTAGTCTATTCGCATGCCGTTGCAAAATACTTGTTGAGCTGGTTGTCATCCCGAACGGATCGAGCGGAGTATGACCCTATTATAGCCTGCCGCCAGAAAAAAAGGCAGATAGTCGCTCATAAAACTATTGCCAATAACTATTTGCAGATAGTACATAATGCTTCAACCCTATGTAATTAGAATAAAAGCGGGATGATATATATACATAATAGGTATAATATTTACCATAATTAGTACCCTCTAACCATGCAGAACTAATACTATGATCACAAGCGCGCGTGCTCTAAATTGCACGTATTTTAGTGGCCTAGATTCAAGGTGAATTTAATTGCCGAATTACTTACCAGTTGTACGTTTTACGCCAAACAAAATTGATAATTTCTTTTCGTGTATTGACGGACTAAAAATATCATATCCCCATTATTCTTGATGTTATAAAGAAAGGATATATATTATGATTAATATGCATATAACATCTATACGAGAGAAGAAAAACATATATAGGTATATACCTATATATATATGTATCTTTTCATTTTCATTTATGGCATTGACATTTAAATGATAAATAATATAAAAATTATGAGGCGTGTACTTTTGAATTTTCTAAATTATTTTGCTTTCGTTTGTAATCACGGATGGGCTAAGGTTTTTCACGTCTGTTGTGTATAAACATTGCAGGTACTTTGATATCTTTTTGTTAAATAAGATTATTATAAAGTACCCACTTATGTTAGATGTGTTTTCGTGTCTTGTCATTATTACTATGTCATGTGTGCTACCTAGTGCAAGGTTATTCAATAAAACAATATTACCTAAGCATTGTTTTAATGGACATAACAGTGGCGACGAGCATTAAAATCGTTAAAACTGGATTGCAGAGCAGTTAAATTTAGTGAATTTGATTCTCAAACAGATAATTGGGACAATTATATAGACAGATTAACATTTTGTTTTGAAGCAAATGGAATTATTTTAGACTCACAGAAAAGAGCAAACTTTTATACAGTATGTGGTTCTAAAGTGTTTGATACACTTCTCGCTCTAATATCACCCAAGAAATCTAAGGAAGTTTCGTTTGGTGAAGTTGTGGATATATTGACAAAACATTATAGCCCAAAACCTAATGAAATATCAGTGTCGTACCAATTCTATAAACGCGATCAAATAGCTGGTGAGTCTGCAGCGGAATACATCGCCCAGCTAAGGAAGATCAGTACTCATTGCAATTTCACTAACTTAGAACGTATGTTACGTGATAGACTTGTATGCGGCATGAATAATCAGAGGTTACAATACGACCTGTTAAAACAAGATCACCTAAGCTACGATAATGTTGTTGAAGCTATGCTGTCTTCTGAGAGGTCAGGGAAAGATGTTCGTTTGATTCAAAATGCCAGTGCGAATAATATTAACATTAGAAACGACTACAAACCGACTACAGCAAGTATGTCAACGGCAGTAAGCACACCCACTGAACCCATGGACATAAATGCGATGCAGTCACCAACAAGCACTAAATTTTGTTATCGTTGTGGAGATCGTCATAATGGCGAGTGTCGTTATGCCAAGACGGTTTGTAGATACTGTAAGAAAATAGGACATCTCGAAAAAATCTGCATGGCAAAGAAAAAAACATCAAATAAGAAAATCAATTACATGGAGGAGGATGAGACATATATTCAATTAAATGGTATATACAATGTTTGTGGTAGTCAAGTGCGAGTACCAGCTTATAATATAACAGTACATATATATGACATATCTGTGACAATGCAAGTGGATTCTGGTGCCGGCTTCTCAATCGTAAATGAACGCACATGGAGACGATTATGCTCCGCACAACCGCAACTCGCTTTACACAGCGCGCCCAATAATCTACGAACTTGGACGGCAACACCGGTTACTGTACTGGGTCAAGCAACAGTGCACGTAAAATTTAGAGACATTAAGTGTGTTTTACCTATTATTATTGCTAAGGGTCCAGGCCCAAATTTAATTGGTCGTGATTGGTTTTCAGCTCTTAACATAACAGTCAACATTAACGTTGTATCGAACTTTAATGTGTCAGTTACTAATCAAATGTTGAATAAGCATGCAGAAGTTTTCAAAGAGGGTCTCGGTACCTACCGCGGCGATCCCGTAACAATTCATTTGAAACCAGGTGCTACTCCTAGATTTCTCAAAGCACGCCCAGTCCCATTTGCAATTAAGGATAGAGTAGAAAAAGAAATAGATCGGTTAATGGCAGAAGGCGTACTTCGTCCCGTTTCTTACTCACAATGGGCAACTCCTGTAGTACCTATCATTAAAAAATCTGGTGAAATACGTTTATGTGGAGATTATCGCAGTACAGTGAATCAGGCTACCGAGTCTGATACATATCCTATGCCCACTGCTAATGAGGTTTTTGCTATTATTGCTGGTGGTAGGTATTTTACTACGCTAGATTTGGAGCGTGCATACACACAGGTAATTGTCGACGAGGACACCGCTAAACTTCTTACCTTGAATACTAGTAAAGGTCTATACACAGTCCATAGGCTAGCATTCGGAGTAAAAGCGTGTCCAGGTATTTTTCAAAGGCTGATGACAGCATTATTAGCAGACATTCCAGGTGTCGCAGTACTAATTGATGATATTATTATAAGTGGACACACATTGGCAGATATGAGTCGAAGACTGGACTGCGTACTAGAGCGTATAAAGAAAGCAGGCTTACGGCTCAACGCAAGTAAATGTAAAGTCGCCAAGGAGTGTGTGGAATTTTTAGGATTTGTCATCGACGCCGATGGCATTCATCCGGCTCCCAGCAAGGTAGAATCAATCTTAAAAACGCCAGAGCCGCAGAATATACAGGAACTACAAGCCTTCTTAGGTTTATACAATTTTTATGAAAGATTTGTACAGCATAAAGCTACTATACTTGAACCGCTACACAGATTGTTGGAAAAGTCTTACAAATGGCAGTGGACGGAACGCGAACAGGAAAGTTTTGATACTGCAAAACGTTTACTGTCGTCAGATATAACTTTAGTACATTATGATTTAAATAAACGTTTAGTACTAACTTGTGATAGCTCTGAATATGGTGTGGGGGCAGTATTAGCACATATCATGCAAGATGGACAAGAACGACCAGTTGCTATGAGCTCTAGGACTTTACATACGCATGAACGCAAATATTCACAATTGGATAAGGAAGCTACAGCAATTATGTTCGGCATACAGAAGTTCCATAATTATCTTATGGGAAGACATTTTTCGATTATCACCGATCATAAACCTCTGGTCGGTATATTTGATCCTTAGAAGCCCATACCCAATATT
Source organism: Lymantria monacha (assembly GCA_905163515.2). Classification (NCBI taxonomy): domain Eukaryota; kingdom Metazoa; phylum Arthropoda; class Insecta; order Lepidoptera; family Erebidae; genus Lymantria; species Lymantria monacha. The sequence continues at coordinate 914,254 of LR991103.1, forward strand.
TTATCACCACGTCTAACAAGAATAGCTATTGTGTTAACGTCACATAGTTATAACATATTTTATAAACCTGGTAAACAGATAGGCAATGCCGATGGCCTCAGCCGTTGGCCGCAACCAGTGCCAGAAGAACCTGAACAGCAACTCTGTGACATTTTATTAATGGCAGAGACTCCTGAAGACTTTCCTGTTGACGTGAATCAAATCGAAATATTAACAAAAAGAGACAAAGTTCTTTCGCAAGTCTTATATTATGTGTTGTCGGGATGGCCAGCGAAAATCACAGAGGCCGATCTACGCAAGTATTGGTTACATCGTACTGAACTTTCTGTACATGAAGGTTGTTTATTACTGGGTTGTCGTGTGGTGGTACCGTCACCCTTACGTAAGGATGTGTTACGGGCTCTACATAAATCTCACAGCGGTATAGTACAGACCAAGGCATTGGCCAGAAGCTATGTGTGGTGGCCAGAGTTAAATGATGACATTGAAGCAATGGTGAACAATTGCACAAAATGCCTTGAAAATAGACACATGCCTCCAAAGACCACATGTGAATGGGTAGTACCTACGAGGCCTTGGTCACGAATCAATATTGATTTCGCAGGTCCTTTTCAAAATAAAATATTTCTAATAATTGTCGATTCATATTCACGGTGGCCTGAAGTATTTATAGTAAATAACATGACTACGGAGACGGTGATACGCCATTTGAGAATGTTATTTGCGACACACGGGCTATGTGAGACACTGGTCTCAGATAATGGGACAGCATTTGTATCAGCCGAGATGGAAAGGTTTTTGGCTTCTAACAAGATTAAACACATTACAACAGCACCATATCACCCGGCCACAAATGGTTTAGCAGAACGAATGGTTCAAACCATCAAGGACAAGTTGCGAAAAATGGATAACCTATTATGGGATGTAAAGATACCAAACATGTTACTAGGACTACGAGTGACACCGTGTGCAGGCACAGGCAAGAGCCCTTCAGAATTGTTGATGAATAGACGTTTGAGGACATTACTGGATAGTATACACCCAGTTAATAAAAGTCACAGTAGAGTTGAACGACAAATTGATAACAATGCTCAGAAAAAACATAGAGATACTAATCTTGGTCAAGATGTTATGTACAGAAATTACGGAACAGGTACACGTTGGTTACCTGGTATAGTTACAAGTAGGAGGGGTCCATCTAGTTATCAGGTGACAACAGAGAATGGAAGTGTAATCAACAGACATATTGATCAGCTGATAAAAAAGAAGCTTTCAAATTCAGATAAAGGAGAGATAGACCAGAATAGCAGAATAGATAACAGAAATAGAGAGTTAAGTCAATGGGATGATTCACACATGGAAAATGAGACACAAAGTGAAGCACCAAAACAAAGTGAAGAACAGGAGTTGAGTGAGCATATTGCTTCTAGTCTGGAAAAAGAAGAAATTATACAAATACCAAGTTCCGAGCAATGGGCTGAAATGTTAGGTATACCTACAGGTGCAGAGACTACATATTCAGGTGGTAAACTTAAAAATAGAATATGTTCCTATACAAAGTCACCTTATGCCAGGCCTAATACTAATTATATTGTTTAAGTAAATTAATATTTTAAGTTTGTATTAACATTAGCGTTGATTTGTTTCTATTTAATTTTATGCCTACTTGGGGGAAAGGTATGTTGTGTATAAACATTGCAGGTACTTTGATATCTTTTTGTTAAATAAGATTATTATAAAGTACCCACTTATGTTAGATGTGTTTTCGTGTCTTGTCATTATTACTATGTCATGTGTGCTACCTAGTGCAAGGTTATTCAATATAACAATATTACCTAAGCCTTGTTTTAATGGACATAACAACGTCTAACAGGAAATCGTTAGTACAAAGGTTTCTATTCATCCATTATCTTAAGAGAACACATTATCGACATAAAAAGTTTCCTATGTGTTAATCCAGAACATGGCCTGTCTTCATCAACATCCAAATATCTTCAAAAACTTTCACAATTTATAATATTAGTAAAATACTCACGTAAGCATAAGAAATCATTGAAATATATTTATTTAATGAAGTTAAAAAAAAGGATTCATTATTTACGATTTTAAGTAAAAGGAATAAAAAATACATTTGTACACGTATTCAATACAATTTTATTACAAATACAGATAAGGTAACACCATAAATACACTACAAAAGGTAAAAATAGGTCGCACGTGTGGTCCATTGACCATAATTTAGACAACGATTTGGGCCCTTTTCATTACAATACACAGTTAAATTACAACTCTATTTGTTTAATATATGGTGTATTTTTATTTGAAATGGTTGCATGGGAAGTTATTATGTTAAGTACTGTATTGTTCTGCGCCGATGGGAAATGGAGACCGTCGCTCATGGAGCCTTTACGGGGTGTATTAGCGAATGCTTTCTCCTCGACGGGGACTTCTCAACTTAATGTTACCAGAGAAATTAATTTGAGTTCTGTAAATATTATACGGTTGTGCAACGCTCTATGGTGGCGGCTACGAATACAACCAACTATTACTTTGGATATCGTAAAAGACAACTAAAGGATACAATATGCGTATGACATCTACGTAAGTTACATTTCCCGTTTGGTGAAGGAGTTAGAATAAAATTCACCGCCCCCTTACCCGTGGGTAATCGTAAGAGAGGACTAAGGGATATAAAACGCATATAACATATATGCAAGAGAAGAAAAACTCGCAACAAAATCCTATCACTTCTGACCAGCATGGTAGAGTAGGCTAATATCCCTTCCATTTGGAGGCGACTCGAGCTCAATAGTAAGACGTGTATGACCTGAAATAATCTACGTAAGAGAAGGAAATCTTGAATCCGTCTGACCAGAGTGGTATGCAGTAAATTAATTTTCCCTACCAACCCTTACTTTGCTCGTGGATGTTGTAAAAGACTACTAAGAGCCTTATAACGACTTGGGCCAACTCCATCTAATGCAGATTGGTCAAAAATTGCATTTCTAAGGAGGGTTGACATTTGGCAGGTTGGTCATAAAACTGTTCCCAATAACTTTTACAATATGTACTATGAAAGAAAAGTACATATTGTATCGACCCCAAGTAATTGGGATAAGAGTAGGAGAACGATGAGTAGAATAGGCTGAAGCTCAACGAACGTATATGCGTTGAAATTATGAGTAATAATAAAACGTGCCGTGTTAAGATTTAAAAACACAATAAATACAAAACTAACTGGACATTCTATTCTCATGTAATATTAATAGCAATTGCAATAAATCCTGTGAGCACATAAAACTGTGGTAGCGCACACATATAGCGGGGACCCTAACGTTGATATAATACTATTATTTATTTATAGTCCAATTGTATGCTCCTATCAAATAAATTATATTAACTACACTACATATATATAATTGTATTAAAAAATACTTACATGTGTTTTTATTGTTATTGCTTATGGCAAGAGCAAGCAAGCATGTCATCCATGGACATTTGCAATACCAAGGGTATAGCTAAGCCGCTGCCTCTTGGGCTTTCGGCTCTCTCGCTCACTGATCGAAGCGCAATACCATATTGCCATTACTCAGACGTCGATCTTCTGCAAGAGTGTGGTACTACCCCGAACGGACCGGCCCGCGGCTGTAGACAGAATACTGTCAACATTATAGTCCTACAACTCAAAGATGTATGGTTTGGATTGGCTTTTCGATATTTTTTACCATACTCTAGTAGTAATTTAAGTCAGTGGACTAGGTTTATAAGATTCTTTATCTTCTTTTTCTTAGTTTATATATATATATATATATCTCATTCCTGGGTTAGAGACTCCTGCGAAATGGGAGGGAAATTGAGCTACCATATGAAACTCAGACCTTTGAACGATAGTTGATATCAAGTTTCCTTATCTTACAACGATTTAATCGGATGTAATTTTAGTAGTGGTAGGACCGTGCTTTTGACAGTTCTATGTCTACAGCCGCAGGCCGGTCCGTCTGGGGTAGTACCACACTCTCGCAGAAGATCGACGTCTGAGTAATGGCAATGTGCTATTGCACTTCGTTCGTTGAGCGAGAGAGCCGACAGCCCAACTGAGTATGTTTGGGGTTTGTATTAGTAGGCGGCGGTCTAGCTTTACCCCTGGTATTGCAAAGGTCCATGGACGGCAGTGACACTTACCATCAGGTGTGCTGCTTGCCCGTTTGCCACCATAAGCAAAAAAAAACCTGTATACCATATTTCTTAGTTAGGAATATGAATTTTGGGTTTTGTTTGCAGTGATATATTAGCTCTTGTTCCATAGTCATCTTTTACGGTAATTCATAGGAAAGAAAGGGGACACTTTATATTCTTATATGGCATATATATTTTTTTAATAATAAAAAAATCTTTCGTTTCAGGTAAGTTATTAAAAAACTGTTACGTCCGCTTGTCAAAAATATAGAGCTCTGAGCACTTGGTAAGAGTTAACTATTTTTTTTATTATATTTGTTTGTGTGCATATTTTTTTTATACCGACAATACCTTGTATTAAGAATTTATCCTTGTTTAGCGGGGACTTTACAAACATAATTAAAATACAAAAAATGACACCCAGACTCAGAAAAATCATTTTGATCGCACAAATAATAATTTGCGTGGGGATCGACCCCACGACACTCTACACGCAAGGTCAGTCAAGGTCATTTTTTTTAAATCACAATACTAAGCCAATATAAAGCTGAATACCGGTTTATAGAAGTTTCACTGGTGGGAATCTGTGGTAGAATTAAGTAAATTCAAAATGGAGAAAAAATAGGAAATCGAATTATGTTTGAAAATCTCAACTTACTCAAATATTAAGGAATTTAGGCAATTTTGAAAATTCATTGCTTTTAAATTGATATCGTAGAAAAAGACCACAATACTTTCTGTTAAGATTTCTTAATACAAGAATGTATTTCATTCTTGTATTATATTCCTCAAGTTTCCTCCACAACTGTAGGGAAATTAACCCACTATACCACAATGAGCAGACAAGTTGGTACAAACTCTGGTGTTGGTATAAAATACGAAATGGTGAAGTGTATTCTTACTGCAGCACACATAAAAAAATATTACTCAATCAACATCCCAAAAGAAATAGCCACTAATTAAGCTTAGAACATCGAGATAACTTAGGCATCCATTAACGACTTACTTTAATCTAGCTTTATTCATTAGTAGAAACTCTTATCCTATTATCTAAATGAAAGCTAGATACTTAATACATACAATTTGTCCTTACATGGCAACATTAGTAGTTCTAATGAACTGAGAATAGGAACGTTATATTCCATTGTATTCTAATTACTACTGTTTTTGTTATTGCATCCTATATTATATTTTCCGTGTAGTGACGGAGTAAAAATACAATTCACCACCCCCTATCTTACCCATGGCTGATCGTAAGAGACGACTAAGTGATATAAAATACATATAACATCTATGCGAGAGAAGGAAAACTCTAAACAAAACGCTATACCAACACGTCTGACCAGCGTTGTGTAGTAGGTCAATTTTGCTTCTATTACTGAGGAGGCTCGAGCCCAACAGTGGAATATAAACTCATTTGCAAAAAAAACGGGCGGTTTTGATTTTCATTCATATTTAAAAAGATACAATACCAAAAAGGTTTCAATCGTTTGTACACGTTACTGGCCGGTTTTAAAAATGCTGTGGTATTTAAAAAAGTACGTTCTAAATTCAATTTTTCATTTGATGTTCATTTTTACAGAAAACCCCTTTTTATCCTACATTTTTGGCGCGAAGTTCCAGAAGTTAACATCGACTTTCATAACTTTTATTCAATTTTTATCGATTAATTTCATATCCTTGACTGTCAAAGCTTTATTTAATGCTGTTTGGCTGTATCAAAAATGGTAGATAAAGTGGTAAAAGCTACCAAAATTATCGCGCTGCTTGAAGAGGGTTGCAGCCAATGTTTCGTGGCTAGGAGGCTAAATGTTAGTCGCTCGACAGTCCAAAGGACCTGGCAGCGATATCAGGAGACTGGTTCCGTCGAGAGAAGGCCTGGTTCTGGAAGAAAACCATGTACCCAACCACGGGATGATCGTTTTCTTGTGAGTCGCGCATTGAGAAATCGCAAATCTTCGTATGTGGATCTTAAGAACAACCTCCAAGAAGTAAGAAATGTGCATATTAGTCTATGGACGGTCAGGAGGAGGCTTCTCGCTGCCAATATACGCAGTCACCGCCCGGCCCGCGGCCCCAATTTACTCCGTGAGCACAGAGTTCACAGGCTTAGGTTCGCTAGAAATTGTGAATCATGGACTCAAGACGATTGGAATAGGGTTTTGTTCTCTGATGAAGCCAGGATATCTCTGTTCGGTGAAGATCGACGTCGGCGAGTGCTAAGAAGACAAGGAGAACGCTTTGCAGAGGCATGTTTCGAAGAAATCACACCTTATGGTGGGGGCTCTGTTATGTTTTGGGCAGGAATAAATTCAATGGATCGTACAGAGTTAGTCTTCATTGAAAACGGCTCACTGACTGGGCATCGATACATAACGGAAGTTCTAATTTCTCATGCACAACCCGCATTGGCCGCTCTAGGTGAAGACTCGATTTTTATGGACGACAATGCTCGCGCCCACCGATCCCGCGATGTTAATGCGTATGTGCAAGAGGTCGGCATTCGTCGTTTGGATTGGCCAGCTCGAAGTCCCGACCTCAATCCCATAGAGCATGTCTGGGACGTTCTGAAACGGCGTGTGAGATCAGTACACCCGGCTCCGCAGACCATCAGAGAGCTGAAGAATGTGATTACTGCGGAGTGGGAACGTATTCCGCAAGCAAGTATCCGGGATATACTCGCTAGCATGCCCAGACGAATTCAAGCTGTGATTTTAGCTAGAGGGGGTCACACTCGATACTAAACATTTATCTGCTTTTACTTTATTAAAGAAAAACAAACAAAAAAACTTTTTTATTTTTACTTCATGAGCATATGCACTACTAGCGAATATACACTACTAGCGAGGTTTAGCATTATTTCCCATAAATTGTATCTAAATTTTATGAAATACTGATGAAAACGATTATTTTCTTATTAATTTACCAAATTGTGTGGATAAAACTACCTATAATTATCAAACAAAGAAATATTAACATTTGAAATGGTTCATTGCTTAGGTGCCCGTTTTTTTTGCAAATGAGTGTATATGAGCTGAGATGATGACAATGATATTATATTTTACCAGAATTTATACTCTTTTCAATGGCGAACTCTTTTATCTAACGTGATATAGTAGATTAAATGTCTTCTTTCAATTAAATACAAGTAGATAATTATACAAGAATTTTGACTATGAATTTAGCTTAAATATATTTCAAGTATTTTTCTCATTTATAAGGCTATAGATCACCACTGTTGGGCCAAATGCTTCCCACTTCCTATTGCCATAATCACCATGGTTTGCAGGTGTCAAATCATCGCAATTTAGAGTAAATTGCGCAGAAAATACTTTGAGTCCATTTTTCTTGGTATTTTTTACGATCTCGACGATAAAAAAGTACTCTTTCAGTGATGGATCTATCAAAAAAATATATAATGCAGCAAGAGCTACTGCAAACTCATAAATTAATCAGACGTCCGCCGTGACTAATTTATCGACTTCCAAATTCCACCCGTGTTTGGATAACATTTTTTTTTTTTTTTTTTTTTTTTTTTGGTGGACTATGGATTAGTCTCGCCCCGCCAAATCGGTCCGGGGTGACGGAGAAGGCGGCGCGTGACCCCATAGACCCACCGTAAAAACTCCTCTCTCTTCGCCGTGCGAGCGGGTCACCGGGACCCGATTTTTAACTTCGGTGGCCCGCCCGGCGGTTCACCCTCGCGGGTTCCTCTCGTCGACGCCCCGACAGATTTCGCCGTCGGGGCGTCGCCCTCACGCGGTGGCCTCACGTCGGGTGACCGGACAATTCCCCGGTCCGATCACCCGAAGCCTCGGTTAGGGCGGCATCAGGCGCAGGTATTCGCGCCTGCGCCGCCCCGGCCGCTGGCGGCGGCCCGGGGCGCGGGAATCCTCCCTTGCCCGTTCCGCCGCTTCCTTCTGCGAGATGACAGCCTCGCAGAAGGCGGCGACCGCGTCCCAGTTCCTGATGCTGTCAACCATCGCCCTTGCGACGGCCGGCAGCGTCAGGTCGGCACCGATGACAGCGACGAGGTCACGGCGCTGCCGCTCCCATCCCGGACACACCTCCAGCGTGTGTTGCGCCGTGTCCTCGTCACTCCTGCAGTGGTGGCAGGCCGGAGTCCACTCCCTATACACGACCCTGTGCAGGTACAACCCGAAACACCCGTGCCCCGTTAATACCTGCACCAGCCGAAAGGTGAGGACTCCATGCCGCCGCTCCATCCACTCTATCAATACGGGCCGGAGGGCCCCAACGGTCTCCACACCGTGCCTAGGCCTCTCCAGCCGCGTAGCCCAACGGGCGATGACGTCTCGGCGGGCATCCACGCGCCAGGTGGCTATCTCGCTCAACGATGGGGAGCCACCTTCCTCGCGCGCTGTGATAACCCGCCGGTAGAGGTCGGAGAGCATCTCCGCCTCTAGGTCCCACGGGGGTGTCCCGGCCAACAGGCACGCCGCCTCTGTCGACACCGTGCGGTACCCGCGAATGGCTCTGACCGCCATGGCTCTCTGTGGCCTCCACAGAACCGCCCTAAGCTGGGCGTTCAGAGCCCTCGCCCACACGGGTGCGCCGTACATGGCCATCGAGCGGATGACCCCCGCATACAGCCGTCGGGCCTCAAAACTGGGTCCGCCCACGTTCGGCATGAGTCGAGAAAGGGCGGACGCCGCGCCGACAAGCCGGGGAGCAATCTGTCGGAAATGCTCCCGGAACCATGTTTGGATAACATCAATAATTTGTAAACTTTTGGGCCTAACCAAAAGTTCGCCAACTTTAAGCCACCTTTCTAGTTGTCTGGCATTTAGATTCTACCATACTGCGGCTTATCCAACGAAATTCTTCACAAAGTAATTTTAACTAGGAAATAATTTCAACTATTGCAAAGTTGGATGGCCAATTTCACTAGTAAAGGATCAAGTTCCATATTTATCTTATATTTTGAAGAGACTCTCACGTTGTTGTGGTAGCATAAGTATGCAACTGTAATCTTAAAGTGTTGAGTTCAAATCATGGGTTAAAAATAAAATATTATTGTTATTCAGAATTAAAAAAAAAATTCAGTAAATATTAAACGCGTGTAAGATTTTTGAAATATGCTCAAAAACATATTTATATGTATACTTAAAATCTTTAGTTATAGAAAATATAAATAAAACAAAAATCGGCCAGGTGCGAGTTGTACTCGCGCAAGAAGGGTTCCCGTACCATTATATTAAAAAAAATATCTGAAATAACTAAAAATTTAAGTTTTTCGGCATTTTCCCTTTATCTTTTGGATTTTTCATCATCCTACTATTGTCCTAATTACTTGTGGTCGACGCAATATGTACTCCACACCCATCCTACATATTGAGATAGTTATTAGTAGTAGTTTTATTACCGGCTGCCTGCCTGAGATCAATTCTCCTTAAAAATGTAATTGTTGACCAAACGGCATCAGATGGAGTTGGGACAGGTGGATATAAAGTAATTGTTGACCAAACGGCATCAGATGGAGTTGGGACAGGTCGATATAAAGTAATTGTTGACCAAACGGCATCAGATGGAGTTGGGACAGGTCGATATAAAGCTCTTAGTCGTCTTTTATGACATCCACGGGCAAAGTAAGGGATGGTAGTATTCGGGGCCGCTACCACACAGCACTTAAAGTACATAATATATAAAATAAATCAATACTTTTTTTTAAAGATAATACTTCGCACGAAGTAAGATGTCCTAGTATTGTGGGGGACTTCCCATACAATTAAGGTACACATATTACATCCAGACTCGGAAAAAATACAGTAATAGAATCTGTTGAATTGCGTGCAATATTAGTAGCAACTAGCAGTATTATTAGATTAATATTATCCATTCAAAGGGAAGGATAATTCGGAATAAAACATTATAGCAACCCGTCTCACCAACAAAGTATAGTAGGTAAAATTTCTTTCAATTATGGAGAGGAACGAGCGCGGTAATGGAAAGTATTTTTTACAAACTACTTTGTAAATAGAATAAAACTGAAAATATGTATTACGAAGCAGAGAATTCTTCAAAAATAACTAAATAATCAATAAGTACGTACCCAAAGTGTTACGCGGAACTTTTTACAAGGCGTGTTAGTGTTGTATGTAAGTACGGGTACCCTACTCAATGTTGTCACGCCATAATTGTAAACAGGATCGTCCGAAGTGACGCGCGGATAATGGGTGCTGTACTATTGTGACGTCACAAGCTTTTAGCTTCATCTCATCTGTTGTATTTGAAACACGAGACTTTCTTTTACATATTCTTGTGTTACACATAATGATTTCTTAAGTTATTTATGTAATATGTATTGTACTGTACAGATGGCATAGTGGTCTACCGTGTCATGGTCGTAGGTTCGATTCTTTGAGGATTATTTCCTTAGTGCCGATTATTGTCTATAAAATATATATGATAACTGAACTAAGAGGCTGATCCGTAAAAATCTAAAAAAAATCTTTCCTTGAAATCGGTCACACGCCACCTATCAAGTTCAATTTATATTCAAAACCATTTAAGAATCCACCGTGACATTGATATACATAAAGAACTTCATTAAAATCGGTCCAGCCGTTTAGAAGTTTTTCTGTATATATTCTAATCTAATCTATTGTTTGTATGAAAAATGGAAGCATGTAAAGAAATGAAAGCAATAATTAAACTTTGTAAGGAATTTAAAGATCGGGACTTTATAAATTGATATTTAAGCAATTAAATACACAGTAGGTACTCAATACTCAGGATGTAGGTACCGGGGGAGACCGAGACTAACCTACCTAGACCAGATTGGTCACGTACTGAAGGAAGGTGGAGTCAAGAGTCTCCGAAACCGGCGAGCGTGTATGAAGAGAATTATTATGAATGTTGAGGAAGCGAGTGAAGTATGCAAGGATAGAGTTCTCTGGCATTCTGTTCTCTCTGCCTACTCTGCAAGGTATATGGCGTGATGATATGTATGTATTTATGTAAATACTCAGTATCTTGAAGTACTCGTTAAGTCGAAAACTAGTTAACTCAGTTTCTTATAATTCTCTTTGTATTCGAGTTATCAAGATACCTCTGTTGAATTATTAGTATTTTATTAAATCAACAAAGCCACAGCAATGCGTGGCCGGGTGTCTGTGTGACTAGTAGATAGATTATTTTCTGTCGTTTACAGATACCATATAACTCTCAATACTCGTACCGGTTTCACACCGGAAGGGCTCGTATAATGCGGTGTGCGGTTCGATTCCTGGTTATTTCTAGCCGATTGGATTACCTATTTATGTACGATCGATCGAACGGTATTTCGGGATCTGTGGCGAACTGGATGGATATTTCTATTTTTAGATTATCTGTTTTGAACTAGATTTATAGTAGTTGATTTATTTAATGGGGTCGGTTTAAATTTTGGCTAGACGAAGTATACATTGAGGTCATGGCTGGTGAGGTCGGGGACTGGTAGTACGCTTTGATGGGGCACCATGAGAGGACAAAATCCCGGCGCTTTATTTCTGGGATATCGACGACGTTATTTTAGATACCTTCTTTCGCTCTAATATGTTATCGTCATCAGTCTGCTCATCTCTTAATTACTTGGGGTTGATATATGCACACCTCTTTCTTCTTACATATTGCAAGAGTAATTAGTAATATCTTAATGATCGTCCGCCTGATTTCTTTATCGTATTCCCTACCCATAGCCACCGAGCTGATCACTGGTACCAAATCCTTGACGTCCGTAGCCAACCGCGCGGATTATTCTTTTATGCACCATCTCCCATCGACACCCCGGATTGCTGACGAGGCTTCGCCCTCACGGAGTCAGCCTCTCTGGGAGTGACGGAATATTTCCAGATCCAGTCACCTGCGATCCCTGCTAGGGAGTAAAGCGAAGTTAAAAAAAAATATATCTGTAACTGTTAAAAAAATATATTCTGCCAAAGCTGATTATATTAGAAACCGACTTCAATTCGATTAGAAATAATAAAGTTAGATAATTTGTTTTTCTTCTCAGCCATTATATGATGCCCACTATTGGTTGTAGTATTCAAGTGGAAATTAATATAGTACATCGCATTATTATAAAGTTTGTATATAATTTTGACTGCATAGATGGCGTACCACGGGTTTGATTTCCACGCAGGACAATACTTTTACAATTAAAAATTATTGTCCTGAGTGTGGATGTAATTTGTGTCCGTTATTTATATGTTTGTAAAGTCTCCCACAATATCCTTAATGTATAAAGTTTTCTTTCTTTGCATTGATCTTTATTGTTTTCACGATATTTACAAGGAAGGAGGGAGTGATGACTATTGCATACTTCGTAAGACAATTGAGGGGAATTATATTGAAAAATCTTCCGTGTGGTGACGGAGTAAGAATACAATTCACCACCCCGTGATCGTACGAGACGACTAAGGGATATAAAACGCATATAACATCTATACAAGAGAAGCAAAACTTGAAACAAAACCCTATACTAATACATGTGATCAGCGTGAGATAGTAGGTCACTTGCCCTCCCATTATGGAGGAGGCTCGAGCCAAACAGTGGGGCATATACGAGCTGAGATGATGAGATGATGATATTGATAAATACTCTAAATCTAGAAAAAATGTCTAACCTGACTAACGATAGGATATATTACTTTATAAAATGAAATATAACCATAATTTACATATAACTTCAAAAGTTAAAAACTTCAAAGCAACAGGTTTCAGGTATATTTCTTACTCACAATAGCTCTCCACTTTCGTGCAAGGGTCCTCTTGAAGGGTCGATGGGAAAAAAGCTTATAGGAGGCTTACAAGTTAAATGATACGTACGTATGAATATGAAGTTAAATGAGTGGCCTTAAATAATGAGTAGAGCCAGTTCGATTCCTACACAGATAACCACCACAATTTAGCGAAGATTCTAGAAATGGAAAGTCGGAGATAATCTGATAATTTTATATTGTCACATATCCTGTTTTCTTTTACCTGCATCCATAATTTTCCTGCAAGGTTCAGTAAGTTAACAATCTGCCTGGTGAGAGTTTTTAGAGTTTATCATATAATTTCTGATCGCCTTTGAGTCTTTCTAGATCACATAGTCCTATGAATTAATAGCTGGTCGATAGATAGAAAGATAGATAAGATCACGTATACCTCTAACCAAACGCGCTCTAGTGGTAGGACCACGCTGTTGACAGTTTTCTGTTTACAGCCGCGGGCTGGTCCGTCCGACATAGTACCACACTCTCGCAGAAGATCAACGTCTGAGTAAAAGCAATGTGCTATTGCGCTTCGTTCGGTGAACGCGAGAGCCGGCAGCTCAATGGGGTGGGTTTGTATTGGTAGGCAGCGGTCTAGCTATACCCTTGGTATTGCAAAGGTCCATGTGCGGCAGTGACACTTACAATCAGGCGTGCTGCTTGCTCCATTAGTAATAAAAAACAATAAAAAATGCAACGAACATTTTATGTGTTCTTCACAAAATTGGCTCAATATGATATTTCTTTCAAACGGATAAGCGTTTATTATTTTTATTTTGGGGATATAATATGACTGCGCTTTCCCCGGCTAGCCAGTGATATCACCTAATGTCTTCACCCTCTCTGCCATTTGAGAGGATTCCAGCTTCGTGTATCAGTTCGGCTATACACCGTGTGGAATAATTATTAGTAAGAAAAAGTTTCATATTATTGAGATTTTTTATACCTAAATGCTAGGTTTATTTTTTTTTTTTTTTTTATAAATCTCATACGCGAACGAAAAATGATAACCACAAGTGGAACCCGCATTTATTAGAAATCCATATATAAACCCTAATAAGATTTTTATTTATTTTTTAAATATTTTTGTTAAACTGCACAATTAATATACACCAAATACAATCAAAAACGGAACAATTATCTTTAGATCACATAAAACATTGTCTTGCATGAGAATCGAATCACGCAGTTAGCTTCAAAAGAATAATAAAATATTCGATTTGGATTTAAACTAGTAATGTTGATGCCTCAAACAAATTTACTCCAAGACAAATAATAACCTTCGTATATAGTGATAATTAGAGCGTGACTAACGTTGACACAACATTTGAATTTAATTAGCAACCACACACAGTTGACTGTCAGGTAAGTTTATTGGGTTTACAAGTGTATAAGTTGACTGTACTAATAACGAAGTAATTAAGATACAAAGTTACCAAGACTGCACAAATGGCGTAATGGTTAAAATACCAATCTTTCATGCCAGTGCCATGGATTTCATTCCAACGCAGAACAATACTTCATTCCATTCATCATCATCATCACAGCTCGTATATATCCCACTGTTGGGCTCGGGCCTCCTCCGTAATGGGAAGGAAATTGACCTACTATATTACGCTGGTCAGACGTGTTGGTATAGGGTTTTGCTTCGAGTTTTCCCTTTCTCGCACAAATGTTAGATGCGTTTTATATCCCTTAGTCGTCTCGTACGATCATCCACGGGCAAGACAAGGGGTGGTGAATTTTATTCTTAAATTGAATGAATGTGAATTTTATAGTTATTGTAAAGAAATGAAATAATTATATGTGTGGTGACGGAGTAAGAATACAATTCACCACCCCTTATCTTGCCCGTGGGTGATCGTACGAGACGGCTAAGGAATATAAAACGCATATAACATTTATGCAAGAAAAGTAAAACTCGAAACAAAACCCTATACCAACACGTCTGACCAACGTGATATAGTAGGTTAACTGCCCACCCATTACGGAGGAGGCCCGAGCCCAACAGTGGGACATATATGGGCTGTGATGATGATGAAAGAAATATGTTTTAGGAAATCTTTACAATAACAAATTCTGTTTCTATATTTTTATAATGTCAATTCGGGCTTTAATTTTATGGTTACGAATGTATAACGGTTTTATTTTCTTTCGTTTTTAACAAAACAACAATAAGGCAGGAATCATTGTATTTCGGAGGACTTTACAAACATTATAATTTACGGACACAAACTACACTCAGACTCAGAATAACTGTTCGTGAATCCCAGAACGTATAATTCTGCGTAGCAATCGCACTTACGATACTGGGATAGTCAATCGGTACATTAACCATTACGCCATTTGTGCATATTAAAAATTACTTCCATTCCGCAAGTAGATGAAAACAATCGGGTTTTTATAGATGAAAACATACAAGCAGTTAAATTAAATAATAAGTGCAAAGTAGTACTCTGCAGTCCCAAAAAAACTAGGCTCCATAGTAGCACCAGGATGCGCCACCATAAAGCCCGCCAAATATGGTATGCACTCACAGAGTAATAAAAAAGTTACACTTATATGGTCAGCAGTATTGATGCCAGCTAATAGTGCCGTTATAGAAAATTCATTTTTAAATTATTACCACGCTTTTATAAACTTGATTTCTAGTCTGGTTTTAAATAAATTTTATAATTAATCACTTCCGTGTAGTAATAGAACAGGAATACAATACAACACCTACAATACAACAGCTGTCGTAAGTCAAATTATGCCTCGTATTATTATTTCAGCTTTATGGAAGACGTGCGCCACCTACCAGATAATGATTACACATTGTACCGATTTAATACTCTAACTTTTCAATTAAAATTAGGCTAAATAATAAGCGATGACACAACTCTATTATCCAAATTACTGAAATTTATTATTTAATATGCTAGATTACCTATAAACCACACGATTTATACTTTTTTAAGTGGTAGGACAATTGCAACGGATATCCAATAGATGTGGGTTCGAGTCCCAAGTATGATTGCTTGTCAAATGCTAAATCTCGGTATTTTTGACTCTGTTTAGATTATTTTAAGCACTGTGCCATCTGTGCAATCACATTTTAACTCGTAACACATGGAAAAACAAAAAGTTGAAGACAAAGCTAGCTCAAAATAATTAATACTATGAAGTACTTTTTTCAATGAATCCACCCAACCATCCATCAACCTATATCCCCAATATACCCTCGAAAATGCTTCAGAACATGTAGCCCTTGCAGCCAACGCCTTTCTGAGATCATTGAAAAATTGTAAAGGGGTCATTCTTTGCTTCATCGTCCGATCCTTAGTCGCCCTTCGAGAACCTATCTTCCCCAATGTTTGTCTATTCGACGAGCAATGTGGCCTGCCTAAATATCACTATAACGTGGTAATTCCTTGTGCGATATCGGTTACACCCGTTCTACGTATTTCTTTATTCCAGATTGTATCACGTACAGAAATACCAAGCATAACCCTCACTATAATATACTGAGTGACTTGTGATATGAAGCCGACATTTCTCTATGATTATCATGAAGTTATTATAACGCATGAATTGGTTACGCAAATACATTTTCGTGTAGATCAAAGCGTACGCCATGCACGACGGCACGAACTTAACTAAGTTGTTATTTAGTTCACAGAGTTAATAATGTTTGTAAGTTATTTATTATTCATTACTTAGATTGTAGTTAAGTAGTACGTTTTATGCCTATTAACAAGTGCTTTGGTATGTGACATGTGTATCCATGTCTTATATATAAATCAAAGGGTATAAAATTTCATCACTTAATTCGTTGTAAGCTCTCAAAATGATTGTATGTTAAATAATTACTTATTAAAATTTATTTAACGTGTCTTAGCGGCATAATATGATATGTTTTTCTTTTAATCGAAATGTATTTTTTGTCCGTTAATCATATTTTTGTGAAGTCTTCCAAATACTTGGATTATTTGCTTAATACAATGGGATGTCATCTAAAAAAACATAAATTATACATACATACATACATACATATCATCACGCCATATCCCTTGCAGGGTAGGCAGAGAGAACAGAGTGCCAGAGAACTCTATCTTTGCATACTTCACTCGCTTCCTCAACATTCATAATTCTCTTCATACACGCTCGCCGGTTTCGGAGACTCTTGACTCCACCTTCCTTCAGTACCTGACCGATCTGGTCTAGGTAGCTTAGTCTCGGTCTCCCTCGGTACCTACATCCTTCCACTTTCGCGTTGTATATCTTCTTAACCAGACGTTCGTTCGACATTCTTTCCACATGTCCGAACCATCGGAGCATTCCCTATCGCATCTTTACACCAATACTCTCTTTCATACCTACTCGCTCTCTTACGTCGTTGTTACGAATGCGGTCGGTCAGCCTAACTCCACAGATTTTCCGAAGAGATCGCATTTCGACCGCATTAATTCTACTTTCATACTCTTTTCTGCATACCCAACTCTCGCTTCCATACAGTAATGTTGGGACAAGCACTGCGTTATGTATTGCTACACGTGCCTTCTGGCTGAGGTGGTGGCTGCCGAGAAGTTGCCCCAACGCTCCGTTCACCCTATTTCCCGCATTCACTCTTCGCTCTATATCAGTGGTGTACCGTCCATCTCGGCTAAATCCACATCCAAGATATACAAATTCATCCACTTGCTCTAGTACATCATTACCTTTTGTTACTCTTACATCTGTTCTGGTTTCATCTCTTTCAAAGACCATTATTTTGGTTTTGCTCACATTCACGCGTAGACGTTTCTTACAATCTTCTGTCATTGTATCGACTAGGGTCTGCAGGTCAGTCGCTGACTGTGCCAACAGGACTGCATCATCTGCATAAAGCAGAGCAGAGACCACTGAGTCACCCATCTGGACTCCCACATTCATATAGTTCAACCTTTGGAGACATTTATCCAGATATATGATAAACAGCCTGGCCGATAAAACGCAGCCCTGCTTAACGCCGATATTGACGTCAAACCAAGGCGACATTCCATCATCCAGCCGCACACAGCCTCTACAGCCTATGTAACTGGATTGCACAGCCTGCAGCAGTTTACCGTTAATACCATACTCCGGTAAAATGTCCCAAAGTTCCTTTCGTACAACCGTGTCAAATGCTCTCTCCAGATCCACAAAACTGCAGAAAACCCTCTGACCTAGGGCCAGATGCTTCTCCACAATGTTGCGCAGAGAGAACACTTGATCCATGCATCCCCTTCCACTCCTGAAACCTCCTTGCGTCTCACACAGTAAACCATCGGACACCATCCTCATTATCCTTTCAATAATTTTACCATACACTTTTGCTGCCAAACTGGTCAAGCTTATGGCTCTGTAATTTGCGCAGTCATAACGTGAACCCTTGTTTTTAAACAAAGGCACGATGACTGCGCTATTCCAGTCCCCGGGAACCATTCCCGAGCTCCAACACAAATTGAGGAGCAACAGGAACGCCTCCCGGACACAGGAGCCACCAAGCTTGATCATCTCGGCAGACACCATATCAATGCCCGCTGCCTTACCATTTCTCAAACCTCTTATCGCCCATTCAACTTCATCCATACTGATGCCATCGGAGGACGCCGTCGCCGAATGTTTATCTACTAGACCACATGCGACACCGGCGCCAACCGTAGCATCCGCATACATATCGCCAAAATATTCACTCCATCGGCTTAACACGTCTTGTGTTTGTGTAAGAATGTCTCCACCTTTAGATCTTATTTTATTCATTCTGAAGGCTGACCAACCACCCCGAGACTTCTTCACCTCCCTCCAAAAGAGTTTGGTGTTACCCTCGAAGTTTTTAGTCAGCCTATCTTCTGCACTCATACTTGCTCTATCACGTTTCTCTTTCACTAAGGCCTTGGTGTCATTCTTACATTGCCGATATATTTCTTTCTTCTGTTCAGTCATACTGTCATTCAGATTCAAAGAAGAGACATAGTCCAGCCACGCTTTCTTCTTTTGCTCTACGGAAGCTGCCACTTCCGCATCCCACCATGCATCACCATTTGTTTTTCTATGCTTCTTTGAACTTCCACATACTTCTTTCGCTGTATCTACCATACTCTCTTTCAATACTCTCCAGCATTCTTCAATGTCCGATTGCGGCTGGCTTGCCATCGTCAGCCGTTCTCGGACACCCTCTGCATACTTTTCTCTTACACACTCTTCTTGCAACCTTTCAACCTTTATTCTTTCAAGCCCTCCGAAGTGGACACGCTCTCGCCAGTGCCTCCACTTTCTGAACAGACCACTAAATCTCGCAATAACGAGATAGTGGTCCGTATCGACTGTGGGGCCCCTGTAGGCTCTTGCGTCCAATATTTTGCTTCGGAGGCGACTGTCTACCAAAATTAAATCTATTATACTTTTCTGTTTATTCCTTCTCCATGTATACATATGGATGTCCTTATATTGGAAAAATGTGTTTGACACAATAAGGTTTCTCTCCATGCATACATCCGATATGAGCCTACCTGCGTCGTTCACTCTCTTATCACCAAATGGACCAAGTACGTCCTCATAGTCAGGACGCTTGGTCCCCACCCATCCGTTCAAATCTCCGCATACAATCACGCGTTCACTGGTTTCTGCCATATCCAGAACTTCCCTAACATTATCCCAAAACTTCTCTAGGTCTGATGCCACCGAGGATCCTACGGGAGCATATATATGCTACAACCATGAATACCTTGGTGACACCAAGTTTTATACGGACCCAAAGAAGTCTGGGATCATACATTCCGTAATCCTTCACACCTGAGGCCAAGCGAGAGGACAACAGCACTCCTACCCCCATGCTGGCTCGATCGCTCTGTGGTACACCAGACCACAGAGCCATCCCGCCACCAGGAAGATCGCAGGCGTCGCTGTCCCTTCGCTTGGTCTCTGTTACACAGAGCACGTCTAGCTGTATGTCCGCCATGACGGATATCAGCTCGTGCAACTTACCTTCCATACAACCTCTTACATTCCACGTGCCCACCCGGCACTCTGCTCTCCTCGACTCGCCTGACTGGGCAAGGCGTGATGGGTGGCGGCCCCCATCGCCGCATAAATTATTGTTTAATAAAATAAGGGACCAAAGTATTGTTTTTTTTTAAATTATATATGGAAACCTTTAGACGTCAAATACTTCGATCCTGCCGTGTCCGTGAATACTGAAAATAAATTTAAAAGTTTGTATTTTTTGTGTATATTGTCGAAGTAAAAAATCAATATATCTTTTCTTTCTCGGCGTTTCACTTCAGCTCTCATCGTAGCGGAAGCACTAAGGTATTTAAAACACTATAAAATCCGTAAAAATACTTTTTATTTCATAGAATTAATAGTTACATAAACATCAAAAATCTCCGTGAAAGAAAGTTTTTTAGATAAGAAATTTCCATAGAAATCAAACAACGACATCCATCACGGGGACACTATAGTTTAGACTACTACTTCATATATGGAGTCTATTTTTAATTAATAAAGAAACTCATGCATTCTTTAATAAATTAAATCTTCGGACGTATATTAATCAATTTAGTTGAATGGGCGACAGGGCGTATTCATAAATGGATTGCACAGAGTGATCAGTCACGGGAGACAGTGATGAATACGGCGCCCTCGCTGAGCCAGATAACGCGAAGGTAAGAAGGGTTAGCTAGATTAATATGACGTATCTATAAACATGTCACTTCTGTTACGAGTTTTGATTATCATTATTGCCCTAACTAAATAAGGTGTATATATATATATATATATATATACACTACCGTCCAAAAGTTTGGAAGCACACCTGTTTTCAAACAAAACAAATAAATGCCGACTAATAGCGGTAAAAATTAGCAATAATCTTAAGTTTTACAACCTTTTACGACTGTCTACACAAACACAAAAGGATTATTATCCTACATTCATCAAGTTTTATGGAATTCCTTAATATTGACGAAACACGTGTTTTAGGACTTAATCCGTCGGCTACTTTATCCTATGCAATGGTGTAGTTTTATTGATAATGTTTGCTGGTTTTAACTTTTTTAGACCTTATTCAGTCGCACTTGAGCATTGGCACGTGAAAGTTGTGATATTAACATTGTCTGTATTCGAAAGATATCGGCTACTACTTTGACCGTATTTTTTCTTCTGAAAATGGCAAAACGCAAGCAAATCACGCTTGAACAGCGAAGCGCTATTTGCACTCTACGCGAGGAAGGATACAGTGAACGTCAAATCGCAGAAAGGCTCGGAATTTCTTGTAAAGGTGTCCACTATACCCTTGCTAGAAAACAAGAAACGGGGAAAAATGAAGATAGAAAGAGATCTGGTAGGCCCAAATCCACAACAAATCAAGAGGACAACTTTCGTTAAAAGACGCTTACTGTCTGCGGGATTAAGAGGATGTGTTGCTGCTAAAAAACCCAAACTAACAAATCGACATAAGAAAAATAGACTAGAATGGGCAAAAGCGCATAAAAACTGGACTATAGAACAATGGGAAAATGTCCTTTGGAGTGACGAATCAAAATTTCAGATTTTCGGATCCAATAGACGTGTCTTTGTACGCCGGTCAAAAGAAGAGAGGGCTTCAGAGGCATGTACAGTGCCTACCATCAAACATGGTGGTGGTAATGTCATGGTTTGGGGGTGTTTTGGCAACAGTAAACCCGGCAATCTTGTGAGGATAACCGGAAAATTAAACAAGGAAGGCTATTTAAAAATTCTCCAAGATTCTGCCATACCCAGTGGACTAAGTCTCATTGGTTCTGGATTCATTTTTCAACAGGATAATGATCCTAAGCATTCGTCTAAATTGTGCCAGAACTTTTTAAACAAGAAAAAAGCTGAAAACATTTTAAACATCATGCAATGGCCATCTCAATCCCCTGATCTTTCTCCCATTGAACTTGTTTGGGATGAACTTGACAGGAGGGTGAAAAGTCGTTGTCCTACGAGCTCAGAACATTTGTGGCAGCTATTAGAGAACGAATGGAACAAATTAGATAAAGATTATTTTAAAAAATTGATTAATAGAATGCCCAGAATATGTGAGAAGATTATAAAGGAGAAAGGTGGACACTTTGATGAAGCTAAAATTTAATCTAATTTACCATTGTATATTATTTTTTTATTTTGTTTAAGTTAGTTTCTGTTTGTTCTTTATTTTTTTATCAATACATTTAAATTTAAATGACTTAGTTTGGTTTTATTCGATTTTACCTTGCTGCTTCCAAACTTTTGGACGGTAGTGTATATATACACTACCGTCCAAAAGTTTGGAAGCACACCTGTTTTCAAACAAAACAAATAAATGCCGACTAATAGCGGTAAAAATTAGCAATAATCTTAAGTTTTACAACCTTTTACGACTGTCTACACAAACACAAAAGGATTATTATCCTACATTCATCAAGTTTTATGGAATTCCTTAATATTGACGAAACACGTGTTTTATGACTTAATCCGTCGGCTACTTTATCCTATGCAATGGTGTAGTTTTATTGATAATGTTTGCTGGTTTTAACTTTTTTAGACCTTATTCAGTCGCACTTGAGCATTGGCACGTGAAAGTTGTGATATTAACATTGTCTGTATTCGAAAGATATCGGCTACTACTTTGACCGTATTTTTTCTTCTGAAAATGGCAAAACGCAAGCAAATCACGCTTGAACAGCGAAGCGCTATTTGCACTCTACGCGAGGAAGGATACAGTGAACGTCAAATCGCAGAAAGGCTCGGAATTTCTTGTAAAGGTGTCCACTATACCCTTGCTAGAAAACAAGAAACGGGTAAAAATGAAGATAGAAAGAGATCTGGTAGGCCCAAATCCACAACAAATCAAGAGGACAACTTCATTAGAGTTCTTTCTAAACGGAATCGACGCTTAACTGCACCACAGATCACTGCAGCTCTGAATGATACGCGAGAAACACCCATTTCAACAACTACTGTTAAAAGACGCTTACTGTCTGCGGGATTAAGAGGATGTGTTGCTGCTAAAAAACCCAAACTAACAAATCGACATAAGAAAAATAGACTAGAATGGGCAAAAGCGCATAAAAACTGGACTATAGAACAATGGGAAAATGTCCTTTGGAGTGACGAATCAAAATTTCAGATTTTCGGATCCAATAGACGTGTCTTTGTACGCCGGTCAAAAGAAGAGAGGGCTTCAGAGGCATGTACAGTGCCTACCATCAAACATGGTGGTGGTAATGTCATGGTTTGGGGGTGTTTTGGCAACAGTAAACCCGGCAATCTTGTGAGGATAACCGGAAAATTAAACAAGGAAGGCTATTTAAAAATTCTCCAAGATTCTGCCATACCCAGTGGACTAAGTCTCATTGGTTCTGGATTCATTTTTCAACAGGATAATGATCCTAAGCATTCGTCTAAATTGTGCCAGAACTTTTTAAACAAGAAAAAAGCTGAAAACATTTTAAACATCATGCAATGGCCATCTCAATCCCCTGATCTTTCTCCCATTGAACTTGTTTGGGATGAACTTGACAGGAGGGTGAAAAGTCGTTGTCCTACGAGCTCAGAACATTTGTGGCAGCTATTAGAGAACGAATGGAACAAATTAGATAAAGATTATTTTAAAAAATTGATTAATAGAATGCCCAGAATATGTGAGAAGATTATAAAGGAGAAAGGTGGACACTTTGATGAAGCTAAAATTTAATCTAATTTACCATTGTATATTATTTTTTTATTTTGTTTAAGTTAGTTTCTGTTTGTTCTTTATTTTTTTATCAATACATTTAAATTTAAATGACTTAGTTTGGTTTTATTCGATTTTACCTTGCTGCTTCCAAACTTTTGGACGGTAGTGTATATATATATATATATATATATATATATATATATATATATATTTATATATATATATATATATATATATATATATATATATATATAATGGTAAATTTTGTATGCCAAGGAAAATAAAAATATTTATTTATTTAAATTAAGTAAGTCGTAACGACGACGTAAGAGAGCGAGTAGTTATGAAAGAGTGGAAGGATGTAGGTGCCGGTGGAAGCCGAGACTAACCTACCTAGACCAGATCGGTCATGTACTGAAGGAAGGTGGAGTCAAGAGTCTCCGAAACCGGCGATCGTGTATGAAGAGAATTATGAATGTTGAGGAAGCGAGTGAAGTATGCAAAGATAGAGTTCTCTGGCACTCTGTTCTCTCTGCCTACCCTGCAAGGGACATGGCGTGATGGTATGTATGTATGTAAATTAAGTATAAATGAATACACTCGTGTTTCAGCAATTGTCAATTTTGATCCTCTAATCCTTAGAGTCTAAGGGATGTAACAAGGGATTAAAAGTTGCGATGATGCTTTTACTTGATTTCTTATTAAATTAAAAATTGTAACAAATTACTACTAATATTAACCTTGTTATGTAACGGAAACAGACCATAAAAGGCGATATAGTTTGTAGTATGAATATATGTATGAACCTTAAACACTGCACAGCTTTCTTTAACTCTCATGGTTTTTACGCGAACGATGTCGCGGCCAAGAGCTAGTAATGTATATTAGTGTTATAAAACTGAAGATTTTTTTTTGTTATATTGACATTGACATTTGAGCGGTGGCAATGCGCTGTTGCGCTTAGTTCGGTGAGCGAGAGAATCAGAAGTCCTACTTTCTGAATGCATTTGGATTGATAGGTTACGGTCTATCTATATCGTTGTTATTGAAAAGGTCCAGGAGTGACGGTAACACTTACTATCATACGTACTTCTTCTTGTCATCATAAGCAATAAAAAAAAAACTCAAGATAGTTCTTGAAGCAATAGAATCTACGTATTCTAATTTTGTCTAACTCCATGACAAATAATAAATAGTTAATCGTAATTCCCAGAAATTAGTTAATAGTTTAAACATATTCTAATATTATTATAGGGTGGTCCAAAATAAACAAATTACCGGATGCGAACAGTTAAATATACTAAAAAGTACATTTTATGATAATATTCAATCTAACATTAATATACTGATGAGTTGTATATAGGTATGTGCGATTGCTCTCTATACGTATGTGTTTAACCGAACTCCTAAGCGACTAGATCGATTTTGATAGAGCTTTTTGTGTGTTCCACTCCACTCCGGATTCAAGAATAGTTTAGATAAAAAATTTAACCTGGTAGTTACCTACCTACCTATGTACCTGGTAGGGTAGGTTTTATTAATTGCAACCTTACGGTTGCAATTCATCATCATCATCATCACAGCCCATAAATCTCCCACTGTTGGGCTCGGGCCTCCTCCGTAATGAGAGGGAAATTGACCTACTATACCGCGCAAGTAAGACGTGTTGTATAGGGTTTTGTTTCGAGTTTTCCTTCTCTTGCATAAATGTTATATGCGTTTTATATCCCTTAGTCGTCTCGTACGATCACCCACGGGTAAGATATGGGGTGGTGAATAGTATACTTACTCCGTCACGAAAAACGGTTGCAATTAATTTTGAAGAACTCTATTCTGTTTGGTGGTTAAACGTTTTATGACGAAATAATTCCAACCATCCATTCGTCAGTCCGTAGACGTCTACTGTTAGACAAAAGCCTCCCCACAGGATTGCTGTTCAGAACGTTCTTGCACCACTTGCATTCAACAGCATTTGAGATGTTGATAATTCAACTTGGAGAATTATCCTTCGCTGCGTTGTCCAATTCGTAGTTGCCACTAGAAAATCTTTTTTCCCTAACAGTTCTCGGTTTGACGAGCAATGTGTCCTACCTATTGTCATTTCAACATGCTAATTCTTTTGGGCTATATCGATTATACATGTTCTACGAATTTCCGTATTCGGGATTTTATCCATATTAATAAATACTGCATTAAAATTAATGTTTAGTACGCTATTTTGAACATTATTATCCTCAATAAAAATAAAAAAATAATAAATATCACAAAATATATGTTTTCATTACAGAATACAATTAAAACCTCCCTTATAACACGCCACACGATGGTAATTTTTCACTTTAACTGCTGTCGACAATATTAAGTAAAAAAAATAACATTGAAAATAAATGTTATGCCATCTGTTGGCAAATCCTAATAAACTTTATGATTTTTCATAAAAAAATAAGTAGTAATTACAAAGCGAGGAAATGAAAAAAGCTATAAGTTAAAGGGAAAAAAACCCAATTTATAACGAAACGAAGCGAATGAATCTTCCAGTTAATATATTAAGAAATTTTTACTTTTTAATCATCACCATCTTCAATCCTGGTTTTATCCTTAAGGTCAACGTAATATACGATCTTTATCCATCGTACATATTGTAAAAGTTTTTACAATGGTTTTATAACCAGCCTGTCTGGGGTGAACCCTCCCTTTTTTTTCTTTCGGTGGAGTATGGGTATTGAGGTAGTCGCGCCTCGCCAAACCAGTCCCGGGTGACGGAAGAGGCGGCGCGCAACCCCACAAACCCACCCTGCAAGCACCTCTCCGTGCGAGCGGGCCAACGGTACCTGATCTTTGTCTTCGGTGGGGGCGAACCCTCCTTTTTTTTTTTGCGGTGGGCTATGGACGTCGCACCCCGCCAAATCGGTCCGGGGTGACGGAAGAGGCGGCGCGCAACCCCATTAACCCACCCTGCAAGCACCTCTTCTTCGCCGTGCGAGCGGACCACCGGTACCCGATCTTTCTCTTCGGTGCCCCGCCCGGCGGGCGGCGGCCCAGGTCACGGGAGTCCTCCCGGGCCCGTTCCGCCGCCTCCTTCTGCGAGATGACGGCCTCGCAGAAGGCGGCGACCGCGTCCCAATTCCTGACGCTGTCAACCATCGCTCGCGCAACAGCCGGCAGCGTCAGGTCGTCACCGATGACAGCGACGATGTCACGGCGCTGTCCGTCCCAGCTCGGACACACCTCCAGCTTATGTTGCGCCGTGTCCTCGTCACTGTCGCAATGATGGCAGGACGGAGTCCACTCCCTCCATACGACCGTGTGCAGGTACTTGCCGAAGCAACCATGCCCCGACAAGACCTGCACCAACCGGAAGGAGAGCACTCCGTGCCGCCGCTCTATCCACTCCATCAGTACGGGCCGGAGGGCCTCAACGGTAACAACACCGTGTCTAGGCCTCTCCAGCCGCGTAGCCCAACGGGCGATGACTTCTCGGCGGGCGTCCTCGCGCCAGGTGGCTATCTCGTTGAACGATGGGGAGCCACTCTCGTCGCGCATTGTGGTAACCCGCCGGTAGAGGTCGGAGACCTATGGCACTGGCGCGGCAGGTCGATATTTTAACTACTACATGATTTGTGCAGTGACCATAATATTCAAAACGACACATTCCCTTTTACAATATCAAACCAACAATAAATTCAACTATCGCAAATTGAATATGAAATCTGCCTAAAATAGCGACATACTATCACCAATATCACTCAAAATAAAACCTTAATTCTACAACATAGAGTTGGTTTCTCCAACGCATTCGTTTCTGTCACTGGAAGATATTATTCATTTTAGTTTTTTTTTCGCAACTTTGGCGAGGTGATGTGAGTTATATTTTATTGATTTATCACCAAGGCGTATATCCTTCATCCTGTTGACGCCCTATAGGAGATAGGCCATGAGGGAGCAATACTGTATTCGCTATACTTAATAGACGATTTGACTTTGGCAATAGATATTTAAAGTTTTCAAAGAAAGGCGTGCCGTTCATTTTCTTGATAAACTCTCAATCTGTTTCTACCTGTACCTGTAGTAAAATAATATGTTATTTTTTTTTCATCACATTTTATTCTTGAACCCTTACACGTCATGATCACTAACAACATATGTGTCACCTTTGACGGTGACATAAAACCATATACTAGTACGTCTTACTAGCGTGGTATTGTAGGTTAATTGCCCTCTTATTGTGAAGGAGGTTCGAGCCCGGCGGTGAGATATAAGCTGAGATGATGGTGATATAAGTATGTGACTTTTACAATAAAGTTTTTCTTTTATTTTTCTCTTTTAGTCCATTCATCATCATCTTAGTTTATATACCACCTACTCCTGAGTATAAGCCTCCTCCTCATTAGAAGGTACATTGATCTATACAATACTGGTCAGGCGGGTTATTAGAGTATTTTATTTCGAGATTTCCTTCTCTTACGACATCCACGAGCAAGATAGAGTGGGCAGTGAATTTTATTGTTATTGCGTCACCCATCATCACCAGCTATCTATCTGTCTATGTTTTTAGATTGTATTCTGAAAAAAAAAAATAGCCAATGTATATTAAGTGTGAAAATATTAGAAACCAATGTCGAAGTAGCAGTACCGGTCAGTTCATAAGGCACTGGGGAGGTAATAGACCTGGATGATAAGGGCAGAAAGTGTTTAGACCATAGCTAGTCAAAAAAAAAGTGAACCATCTACTAAATCAAGTTGCCGGGCCGACCACAGAGGTCAAGGAATCGGTATTAGTGGATGTCCTAATCGCGATGAGGAGGGAACACGATGGGTGATGAGGCCACACGCTGCCTTTTCATCGCTCTAGATGGAATGGCCATAGCTAGCAAAAAAAGACAACGATATCGAATAATTTATAGGTATCTAATATTTCACGTTAAAACTTTTACAAAACTATAAAAATACTA
Source organism: Lymantria monacha (assembly GCA_905163515.2). NCBI lineage: Eukaryota > Metazoa > Arthropoda > Insecta > Lepidoptera > Erebidae > Lymantria > Lymantria monacha. Next base: position 942,825 of record LR991103.1, read on the forward strand.
TCCCCAAAAAGTTAAAGTTATCTATGTTCAATCCGCCCCGGGAAACGGTCCCGGATACATCCCCCGGGAATCAAATAAACACGCGTCCCGTTATCATTGTCGTATCATTTGCGAGATTGCGGAATGTCTTAACGTTAATTTTTGTAATTGCTTTGCCCCTATATTGGATTAATACAAGGGTAGAAATGTTTTTGGTAGAAAAAAGGTCTGAGATATGAGATTGTTTTCCTCGTATCCTTCTTTAATTAAAAATTATGGTGCTGCCCTTCTCAGACTGAAGCTTCTTAAATGCGTTTTAATGCTGAAATTGATGAGTTGGTAAAGATATTAAAAAATATAAAGTAATACAAAATATATAGGGAGAACATAGGACACGGCATATGAGCTATGGGGCATGGAATCGAGAGTTGTGGGTCATAGATACACATCATGGGTCATGGTATACCATATCTGGAATATAGGGTAGGGTATGGGATAAGATATAGTATAGGATTTAGAATACGATATAGGATAGGATTTAGAATACGATATAGGATAGGATTACGAATACGATATAGGATATGATTTAGAATACAATATAGGATAGGATTTAGAATATGATATAGGATAGGATTTAGAATACGATATAGGATAGGATTTAAAATACGATATAGGATAGGATTTAGAATACGATACAGGATAGGACTTAGGAAAGCATTTATGATAGGATTTGGGTTACGATGTAGGATAGGATTTTGTTTCAAGTTTGCCTTCTTTTGTAGTGAATATTATATATCCATTATTATCATTATCTATATCCATTATCTGTCTTTAGCGACATCCGTTTGCAATAGATTGATTGATGAGTTTCGTTCTTACTCAAGTATCACACTGATAAAACTTCACATTGAAAAACTAAAAAAAAGACCTTAAAAGCTAACGTGACTAAAAATAAAGTAGATATATACATATAGAATCGAAATGCATTCGGTATGTCTGTCTGTTAATGCGACGGCCGACGGACAGTCGCGGCCCACGAGCGAAGTTTTAATATTTAAAGTTTAAACCAACAGTAGCTTGGTAGCTCCTAGGTAGTTAGAAAATATAACTTAACTATTTATGAAAATTGAATTTATTATGATTACGATTTTCTTTATAATGTGTTGTGGTAGCGGTTACGAATACTACTAACCCTTACTTTGCGTGTGGATGTCGTAAAAGACGACTAAGAGATTTATAATGACCTTTTTTTTTTTTTTTTTTTTTTTTTGTTCACGCTGTGGAAATGCATTTGCGCACTAGCCCTCGCCGGTGACAGACGAGGGGGTGTGTAGGACTCGCCGGTCAGCTGGTTCGACCGAAATACCCACTAAAACCACAGCGGTCCCTTCCGCGCTTTTACGGGATGCCGGAGAGATCGTCTATTGACATTCTATCCCCGACACCCCAACGCTAGGCCATCTGGCCACGTCCAGTCGACAGTCAAGGCGGCGGGAGGAGATGCGCGTAACGGCGCCTCCGCCTTCCTGGCCGCCGCCTACGGAGCGAGTCTGCAGAAGCAAATGCCTCACGTATCCGCTCCGCGGCCTCCTTCGAAGAGATGACCTCCTCACAGAAGGAGGCCATCGACGACCAGCACCTGTCGCTGTCAAGCATCTTAGATATGATGGTCAACAACGACAGGTCTATTCCTATCACCGCCGACAGGTCGTGGCGCTGAGGCCCCCAGGCGGGACATACCTCTAAGGTGTGACGCGCATCATCAGTTAGCGCGCCACACTCATGGCATCCAGGGGCCTCTTCCCGTCCGATTCTGTGCAGGTACTTACCGAAGACCCCGTGTCCGGTAAGTACCTGAGATTTATAATGACCTGAGCCAACTCCATCGAGTGCCGTTTGGTCAACAATTACATCACCGAGGAGCGTTGATGATAAGCAGGCCGCCGGTTATCAATAACGTTTTCAAAATGTACGAGTACATATTGTCAAATATCACTGTGGTAGACCCACAGTGATATTTGATTGAAGAATTAAATAAAACTAATGGATCTTATTGCGTCTGTATTTAATTTTTAATGTCCTTACGTTTCAAACACTTTACAGTGATCATGGTCACGGGAGGACTAAGGTGTCTTACGTCCAATATGTCATTGTCATTACAGAAATTTATATTTACTAGCTACAGTATTAGTTATTTAAATTTGCATCACATTTTTTGATACAAATTCATTGCCAGTATAAAAAAAATATGATTCTATATAAATATCATTGTTTTTGGTCACTTATTATTAAACAAAAAAATTATGACAATTATTTTATTATTACTATTGCCTAATTTAAAAAAACTAACAAATATTTAACTTGACTTTGCCTGTGATATTTGCGTTAAATATCATTTTTATTATTTGTATATTAGGGTAAAAAATATTAAAGCAAAACATGTCCCCTATTAATATACCTTTGGAAAGTAATTTATCGTCTTTATAAAAAAGTATTGTTTTCAGAGCGTCTCTACGTCTTAAAATTAAGACGCCTTTTTTTATAACACACCTCTTGACGCCGTGCGGGTGGGTCACTGAAACGCGTTCCTTTCTTCAGTGGCCAAGACGCTGCTACCTATTAATTAATTAATTTTTAATTCAATAAGATATTAAATAGAAGTGTCACGTCAAAATTTTACATCCTATTTCTTACCTTTAGAGGATGAAAATTGACAAATGCTGATGGAACACGACTTTATTTATTTAAAAAACAAATATTACATATATGATTAATTTGAAAAAAATGGTTATCTTTTTGGTTTTAGTTAGTTTTTTTCTTTTCCAAGAAGGGTTGATATCAGGTAGGCGGCCGGACATAAAACTAGTGTCAATAATTTGTGCAATATGTACTATAAAAGAGAAGTACATCTGCGATCACTTTAATTAATTATAAATAATTAGGATAAAAACAGGATAACGATGATAATATTTGAAATTTTGCATCCGAAAAATCTTTTCTTCTACGTTATTTTCGTAATTTTTTTCTTAGCGAATCGTCGACAATAAGAATCTATTGATACAATTTCATATTTCTATCTTTAGTAATTTTGACACAGCGTTAATGAGTCAATCAAGCAACTTATTTATATAGATTTTTTTTATATCTATTATTTATTTATATGTAATCCATGATTAATTTTTCATTCTTTTTGTTACAAGTAATTGCTACTGTTATTTCTGGATCTAGCATAGAATATAACTTTGTAAGTTTCTAATTAAGAAAATAAATGATTTAGACAATAATAACTTATCCACAATTAAATCATAATTAGTAGTCCAGAAAGGAGGCTACATTTCCGACATCATGCGGTACCCAGCTTATAATACAGCAATTACCAAATCGCTTGACAAGTGTGGGTATTAAACTCGTAGCATTATTTCTTCCTCGTATCCAATAAATATTGGGGACCCAACTTGAATGGGTTTCAGTTGTTAGGCACTGTCCTAACTCGCCTGATGCCGCCCTAACCGAGGCTTCGGGTGATCGGACCGGGGAATTGTCCGGTCACCCGACGTGAGGCCACCGCGTGAGGACGACGCCTCGACGGCGAAAGCTGTCGGGGCGTCGACAGGAGAAGAGCCCGAGAAGGCATACCGCCGAGCGGGCCACCGAAGACAAAGATCGGGTACCGGTGGCCCGCTCGCACGGCGAAGAAGAGGTGCTTGCAGGGTGGGTCAATGGGGTTGCGCGCCGCCTCTTTTTCAGGCACTGTCCTAACTATATCTCTGGTATTGCAAAGGTCTATCACCGATAGTAATACTTACCACCACTTAGCACAGTGGTGCTGCTTGTTGTTTTACCATAAACAATAAAAAAGAAAGAATTTTTATTTCTTTCAACTCTAATACACATACAAAAGTTGCTCACACACATGTAATACATTTATATCAATAAGTAGATGAGCTATTACATAAGTAGGGTATATTATCGCTGTGGTATAACATTTTAAACTCATAATCCTTAAACCTTTGTGTTTAGTGCTAACAAATCGGTCGATGTGCACACAAGAGATTTAATTAAATTCATTACCGCGTACACCGGCTGAGGTTGAGGTAATGTATGGTACAAGTAACAAGAAAATAATAATAATTGTTTATTTATATCGAAATTCATCATCATCTCAGCTCATACATGTCCCATTGTATGGCTCGAGCCTCCTCCCCAATGAGAGGGAAATTGACCTAATATACCACGCTGAACAAACGTGCTGATATAGGGTTTACTTTCGAGTATTCCATCTCTTGCATAGATATTATATGCATTTTATATCCCTTAGTCGTCTCTTACGATCACCCACGGGTAAGATAGGGGGTGATGAATTGTATTCTTACACCGTCACCACACGGAAAGAATTACAATTAGGAAGCAATCGAAATTACATTTACTTTATTCATAAACAGTTATTTCATCCCATATTTAACTCCCATTACCAGCTCCTTGGTTTGATTTTAGACTATATATGTCATGTCAATGCCATGTGGATATCCGATTTTTGTTATCGGTGGTCCGTCCGGTGGGTTACATTTTGATACTCTAGTCACCTTCATGCGGTCAGCTTTGATGTGGGTGGTGAACAAACCCCAATATGTCCACCCGTGATCTCAGCTGGGATGGCATTATTCATAGGGACTGGTGCTTGCACGGCCGGCATACGCCGGTCGGACAGTGTCAGTAAAGAATCTTCTTTCTGATACGTTCCGCCGCCAGTCTTTACACCTTACTCATAGTTAAGAGTTTTCTATAATTTTATAAGTTATCCCTAAAAAGATGATAGAAGAGTTACACACCTACAAATGTACCGGCCATATTTGGACTGGGCAACATTTTGAATTTCAATTAATTTACCACAAGTATGTATTCCTTATTTTTCCAATGTGTAAGCATACAAACAAACATGCAATAGTAACTGTAGATTTTCCTCACAGCAAAATTCTGTAGTAGACCCAAAACTTTACAATCTGTATTGTGAAGTAAGTGAAATATTAAACTTTTCTAATAAACCGTGAGAATCGAAATTACATTTTTATAAAATCGCTTATATATGTTACCTTGTACCATACGGGACCCAACTAATCTGCCATTTCCATTTATAATACGCGTAAGTGAATGCGTGTTTGTGTGTTTGTACGTTTACATTGTTTGTGTTCGCCTCACACAAATATTTGTTCACGGTACCCCTCTTGTGTCGCTATTGTGTACTTAGAGAAAGATTCACGAGATATTATGCGCAATTTTGTTAATTAGTTCCGCGGATGATTTGCATTTAAAGACTTTGTTTAAGAAATATTACGCCTTATTTAACGAAATGGTTTAGATTTTTTAGAGTTACAATAATTGCTACTTCGTTTTCTTTTATCGGTTTTTATGAATCCTTCTTCAAAATGGAAAATAAATTTGTCTACTACGCTGTTTAGATGAGTTGGTATATTTATTTTACTCTTCGATGACAAAGATCAGATTCCGATGACCAACTTGAACAAAGTGAAGCGGTACATTGTGGAGCGGGTTTATGGGGTCTCGCGCCGTTTCATCTATCGCCCCGTGCGAATTTAGCGGGGTGTAACCAGACCATAGACCACCGAAAAAATAAAACTATTTATTTTACTATCCATTCTCCTTATTCTTCAATGATGTCATCTTCATCTTTGTCTCATTTCAGCTCATATATTTACCACTATTGGGCTCGAACCTTCTCCACCATGGTAGGGGAATCGACTTATTTATACCACGCTGATCAAACGGATTGGTATACGGTTATATTTCTTATTCTTCTTCTTTTTCAGTGACGTTATCTGCTTGTGTCCCTTAGTCTCCTATGATCGCTTACAGATAGAAAAGGGCTGATGAATTGTATTCTTATTCCGTCATTACATATATTGGTGCTATATTCTTGCATCTTTTAGTAGACTTTTACAGGAAAAGAATGACAGAAAATAATCTCTTAAAACTTTTAAGTGCACAGATGATTTAGTGGTTAAGATACCGACCGTCAGTACTAGTTTCATAGGTTCGATTCCTATGCATGACAATTAAATGTACGATGCATAAAGTATTGTTCTGAGTCTTGGTGTAATTTGTCTGCGTTATTTGCATGTTTGTTAAGTCACTTGCAATACAAAGATTATTTCCTTAATACAGGCTAGTATTTAAAAAAAACTGTGTTGATTCTCACGTAAAATAATAATTAAACGACCAAAAACAATTAACCATAGTATTTAACACGTAAATTACATGTAACAGATGTATTTAACACGATAAAGCTGTATTTATCTATCGATGGGTCAGATAACGATGGATACAATCACACGATGCGGGCCATATTATTCTGTTTCAACATTTACGACCAATCAGTGGTATTGTTTACAGTTTCACAGATTAATACCATTGGATTACTGAGCCGTGTGATTTGGGTTCGATACGATTTATTTCTCATTCCTTTGGTGACATTAATGATTTTATTGTTGATCGTCATATCCTGAATTCTAAGTAGCGTATAAAGCTTTATTAAGTATTTTCGTTATAAAAAATATTCATCATCATCACAGCCCATAAATGTCCCACTATTAGGCTCGGGCCTCCTCCGTAATGGGAGGAAAATTAACCTACTATACCGCGCTGGTCAGACGTGTTGGTATAGGGTTTTATTTAGAGTTTTCCTTCTCTCGCATAGATGTTATATGCGTTTTATATCCCTTAGTCATCTCGTACGATCACCCACGTGTAAGATATGGGGTGGTTACTCCGTCACTACACGGAATAAAAATTATTAGAGCGCGCACAAACTGCTGGCATAGCTAGTCCCTACCTTTAAAAAATTGGGGCAATTTCTCCCAATAGTTCATTGCTCCTAGAACTTACCTTAGCTATTAATAAACAACGAATATCTGTGGCAATAAATTATTATTTTATCAACAAACCGCTGCTACAAATGCCTAAGCTTATACTCTTATCAGGCGGATAGTTGAAAACGTCTTAAAGCTTACTGAATTGTTTGCTACGCTTGTTCAATGCAATTGTGGCCTTTATAATACTTGAATTAATATCATGAGAGCATATATAGTCTGCTATAAGATAGAGCCTGTACCAGCTTAGATTAAGTTTAATTTAAAAAGACGGAAAACATTTTACCTGAGATTAATTCAAACAACTAGCACCGTATCGAAGGGCCATCACACTCTAAAACTCAAAGCCAAAACTTACCGAATTTGTTCATTATTTTAGTTTATTTTACAGATTGTATTTATATAAAATTACATCCACCATGCCTAATTAGTAGGTACTAGCTCCAGTGTGATGATACACTTCGTACCACAATATATAACAGTTATGGCTGGACTATAATTATCCTATAAGCGAGACTATATTTTTTATAAATCCTTTCGTCAGGTCATCGAGGTTTAATCTTAAACATTGTCCTCTAACGATATCATAACATTGCAAACGCCATATTTGTGAGGCTTGACGATCGCAATTAGTTTTATTATTTATCAAGAGACTGCAGTTACTGATTTATCTTGATCGGACCGGGGAATTGTCCGATTACCCGACGTGAGGCCACCGCGTGAGGACGACGCCTCGACGGCGAAAGCTGTCGGGGCGTCGACAGGAGAGGAGCCCAAGAGGGCATACCGCCGAGCGGGCCACCGAAGACAAACATCGGGTACCGGTGGCCCGCTCGTACGGCGAAGAAGAGGTGCTTGCAGGGTGGGTCAATGGGGTTGCGCGCTGCCTCTTCCGTCACCCCGGACCGATTTGGCGGGGTGCGACGTCCATAGCCCACCGCAAAAAAAAAAAAAAAAGTTACTGATTTATCTAAAGTCGGCCTATTTTTACCTTTCGCACAAAATAACAAGCTATATTGATATTCAATTTTTAATCTTTCACTACACGGAGAATGTATTTTAATAATAGTTTGGAAGTGCACGCCTTTATTTTTTTGCGGTGGGCTATGGAGGCGGTCACGCCCTGCCACATCGGTCCGGGACGACGGAAGAGACGGCGCGCGACCCCATAGACCCAACCTGCAAAGCGCCTTTCTTCACCGTATAAGCGGGCCACCGGAACCCAATCTTTGTCTTCGGTAACCAGCCCGTCGGTTTATCGAATTAAAGAGAGAAAAAAGTTAAACGAATCCAATTTTCATAAGGTACTCGTATATATACACTAATGACTAAGCAGTTTAATTTTTTATTAATTGAAATTTAACGACAAAGAATTACCAAGCCATTTTAGAAAGGAAACAGCGCATTGCGATTATGTAGCTTTTAATAAAATAAATACTTCGATATATTAATTTTTACGGTCGTTATAGTGCCAAATCCATACGTACAGATATGCGGACGTTCTCGAATATTTATTTAAGCAATTTTTTTCTTATTTTAAACAAAATTAATTGCTTTTAAAAAATATCAAATATGTTTACATGAATGTTTTTTCTTGACATATGTAGATAATATTATCCTATAAGTGCAGTGTGAGAAAATACAGTTATTTTTAGTTGCCTTGATTTCCATATATCGGGAATAGAGCATCACCTCAACGCTTCTCTTGTGAGATGTGCAAAAACTAATACTATTTCCGAAATATATGAATTTAGTTATTTTTTTTAATTATCATATATTGTCCATTCCGCCTATTGCCGTTGACTGCTGAGCATAGTATCACCTATAAATGATCAGTTAGTGCAATAATTGCCACTCTTACCAAATGGGTTTCGATCGAAGTGAAGTGTTATCCTAATTGCTTTGAAATATGAGTAAGTTTATGGGTTACGTTTTACCACCTACACTATTAAACCGAGCATTATCATCTAGTAACATAGCCTATATTTTATCCCCATAACAGAAGAACAGGAACTACCTCGATAATTATTACTACGTAATAAAAGAGAGCTTGGTGGCAAGCTTGGTGGCTCTTGTGTCTGGGAGGCGTTCCTGTTGCTCCTCAATCTATGTTGGAGCTCGGGAATGGTTCCCAGGGACTGGAATAGCGCAGTCATCGTGCCTTTGTTTAAAAACAAGGGTTCACGTTATGACTGCGCAAATTACAGAGCCATAAGCTTGACTAGTTTGGCAGCAAAAGTGTATGGAAAAATTATTGAAAGGAGAATGAGGATGGTGTCCGATGGTTTACTGTGTGAGACACAAGGAGGTTTCAGGAGTGGAAGGGGATGCATGGATCAAGTGTTCTCTCTGCGCAACATTGTGGAGAAGCATCTGGCTCTAGGTCAGAGGGTTTTCTGCAGTTTTGTGGATCTGGAGAGAGCTTTTGACACGGTTGTACGAAAGGAACTTTGGGATATTTTACCGGAGTATGGTATTAGCGGTAAACTGCTACAGGCTGTGCAGTCCAGTTATATGGGCTGTAGAGCCTGTGTACGGCTGGATGATGGAATGTCGCCTTGGTTTGACGTCAATATCGGCGTTAAGCAGGGGTGCGTTCTGTCAGCCAGGCTGTTTATCATATATCTGGATAAATGTCTCCAAAGGTTGAACGATATGAATGTGGGAGTCCAGATGGGCGACTCAGTGGTCACTGCTCTGCTTTATGCAGATGATGCAGTCCTGCTGACACAGTCAGCGACTGACCTGCAGACCCTAGTCGACACAATGACAGAAGATTGTAAGAAAAGGGGTCTACGCGTGAATGTGAGCAAAACCAAAATAATGGTCTTTGAAAGAGATAAAACCAGAACAGATGTAAGAGTAACAATAGGTAATGATGTACTAGAGCAAGTGGATGAATTTGTATATCTTGGATGTGGATTTAGCCGAGATGGAAGGTACACCACTGATATAGAACGAAGAGTGAATGCGGGAAATAGAGTGAACGGAGCGTTGGGGCAACTTCTCGGCAGCCACCACCTCAGCCAGAAGGCACGTGTAGCAATACATAACGCAGTGCTTGTCCCAACATTACTGTATGGAAGCGAGAGTTGGGTATGCAGAAAAGAGTATGATAGTAAAATTAATGCGGTCGAAATGCGATCTCTGCGGAAAATCTGTGGAGTTAGGCTGACCGACCGCATTCGTAACGACGACGTAAGAGAGCGAGTAGGTATGAAAGAGAGTATTGGTGTAAAGATGCGAAAGGGAATGCTCCGATGGTTCGGACATGTGGAAAGAATGCCGAACGAACGCCTGGTTAAGAAGATATACAATGCGAAAGTGGAAGGATGTAGGTACCGAGGGAGACCGAGACTAACCTACCTAGACAAGATCGGTCATGTACTGAAGGAAGGTGGAGTCAAGAGTCTCCGAAACCGGCGAGCGTGTATGAAGAGAATTATGAATGTTGAGGAAGCGAGTGAAGTATGCAGAGATAGAGTTCTCTGGCACTCTGTTCTCTCTGCCTACCCTGCAAGGGATATGGCGTGATGATATGTATGTATGTATGTATGTAATAAAAGAGAGGTGTTTTATAATCTTCTAGAGACCTATAACCGATTTTTAGGACTCTGAATGATAATTAAAAGGGTGGCGACTATTGTATTATTATTCCATCGTCACGCAAGAGAATTTACACAAAAACAATTAAATATATAAATTTAAAAATGATAACCTCAAAATAAGGTTTACGGTGACAATTTTAACACAACACACAAGTACAGGTAAAATAGTTGTTAAACGATAAATACCCGGATTAACCTGTCGTCCAGGATTACACGGCCGTCTGTCCGGGTAAACATTACAAGTGTATCGTTGACGAGTATTTCATTATTTTTTATTTCTTCCAACAGATTCATTCTTTATACGTTTTGATTAATGTGAGGTTTTCTTTTGATAAATTGGGGTGTTTTTGTTTTCTAAATACATTTCTTTTTTAATTTTAAAGTTTAGGTTGTTATGGAAATTTCAACAAGAAAATATGAGATGAGGAAGTTATTTAAGATGAAATCGATTAATAAATCTCTTTAAGAGTATTATATTATATAAGTCTTTTATGCTGTGTGATGGCGGCTAAGAATACTACCAATGTTGACATTTTTGGCGGATTATATGAAAGATGATTAAAAGTTTTACATTTATCTGGGCCAATTCCATTTACTGCCGTCTGATCAATAATTACAATCCCAAGGAGAGTTGACATCAAGGAAGCGGCCTGTCATATAATTATATTTTCATATATTTATTTAATCTAATCTCTTTCACCTATTTTCATCAGCAACCTCTAAAATTTAGTTATCGCGTTAAAAAATATAAGTAAGAACAATAATAATTTTATTAACTTAAATGTATAATAATTATCCTGGTCGTAGAAACTGACACATTTTATGGTCATCAGCTCCTATACTTCCCACTGCGGGGCTCAAGCTCTCAATTAAAAATATTTTGGTCTACTATACCATACTATCATACGTTTTTGTCTAAGTTTTATTTTGGGTTTTCCTTCTATTGCAAGGGTGTTTTATCTGTATTATATCCCATAGTATTATTTTACAACGCCCACGGATAAGATAGGGGTGGTGGTCTTACTCCATCACCACATGGAAGAACCAATCAATAGATCTATAGTGACCTGTATCAATTCTAACCAATGCTGTCTGGCCAGCTGTTACGTTCTCAATGCAGATTAACGTTAGTCGGTTGTAAAATTTGACTAAGTTATTGTTCAGCAAAATCTTTTCTTCCTCGATCTACTTTAGAAAAGAAAGTATCATATATTTTGCCAAAATACATTTTATAAGGGTGAATGACGATAAAGTATACGTACGACATATATACCTTACGCGACCCATTAAGCAGGGCTAAGTCCACGTGTATTCCCCTACAAATATAATATATATTTTTTTTTTTGTTTCTAGGGTTATAGAAAAGTGAGCTTATGAAGAAAGTATTGCATAAATCAATCAATATAGTTATTTTAAATCTTGAATGAAAATATCGTTGTTTTGCAAGTATGACGTTTAGAGATTTAACTTTGTCAATGTGAATATTTAGGCGTCTTTTTATTAAATCTGACTCTGCAGAACATAACATCATTTAGTAAATAAATATAAATTGTATTTAAAATTAGACTGTACGGTATAAAAAAACAATAGAGTAAATAAAATCCCCAGAAATTTGAATGGACCCAGCAATTAGGCGCGTTTTAATGTATGAATTATTAGAGAAAGAAAAAGACACATCTTAAAATTTTATAAACACCCACATTGTGTTATATCGTGTAATAAAATTATATTAATTAAATGAGTTATAAATAATTAATCAACTTTTAACCAAGTCTTAATGAAAGAAACATTAAAATCCTATAAAACTCAATTTTAGTACAAAGTTGCATTCACAAAATGTCATAAAAATTAAGCATCAGAATTATGCTATCGCATTTTACACTGTATAATTCTATATGTGCGAAAGAAACGACAATAAATCAAAAGTTCAATTATAAACGAAATTATTACTCGTGAAATTCGATTTGAAGAGAAATATTTTATGTTGATTTTCTTTTCAGTTCTTTGAATTTTTATATTATTTTGGTATGAATATAAATAATTCTTAAATAAATTATATATATACAAGTATTGGACATGTGATGAAGAGGGATGAAAGACATGTGACAAGGATGGTTACCAATATGCTTGTGGATGGGCGTAAGAATCGTGGCAGACCCAAGAAGAGATGGATGGATTGTGTAAACGAGGATATGTATGAAAGTTGTGAGTGCAGATATGACGGCTGATAGAAGATTGTGGAAGGCAAGAACATGTTGTGCCGACCCCACTTAGCGTGGGATGAGGGCAGGCAAATGATGATGATGAGATACAAGTATTTCTCTCTCAACTTGAATAAGTACACTATTATCTAACGATAGAATTAGAAAAATTTACTAAAAATCCTGTAAAATGTGGTAGGACCCCACTGTTGACAGTTTTCTGTGTACAGCCGCGGGGCAGTCCCTCCGGAGTAGTACCACACTCTTGCAGAAAATAGACGTCTAAGCAGTGGTAATGTGCAGTATGCTTCGTTCGTTGCGCTAAAGAGCCGAAGGCCTAACTTTCTAGGTGGTTTTGTGGTTTTGATTGATAGGTAGCGGCCTAGTTGTATCCCTGGTATTGAAAAGATCCATGAGAGCCAGTAACACTTACCATCAAGCGTGCTGCTTGCTCGTTTGCCACCATAAACAATAAAAAAAAATGTCGCATCATATCATTACTAAAACTACTCGGATATCTTGCATCCATATGTTATGTTATAATTTGAAATAAATACTAATTATTCTTCCTCTTCTCAGACAATATACGCCCAATTGTTAAACACAAGCCTCCGAATGAACTGGTCACGTTGGCGAGATAGATTAACATAAGATTTTTACTTCAGGTTTTCCTCTTTTTACAATTACAATATCTACTTACATATTTAAATCGATTTTTAAGGTATACGGGCAATGGAATGAGTGGCTATCATTTTATCTTATGATTCCGTTACGATACGGACAATTTTTCGTCATCATCATCATCTAAGCTCATATATGTCCCACTACTGGGCTCAAGCCTCCTCCATAATGGGAGGTAAATTGACCTACTACACCACGCTGGTCAGATATGTTGGTATAGGGTTTTGTTTCGAGTTTTCCTTCTCTTGCATAGATGTTAGTCGTCTCTTACGATCACCCACGGGTAAGATAGGGGTGGTGAATTGTATGCTTACTCCAGCACCACACGAAAAACCATAAAACCATGTCCTTTTATACCATACTAGTTTTATATCCAGTTTTCCTCCTGTTGCATAGATGTTATTTGCATATCTCTTAGTTAATTTATACAATACACACGGACAAAAAGGTGGATTGTGAATAGAATATTTTTACTCCATCTATACATATACAAAAAACATTTAATAATCTTAATTTATAAATTGTAATAATTTGTAAACGTTTTTTTATAAGTTTAAGAGAATTACTTTTTTTTTAAATATAAGAGATTGAAGTTTGTATTTTTCCGTATGGTGACGAAGTAAGAATACAGTTCACTACCCCCTATCTTACCCATGGGTGATCGTAAAAGACGACTAAGGGATATAAAACACAATTAACATCTATGCAAGAGAAGGAAAACTCGAAACTAAACCCTATACCAATACGTCTGACCAGCGTGGTATAGTAGGTCAATTTCCCTCCTATTATGGAGGAGGCTCGAGCCCAACAGTGGGACATATATGAGCTAAGATGATGATGATGATGATGAAATTTGTATTTATAAGTCTTGACCAAATAGGTCTTACAATATGGATAACTATAAATACAAGATAACTTAGTTCGGTATTGCACCTACAACTTAATCTCCAAACAATATCGTTAATGGAAGTTTGAATCTCTGGCAACACCAATACTGATCATTGATACAGTTACATAGCTCGCCATTGTACTATAAAAGCTGTGTGTTTTTGTAAAAAAAAATTTTAAAAATGCTACCATTAAAGATATTAAAAGTAAATTACGTGATCTTTTGTCAACAAAAAAATAAGAGTAATGGTATTAAAGACGAATAAAGTGGAACGAAACTTGACTTGTTTGTTCGGGATTTTTTTTTTAATCAAAATTTTGATATCATACATATTGAAAAATAATCCTTATATTGATAGAGTAAGAATTCAAAATATCATCAGCCCATTTCTGTTCAAGGGTACATAAGATGAAAAAAATAAATAAAGCAATTAATAGTTATAACTAGAGATGCAATGTTGAATGAAACTGTACTGGTGGTGAAATATGGTATTAAATAGGGGGTACTTAAACGTTGCTGCATAGAAGAAAGTAGAAAGCAGGGGTTTATTCATTTTCACGAATTGCTGATCACAGTTCTGGAATTAAATAGTATCAAATTTTCCAGGTACCACCCAAAGCATTCATTGCTTAAATATAATAATAAATTCACATAAACGCTCAAAGCCTCCCCACCATAATTTCAAAAACCACTCTCCCTAAGAAAAATCTCATGACATAATAACCACAATAAAAGGCCAGAAAATAGATCCTAGTTACAAGAAAAACTCATTCCGTATATTATTAGGGCAGCCCTTATACTTTTATTACACACACTAATGTAATGTTGGCGGTCGATTGCGCGCGTGTGCGTGTAAACCCACGTCTGAGATTGATCGCTGCTCTTAATGCGAATGTGTGCGTGACGTAGGGTTGACACGTACGTGAGATGGTTTTATTTATTTCGTGAATAAATGGTCTGACATTTGCGAAATAACATTTTGTGTCACGAATAGGGAAATAGCGGTATTTCTAGATGTTTTGTGAATCTAAACTGTAGTGATTTGTCGCTTAAGTAATAAGATCGGATTTGTAGATTATTGTCGTTTTTGTACATCACAATTCAATTTTGTTAATGTATAGTGAAATAAAAAAGCTTTTATGATTTAGTTATGTAGAAAGTTACCCTACATTATAAATGTCCAATACAAGTACTTAATAAACATTGATATTTAATTTAAACTGCTACCATTATTATACGTATGAGTGACGTAGTCAGAATATAATTGACGACATATCTTGCCTTAATATAATATCTATGCGAGAAAAGGAAATTCGATTTAAAATCCCATACTAACTCCTTTAACCAGCGATATATCGTCCATTTCCCTTTTATTATGGAGGAAACTCAATCCCAATAGTGAAGTGTACAATAACTGAAATGATAATAATGATGATGATAGAGAAAGAATATACTTTATGATTTATTTGTTATGAAAATCACAAATATAAGCCCTTAATATATATAATTGAAATTATTTATGTGTACTATAAATTATATTAAAATTTTCGTAACAGTATAAATTGCTAATAGTGTATGTTAATATAGAGGTGAATTATTAAATAATTAGTGTCCGATACAAACTTTTATTCCCTCAGCGCGCACCCACAGTCCGGGTAAAGTTGTCATAGCCATCTGAGGCTAACAAAAAAAACAAACTTTTATACCTACCGAGATATTTTGAAGTGATGGTTCTTATGACTTTGAAATTCGTATAGTTTGAGAGAAAAAGAGCTAAAGCAACTGCTACATCGCGTACTTGCGCATATTTGTCACACATTGATATGAAAAATGTGTGAAAAATACGCGTAATTACGTGAGATGGCGATCGCTTAAGCTTTTTTTCTCGCGAACTTGGGAAGAGTGGAACATAGGCTCTCCTTACTTTTATAATTGTATGTAAATAAATGAATAATAAGCATAAAGTATGCAGTTCAAAAACGATTAATGAATAATAAAAATGTAATACAGAAAGGTGATCATAGAGGACAACTAAGAGACGCAAGTAAGTAAAATCAGCGCACGAGAAAGAAGAGTCGAAATAAAATCCTATACATCCGATCACCGTGGTATACTAGATCATTGCCCCTCCTAACGTGGAGGTGGTTCGAACCCAATAGTGGGACATATGTGAGCTGATATTATGCTAATGATGACAAAAGTTTTATTGTGGTAGGACTACGCTGTTGACAGTTCTCTGTCAGCAGCCCCGGGCCGGTCCGTCCGGGGTCACACGCGTATGCGTAATGGCAACGTGCTATTGCGCTTCGTTCGGTGAGCGAGAGAGCCGGAAGCCCAATTGGGTGGGTTTGGGGTTTATATTGATAGGCAGCGGCCTAGTTATACCCTTGATATAGCAAAGGTCCATGGGCGGCAGTGACACTTACCGTCAGGTGTGCTGCTTGCTCGTTTGCCACCATTAGCTATAAAAAAAAAGTTTAATTTCTATCTTGTGTCTTTATGACATATATTGTTGCTTTTTTTTGTAGTAGAAAATTAAATGAATAAACTATTAAATTAAAGTCTAAATCACGGGAGGACTGAGGTGTCTTACGTCCAATATGTCATTGTTATTACAGAAATTTATTTATATCTACCCTATAAGATATTAAATTTTGACCCACATTTTTATACAAAATTAATACAATTCATTGCCAGTACAAAAAGAGAATGATTCTATATATAAAATTTATGTTGTTTATGATTTGTTATTATTAAGGTATTTAATTTATGATAATTATTATTGTGGCAATTTTACAATTTTTACAAAACTAACAAAAACTATTCAGCTACTACCGGATCGGAACGCGGCCACTGTGAGAATGATCCGGCGCGAAAACTCAGGAGGCATGATACTAATAGTCACTGACAAGACTGGCCTTTGGATTCCTAAAACATGCTTCTATAAAAACCTATTTTAAGCCACTGAAGAGGATTAGTCAGTTCTTACCACCTGTCAAGTGCCAGATCCCTCTACAGGATGCAGGAGTTTATAAATTAGACTGTGACTGTGGTCTCTCTTATATAGGCCAAACAAAGAGATCTGTAAGAACTCGGATCAAGGAACACATAGCTGATGTGAAACACTGCCGTCACACTAAGTCTGCAGTCTGTGAGCATAGTCAGGACCGCGCCCGCCATTACATCAGGTTTGATAAACCACAAATCCTCGCAAAAGAACACCGATACCTTCCTAGAATGGTTCGCGAGGCTATTGAAATCAAAAAACATAAAAATTTCAATAGGGAGGATGGCTGGGTATTATCATCAAGCTGGGATCCTGTCATTCACTTAATTAAAAATAAAACTAAGAAAACCACCACAAGACTGCAAGACACTGTGAGCACTTATTGTATAGATTTGACCCACAATAATAGTTAAATTTTAATTTAATTAATTTTAGTAAGATAAAGTAAGCCGCCACTCAAAAATTCAATAATAAAATTAGTATCATGCCTCCTGAGTTTTCTCGCCGGATCTTTCTCAGAGTGGCCGCGTTCCGATCCGGTAGTAGCTGAATAGTTTTTGTTAGTTTTGTAAAAATTGTAAAATTGCCACAATAATAATTATCATAAATTAAATACCTTAATAATAACAAATCATAAACAATATAAATTTTATATATAGAATCATTCTCTTTTTGTACTGGCAATGAATTGTATTAATTTTGTATAAAAATGTGGGTCAAAATTTAATATCTTATAGGGTAGATATAAATAAATTTCTGTAATAACAATGACATATTGGACGTAAGACACCTCAGTCCTCCCGTGACCATGATCACTGTAAAGTGTTCGAAACGTCGGGAAATTATAAATCAAATACAAACGCGATAGAATCCGTAAAAGTAGTTTTATTTCAAATGTGTAATACTCGCGTAAACATTAGAAGTCATTAAAGTCTAAATAAAATGGTTGCTAATTAAAAAACATGTTAATAGAATAATATATGTAGTTATTGGTAAATCGTTGTGTGTCAACCCTGACTTAAAGCAACAAAGTAAGGAAGCGTGTTCGTTCGGTGACTTCTTAATCTTTTGCTCGAATGTTATTGGTTGGTTTCTACGGTGTAAAGCATGAACTGTAGCGATTTATTGTGCTGCTACTTATATTGATCTAGTTCATAATTATATATATTTTTAACAACATCTTGAGCCAAGGAAATAATTCTTGTATTGCGACTTCATAAAATATGCAATTAACGGACACACGTTTTGGTCAGACTAAGAACAGCAGTTAATGAATCGCACAAAGTATTGTCGTGCGTGGAAATCGAATCCACGACTTTGGCACGGTAGATTATTATCCAATACGCCTTTAGTGTAGTCATATTGAAAAAATATGGATACTTTACACAATTAAAGGTACTTATTTTAAGATGTACGTATGTATACTTCAATAAAAAAAATATCGACGCATCTTTAATTTTATTTATATTAAAAAAAAATTGTATCCAGTACTTTTTTATAAAATAAAAATAAATTCAACAGAAATAAAATAAAATTCTACGTGTGAAAATAATTTTTAGCTCTTGAAACAAGTTTTTATAGAAAGTTTTATAAAAAAAACCGATTACTTTATAGAAAGTTTTATATGAATTTTAACGCTGTTTCTTTTAAATTGCACCACACGATAATCCTCGTTTTGAGGTTCGATACAACACAAAGTTTGTCATCAGCAACAAGGTTGGGAGGCTTAGATGGTTGGCAGTAAGGGTCTGGGAAGTTCCTCGCAGATAATCTGCTTGATCTTCTACAAAGGTTCGGCTATATAAACACGCTGAGTACTGCAATAACAAATTATAAATGACTCAATGGGTGTGTGACTGAGGGTTCACAACCCACTTTTTTACCCCGTGGATATCGTAAAAGACGACTAAGTAATGTAATATGCATATAACATTCATGTAAGAGAGAATACTCGAATTAAAATCCTATACCAACATAACTTGGCTGACGTGGTAAATTTCATCTTCATCCTCATCATCATCTTAGCTCATATATGTCCCACTGTTGGACTCGAGCCTCCTCCACAATGGGAGGGAAATTGACATACTATACCACGCTGATTAGACGTGTTGGTATAGGGTTTTGTTTCGAGTTTTCCTTCTCTTGCATAGATGTTATATGCGTTTTATATCTCTTAGTCGTCTCTTACGATCACCCACAGGTAGGATAGTGGATGGTGAGTTGTATTCTTACTCCGTCACCACACGGAAAATTTACCTTTTGGCTTTAGTCCAGTCGTGGCCTGTATATGAGCTGAGATTTTTTTTTATAAAGAGACCATCCCACACTAAGAAACTAATCCTTGTATTGCGAGGGACTTTATAAATATATATTTAACGGACACAAATTACATCCAGACTCAGAATATCAATATGTGGATCGCACAAAGTGTTATTCTACATAATCAATCTCATAGCGCTGATACGATATAGCTCTACGATAGATCTTAGCCATTATGCCAACTGTCAATATTGAGGAATAAAAATTGGAGATAATCGAAGACGAATACGGTGCTGTAATAAGTTGCGTAGGAGAATGTCAATGTGCTTTTCTTTACATGCTATAAGGGCGGCGTGGGGCTCCATAATTACCCGTAATATCTCCCCATTGCCATTTTAATTTTATATCAACCAGAGCCAACTCTACTTGATACGATCTAGTCAATAATTACGAGTATATTCCCAAAAAGAGCTGAAGTCAGACGGGCGGCCGGTCATAAAACCAAAGCTAAATAACATTTGCAATATATACGATGGAAGAGGAGTCCAGTTGCGTCAAATCCAAGTAAATGTGATAAAAACAGGATAATGATGATTCCATTTGTGCTGATCACCAGTAGTGACATCGATAGCAGAGTGTTGTTACACCATTTTCTTAATGAACTCACAGCAAGGTTTTACCACTCCTAAAGTGAATAAAAGGATTTTAAACTGTCATTACATGTGTTTGATTTGTAGGATTGTCATCATGATTACAGCTCATATACATTCCACTTCTTAGCCCTAGCTTTCCTCACGGTGGGAGGAAAGTTGACTGATTATACGATGGTCAGGCGGGTTAATGTTAAGTTTAATTTCGGATTCCCTTCACTCGCATAGATGGTATCTACTTATCCATATTTCTTTGTTATTTTTTAACTCACTTATGGAAAAAAAGGGACAGAAATGTGACAAAATGGGGACAAAAAGGGGTTATTCTTACTCCACCACCACAAAGAACGTTTACAGTATATTAAAGCATAATTTCTAACAATTCTATCGAATCTCCATTTGGAATATTTATCTAGTACATAATCCTTAATTGAACGTAGAATCAATGTAGATTTTAGTACAATTGGAACATGGTCTGGGTGGGGTCACATTTGTCGTTTAGACTTATGTACCGTATGAATTTAGTGCTTGTACGTATAGTGGTTAGAACAGCAGCGGTGGTTTGTGTGGAAATTGTATATCTCAATCATTATTATTATCATTCTCTTATCCTTACTAATTGGGTGCGATGTAAGTAGAAAAGAAGTACAGAACTCCTTTTCTATCGTACATATTGCAAAAGTTACTGGCAATAGTTTTATGACCGGCCGCTTGCTTGACGTCAACTCTCCTTGGGAAAGTAATTATGGACCAAATTACATTAGGTGGTATTGGCCCAAGTTGATATAAATCTATTCGTTGTATTTTACGACATCTCAGAGCAAAACAAGGTTTGGTAGTATACGCAGTCACACCGCTAATATTGAAGGGAAAAAGAATGCAATGTGTTGCTAGCCCTCACTTTCCTTAAGGAGTCAATAAATCCAATGAGTAATCACTTTATGCTGCTGATTATTCTGATGGTGACATCAGGAGGTTTTAGGCTTGCCGCGTCCAGTAAAAGAAGCTACTTAATATAAATATCTTTATTTTTAACATCTTTAAAGATTTGCTGTTCGCGTAAAGATCAGACAAATAAAACGACTAAGCAAATTGACTAGAATGTTTCAGAATCATCATCATCATCACACATATTAATACCACTGCTGGGCTCGAGCCTAAATAATAGAAGGGAAATTGATTGAATAAAAAGGATATTAAGGTATTAAGAGGTTGTTCATTGTAATTTATTTCGAGATTTCCAGCTCTTGCAAAAATATTGTTAGCACGCAATATACCTAGTCGGCTTTTAAGACACTCAAGGTGAGGAAGGGGATAGAGAACTGTGCACAGAAAAGAAATAGCGAAAATTTTCCAGTAATGTTCCAATTTAAACGAACATTTTAGTGGAACAATAAACTTAAAACGTCAACATCATAACTATTTAGGGTCCATTCACACTGAAGTGGTCTATAGCACAGAATTAAAATTATTATCATTAAATATCATTATCGTTAAAAAATCACTGTGTATGTCTTTGGAAAAAAATAATAGCCGAACTGTGGGTGGGATATGATAATAATCCAATTATTAAATTCCACCCTACAGTTCAGAGGGAAGTTGATCCACTATAACACAATGGTCAGTTGGATTGGTGGCCACTATAAAACATTAATCAGAT
This sequence comes from Lymantria monacha, assembly GCA_905163515.2. Lineage (NCBI taxonomy): Eukaryota > Metazoa > Arthropoda > Insecta > Lepidoptera > Erebidae > Lymantria > Lymantria monacha. Next base: position 964,643 of record LR991103.1, read on the forward strand.
GGATTTACTTCGGGTGTTTTTTTTCTATGAATATATGATGAACATTGTATTCTTATTCCGTCAATCTACGGATAAAACCAATTTAAACCGTAATCCATAAAACCACTTAATAAAATCAACGTCTAAGAAGTTTGTTAAATACAGCAATTGTATTTTCATGCATAAAATACTCTTTATATTTGAATTGACTTGAACTAATGCTAGAAATGTCATTGGTTCATGCATCTGTGCACTAATTACATGCTCGTAAATTCTTCTGCATTACAAAAATAAAAAAAAAAACAAATGTAGCATGATGTAATCTGTGCAATTTCATTGATTAATAATCATAACTGTTAGCAGTTTTCCAACCAGTATATATCTCCCACCACATACAGCCGAGTTTAGTGTGAATCAATCCTAATAAACAAACATTAACAACATCTTATACAGGGTGTCCCAAAATTCAACGATAAGCTGGCACCAGCAGGTGGACCTACATATGACTACTCGAGAACAGAAAAGAAAAAAATTCTACCTTGATTTTTTTTTTCATTACGACAAAAAAACCAAAATCTTTAAAAATGGACATCCTTTATTATATTATTAAGTGCTATTGCTACAGTTTTACAAGTAATTCTGTGATTTTTTTTGTAATGGCAAGGTAAGTAGCACTACTATCGATCACAACCATTAAAAATTCCAGAATATCTATAGTTTTTACACAAAAATCAATCAAAACTATGTTTTTTTCATAAATTATGTAAGATTTTGACTTTCAGCTCACTTTCACTCATCATAGTGAAAAAAAAAAGTATGGACGCTACTGTGGCAAATAGTATTAAAAATTGGCGCATCTAACTACAATTCTAAAATGGTATAACATTCTAGACAAACTAGCCACAAAAATATACTTAAGTGTACTATTTCAAAATAACAACCATATTTCGAAAATTGTTAGTGTTGATAGTAATCACTTTTACTATGTAGCCAAAATGTTTTTGTAGCAAGTTCTCAGAATTTTAATGAGACATGTGCGTAGTCCATAAATCCGTAAAATAAGTTAGACAGAGATAGAGAGATTATACGTTAGAGGGAGATAGATAGATGCTAATTGTTTAGTAACATTAATGCAGGTGGAGAAGTAATTAATGTCCTCAGCAGCACAGCAAGTCAGTATGCTCTACTTCTTTGTTTACTGCACACCGTTCTGTTTTAATTAAAGTGGCTCTGGTACTGACGACTTATGGATTGAATTAAGTGACCTGGAAATTGACCTGACTTGGCATTATTTTAGACTGTGATTTTGTGTTTTTTTTAAAGAAGTTTTGCCTTATTTTCAAGTGTTTAGCATTCATCATGCCGCTACCATACACAGCGTTAGGATACGCTAATATGCACCTAATTTATGGAGAATGCCGATGCAATGCCAACGCTGCTAGCAGATTATATCGAGCAAGGTACCCTAATCTTCAAAGGTATCCGGATTATCGCGTATTTATTAACGTGTATCAAGCTTTTTCGGAGGGTCGTATACCATCTGACAGGCGAAACGCTGGCAAACCTAGATCGGAACACGATGAAGAAGTTCTCAATGAAATAGAAAACGATTCAACTACCTCTGTACGTGCTGTACAAGCAGCAACGGGAATCCCAAAAAGTACTGCACATAGAATTTTAAAACGTCACGTCGTCGTGATGAAACAACATGCAAGAAAGATGGATATTTAAATCTTCACAATCTTCATAGCTGGAAGAATGAAAATCTGCACCTGGTGAGAGAAGACAATCCCAATACCAATTTAAGATTAACCTATGGACTGGCATAATAAATGGCAAAGTGATAGGGCCCTTTGAGTTACAAGGAAACATAGATGGCAATAGTTATTTAAACTTCTTACAAAATGAGTTGCCAGGATTATTAGAAGATGTGCCCTTAAGTGATTTGCAAACCATGTGGTTTCAAAACGATGGTTGCCCAGCTCACTATGCCCGTCCTGTGCGAGAGTACTTAGACCAAGAGTACCCAGGGCGTTGGATCGGGCGACTTGGTCCTATCTTGTGGCCACCCCGTTCACCCGATCTAAATCCCCTGGACTTTTTCTATTGGGGTTGTCTAAAGGACAGAGTCTGCACAAAACCGATTGCAACCTTGGACGAGCTTCGCCATAAAATAATTCAGACTGTGGATCTACGGACTACGCACATGTCTCATTCAAATTCTGGGAACTTGCTACAAAAACATTTTGGCTACTTAGTAAAAGTGATTACTATCAACACTAACAATTTTCGAAATATGGTTGTTATTTTGAAATAGTACACCTAAGTATATTTTTGTGGCTAGTTTGCCTTGAATGTTATACCATTTTAGAATTGTAGTTAGTTGCGCCAATTTTTAATACTATTTGCCACAGTAGTGTCCATACTTTTTTTTTTCACTATGATGAGTGAAAGTGAGCTGAAAGTCAAAATCTTACATAATTTACGAAAAAAACATAGTTTTGATTAATTTTTGTGTAAAAACTATAGATATTCTGGAATTTTTAATGGTTGTGATCGATAGTAGTGCTACTTACCTTGCCAATACAAAAAAAATCACAGAATTACTTGTAAAACTGTAGCAATAGCACTTAATAATATAATAAAGGATGTCCATTTTTAAAGATTTTGGTTTTTTTGTCGTAATGAAAAAAAAAATCAAGGTAGAATTTTTTTCTTTTCTGTTCTCGAGTAGTCATATGTAGGTCCACCTGCTGGTGCCAGCTTATCGTTGAATTTTGGGACACCCTGTATATAGGTATATATATATAAACGAAACTTACTAAGACCGTTACAATTTAAGCCTCGTGGTGGAGTTCCGGGATTACCAAGGATTAGAACAAAGCCTCCCCCTCTTCCGGTATTCCGCGGAACTTTTATTTCCGGTCCCGGTCTTACTTCCTTTCGCGACATAAGACGGACAAAAATAGTAGTCATTTTTAACTAATTTCACTTGAGAATTTATAATTTAATTCGCTTTTGAAGGATTGTAATAAGACTTTTTGGTTTAGAGTTTTTATTAAGTGTCTCTATTGTCTTTTAATTCGCTAAGGTTCATTTAAAAAAATAAAAGAAATGCGTGCGTGTATGTACTTACGTACGCGCTTCTTTGGCATCATTAAAAATAGTTTTTAATTCCATGCAAATATTTAATTACAATAAAATAATAAAAGGACTGGAAAATGATAGGATATTTTTTTTCACTAATATTTACGAATAGTAAATAATATTCATCAAAATATTCAATTTAAATCACTACTGAATATAATTTATTATCACATATATAATTCACACTTGTATGAAACTAAAACGCGTGATGTGAATGTAGAAACTAGAGTAAAGAGTGGTTTTGCGGCCAACTTCAACCTGTTAATTTTGTGTTACAGTGATGCACGCGCATTCTTTTTTCGAAACATAATGAGCAGTTTTGCGGCCAACTTCAACCTAGTACTTTTGAGTTACAGTGATGCACGCGCATTCTTTTAATTTCACTCTCATCTTTTATTCATAACGCGCCTAAAGGATACTCCTTTCAACTTCAAAAATGTAATTATAGATTTTCTCCTTCTAGAACGTGCAGTATATTTAATACAATATTATCACTCGGTGTAATATTTACATTTTGAAAACTGTTTGGACATAGATTATCATGACAGATTATAGATTATCATATTCGAAAACATATTATATGTAAAAAAAAATATTAATGAATTTGATAAATATAGTGATATTCACCGTGTGAACACTAGGAATAAGGATAATCTAGTTATCTATCATACTCGCCTACAAAAAATTAGTAGGTCTTTCATGGGGCAATGTATACGCTTTTACAATAAACTGCCTAAAGATATCCGAGATATGCCAATGAATAAGTTCAAACAGGCTATCAAAAACAGACTGTGCAGAAAAGGATATTACAGCATTTCGGATTATCTAAATGATAATACGGAATGGTTATGAGCAGCTCCTCTCTCAGCAATTGCCCTTTTAATGTTTATCTCTTACTCTTGTATTATTTGTATTGTCTTAATTGTACAGTGTAGCGTGTTTTGCCTAACGAGTTATGTATTTATTTATCCAAGCTATCTGTTTAAAATTTATAGATTATGGTGTGGTCATGCTCACTGACAAGGTCTCTGCTTGCGGTAGCTACGTGGAGCGGGTCTCTCCGTTCCCTCCAATGTGGTTGAGGGGCGTGATGGCTGCTCTAATAGTTAACTCATGATCGGGTGCCGCTTGTGGGATCTGGTCCACCCATTTTTCTTTCTTCTTTGTTTATAAATATTCTTATTTTAATTTTGTATTATATACAAAATTAAAAAAAATGAATATTTACTCGAAGGGCATATCACTGGAGCTAACATAAATTAACCATGTAACCAAACTCTTTTGTGAAAAAATATAATAAAAAAAAAATGACGAGCCCACTGAGTTTCTTGCCGGATCTTCTCAGTATGTGGCTGCTTTCCGATCCAGTGGTAGATTAATTAAATTTAATTTAAAACACAATGTAAAATTGACAGCCCCTATGGGGCTTATGCAAAATAAATGATTTGATTTGATTTGAGATCTACATTGGGGATATTAGTACCTCCGTATAAGCCGTCCTAGATTCTACCCTTATACTATTTTTGACTGCACAGATGCTGTAGTGGTTAGGATACTGACCTTCCATGCCAGTACCGTGGGTCGTTCCTACGCAGGACTATACTTTGTGCCTTTGTGCGATCCACAAAGTGTTGTCTAGTCTAGTTGTAATTTGTCTGCATTCATTATATATTTGTAAAATCCCCCGCACTACGAGGATTATATATCATAGGATATATTAGTGCTGGGTGTTGTAATTAAAAAAAAAAATAAGCATCCAACCAGTCTTCTTCTTTTCTTATTCTTAAATAAAATGCTACCCATTGTTAATCTCTAGATCAACATCCTTAAATTAAGAGCTTCTCCTAAATATTCGACTCGAATTACGTCAGACGGGTTGTTATAGAAATTAATTTTTTATTAATATAAAACTGTTTACGTATTTTGTCGCGTTTGTATTTGATTTTAATTTCCTGACAATTAGAACACTTTACAGAGTTGATGGTGAGTGGAAGACGACAACGCTGAAAAGTGATCGAAACGTCGGCATATTAAAAATTAAATGCAAGGCGATAAAATCCGTAAAAAATGTTTTATTTCAAATGTTTTATACTCGCGTAAATCTTTCCTCTTAGTAGTTTATTTGACACTCGGGAAAAAAAGAGATAGTGCATTGCGCTCTTTATCTGTAAATTAAAGGAAGAATCAAGCAATACAATAATTATTTTTCCTTTGGTAGATTCAAAGGGATATTCAAAATATCCTTAATAATAAAGTAACATTACTTCGAAAGATTACAATTCCTAAGATTATTTGATGAAGTAAATCTAAATACTGTATTGTCATACTGTGTTGTATTTGTCAGTCTGTGTCAACAGTTAAAGCCCAGCTTAAACGAGGATTACGCGCTAACCGCGGCACCGTTTACGATCAAACCCGAGATATAACAAAAAATACACGGATAAAGAAAATGAAGAGCACGTTTTCTTAAAAAAAAAAATCTATTGTGACAACGACAAATTCAGTATTCAGCTTACTTTTATACTTATTATTTTTAAAATTATTATGGCTGCTATATTTTTCTCATGTTAGTAGATTAAGTTATCTTTGAAGCTATTTAGACGAATATACATAAAATATGTATGAGAAAATATAAATTTATGAAATATATTATATGTATCTCTAGATTGCCTCGTTGGTCCAGTGGCGTAAGTAGTATTACGATATTGGATTCAGATTTGGGACGTTGGGTTGCAGTTTTCTATTAAGTTCAATCTTTAAGGATTTTTCTCTAGAAAATTGTTGAGGATTTTCTCTAGAAAATTGTCAATGTAAGTATACATGGAACAAGTTAAATTGGAAATTTCATCAGAACCAAATATAATATTAAATGACATTTAGTCCAATTTAGAGAATTATCTTAACAGAATCAGTATTGCTAGAGACTACATATCTGTATTACGAGAATTATTCAATAAAATAATTAACACCAGCACATTATATGAACCAAATAGCTGTGTGGTAGCGGCTACAAATACTAACAATCCTTATATTGATTGTGGATGTCGTAAAAGAGAGCTTTATATCGATCTGGAACAACTGTATCTGATGCCGTTTAGTGAAGAATAAAATTCTCAAGAAGGGTTAACGTTAGGCAGGTGACTGGTTATAAAACTATTGCCAATAACTTTTGCAAAATGTACGATGGAAGACGAGTACATATTGCGTGGACCACAAGCAATTGGGATAAGAGCAGGAGAATGATGATGATGAAATGAAACAAATAATGATTGACAGTCTGCAAGGCAGTTTTTAACTGAAAGTGATCTTGTAATTTCTCCAAAATGAAGTGCGTTTAAGCATTTTTGCAATACATTTTACGGGAATCAATGTTAAGGCTTAGTTAAATTCTCTCCTAAGCTCTGTCGTTTCTATGGCATTGTACTTACGTAGCTACTCGTATATAAATATATCGTTTCCTTTATTAATTCATTAATCAATTAATTTATGTCTACTGTTTTGTACAAGAAAGAAACGCCATTCATATTTCTAACTTGCTTGTTTAACTTGATTTCTGACGTTTACGCGAATATTACATAACTAGCTTCTGCCGCGACTTCGTTCGCGTGGAATAGTCGTAGCTAACCTACGTTAATCCAAAGTAATTATTCCTCGTACAATCTTTCATCCCCCTTTTCAAACCTTTACAACTCATTTTCTAATTAAAAAGTAGCCTATGTCCTTTCTCAGGCTTTAGACTATCTGTGTACCAAATTTCATTTAAATCAGTTCAGAAGTTTTACTGTGAAAGCGGGACAGACAGACAGACAGAGTTACTTTCACATTTATAATATTAGTAAAGATAAAACATTGTTTTTGCAAATTATCACGTTTGTATTTCATTTTAATTATTGGCCGATGTTTTGAAAACTTTTCAGGACTAAGGTGTCTCATGTCCAAATGGAAAATTGATAATCATATACCAACTCGATGTTCAAATCTAGCTGTACCCTTGGTATTACAAAGGTACCTGCGCCTGATGCCGCCCTAACCGAGGCTTCGGGTGATCGGACCGGAGAATTGTCCGGTCACCCGACGTGAGGCTACCGCGTGAGGACGACGCCTCGACGGCGACAGCTGTCGGGGCGTCGACAGGAGAGGAGCCCGAGAGGGCATACCGCCGAGCGGGCCACCGAAGACAAAAATCGGGTACCGGTGGCTCGCTCGCACGGCGAAGAAGAGGTGCTTGCAGGGTGGGTCAATGGGGTTGCGCGCCGCCTCTTCCGTCACCCCGGACCGATTTGGCGGGGTGCGACGTCCATAGCCCACCGCAAAAAAAAATGGTATTACAAAGGTCCATGGGCGGCAGTAACACTTACCTTCAGGTGTGGCATCAATAAAAAAATGAGCCCTATTTGCTACGTTTGATATTTAGGATGTCGATTACAGTTGGTATTATGAGTTGCCCGTAAAAAAAGGTTGAACTATCTCTTGGTATTTTCTTATACACTTTTAATTCTTAAGGGATGGTGACACGTTATATTGTTACCCCATCACCACATGGGAATATTTTAACTTCGGTTAATTAAGCGAATCATTGCGGAATTACAGGAGTTATTATAGAAGTAATATATAGTGGAATTTATACTAATTTGAAAAAGAAATAGATATCATCATCATCATCACAGCCCATAAATGTCCCACTGTTGGGCTCGGGCCTCCTCCGTGATGGGAGGGAAATTAACGTACTAATACCGCGCTGGTCAGACGCGTTTTATAGCCCTTAGTCGTCTCGTACGATCATCCATGGGTACCCATGGGGTGGTGAATAGTATTCTTACTCCGTCACCACACGGAAAAATAGATATAGAACTTACTAACGGTATGACTTTGGAGGAAGTTTACTTAGTTTTCAAACCTGATTGCGAGGCAACATAATACCGGATTTTTTTTATTGCTTATGGTGGCAAACGAGCAAGCAGAACACCTGATGGTAAGTGTCACTGCCGCCCATGGACCTTTACAATACTAATGGCTTTTTTTTTTGCTTAGGCCGCTGCCTATCAATAAAATTCCTAAACTCACCCAGTTGAGCTTCCGGCTCTCTCGATCACCGAACGAAGCGCAATAGCACATTGCCATTACTCAGACGTCGATCTTCTGCTCAGTGTGGTACTACCCCAGACGGACCGGCCTGCGGCTGCAGACAGAAAACTGTCAACAGCGTGGTCCTACCGCTATTGATTATTTATGTTTGTTACTTTTCTTTTAGTTTTTTAACTCACGATTAATTTATATAATTATAAAATAGAGATAGAATATTTTCTGCTATATGAAGATTGTACCCGCGTTATTATAATTCTGAAATCCGGACACCAAATATAAATTACATATACCATGTATTACTCATAATTTAACATGTTTCAAATGATTAGTAATTTGTTCTTAATATCTATTAATATTAGCCCACTGTTAGTTATATACTGTGACTCATGGCCACAGCGACGTAAGCACAGCGCTTATCGACTAATTGATCGCAACCAACTGAGCACCTGTGCGGTTTAGTGATGTAACGAGTAACGATGTCGATAGACCGTTATCGCTAACGAAGCTATTTTGGTACAGACGCTAGTCCTGCAACAGGAGAGGACGATATGCAATAAATATTTTATTTTGTGTGGTTTGTATGTTAGGATTGCTTTAAGCCTCGATGGTTATTGTTTTATTTATATGTTATCCTTCTTTATCCCATAATAAAACTACTGTTCGTAAGGTAACTAATTTCTCTTTCATTGCACTTATATTTCCTATATTACTGCGTCATTATTCCTTTCGCCGTCCACGGTCGGTGGTTAGCCTCTCCAATAAAACACATTCATTCATTTGATAAATCGTAGTAAGTTTTATTTGTTATCCGAAAGATAGCTGTTTCTAATTCTCCTAGTGATAATACCCTTAGCAGTTTTTTGCGACTTCTATGAGTAAGCAAAAGATAATAAGGATTACATTTTTATGCTGTAGCTACATAGGTAACATAATACATTACTGTAATACAAAATTCTTTAAAAAAACTTATATTAACACGCCTTTAGACTGGGATGTAATAAGCCAAATTAATTTTCACTATAAATGATATTTCAAAATATATTAATCTCATTGAAAAGGATAAATAAGATCGTTATTGGAATACATAACAGTAGTGTCTGTTATCATATCCGTTATAACATTATACAAATTTATAAATGCTTTTACTACATAAAAATTACATGCATTCACAAACTATATTGGTTTTCTTTTGCAAACGAAAAAATGTGTTCAAAACCCTTATTAAAAATTCATTCTCATTCACTTTATTATTCTAAAAAAATATTAATTTGGTTATATACGTATAATATTATGGTTTCTATAAATAATCACTTGTAACTTAATATATTTTATCGATACTTGTGCAACACTATCGTATTATTAAGATATCTGTAGTATGCTCAGAGTTGCGGGCCGATAATGGCAAACGGGTGGTCTGATAGAGTTTAGATCTAATATATATGTATCGATAACGTTGTTATCGACCTATGTAAATCACTACGATAGGCGCCTACGATACATCTTCTAGGCCTATCGTAATTAAGTACCGAATATCTTTCAATTCTCATCATCGGTTAAAATTAAAACTACAATACGTTTCATCACGATAGCCTTATACAGACTAATTATATATTTTGAAAAGGTCACAAGAGATATTTTTTTGTTCACATAAGAAGGTGATGGAAATAATTAACTGGATAAGAGTAATTTTGTAAGGAAATTTTTAAGTATGATTGGTTTTAAATGTAAGGCAAGACCAAATAAAATATTTTTTGACATGTATAGACAGGGAGTGATCACTAAGATGACGTCTGGTAGAAATACGGAAGAGGAGAACGTATTGCGTCGATACCTAAAAAATGGAGATAGGAGCAGCATAAGATGAGGAAGTAGCTAACATTGCTCCTCATGTGGTGATTAGTGTTGCCCAAATGCAAGACCAAGACTCGCTGCAAGAGTCTCGTAGATAGCATTTTACGATTACTTTGGCAAAGAAAGGATTGTCAACATTTTGTATTCTTAATACCAGTACACGGGGAAATAATTTGATGTTATTTTATAGAGTCTCATGATAGATAGGTGTGACTATAGCCCACTCCCGTTAACCTAATGGTGGTGATGATATGTACCTAATTATTGATAGTTGTGCAGTTAGTGCCACTATATGAATGGAATTACATTAATTTAGTTGGATTTTTCATTTCTATCGAAACAAGTGACTCTGTGTTATTCAAACAGCAAGAGTTGCGAGACTCGCAAGAGTCTTGTATTTGGGCAACACTAATGATGATGAATTAAGAATACAATGTCATCACCCCTAACCTCAAACAAACACTTTACACAAATCCTGATATTGTAGGCGATTTTGCGAAAATACAAGTAATAGACACAATTCCACCCAGAATCGGAACAAGATATTATTAATAGAAGGTATTTAATTGAACCCGAGACACATGGCACGGTAAATTATTATGTAAACCACTCCACCATCTGTATAGTATAAATATAATATTAATATTCCCCTGTAGATTATTTATACATAAAGTTCCACGAGCTCCTGTTGGTACATAACGCCTCAACTTCGAGAGTTAAGTCAACACGACGAGTCGTTGAACGGAGAGTGCTCGAATGAAATATTTCAGAACTGGCCAAGTTTATATTGTACACCTGTCAGGGTTTTTGATTAAATGACCCCCAAGTGTTAGTTCTGAAATGAAAATTACTGTACTATTTGGATTTTGAATACCATGGCTAAGAGGTTTTTTTTTTGTGTGACTTAGTTGTTAGCTGCAAATGGAACAAAACTTTAACCGGACTGTGGGTGAGCACTGATGGCTCTCAACCCGAAAAAATGGAGTTTAGTATTTGTGCTCTTTGGTAGCGGCTATGAATATTACATACGCTCCCTTTGCTCGTGGATCTCGTAAAAGACGACTAAGAGCTCTATATCCACCTGGGCTAACTCTAATTCCTTTTGGTCAACAATTAGATTCCCAAGGACGACGTGAGGCAGGCTTTGGGTCATAAACTATTATCAATAACTTTTGCAATGTATATGAATACATATTGCATAAGTAATTGAGTTAGAAGCAGGAGAATGACTTGATAGAAGCCGAAGATGATTTAGTATTCATTGGATAGAATGTTATTGTACTACTAACGCCATCTGTTACAAAACTAAAGAGTTGACATCGCTGCAATAGAACTAAATTCAATACTAAAATACATCACGTCACAGAATTAATATTATAACTAATGCTTGATAAATAAGAAATATCTATATGAAAATGACGTTACGAGGCTAGAGGACGAGAGATGGACCAACAGGGTAACAACGTGGAAGGTTCCAATCGCCAAACGTCTCAAAGGCAGACCCCACACGAGATGGGCAGACGAGTTGATAAAAATAGCTGGTACCTACTGGCCACAAATAGCTCAAGATAGATGGCATTTTTAAGAGGAGACCTTCACCTTCACTTGAGGAGGGGTTCATGAAATCAAACTTATATCATTGTCTATATCTAATTATTTTCTAAAACAAGTGAATTACGTATAAATAACATCACTATTTCCCTAAACTATGTGTGTATTGTAGTTCTGCATGAAATAAAAGGTTTTATTATTGCACGCCTCATAAGCGAAGCGTTGAGGTCTTGCTTTACTCTCGATATATGAAAATCAAGCACTTTTCAAACCTATAAATGATTGTATTTTTCTCACATTGCACTTATAGGATAATATTATTATACATATGTCAAGAAAAAACATTCGTCTAAACGTATTTGACATACATACATACATATCATCACGCCATATCCCTTGCAGGGTAGGCAGAGAGAACAGAGTGCCAGAGAACTCTATCCTTGCATACTTTACTCGCTTCCTCAACATTCATAATTCTCTTCATACACGCTTGCTGGTTTCGGCGACTCTTGACTCCACCTTCCTTCAGTACATGACCGATCTGGTCTAGGTAGGTGAGTCTCGGTCTCCCCCGGTACCTACATCCTTCCACTTTCGCATTGTATATCTTCTTAACCAGACGTTCGTTCGGCATTCTTTCCACATGTCCGAACCATCGGAGCATTCCCTTTCGCATCTTTACACCAATACTCTCTTTCATACCTACTCGCTCTCTTACGTCGTCGTTACGAATGCGGTCGGTCAGCCTAACTCCACAGATTTTCCGTAGAGATAGCATTTCGACCGCATTAATTTTACTTTCATACTCTTTTCTGCATACCCAACTCTCGCTTCCATACAGTAATATTGGGACAAGCACTGGGTTATGTATTGCTACACGTGCCTTCTGGCTGAGGTGGTGGCTACCGAGACGTTACCCCAACGCTCCGTTCACTCTATTTCCCGCATTCACTCTTCACTCTATATCAGTGGTGTACCTTCCATCTCGGCTAAATCCACATCCAAGATATACAAATTCATCTACTTGCTCTAGTACATCATTACCTATTGTTACTCTTACATCTGTTCTGGCTTCATCTCTTTCAAAGACCATTATTTTGGTTTTGCTCACATTCACGCGTAGACCCCCTTAGACGTATTTGATATTTTTAAAAAGCAATTATTTCGTTTAAAGTAAGAAAAAAGGTGATTGAAAAAATATTCGAGGACGTCCGGGGTATTACCGTAAAGAACTGGCATTCCCACGACCGTAAAAATGAATGTATCGAAGTTTTTCTTTTATTTTGTTATTATTATTATTATATGAAAATGATTGGTCATATGAATTGTTTATAGAAACCCATATCAATATTCTTGTATAAAAAATAATAATTTAAAAAATCTGTTAAAAATTATTAACCGTTAGAAAAACTATGCGAGCGCTCACAAAGCTCAGCCTTTTGCTGGCTTAGATTAAATTGTGGTTTTAGATGTTACAATATACAGTTAAGTCAGATATTGTTAATATAAGAAACGAAATATTTACAAAAATCACATAGATCACAGCAAGATTGATGAAACTAAAACGCGGTAACATCGCGTTGAAACAAAACGGCCGACGCCATGACCCATCTCATTCTATTGGCCATTCATCAAAGCCGCCCTCTCCAGGGCACTGTAGCCAAATAATACATTGGTATTGTTCGACAAATAGACCAACGGATGCCTTCTAACAACAAAAACTGTTAGAAGAAATGATTTTGTTTCATGGGCATTAGTTTTTTTATATACTTTTTTTTTCTAAAAAAATTGGCTTGTTGTTATTATGGGTTACGCATGAAATTGCCGAAGTCTCAGTCACAAAAAGTGTTGGTGGGTTTTCAGACCTTTCTGAAGAATTATTTATGTACTTCTCTTTAAAAAAAAGAAAATTGGTTCCTTTCAACGTTGCTTACTACTGTAAGCAACGTTGAAAGGAACCAATTTTCTTTACAACACATATTGGCAGACATGGAAATCGTAATTGTTGGGATAATTTCTTAGGAGAGAGCTGATTGCCACCGAAGACAAAGATCGGGTACCGGTGGCCCGCTCGCACGGCGAAGAGAGGTGTTTGCAGGGTTAGTCCATGGGGTTGCGAGCCGCCTCATCGGTCGCCCCGGACCGATTTGTCGGGACGCAACCACATCCATGTTCCACAATGCAAAAAAAAAAAGGAAAGAGCTGATTGCCATTATCGTGATAATTATTTAGCTAATTTCACGATTCGATACGAGTATTACGATTCATACGAACAGTGTCGGATTGTATATATAAATATCTTGGGTTCAATTCCCGCGCAGGTTGTTTTGAATCTGGGTTTAATTTGTGTCCGTTGATTGTGTTTATAAAATCTCTCGTTATACACATTGCTTCCTTAGTGCAGGTAATTTTAATATAAAAAAAAAAAAATAATGCGGTCAAAATGCGATCTCTACGGAAAATCTGTGGAGTTATAGTGACCGATCACATTCGTAATGACGACGTAAGAGAGCGAGTAGGTATGAAAGAGAGTATTGGTGTAAAGATGCGAAAGGGAATGCTCTGATGGTTCGCACACGTGGAAAGAATGCTGCACGAATGTCTGGTTAAGAAGATATACAATGCGAAAATGGAAGGATGTAGGTACCGGGGGAGACTGAGACTAACCAACCTAGACCAGATTGGTCACGTACTGAAGGAAGGTGGAGTCAAGAGTCTCCGAAACTGGCGAGCGTGTATGAAGAGAATTATGAATATTGAGGAAGGAAGCGATTGAAGTATGCAAGGATAGAGTTCTCTGGCACTCTGTTCTCTCTGCCTACCCTGCAACGGATATGGCGTGATGATATGTATGTATGTATTTAAAAAAAACACAACTAGACGAACAAAATTTAATCTTTAAACACTTTTAAATTCGTTTCCGTGAAATATTATAAGTTTTATTCAGCAAAAATATTATTTCAACTTCAATAGCAGACGTGCGATTTTCATAGTTTTCGTTTCTGTGAAGGAAATCGATGTCGCGTCCATACCGGATGTTGAATTGGGCAGCGTCCATTCGCGCGGCCGCTAACTTATATGCCAATATCGAAGGCAGTATGTTACCAATGGACTTCGAACTTGAATAATAATAATATAGATATGTGAATAAAAAATTAATTGATGATATTCGACTGCACAAAGGGCGTTAAGATTCCAACCTGTTCTGAGTCTGGGCGTAATGCGTCTCCATTAATTGGCTGTTTATAAAATGGACAGCTTGGCTATATTAGAATTAGTTTACCATCAGATGTCCTTTCTGTAGTCACTCCCTGTCTATAGTCTCTCTAAAAAAAAAGCATTCATCCATTTCACCTGGAAACGATAGGTAACGGCCTGGCTGTGCCCCTGGTGTTGCTAGGGTCCATATGCAGCAGTATCACTTACCATCAGGTGTGCTGCTTGCTCGTTTGCCACCACTGGCAACAAAATTTAAAAAAAAAAAAAAAAAAAAAGATCTGTATATCCATGTCATACCTCACCCATTCCATCCATCTTTCCTTTGGTCTTCCTTTACCCGTAAAGCCTTTATTCATACGAATGAATGAACGAATGCTAATATTTAATATTAGCATTCGTTATTATAAAAAAAATACCTCGCACTAAGGAAATAATTCTTATATTGCAATAATATTTAGAAATATCCAAACAAAGAGAAATTACGAACAGACTTATAACAACAGAGCTGAGAGCTGTGAGGTAGCGGCTACGAATACTACCAACCCTTACTTTGCCGTGGATGTCCGTGGATGTCGTAAAAGACGTTTAAGAGCCTTATAACGACCTGCACCAACTCCATCTGATGCCGTTCCGTCAACAATTACAATCCCAAGGAGGGTTGACGTCAGGCAGGCGGTTGGTCATAAAACTATTGCCCATAACCTTTACAATATGTACTATGAAAGAAGAGTACATATTGTATCAGAATGTTGGAGACTTACAACACCAATTTGTGATTCGCACGAATTATTGTCCGGTATGGGAATAGAACCTTCGATACTAGCATAGTAACTTAACCACTATGCCATCTATGTAGTTTTTAACATGCTATATCATGTTATTTTTATATTTATATAACAAAAGATAATTTATTTATACTTTTACTAACACAGCGTCCCTTTAAACGTGCATAAAAGGTCTGGACCCTTAAAATGTGAGTCCCTTACCTCATCATTTTCGCAACGCTAAATCGTAATACACATAAACAACATATTCCGCTATATATATAATATATATTGCTTAGTTTCGTACCCTATTACTTGGGTCTTAGGTACAGTACACGCCTGTGACCGATGGCCCGTTAATCAGACGTTATACTTTAGCGATATGCTGACGTCAGATAAGTTTCTATACACAAAATAATAAATATAAAAACAAATTATTGATAAAAAATTGCTACAGCTTTTATAATTTTAAATATTTATAATGTGATATCGTAGAAAAAGGTATTTTTTTGCGTTAAAATTGCAAATGCTAGCTAAACCTAGCCAGCTAGCTTACGTTTGCGATGTAAGCGTTTAGCTATCGTTTGCAGTATAAGATATATCGAAATAATACATTAGATTTTTAAATAAATTTTCGATAGTACCTATCTCCTAAAAGATAACCGTGTTTATCTTTACACATTATTGAAAAAATAGGTTAATAAAATATGGGGACAAATCCAACGAATACCGAGCTGCAGCGAAGGCTGGTCGTTAATATTAACATAAAATATGGGGACAAATCCAACGAATACCGAGCTGCAGCGAAGGCTGGTCGTTAATATTAACATAAAATATGGGGACAAATCCAACGAATACCGAGCTGCAGCGAAGGCTGGTCGTTAATATTAACATAAAATATGGGGACAAATCCAACGAATACCGAGCTGCAGCGAAGGCTGGTCGTTAATATTAACATAAAATATGGGGACAAATCCAACGAATACCGAGCTGCAGCGAAGGCTGGTCGTTAATATTAACATAAAATATGGGGACAAATCCAACGAATACCGAGCTGCAGCGAAGGCTGGTCGTTAATATTAACATAAAATCATCATTCTCCTTCTCCTACTACTACTATTAGTTGGAGTCGATATAATGTGTACTCTTCTTTCATAGTACACATTGTAAAAGTTATTGGCACTAGTTTTATGACTAGCCGCCTGCCAGACATCAACCCTCTCTGGGAATATAATTGTCGACCAAACGGCTTCAGATGGTGTTGGCCCAGGTCGTTATAAGGCTCTTAGTCGTCTATTACGACGTCCACGAGAAAAGTTTTCTTAGCCAATAAACAGCTTCAAAAAAAAGCAATAATTTCTAATAAAATTTCAGTAGAACTAGTAGTTGGAAAAGAAAAATATTTATTTAATTTATATTTAAATCTCTTTATCTCGGGTATGTGCGAAAATCTAACAATGTATAAAGTACGTTCAAGTATTCTTCACGTGATACATCAACGGTGTCGAGTTAGGTCGAGTATCAACAAGCGGATATTGGCTCCAGAGTGACGAATGATATCGGCGGTCGCCTCGTGGTTACACCCCTTGTGTACCGCACTTTATATATTTATAAAGAAATATTCGTATTTTTATTGAAGGAAATGTATACCCAATTTTTTATTTATTTTTTAATTTTTTTAAGCTCTATGCAAAGAATATTTGTATATTCGCATTTGTGTGCGAACGGTCTAAAGTCATTTTATCATAATTTTTATTATGTCACGCAGGGTTAAAGTCATTGGGATATGATTTTGTTTAAAGCTTTTCTTAAATTGTTGCTATATTATTTTTTTGCATCTCTAAGATGTATTTTTATTTTGTCATCTCACTAATTTTAGATAGATAGATAGAAAATTCTTAATTTGTACACCAGTTATAATGAAAACTTTACTTAAGAGCTAGTCGAATACGAAATATACAAAGGGCGACCTTATCGCTTTAAGCGATCTCTTCCAGGTAACCTCAGGATGGAACTGACAGAAAAAAGAGATGGTAAGTCGTTTGCTACTGGTGATACTAATTTTCATATACATATATTAATTCGTACAACACTATTTATATAAAAAAAATACAAAAATATAATATAATAACTAAGATACAAAAGTAATATATACACATACATATATAACCATAAATACGTACACACATAAATACATGTATGTGGGATTTAAATTTAATAACTTAAAATTTGTAGTAATTGATTATTGTTTTTGAACGGAATAAAAGGTGTATTGTTGAACGAATGCTGTGTGAAAGGGAAGAATGTATGTTTTGTCTCTCTCTCTCACGACGCCGCCATTCCGAGAACACGGTTGAAATTGTGCTCTGTACAAATTAAGAAAATAAAAATAGTTAAAGTACGAATTTAGTGCTTTGACCCACGCCTACATACATATAGGTATATTTTATAATTTTATTTAATTTATAGCCTAGAGTCTGGGCAACGGAATAAGATTACAATTTGTTCTTACCCATGGCCATTACTTATCCGTGGGAATCGAAAAGTCGATGGAGGGTCTCATCTGGATAAAGATCAACAAATGTTTCCTGGGCGAGATCTACTATCTCACTGCACTCGCTCACCCGCTTTTGTAGCGTGGTAATTATGACACTTTCTCCTCATTTATGAGGGTGGGCTACATCCAGTAGTAGATTACGGATGTCGAATGATAGCCTAGAATAGACTTTGATTGGAATTAATGATACATCTGATACCTTCATTATATGACTTCAGGAATAGAGTTCTTTGCGTGAATGATTCAGCGAAATATACGCGCTACGAAGATTGAGTTAATCACGATATTCCGTATTAATCATTATTAATTCTGTTCTTATCACAATAATTTGGAAGCGATGAAATACCCACTTCCTTTACCGTCCATATTGCATATTATTGGCAATAGTTTCATGATTTGCCACCTGTTTTTTTTTATTGTTCTTGGTGGCAAACGAGCAAGCAGCACACCTGGTGGTAAGTAAATTTTACTGCCGCCTTTACAATACTTTGGGTACAGCTAGACACCTATCAATAAAAATCCCAATGCACTTAGAAAATTGGGCTACCGGTTCTCTCACTCACCGACAGAAGCGCATTAACACAATGCACTGCTCAAACATTGATTTTTCTGAGATAGTGTGATGATGATGATGAGTGTTTTCCCGTGTACTGACGGAGTAAGAATACAATTCACCACCACCTATCTTACCCGTGGATGATCATAAAAGATGACTAAAGGATATACAACGCAAATAACATCTATGCGAGAGAAGGAAAACTCGAAACAAAACCCTATACCGACACGTCTGACCAGCGTGGTATAGTAGGTCAGTTTCCCTCCCATTGTGGAGGAGGCTCGGGCCTAACAGTGGGACGTGTTTGAGCTGAGATGATGATGATGAGTGTGATACTATAACGGATGGACCTCCACGTGGCTGTAGACAGAATACACAGCAGACAACATGTGGTCCCAGGTCGATTTTAACCTCTTAATCAGCCTTTACCACACCTACGATTAATGTTAGAGTTGGTAGTATTCGTAGGTACACATTCTACTATACCACGCTAGTCAAAGGTTTTGTTTCGAGTTTACCTTTTCTTGCATAGATGTTATATGCATTTTGTATCCCAAAGTCATCCCTTACGATCACCCACGGGTAAGATAGGGGGTAGTGAATTGTATTGATACTCCTTCACCACACGGAAAATTAAATTAAATTAATATAACTAGTACTTAACTTTGTATTTCAATGTAAGCTATTAGAACTAACATATGATGTGACAAATCACGAGCACGTCAGCGGGTGGGAGGGGAGTGTAGAGGCCCAAGGGCAAGAGGGGGGGCCTGTCCTGATTGATGTCCACGTACCCTCGTCCGCCCCCACTGTCTCCCGACCATAAAGAAAACTAATCTTGAAACCGTTTTGGTACATGATTGGATAATTTATTTTTCTGACCGCCTTTATATATATATATATATATCTAATCTACATACATATATATCTGTTGTGATATTTAATGCAATATAATGTCATATTTTTGAGATTGTAAGTTAAGAATATTATGTGGTCCTTGGCCTAGACTGCGACTCAATGATCTTTGTGGGGCTCGAACCCCCTCCATAACACACCACATTTTTTTTTTTTTGTTGTTCGCAAGGTGGGACCATGGATGTGGTCGCGCCCCGGCAAATCGGCCCGGGGCGACAGAAGAGGCGGCACGCAACCCCATGGACCCATCCTGCAAACACCTCTCTTCGCCGTGCGAGCGGGGCACCGCGCACCGGTACCCGATCTTTATCTTCGGTGGCCGGCCCGGCGGTATACTCTTGCGGGTTCCTCTCTTGGCCCTGACAGCTTTCGCCGTCGGCACGTCGTCCTCACGCGGTGGCCTCACGTCGGGTGACTGGACAATTCCCCGGTCCGATCAACCGAAGCCTTGGTTAAGGCGGCATCAGGCGCAGATATTCGCACCTGCGCCGCGGCCGCTGGCGGCGGCCCGGGTCGCGGGAATCCTCCCGGACTCATTCCGCCGCCTCCTGCGAGATGACAACCTCGCAGAAGGCGGCAACCATGTCCCAGTTCCTGACGCTGTCGACCATCGTTTTCGCGACAGCCGGCAGCGTCAGGTCGGCACCGATGATAGCGACGAGGTCGCGGCGCTGCCCGTCCCAGCTCGAACATTCCTCGAGCGTATTCCATAACACACCACCGCAGGGTGGTGTGTTATGGAATACGCTCGAGGAATATATAACACACCACCCTGCAGTAAGGAAAACTAATCCTTGCATTGCGGGGGACTTTACAAACGCTAATTACACCCAGACTCAGAACAATAGCTTGTCGATCGCATAAAGTATTCTCCTTTTATTTTTATCTTTTTGGGGGGTGGGTTATGGTCGGCGCACTCCTCGCACCACTCCGCCCGGGGCAACAGAGGGGCGTAAGCACGCACACCCGTAACCCACCCGGGGCACGTCGCCTTCGTCGTTGGGCCGACCACCGGAGCAGTGTGACTTGATGTCAGTGGTTGGCCCGACGGAATACACCCTCAGGAGTACCCTGTCTTCGACCGACGTCCCCCCTTTTGAAGGACGTCGGTCTTTCCTCACGGTTTAAAATATTGGCGCCAACAATAAATCTTAAAAAAATAATAAAAAAATTCTCGGCCATTCACTGGGATGAAATGAATCTATCTTCAACGTTCATTGTTAAAAATAAAAATTCACAATAGTGCACAATATTATAATTACTGTGGTAATTGTGGTAAATGTCAAATAGCCTACAAGATGTGTCTTGTAGGCTATTTGACGAGTACATTTGCAGTCATAAAATTTTCAAGACAGTACTGTTCATTCTCCTGGTCCCATCACCGACAGGGACCTACTCGGAGAGAAGAACAACTAATATTGCTTAATTTATTAAACTAGAATTGTACTTTTCTATGTTAATAAATACTTCTATACAATTAATAATATTAGAATTCTATAAGTAGTTTCATATTATCCGTGTGGTAACTGAGTAGGAATACAATTCACCACCCCCTATCTTATAGGTGTGTAATCTTAAGAGGCGACTAAGGGATATAAAAACGCATATAACAACGCGAGAGAAAACCCGAAATTGAAGACTTGACCAGTGTGGTACAGTAGGTCAATTTCCCTCCCATTATGGAGGAGGTTCGAGCCCAAAAGTGGTACATATATGACCTGGTATTATGAATATTCATATAATTACTACAAAGAGAATTATGCCTATGAAGTTAGTAAAATATAGCCATTTTTTTTTTTTCGCAAGGTGGGACCATGGATGTGGTCGCGCCCCGGCAAATCGGCCCGGGGCGACGGAAGAGGCGGCGCGCAACCCCATGGACACACCCTGCAAACACCTCTCTTCGCCGTGCGAGCGGACCACCGGTACCCGATCTTTGTCTTCGGTGGCCCGCCCGGCGATATACCCTCTCGGGTTCCTCTCTCGTCGACGCCCCGACAGCTTTCGCCGTCGAGGCGTCGCACTCACGCGGTGGCCTCACGTCGGGTGACCGGACAATTCCCCGGTCCGATCACCCGAGTAAAATATAGCCTAGACAAACAATATGATCTATGTATATTATTTCTCAAAAGTATATTTTATTGTTATAATACCTACATGTATTTTAATATTCGATACAGCATTTTGAAAATTTATATTATATTTTCTTTATAAAAACCCGATTACGAGCGAAAAATTATTGTCACAAGTGGGATTCAAACTCAAACCTATTGGAAATCCGTCCCAATCGTGCTGCCACTTACACCACCGTGAGCTATTGTAGGACATTCAAATCTCGCATCGTATTATATTTTCGTCTTTAAGGAGATGTATAAGTCGGGTAGATGGCACATGTAAATAATCAAGCATATTAAATGCTAAATTTCAGGAATTTATATTTTCTTTTTAGTGTGTTTTGGAAGATATATTTAAATATAATAAAAATATTTAATAAAATAATGCTACACACAGACTTGACAGAAAGACTTGGTATCCATTGTCATGACTATTTAAAAAAAATATAGTCATCATTCATTCTCCTACTCTTATCCCAATTACTTGGGGTCGATACAATATGTACTCTTCTTTCATAGTACATATTGTAAAAGTTATTGGCAATCGTTTTATGACCAGCCGCCTGCCAGACGTCAACCCTTCTTGGGAATGTAATTGTTGACCAAAGGGCATTAGATGGAGTTCGCCCAGGTCGTTATAAGGCTCTTAGTCGTCTTTTACGACACCCACGAGCAAAGTAAGGGTTAGTAGTATTCGTAGCTTAAAAAAAATATAGTAAGAATTAAAAAAACATCAACGTAATACGTCTGTACGAGACTAACTATAGATAGAATACGGAAGAAAAATCAATAAGTCAAATCACACGTAATAAGCAATGCAAGCAGTCGATATACCCAAGACCATCGGTTAGAGGGCGAAGTATTCGAGAGGGCTGCAAAAAACCCTCAACCCTCACCGATACGTAGAGCCAAAATAAATCGTTTCGCTTACCACTAGATATTGAAGTAGTCAGAAACGATTGCCAATCAGATGAACTAAATAAATTCGTAATTACGGTACATTATGACATTTTGACGTTTGTTACTATATTCGATATAGTAAATCTTAAACTACAGTATATATTACTTAATATTTGGTTACTATTATTATTTATTTGTATTTATTATTATTATAAATAAATTATTTATTTCCAGGGCAAAAAGAATAAACAAGATAGGTATAATTAAAATTCTGCCTAACCCCCAACATAAAAAGATTCAAATTACTGAAATTTAGCATTTAACATGCTTAATTATTTATAAATGATATCGAGCAAAAAATGATTGTCACATATGGGATCCCATATGTGACAATAATTTTTAGTCTGCTCCTTCATGAAAGTACTCTTCTTAAACCTCATTTGAAAAAGCGCTCAGGAAACACAGTAGCGAATAGTTAATTCCAGTTTTGGCACGTACGCGGGAGAAGTAGTCGCTAAAAAGTATAGTCGAGAAATGTATCGTTGTCAGGTGAAATGGATGATGAGTTCCAGGTAAAGTTGAACAGAACTAGTTAAGACGACTCTAATTAGCCCAAACTTAGATTTTCTAATAGATAACCCAGGACTTCGTCTCCTACCTTCGAACTACATCATCAGAGTAACTCAGTGGTACCATCATACATGGACATTTCACATGTTAAACAAACATATATGTTTAAAAGTACAATAAACACTATTAAATATATATTATTCGTCTAACATCTAGAAATTTCAATCCGGCAAAACAGATCCGGTAATCCGGCATCATTAAACGTTCACAGGACCTGGTACAAGTTAAACGGATTTTGATAACAATTGGCACACAGATAGATCAATTTCTGAAATAACTTATAAGATACTTTTTATTCCAGTAATGTATTCCCTTGGGATAGTAGTTGAACTTTGAAAAAGTTAGTCTTTACGCGGGCAGACGCTAATACTATATAAAGATAAAGTATTCAAGGTGTATCTATACTGACCGACTCTGACGATTCAATAACGATCGGTCAAGAAAGAGCATATACGGCCCGCGCCGCCATAACACATAAATATCCGCGCTTCCGCTTCCGCCGCCGGGGACGTAAGACGCGACGCGTAATAGTCAATAGCTCAAACGTGGGCACACCCACTTTGCTGTCAGCGACGCCCCGAGTCGAAGTCCGTTCCTCACAGGGCGAGCCCTCGGGCGTTGTCGCTTAAAACTTTTACCGGGTTGAGAGCCCTCAGCGCTCACCCATAGTCCGGGTTAAGCTGTGACAGCCATCTACGGCTAAAAGCTAAAAGACAGATACAAAAAAAAGGTCCATCTAGATCTATATATTTCCAAAAAAGAAAACACTTATAAAAAATCCTAACAATATATTACTATAAGCGTACATTATTTATTTAACTGTAATCCCCTTCAGCATCATACAACAAACAGATGTCGTTCACAGCTCATCAACATATTCCAAAGCTCGCAGAAGCCAAGATTACAGGCAAACAGAAGGATGAATGTGATCAGATACTAACTAATCCCTTCTCCAATATCACATGAATATAATTCACACAACGTCGCACCCGGTGCGGCGCGGCGCCATGCTCACACAGATTTGAGAATTGGAAGTAACGATCGATGGTTTAATAAGTTCGAATAAAGGATATAAAGACATTCAAAAGGTGTTTCAGTCTTGAATGATAAACGAAATTTTGTGATAGATTGTAATTTGTAGATAATTTGTTTTGATAATGAATTTAGAATAGCTAACAAGTATGATAAAGGCGATACATTTGCAATCAGGACTCAAGTAGGTTGATGCTTGTTAAGGTTTAAGCCTCTTGTCTTCCCTTCTACTCAAGCGATGTCACCGCCCACTTTATATACATACATACATATCATCACGCTATATCCCTTGCAGGTTAGGCAGAGAGAACAGAGTGCCACAGAACTCTGTCCTTGCATACTTCATTCGTTTCCTCAACATTCATAATTCTCTTCATACACGCTCGCCGGTTTCGGGGACTCTTGACTCCACCTTCCTTCAGTACGTGACCAATCTGGTCTAGGTAGGTTAGTCTCGGTCTCCCCCGGTATCTACATCCTTCCACTTTCGCATTGTATATCTTCGTAACCAGACGTTCGTTCGGCACTTTGAGAGGTATTTTTGCTGTTCTCGAGTTTTCACAGTCTCTCCAGAGCAAAGTACTATCTGAAGTGGAATACGTAACCTAACCTAGTGGAATATCTTAAACTATTTTTAGTTTTATAATGACGACATTATAGTACGTGAAAACAAAATTTAACCCAATAATGAGTACCTCCTAGCTTATTAAATAACGTAATATTTTACGATATAGTTTGACAGGCTATATGGTCTAGACACAGGCCGTCCGTTCTGTCCGGTGGAAGGGCGGTGCGTAGACCCATAACCCACCTTATTCCCTCTCCATCACCATTGGGCCGGCCTCTGGTACCGAATCCTTGATGTCCATGTCCAGCCCGGTGACCAACCCTTCAACGTCGCCCTCACGTATTTACAATGTTTACGCGTTTCTTACACATTGGATATAAAACTCTTTTTACTGGTTTTACTGCGTTAATTTCCCGACGATTGGAATACTTTACTAATGGTCACGGAAGGGCTGCTGATTGCTGTGTGGTAGCGGCTACGAATACTACTACCCCTTACTTTCCTCGTGGATGTCGTAAAAGACGACTAAAAGCCTTATAATGACCTGGGCCAATTCCATCTGATGCCGTTTGGTCAACAATTACATTCCCAAGGAGGGTTGACGTCTGGCAGGCGGCCGGTCATTAAACTATTGCCAATAACTTTTACAATATGTTCTTTGAAAGTAGAGTACATATTGTTTCGACCCCAAGTAATTGGGATAAGAGTAGGAGAATGATGATGGTCACGAAAGGGCTGTCTTCTTTAATAAAATCCGTTAAAATAATTTTATTTCTAATTTATAAATAACATCTTAACTATAACTAAATAGATCCAGGATAATTAAATAATAATATTTAAAAAATCCAAAAGTATTTGAGATTGGCGTCCAGTGTGATACTTGCCAGATCATAAACAATTATTTCTAGTAAAATGATATAGATCTTATTTAAAACAAAACATAATAAACTTTCTAACGTCCAACAATTTATATTTATATTCAACCATTTGATTCCGATATCAGATAATGTTCCTGACCGCTATGGAATTGAATGTTTAATAATTCTGAATTGAAATAAGTGCGGTGTGCACCAGCCGACGACTGCACATGGCCTAGTGGTTTAAATACCGAACTGCGGTGCCAGAATCTTTGGTTGGGTTCCCACTCAATCCAATATTTTGTAAGATTTATGAATTTTTGTGTGGTGATGGAGTAAGAATACAATTCACCACCCCCTATCTTACCCGTGGGTGATCGTACGAGACGGCTAAGGGATATAAAACGCATATAACATCTCTGTGATGTGAGAGAAGGAAAGCTGGAAACAAAACCCTATACCAACACATCTGACCAGCGTGGTATAGTAGGTCAATTACCCTTCCATTATGGAGGAGGCCCGAGCTCAACAGTGGGACATATATGGGTTGAGATGATGATGATAATAAATTGTTGTTCTGATTCTAGATCTAGTTTTTGTCCGTTAATAACTTATTTTTAAATTCCCCAGTGATTCAAAGATTATTTCCTTATTGTAAGATAACAAACTTTTATTATTACCTCAATATATATAGACATCGATTTTATCTTTTAACTTGTCTTCTGAAACATGACTTTTATAATGCGTTTGAATAAAATACAAGTGGTTGATAGATTAATACAAAAATGAGCAGCGGTACTCTTAGATTATTAACCAATTAAATGTAGCAGTAAAGAAAGTATTCCTGGACAATGGTATCAATGGACATGATAAAATGATTTTGTTCCCAAAAAAACATTGAAATTGATTCGCAATAGTAACTTCTTAGTCTTTAAAAAAACTATCCTCTATTTTAAGCGAAAAATACAAATTAATGTATCTATTGTATTATTTCGCTGCTACAGTTACAAATAATATGTAAAAGTCATGGTTTTGGTCGTTATAATATAGAAAATTAACTAACTGAATAGACGCTCTTCTGTACAGAAAACAAAAAATAATAATTGAAATTGATCGCAGCGCCACCTACCAGGTCTTAATGCATTCTTTTAGTTGTCTAAAATCATCTTCGCATTATTGCCTTTCTAATAAAACTAGAATGGTGCGCAACAGCTAATAATCTCAGTCTTTTAAAGTCATAGAAACATTTTTTAAATTTTTTTTTTTAAATTAATAGAAACGAAATAACTAAATTTCATCATTCATTTATACAAACTAGTGACGTTCTTAAATAAACTTTAAGTCCCCAAAGACTAAACGTATCAATAATTCGAAAATTTTCACAAAGGTTATAGGATAAAATCATTGTATAAATCACTTGATACGTACGAGGCGAATGTGAGTGTTAGTGAGTTGAATAGTTGAAGATGTTGGCGTGTTCCCTCAGTGACACTACGGAACACGGGAAATGGTCTGCCACCGGCTTCATTTATGAGAGATAGCGATTTTTGAAGAGAAATAATTTTAATCACCTCCTATTTACCCTCTATCTTACACATGGATGTCGTATAAAACGACTGTCTTGGATTTTTTGTTAGCTGAAAACTATTAAAATACGAAGGTAAATTTTGACGATGTCATTAAGTATAGACTAGATTCCCTTTAGATAGTACTAGATTCCCTTTTTTTCGTTTATAATTTTTTTTTCACGATTTTATTAAGTATTTTTATTATAAATTTAAATATACCTTTCAAAACACACTAAAAGTAAAATACCGAGCAAAGCTCGGTTATCCAGATATTGGGATATAATGTGCATATAGAATTTATATAAGAAAAAGAATCTCGAAGCCAAACTCTATACCAATCCTGTCTATTGTTGAGAAGCCTCGAGACTAGCAATAAAAACCATATGAGCTGTGAGGATAATGATAAATAAATTTGAAGTTGTTTATCATCTCTTCCATCATATCTATTCTTCAGCTTCTCTACGTTCTTTATTGATGATAGGCCACCCTAGCTGTAGGAAAGAAGGAAAATGTCTATCTAACTACTTATAAAATGGAGGAGAGGAAGGAAGACCCACCACTTTCCCACGGTCAATCAATATACCTTACACCTCAAGAAAGGAAGGAATACGGGATGGGATCAAGATGGAATAGGATATAAGGAAATCCTATTCCTGTGATGAGCACCGCCTCCAGAACTTCTACTTGCAATTTTCAAATACACATTTTTTAAATGCGCATTTGAAGCCGAACCGTCCTGAGGATGCCTCGTTTAGAGGCGAAACACGTGTCGAATCTTTATTCGAAGCTCTGCGGAAAATTGCAAGTAGAAGTTCTGGAGGCGGTGCTCATCACAGGAGTAAGATTTCCTTATATCCTATTCCACCTTAACCCCATCCCGTATTTCTTCCTTTCTTGAGGTGTACGATATATTGATTAACCGTGGGAAAGTGGTGGGTCTTCCTTCCTCTCCTTCATTTTATAATTATAATGGATTTCCGCCATGTATCGCCTAATTCAATCAATTATCTATATCTAAATTATCTAATTACTATTAAAATGTCATTGCTGGCCATAAATACAAAAAGTCGTTATCGCATCAATGGGAGTATTATATATAACTACATTCCCATAAATGGATAGATACATTCATTAATTTACTATGCAAGCATTATTCTTGAATTATCATATCGTCATCAATGCGTCAGCTCATATATGTCGCATTGATAACTCTGGCTCCTCCACAATAGGAGAGAAATTGACCTACTATACCGGTTAGATCTGGTTAGACAAGTTAGCATAGGATTAGATACCGAATTTTCCTTCTCTTGCATGGTTTATGTATATTAGCCGAGCGGGCCACCGAAGACAAAGATCGGGTACCGGTGGCCCGCTCGTACGGCGAAGAAGAGGTGCTTGCAGGGTGGGTCAATGGGGTCGCGCGCCGCCTCTTCCGTCACCCCGAACCGATTTGGCGGGGTGCGACGTCCATAGCCCACCGCAAAAAAAAAAAAAAACAAAAAAAAAAAAAAATAAAAAAAAAAAAAATGGTTTATGTATATTACATAATATAATCATGATTATGTAATTGCATTATATTTTATTTTGTTTAATGTAAAAAGTATGTTTTTTTAATTATATAAACGCTTTCTTCTTATACTTGTACCATACAATAAGTGGGAAATAGCTGGGAAGTGGATGGAAATAAGAGCTAAACGCAAAGAAGACAGATTTGTTTTATTCACAATTCGTACGTGAGAGACTGAACTAAACTCGCCGTACTAACAATTTTGTTATATTATTATATATTTTACTTTCGAGAATTGTCTTTATATTAGTCATATATATCTTCATTATCTTGGCTTATTGACGTCCCACTATTGGGTATCCTTTATAATGAAATTATTAATTGACCTACTGAATCACACTGGTCAAACGAATTGGTACAGTGTTCAATTTCATATTCTATTTTTTATTGCTTATGGTAGCATACGAGGTACAGCTAGGCCGCTGCCTTTCAAAGAAAACCCCAAAACCTACCCAGAAAGTTAGGCTGCCGACTCTCTCGCTCATCAAACGAAACTTAACAGCAAATTGCCACTGCTGAAACGTCGATTTTCTACGAGAATATGGTACTAGGCCAGAAGACCGATTGGCGGCTGTAGACAGAAAATTGTCAACGATGAGACACTAGCACTATTATATTTTTCTTCTCTCACATAGATGCCTTCTACATATAATCTATCTATCAGCCCGTAAACGTCCACTGTTGGAGCCTCCGCACTAGAATGCCATTCAACACGGTCCCGTGCCACCTGCATCCAGCGGTTGCCTGTAACCTTGATAATGTCATCAGTCCACCTAGTACATATCCCGTTCCACTACATATTATACCCCTTAGTCATATTTACCGATACCCACGGACAAGAAAGGGTGGTGAATTGTATTCTTATTTCATCATCAGACGGAGAATAAAACAAAACAATAAAAAAATATTAATTCATCAAAATGAAGACCATTTAAATCACAGAGCTATACCTAATGATTTCTAAAGTTTACGTAAGTATTGCACATTTGAAAGAAAAAGAAACTATTTTTACGGATTTTATCGCGTTTGTATTTGATTTTTAATTGCCCGACGTTTCGAACAGTCCTCCTGTGACCAAGAACTATTATACCTGCATATATTTTATAGTGCGAAAAACCTTTTATAGGTTCGATGCTTTAGTTCTCTCCACAAACAAAAGGGGCAGTTAAATTAAAGGTTTATAGATACTGCTGCTCGTACAGAATTTAAATTTATCTAATCGATATATCTAATTATATTTACGCTTTAAGCGAATAGCAATTGGTGTTTTTACGGCCATTACGTGACGTGAAATCTATGATAATGTTTAATAGTAATCAATAAGCTATCTATCTTTTATGTTTATTTATTTTAAAAGATAATATCGCGCAATAACGTGTAAATTTTATATCGCCAGAGAATTTTAATTGCAGAGATGGCGTACGTAGTGGTCGATAAACACGGCTTTTCGTGCTAGTTACATGGGCTCACTTCCTACGCAAGACAATACTTTGTGCGATCCACAATGTGTTGTTGTGTCTGGGTGTAATTTGTGTCCATTCATTATATGTTTGTAATGTCCCCCGCAATACAAGGATTATTTCATTAGTACAATGTAGTCCCTTTTCTCAAAAAAAAAACATACAATAGCTTATTCACGTCCGCCCTGTATGGTGGCAGATACGAATACAACTAACACTTGATGAGCAATGTCATGGGCATCGTGATCGATGATGATGATGATTCATAAAATAATAAAAAAATACTTTGATCATTTTAGACTAGGTTTATTTATTATATTTCGTGGTAGACGATCAAATATCCTACCCAGTATATGTTAACTACCGCTTAACATGCTTACAATACGAGGTCTAAGTCACCTTGTTTTGCGGTGTAACTAAAGAAAATATAGACCTCTCTTAAGTGCGGAGTGTATAACTTTATATTAATTCAGTGTGGAAAATAAATTAATACGTACCTAATGATTTCTAATGTTGACGCGAGTATTACATTTTATTTTGCGAGTATTTTAAATAAATACAAACTTTTTTAAGCTTAGCCACTAAACGCTAGTTCTGCAGTATACCTATCTTAACATAACGTCAGTAGGGGTAAGACCACACTCTTGACAGTTTTCTGTCTACAACCGCGAGCTGATCCGTCCGGGGCAGTACCATACTCTCGCAGATAATTCAAAAGAGAAGTGCCGAAAGTATAACGTTCTGAGTGAGATTGTCATCATAAAAAATATTAAAAAAATTAAATAAATGTCAAAAAAGGATTTTGTTTTTTATAACTTTACAAGGCTCAACTAGCCTTGTAAATTCGTTTTATTGCCAGCTAAAACTCCTAGTATAAAATGCAGAAAATTAGTACTGTGAACGTGATAGCAATACCACAGCTAGATCCCTGCCTACCAACCCAAATACAAGCTAAGCTTAAATACGAAATCTTCAAATAAAATAATAAATATATTTAAACCACAATCTCTGCGACTAGTAGTATTTGGTTGTAACCTATATTCAGTTTAGTGCCACTAAAACTCTTAAGTGATCAGGAAATTTACGATTGTGGCCGGTTTTAAAGTAAATACACCGTTCGAATACGCTACCAACTTTATATTCTGTGGTTAGAACACGTGTTATATCGATTTATGTTTCGGTGTTTTTTTTCATTGGCTTCGTACATCGTGTTTCTATTAGTGTTAATATAAAAATATGTATTATATATTTATTTACTACTTTTTCCCCCACAAAATTGTTCGCATAGAAATCATACGCGATTATCTATGAAATATTATTTTTATTATTTGCATTTGACATATATCATCATCACAGCCCATAAATGCCCCACTGTTGAGCTCGGGCCTCCTCCATAACGGGAAGGAAATTAACCTACTATACCGCGCTGGTCAAACGTGTTGTTATAGGGTTTTATTTCGAGTTTTCCTTCTCCCGCATAGACGTTATATGCGTTTTATATCACTTAATCGTTTCGTACGATCACCCACGGGTAAGATATGGGGTGGTGAATAGTATTCTTACTCCATCACCAGACGGATTTGACATATAACGTAGAGGTTAATATACCGAGCTGCCGAGCCGGTGTCGTACATTCAATATCTACGTAGAACAATACTTTCTGCGTTCCACAAATTGTGGTTCTAAATTTGGGTGTGATTCGTGTCTGTTAAATTAAATGCTTGAAAAGTCCAACACATTACTAGAATAATTTCCTTAGTAAGGATGTCTTTTTAGCCATACTAATTTTTACATCCATACCAACTTCGCCACTGCATATCGTCAATGTGAGGATTGGTGGTAACTGCCACCACATCGTTAAAATTTTGGTTATATTATTTATTTTTAAATACTACACTCCGTACTAAGGAATATTATATTAAAAAAAATAACAATGAATAATAATCACAAATAGAATAATCATTTATGAATATGCGTTCAAGTCCACCACATTCCGAATATGTGGTTGATACCTACAGCATTCTTCCTTTTATTCATCCTAAGGACGGTAAAGGTCTTTTGTTTCATCACACCGCAACCGAGCTGTGCTGGACGACGAAAGGAACAGCGTGCAACACCATAAACAGCCGTACATGTACCTACCACTAAATGCCGTATGTCCTTATCTTCGGTGACCCGTCTAGCGAGATACCCTTACAGCTACCATCCTGAGTCAACGCCTACAGTAAACGGTCCTAAAGATATCTTGTAGGCGAAGTACGTGTTGAATCAATATTCGAAATTCTACACAAAATTCTTATTAAAAAATATTATTTTTTGCTTAAAACTAGTTAAGAATATTACACCTAGTGGAAATTGGCGTCCTATTACTATGTGGTAAAGTGAACTGGTTTTGTAAAAAACCATTTTACTCCTGCCTCGCACTAAACGCTCAGATTGTAATCGAAAGAAAACACCGACGCTTGCAAATTGTTCCATTTCTCTGCTAGATTCACTTGCTCGCGAATATTTTTGTGAAAAATATTTTTACAAACAGATATTAGAATTATTTGTATAATCTTGTATTTTCTTTATCTTGTTAAAAGAATTACTTAAGTTGAAGATATTATTACGGCTACAATGGATTTTATCATGCTAAGGCTTTATATAAACGCCTGATATTAAAATTTAAGCATTATTCTTGCAAGTTGCTCTTGTGTTTCTTAAAGGCGCTCAGCGCAATAACCTTTCGAATTCTAAACTTTAAGAATTTTAATACAGTAGAAAATAATGAATATACGTTACATGTAATCTATTTTTCATTAAATAGTTAAATAGAAGTTTGTTAAAAATTCTCAAACGATAATTATATTTCGCTGCATAGCTTTTGAGACTAACAAAATACTAATTTATTTTCTTTGTACGACCAAAATCTTCAGCATCTTGGGACCGTATAAATTAGAGATTGTGAAAATATTTAGATTTATTTTCCTCTGATATATAAAATAAAAATCAGGCTCTCTGCCAGGATACGGCGGGCTCTTGGGAGTTTTAAATTAAAAGGTACTTTTATAACAATTTAGGATGATTCCCTTCGAAATCAGCTTTCATTCGTTTACGTAGATTTTGTAAATTGTATCCAATTTTCGGCTACTTTAATTCTCATAATTAAAGTGGCTTTCAAATTTAGGTTTTCATCTTAGATAAGTGTAATTACATTGCAATATATAACATTTTAAAAAATCCTAGTCAACTCATGTTCTTTGATATTAAGTGATAAGTAATACATATACATAAACTTAACCCATTTACTTTTATAGATAGAAGTCAATCTGATGTGACTTGAACTTCGGTAAGTTAGTTTTGCCGTCCCCTAATTTCTTTTCGATCGTATTAGATTGAAACCTATAAAAAGTTCTAAAATCTCCCACTGTTGAGCTCAAGACTCTTTCGTAATGGGAGGGAAATTGATCTACTAAACCACGCTGGTCAGACGTGTATAAGGTTTTGTTTTGAGTTTACATTCTCTTACATATATGCGTTTTATATCCCTTAGTCGTCTCCTACATCACCCACGGGTAAGATAAAGGGTGGTGAATCGTATTCTTGCCCCATGATCACACGGATAGGTTGAATTATGAAACCGTTAGATTATAAGTTTCATATTCTAATCAAGCAGTATAGTTAATTAACTATTAAAGTTTTTTGATGCGTATTTATAGGTTGCTAAAATACCGATCAAGCTTAGCTATTATAATATTAATCCGACTTGAATGTATGTAGATAAGGTGAATGAATGATTGATTTATAAATATATATATTAATATATTTTGTTTTTGTTACAGGTACTGATCGGTAGCTTCAATCGTTAACTAATTAGGGTGAAAATTAGGGCAAGTATAGTTATTTTTATTGGATTTGATCTAACGTCTAATTTTTGCGAGAAGCGTGCTACTATTTCAGACGGGCCGGTCCGCGGTTACTAATCAAATACTGAACTATATCGAAATAAACATCCCAAGATTACAGTTATACTAGCTATTTAGAATCTCAGTTTAACTGTACCGATTACTTTGAATCCATTTGTTACAATCACTTGCTTTAACTTAAATTTATACTTGAGAACTTCATGTTAAATCTCTAGATGTGCCATGAATTTAATACTTTAAATTATTACACTAGTTTTTGCACGCAATTTTGTCCGTGTAGAAGTTCTTTACGACCTCATCGTGGAATATAATTTCGTTATTTATGCTGTATGGTGAAAAATATCAAAGAAAAATTCTTTCCCGATTTTATATCCTTAAGGAGAAATGTACCATTTTAGAGTTTGATTTTAAAAATATTTCTTTTTAGAGAATCTCTAAATGACAATAATACGACCCTGTAAATTTATTTGTATTTATTACATTTAATTCAAAAACAAGTCAATTGAAAGTATCATTGCAAAATTTAATATCTTATTTTACACCCTTAGATGATGAAAAATGAGAAATAAATAAATATTTTTTTATTCCCCTGCAGACTCAGTCTTATATCAACCTTTAGCGTTGAATTTTGTAAAATAATTTCTTATTGAGTGTACGTGATAAAAAAAAACAATTGTCAATATTTCATGTTTCTAACTTCATTAGCTTCGACTCGGCATCAGTAAACCAACTCCTTTTATATAGACAGTAAGTATAGATAATTTAATCGTCCTAGGTGGCTCTAGTACGATTAAATTATCTATACTGTCTATATAAAAGGAAGGAAGGCTGGTGTGGTGTGGTGGCCACTGTTGACAGTTTTTATCTACAGCTGCGGGTCGGTCTGTACTAAGTAGTATCACACTGTCACAGAAAATCGACGTCTGAGTAGTTGTAATATGCTATAACGTTTCATTCGGTAAGAGATCTGGCACCTCAACTCTCTAGGTGGGTTTTTGTTTTTCATTGGTAGACAACGGCCTAGTTATATACCCCTGTTATTTCAAAGACCCATAGGCAGCAGTAACATTTACCATCATGCGTGCGGCTTGCTCGTTTGCCATCATAAATAACAAATTAATTAAAAATATAACATTATTTTACTTATAACAATGAAAATTCTTTATTTAGAGTCGGTATATTTAAAAATCGTTTCGCAACATTAAAATCTGATAGCCTATTAAAGTATCATAGTACGCTCATTCGGTAATAGTTGTACGTGGCACTTCCAGTCACAAACTATCTTAAACATTAATTAACTAAAGTCTGTTAATAAATCTTAAAGTTTTCAACTCTTTAGATTGTGGAGACGGACAGCAGACTTACTGCTGGAACTTAGTGGGACCTCTTATTTATTATACCTATTCCCCTATCATCATTATCATCTCAGTTCAAACACGTCCCACTGTTGGGCTCGAACCTCCTCCATAATGGGAGGGCAAGTGACCTACTAAACCACGCTGGTCAGACGGGTTGGGACGTGGGTTTTGTTACGAGTTTTCCTTCTCTCGCATAGATGTTATATGCGTTTAATACCCCTTAGTCGTCTCGTACGACCACCCACAGGTATGATAGGAGGTGGTGAATTGTATTCTTACTCCGTCACCACACGGAAAGTTATTCACGGAAAGTAAATTCCCCTATCACTCCTAGGTAAAGGCTCCCTAAAGCAAAATAGGATCAGTTTATATTTTCCTAAATTATAATATTACATTATATTGTCTGCACAAATGGTGTAATGGTTAAAATACCGACCTGTCAAATACCGCGGGTACCATTCCCAATTAGAGCAATAATTTATGTATTTAAGATGTCGATCTACCCAGACAACTGTCAGTATTTTAGCCTATATTTTTTTTGGAAAGATAATAGCCAAAAAATAACCTTTCTATTGCGGGGGGACCAATGTACATTCCGTTTAGTTGTATTACCATGTGGTGACGTAAGAATACTATTAACCACCCTGTATCTTACCCGTGGGTGATCGTACGAGACGACTAAGGGATATAAAATGCATATTACATCTATGCGAGAGAAGAAAAACTCGAAACAAAACTCTATACCAACAGGTCTGACCAGCGCGGTATAATAGGTTAATTTCCCTCCCAATACGGAGGAGGCCCGAGCCCAACAGTGGGATATTTATGGGCTGTAATGATGATGATGAATGTACATTCCACGGGCAAAATTATATCCACACTCAGAATAAAAGTTAATAGATAGTTAAAAGTATTGTCCTGCATGGAAATTGAACTGACGAGAATTCCATGACAATTGGCTGACTTAAGCACTGCGTAATCCATCATTAGTTATAATAAACAAATTTGTAAATGCAAAAAGAAAATTTTCACTCCCTCACACTAATTTATCTAAAATTTTAAGATATTTCTGGCAAAAAAATTCAACCAAATAATGTCTCACTCTGAGGGATGAGGGGGTTGAAACTGAATTCTATTACGGCCACCCCCGGACCGGATTTCTTCATTTCCTAAACGCCTCTTGGGTTCCATCCCTCCTTGGATATTTATATCGCACTTGAATGAGATAAAATTGATTATGAAGAGTAAAAAAAACCTCTGTATAATTCCCAGGAATAGCTGAAAATTTGAGAACTTTTCTCGATTTGGCACGTTATAGATTTGATTTTATCGTTACTTACTGCATTCGTTAGGGAATATATTTATGGAATTGAATCTAGTTGATTTACTTTCAAGATTTGAACTTCAGACTCCACTAAGTTATACATTCCTCAAGTTCTCCTAATCATCCTATTAATATTATAAATATAAGTTTGTGAATATATTTGCACGTTTGTTACTCAATCACGCGTAAACCGTTTAACAAATTTGGATTAAAATTGTCACATAGATAGATCATTTTCTAGATACATTTTATCCCCGTAATGTGTTTTCATAGGATAACATAAGTTTTTTTTTAAAAAGACACCAACCTGCGCTAAGAAAATAATCCTTTACTTACGACATCGCGTGGTGAAACATTTTTTTTTTCATCCCAATCGATTTTTTTTCTAGCCCATCATTACAAGTATGACTAGTAGGGTCACCTGTCTTTGTTTTCGGGAGCGGTCCACTTCCACCTTGTATAGTTTTATTGCTTAGTATTGAATTATTAAAAAATGCTAAACAAGGTATGTCGTAAAAATATACGGTAAAATTGAAACTTTTGTATTACAGGGAAACATTTTAATTACTTTCCGTGTGGTGATGGAGTAAGAATATAACTCACCACCCCATATCTTACCCGTTGGTGATCGTAAGAGACGACTAAGGGATATAAACCGCATATAACATCTATGCGAGATATGGTAAACTCTAAGCTAAACTATATATTTACACGTTACTGAAATTTAGCATTTAACATGCTTGATTATTTATTAAAACTTGATTAAGAGCGAAAAATGATGGGATCCCATATGTGACAATCATTTTTCGCTCGTAATCAAGTTTTATATATATATATATATATATGTATATATCAACACCTCTGACCAGCGTGGTATAGTAGGCCAATATCTCTGTCATTATGAAGGAGGCTCGAGCCCAACAGTGGGACAGTGAGATATGAGCTGAGATGATGATTTTAATTAGTCAATAATTATAATTAATCACTTTCGTATAGCATATATTGTATTTATCATTCATTTATGTACATAAAATGCGTGAGAAGTACGTATATGTCAATCTTCTCTGACACGCGAAAGCAAGTGAGACTGCCCCCACTCTATCCAACACAGAGTTTACCTCTTTTCACTTTTTATAATATAAAGGTTGAATAAGAATTTCTGAGATTTCTCATAAAAATATTCAATTCAATAAACAGTATTTAATATAACGTTAATATTAAACTACAGATTGAAAATATAAAAAATGTAGAAATTTCCAGTTCCCTTATTTAATTTCTTTCTACGGCAAGTTTATAAATAAGTGTTCACGGTTCGGGAAATTGTCACAACACGGATAAAGTGATTGTGACGAGTAGATATCCGCTTGCTACCGGCATTTACCGGATCTAACCGGTTTGTTGTAAACATTAGGGTCAATTTTATTACGAGAACCATTTCAATAGATAATTGCGTTTTAGGATATCATAGCAGTGATATTATCATTTTAAATTAACTGCGTAATTAGGCCCAAGACGTATATTAAGTTGGTATCTTAACTATATGTGCAGTCAATTATATGAATAACGCCTCATGTGCAGTTAATTCGTGTCATATTCATCATTCTCCTACTCTTATCCCAATCACTTGGGGTCGATACAATATGTACTCTTGTTTCATAGTACATATTGTAAAAGTTAGTGCCAATAGTTTTATGACCGGCCGCCTGCCAGATGTCAACTCTCCTTGGGAATGTAATTGTTGACCAAACGGTATCAGATGGAGTTGGCCCAGCTCGTTATAAGGCTCTTAGTCGTCTTTTACGAAATCCACGAGCAAAGTAAGGGTTGGTAATATTCGTAGCTGTTACCGAGCACAGTCAATTCGTGTATAACATAAATTATTGTCCTGTTTGGGAATCAAGCCCGAGAAATTTGATACAATTGGTCGAAATCTTACCCACAGCGCCATCTGTCAGTCAATTAATAAACTCAAATGTCTATTTAAATACAATTCACATCAAATTTTAATAAAATAAAGGCAAATAATAGCTGGTATTAATTGAAATAATTAAAATAATTTCTCGACAGCATCCCTGTATAACGAATATAAGTTAAACATAACGAGTCTAGGAGTCGGTAATTGCCGCTGGACCGTCGCCAAGACGTAAGAGCGCTTAGACTATGTCTTGTTCGACGATTTATTGGCCATTTCGTATTGTTATAATGGTACTTAAATGACCCTTGTATGTAGTTAGTTTTGTGGACAAAATAGTTATTATTGCAATTTTGGTTACGCCCTCTGCTGCACTTACATACAAAGCAATTATTTTTATTTTTCTATACATCACTCTCCTGCTCTTATCCCAATTATTTGTGGTGGACGCAATATTTACTCGTACGTATTGCAAAAGTTATTGGCAATAGTTTTATAACCAACCGTCTGCCTGACATCAACCCCTCCTTGTAAATGTAACTGTTGACTAAACGGCATCAAATGTAATTGGGTTAGGTCGATATAAAGATCTTAGTCATCTTTTACGATATCCTCGAATAAATTAAGGGTTGATAGTATTCGTAGCTGCTGCCACACAGCATTTCTTTACAAATTAATAAAGTTTAAGTATTTAATGATTTCTTATAAATCATTAAATACTTACGCGAAACTGTTTTTACGTCGGAAAATAATAATGAAATGCAAACGCGTCAAAATGCGTAAGTAAATATTTTTATTTTAAATTTATATATGTTCTTGTAATCTTAAAACTACATTTATTTGTATTAAATTCCTATAAAAATATAAACGTCACTTTTTCTGTTTATTCGGTCTATATCCAAATTGGTTGAATAGATTTTATCGGGACTTTCGCTGGCAGATAACTGATATTACAAGGAATAACTTATTTAATAGAATTAAGGTTCCGTGAAAACATAAATATCTACAAAATTACGTACAATCTCCAAAACGAAGGAACCATGTTTGATGTTATTTTCGCTAGCACATAGCTGATGTTAAAAAGAGTAACGTATGCTGCTTTAATTCAGAAAAAAAATGAAAGTGGCGCCGGAACAAATATTTTAATTTCAGAAAATATTACTAGCCTTACAGAGTATATAAATAATTGTTAGACTCGGAACAAAAATTGATTTAGCTTATAAAGAATTCTGCATGGGATTCGAACTTACGATACTTTGTATGACAGATGCCATCCTTGACGAATATGCCAACAGTACAATGATTTCTCTATTCTATTTGGTTTTGTGAAACCAAAGACTGCAAAGCAAGACAATGACTACAAAAAAAAAATCGACGTGCGCAAATGGATGCCAAGGATTGTGGGTTTCACTCCCATGCAAGACAATACTTTGTGCAATCCTCAAATTGCTGTACTAAGTCTGGGTATTATTTGGCTGCGTTAATTATGTATTTGTAAAATTCTTTCACAATAGAAAGATTATTTTCTTAATGCAGTGTTTGGCTTTAAAAAAAAGTGTGTGTGTACTTGTGTACACGCGTTAGAAGTTATAATCCTTTGGCGTAACAAGATAAAAATGTTTTCAAAAAAATTATCTTTCGCCTTATTCTACGTTTGTAGACAAAACGACACTAACAATAGAAAAAAGGTATAATGTTGACTATAGCTAACTTCAGGGTGTCGGTTTTTCGTGACGGTGTGCGCGCGCATCCTAAAAATTTACTCTCATCATTTTTCCCTAACACGCCAAAAGAAGTATAACTTCAAAAATTGTGTAAGTAAATTAAGGATTCAAAACGAGCGGTTCCGCGGGTAGAACATATAATAAAATAATATTACAGTACGTAAGCCATACGAGTATATCCGCGTGTATAACTAAAGCGTGTATTAATAAGACATTAAATATCTTAAAGAGCATCGTTCAAGCGTGATCGTTTTCATCTTTCATCAGACTTATCCCCAAACGATCAAGATTTTGTTCCCATCGACGGTTATCCCACAATCCCCACAATAAGAAATTAATCTGCCTCCGAGGATTACGGATAGAAATATATTTTCTTATAAAGTGGGATTACGGACTAATGAAGTAGCAAGGATTTGGATGAGGTATTATTAAAAGAGAGCCCTCAGGATTATATTGAGATTTTGGAAAATAATTTCTCGC
Source organism: Lymantria monacha (assembly GCA_905163515.2). Classification (NCBI taxonomy): domain Eukaryota; kingdom Metazoa; phylum Arthropoda; class Insecta; order Lepidoptera; family Erebidae; genus Lymantria; species Lymantria monacha. The sequence goes on from LR991103.1 coordinate 1,005,669, forward strand.
TTTGTCGCACTAACCTATTCCATGGCATAAATATACAAGACATTTGCTTGACAACTATTAACTATTATTATTCCGAATCGTGTTCAGATAACAGATTTTACTATTTTTTTTTCGTTGGAGACTACATAATAATAAGTGTGCAATTGTATATATAAAATAATAGGCTAATTATTAAAAATTGGATTAAATTGTATGTAATGAAATGTAAGTCTGGTTATTGTACTTACCACATCAGCGATAAAAAGAACAACATATATAACGATTGATGTTTACGCGAATATTACACATTTAAAATAAAACAATTTTTACGGATTTTATCGCGTTTGTATTTGATTTATAATTGCCTGACGTTTCGAACACTTTACAGCGTTCATGGTCATCGAAGGAGTACAAGTATATAAAAATAATTCATACAAAATACATAGATTTATTTAAATCAACTATTATATAGTAGGTACATAGCTCAAGAATAAAATACATTTCACAAACATATGCAATTACTTCGCCACTCATTTATGTAAATATTTGTTATATATGTATTATTCAAATAAGTATGAATAACATATAATAACCTAAAAAATACACTTGTCAAACAGCTAAGCAAATAAATCAGAAAAATAACCTGATCCATAATGGTATCTTACTTCAAGAGATGATTAAGGGATATAATATGTATATAATATTTATGAAATAGAACGAAAACTCGAAACAACAAAACAACATTGGTATATGGTTATATACCAATCCATCTGGCAATCTTTGTGTAGTCGTAGATCAATTTTCCTCCTATTTCGCTAAAATATTAAGCCCAGCAGTGGAGCGTACAGGGCCGGCTTTACCTATAGTGCAGAGGGTGCGGTGCAACCGGGCGCCGGGTGTTAGGGGGCGCCGCATCGGGTGCCTAACCATCTATAGTCGTAGTGGGTGCGTTATTTGACAGGTTTGGGTAGGTTGCTTTGTCGCCATGCTCACTGTTACTTCATAATGCGATCGCGTTTACCTGATTTTGTATCAAAAACTTTCAACCTTTTCCATTTTTTTCACAAATTTTGATACAAGAGGGCGCCAGGTAATTGATTGCACCCGGGCGCTGCATGTGCTAGAACCGCCCCTGAGAGCGTATATAAACAGAAGTGATAATAAAGATTCCATTCCAAGTTATAATAAACGCCAAATATCATTAAAATCAAATCCAAAGTATAATAACCGCTAATATATTCAAATATTTTTCTATGTTGGACTTTCGATGTTATAGATTTTGATTGCTATAACATTATTACGCGAACTAGTGGTGCTCACCATTGCTCTCAGAGAGGCAGAGGGCTTTCAGCCCCAATATATTTAAGCAACATAATAAATATGCCTATAATTATGTACCTACGTGTTACAACAAAATGCCTTCTCCACAATGAATATGTTATTTTATTCGTACATCTTAAGCCTTCCTTAATTTCAACGATTTCTTGCTAATTGCTGATTTCCTAATTAATCACCAGAGAGTTATTTGATTAATAGGCGTCTGATGCGGGGCTAGGGGTGAGTGAGGGGTGGGTGTGTTGTGATTAGAGTGAGGGGTGTAACAATGATTTAGCGAGTCTCCGGCGGCGTTCTCCATCAGTTTAAATTTTCAACGGCTAATTAATAAGTATGAAAGTGTCAAGTTGGAGAATCGAAGAAGTTACAATCATATTTTTTTTTTGTTTTTAGAAAATCCTTTTATAACAAAAGTTTGAGAGATGACAAGTGATTTAAAATTTCTCTTGAATAACTTTTCTTGTAAATTTTCAACCACAATTTATTTCTTATAAACTCAACTAATTCTTATTATTTTATGGGGGGGAGTACGACAACTACTAACACCTATATTGCTATATGCGAGGGTCTTCGGAAGCTAGCTAGAAGCGTACGCTTCCAGGCTATCATCATCATTAACGGCCCACATACATCCCTCTGCTAAGTTTAAGCCTCCTATAAAATAGGAGGACAACTACAACACCTAGCAAAAAAGGGAGTGAATTGCATCCTACTCTGTCCCAGTAATAATATTTAGACTGAAGACAGACAATATTCATTCACTAATAATTACCTCATTGTATTTGGACTTTGAAGGTGTTCGATACACAGTTAAAACATGACCAAATAGTGGGCAAACCCATTTTTTTATCCTCCATTTGAAAATGTTAGTCAAAGTTAGCAATGTCGATATATTATATTTTCAGTCAGATCCTATACATTAAACTAATATTTAAAAAAATAGTAATGGAAACTATATAAGTTTAAGGTTATTAACCCCCGTAAGATCCGCTTACATAGATAATGTAAGTCAAAATTTTGACTTAGTACCCATACTGGCCTAATTGGTAAGGTTTACTTGTAGGTATGTACTTATACTGACCTAATTGATAAGGCATATATAAGTATTGGTGTGTAATCATACTATCCTAATTGGTAAGGTATTTTGAATTGATTTTCAATAAATATGAATTCAGGACTCACTTGTAGGAATCACTTAACGCAGGCTTTTTTTACGTACTTCTTGAATATTTTACGCCTAAATAAGACTCGTAAATACTTAACGTTAGCACGTGTTATTAAAAAACCATTGACACATCTATAAAATGACGCCTTTAGTGAAATTACATTAGAAAAAATCTGAAAGGTTTCCCTCTTTTGAATAACGGCCCGAACTTAAATTACCTTGAAAAGTAATTACATTTAAGTATCCTGTAATTATTGAAAAGGGATTGGTACTGCGATTATCGGCGTTAAAGAAAGAATATACAGTATTCATAATCAACCCTTAATGCTGACCTTAAGAACAAAATACCTCATAAAGAAAAGTTATACGAAATATTTAAAAGATCGAAAAAACTGATTCAAGACTAGAATTTTATAAAAAACATCGCGAGTGATATCTAAATGGAAATGGAAGAAGCCAACTGATCCTGAGAAACACGGAGAGTGGAAACTGCAAAGGCCTCAACAAGGCCTAAGGCCGCAAGAACGCTCGGGAACATGGCCTGGTCGCCCCCGCAGTGGGCTTGCGGGGGCGAAAAATCAAGGCCTTACAGATGTTTGGGAGAGATTTATTACCAAAGGTGTGTGCTACGGTTGTGGAGGTGACTGGGGCTTTAAAGGGGGGTTGAAAGTGGACATTAATAATTCGGAGTATACGGGTTATAAATACTGTTATAATAAACCAGGTTATAGACAGAAGTCCAGGTCTTGCGAGGATGCAAGATACATACATATTAACTTTATTTTGTTGGCGGAGGTGAAGCATTTTGAAAAGGTAAGTGCATTTCATTTTTAATCAACTGTCAAGGAAGAATTATTGATGTGTGGTAGCGGCTACGAATACTACCAATCCTAATTTTACTCGTGGATGTCGTAAAAGACGACTAAGAGCTTTATATCGACCTGGGCCAACTCCATCTGATGCTGTTGGATCAACAATTACATTCCCAAGGAGGGTTGATATCAGGTAAGCGGCCGGTAATAAAACTATTGCCAATAACTTTTGACTAACTATTGACTGCTTAGATGGCGTAGTGGTTAAGATTGCCGACCTTTCGTGCCAGTGCCATGGGTTTGATTCCCACACAGGACAATACTTTGTATGATGCACAAAGTGTTGTCCTGAGTCTAGGTGTAATTCTCTGCGATATATGTATATAGTACCCTGTGATACAAGAATTATTTCCTTAGTGGTGTCTTTAAAAAAAATCCAATATGTACAATGGAAGAGGAGTATATATTGCGTCCATCCCAAGTAATTGGGATTCTTATCCCCATATCTGGTCTTCTAGAGGGATAATGTTCAAGGCAGGAATATGATTTTAGCGCCTGTCAAGTATATTTGTGTTTTTTTTTTGTACCTCGTATTTTTCAAATGAGTGATTAGATTTAGAAAGTTAAGATTATCGTATTAAAAATCCAAGTATCTTAAATGGGTATTTGAAAAAAAAACGAAAAATCGGCTTTTTGATGCACTTTTTTAATGACCTGAATAACCGAGCTCAGGTCAGCCAACATTTCCAACACTCATGGTACAAAGGTATACCGTTATGTGTAAATACCTAATTTTCTTTTTTTGTAATTTATCCGTGTAGTGACGGAGTAAGAATACAAATCACCACCCCCTATGCTACCTGTGAGTGATCGTAAGAGACGACTAAGGGATTCAAAATGCATATAACATCGATGCATGAGAAGGAAAACTCTAAACTAAACCCTATACCAACACGTCTGACCAGCGTGGTATAGTAGGTCAATTTCCCTCCCACTACGGAGGAGGCCCAAGTCCAACAGTGGAACATATTATGAGCTGAGATGATGATGATGAATTTAGAAGTTGAAACGACTTGTCAGTTGAAATGGAACAAGAGTATTCTAAATGTAAGTCCAATAGTATTCTATATCGCTGGCCCACAATAAAAGATACATAAAAAGAAAAACTATTTTTTTTTTTTCAGAAAAATCAATAGAAGAATTTCCTTTCTTTAATTTGCCTGAAAATGCCTTTCTAAATATACAAACGTCTGCATAATTTACTTATAAATGATGACGAAGCGTCTTCCTATCTTACTTATAATATTAACCCAAAATGTTTAGGCTTGTGTAATTTTTTTGCGGCCCAGCAATATGTTATAGTGAAGTAAGAATACTATTCCCCCTATCCTACTTGTAAGTCTATATCCACTTTTATTATAAAAGACGACTATAAAAATATAACCTAAGCAAGAGAAAACCTGCCATAAAACCCTATACCAACACGACTGACCGGCGTGATATATTAAGTCAATTTCTCTACTATTGTGAAAGAGGCTCGAGCCCAACAGTGGGACATATATAAGCCGAGATAAAGATGAAGAATCCTCTTAAATGAAACAGCTGGTTTAACAGTTTTACACAGCTTCATTATAAATCTTATTCTCTTTTTATTTTTTTTTAAAGGCATCACTGCACTAATGCAATAATCTTTGTATTGTGGGGTACTTTAGAAACATGCAATTAATGCAGACAAATTACACCCGGACTCAGAACAATACTTTGTGGTGCGCACAAAGTATTATCCCACGTGGGAATCGAACCGACGGCACTGGCACGGAAGGTCGGTATCTTAACCATTGCGCCATCTGTGCAGTCATTCAAAGACTTATTATTAGTTAAATATGACAAGACTTACACCGTAACGTCCAAAGAACATTACTTACCAGAAAGTGATCAAACATTAATTTCCATCCTCTAAATATTCACCTCACCCCTAATTTTAATATCATCAATCTAATATAAACCTCAAATATATTACATATGGTTTATTTTTGAATGCAGTCTAACTAAATATAGTTGACAAATTTTGCGAAAGCAAATTTATTTAGTTGAGTTAGAGTCGATTTTTGCTTGATAGTGTGCTTCTTAGGGTGTTATTATAATAACATGCTTGACACAGTTGGATATGAATGGAGTGCTGACTGTACATATGGTATAGTGATTTAAACAGCAACCTGTCAAGCACAATGTCGTGGGTTTGAATAAAATTCACAGTGAAGAATTGCTTAAAAATATTATTTAGATTACTATTTTCAAATGAAAAAAGTTTGGGTGGAAGGATGATTAGAATTAATTTCCAATAGGGGTTCCAAAAAAGGGTCACATTAAATGCCTTAGGGAATTCATCCCGAATTTAAATAAAATACAAAACTCAATTTTCCATCAAATCTGATAAAGAATGTTTATTCAAAATTTGAAGTAGATTGAACCATAGATCGTTGTCCCATACAAACTTTGCCTCCCTTTTTTAATCCCTTAGGGGTAGAATATTAGAAAATACTTTCTTACGTCACACAAAGAACATGCCCTTCAAATTTTAGGTCCCTGTGATCAGCAATTCAGTCTGTGAATTGATCCATCAGTCAGTCAGACATTCAGGATTAGATATAATTTTCGATAGCTAATATGCCGCCATGTTTTACATAATTCAAACAATTATTATCTATGGCGTTACACAAACCCACATTCACCCCCTCAAATGAAATCGTTTGACGTAAGCAAGTTACTGTAAGCAGTCATTAATCATACACCCTGGCACTACTTAATATTCATAGTAGACGGTGGAAGCATGGTGCGTTATTAACTTTATTATATACGTGTGTTGGCTGTATTAGGGGGCCCAGGGTAGATACTTTTGAGCAAAATTATATGAAGGCTTTTTATATTTTTAACCAACGAAAAAAAAACGGAGGAGATTCTCAAGTCGACGCGTATATTTTTTTTTTATGTATTTTTTTTTTTGATAACGCAGTGGTCGAAATGCTTTTACGCACCACCCCCCGGAATGGAGAGTGTGGGTCACACTAGCCTCGGGGCTAGAATACCCACTGAAACATCCACTGCGATTGCTGTTAGTCGAGATGGCTTTGACAGATTAACCGGACTATGTGTGAGCGCTGAGGGCTCTCAACCCGGTGGTTTTTTTTTATGTATGACCACACATATCTTTTTATAGAGTACTCCGATTTTGATTTTTTTTTTATTGGAAATGGTATACCCAGAAGTTGGTCCCATATAAGTTTGGAAAAATATTTCAACTCTAAGGGTAGGAAAATAGGAGATATTAATTTAGTGATCATTGTTTGGTGGCGACTCAAAATTACTTAGGTGTACTTAAATTAGTTTAAAAATTTAGTAATTAAGATCAGTAAAAATAAAGTATATAGTTTTTTACATTTCAGTTTTTTCAACGGTTTAATTTTTTTGTTTAAAAGTTTTTTATACATATTATTAATATTATATTGCTTTGTGATAGCGGCTACGAATACTACCAATCCTTAAATTGCTTGTAAGTGACATAAAAGACGACTAAGAGATATATTATGCTGGGTCTACTCCACCTGATCTGGTCAACAATTACATATCCAAAGAGAGTTGACTTCAAGCAATGACATTTGCCATATGTACGATTGAAGATGAGTAAATATTGCGTCAACTTAAAATAATTGTGATAAAAGTAGGATAACAATAAAGATAGCCCACAGGCTCCTTGTCTGTGATGTGATGGTAAATCGTATTCTAATTCGATTACCACGCAGAAATTAAAAAAAATATGTAAATAAATTTGTACCCATAGTAAACTGTATTCCACTGTATAAAACCGTCCTTCTGAAATAATCTACGTTGGCAAATTCTCAACGTTAACCAAAACTGATTTTCCATTGTAACTGTATTCCAACGTAATAGGGTTGGCAAGTTCAAACTTTCAAAATCATTTATAATTTATAACTATTTAGGAGACACTTATATATTGGCAATTTTAACTTTAATTAATATAATACTAGATAAAACACGACAGACATAGAAGATACGACAATAAACTCAGCGGGATTTTTTTATTATTTATGGTGGCAAACGAACAAGTAGCACCTGATGATAAGTGTTACTGTCGCCCATGGACCTTTACAATACTAGGGGTATAACTAGGTCGCTGCTTACCCACCAAAAGTCCACCCAAGTAGGGCTACCAACTCTCTCGCTCATCGAACGAAGTGCAATGGCACATTGCTACTGCTCAGTGGTCGATTTTCTGTGAGAGTGTAGACTGACCGCCCCGCGGCTGTAGACAGAAAACTTTCAGCAGCGTGGCTTTACTACTACTAAATAACTTATTCTTCACGTTTAGTAAGTATTCATTACGACGTGATGACTTTCAAATATTTTTTTTTAAAAGACACCAACCCTGGACTAACGAAACAATCCTTGTATTTCGGAGGACTTTACAAACATGCAATTAACGCATACAAATTACACCCAGACTCAGAACAACAGTTTGTGGCTCACACAAAATGTTCCTGCGTTGGAATCGAACCGCGACACTGGCACGGAAGGTCAGTACATACACTACGGCATCTGTGCAATCGATATGAAGATATATTTTCAAATATAATACAAACGATTATTTCTATATAAGATCCCACAAGCGACATCTTATCACGAGTTAACCAACAGAGTAGCCATTATATAAAATAAAATGATATAATTTTTACTCCTTCATTATACGAAAAGCATTGTAGCTCATATATTTCTCCCTGTTGGGTTCGAGACTCCTTCATAACGGGAGGGAAATCGACCTACTATACCACGCTGGTCAGACGTGTTAGTATAGAGTTTAGTTTCAAGTTTCCCTTTTTTTGCATAAATTATATGCATTGTATTTATACATTATATGCATTATATATCCCTCAGTCGTCTTTTAAGATCACCCACGGGTAATAGTGTGGTGAATTATATTCTTATAATATTCTTCTCCGTTACCACACAGAAACAACAATTAAAGTTATCCCTCATCACATGTCTTTCCTAAAACTCGCCAACCCTATTTTCAAGTATAAAATACCAGTAAGTTATCTGTACCGTGGAGACAGCATCTGCAACTGTTAGTTAAGTTAGCGACTACAGGTGTATCCTGACCCACTTGGAGCTCTACATTAAACACAACTGTACTAAGTTCGTTTTAAGTTACGACTAAGTTATTATAGTCAAGTTAATTTGCTCTTGAACTGTTTGAAATTGATAATGTCAAATGTCTTTTGTAATTATTAACGATACGGTTAGTGTTTGTGTAACTAAATCGTTAAGTAAAGATAATTATAAACTTTCTATGTGGTGATGGAATAAGAATACAAATTTGATTCCACAGATAGCATATTAAGATACTGAGCTTCTGTTACCCAGTCACACGACTTCGATTTCCACGCAAATCAATAGGTACTTTATGTAATCCACTAATTCTTGTACCCAGTCGAGGGAGGTGTGGTTAAAAGAAAACAAATTAAAAAAAAATCAACTCAAAATTTCTTTATCATGGTTAAGATAACCATATATAAATATATAAAAATCTATTAAACATACAAATAGAAAATATAATTGCGTTAGAAGGAAAACTCAAAATAAAACATATTCGTATGAGCGTTGTATAGTTCTATTTATCTCAAGCAGAAGAAGCTCGTGCTCAACAGTGGGACATATATGGGTCGACAACTATAAAACAAGTATATTTTTTTTTGTGGTGGACTATGCTCTGGTTTCACGCCGACAAATCGGTCCGGACCGACGGAAGAGGCGGCGCGCGGACCTCATAGACCCACCCTGCAAGCACCTCTCTTCGCCGTGCGAGCGGGCCACCGGTACTCGATCTTTATCTTCGGTGGCATATAACAAGTATACTGAGTCAAGTGATTTAGAAAAATGCGTTTATAATCATGGTCTCACCATGTAGCCATCTGATAAGAACATATTTGTCGCCTTACTAGTGAAACTCTAAATTTCGGCTAAAGGTCTTATTAGGTAAGTGGGCAGTAACTCCTAGGGGTGATCAGTAACACCTGCTTATAAATTATGCAAGAAAATTATGAGATTATAACAATTTTTATTATTTATTCTCCATCCATTCATTTATCCGTCAGTCTGTAGACATTCATTGTTGGAGAGGTTCTTAAGAATGCCACTAGGAATGATCGTGTGCTACTTGCATCCAATCCATTTCGTGGCCGCCACTCAAAACCCTTTCCTGCCCAACGATTTGCCGCCCGATGAGCGATATGGCCAATCCATTGGCGCTTTAACGTGCAAAAATTTTCAAGCCTTTTATAGTGTAGTGTATTTATTTTTTTATAAATTTTGTATTCTATATTTATATGTAAGCCTGATTATACTTTAAATATAAATATAAAAAGATACGTAAGCTAACAAAATATATGTACTATAATTAATTATCGCAGTCCGACCACAGTAGCTTAATTGAAAGGACTTAAATAGTATTAAAATTTATTATTTATTATAATTTTCTGTATTTTTTAAAATATAACACCCATTATTAAGGAACTAATCCTTGGATTTTTCAATTATACAAATATGGGATACGGTCAACTTTCTGGGTGGGTTTAGGCTTTTCATCTGGTAGACTACAGCTAAATTCCTGGTATTGCAAAGAACTATGGATGATAGAAACAATTGCCATCAGAAATCCTCTTTTGCCAGCACAAGCAATAAAAAAAAATACGCCCAAATTCAAAACAATAATTATAAATCACACAAATTACCATCATGATTGGGAATCGAACCTGTTACACTTGGCACAGTATCTTAACCACTATGCCCTCTATAGTTGAGGATATAACATTTCTACCGATATCTAAAATAACTAGTAAATATTCAAGCTTAAGGATAATTCAGAATTGTATGTAAGTTTCTAAAGAAAGTTCGATCTAATGCTACACACAGACAAGCCTTAAAAAACTTTTAAGTATTCGAACGCACTGTGTAACTATAATACGAAGGAACGTTAAGCTAACGACACACTGGGTGATATTATTATTTCTAAAGCAAACTATCCAGAAATCAATTGGTAGCATGGTGAGAAAATCAAGAAATTGGTATCGTTAGTCAGCTCAATTTGGGTAAAATGTGAAATTTAAAAATAAAATCCAAATTTAAAATTATTTTTTACGACTTTTGTCGCTTTAAAGATCGTTATTATAATAATCGACCAGCTTACTGAAGCTGTAATCACTAGTACGTCTTAAAATGTAACAGCTACCCAAGGATAACATCCCTTAAACAAATCGAGATGTAACCGGGTTCTACAGAAAGACGTACTTTAACTTCCAAATGAGTGCTTAAAAAATATATTTTAGATTGAAATTGTGTTTAATTCATAGTCTTCTACAGCAACCACTTACCAACGGGTGAGCTGCTTGCTCCTTTCTCACTAAAGATATTAAAATAAACTGCATAAATTAAAATAAAAGTGATAGGTTGCCATACCGTTGAAAGTTTTTGTCTACAGCCATGAGCTGTTACGTTCGGGGTAGTGACACACTTTTGCAAAAAATCGACGTCTGAGCAATAGCAATGTACTGTTACACTTCGTTCGGTGAGTGAGAGAGATGGCAGCCCAACTTTCTGGATGGTTTTCATTGGTAAGCAGCGGCCTATCTCTACCCATGATATTGCAAAAGTCCATCAGCGGCAGTAGCACTTACCATCATGTGTGCTGCTTGCTCATTTGTCATTGTAAGTAATAAAAAAGAGATTCAACTTTATAAGGAAATGTTCGATAAATACTCATACACAATACTAAGTTGTATCAAGTGTATCGCCACCTTAACATGTCCGTTGAAGCGTAACCGCGCACTCGTTATCGCAGGTGGCCGGCCCGGGTATATCCGCCTAAAGCCTGGTTACAAACCCCCTCCACCAGTAGGGGATTACTCGCTTCATCCGGTTCCGCACTCGTTTGCAACTTGATTTATTCACTCCCAACTTTTTTTGTTACTAATGTATTTCTCTTGCAAGGATTATAAACGGTTTCGTTTTAGATTTCTTTATATTAATGTTGGACATTTTTCTCAATGTTTATTACAACTGACTTAGTGTAGACGTAGTGGTTAAGATACCGCCTACCTTACCATGTATTGTGGGTTCGATTCTTACGCGGGGCAATATTTTTTGCGTATATAAAAAAATTGTTGCTCTGAGTTTTTGTAAAATTAGCCGCAATTTTTTTCTTTTTTTTTGTAATAAAAAGATCATCCGGCACTAAGGAAATAATCCTTATATACAATTAACAGATAAAATTATACCCAGACTCAAAACAACAGGTTGTAGATTGCACAAATCATTGTCCTTCTTAAGAATCGAACCCATGGCACTAGCAGGAAGGATTGCTAACTTAACCACTACGCCTTCTGGGCAGTCGATTATTTCATTAGTGTGTAGCATCTTAAAAAAAAAGCAGAAATAAAAAGGAATTTAGGGTAAACTTTACGACCAGCTTTTGAGTTGTGTCCCGCCCAAATATGTTACAAGATGGCTTCGTAGAGTACTGCTACTTATTTTTCAAATGATTGATTGTTTTATTGTCTTATTTTTTGTTTTTTGTCTAAACCCGTTTAAAAATTAGCACCTAAAGAAGGTGTCGAATAAATCTGCACGCCCCTTGAATATAAATATAGGCAACCCTTTCAAAATAATGTTAATTTAAAAATGTTGGCGTTTGATAAATGATTTTTATTTATGATGGATCGTAAACATTAAATTTTGTAAATAAACTGTGAAAATATTACTTTAAAATAAATTTATCTTTTTAATGTAGTTTTTTAAAGAAATCTTCAGGAAATTAATAAATAAATTAAATGAGAAGTAATATCTTCTTTATTTATTCATCTCAGTGTTATTCGTGTAGTGACGGAGTAAGAATACAATCCACCATCCCCTATCTTACCCGTGGGTAATCGTAAGAGATGACTAAGGGATATAAAACGCATATAACATCTATGCAAGAGAGGGACCAATTGAAACAAAACCTTATACCAACACGGCTGACCAGCGTGGTATAGTAGTTCAATTTTCCTCTCATTAGGGAGGAGATTTAAGCCCAACAGTGAGACATATATGAGCTGAGATGATGATCATACATCATGATGATTATGGCCGACGCACTAAGTACATATTTCAAAAGTTATTGGCAATAGTTTCATTACCAGCCACCTGTCTGATGTCAACGCTACTTAGGAATGTAATTGGTGACCAGACGACATCTAGCAGAGTTTGCCTGGGTCGACATTTATAACTCCATCTGATACCGTTTAGTCAACTTTAGCTCTTAGTTGTCTTTTTTTATGTTGCTTATGGTAGCAAACTAGCAAGTAGCATACCTGATGGTAAACGTCCCTGCCGCCCATGGACCTTTGCAATACCAAGGGCCACTACTTGAATGACATCCACAAGCAAATTAAAGGTTGGTACTATTCGTAGCTGCTACCGCACAGCAAATTTATTTATCTATCTAATCGACCATATATTCATCCCTCTATTCATGCATTTATCCATATACCTATCTGTCTATTTTTACGAATTCTAAGGAGAATTAATTGCTGTAAACAATTGTATTGTGTACAAACATTGTAGGATCGCCAGGAGAATGGCGATAAGTATTCTACAGGGCAACTTATTGCGTTAACTGCGCTCACCAATTCGCCTGGGTGGTCATGGTCTTGGGTGATGATTATTCGTTTTTGGCCCATTAAGAAAGCCCTTATTTATTATCCATAAGCTTATAATATAAATAGATAACACCGGTGCCCACTGTCAAGTATTTATTTAGCCGATGTTTACGACGAAGTAAAATAAAATGTGATGAAATATTTTCAATTTTATTCTGTAACCGTGCTATGGTTATTACAATTACCATCATCTCGGCTGATATATATATCCTTCTGCTGGGATTGGGCCACATACACAATGGGAGAAAATTGACCAACTATATGACGCTGGTCAGACGAGATAATACAGGGGTTTTATTTCGTGTTTCTTTTGCATAGATATAGTATAGATATTCTATCTGAAATATATTCTTACAGATGGAAAAGTAAATTATAATTTATAATAATTATATAAATAATTGTCACATAAATATACCCAGCCATTGACAAAACACACAAGATTATCGCGACATAAATTATGTTAAGTCAGACAAAAACGCCGCCATTTTGTCCCGTGTAGTCCGGTTAAAACCAGTTAATCTCGCGCCCTTATCGTGTATCACGACTTTAACAACCGTTGTTATAGAATTAGCTAATTGTTTGTCTTTGAAGTTAAGTTTTATTATTTAATTAGAATCTTTTATGTGTTTTAAAATAATTGTTAAGAATTTAATTGTTATGAGTTTAACTGACTTAGTTTTTAAGTAAATAATAATTGAATTATACAAAAAATAATGACTTAAATAGCGATTGCTGTACTGGAAAGTAAGATTATTATAAGAAATTTCAATACCCTTTATTTTACCTGTAGGTCTTGTAAAAGATAATTAAGGGATATAATAACACATATAACGTCAAAAGTGGGATTCGAACCCACACCACGTACAATGTGTACACAATGTCGGGTAGATGGCACACGTATCCTTAGAATTGAATGTCTGACAATAATTCACGGTGGTGTAAGTGGCAGCTCGATTGAAACGGATTTCCAATAGGTGTGGGTTCGAATCCCACTTGTGATAATCATTTTGTCTCGTAATCGGGTTTTTATACATAATCAAGCATATTAAATGCTAAATTTCAGTAATTTGGACATAGGTATAACGTCTGTACAAGTGAAGTAAAACTTGAAATAAAACCAGTATTGCACAATAATTAAATTTCCGTCCTATTTTGATGAAAGCTGGCGCCCAACATAGCATGTGATGTGGGATGAAATAATGATGATGAATACCTACTACATGTCCGAGTTCATTTCCCACACCTAAAGATTACAGTTTCAAGAGAGAGAACGCATTAAAAATTCCAACCGCATTTTAATCCTAATGAAACCCTTTTGTAATGTGTCTAATTTGTAAATGGTTAGCGTTGACACTCGACTTCGCTCGACTTTGTTTGACATTTTAATTCATTTCGTTAGCTGTTAGATGTGACGTGTACTCTCTTTGAATAATAACAACGCTGTTTTGTTATTTACGAATATTTCATTATGTGGAGTGGTGGTGAATTGTATTCTTACACCGTTACCACACGGAATATATTTATTATTACCTATACGGTCGAAATTATTTATTACTTACCTACTTAAGGAAGTTTTCAATGCAAAAACATACTTGATTCATTTCAAGCAAATAAAGTCACAGGAGTATTAAAATATGAAGTATAAGCTATATCAATTCCGCGATACTGTCGTTGTACCGCACCTGAGCTGCTCATAGAATATAAAATATATACAGATACGTCAATATATTGTTGTGTAGCTATGAATACTATCAACCCTTACTTTGATCGTGGGTAAATACTGTCTAAAGGTTTTGCATTCAAGTTTTCTGTTCACACGTGATACCATCATTACATTAGTATTATTTGAGTCATATAATGCAATTTCATACTATAAGGTACATACATACATACATATCATCACGCCATATCCCTTGCAGGGTAGGCAGAGAGAACAGAGTGCCAGAGAACTCTATCCTTGCATATTTCACTCGCTCAACATTCATAATTCTCTTCATACACGCTCGCCGATTTCGGAGACTCTTGACTCCACCTTCCTTCAGTACGTGACCAATCTGGTCTAGGTAGGTGAGTCTCGGTCTCCCCCGGTACCTACATCCTTCCACTTTCGCATTGTATATCTTCTTAACCAGACGTTCGTTCGGCATTCTTTCCACATGTCCGAACAATCGGAGCATTCCCTTTCGCATCTTTACACCAATACTCTCTTTCATACCTACTCGCTCTCTTACGTCGTCGTTGCCAATACAGCAGTCAGCCTAACTCCACAGATTTTCCGTAAAGAACTACTATTACTATAAGGTAATTAAAATAAGCTTATTTTATTATATATTTAGTAGTAAGAGTATGAATCTGAGGGTTATTATTTTGAGGTTTAAAGAAAATGTTCTTAAAATTTCATTTTTTTTAGAAATTGCAGGCGGATATGGTTTTATTCACATATTTAGAAGATAAATTTTAAAGCTGATTATGATAAAGAAATATTTACCTTAGGTATAAGGATTATGAAGATATAATAAGAGAAGGGAAGCTCGCAATAAAGCCCTATACCAACCTGCCTTACCTTGATATACTAGGTAAATTTTCCTCTAATTGTCACACAGGCTCGAATCCAGTAGTAAGATATATACGATCTCAGACCAATCATCAAAAATAAATTTAGGATTTCTCAGATATTTTATTATTAAATATATAAATATTATTTATTGATCTATTTATTATTATTATTATTAATTAAGCACAATGTAATCAAATCGATTGCGTAAGGTTTCCTAATTAAGCTAATTTTATAATATTATACTTAGCCGACAGATTGGCGATTGTGATTGGTGTGATATGTATAATAGGAGAGTGCCATACATACTCACGGGCAAAATATGAGGTAATGACTCGTTATATTTCTCAACCCACACAAGGCATATAATATAAATGAAATGTTTATCTTAATCTATATAGACATAAAACTAATGAACGCGTATCTGCGAGCTAGTTATTCTTTGTCTATAACAAGCTGAATAAAAGTACTTAAGTAAATCTGGCGTATAATAAATCTTCAAAGCTCAGGTAAGGCAGGTTAAGATGGATCGCCTCCCTTCAGATATAATGAAGTGTTGTTGAAATTAAAGCCTTCGCGGATGTACCTTTGTATTTTTGTTGCCTTGCAAATTTCTCTACTTTACGTTTTTGCATATTAATAGAGTATTATCAAGAATTTATTAATTATAATATTATTTAGGAAGAAAATTTATAATGATTCCTTTAAAAAATACAAAAAGAAAAACAAACGAGAAAGAGTTTAAATTACAGAAATTTACGAATGAAAAACGGTTACATCATCTGGGGATTTGAATCCACGTCTATTGGATCCGTTCCAATAGCCTAATCAATTGGGCCAGTGTGGATATGTACATATAATAATCAAATGTCGTAGTATTGCTATTTATAAGAACGTCTGTCTTAAAAAATGTAATACTAGTCACTATTTGTTATCATACGTACTTACCCACACTGGTCCAATGGGTAAATTGAAATTGATTTCTAATAAATGTGAGGACAACTCTCACGTCGGATAATCATACATCAAACAATTGGCAATTATTACATTTATTATTATAATTCTAGTTTTTACCCGCAGCTTCGCTTGCGTTGAAGCCCTTAAATGAATATCAACGATTTTACGGAGGGTAAAAAAAAATATTTTGCATACATTATTGTTTGTCAAAAAAATTTAAAGTCTAACAACTTTAACATCGATAAAGTGCAAACCCTAGGTGTTGTTATTATAGACGGTCTATTATCGGACAAAAATTAATATCTTGTTACCTATAGCTTCAGCTATCATGCCTGCCAAAATATATTTTTACCCTCCATACAAATAAAAAAATAATAATAATAAGTATCCTACGTCCTATCTAATATCTCGAAGGCTATGTGTACAAATTTTCATGATAATTGTTTAAGTAATTTTGGGTGAAAACGCAATAAACAAATTTACATTTACAGAGGGACTTTTAACACAACTCGTAGCGATATTTATGACAATTAACATCGAATCGGCATGAAGTAAATATATATTTCATCATCATCATCCCAGAAGATACGTCCCATTCCTGGGTTTGAGCCTACTCCATAATAGGGAAATTGATCTACTATACCACCCTAGTCAGAAATATTAGTATAGAATTTTATTTTGAATTTCCTTTTTTTTTTGAACAGATTATTATCTTGACGCTAGAAAGCATAAATGCTCACAAAAAGAAAATGATTCTATATATTTTGTACTGGCAATGAATTTGTATTAAAAATGTGGGTCAAAATATAATATCTTATAGGGTAGATATAAATTTCTGTAATAACAATGACATACTGGACGTAAGACACCTCAGTCCTCCCGTGACCATGAACACTGTAAAGTGTTCGAAACAACGAGAAATTAAAAATCAAATACAAACGCGGTAGATTCCGTAAAAGTAGTTTTATTTCAAATAAAGTAAAAGTAGTTTTATTTCAATAAAAGTATTACACATACTTGGGTAAACATTAGAAATTAAAAAAAAATAATTAAAAAAAAATTGGAATCCAAAGTTGTCATTGTTGACAATTCTTGATTCACAAATTCGAATTTATAATTAAAAGAATTTTTTAATTGCTTAAAAGCGTTTTTGTTTTAATCAAGTGTAGAATTTTATTTTTATGGGTTAATTACGTTTATGCTTTCTAGCTTTAATATATACATTTTACTCCTTAGCCATATTTTCTCTGGCGCTGGCTAAAATAATGGATGGTGAAATGTAGCCTCCTTCGTCACATTTTTTTTTGCAGGTTATGGGTCTGGACACACCGCCCGTTTCGTTCGGAGCGACAGTTATATTTAAAATGAAAACTTTATTTTTTTTAAAACAAGAACCTGACCTTCATCAGGATACGTCGTCATCGTCGGCATCACAGCCCATATATGCCCCACTGTTGGGCTCGAGCCTCCTCCGTAATGGGAGGGAAATTAATATACTACGCTGGTCAGGCGTGTTGGTATAGGATTTTGTTTCGAGTTTTCCTTCTCTTACATAGATGTTATATGCGTTTTATATCCCTTAGTCGTCTCGTACAATCACCCACGTGTAAGATATGGGGTGGTGAATTGTATTCTTATTCCGTCACCATACGGATAATAAAATATTTATTTTACGTTAATAAATTCAATTCAAAACTTACTTCGAATCGGTATAAAATTAAAATCGTACGTCAAACGTATTTAAAACTAACAATCGGTTATCGTAACCGAATCGTATTGGTTAACCGTTGAATACCATTTTTCAAAAATCGTATTTACCACAGACTGTAATCAACGTACGTATAAACAATCGTACGTGTTGAATTTTTCATTAAACGCCGATTGAATTTCAACGTATTTTTGTACGTATAATTTAAAACTGTTTGATATTGGCTGGCAAAATATTAACGTGCAGGTAACGCACAGAAATCTAGTTACGATTGCCAATTAACGATGTTAAAATATTACGATTGATTTAACGGTTTTATTGAACAGATTTTTTTTCGTGTAATATTTGAAAACAAAATTTAAATATTAGTTATTTAAAAAGCTCTCCATATTGTAATGCAGTAATAATATAATTCAAGAAAAAGAAGAAGAAGTAAATATTTATTTAGCGACAGAAGCTAAGAAACACACATGGTACAAATGAAGGATACAAAGAAAATACAATAAATATATAAGTAGATACAACATTTAGACAGAAAAAGAAAAGAGAATAAACAAAGAGGTTCAATAAAAGAAATTAAATGGATTAATACATAATATAAAAAAAAAACATCATTCACACCCTATCTTACCAGTATTAAAAACCCACTAAGAGATTTTATATGCAGATAACATCACAGCAAGCGAAAGAAAACTCCAAATAAAAGTCTATACCAATCCGTCTGATCTGCTGGTCAGGTGCTGCTCGCGCCCAGCAGTGAGACATTAGTGAGCCGAACCATCGTGGTCCCCCTACAGAAAGGAATAATGCTATGATTGCAATAATTAGCACACCGGTTGGCGCTTGTAGTTGGTATTATGAGTCTTCCAGTTTGTGCTGATGTCCATCGCGGTTTTGCTTATTGGTTTTTGTAATTCCCATAAAAGCATTGTACTCTTAATACACCATCGTATATAAATTGAAATTCGTATGCTTATGGTGTTGAGTTATTTGTACCTAGTAGGTAAGACTGGTTAAAGGTTCATATTGTAATCGCGGTTTAATTCAAGCCAGTCCGTAGTTAGACCTACTAGGGACAGTTTGTCACGTAAATTCTACATATAAACATTGCCTTAAAACAATTTTATTAAGACTTACATGTATTTCTTAAGAGTTGTCTCTGTAAGAAAGCTCTGTAATAACGATGACTTATTGGACGTGAAACACTTTAGTCCTGTCCTGATCATGAACGCTGTAAAATATTCGAAACGTTGGCAAATTATAAATCAAATACAAACGCGATAGAATCTGTAAAGATAGTTTTATTTCAAATGTGTAATACTCGCGTAAACATTAGAAATCATTAATTACTCAAGTTAGCGTTGGCTGTAAACAATAAAAATATTGAAAATATACATTGTTTCGATTCAAGTTAAACTTACAAGTTAGTTGAAGCAAGTTACGGTAAAGTTGGCAATTGTTTTAGAATAGCCCAAGGGTCCGCAAACTGTACGGGTCAAGAGTTCTCATAGCATAGCTAATATAAGAATATGAATATAAAATTTACCTCGTGTTTTATTTCAGTTGAATAATATCAGTAGGAATACAATTTTGTATCTTTTACTGCAAACATCATCATCATTCTCCTACTCTTATCCTAATTACTTGGGTTCGATACAATATGTACTCTTCTTTCATAGTAAATATTGTGAAAGTTAAGCAATAGTTTTATGACTGGCCACCTGTCAGACGTCAACCCTGCTTGGGTATGTAATTGTTGACCAAACGGCATCCGATGAAGTTGTCACAGGTCGTTAAAAGGCTCTTAGTCGTCTTTTACGACATCCACGAGCAAAGTAAGGGTTGGTAGTATTCGTAGCCGTTACCACACAACTCTCTCTTACTGCTAACATGGCGTTATAATCGAGATAACAGACCACCGTGCCAAGTATCACCAGTTCAATTCTTGTGCGATCCAAAAATTGGTTGTTTTCAATGTTAATGTAAACATTCTGCTATACTAAAATTGTGGTTTTGCGCCTGAGCTTAATTTGTATATTATTATATTACCGTGAGTGCAGGATGTTACTTTTAAAAGAAACTTCACCCATTCCTTTCCCGTGGAAATCTAAGAAAACAATGCAATGTAAGCAGATCGATCAATATGCAAGAGAAGGCAGATATAAAAGAACATCTAGATGACATGAAATAGTAGGTTATTTTGTCTACCTCGAACTTAAAAATGGGACTATGTTTTATAAGAATTAAATCAGAAAATCATTAATCTCTTATTATATGGCAATAAAAGAACTCAGGAGCCCTAATTACATGTGTAGGAAACGAATAAATAGGCTTTTTAAGCCCTTAACTTACCATCACAGCTCATATATTTCTTAATTTGTAGAAGATATTTCTATATAATCATGGTCGGACGGTTTTGAATTTCCATTGTCTTACAGGCATTTTATCGATTTACACCCGTTGTTCATCTTTTACGGCGCTTACAGGAAAATAAAATGTAGTTCATTGCATTCATGTTTCATTAAACGCAGAATAGATTCTCTTAACTTTTAATATTCCGGTTTAAATTATTTAAAAATAATAATATATAAAAAAAAATTAAGAGTATGCGTAGCGTTCATAAGATTTCCAAATATATTCCCTAAATGTTTTTACTAGGTATTGCTCAAAAGCGGCTTATAATATTCCATCATTAACCTTAGCTCCTTTTAACAGGTCTACATGTAAACCACTTTACCCTATCCTACCAAAATCATAACGATTAACCCAGAATAACAAAAGCGAACCATTGAGTACACTAAGGCAACCGTATTATAATAAACCCTTAATATTATTAAGGTTAGCTCACAGTGAAAGTAAACAACATCAATATTGCCGGGGCGGGCTGTCGCATGTTACCACTGGGGGGTGGTGTATGTTGATATTATCGATTGGGATGTTTGGGAATTGTATTTCAGACTAGTCACTCTAGCTTCGTATTATAAGTTAAACTTGCATTTAAAAACCTTAAATTTATTGAGAGAGTTACCTATCTTTTTTCCTGCCAGTTTTTTGTCTTCGGCCAATGCATTGAATTTTTGTCACTTTCGTAATGACAGGTAAATCGTTCAGAGATATTGGTAATGGATTCTATTAAAAGTTTGTCTTCTCTTGGAGTGATGGTATCTGCTTGCATCTCTTAGTCGTTTTATTCATATACAGATTTCATTCCTATTCTGTCATCATTCGAAAATAATTTTTAGATTCATTTACCTTATTTTGTGGTAAAGATTATAAATCCAAATAAAAACGATAGTAGTATAAAAAATACTATGTTGAAAATGTACCCTACACAGATAAAATAAAGTTATAAAAGGCGTATTTATTCAAGTTATAATTAAAATTATTATTGCTTTTTATAAAAGTACTTAGGCCTTGCAGGGCACTTTCTTTTGAAAATTAACCTTTTCCGTAGAAAATAATTATTTAGACGAACTTTAAAAGTAAAACTCTGGCTACTTATAAATTTTCACATTTAATATCAGCAATGCAAGTAACTCAAAAATAATTTTGCAATAAAACTCCGACTAAATTTAAATTTGATTAAAATATTTCGAGTTATTTTCAAAATACACGAAATAAATCCATATAGAAATGGTAGGACCACACTGACTTCTGTGCACAGTCAAAAATATGCTCGTGTGTGGCTCGTTCGGAGACATACGAATATTAACGCTTGAGTAGTAATAATTTGTTATTGTGCCTCGTTCGTTGAGCGAGAGATCTGAAGATGCCATAGAGAAAAAATCAATCTTGCTGTGCCTAGGGATACAACACACACACAAGTCTGAGTGGCACTCATCATTTACCATCAGAAGGACTACTTGTTCGTCTGCCATTACAGGCTATAAAAAAAGTGATAAAAGAATTGCCCATTTCAACATTGTAATAAGTGAAACTATTTTTACGAATTCTATCGCGTTTGTTGTCGCGGGAGAACTCAGACCAGACCTCCCATGACTATGATCGTTGTAAAGTGTTCGAAACGTAAGGTAATTAAAAATCAAATACAAACGCGATAAAATTTATAAAAATAGTTTTATTTTAAATGTGTAAAATTTGCGTAAACATCAGAAATCATTATTGTAATAAGTCTCAGGTACAGACAATTTTGTAATGTAACGTATAAAATACTACTCTCCTAATTTGCCTAAATGTTTCGAGACCTAAATTAGTATTAACTCGCTATGTTTGATGACATCCAGTATAGTGTCTATAAGTCATATTATGAATAGCGCCTATCTAGTATGTAGCTCCCAGCTCCCTTGCCCTATATAGAGAGGGTGGCTTGTGTGTCAAGTCTTAACGAGGATCCTGTTTAGTGTTGATCTTTCTGATATGAGATTTACTTTCGTATATGGTGTATGCTCTTAATATGTTACGTACTATGTGAGTATGTGATACTTATAGTATAATGATACTTACATTCCATTTTTTTAACGCAGTAATTTATAACTCTATCGCCGATTGCCATTTGTCATTGTTGAACATAGTTTTTTTGCAAATTTGGAAAATCTCATAGGCTCTCATTTAGTATTATGAGCTTCTCAAGCAAGTTTTGACTGCACAGATGGAGTAGTAGTCAAGCTGCTGACCTTCCGTACCAGTGTCATGGGTCCGATTCCCACACAGGATAATACTTTGCCGTACTGAGTTTTGGATGTAATTTGTCTGCGTTAACTGCATGTTTGTAAAGTCCTCCGCAATAAAAGGATTATTTCCTTAGTACAGAATGTCATGATCTGTCACCATACGATATTAATTAAATCGGCAATTGACTCATTTCTCTATGATGACGTTACGGATATTAAAAATACGCGGTGCGATTTACAAAATTCTTTCTCAAGTGAAATTTTTTGTTTCTAGTGTAGTGTGAGAAAGCATAACTATAATATCATCAAAGTAGAATTTTTCTTCAAACATCTACCGTGTGTCAACGCAAAAGTGTTCAGCTACAACTCGTTTACCTTTAAGTGGATAAACACGGAGTATGTTTACGTAACAGATTACACGGCTATCTGTTATTCATGAGTCACCCAGTTTCGGTCGTGGTAAATAATTAAATCTGGTGGTACGCGAATCGTCGGTCTATGTAAACATAATGTGTTTGGGAACTAATTTGTTTTTTATGTAGTCTTATTTCATAAACAAACTCAATCTATGTGATAGTTTAATTGATGTCTAAAGAATAATCATTTGTGATGAAAACTGAACATACTTTTAATTTACTTATAATTTTATTTTTTTAGTTATAGGATTTAAAATATTCAGGAATAATCTCTTGTAATTGATGATTCTTAACTTATTGTACGTTTTTTAATAAGATAAGGTAATCCATAATAAGAAGTAATTCCTTGCAAAAAATCGTATATACAAGAGACATTCTTATTCTTCTCAGCCCCAATAGGTTTGCTTGGCACGGGTCTCTTATAGCAGAAAGTTAAAGATATAAGGTTTTTACTTCAAATCTCCTTTTTTACAGTCATCATCATCATCATCACAGCTCATATATGTCCCACTGTTGGGCTCGGGCCTTCACAGTAACGGGAGGGAAATTAATCTACTATACCACGCTGGTCAAACGTGTTAGTATAGGGTTTTGTTTCGAGTTTTCCTTCTCTTGCATAGATGTTATATTCGTTTTATATCCCTTTGTCGTCTCTTACAATCACCCACACAGGGTAAGATAGGGGATGGTTAATTGTATTCTTACTCTGTCACCACACGGATTTTTACAGTAATATCCCTTAATAGATACTTAACGCACTAAAAAAAGATGATGTCACTATTGTATTTCGTACATCTTTACCATATAGAAAACGGCAAACATAATTAGGCGAAACAACACCAAATACACTTAAGTTCGAGACAAATATTTGTGAATAGTATAAAGCATTATTCTGCATATATATGGGAATTAATATCTGATATGTTCAAATACTTTACTTACTATTATGTGATTTTTATAAGCAAATCCTTAGAATACTATAAAAACTATTGTGTTCTGAAAATATTTATATTATTAAACATTTACTTCGTCTTTTTATCTCTTCCCATAAAGTTGTCTCGCCAAATTTGTACTGACAAAACCAACAGTTCACCAGCATTTGTCATTGGATCTCGGCAAGGGGAACTACTACAAATAGCCCACTTATGTCAACAAACGCCCCACTATTTCTACTCAGACTATGACATATAAGAGTTCTTATGAAATTGTCGTATGAATAAAAGATTGTTTTGTATTAGCTCAGTTTTATTTGTGCAATGCATTTTGTCACATGTCGACTGTTACAGTACGGCAAACATTGTACTGGAGTGACTTTCCACTAGATTAATATTAGTGTAATTTTGGTATTAAAGCTAATTAAATCTCACAAAAGTTACGACCATTTGTCAAAAATATCTTCTTCTATAGATAGATCTGAATAGGATACGAAATACAAATATTAGCTAGCACTTGTAACTAATCAAATTTTCATTCATTTGTTTCAGGATTTACAGTCGGAGATAGAAACTCACCGGGATGTATACGCCTCGCTCACTGGGACCGGCCGCCGGCTCCTCGGCAGCTTGTCCTCCCAGGAGGACGCCGTCATGCTTCAGAGACGGCTAGACGAGATGAACCAGAGATGGCATCATCTAAAAGCCAAGAGTATGGCCATCAGGTTAGTTATCTATATTTTTATTATTAGGTAATCTTAAAATTTTCAATTAATTTCGTAGATAATTTTGGGACTCATTAGCTATGAATCCTTTTAAAAGTGATACTTAGAATTCCTAAATTAGAAGATTGATCATTTCCTCTATTTTATTCTATCCTTTATACCTTTTATTTTAATTTTTGGCCTATTTTTATTCACTCTTTGCTTATCTAGGTTTTTCAGCAGAATACATTGATTTATCCATCTAGTCATTAGCCACACTTAACAAATAATATTTAATTATAATCTATGTACAATTGTACATAATCTTATTCCAATTAATTGGTGTCGACGCAATATTTCTTCAGTTACGGTAATTCATTATTCACAATTGTGAACACACACCTTATTGTGGTAGGACCACGCTGTGGACAGTTCTCTGTCTACAGCCGCGGGCCGGTCCGTCCGGGGTAGTACCACACTCTCGCAGAAGATCGACGTCTGAGTAATAACAATGTGCTATTGCGCTTCGTTCGGTGAGCGAGAGAGCCGGAAGCCTAACTGGGGTGGGTTCAGGGTTGTATTGGTAGGCAGCGGCCTAGCTATACCATTGGCAAAGGTCCATGGGCGGCAGTGACACTTACCATCAGGTGTGCTGTCTGCTCGTTTGCCGCCATAAGCAATAAAAAAAAAAAAAAAAAAAAAAAAAATTTAAGTACTATATTTAATAATAATAATATTTACAGTTTTCCTACTACTATACTCTTTTGTGTGATTAATTAAGAATACAATTCACTCTTCTTCTCTGTAGATGTCATAAAAGACGACTCAGGGATGAAAGCAAATAATATAATTACAAAATAAGGAAGCCCCGGCATCAAAGTTTATAGTGTAGGAGACGAATTTAGCTTCAAGTATAAAGAACAAAGCCTCATTAGTGGAACGTATATGATAAAAATATTTATTGTACCTCATTTTACAAAGTATAAACTAAAATAAATGAAAATCTTGAAAAATGACACAATC
This sequence comes from Lymantria monacha, assembly GCA_905163515.2. Taxonomy (NCBI): domain Eukaryota; kingdom Metazoa; phylum Arthropoda; class Insecta; order Lepidoptera; family Erebidae; genus Lymantria; species Lymantria monacha. The sequence continues at coordinate 1,031,655 of LR991103.1, forward strand.
TAATTTATCTAAGGTTTAGTTTTTTCTAGATATTACATGGAAAGATTGCTTTGAAGTATTATTAAAATTATAATTACAAAAGGTGAATTTTTAGTGAAATTCTGTATTAAAATAATTAGAAATTCACATTAAAACGGTTTTTAAGTATGTAGTTTGATATTACATAAAGCATAACAGATTATCAATATAAACGTTTAAAAAGAACATTTACATTTTCCACTCCTCATCTCGGGATTTTTAATAGAAAAGACAAAAAATGTTGATCGGAATTTATGCAAAAAAATATTATGAAAATATTAACTCAAAGCTTTTAAAGAATATAACGCTGAAAATAAAATTATCTAGCGACATTAAGCAACTAATACAAAAAATAAAAGAATTTATATAAAAGTAAAAACTGTTTATTTTGGACATTTGTTCACTTTACCGCCAAGCGGCCATCTGTCATTCATCAATGACAGTTAAAAATTGTGTGTGTTCGGATACGCACTGCACATATACGAAAGATTTTGTGATTGTTGATAAATTGCCTGTTGGAATTTAATAAATTGTATTAAAACTAATACAACTCTGCAGTTATTAATTTGAACTATGTAAGACAGATATTACATAAGGTAATATCGCTTGCAATATAAGCCCTGAGGTCAGAAATCTTGGAAGCTGCTCCATTTCCCGAATCGCATATGTAGGCAATATATTTCATAGTCATTTTGGATTATAGAAATAAAATACTTATATTATTAATATAGGGACATCAGCGTCATTCATGGTGACAACCCATGTTTAAAAATTTTATATACAGGAAATTGTAAATATATCAAATTCATATCAAAGAGCTAGTTAAATCGTCATATATATGTATGGCAGTCATGTATTTTAGAAGTTTATGCTAAACCCTCTGGCCAGTGTAGTGGATTGCCTTCATCTGAAGGAGGCCCATTTCTAATTGAACTTACAGCAGCATAGAATATAAATAAGATGTCCATGTTTAAAATCACGTTATATTAGTGTCATCGACGATGTAACTAACACGCATGCTGTCTCTAAACTAATTTCAGTAGTCTGTCGTATTTAACTGGTTAGCAACGGTTAGCCGGCGGCTAACGTTCTGGTAGCCAGTGGTTATTAAACGTATTACGTGACTGGTCCCCGCACATAATTGGTATTAATGTCTCGATTGCCTGTAGGACACATATCACCATGTTAGTAGATAGATTGGTTTGGATGTCATCAGTATTATGTAATTTATTGGTATTTGTTTGATTATATTTATAGATTGGAGTATACTAACTTATTCCTATGTTTTAATAGAATAATAAATTCTCCACATCATCTTAAATAAAGCTACTATTTACGACATTTCATTCAAAAATACGAAATTTACCTTGAAACCATTTCATAAACAACGAGGTTAATTTTCACCATAAGGTCTGTAACATTAATAGCATTATGAAAAAGCCATTAACACCCAAAGTTTGGCAATAACTTCAACATGAAAACCCCAAATGAGAAAAAGTAAACAAAATATTCAAAAGCTTAAATTAACCCCGCAATGTTTGTTGGCATGTGACTAATAAAATTCTGGATGCTTTGTATACAATTTTAAATATCTGTACGCAAAAATTAACTGTCGCTTTTGAACTTTATTGTACTCAACATCGGAAATCCGCTAATTTCATATCACCTAATGACTACGCTTGTATGTCAATGCCGAATGAAAGTATAAAAGATATATTTTTATCCCTCGAATTAATAGCTATTTTCAATAACGACCCCTAAATTTTAGGTAAGACCTAACTATTACTTTATAACACATAATTATTTTTTTTAGTAAAATTGTTGTTATAGAAAATGATTTGTCTATTTTAATAACTTCTTTTAAATAAAACATGTATACAATATGCCTAGTCATTATTGGCTTCAGTGTGATGGCCTTCGACCCACAATATAATTCTTACACAAAAGATTATGGCTGTACCAGATCCCACAAGTGACACCCAATCACATGTTAACTTTTCATCATATCATCATCCATCATCCATCTTGGAGGGAAAGAAGAGACTCGTCCCATGTGGCTATCGCATGCAGATCTTTAAACAAGCCTGATAGCCTATCGGTCAGGCTCGCTTAAAGCTAGCTAGGCCATTTGCTATAGCCATAGACAAAAAAAAACTAAATTCGTAAAGCAAAACACACTACGCTTTAATATTACAGTAGTTACAACAAAATAAACAAATTGCTGAATGAGGAGCTGCTCATAACCAATTTGTATTATCATTTAGCGTTGGACGAAGGCTTCCTCTATATTTTACAGAAAGACGCGGTCATGTGCATGCGGTCGTGTCATTTATTCAAAGATGCCCAAAAAAATTCATCAAATCGTCGGTCCATGATTTTATTTATGGTCCATGATTATCGTCGATCCATGATTTTATCTGCTCGCATCTACTAATTGCTTTTGATATGTATTTAATAGGAAGCTGCTGTATAACTTTGATATTTTTAAACGCCATTTTTATATATGCCTTGATATATTAACAGATTATTGGGCACTAAGAATGCGGTGGGATAAAAATGGGTCGTTATGTGTGATTTGTGAGGCAACGAATATGGGCAATAAGGCAATAATCACAGAATGTAGTAAAAGAAATATGTTATGAGCGTATTACAGGTAAAATCAATTGTACATTATAGATTATTGGCATTATAATTCAATCAAATAAATTGTTATTAAAAAAAATTGAAGTGAAAACTACATAGGGCGCGTTTGGACATTTTTGAGATGAGAAAAACCGTCGCCATTATTGCTGTTATCGACATCTCTGTATATAAGTTTCTATCTATATATATTGATCAGATTTACACGATAGTTTAGTTTGAGTTTATGTACATTGATTTATTTGCTTTCATATTTAAGTTTTTCACTTCTATCGGCAGTCCTCATAACGGTTTCTTTTTTATATTTCCACGGTAAACTACCAGACAATTTTGCTTTCTGTCTCCCAAATTGCAAAGGCGGGCAGTGGATTTTTTCTAACTATTCTTGTTTATGTATTCTAAATAAAATTATTGTTGAGTCCCGTGATAATTAAAAACATCTCCCGGACTTCTTAGGACTCTAATATTAATATCACATTGTGGATCTTTATCGAGAATGTCTGATGAGGTTAGTCTTATGGAAAATAAATGAGGTGATATGATGATCATACACTTCATTTTTGATCCATTTTCATACAGGATTTAATTGAAACTTATTCTTCTACTTAATACATCTACGTTTTATTACTGGGCGCCAGCCTCATCCACAGTGCAAGGGAACTTACTATACCTTACTTGTTAAACAGGTCGCCACAGAGTTTTATATCAAGCTTTCTATCGCTTATTATCTGCATATACTTTAGTTATTTATAACACCCATCTATTAGAAGGGGGTTGAATTATTTTAATCTGTCATCACACGAGATAGAACTGAATACTTCGAATTGAATATTATGTTAAACTATTTCTGCTATCAAACCCATTATCTTAGTTGCCGGACTGTATTTGGCTATAAATCTTGTAAACTTTGACCAGTTCTATAATGAATGTACAAACAATATTAACCATACATTATATCTATCCATACATATACACAGGTACACCATTGATCCAAATTCCCCATGACAACTTTAGCCATAAATCTTTATTATCATATTCCGAGCACACTTCTTGTGGATATTGGTAAACGCAATGCTATATTACTTTGTGAACTAATTGACTGTATTCTCTGTAATTTAGCTAAACATAACGCTTGTTTTATTGACAATATTACTATAATGGTTTCCGATGTTTACGCGAGTATTAAAAATATTTTTTACGGATTTATTTTTAATTATCCGTTTATTTGAATATTGTACAGCGTTCATTATCACGGGCGTTCAGTCCTCCCGTGACAAGGAACACTATATATTGTTTGAAACGACGGGAAATTAAAAAACAAATACAAACGCTATAGAATCCGTAAAAATAGTTTTATTTCAAATGTGTGATACTTGCGTAAATATTAGAAATCATTATATTAAGCAGTACAAACTAAACGTTGCTAAACTCAATTAGATAATAATTAATATGGTTATATTATTTTAATGTTTATATATACAAACTAAAACTTACCGTATGGTGATAGAGTAAGAATCCAATTCACCACCCTCTATCTTACCCGTAAGAGACAACTAAAGAATATACATACATACATATCATCACGCCATATCCCTTGCAGGGTAGGCAGAGAGAACAGAGTGCCAGAGAACTCTATCTCTGCATACTTCACTCGCTTCCTCAACATTCATAATTCTCTTCATACACGCTCGCCGGTTTCGGAGACTCTTGACTCCACCTTCCTTCAGTACATGACCGATCTGGTCTAGGTAGGTAAGTCTCGGTCTCCCTCGGTACCTACATCCTTCCACTTTCGCATTGTATATCTTCTTAACCAGGCGTTCGTTCGGCATTCTTTCCACATGTCCGAACCATCGGAGCATTCCCTTTCGCATCTTTACACCAATACTCTCTTTCATACCTACTCGCTCTCTTACGTCGTCGTTACGAATGCGGTCGGTCAGCCTAACTCCACAGATTTTCCGCAGAGATCGCATTTCGACCGCATTAATTTTACTATCATACTCTTTTCTGCATACCCAACTTTCGCTTCCATACAGTAAGGTTGGGACAAGCACTGCGTTATGTATTGCTACACGTGCCTTCTGGCTGAGGTGGTGGCTGCCGAGAAGTTGCCCCAACGCTCCGTTCACTCTATTTCCCGCATTCACTCTTCGCTCTATATCAGTGGTGTACCTTCCATCTCGGCTAAATCCACATCCAAGATATACAAATTCATCCACTTGCTCTAGTACATCATTACCTATTGTTACTCTTACATCTGTTCTGGTTTTATCTCTTTCAAAGACCATTATTTTGGTTTTGCTCACATTCACGCGTGGTCTACGCGTTTTCTTACAATCTTCTGTCATTGTGTCGACTAGGGTCTGCAGGTCAGTCGCTGACTGTGCCAGCAGGACTGCATCATCTGCATAAAGCAGAGCAGTGACCACTGAGTCGCCCATCTGGACTCCCACATTCATATCGGAGACATTTATCCAGATCACTTTGGAGACATTTATCCAGATATATGATAAACAGCCTGGCTGACAGAACGCACCCCTGCTTAACGCCGATATTGACGTCAAACCAAGGCGACATTCCATCATCCAGCCGCACACAGGCTCTACAGCCCATGTAACTGGACTGCACAGCCTGTAGCAGTTTACCGTTAATACCATACTCCGGTAAAATGTCCCAAAGTTCCTTTCGTACAACCGTGTCAAATGCTCTCTCCAGATCCACAAAACTGCAGAAAACCCTCTGACCTAGAGCCAGATGCTTCTCCACAATGTTGCGCAGAGAGAACACTTGATCCATGCATCCCCTTCCACTCCTGAAACCTCCTTGTGTCTCACACAGTAAACCATCGGACACCATCCTCATTCTCCTTTCAATAACTTTTCCATACACTTTTGCTGCCAAACTGGTCAAGCTTATGGCCCTGTAATTTGCGCAGTCATAACGTGAACCCTTGTTTTTAAACAAAGGCACGATGACTGCGCTATTCCAGTCCCTGGGAACCATTCCCGAGCTCCAACATAAATTGAGGAGCAACAGGAACGCCTCCCAGACACAAGAGCCACCAAGCTTGATCATCTCGGCAGACACCATATCAATGCCCGCTGCCTTACCATTTTTCAAACTTCTTATCGCCCATTCAACTTCATCCATACTGATGCCATCGGAGGACGCCGTTGTCGAATGTTGATCTACTAAACCACATCCAACACCGGCGCCAACCGTAGCATCCACATACATATCGCCAAAATATTCACTCCATCGGCTTAACACGTCTTGTGTTTGTGTAAGAATGTCTCCACCTTTAGACCTTATTTTATTCATTCTGAAGGCTGACCAACCACCCCGAGACTTCTTCACCTCCCTCCAAAAGAGTTTGGTGTTACCCTCGAAGTTTTTAGTCAGCCTATCTTCTGCACTCATACTTGCTCTATCACGTTTCTCTTTCACTAAGGCCTTGGTGTCATTCTTACATTGCCGATATATCTCTTTCTTCTGTTCAGTCATACTGTCATTCAGATTCAAAGAAGAGACATAGTCCAGCCACGCTTTCTTCTTTTGCTCTACGGAAGCTGCCACTTCCGCATCCCACCATGCATCACCATTTGTTTTTCTATGCTTCTTTGAACTTCCACATACTTCTTTCGCTGTATCTACCATACTCTCTTTCAATACTCCCCAGCATTCTTCAATGTCCGATTGCGGCTGGCTTGCCATCGTCAGCCGTTCTCGGACACCCTCTGCATACTTTTCTCTTACACACTCTTCTTGCAACCTTTCAACCTTTATTCTTTCAAGCCCTCCGAAGTGGACACGCTCTCGCCAGTGCCTCCACTTTCTGAACAGACCACTAAATCTCGCAATAACGAGATAGTGGTCCGTGTCGACTGTGGGGCCCCTGTAGGCTCTTGCGTCCAATATTTTGCTTCGGAGGCGACTGTCTACCAAAATTAAATCTATTATGCTTTTCTGTTCATTCCTTCTCCATGTATACATATGGATGTCCTTATGTTGGAAAAATGTGTTTGACACAATAAGGTTTCTCTCCATGCATACATCCGCTATGAGCCTACCTGCGTCGTTCACTCTCTTATCACCAAATGGACCAAGTACGTCCTCATAGTCGGGACGCTTGGTCCCCACCCATCCGTTCAAATCTCCGCATACAATCACGCGTTCACTGGTTTCTGCCATATCCAGAACTTCCCTAACAACTTCTCTAGGTCTGATGCCACCGAGGATCCTACGGGAGCATATGCTACAACCATGAATACCTTGGTGACACCTAGTTTTATACGGACCCAGAGAAGTCTGGGATCATACATTCCGTAATCCTTCACACCTGAGGCCAAGCGAGAGGACAACAGCACTCCTACCCCCATGCTGGCTCGATCGCTCTGTGGTACACCAGACCACAGAGCCATCCCGCCACCAGGAAGATCGCAGGCGTCGCTGCCCCTTCGCTTGGTCTCTGTTACACAGAGCACGTCTAGCTGTTTGTCCGCCATGACGGATATCAGCTCGTGCAACTTACCTTCCACACAACCTCTTACATTCCACGTGCCCACCCGGCACTCCGTTCTCCTCGACTCGCCTAACTGGGCAAGGCGTGATGGGTGGCGGCCCCCATCGCCGCAACTGCCGATGTTCGTACCGACGGGGGCGGGTCGGTACGCGTCGCCTCCGGGGGACGCCCTAACCCGCATTGCGGTACGCATTTCGAGCCGGATTAGCAGTCTAATTAGACTGGCAGGGGACGCGAACGAGCACGCTCCGGACTATGCCCCCCTAAGAATATAAAATTGTATATAACATCTATGGAAAACTCGAAACAAAATCCTATGCCCCCTAAAGAATATAAAATTGTATATAACATCTATGGAAAACTCGAAACAAAATCCTATGCCAACACGTCTGTCCAGCGTGGTATAGTAGGTCAATTTCCCCTTCCATTATGGAGGAGACTCGAGCCCAACAGTGGAACATATATAGCTGTGATAATGATAAACAAACTGTTTTTCGATATTATATTTAATATGATAGAATATGCCAAACGAAGAGATCAATGACAGCTATCCCTACTTAATATTATAAATGTGAATGTTTGTTTGTAACGCTTTCACGCCAAAACTACTTAATCGATTGTCATGAAACTTTGTACACATAATCTTCGAGGTATTAGAAAGGACATAAGATAGTTATTATATTATTTTTTTATTTGTTTTACGTGGGTCAAAAAAAATTTTTGGCAGGCATGATAATTCATAAAGTATTAATTTGATGGTCGGTAATACAGCACCTAGGGTTTGCACTTTATTGGCGTTGAAGTTGCTCTAGGTTTTCATGTTTTCAGTTTTCAGACCACATTGTATGTAGTATTTTTTAAATACTGAATTACATTGATTCAGTTCTATTGGAATGTATGATCTTTGATATTTAAAGGTTTCAACGCGAACGAAGCTGCGGGTAAAAGCTAGTTTATTCCATAAATTCCAGTACGTAGTAAGTATGTATACATGTCAAAAGATAAAAATTCCAATTTCCACACACATAATGTGGACACAATTAAAACTAATTAAACTTGTCCAAATATTCAAAATATCTCGGTCATCGTCCGAAACATTTTTGAGACAAAAATGGAAATAATTCTGTCCCATTTGTCGTTAAAAGGGTTGACGGTGGGGCTGTCAATTAAATGAAAATTAGATATTCACTTTGTTCATAAAATTCATCAGCAAGTTTTCATTTCAATATTATTTTAAGAGGTGTAATTTCTTTAGAGAACTAAGAGGAAATTGATATTGTGAGTTACGGGACCTCTGTGAGGTATCAATAGCCTTGTAATTGAGTTAGATGTCGTTGATAATAAATTTATTAAGGGCGGATATTGGCAAGGATATGTTTTTGAAATGATCTATGACGTTTTGTTTACAGAATTAACAGCTAATAAATGAATAAATCAAATCAAGCAAGTAATTATAAACGTCTAGGTTATAATAAATCATCATCATCACAACATTCACAACTCACACATGTGAGCTCGAACCTCCTCTACACAAGGAAGGATTGACCTACTACACAACGCTGGTCAGACGTGTTGATATAGGTTTTTATTTCGAGTTTATCTTCTCTTGCAGAGATGTTATATGCATATGTTATCCCTTAGTTGTCTCTTACAATCACCCGCGTGTAAGGTAGGTGGTGGTGTTTAATTATATTCTTTCATTTATATATATAGACGGTACTTATTATAATTTGACTGCACTAATGGCGTAGTGGTTAAAATACCAATCTACCGTGCCAGGATCGGCTTCGATGCCTGTGTAGAATCGATACTTGTGTGGTACGCAAATCGTTGCTCTAAGTGTGGGTGTAATTTATGCCTATTAAAATAAATGTTAGTAAATTCCCCCGCAATACAAGGAATATATCCTTAGTACCGGGTGTTGCCTTTTGAAAAGAAATAAAATAACAGTTAATGGATACAAATTACATCCACATTATAATTTTATTTATCCTGCGTAGGAATCGAACTCACAACTTTTTTTTAAAAACGCACCACCCTATGTGGCGGTGAAGGAAATAACACTTGTATTGCGGGGACTTTACAAACATATAATTAACGCAAAAAAAATACACCCAGACTGAGAACAATTTATTTATTTATTTATTCATTTTTAGGATAGCTAGTAATTGATACATTGTGGATATTAAAATATAAATATAACATAAAATTAAACTAAATGCTCAATTCTTAAGCTATCACAGCATGCACAAAAATGGCAACAAATTACGGAAACAAACTATAAAAAAAGAAAGAAACAAAATAAATCCTAATTCTTCATTATAAAAAAAGAAAAAAGAAGAAAGAAAAAAAAAGTGGAAATGATTAATATAATTTAATTATTTGAAAGAGTTAAATGGAATTTAGTGATGACAACACTCTTTTTTTTATATTTATGAAGTGAATCATTAAAGAGATCCACTTCACTTCCAATTGAATTGAACGTTGTTGATATTCTAGAAATTATTGCATATTGTTTTAAATTGGTTCTGCTATAGGGTTTGTGCAGCAAGTTCATGAAGCGAGATGCCCGAATTGGCAATCTGCGCGGAATACTAAAATCAATACACTGCAAAAGTTTAGGACAATCGATGTAGTAGCGTCATAATTTAAAAAGAAAAACTAGTTCTGAAAATTTTCTACGGACTTCTAAGCTATATAAATTGAAATGAGCTAACTTGTTTAAGTATGTTGGTAATTGCTTATGTAGTCTACAAGAAAATGCAATATGTCTCATAAATCTTTTTTGAATGCGTTCTAACCTTAACTGATGAATCTTATAATGCGGTGACCATACGATGCTACAATATTCAAGATGGCTTCTAACATATGCATTGTAAAGAACTATTTTAGTAGCTGGTTTACGAAAATGTTTGCTATTACGTATAATGAAGCCCAACATTTTATTAGATCTTGCAATAATATTATCCATGTGAGGAATAAAGGTTAATTTTGAATCAAAGACTACACCGAGATCTCTTATAACAGATATTTGATCAATGTTTACTCCATTTATATGAAATCCTTTATCAAAAATGTTACGATTACGTGAAAATATAATATAATTACATTTATTAGCATTTAAGGACATTTCATTAGCAACACACCAGCTGTACACAGTGTCAAGGTCGTTTTGAAGAAATTCACAGTCGGATAGACATTTAGCTACTTTACATAATTTTAGATCAACAACACTTCGTAAATCACACAAAGTATTGTCATGCGTAGGAATCGAACCAACGGCACTGGCAGTATACAATCTACTGACAGTTCAAAACATTGAGGCATTTTTATCAAGAAAATTCTTATAACACTAGACAAAGGATTCAAATCTGGTACTTCATGATACACCTAAACTACTAAACCAGTAAATCATCAAACACCGTATATTTTAGCAGTAAAATAACAGTCACGTTTTTACAAAACAAACGTTCATACATATTCATGTATATTATTGAATAAAAATGTCACAATTTCCAATTAAGTTGGTCCCGGTCACACGAGTGAGATACACCCACTGAGCCTATCGTCAGAGCCATAAATAATCCTTCAGTAAAAAATTACATTTCAGCTTGTGTTACGGTCATTTTTAATTTCGAACGCCATTTTGTGTATGGGCCACGAAGTCAACGATTGTTTAGTGTTTTTATTTTTTTAGAAGACAAATAATTAAAGAAATAATTCTTGTATTACGGGAGACTTATATACATGTAATGAAAACCCAGACGCGGAATAGTAATTAGTTGATCACATATAGCATTATTTAGCATAAGAATCGAACCCATAATCGAACCCAATTGGCACAGTTGATACACGCCATCTGTTTAAACTAGTTTAGTCATTCATTGCATATCAAACAGTAATCGTATTAGATTTTTTTTTTTGGGTGGGCTACAGTCAGCGCGCTCTTCGCACCACTCCGTCCGGGGTGACAGAGGGGCGTAAGCACGCACACCCGTAACCCACCCGTGACGTCGCCTTCGTCGTTGGGCCGACCACCGGAGCAGAGTGACTTGACGTCAGTGATCGGCCCGATGGAATACCCTTGAGGAGTACCCTCTCTGACGGACTAATTCCCCGATCCAGCCACCCGCGGCCTCGGCTAGGGCGGCATCAGGCGCAGGTAATCGCGCCTGCGCCGCCACAGTCGCCGGCGGCGGCTCGCGTCGTCGAGGAGACGCTCCTCGCGCACGCGCTCAGCCGCCTCCTTCCGCGAGACTACTGCCTCGCAGAAGGTTGCGACCGCGTTCCAGTTCCTGACGCTGTCCAGGGCGATGCTCGGCAGTGTCAGGACGGTGTACTCTCCCTCCTGACGACCTTGTGAAGGTATTTAGCGAAGCATCCATGCCCCGTCAAAACTTGCACCAGTCGGAAGGCCTCCACGGTCCGCACACCGAACCGAGGCCTCTCCAGCCGGACTGCCCAACGGGCAATGACGTCTAGGCGGGCGTCGACGTGCCAGGCGATGATTCCCCTCAAAGAGACCACACCGCCTTCCGCGCGCACCCCCGACACCCGCCGATACAAATCGGCGGGTATTTCCGCCTCAACAATAATCGTATCCATGCGACTTCCTTTCTTTCATCCCAGCTTATAAGCAGATATACCTTATCTGCTTATAAGCTTTTAAGATACTCAGCACTTTTAAATAATTGCATTTGCCAAGATAAAAGCAAAGTCCACCGTTAAATGTGGTCAGAATAATTGCCTTAAAAGATTTTATGTATTCTAACAATTGACAGAATAACTACAACCTTGAAAAAGCAAGAATTTATAAATAACAAACAAATGTAGATACACTTATTTGAGTATACGCAGGCACCATCTCAGCAATTAAGAAATGGCTTAAAGTCCACACTATCGCTGTAGAAGCTAACAAATCGGTTAAGGAGAACAAGAAAGGCGAACAGCAGACTTCTCCGAAGAACTGTTGCGCATGTTGTAAAGAGTGGATAGCTGATGCACTGGCTAGGGCTCATCACTAGCGAAATCATTCGATTATATACGTTCTGCCAATATACGTCTTTTATTTAACAAGAACTATGGTTAAATTATTTTTTTAAAAACACAACGAAATATATTTTTTTAAATCGGACTCTGTGGACATTTTTTACAAATCGCTAATTTAGTAGCCTCATTTATCAGTGAATTTACTCATTTGAACTTAACGACGAGTAATAAATCGTAGGTTTTCCCGCCGAGAAATCGAACCAACTAACTCTACTTTGATGTATCTGCATCCATATTAATCATAAAGTTACATCACAATTGAAAATTTTCGATTACTTAATAATTACGAGTATGTATCGTGTGGTGACGGAATAAGAATACAACTTCCCACCCACTATCTTAAATGTGGGGTCTCGTAAGAAAACGTTTAAGAGAAATAATATGCATACAACACTATGAAAAAAAGGAAAACTCTAACTAATATCCATTTGAAATAAAATTATTTTTACGTATTCTATTTGATTTTGTCGTTTGTATTTGATTTTAATTGCCCGATCTCTTACTTTCTTATTACAGCGTCTACAAATATGTAATACTCGTTTAAACATCAGAAACTTATACCAACCTGCCTGTAAGTAAATTTCCCTCCCATTATGGAGAAATCTCGAGCCCAGTAGGGGGGACACGAGTTGGTATATAATTTAAAATAAAGATATATATATATATATATATAGAAAAATATTATCTATATATAAGAGATTTCCACCTATGTATTGACTCATCACGATATCTATGAAACCATAAGGCCTACAGACTTTAAATTTGGCAAAATCAGCTGAGAACGGAATTTACGAAATTCCACCCGCAAGGGGGTTACTGGGGTGTAAAAATCTCATTTTTAAATATAGCTCCTACAGACTAATTTCGGTAGACATATTTGTGTTACGATACAGAGATAAGCTAAGAACGGCTATTTTTTTAAAAATTCCACCCCACCCACAATTGTGTGTTAACTCAAAAAAAGCCACATTTTCTAATACTGCCCCTACAGACTTGAAATTTAGGGGACTTTCTTTCTGTCCTAATAAGGTCGGATGAAGTAGAATTTTAAAAAAATCCTTCTCTAAAAGGATTTCTATATCATGAAAGTAAACTACACAACTGAATTGACGTAACCGAAGCAAAGCGAGGGCGGGTCGCTAGTATCTAATAAATAGAAGTAAGAGTTGAAGATATAATAAAATAGTAGTAAGGCTGTTGAAAGTTTTCTGTCTACAGCCGCGGGCCGGTCCATCCAGGATAATACCACACTGTCGCAGAAAATCAACGTCAGATCAGTGACAATGTGCAATTGTGCTTCATTTGCCGAGCGAAAGAGACGGCAGCCTAATTTTCTGGGTGGTTTTAGGGTTTGAATTGGTGCCTACCAATTGCCTAGCTATACCTAGTATTGCAAAAGTCCGTGGACGGCAGTAACACTTACCATCACGCGTGTTTCTTGCTCGTTTGCTACTCATCATTCTCCTGCCTTTATCCCAACCGCTTGGGGTCGACGCAATATGTACTCGTCCTCCTATATATTGGCAATAGTTTTATGACTGGCTGCCTGCTCGACGGCAACCTTCTTTGGAATGTAATTATTGACCAAACGGCATCAGGTGGTGTTGACCCAGGTCGAAATAATACTCTTGTCTTTTACGACATCCACGAGCAAAGTAAGGGTTACTAGTATTCGTAGCCGCTACGACACAGCTCGTTTACTACTATCAGCAATAAAAAAAAATATAAATCAACAACGCAGAATAAATATATTTAAGACATGACATCAATAGTATGATTAGTTACTATCGGAATAATGTTATGTCCTAAACATACAAGTGTATAGAGATGGCTGCCCCAATATCACGACTACTCCATCTTACCCGGTGTATCGCAAGTGATTGATGAGTTTTATTCATAAGGCCCTCTCATATATTCTGTGAGTACTTGCGTTCTTTGAATATATTATTTCTGAACGCGTATGCGTATGTAATTTTACTAATATCTCCTTTTAATTCACGGGATCTTCCATAGGGAAGATGCCCGGTCCTTTGGGAGGCTTACATGGGGATATGGATCCAACACGCAGAGGCCTTTGGAGAAATTTAATCTAAATATTGGGATGGGACACCTACCGATGACATTCCACGTCTGCACTTAACATACGTGGAATGCCAGCAGTAAGTGTAAAACTATTGTATGATGATGGTATCTAATATATGAAATATGGGAGTGGGTGTTTTACTAATATTATTATTATTATGTTAATATATATAAATTACGCGTCACGTTGTTTGTTCGCGATGGACTCCTAAAGTACTTAACCGATTTTAATCAAATTTGCACAGCATGTGTAGTTTGATCCAACTTAAAAGATAAGATAGCTTCCATCTCAATTTATAGTCGCAATATTATTTTATTGTAAATTATTTGTCTATTATTTGACAGTCACAATTATCTGTATCTCCAAACGATTCTAACAGGTGGCGGTGTCTGTTTATTAGCATAACCACCACGTGTTACTGAGGCTACCTTAGCCACAGCAACGCGTGGCTGTGTCTGCTAGTATAATATAAAACAAAGTCGCTTTTCATGCTTAGATCTTTTAAACTATGCAACAGATTTTAATATGGTTTTTGTCAATAAACGGATTGATTTAAGAGAAAGGTTTATACGGGGTGTAAAAGAGAATTGAGCAGCTGGTCAGATGAGTGGTAGGTAATGATGGTAGGAACACATAACAAAAATTTGAACGGAAAATGTCAAGGTCATAGAACCACCAGCTGTCTGTAAAGGTATTCATATATGTAATATGACAACTATATATAAATGAAGGTTAATTTCATTAAGTTTTAAAGGAAAAGCGACGATAAAATTGAAAACTTTAAATGCCTTTAATTCATTAACGATTCGACATTTTCCGTTCAAATTTTTGTTATGTGGTCCTACCATCATTACCTACCACCCTTTTGACCAGCTGCTCCATTCTCTGTTACATCCGATAGGTATGTATAAAAAATATAATATATACTAGATTAGGACAGAAAAGTCAAAAATTTCAAATATTTGCAATGTGATGTCGTGAGAAACATATTTTCGTGCGCACTTACATTGGAAACTCTGGTTAAACCTTACGAGATAGATCAAAGTAATGTACTAAATATATATATATATATATATATATATATATATATATATATATATATATATATATATATATATATATATCTTAATAATATCTACAAAAAACAGAGATTGATCGTAAAATTTGACTAAGCATAATAAGCAGATAATATATCTCTATTGGGAAACGCAACATTTTATTAACATCTCCAACCCGCCTACTAAGTGTAGTAATTGCGACAAAATCCTCTTATTTCTGAAAGGGGCAAAGTCTACGTCCTGCAGTGGACGATAGAAGGCTGATGATGACGAATGATGATGATAACAGTAACTCTTGGTACTCTTTTACGATCACACGCAAGCAAATAAGAAGTGGCGATTTCATTCATATTTCGTCACTACATGAAAAATAAAGTGTAATATCCTATCCTATCCACAGAACTCTATATTAACATACAAAATATATCTTTCTCCATTAAAATACACGCACTACCGAACACATAAAAGCAGTTTATAGCCCACTTCACGTACGTTAACTTGAAGATAAAACTTTTACAATAAGCTTTGATATTGGATGGTTTGTTAGATTTACACGTTCTCGATATGAATGTTCAATTATATTATGAATTATCGGAGTTATATCAAAAGTTTTTATTTGTATCGAAAGATTAAGAATTCTAGGTGTTTTAATTCATGGCCACCAAAGACAAAGATCGGATACCGGTGCCTCGCTTGCACGGCGAAGAGAGGTGTTTGCAGGGTAGGTCTATGGGGTTGCGCGCCGCCTCTTCCGTCACCTCGGACCGATTTGATGGGGCGAGACGCATCCATAGTCTACTGCAAAAAAAAAAAACAAAAAAAAAAGTGTTTTAATCCATTAATTTTTGTTGGAAGTTGTAAAAACTATTTAAGAGGAGTGAAGATACATCGGAATGGACAAAGGGATTTCCTGTAATAATCTCAATGCCAACTGCGATTGCCAAATAGTTTGGTATACGGTTAGCAGTTATGGTATTATTCTACTCTTGTGTATATATACACTCTTGTGTATATATACACTCTTGTGTATATATACACTCTTGTGTATATATGCCAAGCATATATGCTTGGCATAATTACATAATAGAACTAGGCTAGTCACAATTGATTCATTCTTTTTTTTATATATATTTTAATTAACTTAAACTAGATAGTTTAAATGGAATTCTCCGTGTGATGACGGAGTGAGAATACAATTCACTATCCCCCTATCTTACCTATAGGTGATCGTAAGAGACGGCTAAATAGATAAAATATGCATATGCTGCTTCAATATTTTAAGTATGTGAAGGAAAATTCGAAATAAAACCCTATACCACACATAATTGTATTAAACGACAGTTAGAATTGTATCTAACTGCAAAGTTTGAAGTAAAGCCTATACAATGTGTAAACATTGGAGGGTAGATGATACACATCTCCTTAAAAGACGTAAATATGATACGAAGCGGGATTTGAATCTCCTACAATAGTTTACGGTGGTGTAAGTGGCAGCACAATTGGGCCGGACTTCCAATAGGTGTGGGTTCGAACCCCACTTGTGACATCATTTTTCATTTCGTAATCGGGTTTTTATAAATAATTAAGTATATTAAATGCTAAATTTCAGTAATCTGAACCCTACTTTTTAGTTTTTAGCTTTTCAAACGTATTCATTTTTAAAGTAGGATCTTTATAAAATTAAAATAAATTATCTTAAATTAATTCTCTCCCCAGATCTAGAACCAATGATTTCAAGGACACACAAATAATTATCTTGCGTGGTTAATCCAAGCGATTTGCCAACTAACACGATCCTTGTAAAAAAATATTAGAAAACCTTAATGAAATTCTATCAATAGACTGTTTTATCAATGTCTTAGAGTTGAATGTATTTCACAATAAATCGATTTTATATCGTCCGTAAGCCGCTGATCCCACTGTACGGTAGATACACCCCTACATCATAAAACACAATCTGCATGTCGACAGAATCACCCCTATATAGTAAATAAACTGTTATGGCGTATTAAAATCACTTTATTGGCGTCTATTTTATTTAGCTTTGCTGATATGTGATGCTGTAAATTTTTATAGTAAGATTATACTGTCCATTTTTAATTCCTTGTGGTGACAGAGTAACAATACAATTCACAACATCTTGCAGGACAAATTATTGAAATTTAGCATTTAATATGCTTGATTATTTATAAAACCCCGATTACGAGCGAAAAATGATGTCACAAGTGGGATTCGAACCCACACCTATTGGAATTTCATCTCGATCGTGCTGCCATTTACACCACCGTGAACTATTGTAGGACATTCAATTCTCGCATCGCATTATTGGATAGATGGCACACGTCTCCTTAAAGACGTAAATATAATACGATGTGAATGATTGGGATGGATTTCCAATGGGTGTGGGTTCGAATTCCACTTGTGACAATCATTTTTCGCTCGTAATCGGGTTTTTGTCTTGCAGGACGACTCATCATTCTCCTGCTCCTATCCCAATTGCTTGTGATCGACACAATATGTACTCGTACATATTGCAAAATTTATTGGCAATAGTTACATGACCGGCAGCGTGACTGAAGTCAAGCCTTGGGAAAGTATCGTAAAAGACCACTAAAGGATGCGTATAATATACAAGAGAAGGAAATTAACCCACTATACCACGCTGGTCAAGTGGTTTGGTATATGCTTTTAGTTGAAGTTTTCCTTCTTTTGATATAGTCTACATATTACTTACTCGTCTTTTACTATACACAAAGGCAAGAAAATGGGTGATGCATTCAAGATATTAAATAATTTTACAAATAATTTGAAAGCTTTGTGATTATGACGATATTTAAACATAAATTAAACAAATTACACTCGATATCCGACCCTAGTGCGGTCAGTTTGCGCCTAAACTGCTCGTTTAAAGTTTAGCTCGCGTTCTGTGGTCGCGTTCAGGTGGGTACTCTGCGGTTAGGGAACAGGTGGGTGGTTTGTGGTCACGCCCTTTAAGGGTCAACTCTGTTTGTTACCCTCAATGTTTGAGTTTAAGGGCTCGTGGTGTAGGTTATTTGTCTTTATATTTTTGGGTAAGACAAAAGAGCTGACTTCTGAATAAATAACTCAATTTAAATTACTGACGTTTAGCATATGACATGCTTGGCGGTTTATAAAAACTTATTTACGAGAAAAGTGACACATTTTAGCTGAAATGAGTATGCGTAATAATTGTTTAATAGATGACGTGTAAAATAATTCGGATAAGGACAATACGAGTTATAATTTCGTTATAACACGTAACTACACTGGCCTAATTGGTAAGGCATTTCAATTTTTTTTTTATTGCCGGTGGTGGCAAACGAGCAAGCAGCACACCTGATGGTAAGTGACACTACCGCTCATGGATCTTTGCAATACCAGGGCAGAACTAGGCCACTGCCAACCGTAAAGAAAGTGCTCTTCTTAAACCTCGTTTATAAAAGGACATGTCATAGCGCTCGGGAAACACGGCAGCAGGTAGTTCATTCCAATGGATTTCTAATCGACGCGGGTTCAAATCCTCCATATAGTAGTAATTTTTCCCACGCAAATAACTTGACTAATCTTCAATGCTTCCAATTGTAATGAATTTTGCTTTTTAGTTTCTAACAATAAGACTCCGACCTTATATTTTTGTTATATATGATGTTATTATGAATTGTGAATTAATCATATAATGATCCATCTATCAGCCCGTCGTCATCGATTGCTAAAAATGTACCTCTTCAAAAGGGATACAATGATCACTACATAGAATACATTAAACACCGCAAAAAATACAATGATCATCCCTTCCCTTTCTAGTATATCGATCGCAAGGAACGATTGAAAATTAATTAACTGCAAGAATGAAATAGTGAACTATACTTTGAGTCCAATACAAAAATATTTTTTATTTGCATTTGCTTTCATAAAACTACACACTTCTTTTATTATCTTTTAAGACGATACATTAAGAAAATCATCCTTGTATTGCGAGAGACTAAACAAACATACAATTTACAGACACAAATGACACTCGCACTCAAAATAACAATTTATGTATGGCATAATTTATTGTCTGGCGTGGATATCGAAACCACGAAACTGCTACAGTAGATTGGTATTTTAGCTACTACGCTATCTGTGCAGTCATTTTTTGTCTGAGTAATCAATTTCGTTTTATATATCCCGCTAGAAGAGAGGTAGAATCCTGACTTCTGTTATATATTTCTATAATTAATTTTTTTTTGGATTCCAAGTCATGTAAAGGTGTTTTTGAGACCTCTCAAGGATCAAATTTCTGCGTCATTTATGAAGACCATTGTAGATCGTAGCTTGGAGAAGTTTTAAGGGTAACAATGTGTGTTGAAATTAGTCCCATAAAAAAGACCAAATTTTCCTTATATAGTTGCTAGACTAAAGGAGCTTTCATAATGTTATCTTACATAATATACAGACAACTCTACGCTATCGTTATATAGTACAGACCATAGAGTAAAATAATATGCACAGAGTAAGGCCTAACACTATCATTATATACCACAGAGTAAGCGTATCTCGCGGCCAAAATTTCAACAATTGCGCGTCGCTTTGTTTGAGCGCCAAGTTTTTGAGTTATAACCCTTCATAACCCTTATTTGTATGGATTATGTTTATTGAGGCTTTCGCTTTATACTCTGTGCGATCAGGGCTCACGAAGCTTTTGAGATAATTTGATATTTACAAAACATATATTACGAAATTAATGTAGTCCACAGGCTAAATACAATACATATTATTATATATATCTTTAAAGAATACTGGATTGAATAATAGATAGATCTTTTTGTAGCTGGGTATTCTACAAATATAACTTTCATCCCCGAGAATTTCGTAAAATTCGCTATAACAGAAAAATCTTGTATCGAAATTTCATGATTCTAATTTCAATAATTACGATTTGGTATCAATAAGTAAGCTTCTTTATATGCAGAAAATATTACATAATAAAAAAGTGATCAAAATATTCACACTATTAGGCGATTGTGGTTTTATTCAATCTTCTTCTTAACCACATAATAAAAACTTTACTAAACGTCTATTTCGTTTCAGAAACCGCCTGGAGAGCAACGCAGAGCATTGGTCTGCATTACTCTTGTCCCTCCGGGAACTCACAGAGTGGGTCATCAGAAAGGAGACAGAGCTCAACGCCCTTGCACCTCCAAGGGGTGACCTGCCTGCCTTACTTAAACAACAGGTGATATAGACCGTTCTTTTTTATTATAAGGTCTTTGTGGCATGGGCATAGCAGCGACTTAAATACACCACAATCATCGATGCCGATCTGACGCTGTCAATCATCGGAAAAGGCTTGGTCTACATATATTAATTTTAATAGGAATACTGCATCATTTTATCTAAATAGTGGCTAAAGAAATAATTCTTGAATTGCCGGGGACTTTACAAACATAGAATTAACAAATAACCCAGACTCAGAACACAAATGTGGATAGCACAAAATAGATCGGACCCACTACGCTGGTACAGCAGGTCTTGATTGATCTTGACTTGACCACTACGCCATCTCACCAGTCGAATCGTTCGATATTTTTATTTGCGCGGAATCTTGCTTTTTATACTTTCGATAATATCAGCTATCTGGTAGCAAAAGTCCATTCCATCAAAAGCTGTCCAGAGGTATTAGAGATAACCTGGAACAAACGACTGCCCACCATACCACGCTGGTCAGACGGAATGATATAGAGTTTGTCTGCATATTATATCCCTTAGTCATCTTCTACAACACCCGCAGGCAGGAAAGAGAGTGATTTGCATCTTACTCAGTCCTCATATGGAAAAGTTTTTTGATATTAGATTTTGATATTACAAACAGACAATTGAATATTATCTCCATGTGTTGATAATAGAATTCAAATTTAGCTTTTCACTGTTCAGATAATTTTAAACCCTAGAAACATGTACGCAAAGTGATTGTAGCGACAGTCAACTAGCTAAACGACGCCATTTTGGTCTCAACTGTACCACAAAATGGCCGCCACAGCAATTTGACCTAAAGTAATTGTCGCGTTAAAGCTTGTATTTAAGCCAATATATTTTAGTTTATATTTTAGATTCCTTATTGTAAATAAAATGGATTAATTTGAAAGAATAACGTAATTAAGAGTGAAATTATGTTTCCTGGGTTCGAGTCTCCTCTAAAACAAAATTGACCAGTTATACTACGCTGGTCAATTGACGTACTATACCACGTTGGTCAATTGACCTGCTATACGACGCTGGTCAATTGGATTGGTATAGAATTTCTTTTGTATTGGTATTATCATATCCTTTAGTTACCTTCTACGACATCCAGGGTCAAGAAAAGTGATGAATTATGTTTTTATTCCGTCACCAAAAGAATAAAATTATTGCGTAAAAATACAATATCTTTCTTGCATATTATATGGAGGGATAGAAAGAGATGCCCTGTACTAACTCGTCTGGCCAATTGTCCTAATCAGAGTCTTATTATAAAAGTACCTAATAGCCAACAATGAGACTTACAAGAACTTTCTTCTAGAACTTTATTTTAGATAAAGATTTTCCAATGTATCTTCGTGATTTCAGGATGATCACCGCGCCTTCAGAAGACAGCTGGAAGATAAACGGCCGGTGGTGGAAAGCAACCTTCTCAGTGGGAGGCAGTACATCGCCAATGAACCTCCTCTATCAGACACTAGTGACACCGAAGGTATGTACACCAGTATATTAACCTGTTTTTGGGCTACAATGTTTAGAGGGGTATCTCATGCAACCATGGACTCAGGGCGACAAGGCGCGTTACCCTTGCTGCATTCCCTGTGCTGCCATAAATTTAAAATTAAATATGTAATGGTTATGGGACTTTCGTAGCAATAATTTGAAACACATCCATGACAATCTGATATAAAATTTGATTTGATTCCATTCCATTAATATATACATTATGACAAAGAGTTTCATATATTACAATATATTATAGCCATAATATTTTTTTTTGTTTCGTTTCATGAGTCCATTTATCACCACCACTCCATGTCTCACCAAGGATATAACCCCAAAATCTTTGTGTTTAACAGAAGTGCACTTTCTTAGTGTTATCTTAGCGGGCTTTTACAATGCCCGTGGCAAAACTGGCAAAGCATATTGTCATAATAAAAAATAGTTATCGAAATTCGATACAAATTAGAATAAATTTCATACACACAAAATATATATATTTTTTAAGGAATTTTATGGCATGGTTATAAAGACTTTTATGCGTGATTAATTTTATTATAAATTATTATTTCATTTAAAATCATTATCCTTCAGTAAATCAAATCGTCGTCGCCCCCAACAGTACTGTGGCCAGACTGTTAATTAAATCTTTTGGGAATTATTGTGAAAAAAAAAACATATCTATAGCACTGTTATAATTATTAAACCCCAGCACATCCTCCGCATTACATTAACCGCCATCAAAATGATTTAATATAGCACGTTTTAAGTGTGTTATTATTTAATATTAAAGTGTTTTACTTTAATATTAAATATAATACAAGACCGTGGAGACTTTATTTCGTTCCCATCAAAACTTCCAAAGTATTTCTTATACTAACGCAAACAATAGTGATGTACTTGAGAAAGTTTAGCATATCTATCGATATAGTTCACGCCAGGATGTCTATATCACTGACAATACTGCCAAACTGTCAATATCACTATCAAATATGCAAATATCACACCGAACAATCAAGGTGGTTTGGAGGCACGGAACAGAGAGCACTGACGTAACAACCCACCCACCCACCTGACGCGTACACTCACGCATTTATGAATATCGATGTTTTAGCGATACGGGTGTGACAGATGGAATGACATTTTCAGATGTGTACGGATTAGTTGCGGGATTATATTAACGTTAATCGCACCTGAGGTTCCCTGAAGGTGTAGTGTGGGGTAAATTATGGGTAAATTTTGATATTGTATTAACTAATACTTTGTTAATAGTGGTAACGGAAAGTTTTGTTCGTAAGCTTAGGTTTGTGTGAGTTTTTAACTTCGATTACTGGCTGGAGTGAAATGCTAATACGATTTTTGACAGCAAAATTTTAACATATCGATATCGCGATACAATCGCTCAACTCAGATGTTTTTAAAAAAAAACTAGTTTTGGATCTCCCTTTTGTCTTTTGCAATATGCTATCATCATCATCTCAGCTCACATATATCCTACTATTGGGCTCGAGCCTCCTCCATAATTGGAGGGCAATTAACTTACCACGCTGGTCAGACGTGTTGGTATAGGGTTGTGTTTCAAGTATTCCTTCTCTTGCATAGATATAATATGCATTTTACGTACCTTAGTCGTCTCGTACGATCAACCACGGGTAAGATATGGGGTGATGAATTGTATACTTACTCCGTCACCACACGGAAATATATACAAGAATAAAATATTTTTATTTGGTCAGTTATTATTAAAAATTCAATTTGTTGACAAATAATTGTCATTGATACTCTGATAACTTATTTAAAACTGATAAATCTAATATGCTACCACCAGATCGGAAGGTGGCCATACTGATTTTTATTGTGGCTACGTTTATAATAATTGACCAAAGATAATACATTTCTTTTCCGTGTGGTGACGGAGTAAGAATACAATTCACCATCGCCTATCTTACCTACGAGTAATCGTAAAAGACGACCAATGGATAAAATATGCATATAACATCTCAAGAGAAGGAAAACTCGAAATAAAACTCGATACCAACACGTCTGACCAGTATGGTGTTCCACCTCAATTTCTCTTCCATTACGGAGGAGGCTCGAGCCCAGCAATGGATCATATATGAGCTGAGATGATGATGATAAATACACTTTTTATACAGAATTTTTATTTTTCTACTGGAAAAAAATATCTAATAATAAATAATACTGTAGAGAACGATGACTTTGTTGGATATGAACATTACACTGCAATGACTATGAACGCTGAAAAATGCTCAAAACGTAGGGTAAAATTTTATTGTTCTTTTTTTAATTCTTGCTCGCGACATCACTGCCTTTTAGCCTATATGTATTCCTATTTGACTGCATAGATGAAGTAGTCGGTAAGATGGCGATCTTCCATATCAGTTCCGAGGCTTCAATTCCCACGCAAGACAATACTCAAAGTGTGGTTGTGAGTCTGAGTGTAATCTGTTTGCGCTAACTGCATGTTTGTAAAGTTCCGGGGACTTTTAATACAAAGATTATTCAATTTGTGCAGGGTGGCGGAGTCTTTAAAAAAAATATTGTTGAACATTAGCCCTTTCATAATTTCACAAGTTCATTTACAAAAAAAAATAGGAGAAATTAATTGACTGTACCTAACTAGAAAATTCAAATTATTTTTTTTTTGTTTGGCAATGGTATTCTACGTACTCGTATATGTACATCGTTTTAAGTACACCTGCGAGAATGGAAGGAGTGGTATCAGAATACATTGTCAATCGACTATCATACTCTTATTTTTTTAAAACATTTTTATAGATTTTTATTGCGGTTGTATTTGATGTTTACTACTACTTTTTGTTTAAGTACTTCTCCCATGACCGTCATCATCATCTCAGCCCATATATGTCTCACTGCTGGGCTCCAGCCAGCTCTAAAACAGGAGAGAAATTGACCTACCACACTGATCATCAGTATGGGGTTTTATTTCGATTTTTGTTCTCTTTCACATATGTTATATGTATATTACAACGTAAGAGAGCGAGTAGGTATGAAAGAGAGTATTGGTGTAAAGATGCGAAAGGGAATGCTCCGATGATTCGGACATGTGGAAAAAATGCCGAACGAACGTCTGGTTAAGAAGATATACAATGCGAAAGTGGAAGGATGTAGGTACCGGGGGAGACCGAGACTAATCTACCTAGACCAGATTGGTCACTTACTAAAGGAAGGTGGAGTCAAGAGTTTCCGAAACTGGCGAGCGTGTATGAAGAGAATTATGAATGTTGAGGAAGTGAGTGAAGTATGCAAGGATAGAGTTCTCTGGCTCTCTGTTCTCTCTGCCTACCCTGCAAGGGATATGTCGTGATGATATGTATGTATTTATGTGTATATTATATCCTTCAATCTCTTTCCTTCAAAGTCTTTTACTATACCTGCCGGTAAGATAGAGGGTGATAATTGTATTTTTACTCCATCACCATGTAAAAAAATAGCATCCTCTAGCGATAAACGCGATTTTATATGTGTAATATTCGTATTTTACACAAGTGATCATTTTCTTATATTAGCCGTATCTAACTATACAATCCTCATTAGAGTATGTCTTACAAACTTCCTTATTAACCTTAAAACGTTGGATTTAGGCAGCAAATACTACTTACAAATCATTCTCAGCTCACAAAAGCATAGCTGAAACAAAGCGGTGAATGAAATGAGTGATCGAATGAATGGATGAACGAATGAACGCAATTAGAATCGTACCGGCTCGCTAATTGCAAATTCCGTAACGGCAGGGAGGCTCAATCAATATAGTTTGCATTCACAAGGTGATAGCAATCGGCTTTCCAATCTATTGCCGTCAGAGATTGATTGTGGAATGAATGAACGATTATGTTTTTAAACGGTCAGTAGGACGTCACCTGCGTTTTGATTAACGTATTGCGTTTCGTTATTCCATTAATATTTTCATCAACCGTTTTATATTCTGTTTGGTAACGGAATAAGAATACAAATCGCGAGTCTCCTTCTTATACGTGGCTGCAGTAGAATACGATTAAAGAATATAACATGCAGTCGTCAAGAGAGACATCGATTTAAGAGAAGGAACACTTAACACAAAACTACCATGGAATAATAGAATAATTTCCTTTGCATGGTCGAGTACTATATGGAAGAAAAAGAAGTTGAATATAACCATACCATGTAGTGACTGAGTAGGAATACAATTCACTACCGCTTTTCTTAACCGTGGGTGATCATAAAAAGTGACAAAACTGTGGTGCATAGGTAATGCACTTTATTTAGGTCAAATTATTATAATATACAGATTGAAAATAAATTAAATTAGTCATACATACGCGCTTACGTCAACTGGTGTTTTATTTAATATATGACTCATTACACGATAGCCACATAAACACTTACTAAAACTTTAAAAATTTCAATTTTCATTATATTTAATTTTTTCGTGGTGGAGGGGTATTAACGTTATAAGTTCTCCCTATTTACTCTTCGCCGTTATTTTTAAAGAAATTATACAAACATTCGTGCATTTGGAATTGTGTTTTCATGAAGCTGAAAAAAAAAGAAATACTTATTTTGACCCTCCTCAATAATATAGTTTTTTTTTTTTAATTTATTATTGTGGGCCAGCGATATGGTTTAAATAGAGACCTATACTACACGTCTGGTCAGCGTGGTATGGTGGGTCAATTACCCTTCTACAGTAGAGGAGGCCTGACCCAGCTGTATTTGAGCTGAGATGATGAAATATTCGTTAACAATACACATGTTTCACAAATATCAAAAAAAAAAAAGATTACGGCAAGGTAACGGTGGACAATGATACCAAAGAATGTTTTGATGATTTTGTATTTTCTATTTTGTAAAAATTTCGTTTTATTATGCTGTTATTTCTTTTTCTTTGTTACCAGATAAAAATTGATATGTTTGTTTGTAATTTTAAAATGAAACCGTGATTTTTAGTAAAAGACAATGAGTTAACTGCCTCAAAATAATTTTTATTGTTATTATCATCAACTTGCTCTTATCCCAATTTATTTGGGATCGACGCAATATGTCTTCACTTTCCATACAACCCTGTCAGACATCATCTCTGTCTATCCATGTCAAGTTTCAAGTAGTTCATCCATCTTTTCTTCGGTCTTCCCTTACCCCTAAAGCCTTCAACATTCATACTTAGAACTTTTCTCACAACATTACTTTCATCCCATCTCATCACATGTCCATACCATGTCAATCTTTTACTCCTTAACTTATCCGTCACTGGCGCAACTTTCAAACTTCCTCGTATATGTTCATCTCTTATTTTATCCATTCTCGTCACACCACACGTCTATCTCAACATTCGCATCTCTGCTATATGCAGTCGTCTCTCATCCGTCGCTTTTGTCGCCCAACATACTGATCCACAGAGTACAGCAGGTCTTATTAGGGTTTTCTATATTTTGCCTTTTAATATAAGGGGTACTTTGTGGTCGCATGTTGTACCCGTGCAAATAATTTTCATTATATATTCATATATCATAATGTTTTCTGTTTAACTATTTCTGTAATAACGATAACTTATTAGACGTGCGACACCTTAGTCCTGTCGTGAACATGAACACTGTAAAGTGTTCGAAATGCCTAGAAATTAAAAATCAAATACAAACGCGATAGAATCCGTAAAAATAGTTATATTACAAATTATTTTACAATTTATATTTACGCATATCCAGAACAATTAAATTATATTTATGTATCTTATACAACAATTATTGCTTGGCGATCAACTTTAACCTGTAATTGGCACCCGAATTGCTGGAAGTAGGCAAGTTATGCCAATCAGATTGGCAGTCGGTACAAGCTATATTGTATGTAACGAATCAGTATTGACTAAGTTATATGAAACAAGTTATTGCCCAACAATACAGTAACTTAGCTAAATAGAAGATTTTTTAATTATTTTTAAATAGCTCTGAACCTTTTCACTTTTTGTTTTTTTATTTGATAATACTAAGGAAATAATCCCTGTATTGAGGGGGACTTTACATATAATTAATGGACACAAATTACAGTCGAATTTAGAATAACAACTTTTTTCAAACGCAATAGAAACGGTAGAAAAGTTTTATTTCAAATTTGTAATAAGCGCGTAAACATCAGAAATCATTATAAATAAAACTACTGAACAAATTCCCTATTTTCATCCTAAATATATTTTCAACATAGGTATTAACGCTAATAATATCGATAAAATCCGTAACAAATCAAAGTAATATCGATAAAGTATCGTTGCGTACGTACGGACGTCCGTAACGGCCGTCGGTCGGCTCGTAAATTTGAAAATGGAACCTCGGTGGAGCAATGGCGACGATCGGAAATACGTCAGCGCCCTTCGGGTATTTTCGGACTACCGTCATTTTTATCCAAGAATTAGAGGTGGGACGCGTTTTATTTGTCGCTGTTTGTCGTGAATTGTGTTCTTGTATTTTTTATGGGAGGCAGGATTAGGTACTTTATTGCTTGCTTTAGCAAGTTATATTAGTCTTACGTTTGCAATTTTTCTTTTAATTCGCTTTTAATTCGTAATTATAATTTAACGTAGTATGAATACATTTCACCATCCACTATTTTATCCTTAGGTATCGTAAAAGGCGACTTATCTTTAAACTTTAAACATACTATAATGCATATTTGCATTTAAGTCTTTAAAAAATATTAAAAAAAAAATAAAAAAAAACTATATTATAACTAGTGGACTCGAAAGACGTTATATTGTTGAAACATTAATAAAATATTTTTGATATAAATTCATTCATCCATCCATCTATCCCGTAAAAGCTACTATTGGAGATAGATGTCCCCACGAGAATGCTACTCAGGACGGTCCTGTGTGGCACTGCACCCAATGACTTCCTGCGAGTTTGGAGATGTCACCAGCACACCTAAGTCATCCTACACTGCGTTGTCCGATTCGTAGTACCCACTCAAGAACCTTTCCTGCCCAATTGTTGTTGATGAGACTAGCGACGTAGCTTGCTTATTGCCCCTTAAACGTGCTAATTCTTAGGGCTACGTTGGCTACACTCGTTCTTCTACGACTTTTCGTATTCCGAAATTTAACATGCAGAGAAATACTGAGCATAACCCTCGCGCACGCTAAGCGACTAAAGTCGCTGTTTACAAGGCCGACATTTAGAGACCATGTTTCAGTGCCGTAAGTCATTGCCGGTACAATACACTTTAGTTAAAAGATTTTGTTTTAGACCTTTAGGAATATTGGACAAAAAGATCCTCTTAAGGTTTTCGAACAAATTCATTACCGGCAATGAATTACTAGCAATAAATTTAAAATATCTATAATAACGATCACTTATTGGACGTGAGACACCTTACCGTCCTCTCATGACCGCGATTGCTATAAAGTATTCAAACGTTGGATAATTAAAAATCAAATAAATATGTAAGTGATAGAATTGGTAAAACTAGTTTTATTTCAAATGATGATGATGATGATAAATAGAGTACCTACATTGACAAATAAAATGAAATTACTGAAATTTAGCATTTAATATGCTTAATTATTTATAAAAACCGATTACGAAGTGAAAAATGATGTCACAAGCGGAATTCGAACCCGCGCCTATTGAGATTCCGGCCCAATCGTGCTGCCACTACACCACCGTGACTGTGAAATTTGCATGTCCTACAATTAGTCACGGTGGTGTAGTGGCAGCACGATTGGGCCGGAATCCCAATAGGCGCGGGTTCGAATCCCGCTTGTGACATCATTTTTCACTTCGTAATCGGTTTTTATAAATAATTAAGCATATTAAATGCTAAATTTCAGTAATTTAAATAACAAGGTTGTGTCATCGTTTAATACAATTCTAACTGTAAAGTTTGAAGTATTAAGCCTATAACAATGTGTAAACATTGTCGGGTAGATAGCATACCGTCACCTTAAGACGTAAATACAATACGAAATGAAATTTGCATGTCCTATAATTAGTCGCGGTGGTGTAGTGGCAGCACGATTGGGCCGGAATCCCAATAGGCGCGGGTTCGAATCCCGCTTGCGACATCATTTTTCATTTCGTAATCGGATTTTATACATAATTAAGCATATTAAATGCTAAATTTCAGTAATTTAAATAACAAGGTTGTGTCATCGTTTAATACAATTCTAACTGTAAAGTTTGAAGTATTAAGCCTATAACAATGTGTAAACATTGTCGGGTAGATAGCATACCGTCACCTTAAGACGTAAATATGATACAAAGTGAAATTTGCATGTCCTATAATTAGTCACGGTGGTAGTAGTGGCAGCACGATTGGGCCGGAATCCCAATAGGCGCGGGTTCGAATCCCGCTTGTGACATCATTTTTCACTTCGTAATCGGTTTTTATAAATAAAATGAAACTCAAGCGAATCACTCCATTATCCAACAAATTTTCCGTTCCGAAATCTTTCCAAATAACTGTTTCATAGATAAAAAAACGAAAGTCAGTAAGACTATTCAAATAAACCTGCTTTGCATCCAATATTTTAGGATTACAGCCGGCGAAATCCCGTAACAAAAAAATGCGCGCGAAAAAGCCTCGTCGAAAAATATCTAACACAATACTAGTGATTTACCGAAAATAAACTAAACTAAACTTGTAAGTCGATTATGTTGGATAGCCGCCTCTAGTGATATATCAACTGGAAAGTAGGTGACGCCTATTTGATGACGCGGATTGTTTTTTTTTTGTTTCCCATATTCTCCCATAAAGAGCTTGCTTACAAAAGCGTTATAGTTTATTCCTTTTAATACATTTCGTTATCCATGTACATTCTTTGGCTGTATCTTATGATAACTGTGGAAAAAGAGCGAATGTATTTTTTTTTAATCTGCTTGATTGCTACTATATTTTTTTTAAATGCCAGAACTAGGTTAGCTTAGCTAGTTTTTTTTTTAATTAGATATTGCTTTGAACTCTTAACGCTTATTGAATTCAGACATCAAATCAGGAATCCTCATCTCCTTTTCTTTCTTCATTACATAGACGTATCACACATAGTCCTCTCCATAATTAAAGAAAATAGACCCACTATACTATTCTAAGCAGACATCTTAATATTGGATTTACTTTAAACTTTCTTCCAGTAGTGTTATCTACTTGCATTTCTTAATCGCCTCTTGTGATCACCCACGAACAAGGCATTCATTTTTACCACTCATTAGACTCATTATTGGTGTGCCTGGATTGGGCAGCTGTTGCATTTTTATACCAATAGTATACCGAAGCAATCATTTAATTTTTTTTATGAATTACGTTTACTGGACACAGTTAATAAAATAAAGAAATAAGATTTTAAAATTAATACAAATTATAATATTTAAAGAGCTAAAGCTCTAACAGAGTTACTGAACCGCAACAAGAGAAATGTTGCCGGTTGGAAAAAAAATTGAAAAATATTCGGTCGACGGCGTCACCGCCGAGTGCCTCGTTTAGTTTCGTGCGCCAGTGACAAAGCGAGTGGACTTGAAACTACTACTTTATAAAATTGAGGCCATGTTTTTGTACAACTAACTTTCTATGTATATTGGTCAGCATGGAGAATGAATATCAAGTTAAATTAGCCCAAACAGCCAATAATTATAATTCATCCATCTGTCTGTGGACATGCATTGTTAGACAGGGGTCTTCCTAAGGGTGGATAATAACATCTTTAGTGGGCGTATTGTCGATCGCAGGTGGTGATGTTAGTTCCCCAAAGTTCGGTGCCCTTTTTTGATGGTCTCTCAGCCGAATTTTACGGTTCCCACCGGAAAGCGTCTGTGGAGACATTTTGTATTCACAACCTATAATTAAACGAGAAGATTGTGAGACGAGATAAATATAAAATTGTGAGAAAAATTTAAGTATTAATGCCGAAAAACTTTGCGGAAAGGGTAGACCGAAGAAAAAATGGATACATTGCGTGAGCGCACACCGGGAATGACATCTGATTGAGTTGTGTGGAAGAAAAGGACATTGCCTCGACTCCAAGTAATTAGGATTATATTATAGCAAAGACTATTCTGATTTTATTTTCCTTTTAGATTTTTTTTTAAAGACACTAATCCCGCACTAAGGAAATACTTCTTGTATTGTGGAGACTTTACAAATATATAATTAACGCAGAAAAATTACACCCAGACTCAGAACGAGAGTTACTGGATCGCAAAACGTATTGTCCTGCGTAAGAATCGAATCCACGGCACTGGCACGGAAAGTCTGTATCTTAACCACTACGCCATCTGTGCAGTCATTATATTATACAAAGTAAATATAAATACACACATAAACTTAAAATAATCAGTATATCACACGAATATTTGTCATCAACTAAAAAACATACTTGTTGGGATAAAAGGATACTAGGGTGATGAAGTTACTCTCACTCTCAGTACTTCTATATCATACGAACTGACATGGTCCTATGAGTTATTTCAGAAGGTCCTCATGTAATGAGATTTTTGACATAACTTAAATACAAATATAATAATTTAAACTTAATCAAGTAATGCTTCTAGTAACTGTCTAATAACTATCCCAGTTTAGTATGTAATTTCAATTTTAGATGGCGCTAAGGGTCGCAATAACATTGTAATTATTAAATGCTCGCCCTTTGAAACGAAGGTTTGACTCGCTCTAAATACTGACAGAGTACCTAGATATACTCCATATACTGAATTATTAACTACGTATTTGGTTATTGTAGACAGCTAAAGTATTCATGACATTTACACATATAAATATTAAAATTACTTGTACTAATTTGTTGTTGCGATGATGACGAAAGAATATAGTTCTCTCAGCTCTTCTTTTTTGTGGGTGCTTGTAGAACGTGGCAGTGGAGGAGGCAAGCAGATATCACTGAAAAAGAAAAAAAAATTAAAATAAATTCCCGTAACAACTCGTTTGACCAACCGGGTATAATATATCAATTTCCCTCTCACTCTGAAGAAAGTTTGAACCAAGCAGTGGGATGTATATAAACGAAAATTATCATGCTTTTATAGTGGTAGGACCACGCTGTTGACAGTTTTCTGTCTACAGCCGCGGGCCGGTCCGTTCGGGGTAGTACCACACTGAGCAGAAGATCGACGTCTAAGTAGTGGCAATGTGCTATTGCGCTTCGTTCGGTGAGCGAGAGAGCCGGGAGCCCAACTGTGTGGGTTTTGTGGTTTTATTGGTAGGCAGTGGCCTAAGCTATACTCTTGGTATTGCAAAGATCCATAGGCGGCAGTGACACTTACCATCAGATGTGCTGCTTGGTCGTTTGCCGCCATAAGCAATAAAAAAATGCTTAAACGGATTTATATCAGTTTTAACTTTATTTTTGTTATTTAATTAAAAAGTTGTTAGGTCCACAGCTATTAAAAAGTAATCAACTTTTTAACCGACTTCATTAATAATCATGTTCTTGTGTGGACTTTAGTTTCCAAATCTTATGCTTTTAAAAAATTAAACCGTAATTTAATCGGCTTACGTGAGCTGAGAAAAATCTATTTTTCACCAAGCGTAATTTTATTCAGTAAAATTTATATCATTTACCGCCATTTACAAAATGCAGTTTTAATTTTTGCGCTGTTATAGTGAAGTTTGTGGAGTAATAAGTTTATTAGAAGCTTAAGCCTCTTGATTGGCAATCACACGCTTTTAAAGTTCTAGAACATACAGATTACTAATTTAACACTTATTTAAACATGTCCTTTTCTGTGTTTGGTTAATATATTTATATAAGAAAATATACCAGTCCTCATAAATTGCTGTATTAAGAGCATAAAACAGTCACAGAATATAATTCAATGTTATTTTTAACAGCTAACCGCGAAAGTGAAGGTGATTCCCGCGGCTACCGCTCCGCAGAGGAACAGGCGAGAGAGTTAGCCAGGTCTATCAGACGGGAGGTGGCCAAGCTTGCAGATAAGTGGAACTCACTGGTGGATAGGAGTGATGCCTGGGGACGATGCTTGGATGACGCTGTACAGGTAATATTAAAATTATTACAAATTGTTATTTTGTTAAAAATGTGTCATTTTGAATTATATATATTGTTGTACTATTTATTTAAATACGAGATAGCCAATGCAATCGGCTTCCCATAAATAATTCTCCTTAGCAACGACATTTCTTATTCCTGTTTGATAGTAATAATTAATTATTAATATAATACAAAAACATGTCTTATTTTATATATGTTTCTAAAAAAACGACTACTAAACTGTGAGAAATCGATACCTGTATTGCGAGGCCTTTAAACACAAATAACAAATACTCGGAACAATCACACAAATACATAGTTATTCTTTGTGGGAATCAAGATTGTGGTGGTGGAATTTTGAGCCCGCTATAGAGACCTCTACATCACTTGTTAGTGGGGTACACTTTGGGTTATAAGCTACTTATACTTACATCTCATGCATAGATAAAAATAATGAAAATTCACAAAGACTACACTATCTTAAATAATTAAATACAGCGCCATCTACAAATATCAAAATGTAAGTTTCATCAATTTAAGTTTCAATAGTTGTTATAACGGAACACAGATGGCACTACATTGTATATTTAGTAACACGAATAAAACAAGTTTATTTCAATGGATCTCACTCAATCAACCGGACATCCGGCTCAGTCGTGTTTATATAGAGAATTGAGAAATCAATGTGGATTAATTTATTCCACGATTCCAATGACGTGTCACGTACATGTTTTTTGTTGTATAGTCTAGACAGTGAATATATTTTAATAACTCTTATTAAATCCTAACTAAACGCTTTTTGATAATGCGAACCTGAAGTCATTGATTCGAATCCTAGATTAAACAAAAAACTGTTTTTGGTATTCTTTACATACATATATGTATCATCGATTTTGTCGGTAAAATCTTAGCAGCATATTCGCAGCTTGAAAGGAAATTATACCCGTTTAAAATAATTTCTTAAATAGTTTCAAACACCACCCACATCAAGGCAATAATCCTTGTATTGCGAGGGACTTTACAAACATACAATTAACGAAGACAATTTACACCCAGATTCAGAGCAACAGTTTGTGGATTGGACAAAATATTGTCCTAGATGGGAAACGAACCCACGCGACTAGCACTGAAGGTCGGTATCTTAACCACTACGCCATCTGTGCAGTCATTTTTACGTTTACGTTTATTTGCAATAAGTACAAACCCTGCTATGTATGTGGAGAAATGCTGGTGCGTTTACACCTTTGCTTAAGTCATAAAGTCGTAAGATAATTAATTTATCCATCCATCCATCCATACTCTTATCATTATATCGACAAACACTGTTAGATTTAGGCCTCCTAATAAATACATAGACAGTTTCATGCCATTTTCTCTGGTATGCAATGATTACGAATGTTCACAAGCCACGATCCTCCCATAACTCCCTCGCTGTGTTCACACACATCACGGTCTTTACACAGGCTTTACAATTACTGGTACTCTCTACGCTACTAAATCTATCGCCAATACGTCAATATAAGATGACTTTGAGAATAAAAATTGGGAATAAAAATCTGAATGAATTAGATCTTTCCGCACTTACCTTTATCTCGAATAAAAAAAAAAGATTAATATATATTTTTTATTTTTTTTATTGTTTGCCGTGGTAAACGAGCAAGCAGCACACCTAATAATAAGTGTCACTGCCGCCCATGGACCTTTGCAATACCAAGGGTATAACTAGGCCGCTGCCTACCAATATAAACCCCAAACCCACCCAGTTGGGCTGCCGGCGCTCTCGCTCACCGAACGAAGCGCAATAGCACATTGTTATTACTCAGACGTTGATCGTCTGTGAGAGTGTGGTACTACCTTGGACGGACCGACCCGCGGCTGCAGACAGAGAACTGTCAACAGGGTGGTCCTACCGCTATTAATTAATTTAAATAATAATATAAATAATTTCATTCACGATGATTGTTATACAAGTTTAGGTTCTGCAGGAATTATCTCTACAGATTAATATAAGCGAAGATGACTCTATGCGTCATAGAGTAGTTTCAGCGGTGCAACAGTCGTCACGCGGCTGCCCATAAACAATGGCGCCACAGATCGGTAGAGAGCAGCCATTGTTTAAATATACATACCGAATATTATATAACGAAACATAATGCTAATACGTTCGTGTATTAAATCGTTTGAAAAGAATTTGCATTTGGTTTGGGCGGGCAGTATAACTGGACCATAGATAAAAAAAGCAGTTTCACCTACCATTTGACTGATTGTTTTGAAGTTTGGAGATGAAGTATGTGTCAATGTAATATTCGATGTTGGACTTTTGACGGGAATTTGAAAACGTCATGTGGTGCTCTTGTTTTATTTTCGATATCTTAGTGTTTTAACGTGTTATATTAGATAATTTTGATGGCATTTTATGTAATATGAAGCGGCGGAACTATTGGGATGTAGTGAATATCATATAAAAGTGCTTTACAACGTTTTCGTTTTCCATCAAAATTGCCACAAGATACCATTAACAGTGTGGCCATTGCACTGTTAATGGCGACAATTTGACTTAGGCAATGACTAACTTGAAAGACTAAAAACGTGAAAATATTTATAACTTGACACTGGCACCAGTAGCTCGTATATGTAGCTGATTGCCAATATATAAGAAGAAGAAGAATATTCGATGTTCTGCAAAAAAACTGCAAGATTAGGCAAGTTCTAAATACTGTACATCATAAAAGAATTAAAATTGTCATTAATTACTATTCTAATTTGACAATATTTCTAGATTTTTTTCCGGTTTTAGTAGTGTGTTTGATTCCTATTGTCGAAATTTCGAAACGTGATTTTTTTAGATAAGAACTTGTGTTAATGAAGTAATTAACTAACTAGATACAATATAATAACTATGGAGAATTTTATATAATTAAATCCACCATATAACGTTTTCACGCACCCACCAACACTCGACACATCTT
Source organism: Lymantria monacha (assembly GCA_905163515.2). Taxonomy (NCBI): domain Eukaryota; kingdom Metazoa; phylum Arthropoda; class Insecta; order Lepidoptera; family Erebidae; genus Lymantria; species Lymantria monacha. Next base: position 1,068,742 of record LR991103.1, read on the forward strand.
CATACAACTTCAACAGTAAGACAATAACAATCTCAAAGTATGCACATTCCCGACTGTAATCCCCGTTACCCCACAACTTCCCCCACAAAGCTGTACATAGTGTATTCAAGTACGAACAGCGCCAACACAGAACTAATCCTCGATATCGCGTTACTTAGCATTTTGTCGATAACAATGCACGCGGGTTCGTTATCGACGTCGTTATGCGACCACTTGCGATGAGTACTAGAGATGTCATTAAAAATAATATATTATATCGATAACTATATATATCGAGTCACGATAATTGCAATAAGAGTGCTGATGCATAGAGTGGTACATTACTGGGGTTATGTGGTTGCTCGATGTCACGGATGGATTATACGGGATGTGCTACCATAGCCTAAACTAAACTATAGCCTCTCCAAAAAACAGAGTCATCTTTCTTGAGCTAACCAAAGAATGTTGAAAATGGTTTTAAAAATATTACTTGCGACCCTTATCACCACTATTTTCTTGGATCATATCATGTCGTAATGCTAATTCTGCCTCATTCACAATAGGAGGGAAATTGATCTACTATACCACACTGGTCAGACGGATTGGTATAGAGTTTAATTTTGAGTTTTTCATTTCTTTATATACATGTTTTCTGCAAATTATATCACTAGTCGTCTTTTGCAAAACCCATGGTCAAGAAATAGGAGATGTTGAATTACATTCGTACTCCGTCACCACACGTAAATGTCAGCTTTAATTAGTCAATTATTATCACATTTTATGTGGTTTCGAAAGCGTTGTGTGGTGGCGGCTGCGAATACTACCTAATTTTATTATTTTTTTTTTTTTATAAAATCCGATTACGAAATGAAAAATGATGTCGCAAGCGGGATTCGAACCCGCGCCTATTGGGATTCCGGCCCAATCGTGCTGCCACTACACTACCGCGACTAATTGTGGGACATGCAAATTTCATTTCGTATTGTATTTATGTCTTAAGGTGACGGTGTGCTATCTACCCGACAATGTTTACACATTGTTATAGGCTTAATACTTCAAACTTTACAGTTAGAATTGTATTAAACGATGACACAAACTTGTTATTTAAATTACTGAAATTTAGCATTTAATATGCTTAATTATTTATAAAATCCGATTACGAAATGAAAAATGATGTCGCAAGCGGGATTCGAACCCGCGCCTATTGGGATTCCGGCCCAATCGTGCTGCCACTACACTACCGCGACTAATTGTGGGACATGCAAATTTCATTTCGTATTGTATTTACGTCTTAAGGTGACGGTGTGCTATCTACCCGACAATGTTTACACATTGTTATAGGCTTAATACTTCAAACTTTACAGTTAGAATTGTATTAAACGATGACACAACCTTGTTATTTAAATTACTGAAATTTAGCATTTAATATGCTTAATTATTTATAAAATCCGATTACGAAATGAAAAATGACGTCGCAAGCGGGATTCGAACCCGCGCCTATTGGGATTCCGGCCCAATCGTGCTGCCACTACACTACCGCGACTAATTGTGGGACATGCAAATTTTAATTTTATTTTCATTGGTTATGGATATCGTAGAAGACAACTAAGAGCTTTGCGTCGATCTTGACCAACCTCATCTGTTACCGTCTGATCAACAATTACATTTCCAGGAAGAGTTGACGACAGACAGGAGGTCGGTCATAAAAATAAAAACTGCCAAAACTTTTGCAATATGTACGATTAAAGAAGAGTACACATTACGTCGACTCCAAGTATTTGGGATAAAAGCAGAATAATAGTAACGATTATCTCATTTCTAAGCGTCTTTATAACTCAAATTGAGTTATAATAACCCTTTTTGCTGCCATAGCTTTGGGATATTGCTCAGTAATACTTGTCTATAGTTTTGTGATGCTTCCTCTATAATGTAAGGAAAATGAATTTGAATAAGATTTTATAGGTACCAAGTTTACCTTCTCTTGCAATGACGTCATTTTGTTAGATCTCTCAATCATCCTTCACAAAACTCGCAGCAAAGTAAGAGGTGGTTACTTCTATTCCTAACTCATCACAACTGGGACTATATTTATTGTTATAAATTCCAAATCATGAATTTATTAAAAGAATGTGTGTGTACTTATGTACACGCGTTAGAAGTTATATTTCTTTGGCGTAACAAAATCTATCTTTCGCCTTATCCTACGTCTGTAGAAAAAACGACACTAATAATAGAAAAAAAAAAGTTAATAAGGTTTTTTTATACATTGAAAGTTTTATTATAACACATTATCTAGTTAAAAAACTAAAATGTTGACTATAGCTAACTTCAGGGTGTCGGTTTTTCGTGACGGTGTGCGCGCGCATCGTAAAAATTTACTCTCATCATTTTTCCCTAACGCGCCAAAAGAAGTATAACTTCAAAAATATCGATATCGATGATTATAATTGAATTAATTGCATCTCTATATAAAAGATTCGCATAGAGCCAAGCTCGTTAGCACTACGATAGATTCGATCTGTAACAAATTGTGATATATTTTTTTTATATGTACCTTCTTGTTAGTTTACTTGGTATCCAATGTACTAAGATTTCTAATGATTCAATATTAATCACAACAGAAGGAAAACTCAAAATGAAACCATATACCTATCAAACTATCTGACATTAGACTTCACTAAGGAGTTGACTTAAGTCCTAAACTTATATATAAATATTTCACTGATTTTAGGTCGCTTTGTTAGGTTTGTGCGTCTTCCCTTTGCAGGGAGAAAATTGACCTACTAAACCACCCTGGTCAAATGTGCTAGTATAGAGTTATATGTAGTTTATCTTCTCTTCATCTCAGCATATATTTGTCCCACTATTGGGCTCAAGCCTCCTCCATAAACGAAGGGAAATTGACCTACTATACCACGCTAGTCGGACATGTTGGTATAGGGTTTTGTTTCGAGTTTGCCTTCTCTTGCATAGATGTTATATGCGTTTTATATACGTTAGTGGTCTCTTACGATCGCCCACGGGTAAGATATGGGGTGGTGAATTGTATTCTTATTCTGCCTCCACACGGATAGCTTCTTTTGTCTTCTCTTGCCTATATGTCATTTACATATAATATCTCTTAGTTGTCTTTTACGACACGGTGAATTGTATTCTTACTCCGTCACCACACGAAAATTTAACGTAAATATTTGCTGATAAAAGGACGACATTATTACAATATATATATTTTACTTACGTTTACAAATATGGTCTTCAAAACTAGCCCCTAAATAAAATTGCTATAAGATAAATATTTAATACTTATTGAAAATTGTAGTATACTATAAGAAGTTCTGCCTAGGAATCGAATCCACGGCACTGGCACCGAAGGACGGTACCTTAACCATTACGACATTTGTCTATTAGTTTGACGCACTAAGATGTACGCTGATAATTGTAAAATCAATAAAAAAAAAATAAAGATGTTTATAATCATTCTGGGAATCGAATTTAAACCGTTAAACACTGGCGCATCAATATCATTTCATAAATATTTGTTCAAATTAATTAATTAACTACAATATTAATTAAGTTAACAACCAAAATGTTTACTTAATCGATACATTAATGGTATAACCGTTATCGTAATAATATGCAATCAACAATATTGATTAATAATATATGTATTTGAAATGTAAATTTTGCTGCTTTGTTAATATGTAGTGAATTAAGATACTCATTACAGAGAAACAGTAATGTTTCACTAGAGTATTTTTTCATGTTATGGCGAAGTAAGAATATAGAAGATAATTCAACATGATCAACACACCCCATATACACTACCGTCCAAAAGTTTGGAAGCAGCAAGGTAAAATCGAATAAAACCAAACTAAGTCATTTAAATTTAAATGTATTGATAAAAAAATAAAGAACAAACAGAAACTAACTTAAACAAAATAAAAAAATAATATGCAATGGTAAATTAGATTAAATTTTAGCTTCATCAAAGTGTCCACCTTTCTCCTTTATAATCTTCTCACATATTCTGGGCATTCTATTAATCAATTTTTTAAAATAATCTTTATCTAATTTGTTCCATTCGTTCTCTAATAGCTGCCACAAATGTTCTGAGCTCGTAGGACAACGACTTTTCACCCTCCTGTCAAGTTCATCCCAAACAAGTTCAATGGGAGAAAGATCAGGGGATTGAGATGGCCATTGCATGATGTTTTCAGCTTTTTTCTTGTTTAAAAAGTTCTGGCACAATTTAGACGAATGCTTAGGATCATTATCCTGTTGAAAAATGAATCCAGAACCAATGAGACTTAGTCCACTGGGTATGGCAGAATCTTGGAGAATTTTTAAATAGCCTTCCTTGTTTAATTTTCCGGTTATCCTCACAAGATTGCCGGGTTTACTGTTGCCAAAACACCCCCAAACCATGACATTACCACCACCATGTTTGATGGTAGGCACTGTACATGCCTCTGAAGCCCTCTCTTCTTTTGACCGGCGTACAAAGACACGTCTATTGGATCCGAAAATCTGAAATTTTGATTCGTCACTCCAAAGGACATTTTCCCATTGTTCTATAGTCCAGTTTTTATGCGCTTTTGCCCATTCTAGTCTATTTTTCTTATGTCGATTTGTTAGTTTGGGTTTTTTAGCAGCAACACATCCTCTTAATCCCGCAGACAGTAAGCGTCTTTTAACAGTAGTTGTTGAAATGGGTGTTTCTCGCGTATCATTCAGAGCTGCAGTGATCTGTGGTGCAGTTAAGCGTCGATTCCGTTTAGAAAGAACTCTAATGAAGTTGTCCTCTTGATTTGTTGTGGATTTGGGCCTACCAGATCTCTTTCTATCTTCATTTTTCCCCGTTTCTTGTTTTCTAGCAAGGGTATAGTGGACACCTTTACAAGAAATTCCGAGCCTTTCTGCGATTTGACGTTCACTGTATCCTTCCTCGCGTAGAGTGCAAATAGCGCTTCGCTGTTCAAGCGTGATTTGCTTGCGTTTTGCCATTTTCAGAAGAAAAAATACGGTCAAAGTAGTAGCCGATATCTTTCGAATACAGACAATGTTAATATCACAACTTTCACGTGCCAATGCTCAAGTGCGACTGAATAAGGTCTAAAAAAGTTAAAACCAGCAAACATTATCAATAAAACTACACCATTGCATAGGATAAAGTAGCCGACGGATTAAGTCATAAAACACGTGTTTCGTCAATATTAAGGAATTCCATAAAACTTGATGAATGTAGGATAATAATCCTTTTGTGTTTGTGTAGACAGTCGTAAAAGGTTGTAAAACTTAAGATTATTGCTAATTTTTACCGCTATTAGTCGGCATTTATTTGTTTTGTTTGAAAACAGGTGTGCTTCCAAACTTTTGGACGGTAGTGTACATGCCACTACTGGCCTCGGACCTACTCCACACATCATTTAGTTATTCTTATCTTAATTACTTAACGTCGCCGAAATATGCACTCGTACATATTGCAAAAGTTATGGACAATAGTGCTTCTAACAAAACTAAAACAAAAAATGGTAAACCACACAAAAAATACGAGTGCAATCCAATTGAATACCTTCCAATTTTCGAAGTCAATTAAAAGACTGTAAAAATAACTTTATTTTCAAATGTGTAATTATTTATAAATACCCGATTACGAAACGAAAAATGATGTCACAAGCGGGGTTCGAACCCACGCCTATTGGGAATCACGGTTGAGCCGGATTCCCAATAGGTGCGGGTTCGAACCCCGCTTGTGACATCATTTTTCGTTTCGTAATCGGGTATTTATAAATAATTAAGCATATTAAATGCTAAAAATTTCAGTAATTTGAAATGTGTAATTATCTATATTCTATCGCGTTAGTATTTGATTTTTAATTTTCCGACGTTTCGAACACTTTACAGTGATCATGGTCACGGGAGGACTGAGGTTGTAATTACTCGCGTAAACATTAGAATTCACAAAGGGTCTCTATCACTTAAATTCCCGAGGCAGCCGTAAAAACCGACAGGAGAATTATCAGGCAGTACTCTTCTAAGAAATTTACAACACCATTTGAGATCGACAATCCGCTTATCAAGGGTGCAAGGCATGGAGATTGGCATGGCAAGGCATAGGATTTTTCATTTTCATTTTATTTCAGTTTATAAGTAAGTCAATTGCATATTGATTATTGATTTATATTATTGAATTAATAGAGTATTGGTGTAAAGATGCGAAAGGGCATGCTCCGATGGTTCGGACATGTGGATAGAATGCCGAACGAACGTCTGGTTAAGAAGATATACAATGCGAAAGTGGAAGGATGTAGGTACCGAGGGAGACCGAGACTAACCTACCTAGACCAGATCGGTCATGTACTAAAGGAAGGTGGAGTCAAGAGTCTTCGAAACCGGCGAGCGTGTATGAAGAGAATTATGAATGTTGAGGAAGCGGGTGAAGTATGCAGAGATAGAGTTCTCTGGCACTCTGTTCTCTCTGCTTACCCTGCAAGGGATATGGCGTGATGATATGTATGTATGTATGTATGTCAATTGCATATTCGTGAACTGTCCTTGAGAACTTTATTATTAGTGGTTAAAAACATACAAGATATTTATGTATGGCGTGATGATATGTATGTATGTAAAAACCATACATATAAAGTTTCCACGTCATAATGTGTGAACAGAAGTTACCACTCGCCATCAGATCATCAAAACTGTGATTTAAAATACCTCATAGTCAGATTACACATATATAGCAACAATGGCTTAAAAACCCGATTACGAGCGAAAAATGATTGTCACAAGTGGGATTCGAACTCACACCTATTGGAAATCCGATCCAATCGTGCTGCCACTTACACCACCGTGAACTATTGTAGGAAATTCAATTCTCGCATCGTATTATATCTTCGTCTTTAAGGAGACGTGTGCCATCTACCCGACATTGTTTACACATTGTACAGACTTAATACTCAAACTTTGCAGTTAGAATTGTATTAAACAATGACACAACCCTGCTATTCAAATTACTGAAATTTAGCATTTTTCTTCGCTCCGGGTCGGAATCGTTTGGGTCGATCTTGGTCGAATCGGGTTTTTATAAATAATCAAGCATATTAAATGCTAAATTTCAATAATTTGTATGGCTTAGAAGTAAACTTGATTATTTTATTGAGGAGTTAGTCATGAATTAAACTTGGCTTTTATATTCTTAGGCCGACACGTAGTATCCTTTTTTACGCAAAATAACAACGAGTCAATAAGCTTTTACAAAATTAATTTTTCCTTTTTTATAATAATAGACCTGCATTGAGAAATAAATCACTGTCAAAATAAATATGCAATTTACGTAAACTGAGTATCTACGCAATACAGCAATTTTATTTTTTGTTTATAAAAATATTTATTTTGTTGAATCAAATTCCCATCAATTACAATTGTAGATCGTCCCTTGAATAAATTTTCTTTCGAATAATAATTCATGAAATGCAACACCAAAACATAATACTGGCAACATCGACATACACGTCGGGGCGTGAATGTTCAACATTATAAATTCAATTCTATTTTATCTGTGGTTCGCTTCCCGCCATATTTCACCAGTTGACATTTACTTTTATTTGTGAAAAATTTTATTTTCTGAATTTAAGTGCAGTGTACAAAGACTTCAGACATATAAAAATATATCTTTTATTTATTATAACGGTGACTATGAATTTATCTAGTGGATAGAATTATTTACATACGGCCCAGTAGAGTCTGCACAACGGCAGGGAAATTGCTATACCACTATACTATACCATTCTGGTTAAAGTCGTTGGTATAGTATTTTATTTCACGTTTTCCTTACAGTTATATTATCTATTTGCTTTCCCTTGCCATTTTTTACGATCACCCATGGAAGAGAAATGGGGTGGTGAATAATATTTGAACTCCATCACCACTCGAAAAGAATCACACGGAGAGTGCCGGCATTATTTATTATTATCACATATCACCCTAGAATAATGAGCCAGCCTTCTACCATACAATAAATGGTTACGTCAGCTAATATATGTGTTTACTACGCAGTTAACCCTAACTTAAATCTGTCCCACAATATTTTTAAACCCTAACACGGCCTGCCTTTTACGTACAATGTACACACGTTCAGAACTCAATATTAATGTATGCGGACGCACGCTCACACACCGTACGTACGGTTACTGCCGCCATAAGCTCTGATTAAGGCCGGACATGTCTTGGAATATCTCATAGACAAAATAATAACATAGACGGAGTGCAACGTACCATTTATCAAAGTTATATTAACTAAATTTTCAACCAAAAAAAAAAGACTGATACAAAGGTTTTATTATAATAGGTACCTACATTTTCATACTTAACTAACTTTTAAAACCTTCCATTTTGTTATTGTAGGAGAATATTGAAAAAATAGCTTGCACAATAATTTCCCTGATATTAGGCATTATTTTTTTGGGTAACCATCATCACAGCTCATATATGTCGCACTGTTGGGCTCGAGCCACCTCCATAATAGGAGGAAATTTTACCTACTATACCACGCTGGTCAGACGTGTTGGTATAGGGTTTTGTTTCGAGCTTTCCATCTCTTGCTGTTATAAGCGTTTTTTATCCCTTAGTCGTATCGTATGATCACCCATGGGTAAGATTGGGGGTGGTGAAATGTATTTTTACTCCGTCACCACACTTTTTTTGGGTAATTTATATAAATTACCAAAAAAAAATAGGGTATATACCCTATTAAAGTCGCGCCATTAAGATGTTATAATTTATAAAAATCCGTTTAGCGGTTGACTTATTTCTACTATGCGTTGTACCACTGCGTGAAGCTTAGATATTCATAACTACCACCGTTACAGCTATGTGTGTTATTCAAAATTTCTTCTTCGATTATGATTTTTTTTATTGCTAATGGTGGCAAGCGAGCAAATAGCACACATCATGGTAAGTGCTACTCCCGCAGAGGTACAGCTAAGCTGATGCCTACCAACCCAAAATCCACCCAGAAAATTGGGCTCCTGGCTATTTCACTAATCGAATAAAATGTACATGCACATTACTACTGATCAGACGTCGATTTTAAAGGGGTAAAAACAGTATTTCGAGTAAAGTTAACAGCGTCTCGTTTGCCTTCGGATATTGGAGAAGAGTCAGACATGCGCTCTTTTCACGCACATAATTCTATGTAAATAAATTAAAGATAAACACAATTTATGCTATTCAAAAGTGTTTAATGAATAATTATATCGTGCGTACTTACGATATCCTGTCTTTCTTTTTTTTTATCATGAGGACTTATCCCATTTGTCGCTTGTAATATAGTGTCAGTACTAGAATCTAACTGGACACGACAAGCGTGACTCGACAAGGATTTTTTTTAACATACAGGCTGTTACAATTAGTCAAATTAATACACGCTGTTGTTATTTTATGACAGTTTTAATAGCGAGTGAGTTTTGTTGATATTGTACTTTTTTTTTATTTTATAAGCTTAAAAATGTATTATTACTGTAATCAGTGTAGGTATATATATATATATATATATATATATATATATATATATATACCTACACCACGCTGGTCAGACGTGTTGGTTAAGGGTTTTACTTCGAATTTTTCTTCTATTGTATGTTGAATGTATATTGTATCCCACAGTCGATTTTTACAAGCACCCACGAGAAAATAAGTGGTAGTAAATTGCTTTTTTAAATACTCACCACACGATTGTTACATATTAATAGTGATAGGGCAACACTGTTGATAGTTTTCTGTTTACACGTTTACAGCCGCGACAGAGCCAGATCCCAGCTTTTGGGATGGGTTTTGTTGGTAGGTAGCAGTCAAAAAATACCCCTGGTATTGCAAAGGTTCGTAAGTAGATCTCCTTTGCCACCATAAGCAATAAAAAACAATAAGAATTTGTTTTTAAAGAACTTTATTCATAAATTTATATAAAAAACAACAAAATATATTCTAATATCACATAAGGACTATGTGGAATCATTGCAAATCTCCGCTTCGGTACAATACTGCTGGAGCAGTCGTAAAATATGATGGCTTGGATATGAAAAATAGTACATTTTATATACTCGTATAACTAACAATGTATTTCATAGTGAAATCGTAAAATTTATCAACATGTATCTACATACATTTCTCTACAGAAATATAACTGACATAAACTATAGAACATATTGTTCCATGTAGTGACGGATTTAGAAGGGTGTCGTGAACGCCATAGCTCACATACGTCCCCCTGTTGGGGCTTGAGCCTACTTCATAATAATAGAGAAATTGTTCTAAAATACATCGCTGGTCGTACGGGTTGATATAATTTCATTTCGAGTTTCCTCTTCCAGTGATGTTATCTGCATATCATATCATGGTTTTTAAGATACTGACGGACAAGAGAGGGGTGGTAAATTGAATTCTTACCGTCACCATAAGAAAAAGTCTGCTAAGGGATATCATATTTTATGAGAGGAAAACTGTACCAAACGTCCGATTAGCGTCATTTTGTATCTCAATTTCCCTGTATTATGAAGGACGCCTAAGCACAAAAGTGGGGCGTACATGAGCTGAGATGATGACCTTATACATGAGGACCAGATTCAGCTCTTATCGATACATGGATGATTAGATAGGGTCGGATTAAGAATACAATATTTCTACCCTTTTTATTCTTACATAGACGTCGCAAGAATCAGATAACGGAAAAATCGTTCTACGTAGGATTGAACTTAGGACGCTATTCACGCGAGGTTCAGTACTGATACCGTCGAACCGTCTATAACTCTATACAGTTGTATTTCTACATCAGTAAGTTAGGCAGTATATATTATCCCATTACTTTATGACGCATAAAGTTCCATTATTCTTTGTTCTAACACTGTCACTACAATGTTGATAGCTTGTAAGTCATAAGCGTATATACACTTACTAGCTTCTGCCCGCGGCTTCGCCCGCGTAAAAGGTTACTTGCCTAAAGTTTTTCATCCCCTATTTTTATTTCACCCCTTAAGGTTAATATTTTTACGAAATTTTAATGTCTTATTTATATCTAATCAATAGCCTAAAAATAAGTTTCAAGCTTCTGGCTTTGAAAAATGACGAGACTTCCTTACAACTTTTCATCCCCCTTTACAACACTTTTTTTTCATTTAAAAGTAGCTTATGTCCTTTGTCAGGTTCTAGATTATCCGTGTACCAAATTTCATTTAGATCGGTTCAGTAGTTTTGGCGTGAAAGAGCGACAAACAGACAGAGTTACTTTCGCATTTATAATATTAGTAAAGATTACTTATACACAGATAATTGTTTTTAGACTTATAATTATAAGTTTGACTTTTTTTGCTGCGGCTATGAATACTACCAACGCCAACGCTTACTGCTCGTGGATATAATACGACTAAGAAATTTACATCGACCTTGGGTCAACTCCTCTTGATGCTATTTGATCAACAATTACACATAACTATTCCATAATCTTTCTTCTTCTTCTTCTCTTTGTGTATTGGCAATCAGCTACTTATACGAGCTATTGACGCCAGTGTCAAGTTATAATTATTTTAGTCTTTTCAGGTTAGTCATTGTCTAAGTCAAATCGTCATCTTCAACAGTGCTATGGCCACACTGTTAATGGTATCTTGTTGGAATTTTGATGGAAAACGAAAACGTTGTAAAGCACTTTTATATGATATTCACTACATCCCAGCACTTCAGTCGCATCACATTACATAAAATGCCATCAAAATTATCTATTATAACACGTTAAAACACTAAGATATGGAATATAATACAAGAGCACCACATGACGTTTTCAGATGCCCGTCAAAAGTGCTAAACTTTCTTCTTCTTCTTATATATTGGCAATCAGCTACTTATACGAGCTATTGGTGCCAGTGTCAAGTTATAAATATTTTCACGTTTTTAGTCTTTCAGATTAGTCATTGTCTAAGTCAAATTGTCACCATTAACAGTGCAATGGCCACACTGTTAATGGTATCTTGTGGGAATTTTGATGGAAAACGAAAACGTTGTAAAGCACTTTTATATAATATTCACTACATCCCAGTAGTTCCACTGTATCACATTACATAAAATGCATACATACATACCATCACGCCATGTCCCTTGCAGGGTAGGCAGAGTGAAAAGAGTGCCAGAGAACTCTATCCTTGCATACTTCACTCACTTCCTCAACATTCATATTTCTCTTCATACACGCTCGCTGGTTTCGGAGACTCTTGACTCCACCTTCCTCCAGTACATAATAAAGTATAATATAAAGTAACGTTGGGACAGGCACTGCATTATATGTATTGCTACACGTGCCTTCTGGCTGAGGTGGTGGCTGCCGAGAAGTAGCCCCAACGATCCGTACACTCTATTTCCCGCATTCACTCTTCGCTCTATATCAGTGGTGTACCTTCCATCTTGGCTAAATCCACATCCAAGATAAACAAATTCATCCACTTGCTCCAGTACATCATTACCTATTGTTACTCTTACATCTGTTCTGGCTTCATCTCTTTCAAAGATCATTATTTTGGTTTTGCTCACATTCACGCGTAGACCCATTTTCTTACAATCTTCTGTCATTGTGTCGACTAGGATCTGCAGGTCAAGCGCTGACTGTGTCAGCAGGACTGCATCATCTGCATAGAGAAAAGCAGTGACCACTGAGTCGCCCATCTAGACTCCCACATTCATATCGTTCAACCTTTAGAGACATTTATCCAGATATATGATAAATAGCCTGGCTGACAGAATGCACCCCTGCTTAACGCCGATATTGACGTCAAACCAAGGCGACATTCCATCATCCAGCCGCACACAGGCTCTACAGCCCATGTAACTGGACTGCACAGCCTGTAGCAGTTTACCGTTAATATAATACTCCGGTAAAATGTCCCAAAGTTCCTTTCGTACAACCGTGTCAAATGCTCTCTCCAGATCCACAAAACCGCAGAAAACCCTCTGACCTAGAGCCAGATGCTTCTCCACAATCTTGCGAAGAGAGAACAATTGATCCATATATCCACTTCCACTCCTGAAACCTCCTTGTGTCTCACACAATAAACCATCGGACACCAAACTCATTCTCCTTTCAATAATTTTACTGTACACTTTTGCTGCCAAACTGGTCAAGCTTATGGCTCTGTAATTTGCGCAGTCATAACGTGAACCCTTGTTTTTAAACAAAGGCACGATGACTGCGCTATTCCAGTCCCTGGAAACCATTCCCGAGCTCCAACATAAATTGAAGAGCAACAGGAACGCCTCCCAGTCACAGGAGCCACCAAGCTTGATCATCTCGGGGCAGACACCATATCAATCTTCACTCACCTCCATCCAAAAGAGTCTGGTGTTACCCTCGAAGTTTTTAGTCAGCCTATCTTCTGCACTCATATTTGCTCTATCACGTTTCTCTTTCATTAAGGCTTTGGTGTCATTCTTACACTGCCGATATATTTCTTTCTTCTGTTCAGTCATACTGTCATTCAGATTCAAAGAAGAGACATAGTCCAGCCACGCTTTCTTCTTTTGCTCTACGGAAGCTGCCACTTCCGCATCCCACCATGCATCACCATTTGTATTTCTATGCTTCTTTAAACTTCCACATACTTCTTTCGCTGTATCTACCATACTCTCTTTCAATATTCTCCAGCATTCTTCAAGGTCCGATTGCGGCTGGATTGCCATCGTCAGCCGTTCTCGGACACCCTCTGCATACTTTTCTCTTACACACTCTTCTTGCAACCTTTCAACCTTTATTCTTTCAAGACCTCCGAAGTGGACACGCTCTCGCCAGTGCCTCTACTTTCTGAACAGACCACTAAATCTCGCGATAGCGAGATAGTGATCCGTATCAACTGTGGGGCCCCTGTAGACTCTTGCGTCCAATATTTTGCTGTGTACCAAAATTAAATCTATTATACTTTTCTGTTCATTCCTTCTCCATGTATACATATGGATGTCCTTATGTTGGAAAAATGTGTTTGACACAATAAGGTTTCTCTCCATGCATACATCCGCTATGAGCCTACCTGCGTGGTTCACTCTCTTATCATCAAATGGACTAAGTACGTCCTCATAGTCGGGACGCTTGGTCCCCACCCATCCGTTCAAATCGCCGCATACAATCACGCGTTCACAGGTTTCTGCCATATCCAGAACTTCCCTAACATTATCCCAAAACTTCTCTAGGTCTGATGCCACCGTGGATTCTACGGGAGCATATGCTACAACCATGAATACCTTTTGCAATAAAACTACTTTTACGAGGACAACAGCAGTCTCTGTGGTGAAAGAAAAAAAAGACCAGGAAGAAAGCTGACGTCGCTGCCCCTTCGCTTGGTCTCTTTTACACAGAGCACGTCTGGCTGTTTGTCTGCCATAACGGTTATCAGCTCGTGCAACTTACCTTCCACACATCTTCTTACATTTCACGTGCCCACCCGGCACTCTGCTCTCCTCGACTCGCCTGACTGGGCAAGGCGTGATGGGTGGCTGCCCCCATCGCCGCATATGCTGATTTTCATACCGACGGGGAACCTAGAAGAAGAACCTTTCTTCTTCTTCTTCTTATATATTGGCAATCAGCTACATATACGAGCTATTGATGCCAGTGTCAAGTTATAAATATTTTCATGTTTTTAGTCTTTTAGGTTAGTCATTGTCTAAGTCAAATTGTCGCCATTAACAGTACAATGGCCACACTGTTAATAGTATCTTGTAGGAATTTTGATGGCAAACGAAAACGTTGTAAAGCACTTTTATATGATATTCACTACATCCCAGTAGTTCTGCCACATCACATTACATAAAATGCCATCAAAATTATCTAATATAACACGTTAAAACACTAAGATATCGAATATAATACAAGAGCACCACATGACGTTTTCAAATTCCCGTCAAAAGTCCAACCTTTCTTCTACACGACATTGTCGTGTCGTCAAGTCACAGAGTAGTGATAATCACAGATTAATAATCGAATGCGCATCACACCAATGTCCATTAGAGTGAGTGGAGAATGAATTCCTACACTATCTATTACATGCAAACGTACTGTACACATGTAATTAGATATCTATAAGGAATTTGAATACGCAAGTTTAATAAAATAAAATCTAACAATATAATATATAAAAAGAAATCAAGGGCATTTCTATATCATTATTATCCTGCTTCTATACTAATTACTTGAAATCAAAGAGGTACCAAAAATAAGAGAAGGAAAGATCGAAACAAAACCCTTTACTAACGCGTTTAAACCAGCGTGGAGTAGTAGGTCAATTCTCTCCCTAATATAGAGGAGGCTCGAGCCCAACAGTGGGATATATATGAGCTGAGAAGAAGGAATGGATAAACTGGTGGTCGAGGCAATGTACTCTTATTATATCGCACATATGTATTGCAAAATTTTTACAATAGTTTTATGGACTCTGAACTCTCCTTGGGAATGTAATTGTTGACGGAATCAGATAGAGTTGACGTAGATCGATGTAAAACTCTTACATATGACACCTAGCATTATAAGGTTTGGTTATTCGTAGCTATATCAAATCAAATCATTTATTATGTATAAGCCCTATAAGTGCACTTACATATTGTTATTTTTACATATTAATTTTTTTAAATTAATCTACCACCGGATCGGAAAGCCGCCACAAACTGAGAAGATCCAGCAAGAAACTCAGCGGTCTCGTCACTTTTTTTTAATTATATGTTTTCTTAAATATTATTGGATACATGTTTAATCCATATTAGCTCCAGTGAGATGCCCTTCGAGTAAAGATTCATATTTTAAAAGTTAAATACAAGATTAACAAAAAACAAAAAATATCAGAAATGGTTGAACCAGATTCCACAAGCGGCATCCAATCACGAGTTAACTACTAAAGCAGCTATCACATATATAATATAATATACGTATATAAAATGTTTTTTTTTTTGTTTTCAGGTAAGAAACAGTTTGTAAAATACGACGTTAAACCTAAGATAAATAAGTAAGTACATAATAATACTTATAATTATATTTTACGATACATAGTAAATATTACAACTTTACAATATTATATTATTAGGCTCGCAATCTTAATGATCTTATTTAGTACAATAAGTTACTTTAGCAACAATCATTTTAAGTTGATTTTCGATTGGTGCATATCCACGATTTGCTTCTCATCTTCTATCAAATATACAATAAACCGTTTCCTACAGTATTAAACATAATATTCAAGTGCTGATTAGGTCGCAGGTAAATATAGCAAAAACTATTAGGTAAGTATATATCTCTTAGTTTTTACCCGTGATTTAATTCACGTAGATATCATGTTCAATGTACTAGTTAAATATTAATATATACAGAGCGTAACTCAGCATTTTCTTTACAATGATTTAAATATATATATATATATATATATATATATATATATATCAAAATTTAATTAATAAAAAAGATACAAAAATTAAAAAAAAGGTAACCAAGGATCGGATTGGGCTGTCTGAATTAGACTGCTCGATTTCCTAATTGAAATATTTCTATTCTGGTTGACAATGGACATAGTTACCTTCACATAATCATTACTGAAAATACAAGCTTTCATTGGCTGAAAATACTCACAAAATGATATTTTCTGTAGATGCAATCTAGTTAGATCCGTTTTATCATTCATGATACCTCCTACATATTAAATTTCATGGAAATCGCTGGTGACGCTAACGAGATTCTGAAAATATACAAATATAAAAATATACAAGAATTGCTCGTCTAGAGATATTAGATAGATTTCATGTATTTGTGTTGTAGATTATAAATATTGACCAATTAAAAAAAAAGAGTAGAATAGAGTATTATTTCGTAGCGAGCCTCTTCAAAGTACGTAGAAAGGATTCTGTATCATACTTATTTACACTAATTATTAATCAATAAAATCAAGTACAACTATCACCGCAAAATTGAACCTCCTTTTCGTCTTCTAAGGGTGTAAAATAGGGTAGGGTTTAGGATGAAAATTGATACATGCTAAAACACATGTTCATTACAACTTTAATAAAGAGTACGCCATGTAATGACGATATAAGAATATAATTCACCAAACACTATCTTGCCCGTAAAATACGAATAAAGGATGTAAAATGTATAATATAACATCCATAGAAGGCAAACTATAACAACTCGTCTGCCCAGCATGGTATAGTAGATCAATTTCCCTTAGACACACACACGTTGGCAAAACGGGTTAGTATAGGGACTTATATCCAGTCTACATTCTCTTGCATATATTTTACATGAATATTATGACCCTTAGTCGTCTTTCGTATTTTTAAATTATATTCTGACACCACATGAAAAATAAAACTGACGGCTCTATATACCCAAACGGAATACGATATTCAATGGTAATTTGGTTTGAAATCTAACTTGATACCTTTGTCCCCATATTTTAATTGTGGTAGGACCGCGCTGTGGACAGTTCCCAGTCTACAGCCGCGGGCCGGTCCGTCCGGGGTAGTACCACATTGAGCAGAAGATCGACGTCTGAGTATGGCAATGTGCTATTGCGCTTCGTTTGGTGAGAGAGAGAGCCGGCACCCCAACTAGGATGGGTTTGCGGTTTGTATTGGTAGGCAGCGGCCTAGCTATACCATTGGCAAAGGTCCATGGGCGGCAGTGACACTTACCATCAGGTGTACTGTCTACTTGTTTGCCACCATAAGAAATAAAAATGAAAGTTCTGCCACTATATTGTTCCCGCTTCTACATTTGCTAATTACGCTATCTATATTAATATGGTAATTATTGTGCAGTGAGCTGTTCGTTAGGCAAGCCTGGACAACGGCCAAAATGCAAATAGATTTTTTGTTTCACCAAACATTGTATCGGGAATACATGTTTTTGTTATTACAATTGTATTTCCTATGCCTTGTCTATGTATCTATGTAGTGACGGTTTTAGAAATACAATACATACAGTGCCAGGCAATAAATTTTGCATATCGACCCTTAGAAAGATACAATCGACTAATTTCGGTAGAGCGTTGTCTCTGTCATGCGCAATGCAACATCGCACGAAGCATTGCGTGGTCTGGAATTTATTAGGAGCTGTGTAAACAATTATGAATCTTTGTTACTTAATAAAATACAACTATTTTCAACAAGATTTTATACTAAATAGTTCATCATCATCATCATCATCACAGCCCATAAATGTTTCACTGTTGGGCTCGGGCCTCCTCCGTAATGGGAGGGAAATTAACTTTCTATACCGCGCTGGTCAGACGTGTTGGTTTTGTTTCGAGTTTTCCTTCTCTTGCATAGATTTTATATGAGTTTTATATCACTTAGTCGTCTCGTATGATCACCCAGGGGTAAGATATGGGGTGGTGAATAGTATTATTACTCCGTCACCACACGGAAAGTAACTAAATAGTTCAGATTTTAATAATCCTATAGTTATATTTTTTTTTTATTGGACGCAATTACACCCTCTCGCATTATTTGACTGGCAAATGTCACACAGCTAATGTGTGACAGAGTTGACATTCTACTAGCTAATAAATCGATCTTTCTAAGGGACTTTTGACGGGAATTTGAAAACGTCATGTGGCTCTTGTATTATATTCGATATCTTAGTGTTTTAACGTGTTATATTAGATAATTTTGATGGCATTTTATGTTATATGAAGCCGCGGAACTACTGGGATGTAGTGAATATCATATAAAAGTGCTTTACAACGTTTTCGTTTTCCATCAAAATTCCCACAAGATACCATTAACAGTGTGGCCATTGCACTGTTAATGGCGACAATTTGACTTAGACAATGACTAACTTGAAAGACTAAAAACGTGAAAATATTTATAACTTGACACTGGCACCAGTAGCTCGTATATGTAGCTGTGCCAATATATAAGAAGAAGAAGAAGATCTTTCTAAGAATCAATGCTAGATATTTATAGGCGAATACAGTAGTGTTATATTATTGAACTGTATAAGAAACTGAAACGTCCTGAAGATACTGCATTTAGAGACGAAATAAACAAGACACCATCCTGCACTAAGTAAATATTCTTTGTATTACAGGGGACTTCACAAACATATAATTAACGCAGACCAATTACATCCAGACTCAGGACAACAGTTTGTGGATCGCACATAGTATTTTCCTGCGTAGGAATCGAACCCACGACAGTGGCATGGAAGATCGGCATCTTAGCCACGCCATCTATGCAGTGAAATGTTTCTGTTTCATCATCATTTCAGTTCATATATGTCCCACTGTTGGGCTCGAGCCTCCTCCTTATTGGGAGGGAAATTGACCTACTATACCACGCTGGTCAGACATGTTGGTATAGGGTTTTGTTTCGAGTTTTCCTTCTCTCGCATAGATTTTGTATGCATTTCATATCCCTTAGTCGTCTCGTACGATCACCCACGAGTAAGACAGTGAATTAAACAGTGGTGAATTGTATTCTTACTCCGCCACCACACGGAAAGTTGTAGTGTATCTGTTTATCAAATTAATATTCGAACTTCTAGGATAAAGTTGAAATCCTTCAAATAGCGGTAAAAAGTTTCCTTCTATCCTATTTTATTTTGATTCTGTCCTGTATTTTTCTTTTTCTAAATATTATGACATATTGATCAATAATAGTACATAATAATTTCCATATATTGTAATTCAATCAATTAGATCGTATTAATTATTCGTATCTGTTGGACAATTAAAGGTATTTGATCAGTACCTATATGTATGTATACTAAATATGTATAACTATTTGATTGGGAGAATTAATTAATAATGTGTAGGTAAGGACTGGATTGTCAAATAAAGCAGTTATCTCTCAGAAGGAGGTAGCGGAGCGACTCATAGAGGAGAATCTCCACGCTGACACCCTCTGCCTTCATTATTCTTTTCTCTAATATCCTATACAGATTTTGTCTGTTAACTTTTTTATTATAATTCTAGATATGTCATAAAAGTATTTCCGTCCTTTGCAACAAGTCAAAAAATCCACCTTAATTTCTTTGCTTACGACCTAAATTCATACATTAATATTGCTTACACAATTTACCAAAGAAAAATATGCAAAAAAAAATACCAAACTAAACTCAATAATCCAAATATTTAATGTACAGGGTGCCGATTTTATTACTAGAATAACTTAAACTAGGTGGAAGAATGACGTCATAAAAAAACTATAAAATTAGTTGCAGACAGCTCAGACAGCCTAGCTCTGCCCAATCCCGATATAAAGTGATTTGTTTCTTATCAAAACAATAAATTTACATTATATTTCGACTCAGCTGTGCGGCGATAAGCGTAGCGAGAGCGGGACTATTTGCCTACTAGTTCAATGTCACACGCATGAGTATATGCCTACATCGAACTTTTATAGTACAAGTGTATTGACCGCTTATCATTAGGGCAATTTCATCAAAAATTAGGTCCTATTTTTTTACTGATTTGGATAGTGTATCATGGTCTGATATACCTCCTTCAAGGATTTTACTAATTAAATCAGTAACCTGTATATACATATAAGCGCATTAAAAGAATGACTAAAGCTATAAGGTTATTTTAAATGAATATACTTCCATTACCTCAATATATTACTGTCACAATAAGATTGGTCGTACACAATAAACAGAACAATAGTGACATAAAAGTGTTAGGCGTAATACCGGACGACGTTTGTTTAAAATTATCTAATTGTGTGTTTTCATTGTATAACGGGAATGGAACCGTTATCCGTTAATTAACCATTCGACAACTAAAGAACAAAAGATACTATTATTGCTGGAAAATGAAATTCTATGTCAGTCCTATGTGAATCCATCGGAATAGTAGGCCAAGTACTCCATATGAAGCGGATGGTACACGTGTAACAATGAATGTGAATCTAAATTTAATAAAGTACGAATCTAAATTTAGTAAAGTGTGAATCCAAATTTAGTAAAGTGTGAATCTAAATTTAGTAAAGTGTGAATCTAAATTTAATAAAGGAAGTTTAGACTGCACACATGGCATACTGGTTATAATACCTACCTTGTCAAATATCGTGGGTACGAGTCCCATGCAGAACAATACTCTAGGTAATCCACAAATTGTTGTTCTGAGTCTGGGTGTAATTTCTGTCAGTTAATTGCATGTTTGTAAAGTCTACCTTAATACAAGCAGTATTTCCATAACGCGGGGTGTTGTAGTAGATTTTTTTTTCTGTTTTAAACCTTTAATTACTATTAACGCAATATCTTCTTTTCACGCATACCTACTTTTATCTAATGTCATAATTTTTATCCATATCCTGAATCACAAAATTCATCCACTTTTACTTCGCTAAGATCTTAAATTTTGAGGTTTTAATATCAATGTGAATATTAATAATAAAACTTTTCGTAATGCATAATATTATTTTAATTCTGTATCATGTCCTCACTAATACGTATGTGCCCTTTATTTTTAATAGCATCTTGCTGGGGGTAATATCCTTATCGCGGGGTATTTTAGAAAAACGTAATTAACACATGTATTTACAGTACACGATTACACTTAAGACTAACTAATTATGAATCGCTTTAAGAACTGAAATAAATACAGAATATAGACAGTACTTGAATGCACTTAGGGTATTGTAATTGATAATCAAATATCATTACTAATCCCACATAACAATGGAGATAAACACTAGTGACTGGCGCGACAGACAGACAGACCGGAACGCGACATTTAATGCGATTGCAACAAGACTAGTACAGTAATATCCGTCGAAATAATTAGTATTATTCTCATTTTAATGTGTTGATGAAGTAGAATTCACCACCCCTCTTTCTAGTTGATGGTTATCGTAAAAGATGAAGAATCTATGTAAGAGAAAGAGAACTTGAAACAAATACCAACTTGTTTGACCATTTCAACGAATTTCCTCCACACTAGTAAAGAAATTGTCCTTCTATAATAATCGAAAATGTTGATATAGGTTTTATTTATTTCAAGGTTTCCTTCTATTGCCACAATAACAATTTTTTTTTTAAATTACACCAAGCAAAACACCGTTTTTTTTTAATTCAACTCTATGCCATTTAATCTCACTATTTTTTTAAATTGAAACTATGCAATTCAACGTCATTTTTTTTAATTCAACTCTATGCCATTTAATCTCACTATTTTTTTAAATTGAAACTCTATGCAATTCAACGTCATTTTTTTTAATTCAACTCTATGCCATTTAATCTCACTATTTTTTTAAATATAAACTCTATGCAATTCAACGTCATTTTTTTTAATTCAACTCTATGCCATTTAATCTCACTATTTTTTTAAATTGAAACTCTATGCAATTCAATCTCATTTTTTTTTAAATTCACCTCCCATATGTTTTTTCAAATGTAACTCTGTGCCATTCAATCTCATATTTTTTAAACTTAACTCTATGCCATTTAGTCTCATTATTTTTTAAACTCAACTCTATGCAATTCAACTTCATTTTTTTAATTCAACTCTATGCCATTTAATCTCCTTATTCTTTTTTTAAATTTCCTATGCCATTCATGAATTTTTTTTAAACTCAACTATGCGATTTAGTCTCATTTTTTTTTAAATGCACCTCTATGCCATATAATCTCTTTCTTTTTAAATTAATCTATGCAATTCAACTTATTTTGTTTTAATTCAACTCTATGCCATTTAATCTCATCATTTTTTTTAAATTTTCTATGCCATTCAACCTCACTTTTTTAAATAAACTCTGCCATTCCATCTTATATTTTTTTTAAATTCATCTTTATGCCATTCAGTTTCATTATTTTATTAAATTCAACTCTACACCAAAAAATTCTTTACCTTTAAATGAATCGCGAATGTATCATAATATGGTTTTACCTTTGAATTATGCCTCATAATGTTTTACATGTTCTATTCATGAACATCCAAAATACTATCTGAAGCTAGTTATTTATTTATCCAACGCTAAGTGCCACTCAAAACACTGTCTTAATTAACCAGAAACTAGGGAAGCTGCAATGGTGGGATATGAATATACTGATAAGGGGGAGCGATTTCTAAATTAAATCATAAGAGTTTATCATATTCCATACGGTGATGGAATGAAAAGATAATAATTATTTCTTACTTTATTGAGATAGAAATTTAGGTCAAAACTTTATTTTGATTGTTGTCAGTGATAAGAGATCTAATAACCTTATAAAGACGCCTCTCGTTTAAAGAAATGAAATGATGATGCTTTTCATATCGTTGCCTTAGATAAACTATTTCTTGATATTTTTTTACATTATGACATCTTAATAAAACATTTATAAAACAAATTAGCTTAATTAAAGTTATATTCACGTTGGGTAACTAATAAGTTGTTTTCTACGTTTACGTGAATTAAAAATGAAAAAATCTTACATGATATTTCACCTTTAATGGCATACTAATCAGTTTTATATTATGTCGTATTTTATATAAATCGTAATTCAAAGTATACCACTAAGAATGCCAACTTCTGTACATCGCAAAATTAATTAATATTTAAATCCACGTCCGTGTGGTGACGGAGTAAGAATACAATTCATCACCCCCTATCTTACCCGTGGGTGATCGTACGAGACGACTAAGGGATATAAAACGCATATAACATCTATGCGAGAGAAGGAAAACTCGAAACAAAACCCTATACCAACACGTCTGACCATCGTGGTATAGTCGGTGTAGGTCAATTGCCCTCCCATTATGTAGAAGGCTCGAGCCCAACAGTGGGACTTGTATGAGCTGAGATGAGATGATTTAAATCCAATATCAGTAAAATTATGTTCATACCGCTATCGCTTCCGCTCTTGAACATATCAACACCCTACGTAGGTTTGTATTTCGCCCGCTGCGCTGCTCATAAATTTGTAATTAAATAGTGGACTGCCAGCTCCCTCGTTATGAGGGGATATATTTAATTTTTCCAAGCGACCTCTACTTCCAGCCAGGCAATATTTCATCAACTTAATGAACCATGTTTACAGATCATATAAATTGAATAAAGAAAATTCTACTTATATTCATTTCATTTGATGAGAAAAAATATTTACTTTAATTATTACGGGAATCCATCATCAGAATAAGAATGCAATGTCACCCTCTCTTTTCCCGTACTTATGTAAGAGATATTATTTCGTAAGAGAATACTAAGAGCTAGCTGTGTATCTTACACAGATAATACGCAACTGCATATGGAAATAAATGTTCCAAATATTCATTTAGTCAATAAAAAAATAACTATTTTTCTTTCCCGGTGTCAGTTTACAAATATATTTTATAAAAAGTCTTTTGTTATAGGGCAGTCTATGATATGGTTAGCTAACGCCATCCATCTGGGGCGACAGAAAAGACTATGCGCGACCCCATAGTCTGCCGTACCTGAATCTTTTAGTCGGTTGTTCCCGGATGTTTAAAAGCTAGATTATATTTAAAAACGACACCTTGCACTAAGAAAATTGTCCTTGTATTGCGGGCGACTTTACAAATATATAATTCACGGACACAAATTACACTCAGACTCAAAACAACTATTTGTGAATCACCCAAATTGTCGATCGAATCGAACCCTGGCCAGCACTGACACGGTAGTTCGATATCTTAACCACTACACCACTTATCCATCCATCCATTCAGGTAGTTAAATAGCGACGGTTTAAATTATTAGGCAATCTAATTCATATTTGCTATAAATATAATAACTGCAAACTTAATGTGTTAAGTTACTAGTAATATATTAACAAGATTAAGTTGAACTTAATTTAAATCATTGCCGCCATCACGAACTATAAGTACGTAATAAAGGAACACTTTATTATCAACTATTACAATACTGGGATTATACAGAGTGTTCCAATTTTGCGCGATGTTTGGCAGTGGCTACGAATATTGTCAATCTCTTGTTTTGCTCGTAGAAGTCGTAAAAAATGACTAAGAGCTTTTATATCAATATGGGTCAGTTTCATCTGGTGCCATTTGGGTCAATAATTACTTTCCCAAGAAGTGTTTAAGTCAGGTAGGCGATCGGTCATAAAACTATTGCCAATAACTTTTGCAATGTATACGAGTACATATTACATTGAACACAAGTAATTGAAATAAGAGCAGGAGAATGATAATGACATAGTCTAGGTAAAAACGTCATAGCCATCTGTGGCTTACACATAAATCACATAGCTACACTTAAAAAATCATTTTATTAATCTTGAAAACACCTAATTGATCATGAAATTCAACTTCAATATTCACCAATCCCCTTGTCCTGTGGATGTCGTAAAAGACGGTTAAGGAATATACAGATAACATCGATGCAAAAGAAGTAGGTTAATCTACCTCCCACAATAGAGGAGACCCGAACCCACTGGTTGTATATATCGGGTCAAGATGATAATGAGCGTAAATACACATACGAACGGAATAATTAGTTTGCAAACTAGATCTGCATTAGCCAATAGGTTGCTATAGAGTCTGGCGGCTGGAGTGTTGGCTGCTCTTGATCGGGTGCCGCTTGTGGGATCTGGTCCAGTCATAATCATAAATTACATTGTATTTGAATTTTATATTATATCAGGGTTCCAAGGACATCACACTGGAGCTAATCCTTACTAAACCAGTTGTACTATTATTTTATAAAATCATTATCTTAGCTCATATACGTCTCCCTGTTGAACTCGAGCCTCCTCCATAATGGGAGGGAAATTGACCGACTATACCACGCTGGTCAGACATGCTGGCATAAGGTTTTGTTTCGAGTTTTTCTCCTCTGATATACATACATACATAGCCTCACGCCTGTTTTCCAGACGGGTAGGCAGAGACTACGGATTACCACAAACCACGACCCTGACATACCTCCATCGCTTCATTCACACTCATCACAGTCTTCATGCATGCTCTACGGTTACGCGTACTCTTAACCTGACCTTTCGATAATACATCTTCAATTTGATCCAGAAAGGTACGACGTGGTCTTCCCCTTGTAATCGTCCCACTCACACTCGCTTTGTATACTTGTTTAGTCAACCTTTCTTCTCTCATTCTTTCCACGTGGCCAAACCACCTCAGCATTCCCTTTTTTATCTTTGTCGCTACTTCTTCATTCACACCACAGCGCTGTCTTATAACACTATTCCTAATTCTATCTTTCAGACTTACACCACACATACTACGAAGAGGTCTCATCTCTACAGCATTTATTCTACTTTCATGTCTTCCCTGCCAAATCCAACTTTCTCTGGCATACACGAGAGTGGGCACTAATACTCCCTTATGTACAGCTAGGCGTGCCTTTTTAGACACATTCCTTCTTCATAAAAGCGTACACTGCCCCTCTGACATAGATGTTATATGCGTTTTATATCCCTTAGTCGTATCGTCACTTACAATCACCCACGGGTAAGATAGGGAGTGGTAAATTATATCCTTATTCCGTCACCACGTTTTATAAAATACGTCGGTAATAATAATAATATACAAACCCGCTGAGATTCTTATCGGTTCTTCTTAGTAGCGGTTACGTTCTGATCCGGTGGTAGTTTATTGAATTAATCTAAAATGTTTAAATTAACAATATTTAAGTGCCCTCGCAAGGTTTATCTATATCTAGTAATAATAATAATAGCCCCCTGTTGCCCGTATGGCTTGTGTGTCTGTGGCGACTGTTTAGGGGGCCCATTCAGTGAGTTGGCGAGTCACCGTCTGCCACCGTTCATCTCTCAATATGGGTTTTAAGGCAGACGACAGTTAAAAATTCATAGATTTAAGATGAACCAGTTCACTAAGCACCCACTCCCATAATCAGATATTAGTTACCATAATCACACAATAGCTTTACACTTACCGCTGGCAGTCCACGTATGTTATGTGCAGACGTGGAATGTCATCAGTAGATGTCCCATCCCAATATTTAGATTAAATTTCTCCAAAGGCCTCTGCGTGTTGGATCCATATCCCCATGTAAGCCTCCCAAAGGACCGGGCATCTTCCCTATGGAAGATCTCGTGAAAAAAGGAGACACATAATAATAAAGCCTCTTTATTTCCCATAAACCTTATACAAATTCTTAATAATAATAATCTTTAAATCTATTCGTTATCATTTATGGGCCCCTTTGATAGAGTATAAGCCTCCTCCAAGTTCTTCCATTTTTGTCTATCTTGTGCCTTTTCTATCCAATTATTTCCCGCTATATTTTTTATGTCGTCTGCCCATCGTTTTTGTGGTCGTCCAACATTTCTTTTTCCGCGTGGACCTTTCCAGCTAGTACTCTTAAGAGTCCACCGTTGGTCAGTGTATCTCGCTCCCTATACATATATTCTATACATATAATAAATCAGTAGAAATCCCGTTTCTGTAAATTTTAATAAATTTATTAAAAAATGAATCTAGGCAGTAAGAAAACACTAACAGAAAAAAAAACATTTTTTGGAATTTCTTGTCTGTCTGTGTATCTGTATGTCTGTAATCGCTAATCTCCGAAGTTATTGAACGGATTGTTTCGCAGTTTTGATAAAAAGATTAAGCCCAATTCAGAGCAACATTTAGTCTTTGTTTCATTGAAATCTGATGTCTGTAAAAAAAGTTAAGGTCATTTAAGTTTTTAAAATCATTGCTCGCCTTTTATATCACTAGAAGGTTCAATTTAAAATAATTATGTAATTTATCTATAGTGTAAGGAAAGTATTTGTGTTACTTAATATGTAGTAGTTTCATCAAATCAGCTCATATACATCCCACTGCTGGGCTCAAACCTCCTTCAAAGTTGAAGGGAAGTTGACATAATACATAACATTAGTCAGGTAGTCAAAATAACTATTGAAACTATTTGTGATAAAAAAGAATGTTTTAATTAGTCAATAATATATAATTTAGCTATAAATTAATAAAATGCTTGATTTATTTAGTTTGTTAAATGAGCTGAGTTTAAAACTTTAAATCATTTTTTCGTTATATTTTCAAAAGCTACTACATTAACTTCTTGAACTTAGTAAAGGTACTTTGGGTGGAAAGCACTCACCTAACAGTCCGAGTAAAGTTGTCATAGCCATCTGCTACTAACAACTAAGTCAAACACGAAAAAGAAAAGTAAAGTCCACATCATAGAGCGTACAAAACGTACATTCTTAGTTATGGTGCTACTTTGGGTCGAGTAAGCAAAATGCACCCTTTTTTGTTTTTGTTTGGTAGGCTATGGTCTGGACACGGCCATTCCTTCCGGTAACAGAAGGGCGTCGTGTGGTTCCATAACTCATCGTGTTCTCTGCCCAAACCATCAGGCAGGCCTCTGGTACCGCTTATTTGACATCCGTGGCCGGTCCGGGAGTTTACCCTTCCAGGTATCGTGTCCGTCTACACTCCGGCAAACAACAGTGTTGTATCCGCCCTCACGCGGTCGGTGTCCCTGCGGGTGGTAGATTAATGCCCATGGTCCATCTATCCGCGACCTCAGTTAGGATGGCAACATGTGCAGGTACCGCGCCTGTGACGCCCGATGCGCCGGCGGCAGTGTGTCTCATTTTTATTAATTCTTTCGTAATGAAAGCAATTTATTAGATATATATTTATCCGTACGGTTGCGCAGTTAGAATACAATTCACCAACTGCTTTCTTACCCGTGGATCGATCACCCACGCGACGACTAAAGGACATCATAGATATCATACATTTATGGAAGAAAAGGAAAACTCGAAACAAAACCCTATACCAACACGTCTGACCAGCGTGATATAGTAGGTGAATTTCCCTCCCATTACAGACGAGGCTTGAGCCCAATAGTAGGACATATATAAGCTGAGATGATAGATGTCCATGTCCCCGCCGCCTCTTACAAATGAAGCGGAAACTTATTACTTGTTAGTAAATAATAACTGCATTTAAATTAAATTTGAATCTATTCAAAAACGATATTGAAACAGCCTGTATATTGTACAACAGTAAGGTAACACCTGGACAATATTGTAATTTCAAATAGTTGTTCCAGGTTTATCGAAATTTCAATTTATATATACAATTGTACGATATTATAAACCTGAATTTAATCTACTTGGTTCCATAAGTATATAACTTACTTAGTTGTTTGTTATCTTAACATACTGATAGTTTGTAGTTTATGATAAGTCATGCTCATTGAAAAGGTGGTGCTGGTTGCGGTAGCTACATGGAACGGGTCTCTTTCGTTACTCCAATACGGTTGCAAACTGTGATGGCTGCCATTAATTTGTGATCAAGTGACTACTTGTAGGCTCTGATCCAGCCATATTTTTAAGATTTATATTTAAAAAAAAATGTATTGCCTGGTTCCAAATGTAGAGACCTGGAACCAGGATATATATTTTTATTGGTGCTAAATATAGTGTATAAAATTTTATTTAAAAGAACTGACATAAAAAATATTGGGCCCGTAAAACTTTTTGTTGGATCTTGTTAGTTCGCAGCCTTGCGCCAATCTTTTTTTTTGCGGAGTTTTTGGTCCGGACACACGCAGGAGT
Source organism: Lymantria monacha (assembly GCA_905163515.2). NCBI lineage: Eukaryota > Metazoa > Arthropoda > Insecta > Lepidoptera > Erebidae > Lymantria > Lymantria monacha. Next base: position 1,098,254 of record LR991103.1, read on the forward strand.
AGATTGTGCTATTAATTTTAGACTTGATACAGCAAGCGTTGATCTTATGTTAGTTCTTTTTTTACATGCTAACCACTACGCTAAGGAACAAATTCCTACAATTTTTGCTTTAAATATACAAAATCATTCAGTCTTTTCCCGTTCACTGCTGGACGTACGTCTCCCTCATACGTCCCCACGGTACGGTCTTCTGTCGCTCGCATCTAGTGACTCCTAGCAACCTTCACTAAGTCCTCAGTCTACCTAATAGGATGTGTCATTGAGTTATCCGATAAGTTGTTGCCACTCGAGAACCTTACTTCCACGAAAGTTATCTATTCGAAAAATACCCTAGAAAAAATATACAAATAATAAAAATTATTCTTAGATCCTTTACTAAAGTTTGCAACTCATAAAAAGAGATATCTTACGTGAGAATCAAACTTTATCCCGAGGCGGTTGCTTAAACCATTAAGTCATCTATGCTAGTAATAATATCCATTGTTATAACGCGTCTCCGACAAACTCCTGATAGGTTTTACTATCTGCTATTAAGTTATAAGTACGCTCCTTCCGGCTCGACTGTTCAGACATTTGATACTACCCGCATTGCAACATAGTTTCGTGCCAAAACTATGTAGTAACATAATCCTGGCATAACTATTGCCATTACAACCATGGCATAGTGGTTAATATACTCAAAGTACAAGGTTCTGTAACTTTAAATAATATTCATATTAGGCTTTCTTAGACATTTAAAAAAATCTTCATAATAAATTTTGTTACTTAATTAATTCAGGGAATATGAGTGTTTTAAATACTGAATGCAGTTTTTTTTGCTCGCCACAATATAATGCTTTTTTATTATTTTTTTTTATTGTAATTTATTAAACATTTAACATTTTAAAAAAAAATTAAGTGTGTGGGAAACCGAAACTAGGTTCAGAGTATTAACAACTAGTTGGTGGTGTCCCGTCCACACGTCCTAGAGAGGTACGTATGTAGGTTATAAAGTCAAACGCCTTCTCTTTCATCGCCCGGACGGATTGGGCAGGATTTGGGGACCATACCATAACTAATCCCCAACATAAGGGTTTGTACAATTTCGAATATTGATTCGATATGTGTTTCGTACCTAAAGAAGAGATTCTTAAACCGATTCGGGTTTAAACGCATCTCTCTCATCTTCCTTACCTTTATTTAAAAAGCAACTCCATTGGATGTTGAAATTCTGAAAGTGATTTTGAAGTAAGAAAATTTCCTTACATTCTATCTCACTTTGATCCTTATTCCTACCTTTGTTGACGTTTTTCGTATACTTATTATCCCTGAACAAGTGTTGGTCTACCTTCCTTTCCACTATGATCACCTAATTCAACCAATGAACTGTCTTATTTAAATTTCGCTTTTTATGAATTGAATCCAAACGCATTACAAAATCAATTAGCGCTGTATAAAGCCGCTCGCCCTGCAATGCATGAAAGCTTAATAATAAACGGTCTATATGAATATTACGCAATGTTTGTCTGTCTGTCGGTCACTGAACCGAGGTGTGGACGGATGTTGCTAAATAGAACGAGCACAATGCCTCCCTCGGGTAATCGGTTCGGTTCCGGGTTCGGTCACGTAAACTTTTATATACCTATATCAGTCACTCGTCCATATACTGGGGCATAGGTTTCTACAAAAAAAAGGCTTATATTTGTTTACGAAGTCTCTTCTTTATGGGGTTTCTTTTATCTACTTTCATATCCTTAATTCATTTACTAACTTGGCCTTATAAAGCACCTATTAAATAAAATGTAATGATGTTTTCATTAAGATTATGGAGCTCACCAACCATGATCGAAACTATCAGATATCTGAAATAAAAATATATCTGAAACCGATATTTAACGCTTCGAATAATCTGGGATATAGTTAATATTTGTATGAGACACGTTAGGATAGGTTTTTTTTCTCAACCAGCCGAACCTAAACGCATGTCTCTTCAAACGGGAATAATACGACAATCACCATACTTAACTAAATTTTTACAAATCCCTAAAAAATCAATATCCGCAAATGAAAAATCCAATACTTTCGGATAATCCGAATTAATTCTATATTTTTGACCGTTACCGAAACTGGTATAATGTTATTCTAATGTCCGTATCGAGATCCGAAACGTCATATCCGCAACATCCTTAGTTTTCAGGTCTCCTTATATTGATTAAGTAAGAATACATTATCCACCACTCCTATCTTTTTAGTGACTATCGTAAAAAATAATGACTGCACAGATAATGTAGTGGTTAATTTACCTACCATGCCAATTGTCACGAATTCGATTCCCATTACAATAATATTTTGTACAAACAAATTGTTATTCTAAATCTGGGTGTAATCATTGTTTGTAAAATTCCTCGCAATACAACCCTGTATTTACCCGTAGGTGATCGTAAGGGATATAAAATGAATATAACGCCTATTCAAGAGAATGAAAATTCTAAACAAAACCCTATACCAACACGTCTGACTAGCGTGATAGTAGATCAATTTCCCTCCCATTACAGAGGCGGCTGGAGCCCAACAGTGGAACATATATGAGCTGAAATGATGATGATACTGTTATAAAAGACGACTTAAAGATTTATATCAATCTGGCTAAATCAGCCTGATCCCTGCCTGAAGCCCGTCTGGTCAACAATTACAGTCCCAAAGAGAGTTAAAGTACAGGCTAGGAATAGATTTTTGGTAGTGCGTCGATTTGGTGGGTCATAATTTAACTGTAGGTATGGGGCTTCTCCGTTTGCCTATCCAAACGGACGAACAAAACCAAATGTTTTTGGCGGGAATATGATAGCGTCATGTAGTAGTCTTGTATTATATCCAATCTCTTAGTGTTTTAACATGTTATATTATATAGTTTTATGGCATTTTATAAAATATGATGCGGGGGCACCGTTGTGGTAGTGAATATCTAAAAAAGCACAATAATCTAAATTCCCATAATATACTATTAACAAGTGCGGCTATAGCGTCATCGACGATTTGACTTGCGAACGGACAATGACTAACTTTAAGAAACCAAAGATGTGAAGAATCTGTTAATTTGTAAAGAAAATAAAAACTCGACACTGGCAAGAAGCCCTCGTATTAATAGTTACTAGCTGCCAATAAAAATGGAGAAATAGACCGCAGATTTATATATTATAATCATTTAAGTGCATAACATCCTAAGCAAGTTGATAATAAAGTTATTTATTGTTAATTATAAATCCAGATTAAACAAGAAATTATAGTAGAGAAACTAAAATAGGTTAAAAGTTCGCACAGCTGCGTCATAAATGTATAAAATGTAGTCAACAGAGACGTAATAACATTGTTAATGTGAAGAAAACTTCACTTTTACGACACGCAATTCAACCTTAATTATCATTAAAACTTTCATAACGCAAATGGGATAATATCCCTTCCTACAGTATTAGGGTCATTATTGTAAATGCTCCTACAATTCTATACAACGTTCCTCTTCACCGATCATTTGAATGTAATAGCGAAACCCTGATGAATAAATAGCGGCTAAACAAAGCTTTCCTCATTAACGAGCAAACAAATAATTCTTCGCATTCTCAATCACAAACGCAGTAGCTTTTACAGGACCTCTCGCATAATAATGAATATGGAAATGTGTTTATTGCGCATGCGTTTGGCTCGCAGTGTCATGGCGGCCGCCGTACGGCGCACGCGCGCCGAGCCATAGACAACATTCGGCGCTTTTGCTGTCATTTTTATTTTTAAACAGTGCAATAATGTGCAAGTGATTTTTTTAATGTTTATTCTTTATAATTAATTGTGAAATTATTGATGAGTGGTGTAGCGTTTTCAGTTCTGATTTCTAATAGGATTTAGTTACAATATTTATCTTTTATTGGATCTCGTATGACACACGAGAGTCGTATTTCTGTTTGTTTGATCCCTTTAATTGGTTTAGTAATTAATTGTAAGTGCATATTTGTATATAGAGATAATTCTTGGACTTTCACTTGTAAAGTGTACTGTGTTAAGATTTACACAGGTCTTAAATATTGATGGAATAATAACGAATTGTTGTTTCATTAAAAAAATCGTAAACTTTTTTTTTCAATATACAAGTTTCGCTCAGTTGTTCACAGCATAAATAAAATTTTAATGCTATATTTATTCTGTGGAAGAATTTATAATATTATATTATTTACACCAATTATAAAACCAATAACAATTTCAAATAAGAAATTTAAATTTGAATTCTGATTTTAAAAATCCAACATAACATTTTGCTAATTTAGTTTTAAAATTATTTGCAAATTTTTTGAGCAGTTTGAACCAAAGATATCGTTTTTTTTTTTACTGATATTGTTTATGTAACGTGCAAATCCCAACTATATACTTATATGATATCATCTACTTTACACTCACACATATTTAGGATATCCAGTAACTGACAGGTTTCTTTAACCGGTTGTTCTTATGACGTCATATGCAAACCCCCACGTACGAAGTTGATATGCAACCTTTCTCAAGGATGAGATTCACTAGACCTTTCAAAGGCCGTCGCAACGAGTACTAATAAGATGGGATAAAATTTATACAATATTATGAACAGATTTTTAAATTAAGTAGAAACCTTTCACACTTCGTTAATTTGAATCCATTACCAAAAATATTGATGAAAATACACTATTTATTTGAATGAAAAGCGTCTAACTAGTCATAGTCCTATACTTATATCTTTTTGAACAATTAAGTTAATCGTTGCTATTATTAAGGAGTACTTATATAAAAATAAATTTTCCTTTATGGTTAGAATTACTCTTAACGTTAAAATAAGGCTTGGCAATCATCAACAACCCATTTTAACAATTTTATACAATACTCAAATCTTGCGTTTATCTATAAGTATAAGAAATACAGTTTCAAAACGTTTATCTATGATAAACTCCAGAGCTAGTCAATCGATCTCAATAAAATTTTAGTTACTATAGCTGATACTTTTTTAAGTATTACCCATGAATACTTTTTATAAGTGGTATGTATTCCTAAAGGAAGAAATATAGGCCAGAAAACATTAATTGCAGTAAACAGATTGTAACCAATTTAGTGTTGACAATGTAGGTAACATTGTCTATCTAGCCTTACATTAATAAGATCCTTGTCCTTCCCATACAAAGCCAATGGTACGAGTGTAGCTATCTTGTCCACCCGTTTATGGATGAAACATTATAGATAATATTTTACCGATAACACACGCACGTTGCACTCACTATCAGTATTTTAAAACTTCTAAAATAATTTGTTAAGTTTATCGTTTTTAAGTTTCATTAATTTAAAACTTATACAGTTATACACTTCGACAAAGTAAATGCGTAATATAAAATTTAATTATTGTAAAATGTACTACGTAAATTGCTGAGATATTTATAAAAAAATATTTGCGATTGAAAAATAATTACATTGCGGATGGGACTTCAAATTACTTATATTGGAAATTCGTTTAAACCGAGACTACCAATTAGACCAATGTATGAAAACCAAATTTTGTCTCAAATAATCTCTTTACGGAAGATGTTTTGTTTTTTTTTTTATAATTATATTATGTATACACATACAATTACTAAGATTTTAGAATAGTTATATTTCTCTAAAGCAAAAAATATACCTCCTATATTTGCCTCCTATTTATTAATTTTATTTAGTATATGAGATTTCAAGTGCCTTAGCTCTCATATTTTAGAACGATTGATACTTTTACCATCAATGAAAATAGTAACAAATTGCCATTATAAAAGGAATCATTGAAAATAGTAACAAGTTGCCATTATCAAACTAATTATAATATGGGCATAGCCACTGAAATAACGACAAAAGATATAGATGACAAGAGATATTAGATAGTTGTTTTTATCTTTTACTCTTGCAGTGGAGCCTATATGTTGCTTAAAATAAAATGGATTCCTAAAAAATAAAAATCTTAATTAACGAGCTCATATGTAAAATGATACTATACACAAGCTTCTTTCGCAATAGGGACTAATAAAACCTCCTACACCATAATAATCAAGCATGATAACATAGGACTTTATTTATACTCTTGGGCCTTAGATACTTTAGTATCCCATTACACCCTCGGAAAAAAGGAGAAGCTGTGATTAGACTTATAACTATTTACATCATCATAGACAGAAACAATCGTGGTGTATCTATGCAATATAGTTAAAGATATGAAAGTGTTTAAGATAATGTAATAGATAACGCATGTACAATTTCAAATACATAATCACTGCGTATCACGCAACGACTTGTTTAAAATAATATCGGACATAAACGTGCTTATCCTGGGCATGTAGTAATCATACGTAATAGCTCTCATAATAATGTACCTTGCGTTTGAGTAAATTGTAAGGGATTGTTAAAAGAATCGTTTTTGATCAAAAAATAAATTGGTTTAGTCAATTGCTTTTGATATGGTTAACCATAGATAACAATATATATTTTGTAAAATTAAATGTTTGTAAAGTCCCCCGCAATACACGGATTATTTCTTTATTACAGACTGTTCTCTAAAAAAGAGACCTGAATCTAAAAAAGAGTCCTGAATTTTGATCTAATTCTGTATAAAATAGTCGATCTATTTTATTTCTCTTTACTTCATTTTATTATTAATTTGGTTTGGAGTGATTTCAACTTTTGGCAATGCTGACAACTTCGTATTTCTAGTCCAGACATCAAATATCATATTAAATTTATTATTCTACTGACTTTTCTTTGTAGTAATAGACAAAGAATCATCATCATCTCAGCTCATATATGTCCACTATTACTCGAGGTTAGAGTCTCCTCCATAATGAGAGGGTAATTGACCTACTATACCACATTGGTCAGACGTATTCTAGTGTATATAGGGTTTGGTTTCGAGTTTTCCTTTTCTTGCATAGATGTTATTTGCGTTTTTATATCCCTCAGTCGTCTCGTTGGGTGTTTTTATATCCCTTTGTCGTTATTTGCATTCTTACTCCGTCACCATACGAATAAGAGAGATTTTATATGAACAAAATTGTAAACATGACATATTACCACCAAACGATACAGTATACACATAGTCCATTAAAAGGAATTTTACTTAATTTTAGTCTTATTTAAATTACAATAACAAGCTATTTTTATATGAAGCATATTAGAAAAGGTTTACCACAAGGTATACAATTTGCTCCTATATCAATAATTATTCAGCACCTGAGAATTTGCACAACTATAAGACTGTATACATTAACAAGGAAATGTTTTAAATACATTACTTATATGCATAGACATTAGACAAGCGTTAGCTCGTTGAGGCGATCGACCTATTAACTGCTGCAACAGCTCACGAACGAGTCTTTAGATTGTATAAACTACGACTATTCGAAGATAAATTCAATAAAAACTAGTAGCTAATTTATTCAGTAATTAAGATCTTATAAAAAACTAATGCATAGTTTTTACAATTTTAATTTTAGTGTAATTATGATGAATAAAGATAAAATGCGCTTCTTTTTTAATTATAATAAAAGATAGTAAAGGCGAAAACAAATTACATTACTCTAACAGAAGGAAATTTCGATATTGAACCCTATGCTAAAAAGGCTAATTGCCCTTCTTATCGTTGATGAAGCATATATCAAATGCCTTTCTTTTTCCATGTGGTGATCGAATAAGAATACAATGTATCACTTCCTCTCTAATCCGTGGGTGTAGTAAAAGATGATTAAGAGATATAACAAGCAGATAACATCACTCCAAGAGAAGGAAAACTTGAAATAACTATATATCAACCTGTCTTGCCAGAGGTTAATTTCGCTCCTACAATGAAGGAGGCCAATATCGGGCCATATACGCTAATATACCATATACGGCTAAGACGATACCTAATGCTTTTGTGGGCTTAGAAGAAAAATCATTATCATCATCTCAGCTCATATAGGTCTTACTGCTGAATTTATGCCTCCTTTACAAGAATAGGAAAATTGGCTATATCGTGCTGATCAGACGGTTTGGTATAAGGTTTTATTTCCAGTTTTCCTTTCCTTCCATAGATGTGTATCTGCATATTATATGTCTTAGTTGTATTTTTCGATCGGCAAGAGGACGGGTAGTGAATTGTATTCTTATATTATCACTACACAGCAAGTTCGATTATCGCAGAGTATAGATATATATATATCTTTCTTTACATATAGTTGTTAAGGCTGAACTAAGGCTTTAATGGTGATCATCTTTATAACTTATTTCATTATAAATCAGCTGACTCATGAGTTTTCAACTTCCGATAACAATTTCAAAACAAAGCACGTTTTAAACAATGGCGGAGCTTGCAAAATTATTCTTTTGTAGTTTCTAAATAATTGTATAAGAAAGCAGTTTAATATAGAATGATAAAACAACACGTTTATATATTATTTGAAAGAAAAAAAATAATAAAAATTTAATAATAATTACTAACAAATTGTTGCGGTTTTGATCACGTAATTCCTGTTTTCTTGTGAACACAGTGATAAAATATAGCTTACTCGGTGATAATATAACTTTCCATTGGTGACTATGCCAGTGTTGTTGATTCAATCCGCACGCAGGGTAATATTTTATTCGGGCCGGCCCCTGACGTCAAGTTCACGCTACTCCGGTGGTCGGTCCAACGACGAAGGCGAGGTGTCACGGGTGGATTACGGGTGTGCGTGCTTACGCTCCTCTGTCATCCCGGACGGAGTGGTGCGACGAGTGCGCCGACCGTAGCCCACCCAAAAAAAAAAGGGGGGTAATAATTTATGCGATCCTCATATTGTTGTCCTCAGGCTGGTTGTAATTTGTGTGCCACCGAAGACAAAGATCTGGTACCGGTGGCCCGCTTGCACGGCGAAGAAAAGTGTTCTTGCGGGGTGGGTCTATGGGGTTGCGCGCCGTCTGTTCCGTCGCCCCGGACCGATTAGGCCACATCCATAGTCCACCGCAAGAAAAAAAAAGTTTGGTTGTACTTTGTGTCCATTAATTATACATTTGTAAAGTCCACCACAATACAAGGATTATTTCCTTTAGTGCAAGGATGTTGTCTATCATAAAAAAGTGTTAAAATTTTGGTGTTGGCGTTTAAAATTTTTGAATTGTTGATTTATCCTTTAAAACTATTATAAATTATCAACTACGATCGTATCATATTGTGGGCAACGGTTTGGAATAACTGAAAAAGAATATACCGATATATAATATAAGATATTTTTTTATAGTCACCACCCTGCACTGAGGAAATAATCCTTGTATTGCGGGGGAATTTACAAACTATCTTCAAATCGTGTTAGTGGATTTCTAGCATACATTGTAATTATATTTCATAAAAATTAATACATAATTAGAATTAGACAAGAATTAAACAGTTCATCTTATTTTTCGGTTTTTAGTGTTTTAAACAAGTATGGTTTAAATTTTTTTTGAAAAAGTTTAATTATTTTTGAATTTTTAGTGTAAATAATCGTAGTTAAGTAATAATTTTAACTAGTTCATATAAATTAAATTATTTATTAAATATAGCACTATGAGTAGATCGACTAACATGCACATGACAAGAGGAAGAATAGAAGTAGGGAATCAAAATGAAAAAATAAAGAACGTATTTGGAAAAAATGGAAACGAAATGTTGTATCTCGTGGCCAATGGTTTAAATTTCAATGTTTCAATCAATTCGCGTATACACCATATGTGCTATCGATGCGTCACATGAGGCAGCAACTTAGGTATGAGATACTACCAACATCCAAGTGATGTAAATAATTGTGACGGTTTGATGCAATTGTTAAAACTAGACATAAGCTCCAAAGTCATGGTAAGATGCAATATCTCTGTCATTATGGGCTTGGTAAGCGGGCAATAGGGATAATATCCAAACTTGTAGGCTTCCCTTTCGTGGTGACCAAATTGAAACAGGCTAGATACCTGATTTGGTTTTTATAAAATTTAATGACGACATTATTGGCACAAAAGTGAAAGACAGTGACGGGTTAGTTACCATAGCGCCTGTGTCAACCATATATCAGTCAACGAAAGGTTACGGGAACGGAAAATGCTTCCACTAATCCTCTGTTGGGCGGTTACGGTATAGAAACTCCAGGATACTTTACAAAGCCTTAAACAAAGCTGTCATTGACTTAGGCAAAAATAAATTAACAATGATCAGTTTTATATTGCACTGAGTTGTGTAAAGACTCTAGAGGGACAGCTTTTTGCGACCTAGGGTCTAATAAACTACTCAATTCAAAAGTCTATACCAGGAGAAAGCGTAAGCCAAATAATAAGACGGTTCTAAATAGGTACGTATTTAAATTAGAAAATTTTGATACAATTATCCAATACGGCTGGACAGCGTTTAGGAAACTTAAGAGGATCATCGCACCTAATATATCTCAGTGTCTGAAGGCACAAATCTATGAACAGTGATGATTTATGACAAGAAAATGTGGTCACTAAATGTGGATCTCGTAACAAAATTCAAAGCCGTTCAGCGTACTATGGAACGGGGTATGCTCGCTCGTTTCTGTGCGAGATAGGATTCGAAATACGCTCATCCATAGAATAACGGATGTAATCGACATATCACGAACACATCGCTCAACGAACTGATAATTGCTGGAGAATAAAAGTTTGGATATTTGTGGAGAAATATGAGAGAAGCTCAAGTCCAGATGATGATACATATTTACAATAGTTCGACTTGAGAAAGGTGAATTGAAAAAGGTCCATCCTTCTAGCTTGGTATGTTATTTTCTACCTACGTAACAAAGATCTACGTATCGGCAACATAAAGAATTACCTAACTCCTAATCGTTATGGAGCACTACCTTACATTATCAGCTTACGTGATTAAATTGAAAGAATACAGGTAACAGGGGTTGCCCTCGATTTCCAAGAATTCCCATCATCAGATCATGATTTGGTGACAATGGGACCACCTCGGGAATTAACTTGAAAGAATACAGCTAAAAGTCTATGCGTGCGTATGATATTGAAAGAATTATCCTCCAACTCCTAACCGTTATCCTTAACGGTTGTACGATGTACCTTCCATCATCAACTCACCTAAATGAGTTTATCACTGCCAGATGCAAATATTTGAAGAGCTTTTGAAAATATATGAGACATGTAATATGTGCCTATAAAATTTGAGGGATGCCCTCGATTTCCATGACTTCTCATCATCAGATCATGACTTGGTGACAATGGGACCACCTCTGGAGTATACCCTTTAGAAAAAAAAAGAATTTTGAAAATCGGGCCACAATTGACAAAAATATCGCTGAACATACATAAAAAAAAAATACATACAATGAAACATAAAAAAAACAAAAAAAAACAAAAAAAAATCAAAACATAGAACCTCCTTTTTGAAGTCTGTTAAAAAACGTCCGAAACAGAATTTAAAAGTCTTGAACCTCATAATTAATAGTCGTATTAATTTTGTATTTATTAAGATTGTAATAATAAATTAAATTATAAAAATGCATATTTTATTATTGTCTAATATTAAATAATTAATTTAGGTTAATAACATTTTCAGTGTTAATGTCAAGGATGTTTTGACAATTAATGCTTTCAGTGTTGCCAGCCGCATACGAATTACGCGACTTTAACGCCATCTGTATTCAAATAGCGTACGGGCTACAATAGCCGACGACATTTTCACTAGTTTCGAGAGAAATTCACTTTCTGCTCCATTTACCCGGAAACTTATCCTGTCTAACTGACTTTACAATCAAAATACTATATAATAGGTACCATAAAATAATATAAGGTGATTGAGTAAGAATAACATTCACCAGCCCTCTCTTATCCATCCAGCGTGATACGGTATCAGATCGTACAAGTACTGACCTACATGGGACCGAACTGAAGACACCGGGTGCAATAGGTATATTAACCACTACGCCCTTTGTGCAGTCAAATATTATAATTCCATTTATAGTGGTAGGATCACACAGTTGACAGTTTTCTGTCTGCAGCCGCGGGCTGGTCCGTCCGGGGTAGTACCACACTCTCGCAGAAGATCGACGTATGAGTAATAGCAATGTGCTATTGCGCTTCGTTCGGTGAGCGACAGAGTCGGAAGCCCAATTGGGTGGGTTTGGAGTTTATATTGGTAGGCAGCAACCTAGTTGTACCTCTGGTATTGCAAAGCTCCATGGGTGGCAGTGACACTTAGCATCAGGTGTGCTGCTAGCACGTCTGCCACCACTAGCAATAAAAAAAATCGCTTACTTGTGATAAGCATCCGTGGCCCGCTCGCTCGGCGAAAAGAGGCGCATTGCCGGGCGGGTCTATGTGGTCGCGCGCCGCCTCTTCTGTTGCGTCGGATGGATCTGGCGGGTGTGATCAGACCATAGCCAGCAGCAAAAAAAAATTGCAAGAAGCAAGGACTAGAAATAGGTAGTGAATTGCATTTCTACTCCATTATTACATAAACTAATAATAAATTGTAATTGAATTAGTGACATATAATTCCAGACAATCGCGAAACATCCGTCTAAATTGTCGCAATTTCCTACGGAAGTTCGTTTGATGAGCGAGAGATTCAAAGCGTGCGACCTGTGTGCACAGATTTAATTTTAAAGATGTTCATAAGTGACAGTTATCTCTCACCTTTAGGTACCTGATTGCTCGTTGGCCGTCAAAAGCAATAATAAAATAACAGCAGTACAAAAAAAAAAGAAATACGAATACATAAAACTCGTAAAACCATTAAACTCTCGTGGCCATGTAATTTAAGGCTAAAAACGCAATAATAAATATTAATTTTTAATGCTCTCCATTTCAAAATTGTTGCCAGAGCAAAATAATCCCGAAATTGCCACCCTCCTTGCCCTTAATTGTGTGAGATGTTATTTTTTTTTTTTATTCTATAAAGACCGCCGACCGCAATAAAAATGTCGTTAGGAATGTTGTATCTTTTAAAAGATTTCGCCTGTATCTTTAATGAAAAATCTTAATATTATGTTCCTAATGTAAGTGCGCAAGATGTTATTTCATATCTAATGTGTTTGCACTGACGTCTGTGTTAAAATCCATATTAGTTTCATTGGCATTATCGTCATGATCCTTTGCGTCCAATGCTAGAGGTAAGCCTCCAACACAGAATTACATATGACACGTTTCCATACTGTCAGCCGCGAAGTATAGATACAAGAAGTCCCAAAGGCTTTTCTATAGTATTCATGGACACAATAATGAATCCAGATCTTAATTCTCTTTTCTGCCACTGGCTGCGCTATAAGAAGAATTACACGTAAACACGCGTTGGCTGGCGAATGTTGAATTTAATTAATTTAAATATAAAACTCCAGAGCTGTCAATAGCAACAAAACTTCCCGCGTAAGGATATGAGTATTTCTTGAAAAGTGGAGGAGCGCTCTACCAGCAAAAATTCTGTCCTCTAAATTGAGACCATTCGTTCAACATTATGTTCGGACTCCATGTATCTATACTTCGTACTGTCGGCATTCAACGGCTCCCAGCGACGTTCATCATTAATTCCACCTTGCGTTACCGATATATGATGGATAATCGAAAATCTTTCTACATCCGCGATTATGGATTCGTCTGGCCGGTCCACATCGCTATGACCATTGCGTCTTCGACCCACTAATTCATAGTGTTATGTGAGTTATAATCTTAAATTATAGATTGCCGTATTTCGATTCCTTTCTTGCAAAGAAATTTCTTAGCAAAGCTTTCTTGCAGAGAAATTTCATAGCAAAGCCCACTAAATAGCATGCTGAGCAACTTGAAGCTTAGGAGGGATTACGTTTTAGTGCCGTAAGTCTTCGTTGATAACACACACTTGTCATTGATCTGTACTTTTATTTGCAATGCCAAACAAAATCTTTTATTATCAAAAAGCATTGAGTAAGACACATTCAAATGCAAATATGTCTGTCTGTGATAAAGTGACTTGAATTCTTAATTTTTGTTATTTTTTTTTTTCTAAAATTTAGGACACAATTTAAAACATTTTTATACTAAACGTATTGCAGGCATTTGCAAAGCTTGCCGAATATTTGTAAGAGTTACAATCTTTCGATATTTTGGGCAATTTTGAAAGCCTTATGCTATTAACTTCTTTTTTATTATTGTTAGAGTAATTTATATCTTCACTTATGCCTTACTCAAAAGTTTGCTAATAAAAAATACTCAAAAAGCACTTACCATAGCTTATATTATAATCAATATTAATCATATTTCAAAATAATTAAAGTATGTTGTTTTAATAATTTCTATCATCATCATCATCTTAGCTCATATATGTCCCACTGTTGGGCTCGAGCCTCCTCCATAATGGGGGAAGAAATAGTCTAGTAGGTCTATTTCTTCCGCGTTCTTCCTTCCGTTCCTTCTACCGCGTCAGACTCCTCCATAATGGGGGAAGAAATAGACCTACTATACCGCGTCGGTCAGACGTGTTGATAAATGGTTTTGTTTCGAGTTTTGCTTCTCTTGCATAGATGTTATATGCGTTTCATATTCCTTAGTCGTCTCTTACAATCACTCACGGGTAAGATAGGGATAATATGTATGTTACTTTAAAATTATCTGAAAGGCACATGGTCATTCTTTTTATCATATTTACTTTTTGCCATTCCAGCCGAGAGGCCTCGGCCTCAATCCCTTATTCAACTTATATGATTGTGTATTGCCTTATTATTTTTGAAATATTATAAAATTGTGTGCCAGTTAAATATATTTGTTTCTACAAAGAACTTAATACCGCCATTAAAACTTCTTGAGAACCATTTTGGTTCTATTTCGATCACTTATATATGGAACAAGATATGACAATAAAAGTACAAAGTGTTTTATTTTTCAAATACGTTACCGTAATTTGCCGTAAACATTTAAAAACACGGATTATAAAGGATTTCTTACGCATTCTAAATTAAAAAATAAAAACATTTCTAATTTTGTTTGGTTTAATTTTTTTATTTAAAGTTAACAAATCAGCGGTAGCGGTTTGAAAGTTTTGACGAAGTTTTTTTGAATATTAAACTGATATAATGAAGTATAAGGAATATTTACGCACAAAATACTTTCAGTTCTTCAAATTTTAATTTATAAATTGAGCGCTGCGAGCGTTTTTCTTGCGCTCCATTCCATGGCCTCTTGTAGAGTTATCATTTCTTCTTCAACGTATACGAAGAAGAAAAACTCGCACTAATAGTGGTAGGACCACGCTCTGGATAGTTCTTTGTCTACAGCCGCAGGCCGGTCCGTCCGGGGTAGTACCACACTGAGCAGAAGATCGACGTCTGAATAATGGTAATGAGCTATTGCGCTTCGTTCGGTGAGCGAGAGAGCCGGAAGCCCAACTGGGTGGGTTTGGGGATTTTATTGGTGCAGCGGTCTAAACTATACCCTTGGTATTGTAAAGTTCCATGGGCGGCAGTGACACTTACCATCAGGTGTGCTGCTTACTCGTTTGCCACCATAAGCAATAAAAAATATATATTAGTTTCGGCTTTCCTTCACAATGAGAGGAAAAATTTTCCTACTAATTCTACTATGATTAGACGGGCTGACGTAGAGTTTTTTGATGAGTTTTCTTTCTCTTGTGTTATCAACATACTATTCCCTTTAGTCGTATTTAAGATTGGGTGGTGAATTGTATTCTTACTCTGTCACTACATGGAGATATAACTTAACTTCCAGATGGCGTAATGGTTAAGATACTGGCCTTACGTGTCAGTGCCATGGGTTCTATTGCTATGCAGGACAATACTTTGTGCTATCAATTGTTCTGAGTCTGGGTATCATATGTCTGCCTTTATTATATGTTTGTAAAGACCCACGCAATACAAGTATTATTATTGCTTTAAATTTTAAAAAAACACCCGCACTAAGTAAATAAGCCTTTAATATAAAGACTATTTACTTAGTGCGGGTGATTAATTACACCTAAAGTCAGAATAACAATTTATCATCATCATCATCATCACAGCCCATAAATGTTCCACTGTTAGGCTCGGGCCTCCTCCGTAATGGGAGGGAAATTAACCTACTATACCGCGCTGGGCAGACGTGTTGGTATAGGGTTTCTTTCGAGTTTTACTTCTCTCGCATAGATGTTATATGCGTTTTCTATCCCTTAGTCGTCTCGTACGATCACACACGGGTAAGATAGGGGGTGGTGAATTGTATTCTTACTCCGTCACCACACGGATAACGTATATATCCATAACAATTTATGGATCTTAAAAAATATTGTCTTGTATGAGAATCAGACCCACGACACTTGGAATGATGAATATCTTAATCACTGCACTATCTGTTTAATCCATTGTTCTATAGGTTGCTTATAGCTTAGCGAAGTGCACTGACATAATCTAGAAATAGCCTTACCTGGAATTGTGTCTGAAGTTTGAGGCTACATTCAACGTCGTATCGATTGTTAAACAATGTTTTAAGTTCGAGTTCCGGGAAAGATATTTTAGTATTAGCATGCGAAATGCATTCTATATTTGTGAGCCTAAAACTGTGCCTTTAAAAGTTTTAAAACTATTTATTTATTATATTTTATTTAATTTCTTTAGTACATTAATCTATAGCATTTTAGTTTTTTAAATTGACACTATTATTACCAAAGAGATGGAAGGCTTTTCGCGTGGTGACGGTGGTAAGAATATAATTAACCACACCCTATCTTACCTGTGGGTGATCGTAAGAGACGACTTAGGGATATATAACGCAAATAACATTTATGTAAGAGAAAGAAATCTCAAAACAACACTCTATACCAACACGTCTTTACCAGCGTGGTATAGTAGGTTAATTTCTCTTCTATTACGGACGAAGCTCGAGCCCAACAGTGGGACATATATGAGCTGAGACGATGTAAGCAGTGATGTATATGTATTTTTTCACGGAGAAGTTTTATATGCTATTCTCGTTGATGTAACTAGTGGTAGCAGTTTTTGGAGTTTACTCCTTAAGAATAGTTTTTCATATAAGGCGCCTGGTATGAGAAAAATTTGAGGAGTAAAATCTAGTGATCCAATGACCTCGTTACGTTTTTGGTGCGCAACCTATTCTGCGCACCTTTCACTTTTCGACGTGAGATAATACTTCACTGAACAGTTTTAATAAATGTAAATAAAAATATATACATTATTTTTAGTCACTGTTTTGATAATCGTACTTAAGGAATAAACTCCAGTCGTGCGTCGTAGCTGACACACACACTTTTTTTTCTTTTTTTTTTTGCGGTGGGCTATAGTTTGTTGTAACCACGCTATATCCATCCGGGGCGACAGATGAAGCGGCGCGAAACCGCATAAACCTCTTCACGACGTGCGAGTGGGCCACCGGACCCGGTCTTTGTCGTCCATGGCAAATTTATGGTGGCGCTGCGATATATAGACTTCTATAAACAAACCAAACATACTGAGTTTGCTAGTATAATATATATAGATTAGCCAGGAAGTACATAAAACTTAATTATATATTTTTAAATCAGCACACTTTATAGGAAACAGGAAACGAAGCCGCTACTAATAATAAGGAAAGCAATGTTTCCGCCACTAGATCTATTAACTTTCTTAAACAAGTCTTTATGTTATAACAATCAATATAAATTAGCAACGGTTAAAATTATCACGAATGTTATCAAATTATTTAAATATTAAAGAGGACTTACATTCTTTAGACTTAATTTTTTTTAAGGCAACGCTCGACACCAAGGCACCAACTCTTGTATTGCGAGAGACCTTACAAGTATATAATTAACAAGCACACATTACACCCAGACTCAGAACAACAATTAATAGATCATATAAAGTATTGTCCTCCGTGGAAATCGAACCTAAGACACTGGCATCGTCGGGGTCACTATCTTAAACACGCCATCTATGCATTTTTTTTTAAATAAACTTAGAATTTGTCACAATTCGAACTATTAAATTGAGTTGAAAAATATTGATGAATGAATCCTAAAAACGAACCATTAAATCCCAAACCCATTACCCTCACAATTTATAGGTATATAAAAAAAGTATTTACCCTCCATTTGTACTATTGTTAAATTTATCAACAAATCATTAATCAAGCCCATTGGTACTTAAATAAAGCGTAAAACTTGTACTTCATAGAGATTTAAATCAAGTTGAAACACGTTTACCGGGCAGTCTGCTCCAAAGATAGTTCAAAGGATAATTGCGTATTTGTTTATAGGTATATCTACTACATTCTGTAAGCTACGGTTAAATCCGTCTTGAGATATGCAAAACGAATAACTTAATCCAAGTCCTGTGATTTATTATTATGAATTTCATGTGCAACTTTACGACTGTCTGCTTACCGCTGCATGTAGCTTAAATATGTAATAGTGCAGAGTTATAGTTTCGATGCCATGCTTGAAAATTTTGAAGAGCTTATTATTCTCCTGTTCTTGTCTCAATTAGTTGGAGTCAACGCAATATGTACTCTTCTTCCAGTGTATATATAGCAAAAGTTATTGACAATTGTTTTATGAGCGGTCGTCTGCTTGACGCCAACCCTCCTTCGGAATGTACCTAATTGTTGATCAAACGGCATAAGGTGGTTTTAGCCCATATCAATATAAAAATCTTAATCATCTTTTACGATATCCATGAACAAATTAAGGGTTAGTAGTATTCGTAGCCACACAGCAAAGTTTTTGAAGTTCTATGTTCAATATATTTTTGAAGTACAATAAAATTTTGAAGAACTATATCTAGTATCTCTTGAAGTACAATAAAATTTTGAAGAAATAAATTCAGTAATTCTTTATACATTTACGAAGTTCTTAACTTTGTCCCAGTAGTATTAAATTTGTTTCTTTTTATATTTATCCATCCCCCGCCTATTCTGTTCTTTTCCGTGTGGTGTCGGAATTAGAATACGATTCAGTACTCCCTATCTTACCTCTGGATGTCTATAAAGGCGCCCCCACATATAATATCTGTGTAAGAGAAGACAGCTTCGATATTAAAACCCTATACCAACACGTCTGATCAGCGTAGTATAGTAGATCAATTTCCCCCTCTATAATGGTAGAGGCAGGCGCCTAGCAGTAATGTACGAGCTGAGATGAAACTTAATACTCGAATCACCATGTGCAGCAGAATTAGCGATTGTTCTTTGTTTTATAAGTTGCCTTGGAAAGTACTGCTTTAATACAATTACTTTTTCTCACAATAAAGTTAAGGCACATTTTATCCTTATCCCGTTGCGACACGGAAGTCTCTCCATAACTATTCTTAATATAAACCTTATAGTCTATATCCTCAACGCTTACAGCGAGCCTATATTATTTACTTATCCACACTGTTTTCACTATATTTTCTAGTAATCCTCACATCCGCAAGTATCCTTTAAAATCCGCGATGACTGAAAGGATTATTTCTAAATCCTCGTACGCGCTACACTATGAATAGCTGTGAAGCGACGTGTTGTTTGATTTCATTACACCATACGACTACGACACGACAAAAAAAAGTTGAGCTATTATTCCAATAGAATATATGTCCCACTACTAGGCTCTAGCCTTCTTTATACTAAAAGGGAAATTTACCTACTACACCACGCTAGTCGACCACGTGTTGGGTTTTATTTCGAGGTTTCCTTCTTGCATAGATGTTATATGCACATTTTATCCCTTCAGGTAAGACAGGTGGGTGATAAATTGTGTTTTAACTCCGTTAACCCTAGGAAAATGGAATATATTACTGGGATAAAAAGTATCCTATATGTTAATGCAGTAAACAGTCTATCTGTTTGTCAATTTTCATCCAAATATGTTTAACGGTTTACGTAGGATTGAGTAACAAACATCCAAACATTTTTATTGAGTTTCACATTTATAACTTCTCTTGCATAGATGTCCTATGCATATTATATCTCTTAGTCTTTTACATCTATCAGGAGATGGTAAATTATATTCTTACTCCGTCAACACATGGAATAATAATGTATTTTAATTGTTAGGCTTCACAAACTTACCATTATAAGTAATTGTTAACTAAACGAAATAAGATGGAGGTTGATCCATGCTCTTAATGGCTCTTTACAACATCCAGGATGAATGTAATCGTTAGTAATATTCGTAGCTGACACAGTATATTAATCTGGTTGCTTTGAACCTCGATGTGATTTATATATGTCAATTGTATTTCTGTATAGTCTCTCAGCTATAATAATTTAATTAGTGCACGGGGTGCTAAAAATGTGACGGTCGCATGATTTAAAGAGCTCCACAGATAGTGACGAAATTATATAATTATTTCTGGAATTACCTACTTGTGCCTGATGCTTTGCTTGCATATGATTACTTAGACGTTTATCACTTTGACACTTAAGTTATTGACATCATGTTTTAAGTAAGATTTCTAGCAATACAACGATGAAAACTGCATTCAATTATGTGCAGTAGTTTTTGTGTGATGTGTATACAAACATTCAGATGGATAAAAATTCTAAATATGTTGACTTCTATTGTTCTAATAAAGACCATTCTCATCTATTCATCTATTCATTTTTCTTCAATATTCATAAATTCCATAATATATAGACATCAGCGTATAATAATTTTATTATATGTACTAGTGGGCCAGATGGTTAAGAAAAATAAAAAAAGAACGAAATTCTACTCGCATACTTCGCTACATATTCTGCTTTCAATGGCATTTTAGTTAAATGCACATACAACATTTTATTCAAATCAGTCAAGCCATTTAAGAGTAATACACATATACATAATTATGTACATACAGAAGAATTATATATTTTTTCTTGCTTATGATTAAATAGCTTACTTGATGGTAAACGTTACTGCTGCCTATAGACTCATGCTTTACCAGGGTTACAGCTAGATCACTGCCGGGATCTGGGTTCTCTCGCTCATCGAACGAAGCACAATAGTCAATTACCACTGTTTAGACGTCGATTTTCTGCTAGATTCTCGTACTATCACAGACAGGCTGGCCCGCGGCTGCAGACAGAATACTGTCAACAATGTGGCTCTACCACCATCATCATTCTCTTATCCCAATTACTTGGGGTCGATACAATATGTACTCTTCTTTCATAGTACATACTGTAAAAGTTATTGGCAATAGTTTTATGACCGGCCGCCTGCCAGACGTCAACCCTTCTTGGGAATGTAATTGTTGACCAAACAGCATCAGATGGAGTTGGTCCAGGTCGTTATAAGGCTCTTAGTCGTCTTTAACGACAGAAGCAAAGCAAAGTAAGGCTTGGTAGTATTCGTAGCCGCTACCACACAGCTACGTGGCCCTACCACCATTATGTGTAAATAAAGATAAAAACTTCTAAAAATGGTGATTAATTAATATAATTATTCATGGAGCTACCATTCGTTCTAAATCTGTCCTTACAGACGGGTACGAGACCAGACATAATCAATTATTTCAGGACTTTGAATTTGCTCATAAATTATACAATTTCGCTCCATTAATGTTATGATTCTGTGATGGACTAAGAATACAACCTGTTATTAGTAATTTAGCGTGTGTTACCAGCGATAACTTACAGTACTGAAACGTGGTGTCTAATTTCTACCTCATATAAAGGTGCAAAGACGCCAAACGAGCTACGGAGAGGGCTATGCATGCTATTTTTCTATATAAAATCCGAAAAAAGGAAATCCAGATCTGCTCCAGCCAATTCTTTTTTATCATTTGTATTATATTTTGAATAAAAACTTTAATCTAATTGGAAAGGATTCCATACTTGTATTATACATACAATTTTATTTGAAAGAAATAATTTAAATAATGACAAGCCTGCTGAGTTTCTTGCGGGATCTTCTCAGCTTGTAACTGAGTTCCGATCCGATGGTAGATTACTAAATTAATTTCAAAATATAAGTTTCCTTACAGAAGCTTATGCAAAACAAATAATTTGAATTGATTAATCCCTCCCCTTTTTACTCGTAGGTGTCGCAAAAGCCGACTAAGAGGTATATATGCAAATAAATATGCAAGAAATAATAAACTTGAAATAAATCCTTATTGCCATCCAATTAATTTGAACATCGTGATATAGTAGACAAATCTCCCTCCTATGATGGAGAAGATTCAATCCCAACTGTGGGACAATATAAAAGCTAAGATAATGATGACCATGATTCATCAGCCCATTAACGTTTACTTTTAAATATAGTCCTTTTCATTCACTACAAAAACCCGATCCACTTTTTTGGCCGTTTCAACCGTTGAATCTTAATGATAATTATTGAGAAGCGTGAGAAAACACGAACAGAGGAATTCTGCTTTATTTATTCTTAATTTTTAAGTGACATTAATTTAAAAAAATTATACGTTTCATGTTAAAATATATATCTGTTGCTGGTTTTATTTTTCTTAAAACAAAATGAGTTATTTGTTTTAATTTTTTAATGTAGTGACGGGAGTAAGAATACAATTCACCACCACCCTTTCTTGTCCATAGGCGTTGTAAAAACATAATAAAAGATATGATAAACAGATGACATTCATTCAAGAAAAGAAAACTCGACATATATTCCTATGAAAATCTTTCTGACCAGCGTGGTATATAACAGTTCAATTTCTCTCCCATTGTGGAGGAGGTTTGAGCCAAACAATAGGACTTATATGACTTATATGATGATGATCATTAATGATGATGAGTTTTAAATATGGACTATATGAAAAATAAAATTATGTAGTAAATATCCACATATGCTAGTATTTGATTTTTTAATAAAAAAATAACAAATCCAATTACTTTAATTCATTATAACAAAAGAAAAGTGCTATGTCATGTAAAAACATATCATTTAATGTTATTTTACTCTATTAAAAAAAAACTGACGTCATTTTTTATTAGGAATATTCAAATTACGCCCGGAATATCACATGTCTTTTCTATCTCATGTATACTGTATATATATATTATAGGTATATTCTTTTAACTCAATAAACCGAGTTATTCTGTCTAAAAGCATTTTCTATAACCTTCGGCAATAATACTTTTAATTGATGGAAGATATTTTTTATACCACTAATAATGCATGGGGAAAATTTTACGCAGATCGGTGCAGTAATATAAGGGGGCAAGAGTAAAAATCAAAGTATTTTTTATATTTATAATAATAGTTAGGATTTTCTTTTCCCATTAGAAATTACTAGAACTGAAACAATAGTTACCATCAAAACTAAATTATATTTCAACAATAATATATTATTAAGTGATCACTTAATAACAAGTACTTACATAAAAGTTATAAACAGACTTTCTGAGTTAATTGCCGAAACGTTGGATTAACTAGTGCTTCAAGTGTTGGATGAAATTTATTCAAAGTGTTGGATGAAGTTTAAACGAAGTGTTGGATAAAGTTTAACCGAAGTGTTGGATGAAGTGTATATTAAGCGAAGTGTTCTATAAAATATAATGAAGATGCATCTACAAACGGATCTATCGTGTGAGATCCCGTACAATGGCTGCGAGGAGAAGATACAGATCTCTCAGGAGGCTGAGATGTTGTACTATGAGCTGATACGAGCAATGGAAGAGGAGGAAACGGTAAGGGAGCTCATTCTGATCAAAGTCTATTAAAACGGTCAAACGTATAAACTGGTGCTATTCTTTTCAGAATTTAATAAAAAAATCAATTTTATACCAAATATTTCTTCCTCTCTTCTTTTTATCTCAAATATATTAGCGTCCGAATGTTAGGTGCATACCTTGTATGTGTAAGGTCTATTAGCTTACTAGACTATGCTGCCCAAACTAGTTGCTGTTGGGTTTTATTTCGGGTTGTCCTTCCCTTTCAGTAATGTACCCTGCTGTAATGGATATTGTATAGATGTACAATTAATTAAGTATCAAAAATGATAACCACAAAAGTATTCAAAGTCTTTAAAATATTTACATACACATACAGTACTCGAAGCAAAAAGCGAAAGATGTATCAGAGAACGTCGGCCTAGTAAGGGAAATTACAATAGATGAGGTAAGAGAAGCAGTGAGAAGTATGAAAAATGGAAAGGCTGTAGGGCCCGATGGTATATTGAAGTATGGAAGATTTTGGAAGAGGATGGGTATATGTGGTTAACTTTATTCTTCGATAAGCTGCTGCGCGACGAAGTAATCCCCACTGAATGGTGCAATAGTACGCTAGTGCCCATTTTTAAAAATAAAGGGGAGGTTCAGGACTGCGGTAGTTATCGAGGAATAAAGCTTATGTCACACAGTATGAAATTGTGGCAAAAAGTGATGAGAAACGATTGCGAGAAGAAAGTGAGATCACCCAAAACCAGTTCGGATTTCTTATCCAAAGTTAGGGCGACCTGGATCATGCGGTGAAGCACAGAATTGATGTGGGATGGATGAAATGGCGGCAGGTCACGGTTACAACATGCGACCCCAAAGTACACCTTAAATTAAAGGGCCAAATATATAAAAGCCTAATAAGATCTGCTGTACTGTATGGATCAGCATGTTGGGCGACAAAAGCGACGGATGAGAGACGACTGCATATAGCGGAGATGCGAATGTTGAGATGGATGTGTGATGTGACAAGAATGGATAAAATAAGGAATGAACATATAAGAGGCAGTTTGAAAGTTGCGCCAGTGACGGAAAAATTAAGGAGTGAAAGATTGACATGGTATAGACATGTGATGATACGGGATGAAAGTAGTGTTGTGAGGAAAGATTTAAGTATGAATGTTGAAGGCTTAAGGGGTAAGGGAAGACCGAAGAAAAGATGGATGAACTGCGTGAAACATGACATGGATAGACAAGGAGTGACCACAGAGATGACGTCTGATAGAGTTGTATGCAAGGCGTCGACCCCAAATAAATTGGGATAAGTGCAGGTTGATGATACAGAACTCGAAGCCTTTATAATTCCTAAATATGTTTTCAACTTTCACATTTCGAAATAATTTTAATATAACTGCAAACTCCATAAATCTAAATGGATTCATGTTGTTTCATGCTCCGTTACATATTAAATATGGTCGATATATTTGGTTATATTTTTTATTCAAAGAGGATTAATACCTTTTCGAATACATCTCTTTAGATTTATTGTAAACCTGTTAGAAATTGACTTGTTTTCTGCTGAGCCTGTGCAATCGCAGGCGTGAATCATAATCTATAAATTTATTTATCTTTACATATATAAATCTTCTGCATGTACGTGACTGCATTTCCCTAAACAGCTGGATCAATTTTAATGAAATTTTTGTTTAGGTTCAATTGAATTCATAAATACTTTATGTTAATATTTACATCCGGTAGTTGGAACTACGATTGATTCCAAAGAATCTCTTCTTTTTTTGGATTTGTACGGAATTATCTGTTGGTACGTCATAGATAAAAACATGTTTATAAAGTTGCTAAAATCGTAACAATTTAGGCAAAAAAGGCTTATAAAATAGGTGTATCTTATTTAATAAAACGTTATAATTATTTTAACAGCTCATAATAGTGGTAGGACCACGCTCTGGATAGTTCTTTGTCTACAGCCGCGGGCCGGTCCGTTCGGGGTAATGCCACACAGCAGAAGATCGACGTCTGAGTAAAAGCAATGTGCTATTGCGCTTCGTTCAATGAACGAGAGAGCCGGAAGCCCAATTGGAGTGGGTTTGGAGTTTGTATTGGTAGGCAGCGGCCTAGCTATACCCTTGCTATTGCAGAGATTCATGGGCGGCAGTGACACTTACCATCAGGTGTGTTGTCTGCTCGTTTGCCAACATAAGCAATAAAAAAAATTAAAAAATTCTTGGCTATTATTAATGCTTCGTATACACAAGGTAGTTTACGACAAGGACAATGCTCTACACAGTCAAATAGTCGATTGTCTCTTTCCAATGATCGAATACAAATCGCCGGAATAAATTAAAATATTTAATCTGTGGTCAAACAAATCGTCGCCACAGAGTATGTATATGTATAATAGATAACTAACAACTCGCTAAATTCGCGCGTATAAGGTCGGTCACCTTTGTATTATGCATAAATTAAAACGTTTCGTCTCTTTGCGAGCTTAACTGTTTATTTTATACTTTGAAGTTATCCGAGAAATTTCGTTTTAAATTATGCATAAGTATTTTTGTAATTTTATTTATATGGCAAATATTATCAAACTAGATTATTTCCGTGTAGTGACGGAGTAAGAATACTATTCACCACCCCATACCTTACCCGTAGGTGATCGTACGAGACGACTAAGGGATATAAAACACATATAACATCTATGCGATAGAAGGAAAACTCGAAACAAAACCCTATACCAACACGTCTGACCAACGCGGTATAGTAGGTTAATTGCCCTCCCACCATGGAGGAAGCATGTGCCCATTAGTGGGACATTTATGGACTGTGATGATAATGAGATTATCTCATCATCATTCTCCTAATCTTATCCCAATTACTTGTGGTCGCTGCAATATACACTGTTATCCCCTTTTTTTATTGCTTATGGTGGTAAACGAGCAAGCAGCACAACTGATGGTAAGTGTCACTGCCGCCCATGGACCTTTGCAATACCAAGTGCACAACTTAGGCTGCTGCCTACCAATAAAATCCCCAAACCCACCCAGTTGGGCTTCCGGCTCTCTCGCTCACCGAACGAAGTGCAATAGCACATTGCCATTACTCAGACGTCGATCTCCTGTTCAGTGCGGTACTACCCCGGACGGACCGACCCGCGGCTGTAGACAGAGAACTGTTAACAGCATGATCCTATCA
This sequence comes from Lymantria monacha, assembly GCA_905163515.2. NCBI lineage: Eukaryota > Metazoa > Arthropoda > Insecta > Lepidoptera > Erebidae > Lymantria > Lymantria monacha. Next base: position 1,125,020 of record LR991103.1, read on the forward strand.
CTATTAAATTGTACCATTGTACATATTGCAAAAGTTATTGGTAATAGTGAGGATAGAGTTCTCTGGCACTCTGTTCTCTCTGCCTACCCTGCACGGGACATGGCGTGATAATATGTATGTATGTATGTATTGGTAATAGTTTTATGCCGACCACTTGTCTGACAATCAACCTTCTTTGGGAATTTAGTTGTTGACCAAATAGCATCAGGTGCAGTTGGCCCAGGTCGATGTAAAGCTGGGCCACCGAAGACAAAGATCGGGTACCGGTGGCCCGCGCGCATGGCGAAGAGAGGTGTTTGCAGGGTGGGTCTATGGGGTTGCGGGCCGCTTCTCCTGTCTGCTCCGGACCGATTTTTCGGGGCGCGATCCATGGTCCACCTTGCGAAGAAAAAAACAAAGAAAAAAAAGGTCCATTTAAAGCTCTAAGCCGTTTTTTACGACATCCACGAGCATAATAAGGGTTGGTAGTATTCTTAGCCGCTACCACACAATCAAAGCTAATTCTTATTTAACGGACTCTCATCACCACCATCATCATCACAGCCCATAAATGTCCCACTGTTGGGCTCGGGCCTCCTCCGTAATGGGAGAGAAATTAACCTACTATACCGCGCTGGTCAGATGTGTTGGTATAGGGTTTTGTTTCGAGTTTTCCTTCTCTCGCATAGATGTTATATGCGTTTTATATCCCTTAGTCGTCTGGTACGATCACCCACGGGTATGATACGGGGGGTGAATAGTATTCTTACTCCGTCACCACACGGAAATATAACGGACTTTACAAACATACAATTAACTGATACAAATTACAGTCAGACTCAGAACAACGGTTTGCGGATCGCACAATATATTCTTCTGCGTGGGATAAGAACTCATGTCACGTTAGATTGGTATCTTATAATTACGCTATTTGTGTAATCAACTACAGATTGTTTATGGGACAATATACCTTCTATTTTTCCCCGTTGGTCTCTTAGTCGTCTTTTACGCTCATTGATTATGATAATTAGTCAGTTTTCCTCACAGTATGGAGACTATGGAGGTTGAAACTTAGCAATGGCAGCAGATGTGCCAATATGAGCTGAGATAATAATCGATTATTACAAATAAAATGATCATACGAATTACTGAGGCATTTGATATGCTTGATTATTTATAAAAGGACTCTCCTTAAAGACGTAAATATAATACGATGCGAGAATTGAATGTCCTACAATAGTTCACGGTGGTGTAAGTGGTAGCACGATTGGGACGGATTTCCAATAGGCGTGGGTTCAAATCCCACTTGTGGTATGTTTCGCTCGTATTCGAGTTTTTATAAAATGATCATACGAGTGTATTTTTCTAACAAAAGTTTTATGTACGTGTTTTACAATTCCCAAACTCTGATTTTTCCCTCTAAAAGCAAAGTCAAGCTTTTTTTTTTCATTTAATAAAATGAATGCTTAACATTTTCTTACAATATATTTACTCATCCCGTGGCGTAGGTATTTCGTTATATCGGTACAATATTCCCCCCCGTTGGTGGTACAATAAAAGGTTCGCACGCAATGTTTGCTGTTGATACAGGCTCGGGGATTTTATATTTTTAATCTCAGTTTCGCGTGCAAACTCGGAGCATTTGCCGGCAATATAGAACAGCTATATACGCCACAAGATATTTTTCTAGTCAAATATTTTAAAAAGTAAATATTATTTTAAGCATTGCCTTATTTTTTATAGTTTTCATTTTATATCTAAAGGTTTACGTTGAGCTATAATACAACTCTATTTCGCCAGGTAAATTTTTACAATTGCCGTTACATGTAAACTGTTGTCATAACAAAAATTTTGATTGATATATTGTGAATCATCATTCTTCTACTCTTATTCCAATTATTTGGGGTCGATACAATATGTACTCTTCTTTCATAGTACATATTATAAAAGTTATTGGCAATAGTTTTATGACCGGCCGCCTGTCAGACGTCAACCCTCTTTGGGAATATAACTGTTGACCAAACGGCATCATATGGAGTTGGCCCAAATCATTATAAGACTCTTAGTCGTCTTTTACGACATCCACGAGCAAAGTAAGGGTTAGTAGTATTCGTAGCCGCTACCCGGATGAAGTACCTGGGTCTGCACCTAGATAGTAAATGGAGCTTCGGGCCGCACTTTGCCCATTTAGTCCCCAGGCTCGTCGGAGCAGCCGCGGCGCTGGGTAGGCTTCTGCCAAATACTGGTGGTCCTGGATCGTCCTGCCGGCGTCTATATGCTGGTATTTTGCGGTCCATGGCATTGTACGGTGCCCCAATTTGGTCGGAGTCTCTCACCGTCCTTAATAAGGCTTTGCTGCGTAAAGCACAAAGAACCATGGCGGTGAGGACTATAAGAGGCTACCGTACGGTATCCTGGACCGCAGCCACATTGCTGGCGGGTGATCCACCCTGGCTGCTCCATGCTAGGGCACAGGCGGAGGTTTACCGATTTTGCGCTGCGGCGCGGAAAAGCGGCGAGCATATTACCGTGGGGGAATTGATTAGGGCAAGAGAAGCGGCTCAAGCGGCAGTTATCCGGCGGTGGAGGGAGGAATTAGAGTCCCCTGTAGCAGGGCGGGGGACCGTTGAGGCAATTGCGCCCCACCTCCACCGCTGGATGAAGAGAAGGCACGGCAACTTGTCCTTCAGGATGACGCAGGTACTTACCGAACACGGGGTCTTCGGTAAGTACCTGCACAGGATCGGACGGGAAGAGGCCCCTGGATGCCATGAGTGTGGCGCGCTAACTGATGATGCGCATCACACCCTAGAGGTATGTCCCGCCTGGGGGCCTCAGCGCCACGACCTGTCGGCGGTGATAGGAACAGACCTGTCGTTGTTGACCATCATATCTAAGATGCTTGACAGCGACAGGTGCTGGTCGTCGATGGCCTCCTTCTGTGAGGAGGTCATCTCTTCGAAGGAGGCCGCGGAGCGGATACGTGAGGCATTTGCTTCTGCAGACTCGCTCCGTAGGCGGCGGCCAGGAAGGCGAAGGCGCCGTTACGCGCATCTCCTCCCGCCGCCTTGACTGTCGACTAGACGTGGCCAGATGGCCTAGCGTTGGGGTGTCGGGGATAGAATGTCAATAGACGATCTCTCCGGCATCCCGTAAAAGCGCGGAAGGGACCGCTGTGGTTTTAGTGGGTATTTCGGTCGAACCAGCTGACCGGCGAGTCCCACACACCCCTTCCTCTGTCACCGGCGAGGGCTAGTGCGTAAATGCATTTCCACAGCGTGAACAAAAAAAAAAAAGTATTCGTAGCCGCTACCACACAGCTATGAATATGAATTGAAAATTGTATATCGTTATATTTTTTTTTCATATTATTACTTAATTTTAATCCAATTTGCATTAAGGATATAATTAAGGGCAACTTCACGGACATATAATTAGGGCATAGAAAACATTTTCAAAACAACGATTTCTAAATAATTTGGCACGAAATATTATTCTGCGGGGGATTCGAACCTATGACATCGGTCAGAATCTTAACCATTACGTCATCTATGCAATTCGTTCATTATACTTGTTAAGTTGTTTCAACTATTGTTTATCAAATAAGAATAACGGAAGTGCAACCTCGTTGGCGTTAGCCCAGGAAGGTATAAAGCTCTTAGCCGTCTTTTACGATATCCGTGAGCAAAGTAAGTGCTTGTAGTATCCTTAGCCGCTAGTACACAACAAATGAAAATCAAAAATACAAACTCGATTACGAGCGAAAAATGATTGTCACAAGTGGGATTCGAAGCCATACCTATAGGAAATCCGTTCCAATCGTGCTGCCACGATCGATCGTAATCGGCTTTTTATAAATAATTAAGCATATTAAATGTTAAATTTCAGTAATTTGAATAACAAGGTTGTGTCATCGTTTAATACAATTCTAACTGCAAAGTTTGAATTATTAAGCCTACAACAATATGTAAACATTGTCGGGTAGATGGCGCATGTTTCCTTAAAAAGAGGTAAATATATTGCGAAACGATAATTGAATGTCCTACAATGGTTCACGGTGGTGTAAGTGGCAGCACCATTGGGAAGGATTGCTAATACCCACACCGAGTTCGAATCCCACTTGTGACAATCGTTTTTCGCTCGTAATCAGGTTTTTATAAATAATTAAGCATATTAAATGCTAAATTAAGTTAAACAGTAATTTCAAAAATACAAACTTGATAAAATCCATAAAAATAGTTTTTATTTAGTAAATAAACCGCTGCACATATTGTGCATTCATTGAGCCAGTTAGCAGCTGCTCTGTATCATCAATTCGCGAGGTATTCGTATCTCAACAAGCATTGATCAAAGCCGTTTGCAGCTATTAATACCAATTGAAGCAATGTCAGACCTTAACTACATACGTATAACAACATCCTGTATCATAAAATATATGTATGTAACTCTTTCACAGCTAAACTAATAAAATAATACATCAAAATTGCTAAAATTTAGCAATTGATGTGCTATAAATATCTAAACTTATTTTGAAGAATTTGAAAGAAAGAAAGAAAAAATTGATTGCTACACATGGCATTAGAATCTATTGGCTATTCCAAAGATTTTAACATATAAGCCAGTGTGGGTAACTAGTGTTCCGATTTAATACTGCAAAATTTCAGTTAGAATTGTACTAAGCGATGACGTGATCCAATAATCGAAATTATATACGAGACTCTTTATAAAAACTTATTTTGCGATCGAAAATATGTAAAAATTTCTAATAGTACATACATACATATCATCACGCCATATCCCTTGTAGGGTAGGCAGAGAGAACAGAGTGCCAGAGAACTCTATCTCTGCATACTTCACTCGCTTCCTCAACATTCATAATTCTCTTCATACACGCTCGCCGGTTTCGGAGACTCTTGACTCCACCTTCCTTCAGTACATGACCGATCTGATCTAGGTAGGTTAGTCTCGGTCTCCCTCGGTACCTACATCCTTCCACTTTCGCATTGTATATCTTCTTAACCAGGCGTTCGTTCGGCATTCTTTCCACATGTCCGAACCATCGGAGCATTCCCTTTCGCATCTTTACACCAATACTCTCTTTCATACCTACTCGCTCTTTTCTATTTCTAATAGATGGCGTATAATACGCCTCCTGCAAATACGATAAAACGAATCAATTCGATTACCATACGTATTTATAATTGATGTCAATAATTTGATTACCTTACCCACACTAGCCTAATTGGTGAGCCAATTGGAACGTCCGTTCCATCATTTCCCTTAGATGTTTGTTCAAGTCCCAAATGTGGTAAACATTTTTCTGTTACAAATAAGTTTTTATAATTAACCAAGCAAAAACAAATGCTATATCACTTATTTAACTTAATTTTTTTTCGTGTTGCCTATACGTGCAAATATGCGTCATGTCCTCACAGATACATTAAACTATCAATATGATTGTTCATTGACCTCTCACGTGCTTTTAAATATCTATTTATGACTGTTGATTCAAGATTTACATAAATACAAAATCACAATACAGATAGTTATACCATTGTATAAAATAACACTTGTATTTTAAAATGAAACTACTTTTATGGAATCAATCGTGTTTATATTTGATTTTTAATTTCCCACTGTTGGGCTCAGGCCTCCTCCGTAATGGGAGGGAAATCTATCGCACTGGTCAGACGTGTTATAGGATTTTGTTTTGAGTTTTCCTTCTCTTGCATAGATGTTATATGCGTTTTATATCCCTTGGTCGTCTCTTACGATAATTGTCCGGTCACCCGACGCGAGGCCACCGCGTGAGGACGACACCTCGACGGCGAAAGCTGTTGGGGCGTCGACAGGAGAGGAGCCCGAGAGGGCATACCGCCGAGCGGGCCACCGAAGACAAAGATCGGGTACCGGTGGCCCGCTCGCACGGCGAAGAAGAGGTGCTTGCAGGGTGGGTCAATGGGGTTGCGCGCCGCCTCTTCCGTCACCCCGGACCGATTTGGCGGGGTGCGACGTCCATAGCCCACAGCAAAAAAAAAAAAAAAAAATGGTCGTCTCTTACGATCACTCACGAGTAAGATATGGGGTGGTGAATAGTATTTTTACTACGGAAAAATGCTATTTATAAATGCCTCTCAATTTTAAGACAACCTATAAAACATGTAAGCTTTCCCTGTTGTGAGGGTGTAAGAATATATTTCTTGCCCATAGGCGTCATAAAAGACAATTAAGGGATTTTTAGTATATAACATTTTTGCGAAAAAAGGAAAACTCCAAATACCCTGTAGTAACCCGTCTAACCAGCGTGGTATGGTAGTTAAATTCCTCTCCTATAGTGGAGGAGACACAGCAGTTGGGCATAAATTCGAAATGTAGATGATAATATGTTTACATGTCACTACAATAGACATTTTTCAATAGAAAAATTTTTTTTTGGCGGCACCAAAATTTATTTTTCTTTTATTCTTATTTCAGTTCAAAAATTCTTCAACATTTAATTGTGTCAATTCTGATGAAATTATTTCAACAGTTAATTTTATTAAGTAGTGTTTATATTAAGATTGATAATATTTAAAATTATTCCCTTTTGAGGTCATTGCAAAACGAAAGGTTAACTTGACTGTATTTTAAGGCATTGAAGTACACAATATGCAAAATGTTGCTTGGAGTTTTGCAATATACAATATAGTATACGTACAATGATTGTACAATCAACACTGTGGTTATTGAGGGCAAATCGGGACACCTGGCCACGTTTCAACGTAAAGTTTTCTTACAATATTTATATGTTAGTTTTCATAATTCATAGCTGTGTGGTAGCGGCTACGAATACTACCAACCCTTACTTTGCTCGTGGATGTCGTTAAAGACGACTAAGAGCCTTATAACGACCTGGGCCAACTCCATCTGATGCCGTTTGGTCAACAATTACATTTCCCAAGAAGGGTTGACGTTTGGCAGGCGGCCGGTCATAAAACTATAGCCTATAACTTTTACAATATGTACTATGAAACAAGAGTACATATTGTATCAACCCCAAATAATTGGGATAAGAGTAGGAGAATGATGATGTTAGTTTTCATTAATACCTATTTATGATAATCCATATGGGGGAATCAATACCCTCAAAAATCAAGTCGCAAATCCTAAAAAATTATTACACATTTAAGTTATGAAGGTTATATAGAAGAAGTACGACAGAATCGTTACATAGAAAATGGCGTCATAAAATGGTATTATAATCAGGTTAAAACACCGACCCCATTACGATTTCAAATAACGAAGCTCGGATGATGCAGAGTTATATTTAGTCTATAATACTAGTAACACCCACTGACCTTAAACATTTCATCTATTTCAATGACAATAAAATAACAATGGCGTCGATGCTCCTGTCAACGGCGACAGGAACAAGTGAAATGCCAAAACATTCAACTACACGAGTAAGGCGCGTGTGAACGTCGCATTGTTCTTCGAAATTCAATTTTGACATGTCCAGTGACACTGACAGATAGTCCACCATGTTTTCGCCAGGGTTACCGATTAAATAACTTATATCATTTATTTTATAATCCAACAAAATAATTACATATTAATAAGAACAAAGAAAACCCACCATAGGTGGAAGTTACCATACGGGTGACCGGATCGGGGACTAGTCCGGTTGCCCTTGGAGCAAGGCCACCGCCTTAGGACGACGTCCTGACATCGAGATCTACGTGGTTCGAGATGACAGAGCGTCGACATGAGAGGATACCCGTGAGGATAGACCGCCAGGTGGGCCACTGAAGAAAAAGACCGCGTTCCAGTGACCCACCCGCACGGCGTCGAGACGTATATTGTAGTGCGGGTCTACGGGGTTGTGCGCCGTTTCTTTGTCACCCCGGACGGACTAGCGGGGCGTGACGTACCGTAACCTATGCCAAAAAACAAGGTGGAAATAACCATAGATAATCCTAAATAGCAAAATAATATAAATCCGCTCTCAATCAAACCCTTCCATTGTGAAAAAGGCTACAGTGACACGATCGTTGATTAACGTCAAAAAAAAATTAAATGCATAGCTAGCATTTCAATTTTTTTGATTATATTTATTATATAACGTTAGTTATGTGTCAGAAAGTTATTACGACCTCTTAATACAAGATTAGAAAAAAAATACTTCATTTGATACAAATCTACAATTACATGTTTTTTTTTTTAAATAATTAAGAAACATATCTGACTTCTACTTACTACGTTTTAGAAAAAAAGATCGTATTTAAAATATATTTGCGATGCGTATCAGCCCTATGTCTAAGAAATGTTTAAGATGACAGGTGAGAAAGATTAATATCTGGAACGCGAGCTGGCCGCGAGAGCACTGGAAACATTGAGATGATATTTTTGAGCGTTAATTAGTTCAATGATTAATCGTAACAAGTTCGTCGATGTTAGTTTTTTTTTTTTTTGTATAAAAAAATGATATGTCACTTATACCGTTTGATTAAAATATTATTTAAATTAATTAGTTAATTTTATTCTAAAACTGACTGCAAGATGTCGCGTGAGCTCAAAATCAAACCCACGCATGAGGATTTTTTATGTGATCTACTAAATCTTATGCTAAAATTTCCATTCGTTAATTACATTTTTATAAAGTTATCTGTAACTAAATAATTTAGTCAGATTCAAACTGCTCAACAATCTCCAGAAAAAGACTGGGTTCCCCTTTGTTAGTATTGATCAGACCAACGTTACACTAAACGTTTAGTAAATTTAAAATAATATTCAATTATTATTAAGCTGCACCTATAGTAATCTATATAAAGAAGAAAATAGAAAGATAAGAAGAAAATAGCGATAACACGAATTAGAGTTTTTGGTTAAATACTAAAAATTGCCAGTTCCTGTTTGATTCTAAAAATATAATCGTTACTTAAACAATAATGGATTTATGTCTTTAATCCCCTTATAAGACGTTTCAATATGGTGACGGAGTAAGAATACAATTCACCACCCCCTATCTTACCCGTGGGTTTCGTAAAAGACGACTAAGCGATATGATATGCACAATTGCACATAATCTCTCTAAGAGAAGGCAAACTCGAAACAAAACCATATACCAACTTGTCTAACCAGTGTGATATAGTCAATTTCTCTTTCATTGTAAAGGAGGCTCGCGCTTAGTAGGAACGTGGGATGAGCTGGAGCGATGATAGTCTGGACACATCCCCTCCGTACCGTCCGAGCCAACCGGCATGCGGCCCCATAATCAATTGTATGAACTCCCCATTACCATTTAAGTTCATCACCTGTACCGACCCCTTGACATCGTTAGTACGCCTGGGCCTATTCAAACCCCATGCCGGTGAATATATATGTACTAATAGCATATACTATATGAATTATAATGATCAACGCATCACGACTTATGGTTGGCGTTTACATCAAGTTCTCATGATGATAGACATGCCTGGAATATATTATTGACTATTATATAACTATTACTTCATACTAGGATTATTGTTATTTCAAGTTCATGATCATAGTTGTGTGGTATAAGGCATATACTTTTGTAATATTACTAGTGTTGCCCAAATGCAAGACTCGCATTCATCTAGTGGCACTAACTACAACTATCAATAATTAGGTACATGCCACTTAACGGGAGTGGAGCTATGATCACATCTATCTATCAGAAGACTTTAAAATCAAGTTATTTCCCCGTGTACTGATATTGAGAATACAAAATGTTGACAATACTTTCTTTGCCAAAAGAATCGTAAAAAGCTATCTAAAGTAGCTACATTTTGCAGCAAGTCTTGGTCTTGCATTTAAGCAACACTCAATATCATCATAATTATCCAGCCGTTATCTTCAATTAATTGCGATCAACGCAATATTTACTGTTCTTCCATCGCACATATTGCAAATATTTTTATCAATAGTTTTATGAGCAGCCGTCTTCCTACGTCAACTTCACAAATGGTACTTCAGACAGCAGATAGTGTTGACTAGACATGCGTGAAACAGTACTTCGCGAAGTGATGTGATATGGCATTACATTGCATGCCGAGTAATATTACATTTTACCATCACTTCAAACATCACACATGACATTTCATGTCATGTGTGATGCGTAATGCGATAGCGCTCTATATATACGGCGGGCGGCGTCAAGAAATATAAGCCTTAACGTTCTGAAAATAAAGCTCAAAATAAATATTGAATTGCCAGACCAATGTTCGGTACATTGCAGAAATGCAGAACAGTACTCGCGTCATGTTTAATGTGATGTGTGATGTTTAATGTGATGTGATGTTTAGTCGCGTAATGTATAATATGACAGTACGCAGTTGGGTAATATTACGTGTGATACATAACTCGCATTACTTACACATGTCTAGTGTTGACCCAGGTCATTATTAAGCTCTTATATGTTTTTTACAACACGTACTCGTAGGAGCAATGTGAAGGTTGGTATACGTAACGGCCAACATAATAGCTAGCAGCGAATACCTCTATTTGGGGAGATATTAAGAAAAAAGTAGACGGATATTTTATGGACCAACTTCTTAATTAAAAAGCAAGCAAAATGTTTTTGGCAAATCTCCTCAGTAGAGGATGCGTTCTGATGTGATTATAGTTTTATTTTTACTCTTAACCCATAATATGTTTTACCAAACAACCACATATATGGTGAAAGTTTCAAGGAGTCATTGATTGCGGACGGCACAGAATCGCGTAGTATGAGAGAGGCTTACGAAGCTTCAGTTTTGTATGCAAATATGAAACATCTTGCCATCTTTATAACTGCTACTGCAATAAAAGAAAAAATAACTCCTGAAACACACGCTTAATCCTTTATGAGTTAAATAATGTATTATAAAGTTGTACAGGTGATAAAAGTTATTCTTTTTTGTAGTGAAACTTCTAATGCGACTTCCAACAAGGTTGCGTTAAACATTTAACTGTTATAAGCCAGCGCGAGCGTTAGCAACGAGTAGCGTCCAATATTCCAACGCAACAGTAGGAGACTGAAAGAGAGTGAGTCGGTAGTTCCCAAGCACATGCGCGTGGTATTCTTGCTACGTAGCGAAGTAAACAGTGTGAGCGTCGTGAAATTAGCTGAAATACGTACGTCGTTGTTCTATTTTAATTTATAATACTCATTATTTTCATAGGTTTAAGTTTTCACTTCTGTCGGCAGTCCTCATGATTGCTTTGTTTTTTATTTTTTTGATCAATTCATGCCTAAATAGCCCGAGGTAGTGCAAAGAACGTTACGTCAGTGTTGCGCCTATTTCACCATATAGGCAAACCACTGCCTGGTACTAAATCTTGTTTTCGCTTGAATATTCTAAAGAGAGAGCCGGAACCCAAATGGGTCGGTTTGGGGCTTGTATTGGTAGACAGCGGCCTAGCTATACCTTTGGTATTGCTAAGGTCCATGGGCAGCGGTGTCACTTACCATCAGGTGTGCTGCTTCTTCGTTTGCCATCATAAGCAATAAAAAAAAATACCGCGTATAAAATAAACTTTATTGAATTATTAATTATTACGATTGAAACGTGTATTAAGGACATAATAATATGTCTCCTATATTATAGCCTTACGAGTCGTGTTACCACACTCTGTTACTCACTCTTAAAATACTCTGCAGCGTGTTGCCAAACCTTTATCAAAGATATGTTTCACAAGATTACAATTTTAATACTCAAGTCTGTCTGCATAATGTACAGTGAAATTGTGAAACAATTCATTGTCATACGATTTGCATACGAGGATATGAAATTATGATCGAATGACTAAGACTTGGCCCTATCTTTGGCATACGTTCTACTGAATGCTAATCATGGCTGAAGATAATTAGATGATTCGCAAACACGGCTATTAGCAGTAGAAGAACCTCCGATATTTTTCGACATTTACTTGAGGAGAATTATGATGACATTACCTCGTAATACAACACTTATTTCCTTAATGCTGTATGTTGTCTTTTAAAAAAAGAAAAAGTAAAATTGACCAAAAAGAGATATGTATACCCGTTTGCCTATTAATATTATCTTTTATATATAGACCTCCCCAAAAGCAGTTGATATAATCGCCACCATTGGTTTAGCTATCGTAATAAAGAATTAAAGACTACTAGTCCACATTATCTTGTTAGTTTCTCAATCAGGTTTTACTATTCCCATGGGATAGGGGGTGGTGACATATTTTTCTTAACCCATCATATAGAGGAAACTATAACAATTCATGTCAACTCTTATATGCCCACTGTTGGGCTTGAGTCTCCGCTACAATAGAAGAGAAATTGACCTCCTACACCACGTTGGTCAGATGGTTTGGTATAATAGAATTCTTTCGAGTTTACCTTCTCTTGCATGCATGAGTTTTTTAATCGTTTTTTATGATCACCTATTTGAAAGAAAGGACCATAGTACCTATCTTACTCCGTCATCACACGGATAAACTTTTAGACAGAATTAAAGTTCAGTTTAGTTAAAAACAACAGAATTACTTCTACTCAGTTAAATCTATTTTTAGCGATGTATTTCTTAGAAAATCGTGCCCTATAAGGACTAACATTACATACCAGTTAAAACAAACTTAACTTTATATGTCTAGCAATAAAATACATATTCTATTGCCGTTACATAGTTGTCCATTCATGTTTTCATGCCATATGTTAAGAATGACTCACCTTTGTTCCGAACGTGTGTAGCTTTTTGTAACAAAAAAAAAGTACTTGAACATTTTAATTTCAAGTCCTTCACAGTTGGTGATTCTTTGCAAAAATGTTAATGTTTAAACGTCTTTAAGTTTTAAAATTAGATTTTATTTTTCAATTCTCCTTCAAGATAAGAGGATTTGGAATTAACGGACGGCTGAATAGCGATGGAGAGGGAATGCGGTAGGTGATGGGACCGCGCGCTGTGCTTTCGTCACCCTGGATTGAATAGAATGAACGGCGTATGTCCAGACCATACCCTGCAAAAAAAAAGTATTAGATAATGTAATGTATGTGGAAAGAATGCCGAACGAACGTCTGGTTAAGAAGATATACAATGCGAAAGTGGAAGGATGTAGGTACCGGGGGAGACCGAGACTAACCTACCTAGACCAGATCGGTCATGTACTGAAGGAAGGTGGAGTCAAGAGTCGCCGAAACTGGCGAGCGTGTATGAAGACAATTATGAATGTTGAGGAAGCGAGTGAAGTATGCAAGGATAGAGTTCTCTGGCACTCTGTTCTCTCTGCCTACCCTGCAAGGGATATGGTGTGATGATATGTATGTATGTAATGTATGTAGTAATGTATAGGTATACATAATACAACGGCCCGCCCTCGCTACGCTTCGGTAACTATGATCCCGCATTTTGAATGTCTAATAATTTCTAAGATATTTTAATGAATGCTGTGAAAGGCAATTTTATCTGCACCATGCACCATATGAATAATATACTTAATTAAATAAAATAATAATGTATTATTTAAAATAGTTTTAAGTAACTCATTATTTTTGAAGTTTTACTTCTTTTGGCGCGTTAGGGAAAAATTATGAGAAATTTTTATGATGCGCGCACACCGTCACGAAAAACTGATACTCTGAAGTTAGCTATAGTCAACATTTTAGTTTTTTAACTAGATAATGCGTTCTAATAAAACTTTCAATGTAATTACATATCTTTTTTCTATTGTTAGTGTCGTTTTTTTACAAATGTAGAATAAGACGAAAGATAAAAATTTTGAAAAGATTTTTATCTTGTTACGGCAAAGAAATATAACTTTTACCGCGGGTACATAAGTACGCACACACATTTTTTTTTAAAATATGTATAATATAAACGAGGGTTACTGCGGATTATTCTTAGGAAATATACCTACATATACTATCGCAGCCATTTTGTAGATATTTTTAAGGTATACAATTTCGTAGCACATTATGTTGACTTATCGCGTTAGGTTTAAACAATATTTGCAATGTAAACATACAAAAAATATGTATTTTACCATTTCGTATTAGATTTTTTTAACCGACTTCAAAAAAGAAGGAGGTTTTCAATTCGTCTGTATTTATTTTATGTTTGTTACCTCATAACTTTCGACTGGGCGAAGCGATTTTAATTGTTCTTTTTTTATTTGAAATCTGGTGTTTTCCGTGTGGTCCCATTTTGATTTGGTCCAGTTCTGACAATGGCACCCATGAGGATACCATATAAGTCTAAAATTAGCATTAAGTATGTGTGTGACAAATGAACGAGTAACTCAAGCCCCACTACTAATAGAACGACCTATGTGTGTCTGTAACACAAGAAAGTAAAAAAAATAAAATAAAAAACTACGTTTAATAAAACCAGACTTCAAAAACTGAAAATTACTAAATAACTTAAAATACTATCATTTGTATGCGCTATCTATTGATAGGTTTGAAGTCGGTGCCGGTATCGGTATCTTTAGTGTAGGAATTTCATTACAGTAAGTAAGCTATTTATAATTTTGTTTAGGGCTTGGCGCCGATTTCAAACCTATCAATAGATAGCACATACAAATCATAGTATTTTAAGTTATTTTGTAATTTTCAGTTTTTGAAGTCGGGCTTTTTTTTAATTCTCGATTTTTGTATACTATATTATTATACATATAAACCTTTCTCTTGAATTATTCTGTATTGACGAAAACTGCATTAAAATTCGTTGTGTACCTTAAAAGATTGGGGAAAGCAACTCTTATACGTTTTATGCTATGCAAAGAAGATGAAATAATTGTAAATTCTCTCATATAAAAAAACAGCTTTACAGAGGCGTGTCTATGTTCGCTCAATACAAATAAATATAAATACAACCGCCATATTCCCGAAGATACTTTCATTACTCGAAGAAATCCGGTTATTTCCGTTATACCCGGTTTTATACCCGTCAGCCGACATCCGTTTATGAGCCCGTACGGAGGATTTACCCCAGGATATATCGGGATATTACAGATATGATGTATTGCACCGTTTATTGGCGGGGGAACACCGTAAGGCGGTTTAATTGAAACTCGGTCTTCCTACGTTTTACATGCGACAAAATACAACCTCATATTTTCTTATGTATATGTAATTATTTATAAAATATGTATATAAAAAATATATATATTTCTAATTTGATTGGATTGATTCCTATTTTTATTAACGATACCTAAATTTTAGATGATACTTAAAGCAATTGCATATGTATAGTATCAAATTATTGAAAGTGACGGATGAGAGACGACTGCATGTAGCGGAGATGCAAATGTTGAGATGGATGTGTGGTGTGACAAGAACGAATAAAGTAAGAAATGAACACATTAGAGGAATTTTGAAAGTTAAGGAGTGAAAGGTTGACATGGTATGGACATGTGATGAGACGGGATGAAAGTAATGTTGTGAGAAAAGTTTTAAGTATGAATGTTGAAGGCTTTATGTATGACTAATGAGTATAATATGCATATAACATTTATGCAAGAGAAGGAAATCTCGAAAAAAAATTTCCCTATACCATCACGTATATTTAAATTATAGTACATTGTCGGGTAGATAGCACACCGTCACCTTAAGACGTAAATACAATACGAAATGAAATTTGCATGTCCTACAATTAGTCGCGGTAGTGTAGTGGCAGCACGATTGGGCCGGAATCCCAATAGGCGCGGGTTCGAATCCCGCTTGCGACATCATTTTTCATTTCGTAATCGGATTTTATAAATAATTAAGCATATTAAATGCTAAAATTTCAGTAATTTAAATAACAAGGTTGTGTCATCGTTTAATACAATTCTAACTGTAAAGTTTGAAGTATTAAGCCTATAACAATGTGTAAACATTGTCGGGTAGATAGCACACCGTCACCTTAAGACGTAAATACAATACGAAATGAAATTTGCATGTCCTACAATTAGTCGCGGTAGTGTAGTGGCAGCACGATTGGGCCGGAATCCCAATAGGCGCGGGTTCGAATCCCGCTTGCGACATCATTTTTCATTTCGTAATCGGATTTTATAAATAATTAAGCATATTAAATGCTAAAATTTCAGTAATTTAAATAACAAGGTTGTGTCATCGTTTAATACAATTCTAACTGTAAAGTTTGAAGTATTAAGCCTATAACAATGTGTAAACATTGTCGGGTAGATAGCACACCGTCACCTTAAGACGTAAATACAATACGAAATGAAATTTGCATGTCCTACAATTAGTCGCGGTAGTGTAGTGGCAGCACGATTGGGCCGGAATCCCAATAGGCGCGGGTTCGAATCCCGCTTGCGACATCATTTTTCATTTCGTAATCGGATTTTATAAACCATCACGTATAATTGGCGTGTTATACCAATTTTCTTCCAATTATGGAGGAGACTCCAGCCACTACAAGAATACATAATAAACATACAAACATATAATTATTTTGATAAATATTTTTATTTATAAGTGAAACAATTTAATAGTTTTAAATATAAAACTAAGTATAAAATTAATATATCTCAAATAAACGAGTTACTCATATCATCATGTATAGGACATGTAACTCGTATTAGAGCTGCGTGTACCGACCCACGTAACTACCGAGCTGACTCGATGCACCCACACAATTATATAGTGATGGGACATCGTTTGACTTTAGGATATTGTTAAAAGCTATTTTGGTTATAAAGGATACGTTCTGAATAATTTCTATCTCTGAAAATTTTAACTTTTATGGGAGAACTATCCTTACATGACCAACATCGTTATAAAAGGTATTCTAAGCGTAGTGAAATTTAAAATGAAATGCATACGCAAAGAAATCCGCATAAATAGTTCATTCTCGATATGAAAATTTATATGAAAACTTATGTGCGAACTGGAAAATGAAACACATGTGGAAATTACAACCACATGTATTGCAAATCAACTTCGATTTCTTTAATAAAATTTAGCTTGCGTAGCCGTTGCATGTGGTAATCAACTTGTCACTCACATTCTCGTATTTAAATAAACGTTTTGCCGCGCCATCTATCAAACAATATTAACATAGTTTCGACATTTTCAATTCGCATATGTGATTTTATAAATAGCCTGGCGTGGTCCAAGACTGGATGGTCTAAAATTGTACACTTGTTTGTAACCTCGCCGGAGTGCACTTTGTTTGGACATATGTGACATGAAACAGTGATTGTCATGTAAAAATTGGCTAAAGGATCACCAGAATAATCGGTACCAACTATCTTTCCTTACTGCAATCGCCAACCCGCTTATCAAGCGCAGCAATTATAGCAAATAATCCTTCTAAAACGAATGTTTACGAAAGTCGCTCGTTCCATATACACAGCATAGCACTGCACCATATATCGCTCTATAGATAAACCAACGTCTCAATAATGGGGGCAAAAGGCTAAATGAATTAATCGTCTCATCTCAGCTCATATTCATCCCCACTACTGGGCTCGAGCCTTTCCCTATAATAGGTGAGAAATTAACCTACTATACAACGCTGGTTATACAGATTCTAACACTTTTTGTTTTGGAGAGCAGCTATGTTATGGTCAGACTTCGCCCTATACATCTGGGGCGACGGCATGGCGTGCGACCTCCACATGCCGTACACGTACCTCCCTGTCATATGGGCAGGCCATCGGTACCGGGTCTTTATTATCTGTGGCCTGTCTGGCATAGGTTGCTATACTATTTCGAGTTTGCCTTTTCTTACAGTGATATTATATATTTATTATATCCCTTAGTCGTCCTTTACGACACCCATGGTTAAGCCGGTGGTGAATTGTATTTTTATTCCATCACCATACGGACAGAATGAATAAATAAAAAAATTTAAATATCTATATCGATAAATTAATGTATCACATCACTAGTCGCAGTGAAAACTGGATGTATGCCAATTAGTGAGTCGACCAGTCGGCGCGGATTCGATTCTTGTGCGAACTGTTTCTCTCATTAGTTGTGTACGATCTGTTTACTCAGAAGTGAAATCTTACCATTATATACACCAGTATTAGCTCGCATATATTCTCGTAATTTTACGAAGAATTACTGCACAGATGGCGCAGTAGTTAATACCAATATACCGTGCCAAATGTCACAGGTTGGATACCAGCACAGAACAATATTTGTTGCGATCCAAAAAATTTATATTCCGAGTTTGGATATAATTATAGACTTTATTTATACGATTGCAAAATACAAAGAATATCAATAAAAGGATTATTTGCTCAGAATTTCCACGTTTTAAGTAAAAAAAAAAGAATATATAACTAAGGCTTGAAGAACAACCTTGAGGGAACCAGCTGATATCAAGTGTATCTCCTAGAACCAGTTTGTCCGTTATGTCCGCTATTTATAGAGAACGAGACGTCACCAAATTGGTATGGAAATTAACGGATTATGCTGATTGGAGTGTCTTTGTATGATATTGTATTTGAATTGTATATATCATCATAATATATATAAATTACGCGTCACGTTGTTTGTCCGCCATGGACTCCTAAAGTACTTAACCGATTTTAATCAAATTTCCACAGCATGTGTAGTTTGATCTAACATAAAAGATAGGATAGCTTCCATCCAATTTATAGTCGCAATATTATTTTATTGCAAATTATTTTTCTATTAGGTATTTGACAGTCACAATTATCTGTTATCTCCAAAAGATTCTAACAGATGGCGGTATCTGTTGACTGGATTGAGTTAGTACTTAATAGATGGCGTGCAAACGTTTCATATAAGCTACAATTTATTATCATAACCACCACCTGTTACTGAGGCTACCTTAGCCACAGCAACGCGTGGCCGAATCTGTTAGTATATATATATATATTATATATATATATATATATATATATATATATATATATATATATATATATATATATATATATATATATACTATATATATATATATATATATATGTATATATATATATATTATATATATATATATATCTATACTAATATTATAAAGCGGAAGAGTTTGTTTGTTTGTTTGTTTGTTTAAACGCGCTAATCTCAGGAACTACTGATCCGATTTGAAAAATTCTTTTTTTGTTAGATAGTACATTTATAGAGGAAGGCTTTAGGCTATATAACATTACGCTGCAACCAATAGGAGCAGAGCAACAATGATGAATGTGTAAAATGCGGGTTTATGTTTCCTTTTGAGAGCTTCCGCTGCGTAAACGATTAAAGTTGCGCAAAAATTATGTACTACATAATTGTTCTCCTTTCAAAGTTCTAAATAAAAGTCCGCGACAGCATATGTCTATCTTTTAAGATTGGCTCACTATAACCTTTTTTATGCTAATCAAATTTGTTTTAAAATAATGTGATATTTTCGAAGGTGTTTTTATAAACATAATATTAATCCTTATCCAAATCAATGAGTTATTCATCACAAGTATTTAATTTAAAACAAAATTGCTCTTTACATTATTTGATTTCAATGAATATCTTAGGAAATATCGCAGTTTAAAAATAACATCGCAGTAAAATAATGATCAAGTACTGGGCGCGCATTTACGATAAAAATACTGGATTTTATAATCTTATATTAAAAAAAAACTCAAACTAATGTTATTTCAAAGTACTTCTGCACACACTACATTTTTAGTTTTGTTTTCTTCTCATGACCTTCCGTCGGCTTTACACATCCTAAATAATAATAATAAGTATAGGAAGTATTAGTGCCTGCCCTCATGTATGGCAGTGAAAGTTAGATTTGGCGGGGAAGACATGAAAATAGAATAAATGCTGTAGAGCTGATAGCTCTTCGTAAGCTGTGTGTGATGTAAGTATGAAAGATAAAATTAGGTATAATGTTATAAAAGAGCGCTGGTATGCTGAGGTGGGTTGGACACGAAGTGGAAGAAATAATGAGTGGGCAGAGGTTGACGAAGCAAACATATAAAGCAATCGTGAATGGGACGAATACAAGGGGAAGACCTTTTCTGGACCAAATTGGCGATTTGTTCACGAGAGGTCATCATCATCATCATTCTCCTACTCTTATCCCAATTACTTGGGGTCGATACAATAAGTACTCTTCATTCATAGTACATATTATAAAAGTTATTGGCAATAGTTTTATGACCGGCCGCCTGCCAGACGTCAACCCTAATTGGGAATGTAATTGTTGACCAAACGGCATCAGATGGAGTTGGCCCAAGTCGTTATAAGGCTCTTAGTCGTCTTTTACGACATCCACAAGCAAAGTGAAGATTGGTAGTATTCATAGCCGCTACCACACAGCGATTTCATACACATTAAAAGTATGTGTAATCGTAAATAGGCGTAAGTGTATGTATGTATGTATAATATACATACATTGTATATATCTATAGAAAGTATAGATAAGACCCAATACTTTTACTTGCATTACTTTATATGGTACTACATTGCATTATATGGATTACGTCAAACTTGAATCACTTTTAAATACTTATTTCGCGTAACTACAAATACACACAAAAAAAAAGAAACACATACATGCACGCACACTACATCACAAACACACGCACACCACACACACACATATACACATACGCACACGCACACACACACACAAACACACACACACAAACACACGCACACCACACACACACACACACACACACACAAACAAACGCACAACACACACATACACACGCACACACACATACACACACAACCACACACACACACACACACAACGTGTGAGCGCGCTCACTAACACGTTAATTCTCACTCATTCATTTATTATAGATTTCTTTATCATTAGTCTTTATTACGTAAGATATATATATTCATTATATATAATGTATGTTACTGTAAAATAATTTCGGGAAGGAACTGTCTCTTGAAACACAGGTATTACCTAATTCAAGAGGCAAAGACATCTATGTCAACTGTCATATGTATTTAGTTTTCAATAAAGATTATTATTATTATTATTTTACTTAAGGTTAAATGTTCTACTCTTACTAATAAAAGGGTCATGTAGGTACCTAAAACAGCTTTAACGTATGTATTATTTAAAAATATTTCCACCTTTTACGTAAACGAATTCGCGAGTTGAAGTTAACGTTTGCCCAAAGTAACCATTCCACGCGGACGAAGTCGCGGGCAGAAGCTATGCAATATAAAACTATTTGAAGTTTTGAGGTTAGATGTCATTTTTGTGGTTAGATGCTATTATTTAGTTTTAATCTTCAATTCTTACTCTGTTCTTCTTTAAAAATGCATCGAGAAGCGGAAATCTGATCTATCCAAAAATTCCTCGCGGGCCCGTGCAGCAAAAGTTGTACGAAATCAAGAATCTTCGGTTCAAGGATAGTAACCTTTTACGCGGGCGAAGCCGCGGGCAGAAGCTAGTATATATATAATTTTGTAGCTTTAGACTGCTAGCGCCTTTGCTCTTATTTCAAATACTTGGGGACGATACAATATGTACTCCTCTTCCATAGCATATATAGTTAAACCTGTCTGACGTTAACCCTCCTTGGGAATGCCATTCTTGACCTGGCGGCAGCAGTTAGAGTTGGCCCAGGTCACATCGACATATCGATAAACAATGTGAGGGTGGTAATATTCATGACCTCATAACACTAACACCTATTCCGTCAATGGAGATGATATTTTTATTAAATACTTTTTTGGGAAAATTAAAACACCAACTGCGATCGCCAAACTGCCAAGCAAATGTGGCGTAATTGTATTTCTACCAAAGAATTTCAATAGACTAATATTATTACTTTGTAATTTCATATTAAGCCCTAATATCTTTGACAAAGAACCCGATACCTCATTATCAAAAGTCGAATACTCACACCATTGAGCACATAAAGCATCTAATAAATCAAATTAATCTCATCTACGCATCATAATAAATAATAGACCAAAGTCGTTGACCCTCACGATCAGATAATGGTCGGCTCACACTAAGCTGTGAGTCATACGGCAGCACAGTGTGCGGTGACCTTGCGCTCCACATACCATATTTGTTTACATCTCGTGAAACGGAAGTGATAAAATAGTTACAGCATCTGTGTTTCATTATTAATTAAAGAGGTTTCTTTGGTGTAAAACTTATTTTTATGGGAGGACTTTGAAATTTTATCCGAAATTTTTTTATGGGTCGAACAGTGACTGATTTTGGCTTGAGTCCACGAGGCTGCTTAGGGTGGCAAATATAGGCGCTCAAAATTTTGGTAATGACGGCAAATTTGATTCTTTTTTTTTTCAAATTACTGAAATTTAGTATTTAACATGCTTGATTATTTATAAAAACTTGATTACGAGCGAAAAATTATTGTGACACATAAGATTCAAACCCACACCTATTGGAAATCCGTTCCAATCGTGAGTTGTCGTATGACATTCAATTCTCGACTCGTATTATATTTTCATCTTTAAAAGAGACGAGTTCTATCTACCAATGTTTATTTTTTTTATTAATTTTAAGACCACGTTTTTTTGACTTCTTTTTTCCTTTTGCAATCTTAAAACATCAAAATTGTAAAATTATTTTGTCGTGTCGTCAAAAGTGTAAAATCGTTAAGATATTATCGTTAATATAAAGTTTATATAACGTTATATTAACTTGGATCTTTTTTATGGTGGCGGGCTATGACGTAGTCATACCCCGTTATCCCATAGACCGACCCTTTTTCTTTTTTTTCGCAAGGTGGGACCATGGATGTGGTCGCGCCCCGGCAAATCAGCCCGGGGCGACGAAAGAGGCGGCGCGCAACCCCATGGACCCACCCTGCAAACACCTCTCTTCGCCGTGCGAGCGGGCCACCGGTACCCGATCTTTGTCTTCGGTGGCCCGCCCGGCCCCCATAGACCGACCCTACAAGTACTTATACAAGCAAGCTGTAACCCGTACCTTGTAATATTTACTTGGGCCTAGGCCCAAGTAAATATTACAAGGTACGGGTTACGGCTACGGGTACGGAGTACGGGTCGCCCTAGGGTGACGTTGCAACTAAATCTGTCACTGCTGACGAAAAATAATCGGGGCAAACACTATGTCGGGTAGAATAGGAGATGTGTCTCGTTTGCCTTTGTGTACCAGAGAAGAATGAGACCTAGGTTCTTCTCACGTCATTATGTAAATAAATTAATGATCTACCCGTACGGTAACGAAGTAATACCCCGTATCTTGACTGTGGTTAATCGTAGAACAAACAACTAAGGGATTTAATATGCGTATAACAGCAAGACAAGGAAATAACGAAGTAGAACTTTGTACCAACGCGTGTGATTAGCGTAATATAATAGGTCATTTTCTCTCTCATTATGAAGAAGAGCCCAACTATGGGACGCATATGAGCTAAGATGATAATGATGATGACAGAACTGTCCTGTATGGAAATTGAATTTACAACACCCTAGAGGATATTAGGTACTGATAAGATGGCATAGTCATGTCTAGTCTAGATAAAGACCGTTTTTTTTTTCTAAAAACAGGCAACACCTTGCATTATAGAAACATGTGTATTGCGAAGGACCCCACAAAAATATAATTTAGACCCTAGAGTCGGAATAACGTATTGTGGATCTCACAAATATTGTCCTGAGTAGATATCGAACTCACGACACTTGCATGGTAGATCTGTGTCTTAACAATTACGCTATCTTTGCAGACTTATGTTCTATCTATATTAAAGTGATCCTTAAAACTAAATAAAGTATTTATATATATTAGTCTGGGGAAATATGTTGACTGGCCAACAGGGGGCGGTGTAGATCAACCCTTTGATAAAACATTACCGCTTTTTATATCAACCCTACCTTATCTCGGGCACAACAAAAGTACTTTATTAGTGTTTTATGAAAATTTTGTTTGTTATACAAATGTTTTTGTTTATAAAACTGATAGATGGCGTAGTGGTTAAGATACCGACCTGCCGTGCTAGTATGTGACAGTGACGTGGGTTCGATTCCCACGCAGGACAATACTTTGTGCGATACACAAACTGTTGTTCTGAATCTGGGTGTAATTTATTTGTAAAGACGGGAGCCTTTACAAGTATGCCATACAAGGATTATTTCTTATGATGTCTTAAAAAAATAGTTTCCTTATGAAGAAGAATACTCCATAATAGACGAAGGTTTTTTATAATATTATCCCCTTTGGAGAGGCCTATATTTAAACATCAATGTTAAGTAGAATAGTCGGAGAAGAGAATCAAATATCCCTCTATCTATTTTGTATGCACTCAAAAAGTCTTCGTATATGTTCACTGACTCATCAGTAAAAGACTGTTCTACCATTAACAATCATAGCCATGACGCGGAAAGGCACAAGTCGTATGTAGACAGCATATTAGATAAAATCTAAACCTTACTACTGTATTTTCAATTGCAATACGAAGAATCGTGTCTTTTTTGGGACAGGCTATGGTTCGATTGCAAACCCGCTCAACTCACCCAAAGCAAAAGAAAACAAAAAAAAATGTATATCTAGTTGTGAGAGCTACTAATCACTAACCTTTGCCATACCAGGCACAACCAGGTCGATAGCTGCACAGTATGTGGTTTGTATCTTCAGCTTATTCTCTCTAAATGAAACCCAGTAGCAAATTGCTTATGATTAGACGTAGATTTTCTATGAAAGTATAGTACTACTCTGAACAAGTCAGCCCATTTTTATCTACAGGCAAAAACTGTTAGCAGTTTGGCTCTACCACTAATTCTATAGAAAATTAAATTAATGTAATTAAAAACACATATTTCAATAGAAAATTATCATATAGTTACCCCATAAACTAAAAAAAATTAGGCTCAAGCCTCCTCTAAAACTGGAGGGAAATTAACCTACTATACCACTCTGGTCAGATGAATATGAATAGGGATTAATTTCTAGTTTTCCCTCTCTTACGGTAATGTTATCTCTGTTACGATAATCGTTTCTTACGGTACCCACAAACAAGAAATAGAGTCGTGAATTGTATTCTGACTCAGTCAGCACATGGAAAAAAAAAGTAATATACATACATATATATTTATAAACGGTTGAATGCGGGCGCTTATCTACCCGACGATCTTACCCGGGTTTGATGTCCGATACGGCCGGGTACAGCGGCTATCGGGGATAACATCTTGTCACTGTAAAAGATGAACATTGGAACGATTTACTTACCCGTTTATCAAAACTTTTGTAATTCAATTTTGTCCGTATTATTTTACTGGCTACCCGGACCGACGCTGAGTCAGCAGTAAAAAGGACCAAATTTCTGATGATGAAAGGTGTTTAGTTTATGTGATGAATGATAGATGAAAATTCAATTTTAGTGAGGATACGCGTGAAATTATATAAGCTTTTTAACCGTGAAATAACTATGATAAATTGACTGCAAATATGTAACGGCGGTTAAGATATCTACCGTACTAAGTGCAGCGGGTTTGATTCTCACACAGAACAAATACTTCGCATGATCTATAAATTGTCGATCTGAGAGTGTAATGTATTTACGATAATTATTATTAAGTCCTTCGCATAACAGATATTTAGTTCCTTAGTACAAGATTACAGATATTTTCTAGTAAGTTAATAGCTAGTCATCATCTCAGCTCATACACGTCCCACTGTTGGGCTCGAGCCTCCTCCATAATGGGAGAGCAATTGACCTACTATACCACGCTGGTGAGTTTTCCTTCTCTCACATAGATATTATATACGTTTCATATCCCTTAATCGTCTCGTACGATCACGCACGGGTAAGATAGGGGGTGGAGAATTGTATTCTTACCCCGTTACCACACGGAAAAATTAGTAACATAATAGCTAGTACCACGTAGATTATTATGGGCAATCTCAACTGACCAGGTGTACCATAAAAATTACTGCTTGACTCAATCTGACTGTACAGATAGCGGAATGGTTAAGAAACCGATTTTCCGTGTTAGTGCCGTGGCTTCGTTTCTGTAATCAATACATTGCGATCCACAAAGTTTTCAGTCTGTGTAGTCATTGTTCTGAGTCTGGGTGTATTTTATCTGTGTTAATTATATGTTTATAAACCCCGCGCAATACAAGGATTATTTACTTAGTGCCGGGTGGTGTTTTTAAAAAAAAAAGAATCTACATCTTAGCTTATATACGTGTTACTGTTGGGTAAGAGTCTCCTCCACAATAGAAGAGAAAGTGATATTGCATGCTATTCAGACTGGTTGACTGGTTTTGTTTTGAGTTTTCCATTTTTTTGCGATGATGTTATATCCTTTAATCATTTTTACGTTACCAACGGGTATATAGAGCTGATGAATTTTATTTTTACGGAAAACCTTTTCGTGTGGTGACGGAGTAAAAATACAATTCACCACCCCTTATTTTATCCGTAAGTGATCGCAAGAGACGACTAAGGGATAAAATATGCATATACCATCTATGCAAACTGGAAGGAAAACTGGAAATAAAACCCTATAACAACACATCTGATCAACGTGGTGTAGTAGGTTAATTTCTCCTTGTGTAGAGGAGGCTCGAGCCCGGCAGTGGGACGTATATGAGCTGAAATTGATAATTACAAAATTCACAGCCTTGATGCGTGTAGGTCACACGATTTAATGTTAGCAATCCTGATCTTACCAATAAAGTCTTAACATCTGGCACTTAAGTGATAAACCATTACAATAACTCCCCTTATCTTAAACTCTTACGTACTTTCAACAGTCTGCAATTATTCAATTAACTATATTGCCTTTGTTTATTAATTTATTAAAAGAAACTTTGTATGTGGTATTTAGAACCATGAGTTTTATTTACTTTATGGTATTTTTAATACTCTGTAGATGATTTAAAAATCTATTTTATTTTTCATTTAATAGCATCGTCATTCTCCTGCTCTTATCCCAATTACTTGGGGTCGGCGCAATATGTACTCCTCTTTCATACATATTGTAAAAGTTATTGTCAATAATTTTATGACCGACCGCTTACCAGACGTCAACCCTCCTTGGGAATGTAATTGTTGACCAAACGGCATCAGATGGTGTTGGCCCAGGTCATTATAAGGCTCTTAGTCGTCTTTTACGACATCCACAAGCAAAGTGAGGGTTGGTAATATTCGTAGCCGGTACCACATAGCTCTTTTTTCTCTCTTTCTTCGTGTATGCATTCTGGAATAATGACCATTGTCGTAAAAATGGCCTATTTCACACTGCAAACGAATATAGTAGGTAAATAGACATATTATATTTGGAGTTTTCCTTCACTTGCAATTCCAAAACAAATAATTCTGCACAAACACATTACCAAAATCGCAAACCGAATGAAGCGCAAAGTGATAACTGCGTAAGCGAAAATCAACCCTCAATTGTTCACGCGACATTTCGTGATCTATACTCTGTTCCGTATGTAACTGAACTGTTCCGTATGTATGTATTTGAAAATGGCGTTTAGGCTTTTGGTGATCTAGTTAAATCGCATCGGTTATATTTATAAATACCCATTTACGTTCAATTAAGGAATACGAATTATAACCATTTTCAGAGAAATAATTTATGGATTGCATGAAATATTGTCCTGCATAGTAATCGAATCAATTAACTTTTGGCATGGTGTGTCGGTTTCTTAATTTTACAGCATCTGTACTTCTCAGTACTATGGTTTACAATAGGCTAAGCAAAGATGCTCTTTCTCGCAGTGAAGGTTAAAAATGTATTCAGAAAACCTTACAAAAAAAAATAGTACTTTTCTACAAACCAGCATTCGATCCGGCGCGTTTTTATTCATATAAATCTTATCATTAAACGCAACAAAAGTATTGAAAATAATAAAAATACTCAAAAAAAGTAGGTATATTTTTGGTCAGTTTCTTTTAGAACAAAACGTATGGAATTTATCTGAACAAATTGTCACGCCATTATGGATGCCACGGGTTTGTATATCGCTGAGCAAGTCAGAATGATAGACAATATGTAAGTTTATTTATGCTAAACTAGAATTTCGAGAGAGACGGAAGCCTAACTGGGGTGGGTTCAGGGTTGTATTGGTAGGCAGCGGCCTAGCTATACCATTGGCAAAGGTCCATGGGCGGCAGTGACACTTACCATCAGGTGTGCTGTCTGCTCGTTTGCCGCCATAAGCAATAAAAAAAAAAAAAAAAAAAAAAAAAAGGCGAACTTGTGGAACCTTCGTCCCTTTTCTCATAGAAAAAAAAGACAAATATCTTAAAACGCTAACATAAACTGATTTTACCTTCGACGCTTATTCTATGTTATAACTCACGTTATTTTTAACGTTATATACAACGTATATTAATACTGACCGACCGCATTCCCAACGACGACGTAAGAGAGCGAGTAGGTATGAAAGAGAGTATTGGTGTAAAGATACGAAAGGGAATGCTCCGATGGTTCGGACATGTGGAAAGAATGCCGAACGAACGTCTGATTAAGAAGATATACAATGCGAAAGTGGAAGGATGTAGGTACCGAGGGAGACCGAGACTCACCTACCTAGAACAGATTGGGCACGTACTGAAGGAAGGTGGAGTCAAGAGTCTCCGAAACTGGCGATCGTGTATGAAGAGAATTATGAATTTTGAGGAAGCGAGTGAGGTATGCAAGGATAGAGTTCTCTGGCACTCTGTTCTCTCTGCCTACCCTGCGATGGGATACCCTGGATGGGATATGGCGTGATGATATGTAACTATGTAATATGTATGTATATTAATGCTTTTTATGTTTCGTTTAGTGCTGGCAATCAGCTATTAATATGATCGTTAATGCTAATGTCAAGTGGATTAGTTTCTCAAATTGATTTTGTACTTGCAAGTCATTGTTAGTTAGTAAGTCAAGTCATCGCTTTTTGTAAGATATTGACACTGTACTGACAGTTCTCTTTAGAAGGTTTTTTAGAACATAAAAATACACGTAAAGCACTGTTATATCACATTTACTAAATCTTTTACACATTTTCTGCATTGATTTATATAAATAACAAAAACAATTAAATTTAATAAAAAAATAATAATTTATTTATAAATACCCGATACGAAACGAAAAATGATGTCACAAACGGGGTTCGAACCCGCACCTATTGGGAATCCGGCCCAACCGTGCTGCCACTTACACCATTGTGAACTATTTTAGGACATGCAAATTTCGAATCATATTATATCTTACGTCTTCAAGGTGACGTATGCCATCTATCGGACAATGTTTACACACTGCATAGACTTAATACCTCAAACTTTACAGTTAGAATTGTATTAAACGATGACACAACCTTGTTATTCAAATTACTGAAATTTTTAGCATTTAATATGCTTAATTATTTATAAATACCCGATAAGTGTAAGTGGCAGCACGGTTGGGCCGGATTCCCAATAGGTGCGGGTTCGAACCCCGTTTGTGACATCATTTTTCGTTTCGTATCGGGTATTTATAAATAATTAAGCATATTAAATGCTAAAAATTTCAGTAATTTGAATAACAAGGTTGTGTCATCGTTTAATACAATTCTAACTGTAAAGTTTGAGGTATTAAGTCTATGCAGTGTGTAAACATTGTCCGATAGATGGCATACGTCACCTTGAAGACGTAAGATATAATATGATTCGAAATTTGCATGTCCTAAAATAGTTCACAATGGTGTAAGTGGCAGCACGGTTGGGCCGGATTCCCAATAGGTGCGGGTTCGAACCCCGTTTGTGACATCATTTTTCGTTTCGTATCGGGTATTTATAAATAATTAAGCATATTAAATGCTAAAAATTTCAGTAATTTAAATAATAATTTAATTAAAATTAAGCTTATAATCTATACATATAATAAAAATGTAACGGATCGCTGTCTGTACATGCAAGATATATGAGAAAAAATATTACTAGAACCTTTATCAACACAAATAGAACTCAAAACAATGATTTTTAAATTTTCGTCTGTTTATCTGTTTGTCTGTGTATTTGTGCACGCTAATCTCAGAAACGGCTTATCCGATTTAGACGCGATTTTCGCTAATACATTGTGGTAAGCTTCACTTAACATTTAGGCTTTATTTCATGTCAATTGGCTTATAAATAAAAAAGTTATGTCCATTTAAAAAAATATCGGAGAAAAAATCTTTATCGATTCTATTCAAATTACGTACAAATTATCTTCAGTAAAAATAAATAAACAAGTGTTTCAGCATTTGTTAATTTTCACCCTCTAGTTGTGTAAATTAGGTCTGTGAAGCGAGTTTAACGACTCATTACCGCCAAGCCGAAACTATTAAATCTAGAAACATTAAATTTTGAAGCACGTTTCAATTTATGCCATAGAAATTCAATATGAAAGGATTTTATGAATTCCGCCCCTAAGGGGGTGTAACAAAGCGGCAAAGTGTGTATGGGGAGAAAATTTCTTTGTCGATTCTTTTCAAATTACGTACAAATATTCTTCGGTAAAAATAAATAAACACGTGTTTCTCTCTCCCTCTCCATGAACCCTGCAACAGTGCCGTTGTGGCGATCATTGCTGGCGTGAGAGCTCACACGATACACATAGTAGACAGCAATAAGTTCTTGTCTAGTGGTTTAAGATACAGATTAAGTTTAGCTTCAAAAATGTTCACTCTATAACTCAAATAATAAATCATATCTAACGGGGTCGCAACTCTGCTGGTGAAACAAAACAGTCAAATAAAGGGTGGCGATAATTATATTTTTATCCCATGGTCATACCGTGAATAGTATATTAATGGCAATATAATTTGTAGAATGAATAGAACTTTGAACCACCTTTTTCTTTAGTGACCGGCTATGGTATATAGACACATGCGCGTTGTACACGTACATCTACGTTGTGCGGGCGGGCCACCGCAACCGGGTATCATCTCGAATCGAAGCCGGACGGTAAAGCATGTCAATGTAGAGTATTTTCTCTCGGACCCATCCTATTGCCTAATTCCGTTAGACAACTAACTCGCAGAAGGTGGCCGCCGCATCCCAGTTTCTGACGCTGTCGATTATCGTCCTAGCAACAAACCTTCAACACCTTGTATTGCTTTTTCTATTTAACTCTGTCAGAGATGACTTCTGCGTGGACGAAGTCGCGGGCAAAAGCTAGTAGCGAATATAATTTAAAAGTACCATACGATATTCTCATGTTCCCGCTAAAATATATTTGCGTTCTGTCTTGTTTATGTTCACGCGGCAGTGTTTACTATGTCGAAAGATTTTTTATCTGTCCACACTTTGTTATAAACGCCAACCATAATGCGTCTATAATTACAGCATATGGCAACTTACACTGACTGTCAAGCGCTTTTAAAAGCGCTGAAGTAGTTGGTTCGATGGCATTTGTTATATGCATGGAGCATAATTAATATTGTAAATTTTAAACATATTTTTGTAGGTAAATAAATACCATATCTCTCAATATTTAGATGTTAGAAATGTAAGAAGAATCAGATCACACACTTTTACAGAAAAATCCGAAACTAAAAAAAAACAATTTTTTTTTGTTGATGATGGTAAACTAGCAGACAGCACACCTAATGGTAAGTGTCACTGCCGCCCATGGACTTGTGCAATACCAATGGTATAGCTAGGACGTTGCCTACCAATACAAACCCCAAACCCACCCCAGTTGGGCTGCCGGCTCTCTCGCTCACCGAACGAAGCGCAATAGCAAATTGCCGTTACTCAGACGTCGATATTCTGCTCCGTGTGGTACTACCCCGGACGGACCGGCACGCGGCTGTAGACAGACAGAAAAAGACAGACAGACAGAAATGTCCTCAGCGTGGTCCTACCACTATTCACCATATACCAAATATATATACCAAATATGAGTACAAAACCTGCATTACTTGTTAATATTCTTAATAATTGAATTATCTAACCCTTACGGGTATACTTTGCGCTCATTTTGAAATACAAATATCCCTTTTTGTCATGTTCCCTCCCAGTCGCCATCGGGCCGGCTACTGGTGCCACTTCCTTGATATCTGTGCTAGACTAGTAAGACTAAAGTTGTCCATGCCATAAATTTAAAAATAAAAAGATAATATAAAAATTTAGTTACGAGAGCAATATTTTTATGACCTAGGTACCCTATCTACTCATATTGACCTAATTGGTAAGGCCGTTTGAATGGCTTCTCTATAAATATTGGTTTCATTTATATGGTTGTCATAAACATTTGCGCTCGCTGTAAGTACCCACACTGGCCTAATTGGTAGGGAATGTGTGGTAAACATTATTCGCTCGCAAATAACTTTTAAATAATTCAGTACTACATTCTAGTATTGTCAAGTAACCTAGGGTAGTTGTAGCCGGCTGTGGTTATAAAGTAACCTTATACTATGAGCGAGGTTGCAGCTCACCCTTGTAAGGTCACTGGCAGCGACCGGTTTTGACCAACTTGCGTGTGATTTTCTACGTATATATTATTATTATATATATATATATATATATATATATATATATATATATATATAATATATATATATATATATATATATATATATATATATATATATATAATTTATAAATGATTTTCTTTTTCTAGTCACATTTGATATCGATTGTTTTAAAGATCGTTCCGTTGAAATCTATCTTTCTTATAAAGGAGCTGGTTTACTGAGTTATCGACGCACAGCCGAAACTACTGAAGCAAACTACAAAACAACTACAACTACAGCAACTACAGAAAACATGAAATTTTAATGTCAGTTTTTTCGTGACATGAGCCTCATACACGCAGAAATGCATAATGTTTAATTGAATATTTATAATTTTTGCCAAATATAAATATATTTGGCAATATGTAGCAAAATGTATTATAAAAATAAGGAAAATATTAAAAAAAGGAAAACCAAAGATCTAACTGGAGCTGTCTGTATTACACTGCTCCATTACCCAACTGACCAATGTCGATACTCAATAACAATCACCAAATTTGCCTTCATATTGTAATAGTTTTCAAAAACACTAACAAAACGATATTTTCTATAATTTAAACCTATCTGTTCTCTCTGCATACCTTGCATGCTATGGCGTGATGATATGTATGTATGTAAACCTATATATATATATCGATTTATCACCCCAAAACCGCTGAAATTCGAAAATCGCTGGTGCCGTTGCTGAGAATCTAAATACTTAAGAAGAATTACTCGTTTAAAGATATTGGATTATTTAAAACAATGTAGGGAGGCTAGAGACAAAAAATCCGTTATATCAACCATCTAATCGAAGCTTATTTTCTTTATTCCAGCGTGTCCGCACATTCACGACCTCCTTGGAGGAGTTGGGTGCGCGAGTGCAGGCCGCTGAGGCGGCGCGTTCGTCATGGCGTGGCCCGGGAGATGCGCGCGATGCACGAGCTCAACTCGACGCTGTGTCCCGGGCACGCGCACAGCTCCCACCCCTGCGACGGCTCGCAGACGAGCTGCACGCTCAAGCACAACAGCTGGCGAGGGACAAGATTCAATTACCTGATCACCTTCTAGCTAGACTTGATGACTTGAATACGAGGTATGTATCTTCTCAACCCATGTTGAACGAGAGCCTACTCCAAATATTGCTCTGTACCACCATCTAAACAGATTGGTGTAAGGTTTTGTTTTCGGGTTATTCTTTCCTAGTAATTCCGTTGTCTACTTTATACAATGTCCACGGGAAAAGAAGATGTGCAATGGTATTCTTACTTAGCTATCCCGTGGCAAAATAAATTATATTTTAATCGGGGTGCTAGGACGAGTTTTTTCTGGAAAAAGCCATGTTTTAGCAGGTAGACACCGTCCGTACCCTATTACCTCGCCATCGCCATCTGGATAATAACCGTTACCGATTCCTTAACTGCGGTGGTCCGCCCTACTTAGGGAGCTCTTGTAACAATTTACTGAGAGTTATTTATAAACACTTGTTTTGCGAGCCTAAAATGTTTTCTTCGCGTGGGACTTGAACCTACTACAAATGCTTTGTAATCATCTAATTATTATTAATAATTTCACGATTGTTAATTACGTGATAGCCAAATTCTCGTTCACATTGTCGTCTTTACAAGAGATAGACCATCTAGATCACAAAACGTTAACGTATACATTTCTTCGATTTAAATAATGTATTAAATTAATTCACGTGGCAATCATTTTTCGCAAAACAATCCTTTATGGCTTTTAAATAAAACTGGAAAAAAAATATTATTATAAATTAATATATTTAAGAAGAGACCCTGAAGTATCAATTTCTAATTCCAGAGTGTCCGGTCTGATGTCCGGCGGCGAGGAGCGCGTCCGCCAGTTAGCCGGTGTCGCCAGAGATGGAGGCGCCGGCGCCGCTCAGGGCTTCCTCGCAGGCTCCGTAGAGACCCCTTGGGAGAGAGCCGTCACGCCTGCTAATGTTCCTTATTATATCAAGTCAGTGGTTTGAAATATTTAAATAAGAATAATTTATATTATTATAAAAAATAGTTTATTAATACCATCATAGATTTTATTTTTCACATGGCACTATATTTTTTATTAATAAATATAACTTAAATTACGTATTCTAACATGGCGCTGAAAAAAAGTTTATATTAAGAAAGAAAAAAACAGTCATGAGGACTGCCGGCAAAAATGAAAACTTAAACCTATGAAAATAATGAATATTATAAATTAAAATAGAACAACAAGTACGTATTTCAGCTAATTTCACGACTCTGACACTGTTTACTTCGCTGCATAGCAAGAATACCACCTTGGCATGCTTGGGATCTACCGACTCACTCTCTTTCTCTCTCCTACTTTCTACCTTTGTGTATCTTTCTTTCTCTCTCCCTCCTGCGTTGGAATATTGAACACTACTCGTTGCTAACGCTCGCGCCGGCCTGTGACAAGTATACTACGCGTATGCGTTTGAGTGCCATTGCGTTAAACGTTTAACGCAACCTTGTTGGAAGTCGCATTAGAAGTTTCACTTCAAAAATCTGTTGTTATAAGAGGAGCCATAGCGGCTGCTTTACTTGGATTTATTACTTAAATACTTATTAGTTTGCTTTATAGTAGCGGTTACGAATATTACCAACCCTTACTCGTGCTCGTGCTTAGCTCGTGGATATCATAAAAGACGACTAAGAGCTTTATATCGACCTCGGCCAGCTCTACCTGATGCCGTTTAGATTCCCAAGGAGGATTGACGTCAAGTAGGCGGCCGATCATAAAAATATTGCCTATAACGTACTATGGAAGATGAGTACATATTGCGTCGACCACGAGTAAGTAAGAATAGGAGAATCACGATAATAATTAGTGTGGTATTTATTGTTATTTTTCATCCTAAATGTTCTAAGTTCGAATTCTAGCAATAAATCAGTGTAAACTGCATTCAATTCCATCCAGTAGGTTCTGTGTGGTGAGTGTACATACATACGAACAGACAAATATGCCAAAAATTCTTGTTTCGACTTCTGCTACTTTAATAAAGACATTATATATGTAGGTGTGAGTCTAAACAAAACACTATATTCGTACTTTAACTATTTTTATTGAATTATTTTGGTACAGAGCACAAATTCGTCGTGCTCTCGAAAATGGCGGCGTCGTAAGAGAGCGAGACAAAACATACATTCTTCCCTTTCACACAGCATTCGTTCAACAATATACCTTTTACTCCGTTCAGGAACAATAATCACTTATTCTAAATTATAAAATTTAAATCCTACATATATGTATTATGAGATGTTAATATATATTTTATGTGCAGTCACGAACTTGAGACAACACACTGGGACCATCCGAAAATGATTGAGCTGATGAATTCCCTGGCCGATCTAAACGAGGTTCGATTCTCGGCGTACAGGACTGCGCTGAAATTGAGAACAGTACAAAAGGCACTTTGCAGTAAGTATATATTTTCTAAAAAAAGACTACATATTTTTCTTAAGCAGCAGCACTAAAAAATAATTGCTTATATCACGGGGCGCTTTATAAACAAAAAAATAACGTACACAAATTTCACCCAGACTTATTCATCGTCATTTGTAGATTGCACAAAGAACTATCCTGCGTGGGAATCGAACTCAAAACTCTCGGCAAGGGAAGTCCCATACTGATCTCGAGTGTCCTTTACAATAGTACAGTATGAAAATAGACAGTAGCAGTTTTATAGGGAATTTGTCATAAATTGCCTAGAAAACTGCTACTGTCTATTTCATATATGTCGACTACAATCACGAAAATATGGCGATCATGATTTTCAACTCAATGGAGGAGGCCTATGTCCAACACTGAACTTCTTCCTTTTGCCGTACCACATACCATACTCTCGCAGAAGATCGACGTCTGAGTAATGGCAATGTGCTATTGCACTTCGTTCGGTGAGCGAGAGAGCCGGAAGCCCAACTGGTTGGGTTTGGGGATTGGTAGGCAGCGGCTTAAGCTAAACCCTTGGTTATTGCAGAGGTCCATGGGAGGCAGTGACACTTACCATTAGGTATACTGCTTGCTCGTTTGCCACCATAAGCAATAAAAAAATAAAAACTCAAAATAAAAACCCTTTTTCCAGCATGATGTAGTGGAACAGTTTCCCTCGTCTATCTATATGACCTAAGAAAAAGATTATAGGATTTTTCTATACATATTATTGTATTATTTAGTGCATATGCTGCAATTGCCGGCTGCGTTGGAAGCCTTCGACGGACATGGTCTTCGCGCGCAGAACGACAGACTCATCGACATACCTGACATGATCACCGTCCTCACTTCACTATACGAGGTATATTTATTATGCTTTTACAAAAACCAACGCCAAATCAAAATTAAACTAATTTCAAAGAGTATATTGCTGTGTAGTAGCGGCTACGAATACTACCAACCCTTACTTTGCTCGTGGAAAAGACGACTAAGAGCCTTATAACGTCCTGGGCCAACTCCATCTGGTGCCATTTGGTCAGCAATTACATTACCAAGGAGAGTTGACTTCTGGCAAGCGGCCGGTCATAAAACTATTGCCAATAACTTTTACAATATGTACTATGAAAGAAGAGTACATATTGTATCGACCACAAGTAATTGGGATAAGAGTAGGAGAATGATGATTCAAAGAGTATATATAATTTTCTATATTTTTGAAACTGTATTGATTAAAATCATTAACTAAGTCTGCATAAAAACAGCGATAGATCTCAAAGTAAAAATACATAGAAATACATACATACAATAAAAACTGGAATAAAAGTTTTTTATTTATATTTTCTTTAGCTGGCGACCCCATTATTTACGACCTAGTTTATTCACGACCTAGTTTAAAAAACCGATATGTCTTTGTATATAATATTAAATATCTATATTTTTTTTTAGTTAATTGTGTTGTTTTTTAAATGCATTTAGATACTGAAAAATACTAATGAAGTAATAAAAAAATATATTAAAATTAAAAAAGTTAAATAATAAAGGAGTAACCAAAGATGGAATACGGGCTGTCAGGATTATGCAGCGCAATTTCCCAACTGATTTATTTCTATTCTTGATAACAGTGGCCAAATTTAACTTCATATTCTAGTTAAATTTTTTCCTTGGCTAAAAACATTTACAAAACGATATATCTATGGATGAAACATAGATCAATTTATTGCCCGAAATCACCTGCATACTAAATTTCATGGAAATCGCTGTTGCTGTTGCCGAGAGTCTGAATATATACAAATATAAAAATATGCAAGAATTTCTCATTTAAAAATATTAGAGATAATACAGTAAAACTTTGCCGTGTGGTGATGAAGTAGGAATACAATTCACCACCCCCTATCCTATCCGTCGGTGATCGTAAGAGACGATTAAAGGATATAAAACGCATATAACTTGCAAGAGAAGGAAAACTCGAAACAAAACCCTATACCAACACGTCTGACCAGCGTGGTATAGTAGTTCAATTTCCCTCCCATTATGGAGGAGGCTCGACCCCAAGAGTGGGACATATATGAGCAGGAATGATGATGATGATGGTGATGACAGTAAAACTTCTTTAAGCATGCCTTGAGTTATAAAAAATGGTTGGCGTTACGATTTTATATAACGTAAACAGCTATGCCTCGTCAAAATTTTTCTTTCGCGAAATTTTAAAAACTTAAAAACGTTCATGGTTACGGGCGAACTTAAAAAAAAACAAATATAAACTCGGTAAAATTCATAAAAATGCTTTTGTATCATATATATGTATATAATATTCGCGTAAACATCACAAGTGATCATATAATTGTTTCCACTATCAGGTAATTGCAGCAGAAAACCCAAGTCTAGTCAACGTGCCGCTGTGCTTAGACTTATCAATCAACTGGTTGCTCAACGTGTACGACAGCCAGAGGACCGGACAGATCAGAGTGCTGAGCTTCAAAGTCGGTCTCGTGCTATTATGCAAGGGACATCTTGAAGAGAAATATAGGTAAATTACGAGAAAATTTTCATTAGAAATTTTTGAAATTATGCCGATGCTTAGAATTGGTTGAAAATCACGTACAAAGATTCCTTTACACTAAGCTAATAAAAGCTTATTAAAGTCATTAGTCGTGTTAAAATATTCAAGTATATTAAAATAGCCATTATGTTTAGTTTTTCTAAGCTTTTAGCATTGAATAGTTGTTAAATTTTCTTTTGTTTTTATAATACAAAATCTACAGTCAGAGAATTAAATGCTTTTATGGCAGGAGACTTCATAAACATACAATTAACAGACATATTATCACTAGACCTTAACTTATATTCATATTTCACGCAAAGAATTATATCTCACGCGGGTGTCAATCCAATGACGCTCGAATACAATTCACCACGTCTTATCCTATCCGTGGTTAAAAGACAACTAAGAGATCAAATGTGCAAACATCTTTGCAACAGAAGGACAACTCGAAATAAAACCCTATACTACGATTGGATATGAGTGTTTTCTAGTTTCCCTTCCCTGGAAACGAAATGAAAATCAAAAACCTATCTGACCAGCATGGTATAGTAGATCAATATCTCATCTATTGAGGAGGAGGCTCGAGCCCAACTGTGGGACATATAGGAGCCGAGAGGACTTGACCACTATGCCATCAGTGCAGTTACTTTAAAAACCTGTATCAATATTCGTAATTCATTTCCAGGTACCTGTTCCGACTGATTGCGGACCCTTCATGTAGGGCTGACCAAAGAAAACTTGGATTATTACTACACGATTGTATTCAAGTGAGTCAAATTATATATTCCTAATGATGATGGCCTCAGAATTTAAGAACCTTTTTCGTAGAAAGTGTAAAAACCAGTTAAAGGAACACCAACGGAGAGCAGTAGCGCTCTATATATAGCGAATAAGAAGACCATTCACCACTCCCTCTTTTGGCTGTAGGTGTTGTAAGAGATGACTTATAATTATGATATGCAAATAACATCTATGTAAGAGAAATAAAACTCGACATAAAACCTTAAACTAACGGGTCTAACGAGCGTGTTATAGCGAGGCAATATCCATACCATTGGTGAAAGAGGCTGATGAGAGGATGCTGTCTGGCCAACGATTACATTCCAAAAGAGAATTAACATCATGGAGGATGCCGATCATAAAATTATTTATAATTTATGGCGAAATGTGCAATATGTGCGATGGAATAAAAGTACACCCAGACTCTAAGTAGTTAGGATAAAAGCAGGACGATAGTGATGACACTAAAATAATTCTATTTGTGACTCGTATATCATTTAAGTTTATAATAAAAAAATTATAACAGTAAAAACAAGTAATATAAATTACAAAATTAAAGTGTGCCTTTAACAATAGATTAAACAAAACAAAATAATGACCGCTAGCGCTATGTGATCATATAGTTTTAGATTAATTGCTGAGACGTTATCGGTAATAA
Organism: Lymantria monacha; assembly: GCA_905163515.2. NCBI lineage: Eukaryota > Metazoa > Arthropoda > Insecta > Lepidoptera > Erebidae > Lymantria > Lymantria monacha. Next base: position 1,164,786 of record LR991103.1, read on the forward strand.
GAGTTTCATGTTTAGGTACCTCGACAACTGGGTGAAGTTGCTGCTTTCGGGGGTTCTAATATTGAACCATCTGTGAGGAGCTGCTTCGAACAAGCATCTGCTGCTACCAAAGAAGGGAACAAAGGCGGTACTCTTGATAGGAAAGCCGGTGAGTTCCAACAATTCTCTTTTAAAAATTTATTTGAATGTTTGATATTTCTCATTAAATATAATAATAGAAACAAAAAGATATATTTCATTATAGCTCTTAATGATAAAGCCTTTCATGCAGACAAAGAGAAGGAGAAGGAAGAACCATCGAAAGAGAAAACTTTAGAACGAGATGCAGACGGCCAACTGCAATTCATCGAAGCGTTCCATTTCCTACAATGGTTACAAAAGGAGCCGCAATCAATGGTCTGGCTGCCAGTACTTCATCGTTTAGCCGCTGCTGAGACTGCCAAACATCAGGCCAAATGCAATATCTGCAAAGAATATCCAATTATTGGATTCAGGTTTGTATTTTCACTGAAATTGTTATGGTGTTTCACAAGGCACTATCCTCTATGATGTATTTATCGATTTGCAATTCAATTTTAAAATGATCACCATTTACACGATTTTTGTTATTCTGTTATATAGCTTATTATTCTATCCTAGGTTCTCTATCGTTAAGATATCACAAATATCTCATTATTATTTACTATTACTGTCACTATTAACTTTACTATCGGCCACCTTAAAGTTTAAATTGAAGCTACATTCTTTATAATAAAGCAAACTCAAAGTTCCATATGCCTTTTCAGATATCGTTGCCTCAAATGCTTCAACTTCGACATGTGTCAGAAATGCTTCTTTAATGGACGTAAGGCCAAGAACCATAAGTTGACACATCCAATGCAAGAGTATTGCACCGCTGTAAGTAATTTTGTTAAAGTTTAAGCTAGAAATAGTTTTACAGTTTTCACTATAGCTTCACCACATAGATTGACATTGCAATCAATTATTACCTACAATAAATCTATGGCTAGCCTTACCCATTCTTTAAGTCATTCAATAATAAATAATAATCTCAAAATAATAATATAACTAACATAGTTTTAACATTTTAGCTAACATACTATTGAATTATTCCACAGACCACGTCGGGTGAGGACGTTCGTGATTTCACACGCGCGCTTCGCAACAAGTTTAAGTCTGCGAGGTACTTCAAGAAACATCCAAGAGTTGGATATTTACCTGTGCAGACAGTGCTTGAAGGTAAATCAAATAATACATATGCTTTTTAGTTATATGTTTCTCTTTTTAGGGTATGCAGCGGTGTACATGGGTAATTATTTGAATGTGGATTTTTCCACAATGGGTCCGAAATCGACTTGAAAAACGCATTGGTATAGGCTTCTCTTTCTAGCATTTAAACCCAGTAGGGTTGTCCAAACATCGCGAAATGAAACCCAACACCAATACCTCTGACCTGCATAGTTATTTCTGAACGATTATTGAGCAGATCCTATATATGTACATATATAAACTAAAAAGAAAAGTAAAGCTTTGTCGATCGAAGTGCTCGTGAGTCATAAAGTTCCTAAAATGATAATGATGAAAGTGATTCAAATATATTCTTGCCCTTCATTTATTGCCAAATTCTTTCACTTTATTTATCGCCTTAACGGTTATTTTAATTCCAGGTGACGCATTGGAGTCTCCAGCCCCATCTCCTCAGCACGTGGGCGGTTCCGGCGCGGGTCTCAGCGGTGACGACATGCATTCCCGACTAGAGCTATATGCTACCAGACTTGCTCAGGTGGAACTGGGTGCCAAACCAGGAGACACCCCTGATAGGTCAGTATTTTATGCAAACTGGCTAGAAGTACCAAGTTTTTAATTTTGAAGCCAAAGTTCGAAATTTGTTTAGTTCAAAAATCTAACAAAATTTGTACTAAAGGTCCATGATTAAATCTGAATGCCTAAACTTTAATCTTTCAATTAAACCTGCATTTTAAAATTTAATCTGAAACAGGTAAATCGGAGGTAACGAAATCTCTATTATTCCTAATTAAAATGATAATAATAAGTTATAATAATGAGATAGAAATAGATAAAAAAATCAATCAGGTTCAAATATTTTAAAAGGAGTTTACTATAGAGCTAACTTTTTGAACATACCAATTCAATTCGGTCTCAATAGAATATTTAATTAAGGTTTTCCTTATAGACATTGAATAATTGTTTCTGGCTAATTCCAGCGATGAGGAGCATCAACTGATCGCTCAGTACTGTGCTTCGCTCAACGGCGGTGGAGAGGCAGATGATGCGCCACGCTCTCCCGTGCAAGTAGTGTCCATCATACATCGGGAACAACGACATGAGCTAGAGGCTATGATCAGGTAACCAACTCTATTAACCAAACAATCAACTGAAACTAAAAAGTGTATTATGGTATAACTGTGTCTTCAAACAAAGTGTAACTGCCAATTGTTGTGTTTTCAATATTTTGCTATTTTCGCAAGAATCCATGACAAATTTTTAGAAACTCTTCACAAAATATTAGCATCTTCCTCAAAAAGTCTTATTTACAGGGAATTGGAAGAGGAAAATGCGAGTCTGCAAGCGGAATATGAGCGCTTGAAGGCTAAGCAGACACCCGGATCTACTCCTGAAGAACAACATGGTGTTAATGAGAACAGAAATGCTCCAGTTGATCAGGTAGATATTATTACAATACACTAAACATTATTGCCAATTCTTACCTTTAGTCAATTCCTATAGTTTTAAATTACGATAGTAGTGATTATTTTCGCAAAATTAAACTTATATGTCTGTGCAGGACATGATGGCTGAGGCTCGGCTGCTACGTCAGCATAAAGGACGATTGGAAGCGCGCATGCAAATTCTGGAGGAGCACAACAGGCAGCTCGAAGCACAGCTACAGCGGTTAAGGAGACTGCTCGATGAGGTACTGCTTCTATTCATCCAGGTCTCTCCACGATAGGTTATAATCATCATAGTCGGCCGGCGTAGTGGCGATCGTAGTTGGTACTAAGTCTCCCCGGTGAGCAGCGATGTCTATTCACTTGACCGATATTCATATCCTCTAAAAGTAAGAGTGGCCATATTGTACATTTAATTCATAACTACCCAGGAATGTACCAACTACACGTATAGAAAATGTTCATAATAATTTATTCCTATTTTCATTACATCCGGAAAGCCTAACATACAATTTAAAAAACAAAAACAGAGGATATAGTATTTATTATTAAATATTGAAGCTATTTTCAATAACTGTTATTAAGATTTTCTTTCATATTGAATTACAGCCAGCTCAAGGTTCTCCGCCAGCCAGGACCGGCACTCTACAGACACGCTCAGTCACTGCGTCACAACTCGCCACTGATTCTCCAGCCAAAATGCATAATGGACTTTACCATGAGTCCCAAACCAGTAAGTACTTTTGTATATTCGTTAGATATATTTGAATCTATTAAAATACCGTTCTCAGTAGCGGTTACGTTCCGATTCAGTGGCAGTTTGTTGGATTAATTTAAAATGTTAAAATTGAAAATATGAAAGTGCCCTCGCAAGATTTATACGTAATAATTGAATTTGTACAACAGCTATCATTATTTTTGAAAACCTTTCTACAAGGTCAACATCATAAATCTTATTTAATGTTCATTGAAATACATAAGAATTAAATAGAAAAACCCTCTTTTAAACCATTTAATTGATCTAATGTTGAACTACATATTAAATATTTTATTACTATGTTAGTATATGGAATTTGATGATACCCCAGGGCTTCACACTAGGACCAATGTATCATTTAGTATCTACTATATGTTGATTTAAATAATATTCATACTATAAAGACGGTGGAGGTCGTTGGACGGGTGGCGAGCGCGAATCTCTAGAGCGTCCACCGCCACCGCCGCACGCCGTGCACTCGCTCATGCACTGCGCAGGTTAGCGATTTGTCTCTGGTTGTGAAGCTTTTTAGCACCAAAATACAAATTACCAAAGACATTGTGTTGCTGTTTTTTATTCACAAGAGTTTTCACTAATATGACTTTTATTTTTGTTAAATGTTGTTTTAGCTTTAGCATAAGTGTTATTTGTAGTGTTTTATAGAAAATTACGATTGCCGTTTACTTTAACTAATTTAGTTACAAAAATGTAATACTTTAAAAGTGGCTGGTACTTTTAGTTGCTTAAACCAGGCAACTCATAAATGTATCCCTCCACTATATTCGTAAAGGGTTTATGCCTAGGTTCCTATCTAATAAAACAGTGTTCCATCTAGCATCTAACCGAAACATGAGGGAATTTATAATATGGTATGATCTGATCACCTCTAACCCAAATTATTTGTAACCATTCAACTCAACACTAAATCGTGTGTCTTAAAACTAAATTATAAACAAATTACAAATTAATGTTAACTTAAAAAATAGCCGTAAGGGCCTGGCGCACATAGTATTATTAATAAATCAAATAAGCGCCTCATTAATCAAGCTATTGAAGCTATACGTGACCAAAACGTCATCCTTTACTTGGCACAAACGTTAATCATTGCCATTAAAATTAAATAACGTGGCAATGCTGCCAGTATTCTGGGCATATTGTCCACTGGCAGAGGAATATTTGAACATACATATCTTTGGATAGGATTTTCTTATTATGGTAAAAATAAATTATGACTTATAACTATTATTTGACTGGAGAAATTATTTTACTTAAATATATTTTCATAGGCTACTTAAACTACTACCTACAGACCGTTGCAGTAGTTGTATATATTAGCGATTATTGCTATGTTAATTGTTTTGCATGATATTAAGTGGTGCATGTCTGTGATTTGTTTTTCACTAAATAATTTCTAATATTGTCTTCGTTTTCTGATTTACCGCAAACATTACAGGACGCATACCTTGAGGTAATTTTAAAGATTTTATATCAACCCATCTCGTCAATTCGTCATAGATTAAAAGCCGCTTTCTCGTCTGGAGAGAAAAAAGGCAATGATTTTAAAAACTATTGCATCGCTTTATTTAGCGATGAAGGAATCTAACTTATAAAGTATATCTAACATTTATTCGTAGCCATCCCAGTTAAGATAAATAGAAGTGTTTTATTTATCCAAATATCATACGAATTATGTGTAATTATGGTGTGTGAGTCATTTATTAGGCATATCTCTTGAAACTTGTGATTGCCATTGAAAATACGTCAATGGGGAATCAGTATTTTTTTTTTTTGATTATATTATATAGTCAGAGCCTCAAGAGGTATAACATTCATGTCACTAGAGTAATGAAACGTTTAGCATACTTTTGAAACTAAATCAAAGTTCTTTATTACAGATGACCTTGGCCGTGCCGTCGAAGAACTAGTTTCCGTCATGACGGAGGATCAACCTAACCAAACATCGACTTCCCCTCCACAGTACACCAATGGGAAACCTCCCTCCAAAGAGTAGTCACACATCGAAGTAACGCGATGGTGCTGTTCCAAAATTTATATTCGCACTAGCAACACTGTCGAGCATACCAAAGATGACGCTTGAAATTTACATTTTCTATCCTGGCAACATCGAATTTTGTACAGTCTCTACTAATTTTCGACTCATCACTAACCCTGCACATGCTGTTTCTACCTTATTATACATGAGCTCTAATATTTCACATATCCACTAATCCAAGGCTTCGCGGGGAAAGATACTAACAGTAGAAGCCTGTAAGGAACCAGCTATATAGAACTAACAGGACGTGAACAGAAATTTTAGTTCCTTGTAGCGTTTTTTTTTTAAACGATTGTCGTATGCAACGCTTATTGTATTAATAAGGGCATGCCATTGTTGCAGTACGTATCGTGATTGAGTCGTTTCATATTTTTGTAATATTTTTACAACCCTGACAGTATTTCTACTATTTTTGTTTTTCCCCTCCGCAACCCCGACAGTGTTGCTAGCACGAGAGCTTCCAACGAAAAAGACACTTAACGAGCATTTATATATTTATGTATATTTAACAAAAAATGTACCAAATTTGTCGATACTTGATATTTTAATCGTTTAAGTACATATCTTGTTAGTACAATCTCCATTATATATCATATCACTTCTTGTATACTTCCATATCATTTTGCTGTGTAAAATACAAGCATATGTATTATAATCATTTAACTGAGGCAAACCTCGAACACTGATAATCAGTGACTTGTATTATTTACATAAATACAGCCACATTGGTTGGACCATATTTTCTACCATATCAATAAAGCTTATACAAAAATCTAAGTTTATACAAAAGCATTTTCTACTAATTTACAACAAAGACACATATGAAACTACTACGTCGGTAGCAATTTCAAAAATGTGGTCACACTGGAAAAAAGCTTCAAGCTTTAAAAGGATCACAATTAGCTTTAAACCACGTTGTTATGACATAGTTTAATAAAATGCAATACTTCCAATGCAAATCAGCTGTTTGCCGCTTATTACTGAAAAGGCCTAAGTTAAAATGGAAACCTATTGTTATATAGATAGAATTCTCTGATTTTCAAAAAAAAAATAATGCCATACACATATATATTATGGCCGTAGATAAATACTGATTCGTTAAACAATTTGCGAGTAGTAATTAGATGTAGCCAAAATAATATCAAGCATGATATCTATATGCATGTTTGTGTATGTTATACATTTATAAAATTATCAAAATGTATTGTTAGATGATGAAAATAAATAATCGAAGTGCTTCTATGCATTGTAGTGACAGTTTCCTTTCCTTCATTATTAGGTCGACGCGCACTGCGATTGTCTTGCTAAAGTAAATCTAAAGACAGTGTTGCCAAGTGCGATCTTTTATAACTACCATCGAGATTTTTTAAATGTAAATTTAGGAGATTATTTTGACAAAACATTAAATAAAGATATTTAAAATTAGTCCTTATATTTAGTTACACACATGGTTCAGCTATTTGGAAAGATTTTTTTGATCATATTTGCCAACTGACGATATTTTTAATTAAAGTGGAATTTGCATAAAATTATTCGCAGCGATATTCTCGATAGAATTACTTATTAGTAATTATTAATGGCGTTGTGCGTTAGACACTATCTGAATTAGACTCTTCTTAGAAACTAAAATATGTATCCAAAAACTTTTACTATAACAAAAGGCAAGAAGATACGTTTTCGATTAGGCTAATTTTGGATGTGACGATTTTTATGTCGCATGCCGATGTATCTTGATATATACCGTGTGTCTACTAATAAGACGCTGCCTACCTTTTTAGATAAGGATATATTGGAGAGACTTTTATACGATCGTTAAATAATCCTGTTGAAGCTAACTTTACATTAAGAACTTCAGATTTAACCATATCATGGTTTATTTTTTAATTTTATCGTCGCAATGGTGCGTTGAAATTTTGAATTCACAGCCATTTGTAATGTTGGCGATTATTTCAAAATTTCGACGCGCCAAACGGCAGCTTAATTAAAGTTCTAATTAATTTCGCTAATATAGTACATAAGGGTAAAGCACAATCTTTATTATAATTTTTAACGAAAAAAACATAGAAATTAATTTTTTTAACTAATATATTGTTAATAATTTTATTTTGTTTATGTAGTACGGTAGTCTTTTGTTTACGAAATTTAATTATATTTTTATTATTGGCAACTTTATTAAATGTACTACTTCCGCATTTATTTGTATATTTACTGTGTTCATGTTTTAGAAGTTAAAACACAAATAAACATTCAACATAGTAAACTGTGTATTTTTTTAGCCCTAACCCTTTCAAACCAAAGATCGATATTATAAAATTATAATTTATATAAAATTATAATAAAATTATTATAAAATTATAATTTATATTTTTATATATTCTATATATATAGGAGGTTTCAGGAGTGGAAGGGCATGCATGGATCAAGTGTTCTCTCTGCGCAACATTGTGGAGAAGCATTTGGCTCTAGATCAGAGGGTTTTCTGCAGTTTTGTGGATCTGGAGAGAGCATTTGACACATTTGTACGAAAGGAACTTTGGGACATTTTACCGGAGTATGGTATTAATGGTAAACTGCTACAGGCTGTGCAGTCCAGTTACATGGGCTGTAGAGCCTGTGTGCGGCTGGATGATGGAATGTCGCATTGGTTTGACGTCAATATCGGCGTTAAGCAGGGGTGCGTTCTGTCAGCCAGGCTGTTTATCATATATCTGGATAAATGTCTCCAAAGGTTGAACGATATGAATGTGGGAGTCCAGATGGGCGACTCAGTGGTCACTGCTCTGCTTTATGCAGATGATGCAGTCCTGCTGGCACAATCAGCGACTGACCTGCAGACCCTAGTCGACACAATGACAGAAGATTGTAAGAAAAGGGGTCTACGCGTGAATGTGAGCAAAACCAAAATAATGGTCTTTGAAAGAGGCGAAGCCAGAACAGATGTAAGAGTAACAATAGGTAATGATATACTAGAGCAAGTGGATGAATTTGTATATCTTGGATGTGGATTTAGCCGAGATGGAAGGTACACCACTGATATAGAGCGAAGAGTGAATGCGGGAAATAGAGTGAACGGAGCGTTGGGGCAACTTCTCGGCAGCCACCACCTCAGCCAGAAGGCACGTCTAGCAATACATAACGCTGTGCTTGTCCTAACATTACTGTATGGAAGCGAGAGTTGGGTATGCAGAAAAGAGTATGAAAGTAAAATTAATGCGGTCGAAATGCGATCTCTGCGGAAAATCTGTGGAGTTAGGCTGACCGACCGCATTCGTAACGACGACGTAAGAGAGCGAGTAGGTATGAAAGAGAGTATTGGTGTAAAGATGCGAAAGGGCATGGGCAGGCTCCTATGGTTCGGACATGTGGAAAGAATGCTGAACGAACGTCTGGTTAAGAAGATATACAATGCGAAAGTGGAAGGATGTAGGTACCGAGGGAGACCGAGACTAAATTACCTAGACCAGATCGGTCATGTACTGAAGGAAGGTGGAGTCAAGAGTCTCTGAAACCGGCGAGCGTGTATGATGAGAATTATGAATGTTCAGGAAGCGAGTGAAGTATGCAGAGATAGAGTTCTCTGGCACTCTGTTCTCTCTGCCTACCCTGCAAGGGATATGGCGTGATGATATGTATGTATGTGTGTGTATACACTACCGTCCAAAAGTTTGGAAGCAGCAAGGTAAAATCGAATAAAACCAAACTAAGTCATTTAAATTTAAATGTATTGATAAAAAAATAAAGAACAAACAGAAACTAACTTAAACAAAATAAAAAAATAATATACAATGGTAAATTAGATTAAATTTTAGCTTCATCAAAGTGTCCACCTTTCTCCTTTATAATCTTCTCACATATTCTGGGCATTCTATTAATCAATTTTTTAAAATAATCTTTATCTAATTTGTTCCATTCGTTCTCTAATAGCTGCCACAAATGTTCTGAGCTCGTAGGACAACGACTTTTCACCCTCCTGTCAAGTTCATCCCAAACAAGTTCAATGGGAGAAAGATCAGGGGATTGAGATGGCCATTGCATGATGTTTAAAATGTTTTCAGCTTTTTTCTTGTTTAAAAAGTTCTGGCACAATTTAGACGAATGCTTAGGATCATTATCCTGTTGAAAAATGAATCCAGAACCAATGAGACTTAGTCCACTGGGTATGGCAGAATCTTGGAGAATTTTTAAATAGCCTTCCTTGTTTAATTTTCCGGTTATCCTCACAAGATTGCCGGGTTTACTGTTGCCAAAACACCCCCAAACCATGACATTACCACCACCATGTTTGATGGTAGGCACTGTACATGCCTCTGAAGCCCTCTCTTCTTTTGACCGGCGTACAAAGACACGTCTATTGGATCCGAAAATCTGAAATTTTGATTCGTCACTCCAAAGGACATTTTCCCATTGTTCTATAGTCCAGTTTTTATGCGCTTTTGCCCATTCTAGTCTATTTTTCTTATGTCGATTTGTTAGTTTGGGTTTTTTAGCAGCAACACATCCTCTTAATCCCGCAGACAGTAAGCGTCTTTTAACAGTAGTTGTTGAAATGGGTGTTTCTCGCGTATCATTCAGAGCTGCAGTGATCTGTGGTGCAGTTAAGCGTCGATTCCGTTTAGAAAGAACTCTAATGAAGTTGTCCTCTTGATTTGTTGTGGATTTGGGCCTACCAGATCTCTTTCTATCTTCATTTTTCCCCGTTTCTTGTTTTCTAGCAAGGGTATAGTGGACACCTTTACAAGAAATTCCGAGCCTTTCTGCGATTTGACGTTCACTGTATCCTTCCTCGCGTAGAGTGCAAATAGCGCTTCGCTGTTCAAGCGTGATTTGCTTGCGTTTTGCCATTTTCAGAAGAAAAAATACGGTCAAAGTAGTAGCCGATATCTTTCGAATACAGACAATGTTAATATCACAACTTTCACGTGCCAATGCTCAAGTGCGACTGAATAAGGTCTAAAAAAGTTAAAACCAGCAAACATTATCAATAAAACTACACCATTGCATAGGATAAAGTAGCCGACGGATTAAGTCATAAAACACGTGTTTCGTCAATATTAAGGAATTCCATAAAACTTGATGAATGTAGGATAATAATCCTTTTGTGTTTGTGTAGACAGTCGTAAAAGGTTGTAAAACTTAAGATTATTGCTAATTTTTACCGCTATTAGTCGGCATTTATTTGTTTTGTTTGAAAACAGGTGTGCTTCCAAACTTTTGGACGGTAGTGTATATTCTAAATTATAGAGTGATTAGACTGCCTAACAGTATATCATTTGAATGAAATCTTGTGGTAACTGAAGAACAATATAAAACGTTAGCATCATTCCTTTGCCATGGATGAATGTATGAGACGACTAAGTGACAAGTACCTAACGTCAATGAAAGAGAAAGTTCGTAAGTAATACCTATGTTAAAGTAAGAATACAATGGTCAACATACTTTCAAGTGGCTAGTAAAAAAATATTAAGAAATACAAGAAAGATTACAATGTTGTAATCTTTTTAGCTATGTAGCTAGAGAAGGAAAACTTTAAAAAAGCCTTTTGACCCACCTGCCCAACGTGTACTAGGCTAATTTACTTCAACTGAGGAGCCTGCACCAAGCACCTCTAGAAAAAGCGTAAGAGAGAAATCTTGAAAATAAAATCCTGTACCAGCGCGATATAAATAGGTCAATATCTATGTTATTCTGTCTTTACGGCAACAGCTAGCATTAAAGAATAAATTCTTGAATACCCAAAATTAATTGTCGCATCATTGATTGCATCGGGGCCCTGCTACGCCTGAGGCAGACGGCCGCGGAGGCTGTCGCCGATAGAGGAGTGCTGTTGGCGATGTCGTTGGACATCGCCAACGCATTCAATAGTCTGCCATTCAGCTGCGTCAGGGAGGCGCTCTGATTCCATGGAGTGCCCTTGTACCTGAGGCGGCTGGTGGCAGACTATTTGGAGGGGCGCAGTGTCCTCTACGCGAGTCCCGCAGGGTACATTGTGCGGACGCCCATGTCGTGCGGTGTTCCCCAAGGGTCGGTGTTGGGGCCAACTCTGTGGGACATCGGTTACGACTGGGCGTTGAGAGGGAGTCTCCCTCCTGGGCTGAACGTGATATGCTATGCTGACGACACGCTCGTCACAGTCCGGGGCAGGACACTCGAAGAGACGGTGAGCCTGGCCACTCTCGGCACCGAGGAGATGGTCAGGCGAATCGAGGCGCTGGGGCTCAGAGTGGCCCTAAATAAGACGGAGGCCCTTCTATTCCATGGGCCCCGCGTAAGGCCTCGTTAATCGTCAACTCCATCCACATCAGTATCCAGGCCCATATGAAGTATTTGGGTCTGGTGCTCGACGGGCGTTGGTGGTTCCGGGAGCATTTCCGCAGGATTGCTCCCCGGCTGGTCGGCGCGGCGTCCGCCCTATCCCGGCTCATGCCGAACGTGGGCGGACCCAGTTTCGAGGGCCGACGGCTGTATGCGGGGGTGATCCGCTCAATGGCCATGTACGGCGCACCCGTGTGGGCGAAAGCTCTGAACGCCCAGCTCAGGGCTGTTCTGTGGAGACCACAGAGAGCCACGGCGGTGAGAGTGACAGAGTCATTCGTGGGTACCGCACGGTATCGACCGAGGCGGCATGCCTATTGGTCGGGACACCCCCATGGGACCTAGAGGCGGAGATGCTCTCCGACCTCTACCGGCGGGTTACCTCAGCGCGCGACGAGGGTGGCTCCCCATCGTCTAACGAGATAGCCACCTGGCGCGAGGACGCCCGCCAAGACGTCATCGCCCGTTGGGTTACGCGGCTGGAGAGGTCTAGACACGGTGTTGTTACCGTTGAGGCCCTCCGGCCCGTACTGATGGAGTGGATGGAGTGGCGGCACGGGGTCCTCTCCTTCCGGTTGGTACAGGTCTTATCGAGGCACGACTGCTTCGGCAAGTACCTGCACACGGCCGTGTGGAGGGAGTGGACTCCGTCCTGCCATTATTGCAGTAGTGACAAGGACACGGCGCAACATACGCTCGAGATATGTCCAAGCTGGGACGGGCAGCGTCGTGACCTCGTCGCTGTCATCGATGCCGACCTGACGCTGCCACCTGTCGCGAAAGCGATGGTCGACAGCATCAGGAATTGGGACCTGGTCGCCGCCTTCTGCGAGGTTGTCATCTCCCGGGCCGCCGCCACGACACCGCGGCTTCGGGTGATCGGACCGAGGAATTGTCCGGTCACTCGACGCGAGGCCACCGCGTGAGGGCGACGCCCCGACGGCGAAAGCTGTTGGGGCGTCGACACGAGAGGAACCCGTAAGGGTAAAACCGCCGGGCGGGCCACCGATGACAAAGATCGGGTACCGGTGGCCCGCTCGCACGGCGAAGAGAGGTGCTTGCAGGGTGGGTCCATGGGGCTGCGCGCCGCCTCTTTTTGTCGCCACCACGACCACATCCATGGTCCACCTTACAAGAAAAAAAAAAGTTCTCTACTAAAACTCTCAAATAAACTTGGTTTGTTATCATAATGCCTTCGTGAAGACCCGTTTGTATTCTCTTGTTTGTATCTGGGGAATGTGTTTCATGAATGAATATGAAGACTATTCAGTCCTCCTTATCAAAAGCCCACGCCGAACCCCTAGTAGGACTACCTCATGAAGACTATTCAGTCCTCCTTATCAAAAGCCAACGCCGAACCCCTATTAGGACTACCTCATGAAGACTCTTCAGTCCTCCTTATCCATTGCTCAGATCTCAATAGTAAGACATAGGTACATATATGCTGAAGAAGAAATTGTATTCGCTATTACCTGTGTATTGCAGATGGAAAGGGGTTCCTCCGTATGTTTGGGTTAAGATGAACTGGAGCTAATCTGTACTTACTGAAGATGATATATCCTGGTGTGCCGCCTGAATAAGAATACAATTGTCGTAACCACCTTATTTACCCGTGGGAGTCCTAAAAAATGAAAATTTATAGCATCTAATGCAAAAATATCCCAACCACTCTATGAGTTATATTTATGATGAATTCCTTCTTCAAGAAGCGGTCAGAAAGGATGCGGACCTAAGAGAGATCTTAGATCCAATCATTTCTTTGTGATCGGCAGTATTAAAACTGGAAGTGAGCACCGGATGATGCCCTGCACAATGAATCTTCGTACGAAAGTCAAGCAATTTCAGTTGTTTAAGTGTATACTCCGATCTACACCCGTTCAGTACTAGTACGTAGATAGCCTTAAACAACAGGTGCGTGCAAAGTGTCCACGCGCTCGGGTCAAGATTCTTCAAGACCCGTCGCGCAATCACACTCCAAAAAATTTCTGACCAGGCAATCAAGCGGAGAAAGTAAATAACGGTGCAGTCTTCAGCCAAGTTATTCCAACATAAGCAACTCAATGGAAAAACAGTCAAATCCTTGCGACACGACATTCGCCGATACAATACACCGTTGTGTATCGCAGAAGCTATAGAGCGCAACCCTGGCCCGGATGTATTCGCACGAGTTTATCGGGAGAGTCAATTGACTACACTGAACACCAATGGCATTGTCTTCCCATCATGTCATCCCAGAGTGAGATCTTGGGCTCTGCCAAAGAAATTCGAAAGTTTCTATGGGAACTTGTATAAATTATCCCAGAATCCTGTTGTCGGCTTGCTCCATAAACCTAGATCCAAGCTAAGAGCGCTCGCGTTCAGCAGTGTGCGAGCTATAATTAGATGACACGAGGATTCAGTCGAATGATACAATGATAATAATGAAATTCATAGATATGAATTAAATCATATTTATTTTCAGTTAAGAACATATAAAAACATCTCAACATAATGCTTTGCAATATCTATGCGAGGCAATGAAGTTAAGACGCAGTGCATTTTCTTTTTTCTTTCTAAAAGCCAACACCCGGCACTAAGGAAATAATCCTTGTATGGCGGGGAAATTTACAAATAAACAATTAACCGACACAAATTACATCCAGACTTAGAACAATTTGTGGATCGCACAAGGTATTGTCCTGCGCCTTTGACATTGGCACGGTAGGTCGGATTCACCAACGCCATCTATGCAGTTACGCAGTCATTTAATTAAGATATATATATATATATACTTTGATATAAGGCACTAAAAATCGAAATTGCACATTAATAATTAATTGGTGATGTTAATATCAGTTATTTTTAATTGTAATGACAAAGTAAAGAGTTTTATTTTATACTTAATTATCCTAATAGCTTGAAGGCACATAAGTTATAAGCAAATGCACGCAGTCTTTATGATAATAGTAATAATTTAATAAGCCTTAAATAAATGTAGGTTAACAAAAGCCTTTATAGTTTTTTAACATGTCTAGCTTTTTTTTACCATGTCTAGCTTTTTTTTAACATGTCTAGCTTTTTTTTACCATGTCTAGCTTTTTTTTAACATGTCTAGCTTTTTTTAACATGTCTATGGGCGATAGAATTGCATTTAAATCCGAATTGTGGCTGCAGGGACATTCTAGGCACTACTGACAGTATTTCCTATTTATGACAAGTATTTTTTTAAATTTATATTGTTGTTTTCAACAGTTCATTTCTATTAATTTCAGATTTTAGCATTCAATTTGGTAATAAGACTACAGCAGAAGTTCTTTAGAAAGAATTCTAGAAACTTTTTGTATCACAATATTTTTAATTGATTATCGCTGAATTTTCACTAAATATTAATATTATAATTAATTATGGAATATATTTAATTTATAATGTAATTTTAATACAACAAATAGGAATCAATAAAAATTTGTGAAAGATTAGCTAAGCTAATAATGAAATTGATTAGGTATAAAGTAGAATATTACATAAAATCAACCCAATCATGGGTTGTAATTGCTTAATGAATAAATTAGTGATTTTATAAAAAAAAATCATAAGCTTAATCAGTCTTGACTAGTTTAAGAATATATTTATGAAATCACTATTATTCGAAATTATAATTATTATTTAATATACTTTAATTCATATCAATGAGCTTTCAGAATACTAATTCATATATTTTATTGACATTCATTACAATAGCTAAAGTATTATTAAAATAACATTCTCACGAATGTTAGAACATTTATAAATACAGCTTATAAACTGTAAAAAACATATTAGGATTACTGGATAGTAATATAACATTGAAATAAAATATACATGACTATATTGAAATAATATACATAGACATTAATATATGTATACAAAAGGAAGGAAAGAAAATTTTAGTTAAGGAAGTTTTACATGGGTTTCAGAATCAGCAGACAAGACTCTTGAATCAGAACATTTGTCATATACAGAGTTCAAGAAACCTCATATTATGACAGTTTAAAAAAAATCGCAGCAGATTACTATTGTATAAATATGTCTAATCATAAATAAAAAAGCTGCCATTTTTTTTAAAATAATAGTTTACAAAATAACTGTTATTTGTCAAACTTTAACACTTATTGGCCGCAATATCCTAGATTCCAATCCTATGTTTTCATGATAGTTTTAGAAGCAAATGCCTTTAGTTGTGGCTATAAGACCATGACAGATTCATCTGCAATATATGTAACTAATAACTGTACCAGTAAAATACCTGCAGCCTCTATGCAATCAATAAGAATCTTGTATATATAGTATGATTAGTACAAGCTTATTATAAATAGGATGTTATAACACATTTAAATATTTGGATGGACATATTTGGTCACATAAACACAACAATATTTTATATAAATTGCTTTAAAACTATACAAGTTTTGTTTAAATAAAATACATTTAGTAAACATATGGTTTATAAGTACCGACAGAATTTGAATTTGATTTTCTGTTTACTGAAAAATTATAACTGAGCAATTCACCTTTCATTCATTTTTAGTCACAACACCATCACTTTCTATGAATAAAATAAAATCCTATCAACCCAGATGAGACATGTCAGATACCAGAATGGTAATGTAGGTCAAACTTCCCTCTTACTTATAGTGGAAGCTCGAGCCCAGCCAGGGATATAATGACAATAATAATATTCTAGAAAGTCGATTACATTCTAGAAAATTCTTTATTTCTATAAAGAATCCTTTCTAGGAATCTTTTATTCTAACAGATTAGATTGTAATGCAATTTAAGGTAGTAATTTTTACTCTGCTGAACATTCCAGATGTAATCTGCTAGACTATCAAATAATGCAAAAAGCCACAGGTAAATAAGTAAATAAAATTACTTGTGTATGTTGCACAGCAAAAAATAACTGAATGTTTTTCAATTTTAATCTAACCTCTAGTTGGGTTGTTCATATTGAATTCAAATGGGTTGTAGTAAAAAAGGTTATGTCCTTAAAAATATTTTCACAAAATCTTTCAGACTAGGCAATATGTTGATTTCTGTCAGTAGTTACAAACATTTTAAATACCCTAGCAACTTGTTAATCATACTTTAACTGTGGAATTAGTATTGCTATCTAGTCCATTAACAGGAGTCTGTATGTCAGTACGTGGCCTCCTGAACAGCAAGACATGCGGCTCGGGGTTGTGGACCATGAAGTGTAGCCAGTTAGGACTTTGCTGTACTCCAAGATTGCGCCATTCTGTCTCCGTCATTAAATGTGACTTTGGAACTAAACGGGCTATGTCAGGTGGCAGAATCACATGTCTGTAATTAAAAATTAATCAATATTTAAAATTATTCTTTAAAAAAATATTACAGTTTTAAAATGATTTCAGAGTAAAGTTATAATAAAATATTATTTCTTAATCTACCTATACTACACTATTGAATGAGGGTCTGCTGTATGTGAAGGAATCCAAACTAATTTACTACACTAACTATTTTCTTGTGAATTATATTTTCTTTCTCTAAGAGTAATGATATTTCTTTCAATTACTTTTTTTAAAAATATATACAAACAAGTTTAGTAAGTAGTGAAAATTTTGTGTAGAATATAAATAGAAAATTTATATTCTACACAAAATTTTGCTTGCTTATAGCAAAAGTAAATGTTCAAATACATCTTTTAAATGTAAGATATATTGGTGTAAGCAAAGATAATATGTGTAAGTGCATACAATTGCATTCCTATGTGTAAGTGCATACAATTTAGTTAAATTTGATAATTACATATTTAAAATAATTGTAGTTTCAACACAGAGGGTGGTAATGATGAATTAAAATTTATGCTACAATTTAAATGTTTACCTTGCAAACTGGCAAACACATTTTACCTTGCAAACTGGCAAACACATTTTACCTTGCAAACTGGCAAACACATTTTACCTTGCAAACTGGCAAACACATTTTACCTTGCAAACTGGCAAACACATTTTACCTTGCAAACTGGCAAACACATTTTACCTTGCAAACTGGCAAACACATTTTACCTTGCAAACTGGCAAACACATTTTTGAGATAGCCTAAAAATTAAATAGATAAGAGAGCATGGTTAGATTATAATTGATGACACAAAACTGAGATTTTAATTATTCAAAATAATATAATCATTTCTATTGAGTATGCAACGGGCGCAATAAAATAGTGAATAAAGTAAAAAGAAACTTATAGATCTTATTATTATAAGTTTTATGAACATACTTTCGTTTCTCATGTTTAGTTCCATACTTTCATTTGCAATAACTGAAAATATATGCAGTTTATTTTTAACGTTAGTTAATGTCTTCATAAATATTATATAAATTGCCTTTTTGCTTTAACCTTTATAATAAATCTATTCACTAAATCGAGTGAAAAACATAATGATCATGCAATATATGGATTTTGTTAAACATATTGTACAGTTTATTCCTATAAAATAAACCAAAACAATTTTTTACGGTTAGCTTCGGTCGATTACAAGTGAAAACCGTTTATGGATATTTTATTGCGCGAAAATTTTAGAAATTAAGTAATCACCTGTATTCATAGACGTCATCAGTGTATCGCTCGGAGTATTGTATTTGATCCACAGGCATATTGTACTATATTTATAAAAGGAACTAGTGATAACTTTTATTAGTATCGCTAAATATAATTTAGAAATGATTAAGACTCTTTGACTTCAATCATTGACTTGGAATTTACACTCGTCCTGACTATGACTACAGCTGTTCGAAGCAAAAATAAATGAATTTCCGCCTAATTTTGACACTGAGTTAATCAGTTAAGTGACATTTACGTTTCATTTAATGGCAGCTTGGAAAAATATTCAAAGAATATTACTAATATATTATCATAATTTTTTTCATGATGATATATTAGTAATATTCTTTGAATATTTAAGAATATTACTAATATATGTTTTCAGTAAATTACTTTTTAACGATTCTAGGGTATTCCATGGTATGTAATAATAGCATATCACATTTGGCAATGTGTCACAATTATAATAAATAAAGCTACACAAAAATATATATTTGATTTTAAATATAGTTTTTTCACTACAGTTATTTCAAACGCACAGTTTGACAGGAAACTAGTGAAGTGCGTTTCGTTCCATGTTCTATAATATTGATAAAATATAATTATTTCATATGGATACATTTGTATCTATAGTCTATCTAATCTGAGAAACGCACTTTGACAGCTTCTTCTTCTTCTTATTTTTATGTATTGGCAATCAGCTACTTAAATGAGCCATTGTTGGCAGTGTCGAGTTATAATTATCTTCAAGTTTTTAGTGTAAAGCGCACTTTGACAGCTGTCGGAGTAAGTTGTCTAGGTATGTGAAACAAATAATCGCTATCAAAAATATCCGATTTTAGTGAGAAATCGATATTGATTCTTTTTAATTAATAATACAAGATGTACCTACATTTGTATATCTTGGATGTGGATTTAGCCGAGATGGAAGGTACACCACTGATATAGGGCGAAGAGTGAATGCGGGAAATAGAGTGAACGGAGCGTTGGGGCAACTTCTCGGCAGCCACCACCTCAGCCAGAAGGCACGTGTAGCAATACATAACGCAGTGCTTGTCCCAACATTACTGTATGGAAGCGAGAGTTGGGTATGCAGAAAAGAGTATGAAAGTAAAATTAATGCGGTCGAAATGCGATCTCTGCAGCAAATCTGTGGAGTTAGGCTGACCGACCGCATTCGTAACGACGACGTAAGAGAGCGAGTAGGTATGAAAGAGAGTATTGGTGTAAAGATGCGAAAGGGCATGCTCCGATGGTTCGGACATGTGGAAAGAATGCCGAACGAACGTCTGGTTAAGAAGATATACAATGCGAAAGTGGAAGGATGTAGGTACCGAGGGAGACCGAGTCTAACCTACCTAGACCAGATCGGTCATGTACTGAAGGAAGGTGGAGTCAAGAGTCTCCGAAACCGGCGAGCGTGTATGAAGAGAATTATGAATGTTGAGGAAGCGAGTGAAGTATGCAGAGATAGAGTTCTCTGGCACTCTGTTCTTCTCTGCCTACCCTGCAAGGGATATGGCGTGATGATATGTCACCACCCCGTACCTTACCCGTGGGTGATCGTAAGAGACGACTAAGGGATATAAGGGCGCATCTAATATCTATGCAAGAAAAAGAAAACTCGAAAAAAACCCCTATACCAATACGTCTGACCAGCGCCAGGGTGGTATAGTAGGTTTATCTCCCTCCCATTACGCAGAAGGCCTGAGCCCAACAGTGGGACATAGATATATGGGCTGTGATGATAATGATGTTAAAATTTAAAGGACATGAATCAATGTGTCAAGTAAATCTATTACATTTTTGTATTTTGAGAATGAACATTTTTGAGCCTTTTTAAGCCCGTGAAGGCACAATAAGAAAGAATCGTAATAATTGTTATAATAAATATATTGCTGGTGAGACGGGTTGTTCTTATACAGATGTCACATGCAAGAGATATCTTAGTCCTCTTACACGACATTCGACAGTTAAAATAAGGTAAATAATATTCTTACTCCATCACCAAACAGAAAACTCTGTGCCAACAGTTGAAATTGAAGTGAATAGTCTCTATTTTCCCGTGTGGCGACGGGAAAAGAATACAATTGTCGTCACTCCTTACTTTCCCGTGGGAGTGGTAAAAACCGGCTAAGGGTCACACCGGGAGAGCGGGCAGCGGCTATCTCCCGGGAAACTTCACTACATCTACCGCGATCGCCAACCCGCCTGCCAAGCGTGGCGATTATGGCTTTATTCCTCCCCAAAAATATGGAAAACGTAAAAAAATCTCGGCCCCAGTCACGGCAGTCCCACTGTTCCACGGGCTCATTTTGGTAGCGGGCCTGTTGGTAGCGGGGCAGGGGGTGCTAAAAAAGTAAAAATCTCCGGCCGCGATCCGGCTACCAAAATAATCGACCCTTGGCCCTGGTAACACACAACATTCGGACGCTTAGGACCAACGAGAGGGTCATTGAGCTGGAAGAGGAATTGAGCAAAATCCGATGGGACATTGTAGGATTATCAGAAGTGCGAAGAGAGGGGGAGGGCACGATAATCCTCCGGTCTGGAAACTTGCTCTTCTACCGGGAGAGAGATCACCCATCCCAAGGTAATGTAGGGTTTATCGTTTGTAAGTCTCTCGTAGATAACGTGAACAGGATTGAGAGTGTGTCGACAAGGGTAGCGTACCTTATACTCAGAATTACCAAACGGTATTTGTTGAAGGTCATACAGGCTTACGCACCGACCTCGACATACTCCGAAGACGTAGTAGAGGCCTTATACGAGGACATCTCGAAAGCCATCCACACGTCCAAAACCCACTTCACGGTAGTTATGGGAGATTTAAACGCAAAACTAGGTAAAAGGACAGACGATGAGTTGAGAGTGGGGCAATATGGATTTGGACAGAGAAACCAAAGGGGCCAAAAACTGGCCGACTTTTTGGAGAAGGAAGGCCTCTTTATGATGAACTCCTTCTTTAAGAATTGGCCACAAAGGAAGTGGACCTGGATTAGCCCTGATAGATCCACTAAAAATGAGATAGACTTCATCTTGACGGACAAACGGCAAATAATCAATGATGTCTCTGTGATCAGCAGAATTAAAACTGGGAGTGATCACCGGATGGTTCGAGGCACATTGAATCTTCATACGAAAGTCGAGCAGTCTCGCTTGATGAAGTCTATACTCCGACCTACACCTGTCCAATACCAGAACCCCGATAGCTTTCAACTCGAATTACATAATCGCTTCCAATGCCTGGCATAGTGCGAATCTTCGAACGATACGAACAACAGGTTCGTGGAAACTGTCTACGCGGTCGGGTCAAAATTCTTCAAGGCCCGTCGCACAACTAGAACAAAAAGGCTTTCTGACCAGACTCTCAAACTCATGGAGAGGAGAAAAGAAATCACAGTACAGTCTTCAGCCGATTGGTCTGAACTCAGGCAGCTTAATAGACAAATCTCCAAATCTATGCGACGCGACATTCGCTGATTCAATACATTGCGTATCGAAGAGGCGATAGAGCGAAATCGAGGCTCCAAAGTGTTCGCACGAGATTTGTCTATTAGGCAGAGCCAAATGACTAAGCTGAAGACCGATAACGGTACTGTTATTTCATCCCAGAGTGAGATATTGGGAGAGGTTGAAAGGTTCTATGGGCAGTTGTACAAATCATCCCTGAATCCTGTTGTCAGCTTGGTCCAAGACCCCAGATCCAAGCTACCTCGGCACTATACCGAAGAAATGCTGCCTGCCTGCCGACAAACTGTATTCCAGTTTGGCAGAGGATGTATATAATATACAAAGTATTGTACATTGTGAAAATAACTAAATAAAAAAAATAAAAAAATCACGGACGTCAGCGTGTACGAGATCAGAGTGGCCCTAAAACAATTAAAGAACGGAAAGGCACCAGAAGATGGCGGCATTACCACAGAGCTCCTGAGGACAGGCGGCAAGCCGGTTTTAAAATCCCTACAGAAGCTGTTTAATTCTGTCATTCTCGGGGGCGACGTTCCAGAGTCGTGGACCAGGAGTGTGGTGATGCTGTTATTCAAGAAGGGCGATAAAACGCTCTTAAAGAATTACAGACCCATCTCACTCCTGAGCCACGTGTACAAGTTGTTTTCAAGAGTCATTACGAAACGACTCGCGCGCAAACTAGACGACTTCCAGCTGCCCGAACAAGCTGGTTTCCGAAAACGTTATAGTACCATAGACCACATTCATACACTACGCCAGATTATACAGAAGACCGAGGAGTATAATCGGCCTCTGTGTCTAGCGTTTGTGGAATATGAGAAAGCCTTTGATTCTGTCGAAACTTGGGCAGTGCTGTAGTCCCTTCAGAGGTGCCAAATTGACTATCGATATATCGAAGTGCTGAAGTGTTTGTATAAAAACGCTACTATGTCGCTCCGCATTCGGGATAAGAGTACGAAACCGATTCAGTTGCAGAAAGGTGTGAGACAGGGAGACGTTATCTCTCCGAAACTGTTCACCACTGCGCTGGAAGACGTCTTCAAGCTCAAGATGAATTTGTATATCTTGGATGTGGATTTAGCCGAGATGGAAGGTACACCACTGATATAGAACGAAGAGTGAATGCGGGAAATAGAGTGAACGGAGCGTTGGGGCAACTTCTCGGCAGCGACCACCTCAGCCAGAAGGCACGTGTAGCAATACATAACGCAGTGCTTGTCCCAACATTACTGTATGGAAGCGAGAGTTGGGTATGCAGAAAAGAGTATGATAGTAAAATTAATGCGGTCGAAATGCGATCTCTGCGGAAAATCTGTGGAGTTAGGCTGACCGACCGCATTCGTAACGATGACGTAAGAGAGCGAGTAGGTATGAAAGAGAGTATTGGTGTAAAGATGCGAAATGGAATGCTCCGATGGTTCGGACATGTGGAAAGAATGCCGAACGAACGCCTGGTTAAGAAGATATACAATGCGAAAGTGGAAGGATGTAGGTACCGAGGGAGACCGAGACTAACCTACCTTGACCAGATCGGTCATGTACTGAAGGAAGGTGGAGTCAAGAGTCTCCGAAACCGGCGAGCGTGTATGAAGAGAATTATGAATGTTGAGGAAGCGAGTGAAGTATGCAGAGATAGAGTTCTCTGGCACTCTGTTCTCTCTGCCTACCCTGCAAGGGATATGGCTTGATGATATGTATGTATGTATGTATTCGTAATACTTAATTATGTCTACATGTAAATATTCAAGTAAAATTCAGCAAAAAATAAACAAGACTCCAAATTCTGTTCAAGTACCTAATATTTGTATAATTATGGCTGACTTGTGTACCTATGTAAGATAGCGGATGTTGAATAGTGGTAATATAAGTCCTATTTCTCAATAATGACAGATTGAAAACACTACGTTAGGGGGCATAGTCCGGAGCGTGCTCGTCGCGTCCCCTGCCAGTTTAGTTAGACTGCTAATCCGGCTCGAATGCGTGCCGCAGTGCGGGTTAGGGCGGCGGTTAGGGCGTCCTCCGGAGGCGACGCGTGCCGACCCGCCCCAGTCGGTACGAACATCGGCAGTTGCGGCGATGGGGGCCGCCACCCATCACGCCTTGCCCAGTCAGGCGAGTCGAGGAGAGCAGAGTGCCGGGTGGGCACGTGGAATGTAAGAGGTTGTGTGGAAGGTAAGTTGCACGAGCTGATATCCGTCATGGCGGACAAACAGCTAGACGTGCTCTGTGTAACAGAGACCAAGCGAAGGGGCAGCGACGCCTGCGATCTTCCTGGTCCACAGAGCAATCGA
Organism: Lymantria monacha; assembly: GCA_905163515.2. NCBI lineage: Eukaryota > Metazoa > Arthropoda > Insecta > Lepidoptera > Erebidae > Lymantria > Lymantria monacha. The sequence goes on from LR991103.1 coordinate 1,188,939, forward strand.
GCCAACATGGGGGTAGGAGTGCTGTTGTCCTCTCGCTTGGCCTCAGGCGTGAAGGATTACGGAATGTATGATCCCAGACTTCTTTGGGTCCGTATAAAACTAGGTGTCACCAAGGTATTCATGGTTGTAGTATATACTCCCATAGGATCCTCGGTGGCATCAGACCTAGAGAAGTTTTGGGACAATGTTAGGGAAGTTCTGGATATGGCAGAAACCAGTGAACGCGTGTTTCTATGCGGAGATTTGAACGGATGGGTGGGGACCAAGCGTCCCGACTATGAGGACGTACTTGGTCCATTTGGTGATAAGAGAGTGAACGACGCAGGTAGGCTCATAGCGGATGTATGCATGGAGAGAAACCTTATTGTGTCAAACACATTTTTCCAACATAAGGACATCCATATTTAATCATGGAGAAGGAATGAACAGAAAAGTATAATAGATTTAATTTTGGTAGACAGTCGCCTCCGAAGCAAAATATTGGACGCAAGAGCCTACAGGGGCCCCACAGTCGATACGGGCCACTATCTCGTTATCGCGAGATTTAATAGTCTGTTCAGAAAGTGGAGGCACTGGCGAGAGCGTGTCCACTTCGGAGGGCTTGAAAGAATAAAGGTTGAAAGGTTGCAAGGAGAGTGTGTAAGAGTAAAGTATGCAGAGGGTGTCCGAGAACGGCTGACGATGGCAAGCTAGCCACAATTGGACATTAAAGAATGCTGGAGAATATTGAAAGAGAGTATGGTAGATACAGCGAAAGAAGTATGTGGAAGTTCAAAGAAGCATAGAAAAACGAATGGTGATGCATGGTGGGATGCGGAAGTGGCAGCTTCCGTAGAGCAAAAGAAGAAAGCGTGGCTGGACTATGTCTCTTCTTTGAATCTGAATGACAGTATGACTCAACAGAAGAAAGAAATATATCGGCAATGTAAGAATGACACCAAGTCCTTAGTGAAAGAGAAACGTGATAGAGCAAATATGAGTGCAGAAGATAGGCTGACTAAAAACTTCGAGGGTAATACCAAACTCTTTTGGAGGAAGGTGAAGAAGTCTCGGTGTGGTTGGTCAGCCTTCAGAATGAATAAAATAAGGTCTAAAGGTGGAGACATTCTTACACAAACACAAGACGTGTTAAGCCGATGGAGTGAATATTTTGGCGATATGTATGCGGATAGTACGGTTGGCGCCGGTGTCGCATGTGGTTTAGTAGATCAACATTCAGCACCTGCGTCCTCTGATGGCATCAGTATGGATGAAGTTGAATGGGCGATAAGAAGTTTGAAAAATGGTAAGGCAGCGGGCATTGATATGGTGTCTGCCGAGATGATCAAGCTTGGTGGCTCCTGTGTCTGGGAGGCGTTCCTGTTGCTCCTCAATTTATGTTGGAGCTCGGGAATGGTTCCCAGGGACTAGAATAGCGCAGTTATCGTGCCTTTGTTTAAAAACAAGGGTTCACGTTATGACTGCGCAAATAACAGAGCCATAAGCTTGACCAGTTTGGCAGCAAAAGTGTACGGTAAAATTATTGAAAGGAGAATGAGGATGGTGTCCGATGGTTTACTATGTGAGACACAAGGAGGTTTCAGGAGTGGAAGGGGATGCATGGATGAAGTGTTCTCTCTGCGCAACATTGTGGAGAAGCATCTGGCTCTAGGTCAGAGGGTTTTCTGCAGTTTTGCGGATCTGGAGAGATCATTCGACACGGTTGTACGAAAGGAACTTTGGAACATTTTACCGGAGTATGGTATTAACGGTAAACTGCTAGAGGCTGTGCAGTCCAGTTACATGGGCTGTAGAGCCTGTGTGCGGCTGGATGATGGAATGTTGCCTTGGTTTGACGTCAATATCGGCGTTAAGCAGGGGTGCGTTCTGTCAGCCAGGCTGTTTATCATATATCTGGATAAATGTCTCCAAAGGTTGAACGATATGAATGTGGGAGTCCAGATGGGCGACTCAGTGGTCACTGGTCTGCTCTATGCAGATGATGCAGTCTTGCTGGCACAGTCAGCGACTGACCTGCAGGCCCTAGTCGACACAATGACAGAAGATTGTAAGAAAGGGGTCTACGCGTGAATGTGAGCAAAACCAAAATAATGGTCTTTGAAAGAGATGAAGCCAGAACAGATGTAAGAGTAACAATAGGTTCCATTTGATCCAGTGATCATCATTCTCCTACTCTTATCCCAATTACTTGGGTTCGATACAATATGTACTCTTCTTTCATAGTACATATTGTAAAAGTTATTAGCAATAGTTTTATGACCGGCCGCCTGCCAAACGTCAACCCTCCTTGGGAATGTAATTGTTGACCAAACGGCATCAAATGGAGTTGGTATAAGGCTCTTAGTCGTCTTTTACGATATCCACTAGCAAAGTAAGGTACGAGATTTGCCGGAAATGAAGAAGTATTGTTATTGTATTCTTATTCAGTAACTCACCTAGTGAGACACTTAGCCGATTAATTGCGTCTCCCACGGCTCCACCTTTTGCTCGACGTGTATGTCAGTGTTAGAGATTATAAACTCATTTGCAAAAAAAACGGGCGGTTTTGATTTTCATTCATATTTAAAAAAAATACAATACCAAAAAGGTTTCAATCGTTTGTACACGTTACTGGCCGGTTTTAAAAATGCTGTGGTATTTAAAAAAGTACGTTCTAAATTCAATTTTTCATTTGATGTTCATTTTTACAGAAAACCCCTTTTTATCCTACATTTTTGGCGCGAAGTTCCAGAAGTTAACATCGACTTTCATAACTTTTATTCAATTTTTATCCATTAATTTCATATCCTTGACTGTCAAAGCTTTATTTAATGCTGTTTGGCTGTATCAAAAATGGTAGATAAAGTGGTAAAAGCTACCAAAATTATCGCGCTGCTTGAAGAGGGTTGCAGCCAATGTTTCGTGGCTAGGAGGCTAAATGTTAGTCGCTCGACAGTCCAAAGGACCTGGCAGCGATATCAGGAGACTGGTTCCGTCGAGAGAAGGCCTGGTTCTGGAAGAAAACCATGTACCCAACCACGGGATGATCGTTTTCTTGTGAGTCGCGCATTGAGAAATCGCAAATCTTCGTATGTGGATCTTAAGAACAACCTCCAAGAAGTAAGAAATGTGCATATTAGTCTATGGACGGTCAGGAGGAGGCTTCTCGCTGCCAATATACGCAGTCACCGCCCGGCCCGCGGCCCCAAATTACTCCGTGAGCACAGAGTTCACAGGCTTAGGTTCGCTAGAAATTGTGAATCATGGACTCAAGACGATTGGAATAGGGTTTTGTTCTCTGATGAAGCCAGGATATCTCTGTTCGGTGAAGATCGACGTCGGCGAGTGCTAAGAAGACAAGGAGAACGCTTTGCAGAGGCATGTTTCGAAGAAATCACACCTTATGGTGGGGGCTCTGTTATGTTTTGGGCAGGAATAAATTCAATGGATCGTACAGAGTTAGTCTTCATTGAAAACGGCTCACTGACTGGGCATCGATACATAACGGAAGTTCTAATTTCTCATGCACAAATCGCATTGGCCGCTCTAGGTGAAGACTCGATTTTTATGGACGACAATGCTCGCGCCCACCGATCCCGCGATGTTAATGCGTATGTGCAAGAGGTCGGCATTCGTCGTTTGGATTGGCCAGCTCGAAGTCCCGACCTCAATCCCATAGAGCATGTCTGGGACGTTCTGAAACGGCGTGTGAGATCAGTACACCCGGCTCCGCAGACCATCAGAGAGCTGAAGAATGTGATTACTGCGGAGTGGGAACGTATTCCGCAAGCAAGTATCCGGGATATACTCGCTAGCATGCCCAGACGAATTCAAGCTGTGATTTTAGCTAGAGGGGGTCACACTCGATACTAAACATTTATCTGCTTTTACTTTATTAAAGAAAAACAAACAAAAAAACTTTTTTATTTTTACTTCATGAGCATATGCACTACTAGCGAATATACACTACTAGCGAGGTTTAGCATTATTTCCCATAAATTGTATCTAAATTTTATGAAATACTGATGAAAACGATTATTTTCTTATTAATTTACCAAATTGTGTGGATAAAACTACCTATAATTATCAAACAAAGAAATATTAACATTTGAAATGGTTCATTGCTTAGGTGCCCGTTTTTTTTGCAAATGAGTGTATTTTTATCCCGTCGCTACAACAAGATATATTATGAAATTACAATTACTTTAAAAAAATGTATTTATGTATGATTGTACACTTGTATAGATGTTAAAATACTGAACTACCGTGTTAGTGTCCTGGGTTCGATTTCCACGCAGAACAATACTTTGAGCGAACCACAAACTATTATCCTGGGTCTGGATGTAATTTGTCTGCGTTAATTATGTTTGTAAAGTCCCCCGTAATATGACATTTCTTATTATATCTTTAATTAATTAATAAATAATTAGACTTGACAAGCGTTCTTCCGATTGCAGTTATTATCACGACTTTCTCAGAAAACTGGTGCTGATAGAGATCCAAGGGAGAGCCCTTGGATTTTATAATTCCCACGGGAAAGTATGTATCCTATATTATTATAGCAAAACTATACAAAAAAGAATAATTGGCATTGGGAACATCGTGCAAAGGGAAGAGACAGATAGTTGAGTGCATAGTTAACTTGTGGAAGCTGCCAGCATTATCCAATCAATGAGACCCCATACGCCTAGCAATTCAATAATATCCCTCATGATTAAGGTGACCATATTGTAAAAATTTTAGCAGGATTTTTGATGTGAAGCTCTTTATTGGGGGGCTTTGAAATTCTGATCTTACTAGTTAGGATTTAATAGCCCTTTTTATGTGACGAAATGTAATAGTGCTGCACGTAGCACCAGGTATAGTGGCAATAATCTCGTTTTGTTTTCGGGTCTTAGAGAAGAACGAGATATGCGCTTTCTCTCTGTTCTCTAATCTCGTATTCACAATTAAATGAATGATAAAAACAATATTATGCTATACAAAAGTGATCTAACTGCACAGATAGCGCAGTGGTTAAGATACCGACCTACCGTGCCAATGTCGAGGGTTCGATTCCCACGCAGAACAACACTTTGTGCGATCTACAAATTGTTGTTCTGAGTCTGGGTGTAATTTGTCTGCGTTAATTATATGTCTGTAAAGTTGCCCGCAATACAAGGATTATTAAATACAATAGCCTTAGTGTAGGGCGGGGTCCTAAAAAAATATTTAAAAATAGATGCAATAATTAAATTGTTTCCTTGTAATACAAGTGTCACTTAAACCGCATTTTATAAAAAAAACAGAGGGGAAGAAGTTATTGAGTCGCATAAGATTATAGCGGCAGGACCACGCTGTTGACAATTTTCTTTCTACAGCCGCGGGCCGGTCCGTCCGGGGTAGTACCACACTATCTCAGAAGATCGACGTCTGAGTAATGGCAATGTGATAGCATGCCTCGTTCGGTGAGCGAGAGAGCCGTAAGCCCAACTGGGTAGAGTTTGGGGTTTTTATTGCTAGGCAGTGGCCTAGCCCTTAGTATTGCAAAGGTCCGTGGGCGACAGTGCCACTTACCATCAGATGGGCCGCTTGCTCGTTTGCCACCATAAGCAAAACAAAAATAAGACTACTGAAATAAAATTGAGAAACGCAATATAGATATATTGTATTATAGAAAGGGAGCGATAATAGAGAGGGTGGCGCTGTAGTCACGCATCTATATCGCTCTGTATTTTTTTACTACAAATAATATATAAAGCAACTACACAACAGTTACTTTAATCTCAATTAATTAATAGTACCCTAAATAGCATGTAAAAGTGTTAGAAACAATATACAAATGTACATTAATGAAACACATAAACAATAAACTACATACCCAGTGCAACACACAATAAAAGCATAATACAAACTATATCAAGTGATTTTCAAAACAATCAACAAATGTGAACAAACGTTTAAATCTATATACAGGGTGGAAGTGGACCGCTCCCGAAAACAATGACAGGTGACCCTTCTAGTCCTACTTGTAATGATAGGCAAGAAAAGAAATCGATCAGGATGAAAAAAAAAATTTTTTTCACAAATATTTTTAAGTTTTTTTCACATTCCATCGTATTAGGACTGTGCCATGTAACGATAACTCGATAAAACATGCGTACCTAACTATATTCAGATGAGAAAAGACGAAATCTATTCAAAACTCACGATCATATGTTCAAGTGTTCAACGACCTCGCGTGGTGAAGAAAAAATTTTTTTTCATCCGAATCGATATTTTTTCTAGCCTATCATTACAAGTAGGACAAGTAGGGTTACCTGTCTTTGTTTTCGGGAGTGGTCCCCTTACATCCTGTATATATATATATATATATATATATATATATATATATAATTGTATATCCATCCATCCATCCATCAGCCCGTAAACGTCCACTGTTGGACATAGGCCTCCCCACGAGAATGCCATCTATAACGGTCCTGTGCCACCTGCATCCAACGGTTTCCTGCGACCTTGATGAGGTCATCAGTCCACCGAGTGGGGGGTCGTGGGGGGTCGTCATATAATTATATATATATATATATATATATATATATATATATATATATATATATATATATATATATATGTGTGTGTGTGTGTGTATATATATATATATATATATATCATCATCATTCTCCTACTCTTATTCCAATTACTTGGGGTCGATACAATATGTACTCGTCTTTCATAGTATCTATATATTGGAAAAGTTATTGGCAAAAGTTTTATGACCGGCCGCCTGCCAGACGTCAACCCTCCTTGGGAATGTAATTGTTGACCAAACAGCATCAGATGGAGTTGGCCTAGGTCATCGGCTCTTAGTCGTCTTTTACGACATCCACGATCAAAATACCGACCTTCCATGTCAGTGCCGTAGGTTCGATTCCCACGCAGGACAATACTTTGTGCGATCCACAAAGTGTTGTTCTGAGTCTGGGTGTAATTTGTCTGCGTTAATTGCATGTTTGTAAAGTCCCCCGCAATACAAGGATTATTTCCTTAGTGCAGGGAGGTGTCTTTTAAAAAAAAAAAAAAAAAAAAAAAAAAAAAAAAAAAAAAAAAAAAAAAAAATAAAAGGGTTGGTAGTATTCGTAGCCACTACCACACAGTTACATATATATATATATATATAATATATACACAGAGTGTATGGGGACCGCTCCCAAAGACAAAGACAAGTAACCCTACTAGTCCTACTTGTAATGATAGGCTAGAAAATAAATCGATTCGGATGAAAAAATATTTTTTTTTCACCACACGAGGTCATTGAACTCTTGAACATACGATCGTGAGGTTTGAATAGATTTCGTCTTTTCTCATCTGAGTAAAGTTACGTGTTTTTTACGGAATTATCGTTACATGGTACTGTCCTAATACGATGGAAAGTGAAAAAACTTAAAATTGGTGGTGGAAAAAAAAAAATATTTTCATCCGAATCAATTTTTTTTCTAGCCTATCATTACAAGTAGGACTAGTGGGGTCACCTGTCTTTGTTTTCGGGAGTGGTCTGGTAGGAATGTTCCTTTCGCCGAGTAGAAGTCAGTTAAAAACGGATTTTACGAAATTCCACCCGCAAGGGGGTTCCTCGGATGTTAAATCACATTTTTTAAATAAAGCTCCTACAGACTTGGAATTTAGTCTGCACTTTTTTCTGACCTGTAAAGGTCAGAGGAAGTAGGATTTTAAGAAATTCCTTCTCAGGAAAGGAATTTTATGTAGCAAAAGTAAACTACGCAACAGAACTCATGTAACCGAAGCGAAGTGAGGGCGGGTCGCTAGTAGAATTATAAATTTACACGAGACAAACCGTTAAGAAAATTAGTTAAACAATCTCAATTGAATCACAGAATATTGCCATCTATGTTAACACTGAGAAACTCATTTACATCGTCGATAAAGTAGTAGGTACGTTATACTTCATTATCTGCTCAACTATTTTGCAAATCAATCCAGACGCTTGTGGTGCAACGAGCAAAGCTACTTGTGTAAAGTAAGGTTGCTAAGCTATTGCAGTGCCGTGAGATCGATTCTCAATGCGAGTGACACTTTTTGTTTTAAAATAAATTTAACTTTAAAACTAACAGAAATTTGACAAATTCAATACAAACTATAAAAAATGGCGAATGATAGTAATAACATGTATGTAACATTAAGGAAGACACAATATAAGGCGACTTCACATAACGATGTGTCCGTTATGAATGTATCAGACTCATCTCTATTTAACAGTACAGTGCAAAGTTTACCTGATCACAGCGAAAACTATGAAATAAATGAATTATTAGATAAAATTATTATGTAAACTACAAGAACAATTAACAATTGCGAATAATGAAATTGAGAATTTAAATCTTGAAAATACAGACTTAAAACGTGATTCAATATCTGATCAATTACCTTTTAGCAGCGGCCTACGCTGCTAAAAGATAATATTGAATTGTATAAAAATTGGAGCTCAAGAAAATATCTTCTATAAATACGACCCCAAAACAACACTTAAGCCCCGCGATGACTAGCACTAAGACTCCACATAAACACCCAATTCTAAGTAATCAAGAGCCAAGTAAATCTTTTGAAGTACCTACTATACATTTGAAAGGAAATCACAGTAAAAATCATTACTACGTCAAAATTAATTAACAAAACAGTGCCTGAATTGGCCACCAAACAAATAACAAGAAAATATGTATACTTAGTACTAACAATAAAAGTAAAGTGTTAGCTGTAGCACAACATTCGTTAGGAAACGAATTTCAGTACTATCGTTACTTATCTCCTAATTGTACAATAGAATATATGTTAGACGGAATTAAGAAAAAGAAAATTGAATTAATTTTTTTTTTTTTTTTATTAAAATAATTGCAATATTTTTTGCGATTTTTGGCATTTTTAAGGGTTTTTTTACAATTTTCTCGGATTTGAAACAGCTTTTGACCTAAGCACCCTTAAAAAACATGAAAATTGAGCTAATCTTAGATCCCCAATTTTTTTTACCAAAACATCAAATTTTCGCTATTTTTACGGTTTTTCGCAATTTACTCGAAACTGGAGGGTGGACGACTAAAACTGACTTGAAATTCGTATTCCGCAGGTCGAAAAACATGGCCATAGATAGGTGGCGCCCAATGTACAGCCCACTTTGTTTTTTTTTGTGTGCCGGTGTTATTATCTTATCTTATTGCGTTACAATTATTTATTGATCGAACACATAATTATGCAGTTATCGAATCATGTTATCAGAATAGGAAGTTGATACTGGGTTACACCATATGTGTGGTCTTGGCCTTAGTTTTTTTTTTAAACTACGATACAAAATTATCATCTCTTTACTATCACCTCAGCTTATACACGTCCCACTGCTGAATTCGAGCCTCCTTCATGATAAGGGGAAAATTAATCAACAATATAATCAGACGAGTTGGTATAGAATTTTATTACAAGATTTCCTTCTCTCTTCTTTTCTTCTTCTCTGCATATATATTATACATACATATCATCACGCCATATCCCTTGCAGGGTAGGCAGAGAGAACAGAGTGCCAGAGAACTAGAGTTCTCTTGAATGTTGAGGAAGCGAGTGAACTATGCAAGGATAGATCCTTGCATACTTCACTCGCTTCCTCAACATTCATAATTCTCTTCATACACGCTCGCCGGTTTCAGAGACTCTTGACTCCACCTTCCTTCAGTACGTGACCAATCTGGTCTAGGTAGGTGAGTCTCGATCTCCCGCGGTACTTACATCCTTCCACTTTCGCATTGTATATCTTCTCAACCAGACGTTCCTTCGGCATTCTTTCCACATGTTCAAACCATCGGAGCATTCCCTTTCGCATCTTTACACCAATACTCTCTTTCATACCTACTCGCTCTCTTACGTCTTCGTTGCGAATGCGGTCGGTCAGTCTAACTCCATAGATTTTCCGTAGAGATCGCATTTTAACCGCATTAATTTTACTTTCATGCTCTGTCATTTCTCAGATATTATATCTTTTAGTTGTCACTTACGACACCCATGCACAACATAGAAGGCTGGCGTCGCAATCTCATGGAGCTTTCTCTATCAAGCATTACTTTCAAAACAATGCTTGACTGTGGAATACAGTTACTTTCAAATTTAAATTTTGAAGGAAACTCCAGTTGGTATTGTGACTAGCGTAGGCAGTTTTATTCGAGTTTTCCAAGTGAACTCATAATTTCAGCCCATCGCCGTCCACTGCTGGACGTAGGCCTCCCTCACGTTACGCCACAGAGTGCGGTCCTGTGCCGTTTGCATCCATCGACGCCCAGCAACTTTTACTAGATCGTCTGTCCACCTTGGGCTCCTACACTGCGTCGTCCGGTACGTGGTCGCCACTCTAGAACCTTTTTTACCCAGCGGTTGTCGGTTCTTCGAGCGATGTGGCCAGCCCATTGCCACTTCAGCGTGCTAATTCTTCGTGCTATGTCGATTACACCCGTTCTTCTGCGGATTTCCGTATTACGGATTCTATCACGCAGAGAAATCCCGAGCATAGCCCGCTCCATAGCACGCTGAGCGACTTTGAGCTTGGTTATAAGACCTACATTTAGGGACCATGTTTCCATGCCGTAAGTCGTCACTGATAACACACACACTGGCTGTAGATCTGTGTTTTCAGACACTGAGGTATGTTGGACGAGAAGATCCTTTTAAGTTTCCCGAACGCTGCCCAACCGAGTTGGATTCGTCGGCTGACCTCTTTCTCGAAATTGGATCTACCTAACTGGACTGTTTGTCCAAGGTAAACATAATGATCGACAATTTCGAGAATCGCATTGCCAACTAGGACCGGTACAGGAATGTCATGGGCATTTGACATGACTTTCGTCTTGTCCATGTTCATTCGTAACCCCACCAGTTGGGATACCCTGCTGAGATCGTTGAGCATGGTGCCAAGGTCCTCCATGGATTCTGCTTTTGATTTTGATTCTTCTTCAAGTGAACTCAGTATTAATAAAAAAAAATTATAGGCTGCATAGATTTAATAACGATCTTCCTTGTTAAGTGTCATAGGTTCAATCGCACAAAAAAAACTAGGATTAAAAAAAAATGTGAGCCGTCATGGAATGCCTGGCAGATGTGAAACATCGTGTGTGTACAAGTAATATGCATAAAAGATAATATTATTACAGGAATTAAATATAGCCTAATGAAAAAATGAAGTATTACGAATTTATCAAAAATATAATATATATATTAAAAAATATATAAAGGCACAAGGTTGATCACTTTGATCTTCTGAGTTATCACTATCACACATATTTTAATGTCAAAAATTAAAATAAAAATGTTTCACATCAAAATTAAATAAAACGCAGGTTATGTGTACCGTAGTAAACAACAACGTCGAACTGAGTGAGAAGCCACACCGTACACTCTACTACATATAAAATATATATATATGCGACCCGTCGCCACACCGTACACTCTACTACACATAAAATATATATATGTATACCTTAGTATAGCGTGGCGACCCGTCGCCACGGCAAGCGTCGCCACGCCAACAATTCGGTTTACAAGTGAGCCTATAGATGTTTCACATCAAAAACCAACCTCAAAACTAAATAGTATAAAATAACTTAATATATAGATATAGATAGATTATATAGTTAGTTAGAATAGATAATAGGACTTTACAAGAATAAACAGGATGGAATGCCCTATACATTTCTAAATTACATTAGGTAACTGTAACACTTCTTTACTTTTTGTTGTCATATATTAAATACTTTATAGCAGAAAGTTTAATGAATTTAATGAAGGTTACATGAATAACTACATGATATGGTATTATAATTAGTGGCGGGGCGAATCCCACTTGTCGCGACATCTTGATATGTTTGTAGTTTTACTTAGGCAGTTCCAACACTATAAATAAAGAAAGGTTTATAAAATGAAAACTACTGGGCCATACTTTGTTATTTTTTTTATGGGACCAAATGGCAGCTATTCCACATCAAACTAAAGAAGAATCATGTAAATCGGATTATGAATCTCAGTGTAATCAATGTACATACATAAAAAAATACCAATTGAATTGTGAACCTCCTCCTTTTCGAAGTCGGTTAAAAATGTAACACAAAACTTCTTACTGTAATAAAAAAATAAATATCATCAACTTCGATGTTTAGAAAGTATTCTAAACAGGACAATCTCATGTTTTCTATAGAGACGTGGTTACACTAATAGAAATCTAGATAATAGTTGTGCAACAATGAGGATGGTATTAGTTCAGTCTGCGCCAGCATGAGTGAGATAACACTTGACTTTCTGCAGGGTCTACTCAAACAGGACTACCCTGATGTCACGATACAGCATTTTGAGGTAGGTTTACCATGAACATAACTGGAGTGAAACATGTAATTATCCATGACGTTACACATATTCATCGCTTTCCGTTCAGCCATGGAAGTCACTAAAACGGGCTCACGGATCACCAGGAATGGATGGCAGCTTTCGACTAGGAAATGTATAATACTAAGTGGGTTTATCAACCCACACATCTTGACGGTATTAATATAATCCATAAAGCTTTCAGAGGTTTATAAGCCCTGTCGATGTCAGTACTGGATAACCTAAGGGTACTTCAGCCTAATGTCCAGATTATCGTCCTGATTATTTTCAGTTTCAGAAATATTAGGAAGTTGTAAAAAATGTATTTGCACTTTTCAAAAATGTGTTTTTATTTTCCAATAGTTCAAAAAACAATCAAATATATTTTTTCAAGAATTAAAAACATTTATAAACTATATTTATGGATTTTCCAAAAAAATTTTAGTAGTTGTATAATTGAGGCAATTGTAATTGTTTTATTTAAAATAAAGAAAAGCTATCCGTTTTATGTTAGGTAAACTTTCCAATAGTGGAGCAGTATTTTTTATAGTGCCCAGGCTCGATCATTTCTTTTAACAACAGCAAACTTTCAACATTTTCTCATAAACGATGCTTAATGTTTAATTATGTTATATCGATAAAATCGATTTAATGTTTAATGTGAAAAAGGGATGTTTTTTTTATTGCTAATGGTGGCAAAGGAGCAAGCGGCACACCTGATGGTAAGTGTTACTGCCCACCCATTGACCTTACTAGGCCGCTGCCTACTAATAAAAACCTCAAACCCACCCAGAAAGTAAGGCTGCCGGTTCTCTCGCTCACAGAACGAAGCACAAAAGCACATTTCCATTGTTTGGACGTCGATTTTCTGCGAGAGTGTGGAACTACCCCGGACGGACCGGGCCGCGGCCTGTGGTCCTACCACAACAGTGTAGTGTTTAATGTGTTATATCCTCAGGGTGCTCCTGGTTCCAAGAGAGGTGACAACTATACATCCATGGTCTACCGTATAACTCTCATAGGCATTAGGAGACACACCGAACCAGATGGTTCCAGTGAAACCGAAGAACCTTGGGAGACTTCGATCATTTACAAATGCCTCCCCGAAAACCTTCAAAGGAGACAAACGTTCAAAAGCGATGAACTGTTTTGCAACGAAGTAGCTTTTTATACTAAAATCTGGCCTGAGTTCTCCAATTTTCAAAGTCAATGGCCCATTCACAGTCCATTTAAGTCTATACCGAAGTGTTATCTCGCTCAGAATGATTGCGTTGTCTTGAAAGACTTAAAGAGGGATGGTTTTGTGATGGCCGATAGGAGACAGGGTCTGAATCTTGAACAGTGCTATTTAGTCCTGAAGCATTTGTCTCACTTCCATGCACTCTCTTTGGCTATGAAGGGACAAGATCTTGAAGGTTTTTATGATTTGCTTAAGGATGAGGATTCAGTAAAGGAAGGTAGGTAAAATATCTTACAATTCTACTTAAAAGCAACAGAAATATGGAAATCTAATAAGTTTAGCAGTCTATTTGGGAGAAAAATATCCTGTTATAAAAAATATTGCCAAATCATCTCAAATCATTATTAACACATTTACCGGTGTAGATACATAGTACATTTATCTGGTGAAAGATATTATTGTAAGAATATTATCTATCAGCCTTTCCCTCTTACAAGTGCCGGATGAAACAACTAAAGAAAATAAGCATATAACTTCACTTTAAGAAAACCAAAATTCCGAAAAAACTGTTTGCCGACTCATTTAGTCAACTAGATAGATATTTTCCTCCCATTAGGAAGAGGCATTTGCCCAAATGTAGGTCACATATGATCTGAAAAATAAGATAACAAACTGTTCAAACTCATCATTCTCCTACTCTTATCCCAATTACTTGGGGTCAATACAATATGTACTTTTCTGTAATAGTACATATTGTGAAAGTTATTGGCATTAGTTTTATGACCAGCCGCCTGCCAGAAGTCAACCCTCCTTGGGAATGTAATTGTTGACCAAACGACATCAAATGGTGTTGGCTCAGGTCGTCATAAGGCTCTTAGTCGTCTTTTACGACATCCACGAGCAAAGTAAGGGTTGGTAGTATTCGTAGCCGCAACCACACAGCTACACACAGTGTTTAAATTCTTGAATTGGTTCTAAATTTTCTCTTCTACTGCTTCTTTATAACATAATTTAGCATATGCGATATGACCACAGTTATCAAAATCTAGAATTTTATTTATTGTACTCAAAAACTAGACATTTCTTTGTGTTGTTGAAGGAAGAATACAATTCACCACCCCTCCTATGCCAACAAATATCGTAAAAGATATCAAAATATACCATATACCCATGCACATAATATCACTGGCGAGAAAAATACCATTTGTGCAGTCAATAATTGTCAGGCATTTCCTTGTAGTGACGAAGTAAGTTCACCACTCCAAGACTCATAGGTGTTATAAAAGACGATTAAGAAACACAATTTGCAGAATACATCTATACAATAGAAGAAAATCTCGAAATGAAACTCTATACCAACTCATCTGACTAGCGTGATGTAGTTGGTCAGTTTTTCTCTTAGTGAACGGGAAGGCATGCCATGTTGAATCTTCCAGCGGGGGTGATGGCAGAGCGGCCTGGAATTACCAACCTACTTTATTTTCTGCCTATTGAGTCGACCATCACAACCAATTGTTGATCTCGATGCAACATGCTAACTCTAAAATATAAAATGGGATAAGGTCAGGATATGATTACGACATATAATTCTTTATATTTATTTATAGTCTTCTTCCTAGAAGAAAACACAGAGTACTATAAGAATTACTACAGAGAAGCGACACGGCATGCCTTAACTATGGTAGAAGAGGAACTTTCTGCTTCTGAGGGTAAAGAACATTATCTGGAGAAGTTAAGGCAATTCTGCCACGAAGATCGCTTCTTTCATGCGATGGTGGAGCTAGTGACACCTAAAGAACCTTTAGCGGTGATCTGCCATGGGGACTGCTGGACAAATAACTTCTTATTCAAATATGTAGATGGCGACATAGCTGACGTAAGTTTATAATTATCCTTATATATTTTTTTCTAAGGTTCTTCAAGGTTTGTGTGAAAATAGTTCGTAATATTTTTTATACTAGCTGACCTAAAACATGTTAATAAAAATAAATTGTGCAATTGGCACAACCTACCAGGACCTACATGGTAAGCGTGGTGACCACCACTTACCATGTTAGCAGTGAAGTTCAATATGAATCGTTAATCTACTTACTTACTTACTTGCTGTATAGGATTGCGTGCTGTTCCTTCTGCCACCTGGACGGTGTGTATGCCGTATGACTGTGCCATTGCTTGTTCTCAAAAAAATCTTTATTCACGCTGGAGGAGGTTCCGGGTCTGCTAGAAATACGCAAAATCGGACATAACACAAAATTCCGTACTTGTTATTAAGAAATTCTCTTAACTAACTTGTAGGACAACGGAACATCATAACATTCTATTCAAACCTGAGACATTGCATCACTAGATCAACGAGGAATTAAATCTAACTCCTGTTTCAGATGTACTTATTAGACTTCCAGTTAGTTCGATACTCGTCACCGGCTATTGACTTGGTATTCATACTGTACTTGTGTCTGGAGCGGAGCCTGAGAGCTGATCACCTCACATCACTGCTGGAATACTATTGCGATGAGTTACATAGGAGAGTAATGCAAATGTGTGATGGAGACTCATTAAACAGCATCTTGAATAAAGATATTATGCGAGAACTGTAAGTTGTTGTCCTCGTATTCTGTTGGAGTGAAACTTTTTGTGTGACGAAAATTTTATGAAGAAAAGAGTCTAAGCGATACTTATGCATTCATCAAAATTTCAACGTGTGTGACGGCGTCAATACGCACAATCGTTAAAACTCTTATTCTCGTGAATTTCAAAAGAGTGAGCTCTTCGCTCTTTCATAATTTAATTTAAATAAATTAATTATGAATACAATATCATGATCTCAGCTCATACGTCCCACTGTTGGCCTCGAGCCTCCTCCATAATGGGACGGAAGTTGATCTACTATACCATACTGATCAGATTTCGAGTTTGCTCTCTCTTGCATAGATGTTGTATGCATTTTATATCCCTTAGTAGTCTTCTACGATTACCCATGGGTAGGATAGGGGGTGATGAATTGTATTCTCACTCCGTCACCACACAGAAAAACACAATACCTATATTGTGTTTTTCTGTGTGTGTAACTTAAAAGTAATTAATAAATGATTAAATTTCATAATACATAAGTGTGTATATTCTGTCAAGTGTTAGGTGTGGTCTTTAAAAAAAGGAAGACTAATCGTTTGGAATGGGGGATAACTGTTGTCATATCTGTGGAGCTGCACTGCTGAGGTTATCGAATCTGTACATCACCATATTTATTGGCTGACTAAATTTTGCTTCATATTTAACACATTGGATAGGGTAAAGTATCACCATAAGGTACTTTAACGTATATGCAATACAAATATAATATAGTTGGAAGGGAATCGGTGTTGTTTCAGCTGGCAACACAACGCGCATCCGGTAAGCGTACCATGCAGCCCATCAGTTAACATTAACCGCTTAGTCGGTTTGTAGTTTATAACTAAGTGAATAGGCATGATGACAGTAACTAAGAATCACTAAAATAGTGATTTAATTTAATAATATAGGATACCAAGATTGTATATGGAAGCGATACTGTATGGAAGCGAGAGTTGGGTATGCAGAAAAGAGTATGAAAGTAAAATTAATGCAGTCGAAATGCGATCTCTACGGAAAATCTGTGGAGTTAGGCTGACCGACCGCATTCGTAACGACGACGTAAGAGAGCGAGTAGGTATGAAAGAGAGTATTGGTGTAAAGATGCGAAAGGGAATGCTCCGATGGTTCGGACATGTGGAAAGAATGCCGAACGAACGTCTGGTTAAGAAGATATACAATGCGAAAGTGAAAGGATGTAGGTACCGGGGGAGACCGAGACTAACCTACCTAGACTAGATCGGTCATGTACTGAAGGAAGGTGGAGTCAAGAGTCTCCGAAACCGGCGAGCGTGTATGAAGAGAATTATGAATGTTGAGGAAGCGAGTGAAGTATGCAAGGATAGAGTTCTGTGGCACTCTGTTCTCTCTGCCTACCCTGCAAGGGACATGGCGTGATTGTAGTATGTATGCACCAAGATTGTTAAAAGCTCTTGTTTTGAAATAGCAAGCGCGATTAACTTTGAAATATTAAAAATAAAAAAAATCAAAATATATAATTTCGCCATATTGTCTCAAACAGCAATCAGAAGAAAGTAACGTCACGCTTTCGTTTATTAGTAAATTTGGCTAGCATCTTCTCTCATTGCTAGAACTTTGCTAGCATCTCAGTCATCATGCCCATTGTAATATAAGCTAGGGTTATGTTGACTATGTCTAAGTGTAGATTAATAACTTCTTATTTACCCATATTGTTTAATTCATGAAGAACCTTCCGTCGTTTTAGCAAGCAGCACAGCGCGTATCCGGTAAGCGTAGCTCCACACACTGTGTTGCCATGCCAGCTGAAACGGAGCCGGTTCCTTCCCGTTATAATTTACAGTTACAAGTATCGAGACATCACCTATGTCATTGTTTTAGTGTTAAGGAGGAATGGAATCGTTGTGGACAGTTTGCCCTTGGCATGGCGCTAGATATGTTCCCCATCATGACGTGCGATAGCAACGAAGCACCGAACGTCTACCAACCAGAGGTAATCTTCATCATTTGTAGTTATAAATGATTATTTTGGTGACCAACTCTTACAGAGCTTGTGGAAGTCGTAAATGTTGACTAAGATTGCATGGACTTGGATTACCTTCATCTAATGTAGTCTGGTCAACAATTACATTCCCAAGAAGGGGATCGGGAAGGGGGATCATTGGGAATAAAACTATTGACAAAACCTTAACATTATATACAACGAAAAAAGAGTACCTACATATTACCTCAATAACAAGTAGATAAAAGCAGGACTTTTATGATGGTAATGATCTTTTTAAAAAAATAGTTATCACCAAACTAACTAATAAATCCATGTCACGAGGTACTTCACAAACATAATTGACAGCTTCACAAAAAAGAAGTTGATTGTACGACGAATCAGACTTTTCCCGATGTATTTAAAAGTGCTGAATCGATATTCAAAGTCAGAATTAAGATCTTATGTACCATTTTCAGATAACTTCAAAACTTTATTATTCATATTTTGAGTCAACTAGATCGCTTTGTGGATTCCATTGGCTTTATTATACTTAAATATTCACATATTGATATAAGGTTAGAAGTATTAGCACTGTATAAACCAAAAAAGAAATGGTTTCTGGACCGGTGGAACCCGAATATTTAGCGAAAACTACGCAAAAGACATTTTTTTCTCATTTTTATAATGCCAAAAAGTTTCAAACACTTATGAGCCCTTCTCTGTAAAATAAATTACACCGAATCTTAATCTGATTTTGAATATCCATTCAGCAGCTCAAAATATTTCGAAAAAGAATAATCTGACTTGCACAACCAACTTTTTTTGTGGGGAATCGTTATTATTTAACGAACGCAAATTACACTCCGAAAAATATTTTTTTTGAATTCACAAAGAATCCTACTTTGAACGAACAGAATTTATTCTACATTAAAAATATATGTTTGAAATTGTTTAATTTATTATGACAGGCGAGTGTACCAGAACGTTCTGTTGGACATCCGGTGCATACATCGAACGTGGCTTGCAGGCGGAGGATGACGGAACTACTAGTCGAGCTGGTCGATAGCGGTGTTCTGTAAATTATGTCCTTAGCAACATATCTGCTGTAAAAACTTCGACCGCACAGATTACGTAAAGTAGCATCCTATGATGCTAATTATTCCCAATGTTTGTTTGATGTTTGATTTCTACGCAGAAGAATTTCTTGTATCATCCAAGAAAGATTGTCCTGAATCTGGATGTAATTTTTGTCTATTATTAGTAAGTTCATAAAGATTCCCGCCACAAAAGGGATTTCCTTGGGCTAATGCGTTGTTTAAGGAATAATAAAAACTATAAAGAACGCCGTTAATCTACCAACCCTACAACCAATGTCCATTTTAGTGCGTTATATTTTTTTTTATTGTGTAATAACTCTTAAAATAATAACATCGTTTTGCAAAGAGATTTTGAATAAAATATTTTTGTTTAGGTTTAGAGGTTTAAATTTATTGCTTATTAAAAATCAAATATTTTAATTGTGTTTTATTTAAAACCTACTATATATTTTAGAAAAAGATATCATTTAAATTTTAGATGTGAATACAATAGAAGGTAAGTACCTACACTTATGTTGGCTGTTCATTTCAAGAAAAGCAAATTGTTGCGGCATACTACAAATTTGATTTTTAGAGTCTCCTCTATCCTCATACATAGAGATAGATGAGAATAGGAATTTTAGGAACATTATGGACTTTCTTTCTCTTAACAAAAAAAAAAGATTACCAGCACGTGGTTGTGTGGATGGCTTGATTCGTCATTCATCTTCCACCCGATACATTTTCTTCTGGGAAATATTGGGATGTACCTTTAGTTTTTATTTTTTTTTTTTTTTTTTAACTTTTACAATATTTTAATTAATATGTACAATTAAAGCTAAGTTTTAAATTAAAATATTTACAGAAAAATAGAAGAAAATAGAATAAGGAATAAAAAATAAATAAATAAAAGTAGAAACAAAAGGCGCAATCAGGCATCGAAAAATTCCTCCGCATCACTGTCCACTGGTAATGTGCCCAGAAAGTTAGCAGCATTGCCACGTTGAATGGCAATGCTAACCTTTTGTGCAAAATATAGGCCAGCCCTCTGATCACGTGAAGCAGCGATTAATTTTTTTGCGATCTCTTTAAATAAAATGCGCGCATTGGGACCCCAAGGCCCAAGAGTTTCGACCCCAAACGGCTCGAAAATATAATTTCCAATAAGGTTATTATACTTTCGCCGCTTGAGCTTCTCTGCAGATGCGGCGGCAGCGCCAGCACAACCTGACGTGTTTGGAAGATGTGATGGCGCAAGGGTGTCAACGCAGGTCGCGTCCCACACCAAAGGGGGGGATGTATGTATGTGTATGTATGTATGTATATATACATTCCAATATTTTCATGCAATTCTTCTTCAAATAAGAGCTTATAATTACATGGAAAACAAAGGACGTGTTATTTTACATTAATGTTTCTTTTACATACACATACATACATACCATCACGCCATATCCCTTGCAGGGTAGGCAGAGAGAACAGAGTGCCAGAGAACTCTATCCTTGCATACTTCACTCGCTTCCTCAACATTCAAAATTGTCTTGATACACGCTTGCCGGTTTCGGAGACTCTTGACTCCACCTTCCTTCAGTACATGACCGATCTAGTCTAGGTAGGTTAGTCCCGGTCTCCCCCGGTAACTACATCCTTTCACTTTAGCATTGTATATCTTCTTAACCAGACGTTCGTTCGGCATTCTTTCCACATGTCCGAACCATCGGAACATTCCCTTTCGCATCTTTACACCAATACTCTCTTTCATACCTACTCGCTTTCTTACGTCGTCGTTACGAATGCGATCGATCAGCCTAACTCCACAGATTTTCCATAGAGATCGCATTTCGACCGCATTAATTTTACTTTCATACTCTTTCTTTTCTGCATACCCAACTCTCGCTTCCATACAGTAATGTTGGGACAAGCACTGCATTATGTATTGCTACACGTGCCTTCTGGCCGAGGTGGTGGCTACCGAGAAGTTGCCCCAACGCTCCGTTCACTCTATTTCCCGCATTCACTCTTCGCTCTATATCAGTGGTGTACCTTCCATCTTAGCTAAATCCACATCCAAGATATACAAATTCATCCACTTGCTCTAGTACATCATTACCTATTGTTACTCTTACATCTGTTCTGGCTTCATCTCTTTCAAAGACCATTATTTTGGTTTTGCTCACATTCACGCGTAGACCCCTTTTCTTACAATCTATTGTCATTGTGTCGACTAGGGTTTGCAGGTCAGTCGTTGACTGTCGCAGCAGGACTGCATCATCTGCATATAGCAGACCAGTGACCACTGAGTCGTCCATCTGGACTCCCACATTCATATTGATCAACCTTTGGCGACATTTATCCAGATATATGATAAACAGCCTGGCTGACAGAACGCACCCCTGCTTAACGCCGATATTGACGTCAAACCAAGGCGACATTCCATCATCCAGCCGCACACAGGCTTTACAGCCCATGTAACTGGACTGCATAGCCTGTAGCAGTTTACCGTTAATACCCTACTCCGGTAAAATGTCCCAAAGTTCCTTTCGTACAACCGTGTCAAATGCTCTCTCCAGATCCACAAAACTGCAGAAAACCCTCTGACCTAGAGCCAGATGCTTCTCCACAATGTTGCGCAGAGAAGAACACTTGATCCATGCATCCCCTTCCACTCCTGAAACCTTCTTGTGTCTCACACAGTAAACCATCGGACACCATCCTCATTCTCCTTTCAATAATTTTACCATACACTTTTGCTGCCAAGCTGGTCAAGCTTATGGCTCTGTAATTTGCGCAGTCATAACGTGAACCCTTGTTTTTAAACAAAGGCACGATGACTGCGCTATTCCAGTCCCTGGGAACTATTCCCGAGCTCCAACATAAATTGAGGAGCAACAGGAACGCCTCCCAGACACAGGAGCCACCAAGCTTGATCATCTCGACAGACACCATATCAATGCCCGCTGCCTTACCATTTTTCAAACTTCTTATCGCCCATTCAACTTCATCCATACTGATGGCATCGGAGGACGCCGGTGCTGAATGTTGATCTACTAAACCGACGCGCGACACCGGCGCCAACCGTAGTATCCGCATACATATAGCCAAAATATTCACTCCATCTGCTTAACACGTCTTGTGTTTGTGTAAGAATGTCTCCACCTTTAGACCTTATATTATTCATTCTAAAGGCTGACCAACCACCCCGAGACTTCTTCACCTCCCTCCAGAAGAGTTTGGGGTTACCCTCGAAGTTTTTAGTCAGCCTATCTTCTGCACTCATATTTGCTCTATCACGTTTCTCTTTTACTAAGGCCTTGGTGTCATTCTTACATTGCCGATATATTTCTCTCTTCTGTTCAGTCATACTGTCATTCACATTCAAAGAAGAGTCATAGTCCAGCCACGCTTTCTTCTTTTGCTCTACGGAAGCTGCCACTTCCGAATCCCACCATACATCACCATTTGTATTTCTATGCTTCTTTGAACTTCCACATACTTCTTTCGCTGTATCTACCATACTCTCTTTCAATATTCTCCAGCATTCTTCAATGCCCGATTGCGGCTGGCTTGCCATCGTCAGCCGTTCTCGGACACCTTCTGCATACTTTTCTCTTACACTCTTCTTGCATCCTTTCAACCTTTATTCTTCCAAGCCCTCCGAAGTGGACACGCTCTCGCCAGTGCCTCCACTTTCTGAACAGACCACTAAATCTCGCAATAACGAGATAGTGGTCCGTATCGATTGTGGGGCCCTTGTAGGCTCTTGCGTCCAATATTTTGCTTCGGAGGCAACTGTCTACCAAAATTAAATCTATTATACTTTTTTGTTCATTCCTTCGCCATGTATACATATGGATGTCCTTATGTTGGAAAAATGTGTTTGACACAATAAGGTTTCTCTCCATGCATACATCCGCTATGAGCCTACCTGCGTCGTTCACTCTCTTATCACCTAATGGACATAGTCCGGACGCTTGGTCCCCACCCATCCGTTCAAATCTCCGCATACAATCACGCGTTCACTGGTTTCTGCCCTATCCAGAACTTCCCTAACATTATCCCAAAACTTCTCCAGGTCTGATGCACTGAGGATCCTAGGGGAGCATATGCTACAATCATGAATACCTTGGTGACACCTAGTTTTATACGGACCCAAAGAAGTCTGGGATCATACCTTTTTTTCGTTGTTTCTTTTATTGGTATTAATTACACAAATTTTACCATAACGGAGAAGGAATAAAACTCACATCTACAAAAACCGGTGCAGTCACGGGTTCGAACTGGTATACAAAATAAAACAGCCACATTTCGTATGTATGTCGATTTTATTGTATATTATTTAGTAAATAAATCATACAACAAAATGTAGGGTTAAGTCCTTACTGTAATTTTTTTATATTATCTATTTTGTGACAGTGTGTCCTTTGATCAAGATCTATTGTATATATTATAAAAATCAGATCATTTACTTACGTCTTTCAATAAAAAAAACTTATACAATAAATTATCTTAATAAAATAATTAATATAATAATAATAATATTACAATAAAAAAATTAATGACTTCGATATTCGGGATACATTGAATATTTTTGAAGATTTTAAATTTTTATTTATATAAAAATAATAGAATACAAAATTATGTGAAAGTTTAATGATAATTAGAAATTATTTTGAATAAAACTATTAAATATTATTTCCAGCATTGAAAGTGTGCTGCCAAACTAATGCTATCTCTTTTACACTTACTGCGACTGAGTAAGTAGAGTAAGGATAGCGAAACTAATATAATATTACTATTCAATTTACAAAGAAATAATATTCAACAATTTTTAAAGAAAAAACAGTAAAAATAAATTTACAAAATTTAAAATATTCAAAAATTATTCAAAACAACCCAAAAATTTATTTAAAAAAATGGTAATTTAAATAAAATACCCGTACTCAATCGTGGCACATGAAATGAATTTTATATTTTTATTTAAAAAAAATAAGAAATATAATAAAAATATTACGTACGGGGGGTTACATATGACAATAAATCTTTGTAAACAGATCTTATTTTAACTTAAATTAAATAATAATCAGTCATTGAAGACTTCAGATATATTTCAGTTGAGATTCTAACGCCTAATGATCTGAAGTTTCCAATAATTTTTTAAACTGTTTTTATTTAAATATTAATAATATTTTTTGTAGTTTTATTTTATTTTAAAACTATAAAAGTCTGCTTCGTATAGAAGAAGGCACTGGTTTCTCACTTAGAAATAATTTACCGCGGTAACAGAAAATTACTTGTAATAAATATTTTTTTTATTCTAATTTCCTCATTTCTAATATAGTATTGTTTCTAATAGTGACAGATCTTAGCCACACATTTGATAGATTGAAAATGAAAATCATCGAAGTGTAAGTTGGACTCGTTTACAAATGGTTCCATATATCATGCTGTTGTATATATGGGGATGTTTGTATCGCTAAACTCAGAAACTATATCGCCGATCATTATGAAAATTGGTATGTATATGTATTTTTTCACGGAGGTTTATATACTATCTTCGTTGATGTAACTCGCCACTAGGTGGCGCTACGATATATCGACTTCAGCAAACAAACCAACGGGCTGGGTTTGCTAGTATAATAGTTACTTTTAAAATACTTTCGTAAAAGAAACAAGAGAGGCACTATAGGAAAATATACATCGTAAACCTCAAAAATCGAATTCTTTTATAAGATATTCTTTAAGTTTAATCTTTGTTTAATTTTTATTGTTAGATTTTATAGCATATATAGAAAATATAGAGGAAAACTTCGACTATGTACCCATTCCTGAATTATTATTAAGATATAGACACTGCTAAACAGATAAATAGTTGGTCCATGGAGGTTTAATATTTACCATTGGAACACCCCATTGAGTGCGGAACCCTGAAAACGATACCATATTCACTTTTAGATCTAGATTCTAATGTTGAATCATAGATTAAACATCTATGATTTAAAAAAAAACTGTGGCATAGATCGTATCACTAATAAATACGGCGATAAATTTCTACGGTAAACGTTTGGTCCAGACATTTTGTCTTATTAAAAATTAGCACCTTAAAATCATAATTGCTATACACAAACTACCAGATATTTCATAAAAAATCTTTCTGCTAAGAATATATCAAAAGTTATAGCCACCATTCTAATGGATGATATCTCTGACCACCAGAAAAACGTAATAAAGACAAGATTAAGAATTACTTAAACAAATAGTTCACCATAATTTATTAATTAGCAGAAAGCTATTCTAAATACCAATATATTTATTCAATTATTTAGTTTAAATCTGACTAAATAGTCTCGCAAAAGTATATTTTGTAGATGTAATATATCTCCTTTAATATTGTATTAATATTAATCTTGGATACGCCATTTTAAAGATTATATTCCCCTTTAGTTTATGAAAAATAAGAAAAAAATTACAGTCCGTAATTTACGTTTTAATATGCCATTTGGTGCCACCAAATTTTTCTCTTGCATAACTTTTAAGAATATAAGTTTAACAAAGTGCATAAATATATCATTGTTAGGTTACGGTTATATATGCAATATATCCTCAGCTAACAGTGCAAACTATTTATACTAGCAGTCATCAGTTGATAGATTCGCTTTACTATCTGAATTAACCTTCGAAAACATCTAATAGTTTGAGTACAGCCAAATATATCAGCATGTTTCTACTTTACGCTTGCTCTTATAACTTGTTGGGGAGTTAATCCAACCTTGCCTTTTGACGCTTGAGTGGGCCTCATGAAGCCAGATGTTGAGGTTTTACTATTGACGCCCTTTACCGGCGGTCTTGAAGTACCAACCGAACTACCACTAGAAGAAGACCTTGACGCCGGCATCCTGGAGACGGGCTTTGGAACAGGTTTTGGCGCAGGTTTCACGGGAGATGGTGGCGCTCGTTTCACAGTCGCGACTGATGCTGAGCTGTTCAAAGAACTACGAGAACTTCGCAATGAAGCGCGGGATGTTGATCTTTCTACTCTTAACGAGCTTGCGCGCTTAGGTATTATACGTTTAGGATCTATCGGGGTTCGAGGAGGTGTCCTCATCTCTTTGGTAGAAATTTTCTTTGGGGCTACAGGAGATTTTGTAATTTTAGGCACCGGGGATTCGCAATCCACATTGCAACCTGACGAAGCACCTTGAGAAGCGCTCTCCGAGTTTAAACTTTGCGTTTCCTCAAAACCTTCATCGTTTAACTCGTGCTCGCTTTTTACTTTCGACATTCTTGGTGATATTGTTCTTTCGGGCACCTTCTCGTGTTTGCTGTTCAGTGATTTTCTATACGCATCTCTTGACCATACTGGTGTTGGTGTTTCTGCAGGGGATTTCAATTCCCGAATGGCCTTTTGTACATCTTCTTGATTTATCGAAGTCTGTCTCCTCATTCGTAGGTAAGGCTTCGTATCTTTGGTCGGTTTGTCTGTGCTTTGGTTCTTTAGCCTATCCTGCCAGCGTTTTAACCTATTTTCTTTATCATTCTTAGTAACCTCAACAGGTTTTGCCACTTCCGGCGGTGCCTCTGTTTTGTAGGAAGTTTCAACTTCTAATTTTGAAGGCCTAATAATTTGGGTTTCAGCGACTAGTTCAGGAGTTGGTCCAGGCTTCTTTTCTTCCTCTGGAGAACTAGAATCAGTTGTCCTCTTATACCGTCGAGTTCTCCTAGCAGCAGAAAACCTATCAAATTGGCCATCACCTAAGATTTCTTGACATAAATCTTTCATTTCTGAAGAAGCTTTATCGCTTAAATTTGATCTTATGGGTAGCGATGGGTGGAATTTTCTACAAGGTTCTTTGTCTGGTGGAGGACTAAAGTTTGAAATAAACTTCCTCTGTGCAGGTGGGGTTTCGATATTATCAGAATCGATTTCTACTTTGTCTGATCTTTCTAGCCTGTCTATCTTTTGTCCCCTTTCAGTTGTTACTTGGATATCTGGTAATTTTCTTTGTTCTTCTGTTATCGATATTAGAGGTGGTGGTGTTTCAATTTGTTGTCTAGACCTTTGTCTTCTGAGTCTCCTCATTTCTTCGTTTTCTTCTGTTTTTCGCCATGGGACCTTATTGTCTTTCTTTTGAGGTTGTACATCTAGAATTGAAGACGAAAATAATGAAGATTGTATATTAGGCATTAAAATTTAAATAACTAAATAATCTTCAATAAGATCGAGAAGTGTAAGTTTGTAAAATATGGTATGACAACATAATTTAAAGAAAACTAAAACAAGTAAATAAAATAAACCAAAAATAAAAGTATAAAAGTAAAGCAAAGTAAAGTCTCATTACTTTGATGTGGTAAAAAATATATGTGACAAACAAATTACCAAAATTAAAAAATTGTATAAAATAAAGAAAATTGTGTAAAAACAAAAATAGTTTTATTAATGAGATAGGCATCTAGAAATTGCCTATTATGATACGCATCCTAGATTATTAATTGACTAAACTGATGGGTATAAGGAGAATGAAATATTTACCCTCTACAGTTTCCAGCGCTTTTACAACATCACTATCATGCAGTACTCGTCTCCACTCTGCACGGCCCTCAGGCAGAGGTGCTAGACCCACAGCTCCAGCCGCCGCACTACTCGCCCCACTTGCCACGGTTCCAACTGATCTCTCTGAATACAAAATTATTTAGTATTTAACCTTGCATATGTAGTTAAAAACGTGATTAAAAATTAAATTAATAAATCACTTTAAATCAGTATTCAAATACAATAAGGAACTTCCTTAAAAAGTATACCTAGTGCAGAATACAAATTGTATATCGTTTGATTGAAACGTCTGAAGCATTTGATTTAATGAAATATATCATATCTTTAAGTAAATGTTTAATTTAGTAAACCCACATAGTAGCTGTTACAGTACTCACATTGAATTAAAATGACTATAATTTGCTTATACGGTACAGCTCGTTATTATACTAATATACAGCAACATTAGAAGGAATGCCTCAAGGTAGTAATAATGCACCCTTTATACTAATTTAAAGTGTTTTATTTTTCAAAGATTAAAGATTTTATTTATTATAACCACCACCATCATCATCATCATCATCGCAGCCCATATGAATACATCCCACTGGTGGGCTCGAGCCTCTCACAATAGAAAGAAAATTACTAACCACACTATTCAGACAAGTTCGTATGAGATTTCATTTCGAGATTGCCTTTTCTGCGTAGATATTATTTCCCTTAGCCGTTTTAAGACACCCATGGGCAAGAAAATAGGTAGTAAATTGCAAATTCTTATATCATCACCTAGCGGAAAGCTTTATTCTTCGATTTTTACGTCATAATAATGTAACAGCTACCATAATCTAAGTAAAAGATGAGTAAGGGAATGGATTTTATTATCAGATGAAAGTACATCTGCACAAAACTTATTAGGAGGTTTAAATAGGTAAAACAAAAACTAGAGGCTACTTTGCTGTAGGTAGTAACCCACGAATATTTTGCCACTCATTATCATTTCGATAGAACTTCACATAGATATAGAGTGGGGTAGCTATAAAGTAATACACGAACCCCTCATAGATTATGTATATACTCGTATATATAAATTATGTAAAATTGTTTATCCATAATCATACCGGAGTCGTTTTCCAAGGAGCGTTTATCAGTGAGGCGCGCGTGGGTACTGGGTGAGTTACGCGAGCGGGGCCTGTTCTCCTCCTGGCTGCTGGCGCGGAGCCATGACTCAATCTTCTGTCGCCATTCTCTGAAGATTAAATCCATATTAGTAAGAGTTATCCAGAAGAGTTTCATAACAGCAAATGCAATCGCCAAACTGCCAGCCAAATGTGGCGGGTATCTATATATCACTATATCATTATCGCCTATGAGGATTAGTCTAATAATGAATTATTATGAATACAACGGATCACCATGTCTTTGAGAAATGCTTATTATATCTTTCTCTTTGAATAGCACTGCGACATGTAAGAGAGATCTAATGTCTATAAATGTAAGCAAATCGTCCAAACAATGGCTGTCAAACGTCCTACGCAGTTGCGGTTTTCATAACAACTATCGAGAATACAAAAATTGTGATTTTAAGTATGTATTATAATTAATATGATAATTAATGTCATATAACCACATGGGTGATCAAACAAAACAGGATTAAATAAATTAATATTTCTATAAGTTAGACTTTTATTATCTTAACAGAAAATTCATGTTACAATATAGAACATATACATACTTGGGTTTAGGTACGATTTCAGGGGAATGTGAGGGCGACGGCTCGACGGGGGCGGAGTTTGGTGTGGGCGGCGCTGTAGGCACGTTACGGGGCGACGGAGGACGCTCCCTTCCAGCGTCCGGGATCTCTAAGCGAGCGCGGGGTGCGCCCCGGCGGGACCACGAGCGGTCTGTTAAAACATAATACATTAACAATTCATCATTAACATTATCATCTCAGCTCATACACGTCCCACTGCTGGGCTCGAGGGTGTTCCAAAATAGTGGGGAAATTGATCCACTATAATATACTAGTAAGACGGGTTGGTTGTTTTATTTTGAGTTTCCTTCTGTTGCAAAGATGATATATGCATATTATTCCCTTATATGTGTGTACTTTACCGTGCGGTAAAGATTTAAAAATACAATGTATTACCAGTTCTTAATTCCTTGTGGGAGTGGTATAAAAAGTCTGTGGAATCATCAGATAAATGAGCTACAACTCTCTCATGTAAAACTTATATACACCAAATGGGATTGCTTACTCTGCTTACCAAGAGTGATGATTATAGCGTGGTGCTCTCAACATTTTAAGTGGTGACCACACCACTTAAAATGTTGAGAGTGTAGCAGTCACTTAAGCTCTGGGCAACTTTTCGTCATGCCAAAAGTTTGTGGATCAGTATTTCAAACTTCTCTAATAAAAAGTTTCTCTTCGAAATAACAAATAGAGTCATACCAAGACTGCCCCAAGCACTCCTCTCTCTAAGATCGTTGGCGGCTGGTGATGAATGTCGCAGAAATTCTAGCAAGCCCTCCTCATCGTCTCCCGGGCTGGCGCGACTTCTTCGACGTAAACTGCCAGTTGGAGTCACATCTGAAATTAATTAAATTCATTGATAAAATAATTAAATATATTGTTAAAATAATTAAATCCATTGATAAATTATTTAAATACATTGATAAAATATTTAAATGCGTTGATAAAATATTTAAATATGTACGTTGATAAAATATTTAAATACATTGATAAAATATTTAAATACGTTCATAAAATATTTAACTACATTGATAAAATATTTAAATACGTTGATAAAATATTTAAATACGTTGATAAATTAATTAAATACATTGTTATTTTGCTTTGGATGTCGATTCCATTATTTCAATTCATACAAACAATTATGTATCTACTTTAATATTGAAGTAACGCATATTTTCACAGTTAACCCGTATAGTAAGTGGCACCTAACTGAACATAAACTACACATAACAATGATGTTAAATAAAGATTTGAATATTAATTGAAGTTAAATAAGATGAAAATTGTAGATAAGATTCAAGGCGACATAGTTGACACGTAGGGACATTGATTTTAAGTGTCGTTTTATTACCTAAGATATTACTTAAATCTTTTAGTGGTGTCATATGAAATGACCATAAGATAATCTATTAGGTTAGCTAGTAAATGAATAAAATCTGACCAGGTGACGGCGATGGATCGTGCGGTTTTCTCAACGATCTCCTTCCAAGTCCATTCCTAATGTCCAGAAGTAAGGATTCCATGAGTGATTCGCATTCAGATACCGGTGTACTGCACACACTACTCCCATTGCCTGCTAATTAAAACATTGACTTGATTATCCTTATAGAGTGACTTATATTTATCTGAACTAGATAGATTAATGGATAGTATAATTTTCCGTGTGGTGACGGAGTAAGAATACAATTCACCATCCCTTATCGTGCTGGTGGGTGCTTTAAAAAGCAACTAATACATATAATATGTACCCGAAATAAAACCCTATACTCGTACCAACTCGTCTGAACAGCGTATACTTCATCAATTTCCCTTCTATTTTTGAGGTGGCTCGAGCCCAGCAGTGGGACATATAACAGCTCTGATGATGGCGAAACAGCGTTTGTGACATTAGGTAGTTCTCTTATACAAAATATTAGTTACCAGGTTTGATTCTTGTGGCGGCAAGGTCCCGGGCGCGTCTTCTCGCCGCGGCCTGTTCGTCGTGAGCGCGACGTCGTGCGTTATCGCTCACGGCCCCACGGAACTTGCTACAGAACCACACGAACATCTGAAGCAACAACAAATATATTTTGGAGTTGATTCCAGCGCTTGAACATTGTAGTAAAAAAATAGATAATGTTTTGACGTCCTCACTATGATTTTCATAGTAGGTGAAGATTTCTACACTAGATGGTGCTCATTGAAATATTCTTCTAAATAAATTTCTATACATGTTTAGAAAGTATTAGATCCTATTCCCTTCGAAGCAGGATTACTTTCTTATTTCAAATTATAATGCAATTTATTTGGAACTATCGATAAATCCCATACCTTAACTGCCCATAGGAGTAATAAAATCCAGCTGAGAACCTACCAGAAGAAAGGTAAGCAAAACTGACTTAGGAAACCTACATTGCCAACCTTACTACCACTACCACCACTACTCTTACTTGGGAAGGTCCATTTCCAATAATAAACTTCTATAACGTTTTGAATGAAGATATTCACACTAGATGGCGCTGGATTAAAAATTTTAAGAGGAGACTTAAGTCATAATAAGCCCCATACCAAGTTCCTGGCGAGTGCAGGCTAATTCCTCTACCATAGAGCCTACCACTACTATTAAAAGAGACTTATATCCCGTTAAAGCCATAGACAAAAAAAATCAGAATTTTCGTAAATTAACTGCGATAATTTATAGAATTTTTACAAACCTTAAAGCATTCCTCCAGTTTAAAGGAGACAGGATCTTCGCAGAAAAACTCAGCGAGTTGCTTCCTCATACTTTCTACTTCCTCCATATCTTTGTTCAGAGCTGATACTTCTTGTTCTGCCACCTGCAACATGCACATATTTTAAAATATTTTTAATTTTAAACACTTATTAGATAGTTCTCTGTCTATAGCCGCGGGCCGGTCTGTCCGGGGTAGTACCACACTCTGGCTGAAGATCGACGTCTGATTAATGTGCAATGTGCTATTGCGCTTCGTTCGGTGAGTAATAGAGCCAGAAGCCCAACCGGGTGGGTTTGGGGTTTGTATTGGTAGGCAGCGGCCTAGCTATATACCCTTGGTATTACAAAGGTCCATGGGCGGCAGTGACACTTACCATCACGAGTGCTGCTTGCTCAAATGGGTAGGTATAAAGTTTTATCACGAATTTTCCTATTCTTGCTGTAATACCTACTACCATTTTTAGTCGTCTTTTACGATCACGGGAAAGAAAGGCGTAGTAGTAGTGACGTTTTTTTTTTTAAATGAATACTTTATTTTCTTTAAGAAAACAATCCTTATATTGCGGTGGACTTTACAAACATATAATTAACGCAAACAAATTGCACACAGACTCAGAACTATAATTTGTGTATCGCACAAAGTATTGTCCTGAGTGCGAATCGAACCTATGGCATTGGCACCGTAGGTCGGTCCCCTTGATCAGTACGCCATCTGTGTGTTCATGTTAACTCAGCTTGACAGATATACAGATTAAAAATCTTAGACATTATATTAAAACTGACCTGAAGGAATTCCCCCATCTGTCCTTTGATGTCATGCTGAGTGGTGGGTAATTGGATGTCTTTCTTAAGCAAAGCAATCCTATGGTCCAGGGTTTTAATTTCATTATGTAGTTGCTCCACGCTCGCCTTTGCAGCTTCCTCCAGGACGCGTGTATCATCCGCGAAGTGTATCAAATCTTTATTTTTACGTTCAGCTTGCTATAATATTAATTTAAAAAAAAACATAAATAATCTTTGACATGCAATAGAACTTTACATATTGAGAGACACAAATTCCATCTCAGAGTCAGAACAATTATTTGCTAGAAAGTATTACTTTGCGTGAGAATCGAACCAGCGACACTAGGCAGAGTAGAGAGTAGATTGATATTTTAATTCTAGTGGTTAAGATACCTCTCTTCTTTATACGGCATACGGTCGCTACGGCAAAAATCTTTCTGCTTATTATTTATAAAAACCGGAAACGTGTGCCATCTACCCGACACGTTTACCTGTACTGTGTAAACATGTCGGGTAGATGGCACACGTCTCCTCAAAAGACGAACGGTGGTGTAAGTGGCAGCGCGATTGGAACGGATTTCCAATAGGTGTGGGTTCGAATCCCACTTGTGACAATCATTTTTCGCTCATAATCGGGTTTTCATTAATAATCAAACATATTTGGAGGAGGAGTTAGGCTGACCGACCGCATTCGTAACGACGACGTAAGAGAGCGAGTAGTTATGAAAGAGAGTATTGGTGTAAAGATGCGAAAGGGAATGCTCCGATGGTTCGGACATGTGGAAAGAATGCCGAACGAACGTCTGGTTAAGAAGATATACAATGCGAAAGTGGAAGAATGTAGGTACCGAGGGAGACCGAGACTAACCTACCTAGACCAGATCAGTCATGTACTGAAGGAAGGTGGAGTCAAGAGTCTCCGAAACCGGCGAGCGTGTATGAAGAGAATTATGAATGTTGAGGAAGCGAGTGAAGTATGCAGAGATAGAGTTCTCTGGCACTCTGTTCTCTCTGCCTACCCTGCAAGGGATATGGCGTGATGATATGTATGTATGTATGTATCAAACATATTAAATCCTAAATTTCTGTAATTTGCTTATTATTTAATTAAAAATATAATCAGCCACCGAAAAATAACAAAAAAAAAAGACAATGAGATAATCGCCACAATTGGCAGATGTTCCAGCGATGGAAGTCGATATTATAAATTGCCCTGAAACTAGAAGAAATATACAGAGGTTAACTACACTCACCAGTGCTACGTAGTGCATGAGGGTGAGGCCCGGTTTATTGGCGCGAATGTCGGCCAACTTATGTAGTGATGCGAGCCTCACGCCTGCAGCGCCCCCTGCATAACCTCCCGCATTCAAAAAGTTGCCCGATATCAACGCCACATATAATACCTCCTGAAAAACATTAAGTCAAATGAAGTATGGGCTGCGAAGTTGTTTAAAATGCCCTATTATTATTATTATAGGGCCCTATTATAATAATAATAGGGCCACAAAGTTGACAGTTCTCTGTCTACAGCCACGGGCCGGTCTGTGCGGGATAATACCACACTCTCGCAGAAAATCGAAGTCTGAAGAGTAGTAAAATGCTGTTGCGCTTCTTTTGGTAATCGAGAGAGCCGGTAGGCCAACTTGGATGGGTTTTAGTTGTTAGGCGATTGCCTAGCTATACCCCTGGTATTGCATATATCCATGGTAAGCAGTAATATTTACCATCGTGTGCTACATGCTCATTTGCCTATTTAGATGTGCTACATGCTCATTTGCCACTATAATCAAAAAAAAATTCATCCCCACAACAGTTAGAGTGACTAGCAGGTCTATTTTCATCTTATAGAAACAGTATGAGTTCAATACAGAGGAATATGGTCTCGACACAAAAAAATAAATGTGTCACGACCCCCTCCTTTATCGAGGTTGATCATAAAATAGGACTGAGGAATGCAATCACTGTACCAGACGAAAAACTCGTTATAATAACTTATACCAACTCGTATCATCAGCGTAAAAAATTGTCTCCCATTATGGAGGAAACTTTAGTCTAGTAGTGCGTCTAGGAGCTCAAATTAACATGGAATGTAATTAAGAAGATGAGAAATTAGCAAGGAATAACTTAAGGTTGTAGGAAGAAAAATGGGGCTGGGTTACTTGAAATGGGCACCTCGGACTGGCCATCGAAGACCAGTACCCGACACCGCTGGCTATGCCAAATGTCGATGGATAGGTAGGTGTCTACCCATCACCCCGACCGTTTCTAGCGGGGTGTGACTGAAATATTAGCCAATAAAAACTAATGGTTTACCTGAAGTGCCCTAGAGGACATTAGATCATCACCAGCCACGAGGATAGCATTGATAGCGCTCTCCAGATATCCAGATGTTGACGCCCATTCCTCTTTTAACAGCATACATTCAATACGAAGTTTGTAACTGCAAATTATAAAAGTATTACTTTAGTCATCTCAGCTCATATCTGTACTACTGCGGGGCGCCGGTCTCCCGGTCTCCTCCCGCCCCAGGAGGGAAATTGACTTACAATACCACACTGACTAGATGGGTTGGTTAAGCGTTTTATTTCGAGTTTTCTTTCTATTAATAATTATAGTTGAAATTATTTTTGTAACCAGAAATGTTTTAGTATCATCAAATCAATAGTATCATTAGAGGAAGTTTGAAAGTTGCGCCAGTGACGGAAAAGTTAAGGAGGGAACGGCTGACATGTGCAGAGGCGGGATGAAAGTAATGTTGTGAGAAAAGTTTTAGGTATGAATGTTGAAGGCTTAAGGGGTAAAGGAAGACCAAAGAAAAGATGGATGGACTGCGTGAGGCATGACATGGATAGTCTAGGAGTAACGGCAGAGATGACGTCTGATAGGATCGTATGGAAAAGGATGACATATTGCGTCGACCCCAAATAATTGGGATAAGAGCAAGATGATGATGAAATGTTTTAGTATCATCATCTATTTCGGAGGTTGCACATTTCGAACTTTCCCTGTCCTTTCTTAAAATTTGTAATATAATATAATATAAATAATATAATAATAATTAATAATTAATTTTTAATATAATAATAATTTGTAATATAATAATCCTTTCTTATTTATTTTTTTTATGTATGTACATATGTTAAGATTCGAAAATATTTCATCATCATCATCATCTAAAAAAATAATGGCTCGATTCAAAAATTGGCAGCATGGCCTTATTACTAATAATATATACACTAATAGAATCTGGTTAAGAAGATATACAATGCGAAAGTGGAAGGATGTAGGTACCGGGGGAAACCGAGACTCACCTACCTACACCAGATCGGTCATGTACTGAAGGAAGGTGGAGTCAAGAGTCTCCGAAACCGACGAGCGTGTATGAAGAGAATTATGAATGTTGAGGAAGCGAGTGAAGTATGCAAGGATAGAGTTCTCTGGCACTCTGTTCTCTCTGCCTACCCTGCAAGGGATATGGCGTGATGATATGTATGTATGTATGTATACACTAATAGTATACTATTATTAGTTGTAAGGCCTGTACTGTTGCTAATTTTCAGTCTCCAGCTACGAGCTGCTCCGTCCGGGGTAGTACCACACTCGATGTTTGAGCAGTGTGAGCAGCGGTGATTAAGAGAGCCAGGAGTAATCCTATGTATGTCATCTTATTTTATTTATTTTCGTTGTTTTATTTTTTCTTCCTATTGGGAAGTAGATTTAAGTCCAGCCGTGGAACATATACGAGCTGTGATGGGAATGATGACGAAGTGTTATTATAAAGAAATATCTAAGTAAATACTAACTTTGGTAATTGGATGAGTTGCAAAAGAAATTTCTCAGCGGTGCCAAGTTTGGTGACGTCACCAGTGAATGCCTTCAGCATCTCACACTCGTCAATCTCTGGCAGTATCTTGAGTAGACCGCGTAACTTCTCCGTACCGATATTGTCGTGGGAACCCTCGCGAATTAACTGGATTATGTCCTCGTTGGAGCTGTGAGTTGTAACAGAATTTTGTACAACCTTTGTATAACTTAAATTTTTTACAGGAAACATGTTCATTTACGTTCATTTCTTTCCTTATGGTGATGAGGTAAGAACACAATTTTCTAGAATACGATTGTTCTAAAGCTGGTTGTTATTTGTGTCTGTAATTTTTTTTTTTTTCAAGGTGAACTAAAGAATTAGTTTTTGTACTTACAAGCAATTATTCTTTAGTTCGAGAGACTTCACAAACATATAATTCATTTTAATTAATTTTTAAATCGAAAAGATAACACCACCCTGCACTAAGGAAATAATCATTTTATTGCGGGTGGCTTTACAAACATATTATTAACGCAGACAAATTACACCAAGACTCAGAACAATATTTTGTGGATCGCACAAAGTATTGTCCTGCGTGGGAATCGAACCCACGAATCACTGGCACGGAAGGTCAATATTGTAACCACTACGCCATCTGTGCAATCAATATAAAAGTAGGTTAAGCTTTTTCTCACGAAATTTAATAATAATATATTATAATATAAAAGTTACACAAAAATATTGTGAATCAGAATTTTAAACCCCTCACATAAAAATTACTTCAAAAACCAAGTGTTATGTCATGGACTGGACATGTTAAGGATTACCTGCGGAACTGCTTCAAGAATATATTAACATTGAGACTTCTTTTGCCATCTAGCAAGGTGATTTCCGAAGACTCTTTCCTCGGTTTTCTTTCTCCGGAACTGTCGCATATAGGGCTTCGACCTAAACGGGGAGACGAGCCTGCTGATCCTGTTGGTTGTATCTGAAATTATCACAAATAGTTTTAAAGAACTAAAAAACTATTTTCATTAAATTATAAAACATGAATAATTCCAGGTATAGAATACATTTTATATTTTACCCGAAATTATTACGAACAAAGGAAATGTCATTTACCTATTGCAGTTGTAAACATTTGATGAGAAATCAAGAAAAGAGACTGTTGAAAATTTATGAAACCAATTGCGTTCACCAACCCGCCTGCCAAGCGTAGCGATTAAAGCATTATTCCCTCCTTTTGGTAAACATTTCTTTGTGGTGATAGAGTAAGAATGCAATTCACCCCCTATCTTACTCGTTAGTGTCGTAAAAGCTGACTAAGGTAAATGATATTCATATAACATCTATGAAAAACTAAAAAAAAAAACATAACCGTCGGACCAGCCTGGTATTGTAAATTGATTTTCCTTCAGAGTACGAAAGAAAATCCGTTTCAATTTTGGTAAATAGTAATTTCTCAATAATATCATCATCGTTCTCTTGCTCTTGTCCCAATTACTTGGGGTCGACGCAATATGTACTGCTCTGCCTACATATTGCAAAGGTTTATTGACAATAGTTTTATGACCGGCCGCTTGCCTGACACCAACCCTCCTTGGGAATGCATTAGTTGGCCAAATGCCATCAGATAGTGTTGGCCCAGGTTGATATAAGGCTTTTAGTCGTTTTTTACGACATCCATGAGCAAAGTATAAATTATTAAATTTCTCAATAATATATTTTTTGTAGTTTTCTTTTTTTTCAAAAATATGGTCTTTAAAAATCAATCATAGATTTTACATGACAGAGATTTGAAGTCTTTAAACTATGTATTAATATTTACCTGTTGACAGAATAAACCTTCGATCTCGCTCCAGTCGAGTTCAGTTTTCGGTGAATGTTTGTGGCTGGACGCTACTATTGACCAGATATTATTTTGTCCAATAACCTGGTAAAGATAAACAGCATAATCATCAGTAGATGGTATTCACTGGGCAATATGATCCTGAAGAATGGCTATTCTACATATGTTGGAAATATTACTTATTTTTAAATAAAAGACTCCACCCTGCACTAAGGATAATTAGCACAGACAAATTATATCCAGACCAAGAACCACTAATTGTATCGCACAAAGTATTGTCCCGCGTGGGAATCAAACTCACGTTACTGGATCTGTAGGTCGGTATATTAACTACTACGCGGTCTGTGCAATCAATTGTGTTTAAAAAATTTAAAGAATCTTATGCCTAAGTAAAGATGTTGGGGTCAACGTTCTCATCAAAGTCAAGGTTTTACTGATGGACCACTGACTAAATGGTTAGCTCTTTTGCGTAGACAACATAAATATATCTTACTGGACTGCCTAAGACCTAAGGTGACCACAAATGCTGTTAAATATCTGAAGCGTCGGAATGATAAAAATGAAATTTAAAAAAAAGTTAGTTTCATAGTCGTTTTTTGCCTTTATATCTAAGTTTTAAATCGCATTGCAACAAAAAAAGTAATCTACTAACCTTATTATTAGGAATCTTATTCCAATTGATGGTCTTCATCTTAGTTTTGGGTATAGGGGTCTCTTGTTGTGGCAGTTTGATGTCCAGCACTGGAGCTGGAGGTACGGGGCATGAGGCGGAGGGTGGCGGCGGGACTGGTGGAGGAGGAGGACCACAGGGCGGCGGAGGGGGCAGCATTGGAGCTGGTGGTGGGGGTATACCTGAAACAATCATTATTTGTACATAATTACTTAAACAGGTCTTAATATTGTGTCATTGTTTATTATAAAATTACAATGCATTTGTTTAAAATCCACATTTGTGAAAAATATCCGTTTTTCAGTAATGGACTTGAAAAGCCTAATAATATTAAAACTCTATCAATATTAGTAGTATAAGTTCTATATAGTTTCGCCACTATCCTCCAAAAAAGCAGTTTTAAATTTCACAATATTGAAACTTCAATAAAAATGATTAAATAAAATGGTTTTAGACAAACAACCTCAGGGAAGTTCGAAATAGTGCGATGAATCATAGTAATGCTAAAGTATTTTTAAATTACCTGGCGGTGGTGGCGGTGGCGCCGCCGTTGCAGGCGGAGGGGGAGGCGGTGGTGGGGATAAGGCTCGCTGCAAGCTCTGCTTCCTGCCGCCAGCTGACAAGTCTCTATGTTGACATGTGCAGCCGACCTTAGCCTAATGAAAATAAAACATTATTTTGTCTTTTTTTCCTTATCGTGTTAGACTTTTTGGCCAACTGGGTATCAATTCCGATTAGTGACAGGCTAAGAATACAATTCAACAACCTCATCTTGTCTTGCTGTTGAAAAAAAACAAAGGATGCAATGTGCATACAATATCTATGCAAGAGAAGGAAAACTCAAAATAAAACTTTATACCAACCTGTCTGACTAGCGTGGTATAGTAGGTGAATTTCCCGCCTATTGTAGAAGAAGCTCGAGTCCAGCAAGTGAGAAGTATGTCATGATGTGGACTAACGCTGCAGTTTTTATATCAGGCAAATATCAATAGAAGCAAAATGTATCAATGTGTAATATACGGTAATAAGAATAGAATAAGAATAAGAAGAATAAGTAGTATTTTTAGTGGTAGGACCACGCTGTTCACAGTTTCCCGTCAACGGCCGCGGGCCAGTCCGTCCGGGTTAGTACCACACTCTCGCAGAAGATCGACGTCTGAGTAATGGCGATTTTCGGGGTTTGTATTGGTAGGCAGCGGCCTAGCTATACCCTTGGTATTGTAAAGGTCCATGGGCGGCAGTAACACTTACCATCAGGTGTGCTGCTTACTCGTTTGCCACCATAAGCAAATAAAAAAGTATTCGGCAGCTCAAGTTAACAGTAAAACAAAATAGAGCTCAACAATCAACCCTGCATTCGGCTTCCAACTTTTGGACATTCAACTTCAGATATAAAAACATCCCATCACGATATTCATTCAGGCGAATCCGAAACCGATCATGCGATTTCAGCGAAACTTTATTTAGTTATTTTGCTTGGTTCAATTTAAAAATAGGATAGCTTTTTTAGCAATTGTTAGCAGTCAAATAACTTATAATCTATGACTTTACAAACAAAGCAGAGACCAAATCGCTATTTAGTGTACTATCTACCTGAACGCTGGGAGCTCTTAACAGTTTGGCAGCGTCTTCTCTACTCTCTAGAAGTGTGGCACGGTGCACTAGAGTCTCTGCTGTGTCCCATACTATGTCACTCACAGGCTCCTTGGGATCTATCCGCAGAAGATGCTGTAAAATACTTAGGAAAGGGATTTCTTGAGGAGTATCTGCCACCTGCAAGAAAATAAGCCTATTATCATTTTATATTCCAAATGCTATTTATATAATTCGTCACACAGGTAAGTTGTAGTACTTGCTCATACACTAACACACACACTAATATTTAGCTTGGTGGCTGATTAAAACTTAAGATAAAACATATTAAATAATTTATTACTTATAATTAAATTTATATATTCTTAATTTCCCGTTTATGTAGAATTAATGTAATACCACCGGATGGTAGCGCGGGCCGTAAGCCGAGTATTATTTTAATACCAAAAGGAAATAACTATGGTGATGAAACTTAAGAGTCTAACACATTCTGAAATTATTTTTTGAAAATATGTGTTGCCGTATACGAGTCCTTATTTAAGCATTTATTCATTTTTAGTTAAAACATGCCATATTGAGGTATGTAAAAATTAATAAAAATTATGTTATGGAGGACTTTACAAACATAGATTAAATAACACACATTCAAATTAATATAATTTATAAACACGGTATGTTGATGATTAGGCTATTCTACCATCTGGGCAGTTATTTTTTCATTTGACAAAAGAGCATTTTAAATCTAATATCTGGTCTACCTTTAAACTATTTTTATCCCTTTGGGTTGAGTTTGGATAGTAGCTGATCCGTGGATGACATTGTTTTGAAACTATTTAGTTAAGAACGGATTCCAAGTCCATTGAAAATAATAAAAGCTAGTGGAAAGAACGACTTCGTCACCATATGCTAGAAAATCACACAAACTAAGCTAAAGTATTTATTACAAAATTTATTGCTATTTTATTAATATTACTTGTTTCAATATTGCATAGAAGACATCCAGGTGTGAGTTGAGATTGATACCACCCGGACCTTGGGCCTCGTCACTCTCTCTCTGCTCTTCGAACACATCTAACTGTACGCCCAAATCTGGCTGACTGGCTGCCTCATGCCTGTGAATTAATGAAAAGAAATTATAAAGATTTATTTCAACTATCATCCCTCTTTTTTTTTTTTTTTTGGGGGGTGGGCTACGGTCGGCGCACTCCTCGCACCACTCCGTCCGGGGTGACAGAGGGGCGTAAGCGCGCACACCCGTAACCCACCCGTGACGTCGCCTTCGTCGTTGGGCCGACCACCGGAGCAGAGTGAACTATCATCCCTCTAAAATATTGTTGATTTCCGAACTCATATTCATTCCAAAATAAGTCTAACAACCTCAAAGAAATTGAAGGGAAGGAAAATCGTCTTACTATACCACGGTCCACGCTGTACAGACAAGTTTTATTTTCAGGATTTCTCCTCTTCTTTCCATCATTCATCATTTAGTCTTTCGCCGTCCATTGTTAAAGGTAGGGAACAATAGCGCTATAATCGCTACGATTGCCCAGGATAGAGGTGCTGGTCATTCTCCTAGTGAGCACCTCAGTCGAATTTACGACTCCCGCAGGCAAGTAAGGTCAATTATATTCTTCTCCCGTCGCCACACCGTTAATGTTTTCCTTCATTAGTCTTTCATGATTATCTAAGATTAAAAAATGATGGATAAATGCGTAATATTAGGCAGTAATATTAATAGTGACTGCACAGATGACGTGGTAGTTAAGATACTGACCTATGGTGCCAGTCTCGTAAGTTCGATTCCTATGTAGAATAATACTTTGTGCGATCTACAAATTCTTGTTTGAGTCTAGGTATAATATAGTATAATTGATACAAAGGCTTTGCGGTAATTTCGAGAAGTTTATTAAAGGTCATATAGTCAAGAACTAGAAATATAATATAAATCTAATAAGCAACCAAAATTAGACCAAGAAAAAGCAAACTGGAACTGAAAACGTATATAAATTCATTTGAATAGCGAGATATAGCACACCAAGATTCTTCTAGCATGAAAGAAAAACATATCTGCTAAAGGAACTTCAACATCTCATCATCTCAGCTCATATATGTCCCACTGTTGGGCTCGAGCCTAATTCAAACTGGAAGGGAAATTGACCTACTATACCACGCTGATCAGACGTGTTGGTATAGGATTTCATTTGAGTTTTCCTTCTCTTGCATAGATGTTATATGCATATTTTATTCCTTAGTCGTATATTACGATCGCCCACGGGTAAGATAGAGGGTGGTGATTTGTATTCTTATTCCGTCACCACACGGAAAAGGAACTTATATAAACTATAAATAAGAAGAATACGAAAATCCTGACAAGAGAGTCTTAGATTTCGTATAAGACTGATCACATTATGACAAAATTGACTCTTTATTCAGAAATTTTACACTTGAATCTTACCACAGGTATTTCTAAATCATTTATCATCATCACCATTCTCCTGCTCTTATCCCAATTACTTGGGATCGACGCAACATGTACTCTGCCTCCATCGTACATATTGCAAAAGTTATTGGCAATAGTTTTATGTACCGACCGCTTGACAGACGTCAACCCTCCTTGTGAATGTAATCATTGACCTGACGGCATCAGATGGAGTTGGCCCAGGTCGTTATAAGGCTCTTAGTCGTCTTTTACGACATCCACGAGCAAAGTAAGGATTGGTAGTATTTGTCGCCGCGACTACATAGCAAATTTTATAATGATATATAAGAAATCATTTATAATGATACAAATAACAGAAACAGAATCAAACCGGTTACCAATTTAGTCACAATTTAGTATAATATCTTAACGAGTATAAGATTATTCAATGCGTTTAACTAACCATATTAGGAGCGGTCCAAGCGATGCGCCCACGTCTAAGCCTTTTTATATAGTTACCAACTGTGAACACACTGTTCCTGCTGTTGTTTTGCGACGATACGGATTAAAAACAGGTAGATGGATTATTTATAAGTGCTTTTTTAAATAGAATATATGATGGAGTTTATTATTCTTTATAATACCTCTTAATTCTGTTTATAAGAGAGCGCTGTGGTGTGAATGAAGAAGTAGTGACAAATATCAAAAAGGGTATGTTGAGGTGGTTTGGACACTTAGAAAGAATGAGTGAGGAGAGGTTGACAAAGAAAATATATAAAGCAAGCGTGAATGGGACGAATACAAGGGGAAGACCTCGTCATAATTTTTTGGATCAAATTAACGATGTATTGACGAGAGGTCATATTAAGAGTATGCGTAATCGCAGAGCATGCATGAAGACTATTATGAGTGTGAATGAAGCGATGGAAGTATGCAAGGATCGTGGTTTGTGGCAATCCGTAGTCTCTGCCTACCCCTCTGGGAAACAGGCGTGAAGCTATGTATGTATGTGTATGTAATTCTGTTTGATGCGTCTATGTATTGTAGAGATTTCATCTTATTCGTCGATTTCGATTTTCGTTAATAATGACATTCCCAAGGAGGGTTGACGTCAGACAGGCCGGTCATAAAACTACTGCCAATATGTTTTACAATATGGACATATTATGTCGACCACAAGTAATTGTAATACAAGCAGGATCATCATCTCAGCTCATATATGTTCCACTGTTGGGATCGAGCTTAATGGTAGGAGCCCATAATGGGAGGGAAATTGACCTAATATACCACGCTGGTCAGACGTGTTGGTATTAGAGTATACCTTCTATCGCATAGACGTTGTATACGTTTTATATGCCTTAGTCGTCTCTTACGATCACCCACGGGTAAGATAGGGGGTGATAAATTGTATTCTTACTCCGTCATTACACGGCAAATGAGCAGG
Organism: Lymantria monacha; assembly: GCA_905163515.2. NCBI lineage: Eukaryota > Metazoa > Arthropoda > Insecta > Lepidoptera > Erebidae > Lymantria > Lymantria monacha. The sequence goes on from LR991103.1 coordinate 1,233,681, forward strand.
ATAATAATGATAAAATATACATATTTTTTCTTTTATACCTTTTATATTCCTGCTAAGTTAAAGCTATAGAAGATATAACTTATTCAGAAAGACTAACCCAGTGTTTCGCTGTGACTAAACTTTCATAAGGTGTATAGAGCCTGTTTTTATCACATAGATTCGTGATTAACATTATATATATATATGTATAAAGGACATTATTACTTGTTTTTTGTATGTTCTATATACAATGTATGAACTTTGATAATCTAAGGATATTATCTGTGTGAGAACGAGTTGAGATTGAAAGTAAAAGTCGTAAAGGGTTTAACAGGACAAAAGGCTGTAGGATTTTCTTTTTTTATAGAATGATCATTAGGTATCTCACCGGACTAAGGCAACTGCGAATATGCTGTCCTGTTACTACCATATCAGTACTAATGTTAATGCGAGTAGGTATTACACATGTTAAATAAAATAACGAATGCTGAAAAATATGAAGCTTATAACATCTTCGATCACCAAAACGACAAGTAGGATTTAAAGTATAATTATGGCAATATTGAGGTCCTTATGTGGCTTATATCTATGGGAACAGATGCTGTTTGGTAGCGGTTACGAATACTACCAACCCTTACTTTGCTCGTGGATGTCGTAAAAGACGACTAAGAGCGTTATAATGACCTGGGCCAACTCCATCTGATGCCGTTTGGTCAACAATTACATTCCCAAGGAAGGTTGACGTTTGACGGGCGGCCGGTCATAAAACTATTGCCAATAACTTTTACAATATGTACTATGAAAGAGGAGTACATATTGTATCGACCCCAAGTAATTGGGATAAGAATAGGAGAATGATGACGATCTATGGCAACAAATACCTTTAAATCCGTATACAAATCAATGTGTTAAGAACCACACATTTTAATATAAGCACTAAAACGCCTTTTGCAATGTTAAACGATATTCTAACTATTATGAAAATTAGTAAAATAAAGGAATAGAGCAAATTACTACCGTTGAAACACCTCATCATCATCATCATCATCAACCTGCTCTTATCCCAATTTATTTGGGGTCGACGCAATATGTCTTCTCCTTCCATACAACTCTATCAGACGTCATCTCTGTGGTCACTCCTTGTCTATCCATGTCATGTTTCACGCAGTTCATCCATCTTTTCTTCGGTCTTCCCTTACCCCTTAAGCCTTCAACATTCATGCTTAAAGCTTTCCTCACAACATTACTTTCATCCCTTCTCATCACATGTCCATACCATGTCAATCTTTCACTCCTTAATTTTTCCGTCACTGGCGCAACTTTCAAACTTCCTCTTATATGTTCATTCCTTATTTTATCCATTCTTGTCACACCACACATCCATCTCAACATTCGCATCTCCGCTACATGCAGTCGTCTCTCATCCGTCGCTTTTATCGCCCAACATGCTGATCCATACAGTACAGCAGGTCTTATTAGGCTTTTATATATTTGGCCCTTTAATTTTAGGGGTACTTTGGGGTCGCATGTTGAAACACCTATTTAAACTAAATGAATATTACTTAGGTATTTATAAAAAGCATATAATTATACTAGTTTTATTTATTAATTTACAATATTAATATAAAACACAAATGTCCTTCTGTGTTTGTTAATATGCTTGCTAATAAAGTTTTAGGATCGAATATGAAAACAATTTTTTTATAAAAAAATTAGTTCCTCTACATTACAATAGATGTCGCTATATTAAAATTAATTGTTTTAACGTTTTATATTGAAACTGTTTTCAGAAGCTTTACACACTGGAGTACATGGTAAGAGATGTATACAGTGGGGAAATTCCCACTGCTGGACATTCGTATACTGTGGAGCGTATATGGATTGAGAAGAAAACTGTGTAATTACTGTTAAATTACCTATAAATTAATTTAACTTAATATATAGTTTATCATATTAATATAATAATATTAGGTACCATTTTCACATAGTTATTGCTCTCAGCTTGTATATGTCCCACTGTTGGACTCAGGTTTCCTCCACGATGGAAGGAAAGGCAATTTGATATAACGCGCTGGTTGGACGAGTAGGCGTAGACTTTTATAATAAACTTGCCTGCACTTACATAGATCTTATCATATTCATTAGTCTTTTTAACGACAAGATAGGAACTAATTGAATTGTATTTTTACTATATAAACACTAATTCTAATAAAATAGCATTCATATTTCAGTGGTGATGCAAGGACAGCCATTAGGATAACAAAATCTAACTAAAACTAACAATAATTAATTTTTGAAGTTATATTTCATTAAGCGCTTTATGAAATTTTAAGATGCGCGCGCTTCACTGTAACACAAAAGTAACAGGTTGGAGTTGGCCGCTAAACCGCTCATTAAGTCTTTACGTTTTTACATTCACAACACGTGTTTTAGTTTCATTGAATTTCGTGGTAATGGAGTAAGAGAATTTATCACCTTCTTTGCACGAGTATGTATAAAAACTTACACAAGGTGACTAAAGGATATGCAGAAAATATATAACTAACCCAGATGACCAGCGTGGTATAATAAGTATTTTTTTACTGTTGTAGAGGCTCGAGCCCAACAGTGGGACATATATAAGCTAAAACGATGATGACTAATAAGTTTACACGAGCGGAACTGCGGTTATAAACAGTATTGCTAAACAAATAAAATTAAAAAATATTGACAACAGTGTTGCCAGTTTTTGTGTGGCTAAAATTACCGTGTCCGTTCAAGCGGTGTGGACAAACAAAAAATATTGATGGATCAATAAATAATTTATTTGTTGTAACTATATACGGCTGTATATAATTTATATAGAGACAACTATGTAATGATAATGTCCGCGGCGAATATATGTAAACTTAAGATGTCTATGACCGTTTAAAATTTATGTTATTATAATTGTATGTATTTTTCTATTGGATTTTTAGAAAAAAAAAGTAAAGCGAGTGTGCTTTAGAGTACACGGCTGAAGTAAAACTTCTTTAGCGCTATCTATATCTATACAAAAGGTAACTAGCTATAAGAGAAAGAAAGCGTTCGCACCTCTCTCTCTCTTGGCACTACAATAATGTACGAAACGTAACTCCCTCTCTTTCTATCTTCATTAACTTATGTCTCCCTCTCAACTTCCGTTCGTCTCGTCCAATCACACTTTTCGTAACGCTCTCATCACGCATTCACCAACTTACTCCTCAAGTCAGAAGTTTTACTTCATAAAATAGCCCACACTAAGTAGTAGTATCTATAAAAATGGTGCCAGACTTTAGGAGGAAGCGTGAAAGACTCATGTAATGGTTTTGTATTATATTCAATGTTTTAGTGTTTTAACGTGTTATTAAATAATTTTGATAGCATTGTATGTAATGTGATGCGTAGGAAGTGCTGGGGTGTAATGAATATGATATAACAGTGCTTTACAAATCCACAACGTAGTCATAGAATTGTTGAAGCTTTTTTTTCTCTTTTTGAAGAACGATTTGAGTTAGTCATAGACAATGACTAATATGAAGAACCTAAAGATATTAAGAAACTTATAATTTGTGAAGAAAATTCTATTTCAACTTTGGCAATAATGTGCTCTTATTAGTACCTAGCTGATTGTCAATATAAAAAAGAAGAAGAAGCGATATGGTATCACCGAGACAGAAAGCATTAATTAAAGCAAATATCTCCCGGCTAACACATTAAAATATTTGCCTTTGTTTTACGTGAGCATTATACGTGGAAGATTGTATGATTCTACATATTTGTAGAAAGTATATTTGCAAATGTCAACACTTTGCACTAAGAAATAAATACTCAGACACAAATTACACACAGTATCAGAACAATTATTCGTGGATCACACAAATAAATGTCTTGAGAAGAGATCGGAACTCACTCTTAAATCAATTTATCGAAGTATGAGTAATATTTATAGAAAAATATACCTAATACCACCACACATACCCACCACTGTTAACTCCTGTGAGCCAGGATCCACAATGGTCTCCATATAAGACACCGAGATTTAACCGTCGGGAAGTCCTGGGAAACGCTTATTAGTCTTAAGCCCCCGAAACAAATTTAATTACAAGAGGAAAACAGGAGAAGTTGAAAAAAATCCACTTCCCCTCCTAAGCAAAGCGGAAGACGTGAAGCAAAAATTGGCTAATAGGCCAATATAGATTCTTATCTAAGTAAGGATGTAGTGATAAGTGAAACGTAGCAGTACAGCACCACGAATATAACAAAACTTATGGGGCCTATATTGAGCCTTAAGTTTGATTACAATAGTAGTTATGGCAGAAGAAAAATATACCTGTTGATGTTTTAAACAAATATAACTGTTGAACTTACCTCAAATTATTCAATGTCGGCAACAGACCCAAGCCTGTAAAACACAAAACATGATATAATAAAAACTAGATAACACATTCTATTGTACTCAACAGTTTTATAGATAAAAACATTATTAATTTAATCTCACTCTATGCTAAGTCATTCATAAAAACGACTCGATAACTTGATTATCAACTGTATTTAATTTCTGCTGATTATTTATTAGCTTTAAAATGATTTTTTCTATCTTATACAACACAATTAAAATAGACAGAAGCGTAACTATAAACAAAATTTGTTTTTAGTAAGCTGTGTCTACATGCCGTCCGTTACGTCCTGGATCAGGAAAGAGCGGCGCGTGGTCTCATAACCCATCGTATTCCCTCCCATTCGACATTGGGCCGCCCATTGGTGCCGAATCCTTGCTGTCCAGCTAGCCAGATGGCCAGCCTAGACTAAAAACACCTGTATGATAAGAAGACAGAACTTACCAATAAATTCATTCCTAACACGTGTCCTGTCAGGCAGCCGCGGCGCTGAGATGATGAGACAGTTAATGAACGCCACCAGGGCTGTCTTGTAATCCGTAGTAGCCGCATTCTTCAGTTCTTCAACCACTACGCTCAAACGATACCTTTCATTTTTGAGACTCTAAAAAAATACGAAGAGAAAGGTGTTATATTTATTTTTAAAATGTTTTTTTTCCGCTGGTATAATTGTCCAGTCTTTTGTTTATGCGGCTGTGTAGCAGCAACTACAAATACTACCCATCCTTACGTTCCACTACAAGAGAGTATTTCTTCCTTTTTTTTGTAATGGCAATCAGTTACTAATACGAGGCCATTACTGCCAGTGTAAAATTTTTAAATGATAAGTCTTTATTTATTAATAATTACGGCATTTAAAGTCATTGTCCACTAGTAAGTAAGTCATATCATCACCTTAAAAAATTTTAAGGCAATCTTCTGAAAATTTTGTGGCAAATGAAAACATATGTAAAGCACTGTTATATCATATTCACTACGCCCCAGCACTTCCTAGGCAACACATTACATAAAATACTATCAATATCATTTAATATAACACATTAATACTGTAAGATTTGATATAATATAAAATCATATTACGCTTTCACATTCTTGCCAAAATTTCCAAGAAAATTGTATTGTCTCTTAGCAATATATATTTTTTTTAAATTCGTCAATAGATTAAAGGATGACTGCTTGTGATGAATGCGCCACATATGGTCTGCAAAGTTCAAGAATATAGCTATTTACCTTGTATCTCTCTAGTGTGTCCACTGCTCTGGCGTATCCATCTGCATTGTAGACACATAGGGCTGATAACAGCTCGAACACCTGGACAAAAACATTTATTTAAAGACCTGTACTAAGGAAATAATCATTTTATCGTGGAGGACATCATCATCATCGCAGCTCGTATACCTACTTCCTAATGGTGGACTCCAGCCTACTTCATAATAAGAGGACACGAACAAGATAGAGTGTGGTGAATTGTATTCTTAATCTTTCACCAGAAGGAAATAATTAAGACATGATAAATAGACACAAATTATATTCAGAGAGCGAGTAGGTATGAAAGAGATTATTGGTGTAAAGATGCGAAAGGGAATGCTCCGATGGTTCGGACATGTGGAAAGAATGCCGAACGAACGTCTGGTTAAGAAGATATACAGTGCGAAAGTGGAAGGATGTAGGTACCGGGGGAGACCGAGACTAACTACCTAGACCAGATCGGTCATGTACTGGAGGAAGTTGGAGTCAAGAGTCTCCGAAACCGGCGAGCGTGTATGAAGAGAATTATGAAAGTTGAAGAAGCGAGTGAAGTATGCAAGGATAGAATTCTCTGGCACTCTGTTCTCTCTGCCTACTCTGCCAGGGATATGGCGTGGTGGTATGTATGTAATTATATTCAAAATCGAAACAACAATTTGCAGATCACACAAAGCGCTATTATGTGTGGTAGCGGTTACGAATACTACCAACCCTCACTTTGCTCGTGGATGTCGTAAAAGACGACTAAGAGCCTTATAACAACCTGGGCCAACTCCATCTGATGCCGTTTGGTCAACCATTGAGCCCTTTGGTCAAGGAGGGTTGATGTCAGGCAGGCGGCCGGTCATAGAACTATTGCCAATAACTTTTTGTTGTATGTACTATGGAAGCAGAGTACATACTGTGTCGACCCCAAGTAATTAGGATAAGAATAGGAAAATGATGATGACAAAGCGCTGTTCTGTGTGGTAACTGAACTTGCAACACTCGTCACAGTATTTTTAAAAACTACGCCACCTGTGACATTTTTCTAGTAAGAGTTGCAAGAGTAGATTCGGTAAGCACCGGAGCGAGTAGTACGGGTAGCTCTCTAAAAAAATGTACAATCTCCAATCTATCAGCTAAGCGTGGCGGTATTGTGATTTTTTTTCATTAAATAAATCTATGTCCAATAGTGGACATCGTTAGTGGGATAGATAAATGAGCAGGCAGTTTCACCACCTATAATCGAATTTTCACCTACAATCAGATAATTTCCTAACTAATTAGATTGAATAATTACTCTTGAAATCAGTGAAATATTACTCATCAAGACACACTCTTGAATTAGGACTGTTAGGAATTCTTGGCTGATGGATGATTGGATGAATATCTTACCTGTTTCTTAACAGGCGGAGCTGGCGAGGTGAGCGCTGCGGCGAGCTTGGCCGCGTATTCGGCATGCTCTACGATGTAGTCCAGGCCCACGCGGCTCTCCATCGCATCGCCCAGCTGTGGACACATAATTATATTATGAACTTATTCGGAAACTGATAGATTTGGTTTTTGAAAGTCACTTAAGAAGTTTAATTTTGTTTATATGTCAACTGACACAGACTCTATTCTTTATAAATAAATTTAAATAATACCTATAGAATTGAAATGAAACCATTTTTACGGATTCTAACGTGTTTGTCTTCTTCTTCATCTTATATATTGGCAATCAGCTACATATACGAGCTATTGGTGCCAGTGTCAAGTTATAAATATTTTCACGTCTTTAGTCTTTCAAGTTAGTCATTGTCTAAATCAAATTATCGCCATTAACAGTGCAATGGCCACACTGTTAATGGTATCTTGTGGGAATTTTGACGGCAAACGAAAACGTTGTAAAGCACTTTTATATGATATTCACTACATCCCAGTAGTTCCGCCGCTTCATATTACATAAAATGCCATCAAAATTATCTAATATAACACGTTAAAACACTAAGATATCGAATATAATACAAGAGCACCACATGACGTTTTCAAATGCCCGTCAAAAGTCCCTATCGTGTTTGTATTATACTTTTTATTGCCTGACGTTTCGAACACTATACAGCTTTCATGGTCCTGCCATAACCGTGAACGCTGTAAAGCGTTCGAAAGGTCGGGCAATAAAAAAATATAATACAAATGCGATAGAATCCGTAAAAATGGTTTTATTTCAAATGTTTAATACTCGCGTAAACATCAGAAATCATTTTAACATATAATTCCTTGGTCCTTTCCATTTCAGTGCCACGTATCGATACTTACTTAATTATAGTGTTTTAAAATCATTGAATTATTGCTTTTAATTAATCCGTTTATGGTACACCAATTGAATGGTTTCGAAGTCTGTAACGGACACAGAGTAAAACATTTTTTGTGTTTTATACATATAGATTCATATAAACAGATAAGTGCTCTATGGTAGCGGTTCCGAATATTACAAACATTTGTATTACTCGTGGATGTCGTAAAAGACGATTAAGAGGTTTACATCAACCTGGACCAACTATATTTGATGCCCTTTGAACAACAATTACGTTACCATAAAGGGTGGATGTCGGACAGGCGGCCAGTCATAAATCTATTGCCAATAACTTTTGACATATGTACGTGTAGGTGTATACAGCGCCGACAAGTATTTGGGGTAAGTACGGAAGAATGATAGTATTATTCAAAACGCTTCATAAAATACTCAAATCGCTGCTTTTCAAGGAAACCTAATGTATCGATATTTCATTATTTATTAATTAAAAGCAATATTAATTAATACGTTCGATCCGTGGGAAACATTTCGATAGCGTAGTTAAAATTTAACAACATCCATAAAAACAAGATTCGAATATAACTTTTATATGCTAAATGCAGTTAAACTATTTATTACTACATCATCAAGTTTGTGATAACGATGATCTTTCTGTTTATCACATGTTTCATACCATACTGTATCCCTGAGGGTATACAGAGAAGCTTAAGGTATCAACAAAAAAAAATAAGAATTTAAACTAATTTCCCATTAAGTTCAATAAAAGGAACAAACACACGTCTCCTTTAAAGACGAAAATATAATACGAAGCGAAAATTGAATGTCATAGTAACAGGTCACGCTGGTGTAAATAGCACGATTGCAACGGATTTCCAAGGTTCGAATCCTATGTGTAACAATCATTTTTTGTCTTAAACAAGTTTTTATAAATAATCAAGCATGTTAAAATACTAAATTTCAGTAATTTGAAAGGGAACAAATTCAAAAGAGCGACATATGGGACTGAAAAAGAAGCAAAAAGCAAAAAGCTTTCATATCATATCAACTCATTCATTGCGGGGCTCGAGCATGAGCATGGAAAATTAACTTACGTATACCCACGCTGGTCAGATGATTTGGTATAGGGTTTTATTATGAGTTGCATTGATGAAAAATGCGTATTATATCCTTTAGTAGTCTTCTACCACACCCTCGAGTAAGATAAGGGAGTATACCTATACTAGCTGACCACTTTTTATCTTTAAAAATATCATGCTGGAACTAAATGGGTTTTGACCGTATAAAATGGTCACCGAAGGTAATAAGATAGAAGTGACGAATTACATTCTTATTCCATCACCACACGGAAAACAACTTTAGATATATAGGTACCTATATGTACAAATAAGAATTGAGGAATTGCTGTGTGGTAGCAGCTAAGAATACTACCAACCCTTACTTTCCCTTATCATTTTTATCATTCATCATCATTTCAGTTTATATATGTCCCACTGTTGGCCTCGAGCCTCCTCCATAATGGGAGGGAAGTTGACCTACTATACCAAGCTGGTTAGACATATTGGTATAGGGTTTTGTTTCGAGTTTTCCTCCTCTCGCATAGATGTTATATGCGTTTTATATCCCTTAGTTGTCTCTTACGATCACCCACGGGTAAGATAAGGAGGTGGTGAATTGTATTCTTACTCTGTCACCACACGGATTATACTTTGCTTATGGATATCGTAAAAGACGACTAAGAGCTTTACATCAACCCGGGCTAACTATCTGGTCAACAATTACATTCCCAATGAGGGTTGACATCAGACAAGCGGCCAGTCATAAAACTAATGTGAAAACGAGGAAGGAGGAGTACATAACTGTAATTGAGATTTTTTTTGGCGGCGGGCTACGGTACGTCACGCCCTGCTAATCCGTCCGGGGCGACAGAGAAGCGGCGCACGGCCTCGCAGACCCGCCCTACAACATACGTCTCGACGCTGTGCGGGTGGGTCACTGGAACGCGGTTTTTTTAAGGAATTGTACTACCAAAAACAACAAAGAATTATCACAAATTAAACCTATTTTTCATTAATTTGGTTGACACGCATTATTTTTAAATGTTTTAGGTCAAGGTAGGCAACACCGCTCGTGCTGGCATAACGCACGTCTTCTATAAACTACAAGCCGGTATACTTTTTTAAAAAAATGTCGCCAACCTATCTATCGCCTCCGATATTTATATTTAAATTTATTCCAACGGATTTATTGGAAACGAATATAAAAACTTAACATGTGTAAAACTTATATTAGTGAGTTTAAAATTACGTTGTACGAAAATTCGTTATGTTTTAAAATAAGTTGTTTTATGATAACGAACCGGATTGGACGTTTATGGACTTTTGGCGGGAATATGAATATGTCATGTGGTGGTTTTATATTCAATATCTTAGTGTTTTAACGTGTTATATTAAATAATTTTGATAGCATTTTATATAATGTGATGCGAATGAAGTGCTGGGATGTAGTGAATATGATATAAGTGCTTTAAAACGTATTGGTTTTCCACTAAAATTCCCAGAAGATAGCATTAACAATGTGCGATAGCGCTGTTGATGCCAACGATTTGTCTTACTGATGAACAATGACTAATATGAAGAGTCAGTCCTCCAGTGGCCATGATCACTGTAAAGCAGCGTTTTTCAACGTGTGGGTCGCGGGGGTTGCGTTGTACACAATTGTTGTTGCCGGGGCGGGGCGTCTACCGGGACGACACCCGAAAGGGTAACCCGCCGCGCGGATGTCAAGGAAGCGGTACCACTGGCCGGCCCGATGGCGATGGAGAGGAAACACTATGGGTTATGGGGCCACACGCCACCCTTCTGTTGCCCCGGACGGAATGGGCGAAATGTGTCCAAACTATAGCCTACCAAAAAAAAGGTGGGGGAGGGTCGCAAAATATTTTTTAATACTAAATGGGCCGTGTTATGAAAAAGGTTGAAAAACACTGCTGTAAATTCTTCGAAACGTCGGGAAATTAAAAATTAAATACAAACGCGATAGAATTCGTAAAACTAGTTTTATATTAAATGTAATACTCGCGTGTACATTAGAATAAAAAATTATATCATCATTATATACAATCATAAATATCAAAAAAAAATACATACAATGAAACATAGAACCTCCTCTTTTTTTAAAGTCGGTAAATGAAGAGACTAAAGACATGAGGAAATGGTAACTCGACACCGGCAATAATGGCTCGTATAAGTAGCTCATCGCCAATACAAAAAATATAAGAAGCAGTACTTTTATTATTATTTTTATATTTGCACATTCGTAACCAGAAAAAAAGAGATAGATAATAACTTTTGAAACTTTGTGGTCAGACATACAATAAAGCAATAAGCTTGCTTTATTGTGTCATATACCCGGCATTATTTTTTACAAACAGATTGCGGTTACAAGAGATTTTTATTTTTTTTTATTCATACTTTGCTCGGGGATATAATGCCCTAACGTTGTTTGGGTAACAATTACATTCCCAAAATGTATTGACGTCAGGCAGGCGGCTGATCATAAAACTATTGCCAACAACTTTTGCAATATGTACAATGGAAGAGGAGTACATATTGCATCGATCACAAGTAATTGGGATAGGAGCAGGAGAATGATGATGATGATGAAAAACGTATCTTTTCTCAAATTCACGAGAAACAGCATAAGCGACTACCTGCATGCGTACTTACGCGTATTCTTCATACGCCGAATTGAAAGTTTTCGTCATAACTTCAATAGATATATAGATTTATATATAAAGAATAGAAAAAAAATCGATGCTGATCTTCAATAATGTTTGTTTATAAATAAAGAATGGAAAAGCGCTTAATACAAAAAATAATTACAATCAATAAAAACTTACATAATCCATATTATATATATATTACAATTAATTCAGGATTAATAGCGTAGCAATTAAAAATATTACGTTAAAAATAGCTAAATAACTATAAAATTTTATTATTAGCGCAGTTATTTTATTAGTTTTGCTATTTCATAATCTATTTATACTTTCACAACTTACTAGTATAATTATTATTAAAATTATCAATATAATTAATAGATATAATTTTATTCGATTTTATTAATAATACTAACAGTTTAATAAATAATAAAATTAACTTGTTTGTAGCCTTATTGCAATGTGTATTACGTAATCCATTCAACATAACTTTTTCCTATGTATGAACTAGACTTCACAGATGGTGGAGCGTTTAAGATTACCGACTGTGTCAAGTGACGCGGGTTCAATTGTCTCTCAGGGATTGCTTTTAAGTATTCCTTCTCTTACAGTGATAATACAGAAGATAAACTGTTTCTAGTACGTCAGGTCAAAGCCAAGTGCTTTTATCATCATCATCTCAGCTCATAGGTCTTTGAAAGAGATGAAGCCAGAACAGATGTAAGAGTAAAAATAGGTAATGATGTAGCCGAGATGGAAGGTACACCACTGATATAGAGCGAAGAGTGAATGCGGGAAATAGAGTGAACGGAGCGTTGGGACAACTTCTCGGTAGCCACCACCTCAGCCAGAAGGCACGTGTAGCAATACATAACGCTGTACTTGTCCCAACATTACTATTTGGAAGCGAGAGTTGGGTATGCAGAAAAGAGCATGAAAGCAAAATTAATGCGGTCGAAATGCGATCTCTACGGAAAATCTGTGGAGTTAGGCTGACCGACCGCATTCGTAACGACGACGTAAGAGAGCGAGTAGGTATGAAAGAGAGTATTGGTGTAAAGATGCGAAAGGGAATGCTCCGATGGTTCGGACATGTGGAAAGAATACCGAACGAACGTTTGGTTAAGAAGATATATATACAATGCGAAAGTGGAAGGATGTTGGTACCGGGGGAGACCGATACTCACCTACCTAGACCAGATTGATCACATGCTGAAAGAAGGTGGAGTCAAGAGTTTCCGAAATCGGCGAGCGTGTATGTAGAGAATTATGAATGTTGAAGAAGCGAGTGAAGTATGCAAGGATAGAGTTCTCTGTTTGAGTTTCTGGAGTTCTCTCTGCCTACCTTGCAAGGGATATGGCGTAATGATATGTATGTATGTATCTCAGCTTATATGTCAAACTGTAGCCTCTCTATAATGGGAGGGAAATTGACCCTATACCACTGGTCCGATGGTATAGGGTTTTGTTTCAAGCTTTGCTTATCTGGCATAGATGTTATATGCATTCTATATCCCTTAGTCGTCTCTTATGGGTAAGATAAGGTGTGGCGAATTGTATTCTTACTCCGTCATCACATACAAATATTATAATATAAAGCGTACATAATATGCGTTCTGTGAACATTTTACATCATCTTTTATTCCAGTATTTTAAGATAGCTGACATTGGGTAGTTATCTACTAATAAAATATTAAATTATTAATAATATATTTTAGAATGTACGTCTTAAGATAAAAATGTGCAATAATATTGACGAAAGAAAATGCGATATTGATGTCATAATTATAGTATGTATTGCTTTCCCTGTCTAAATAATAAAATTGAAACGCTTTTAAACAGATCATACAAGTGGTAGGGCCCACATTGTTGACAGTTTTCTGTCCACAGCCGTGGGCTATTCCGTCCGGGTCTACACCATGAGGTGTGCTGCTGGCTCGTTTGCCACCAAGAGCAAAAAAAAGGTCAATACGAAAATAAATGTTATTTTATTTTAACAAAACTTATACAATTTTAATATGTTATAAAAATAGCACATATCACAATTGTAGTAATAGGGGTGGGGCCACACTGTTGACAGCTTTTGTCTATAGCCGAGGACCGGTTGGTCCAAGGTCCACATTCGCGCAATAAATCGACGCTTGAGCAGAGGCATCGCTTTTATACTTCTTTCGGGGAGCGAGAGAGCCGAAAACCCAGCTTCCTATGTGGGTTTGGTTTGGTAGGCCTTCGTACCTTTGGCATTGAAAAGTCCATGAGCAGTAGTAATAACACTTACCACAAGGTTTGCTGCGAAACGAGCAACGTTTGCTACCATAAGCAGTAAAAAATCTATCTTGACGAGTTATATAAAAATACTTTACATTACTAAAGGCAAGTTAAGATGTGCATTGATAGATCGATCAGTTAGTAAGTACAAATGTTTTATATGTATCTATACTTATATAGCTTTGTATCATTTTTGTCTTAAACAATACATCACATAGTGTCGACCACCGCGGGCGATGCTCATTATTTATATACACACCTGTATTAATTATATTATGTTCTAAAAGTTACTGAACAATACGACGACAATGATTTTTATAGCTATTGCGAAAAAATTATTAATTTAATATCGACTTAAGCATTACGAGATGCTTTATTGGGACTAATACTATCACACATTCCCACCATTGTAAGCCCTGTAAGCTAGAAACCCCAATAATCTCCGCAACTGACACCCGCGACACGTTTTTAATTGTCTTAGGACTCACAATAAATTTAATTATAAAAGATACAGTAGTCCAGTGCAAATAAATTCTATTTTAAAACGTAGAGATTTCAACAGTTGGGATCTATTAAGTATATAAAGCCAACTCAAATTTTAGGCTCCAGAATACCACATACATACAGCCTCTGTATGACTGATAAATATATTACCCTTCATTTCCTCGCGCAGTCAAACAGGAGGGAAAAAGCAGCTTTTAAAATTGTTTTCTTTCCCATATTAATACTATATAAATAATGAATACATAAATAATGTATTACAGATATATTCTAACTAATTACAGAGAAAAGTTGAGATTCTAGGATATTCGCAAGGAATTACATACAAAAGTAAGACGCCGTCTAGTTCTTATTAATATTGAATTTTAATTCAGAACAGGTAAAATTTTTCACCGCAAATTTTTAAAGTCATTTTCAGAATTATAGAAATAAAATTGATATGATTATTGATTATTTATTATTCCATTCATCCATCCATCCATCCATCATTCCTCTCCTCGAGAATGTCATGTAGAACTGCAAAACCATCCCTTATTTATTTTTACTGTACGAGTATTTGTGTTTAATTTGAAAACAATGAAAAAAATGTTTCTTCACATACCAACCTCCTATAGGATTAAACTTCACCTAAAACCCTTCGCATTTTCAAAATTTCACAGTTATTGCGCCAGTAATTTAGGTTTTCCATTTATGAGTCTCTTAAGGAGCTACTTTAAATATGTATAAGTAAATAGACAATATTGATTCTTAAGGCCATCATATTGTTTAAGCGTCGCTCAGTCACTTATGAAATACAACATAAGCGTTGTTAATTTGTCAAATATGAGATAATATCTAACATTCAAATTATTCGCAACCGGTTCACAATTCAACAATAAATTATAATTTATTGTTATGTTATTGTGAAATAGCATAGTTATTTAGCATCGTTATATTGTTAACGGTTATTTGTTAGAAATTGGTTTGCGTAACATATTTGAATGAATGGATATTTATGTTTATCTTTTGAATGAATGAAAACATGTGTAAAACGAAACTATTTTAATGAGGTTTTATGTGTTTTTATATTACAATAAAATAAAAACTTATTTGCAAGTGTAAAATGTTTGTTACATGTGGAATTTGAAACCATGACTGTCAATCCGTTGCAACTGCCTCATCAATTAGGCCAACGTGGATACGTACGTATGATAACCAAATTATGACTCTCATTATCGTAGTTTTAGTAATGTCGTAGCTGGTCGACATACAAGATATTAAACAATTGAATTTTTCGGCAATACGGTGAGTATTGCCGAAAAATTCGTTAGAGTAGATTATGTCGACCCGGGTTTCGAGCATATCTGATGCTCATCATCAGGGTAAGTGCGCAGCTGCGTCTGCGAGCCCCCACCGCGCACATACAATATACAAGATGTCATAGACCAAGATGCTCAGACGTGCCACGTATTTTATTTTATAAAAGAGTCTGGTTATATACGTTAGGTTTAGCCTTACAATTGGTCTGACTTAGAAATAATATCTTAAGTTACATAATAAATAAAAATCATTTGCAAGAATTTAACATAATTTTGTCCTATTTTTTACTCATCTTTCTCACTTGGTACCTCTAAACCAGCTTTCTAACTAATTTGGCAAGGAGATATTCAATGTTACTTAGACTGAACACTACTCAAAGCCCTCGTGTTTCGTCTTTTACAAAATAAAGTCTAAGCTCTTGACATACCACGGCATACCTGATCATTGATCGGGGAGGTGCTACTATGTGCATATCTATGAAAGTCGAAAGAAAGTCACTTTTAATTCTGACTAGTATACTATTTTGTATATTGATGATAATTAAAGACAGGTAAAGTCAGTCCTTAACTTTCTTAAAAAACTAATGAGGGTTGAAAGAACATTACTGGAAAAGAAGGCTATCTATATTCCAACAGACAAAACAGAGACAAAAATCATGCTTATATATGAAAGTATAAATGTTGTAAAGTAAAAACACAAAATCGTATCAAATTCAATGTAAATTTATTTCATGCGTTTTTAAAATTAATTAAAATATTAAAAATCCAATGTACCTATTTATAAAAAAAGTAATTAGGTAGAAATAGACCCTCAAATTTCAAACAATTACATCCATTTAAAACTTGATTACGAGCGAAAAATGGTTGTCATACATGGGATTTTATATGTGACAACAATTTTTCGCTCGTAATCAAGTTTTTATATAAATAATCAAGCATGTTAAATGCTAACTTTCAGTAATTTGAAGGCTTAAAAGATTAGTAGAAGTCCTAAATAAGAAATTAATGAGGATTTCATGAACTTAGCGTATTGAGAACCTCCATTTTTTTGAAGACACTATAAAAGAAGAGTTAAATCTAGGCGTTTAATTTTACAAATTTTTACAAGTGAGTTAAATACGTGTTCACTTTCTAGAAATTATAGTAGCGTCCACCATGCGACTGTGCCAAGGTGGACGGACAGATGAGCCGCGTTGTAATTGCGAGAGCACGCCTGCCCACCTTCTATAACGCCTATGATTTTATGGCGTTTTGTAATAGCTACCAGTCGATAATTGTGATCGACGCAACGCTACGTCAATATTAGTTTAATAATTTATTTACTCAACATATGATGACGGAATAATAATACAATTCACCTAACATGCTTACCCGTGGGTGTCGTAAAAGACGACTACGGCATATAATATGAATACGACCAATATTAAATAAACATAACCATGTAATACCACCCCATACTAAAACATTTGATTTAATAGTGGTAGGACCACGCTGTGGACATGCGCGGGCGGTCACACTCACTCTCGCAGAAGATCGACGTCTGAGCAGTGTTAATGTGCTTCGTTTGGTGAGCGAGAGAGCCAGAAGCCCAACTGGGGTGGGTTTGGGTTTGTATTGGTAGGCAGTGGCCTAGCTATACCCTTGGTATTGCAAAGGTCCATGGGCGGTGGGCACCATCAGGTGTGCTGTCTGCTTGTTTGCCACCATAAGCAATAAAAGAAAGATTTAACCAGCGTGTGTATAGTAGATCAATTATGCTTTGTGGTAGCGGCTACGAATATTACCAACGCTTACTTTGCTCGTGGATGTCGTAAAAGACGGTTAATAGCTTTATATCGACCTGGACCAATTCCACTTGATGCCGTTTGGTCAATAATTACATTTCCAAGGAGCATTGACGTCTGATGGGCGGCCAGTCATAAAACTATTGCCAATAACTTTTGCAATATGTACGAGCAGATGTTGCGTGGACCACAAGTAATTGGGGTGGAATAGGAGAATGATAATGAAGATGGAATAGTGAATAGTAGATCAATTGTCCTCCTATAGTGGAGGAGGCTGGCAGTAGAATATATAAGAAAGAACATGATGATGATAATGATTTTTATGATTTTTAAATTGCCATCCGTTGTTCGTCCAATTTATTATTGCTGTCAACTATAATCTACATCATAACTAGATCACAGAGGACAACAACATCTACAAGTAGAAGGGTTTCACTAATAACAAGACAACCAGCGCCAAGAAGAAACCCCAAAAAGACATGTTGTCACCTAACATCTATGACACATGAATTGCGCTCTTAAAGCTTTAACCAACTGTTATAAAGCCACTTTAAGAAAATTAATTTTGTAAAAAAACCACCACCTAAATTAAAAAGAGCACGGACAAAAAGTTTGTGGAATATCATAAAATAAATTTAAAAAAAAAACGAATCTACAATTTGATACGGTTTCTTATTACTGATTACGGTTTCGGAGACTCTTGACTCCACCTTCCTTCAGTACATGACCGATCTGGTCTAGGTAGGTTAGTCTCGGTCTCCCTCGGTACCTACATCCTTCCACTTTCGCATTGTATATCTTCTTAACCAGACGTTCGTTCGGCATTCTTTCCACATGTCCGAACCATCGGAGCATTCCCTTTCGCATCTTTACACCAATACTCTCTTTCATACCTACTCGCTCTCTTACGTCGTCGTTACGAATGCGGTCGATCAGCCTAACTCCACAGATTTTCCGAAGAGATCGCATTTCGACCGCATTAATTTTACTTTCATACTCTTTTCTGCATACCCAACTCTCGCTTCCATACAGTAATGTTGGGACAAGCACTGCGATATGTATTGCTACACGTGCCTTCTGGCTGAGGTGGTGGCTGCCGAGAAGTTGCCCCAACGCTCCGTTCACTCTATTTCCCGCATTCACTCTTCGCTCTATATCAGTGGTGTACCGTCCAACTCGGCTAAATCCACATCCAAGATATACAAATTCATCCACTTGCTCTAGTACATCATTACCTATTGTTACTCTTACATCTGTTCTGGCTTCATCTCTTTCAAAGACCATTATTTTGGTTTTGCTCACATTCACGCGTAGACCCCTTTTCTTACAATCTTCTGTCATTGTGTTGACTAGGGTCTGCAGGTCAGTCGCTGACTGTGCCAGTAGGACTGCATCATCTGCATAAAGCAGAGCAGAGACCACTGAGTCACCCATCTGGACTCCCACATTCATATCGTTCAACCTTTGGAGACATTTATCCAGATATATGATAAACAGCCTGGCCGATAGAACGCAGCCCTGCTTAACGCCGATATTGACGTCAAACCAAGGCGACATTCCATCATCCAGCCGCACACAGGCTCTACAGCCCATGTAACTGGATTGCACAGCCTGCAGCAGTTTACCGTTAATACCATACTCCGGTAAAATGTCCCAAAGTTCCTTTCGTACAACCGTGTCAAATGCTCTCTCCAGATCCACAAAACTGCAGAAAACCCTCCGACCTAGGGCCAGATGCTTCTCCACAATGTTGCGCAGAGAGAACACTTGATCCATGCATCCCCTTCCACTCCTGAGTTAAATTTATCTGGAACTATTAATTGTAAGCTAGATACGTATTACGAAATATTTTCGTGTTCGTGGAATTTTGTTCGCAGGTAGTTTAGGGGCCGTGCGTATTTGACGCTAAATTATGCGAGGAATTGATTAGATGGTACAGGTCATAAGAGATTTAAATATTATATTTTAATTTTTAATAAAATTAGGCATGCTCTTTGCACTATTACAGAATTAATGTTCATTTGATAAAAAAATGTTTTACCTTGTGCCATTTAATGCACATAAGTGACCTTTTCAAGGGAGGGAATATTCTAAAAACCACGCTTGGTCACCTTGAATATATTATGAGCGGCCACCGAGTGGGGGAAGAGGAAAAATATTTAATATAAAATGGGTTACGTTGGTATAGATACGTTCCCTAAGGGGCACTAAAATATACTACTTGCTTCAGCATTATAATTGCTTCTTATTTCGTATACTATATAAAAACCTATCACATAATGTGACTAGATAACATTGCTATTAACTAAATGTAAGTATTACTTAAACGAAATTATCACCATCATCATTATCTAAGCTCATATACGTCCTCGAGCCACCTCCTAAATTGGAGAGAAATTGACCTACTATACCATGATGGTCAGACGGGGTGGACATTTTCAAGATTTCCTTCTCTTTGCGAATGAAATGAACATATTGTTATCTCAACAATTTTCATGATAGGTACGATTGCGCAGAACGCTTAAAACACATTGTGACTTTAATTTACCCAATTTTATAATATTTACAGACATTGCTTCTATATAAACTGTATTGCAGGAGCCAGATAGGTAGCTATCTGGCTCCTGCAATACAGTTTATAACTAGCGTAGGTGCCATGCCAAAGATTCTCATATAGTTTGGCATTGTTATTATGAAAATAAATTATTATTATTGTTACTTATTATATTATACTCTTATTATATATTCCTCGTGGAGTCCGCTTAATGTTCCCTCTTCTTCTCCCCTATCGCCCGCGACATTAGCATGGTTGCTTTAACTCCAGGACGCACTACGGGTTGTGCACCGCCCCTTCCGTCGCTCCAGATAGCTTGGAATGTGAATATACCTGTCATCCTCAAAAAAAAAATGATCCACTCGGCGGATTAACTTTTTGGGTACCCAATATTTGTCAACGTGTGTCACTAAGGATAGTGGACGTCGATGAAAGCATTTTCTTAATTAATTTTATCAAGTTTTAGCTCTTTTCAGGATTAAAATCGCCAACGCGTATACTTTGGACCACAGACAAATCTATACAATGAAGGCATGCTATGCTGTCTGCCCACGCGAACTGGAAACCTCTACCTGACGAATGGAACTGTCACAATTGTCCTTTATCTACATACAAATAAATTAAACGCACAGACAGCATAGCCGCTTAAATAGTCCTTCGTACATTCTGCAATACGGAATGTTTCTAGGTTCTTATTCCACACGCAACAATTTATTTATTTTATAGAGCAAGTATTATTTAAAATTTAGGTATTATCATCTCAAGCTATATACGTCCCACTGTTGGACTCAAATCTCTTTTACAATGGGAGGGAAATTAACTAAATATACTACGGTAATCACATAGATATAAAGAGTTTTATTTTGAGTACTCTTTCTTTTCCAAAGATGAAACAGATGTTATCTGCGTATTGTCTGCATATTATACTTTGTCGTCTTTTAGGACACCCAAGGGCAATAAAGTGAGTGATGAATTGTATTCCTAATTATCCATGGACGGCCTTGGATATAATAAGTTTACATTGTAGGTTCGAGCTGGAGGCTATCAAAATCAAAGCAGCATTACCGCTAAGTCCGCTCAAAATTGACGACGTTTCTATATAATAAATAATTTCGTTAATTTCATTATGGGACCTTACGTTGCCTCAAATGGCAAAGGGAGTAGACGGATTTGAATGTGTATTTACGAGCGATTGACATACATTTTAATTGACCACTGTGGTTGGTATTATCGACATCACACTCTTTTGCTCTCTATCGATTTAACTAACCATATCATTCATTCACACTCACCGACAATTAAACTACTGCTTTAAACAAACATTTTATAGCTAAAAAAAGTAGATTTTAAGTCATCGTCGCCGTAACGCGTTTCCGTTGCTTTGTCGTCCTTGAAATATTAAATTTTTTGAACTGAAGACCTCTGTTCACCAATCAATTAATCTTTCCATTCAAGTACAATTAATTCTAACTACAAATAAATAAGTAAACACAATAAACAATGCAAATTCATTATCATTTAACTTTAAACAGGAAATCTATTACATGAATAGTCAAAATGATAATCCGTTCTCAGTGACTGACAATTATCACGTGTTTTGAATATTTAGCGAAGTATCAATATATTATAATGCAAAGACTTATCTTCGACTTATGTTGATCAACTTCTTAGTATTGTCTGATCAAAGGCTCGGCATTCTGTTATGATTTAGTTGACTATTATGTAATATTAAGTTTGTCAGTTCCTTTGTAAATATTTACAACTTTGTTACGTATTTCCGTTTTATGGCGCTTTAATAGTGCAATGTGTGATCACTTTTTACTTTATTCAGGATAGTTAAAACCATTTAAGGTAGAGACCTGCAGAAAGGTTGCTTAATAATGTTGTCGCGACGTCTACAGGACAGGTTCCCGAAAGGGTAACCTATCGGGCGAGCTACTGAAATCAAGGAACCGATACCGATGATCGGCGATTCAGAGTTATAAACAAGTTCTGGGGCCCCACGCCACTCGTCCGTCATCAAAGATAGAAGGGATGGGGTGCGTCCAAAAAACACCTTTCTGAAAAAGTGACACCACGTCTGTAACCAGGAGCGCTGTTGCGTGATACTCAAAGTACGAACTCTGATAGTCAAGCTACATATTAACTATGGCATTCTCATTCATGAGGAGGCCTTTCTTGCAGCGGGCAATGGTCTGGTCACACCCTGCTAAATCCGTTCGGGACGACAAATGAAGCGGCGACCCCATAAACTCGCCCCGCAATGTACCTCGCCGCGCCGTGCGAGAGGGCCATCGGAACCCGGTCTTTGTCATAAGTGATTCATGGGGAGACCTGAGTGAATCTGAATTGCATAGCCGACCCATTACTACAACGGAATTAGGAATCAATTAACAAAATTACAGATTATCAATTTTAACAATTTTCTTATTACACATTCATGAGACAGGATCTTTTCTCTGACCAGATGATAGCAGTACAATATTATAAGAGATTCTTAGATACAAGTGGAGGAAAGTCAAACGAAGCGTGAAATCATTTTAAATTATCCTTCACATTGTGCAGGGATTTTATTTTTTTCTGATGATAATGTGTCATGTTGTTTGAAGTATTGACTGATGACTTGTTGCATTTTAATTAATAGGAAAATTTTAAATTTGTGTTTAAAGTACTACCTGCTACAGACTCATATATATGGATTAAACTATGATAACATCAATTCCACATAATATTACACAACACATTAACTTTCCACTTCTTAGTGCCTTCTTAGAATAAAGCTTAAAGTTTGAAATAAAACTACTATTACGGATTTGAAATAAAACCTTTTTTACGGATTGTATCGCGTTTGTATTTGATTTTAGGTTTCCGACGTTTCCAACACTTTACAGCGTTCAAGGTCACGGGAGGACTGACAGTACTACTTTTATGAATTTTATCGCACTTTACAGCATTGAATAAAGTATTCGAAACGTCGGGAAATTAAAAATCAAATACAAAACAGGAAATCTGTAAAAATAGTTTATTTTTAATTTCACATGCGGTAATACGTATTCTGAGAGAAAATAGGACATATTATAAGCATTTTCTTTACATTTATTACAATTATAAAGAATAATAAATTAAATATTCTGTACGTAATTTTCTGACTGACGTCTTTGAAAGAAGAAAGCTCAAATCTGTTTTTGTCATTATAAAATACATGTCATAATACTGGATTAATTTAAATATTTGATCAGTCATTTTCACGATTACTTTCATCTCTAACGATGAAAAATAATTCTATAATTTAAAATTAAATACTTTCATCCAACAAAACAGTTGATACCTCGCACTTTTAACCGAATGTGTACGCGAAACCACGGGTGTATTGATTTTAGTGTTTACGCGAGTATTACACATTTGAAATAAAACCATTTTTACGGATTCTATCGCGTTTATTTTATTTGATTTTTAATACGACGTTTCGGACACTATACAGCGTTCATTGTCACGGGAGGACTATGGTGTATCACGTTCAACAAGTTATAAGGTAAAAACGTAATAAAGTGTTCGAAGCATCGAGAAAAATAAAAATCAAATCATCATCATCATTCTCCTACTCTTATCCTAACGTAAATATTGTAAAGGCAATAGTTTTATGACCGGCCGCTTGCCAGACGTCTTATTTTTGACCAAAAGGCATCAGATGGAGTTGGCCTAGGACGTTATAAGGCTCTTAGTCGTTTTTTTAGACATCCACGCGCAAAGTAAGGGTTGGTAGTATTCGTAGCCGCTACCACACAGCTAAAAAAATGAAAAAATCAATTATAAACGCGATTCAATTCATAAAAATAGTTTTATTTCAAACCCCCCCAACGTATATTTATCAAAGTGTGAATAGATGGCATTGTTAGATTACAATTATTTACACAATATACCCTCCATTTATTATGCGAACTATTCACATAATTTTTCTAGTAATTACTTATTTTAAACAATAAAGATATTACAATTTAAACAACACGATTATAACGTATTAACAGATGTAACAGAATGCCCACGCGTGGGAGTGGGCTGCCAAGGCCGAGGGCTCACTTCAATCATCAACTTAAATGTGTTTGGTAAATACTTTTGGTATAAACTTGTGGATCGTATTGACATATCGCGTGGGTGAATCGAAAAACATTGCATTATCTGATCTTTTGTAATTTTGTAATATGTTTAAGAAATATTTAACTAGTGGTGTTAGTAAGACTGCTGTAACGTCTTATGTTCGATTACCGAATCGGGGGTTAAACTGGTTTTCCAGGACAAAACTGTCAATCATAGAGTAGGGTTTATTTTTTATTAGAGAGCTTTGTTATATAAAAAAGTGTTTAATAAAATAATAAAATGGAAAGTCTAAAGATCAAAGCGAACCGGAGCTGTTAGGATCGCGACTGCTCGATTTGCCGAGTTATTTTTCTTCTAAATTTATATATTCTAATTATATATTTTTTTCATTGGCTGAAAACACTAACAAAAATACACTTTCTCTACATACCCTCGTAACCTCCTGCAGACTAATTTGAATGGAAATCGTTGCAGCAGTTTTAGAGATTATATGCAGAAATACACAAACACTGTACTTTTAAAGATATTAGATAGATAGTTAGATTAGTATAAGGGTGCGTCCATTAATTACGTGAGATAATCAGGGTGGAGGGGGTCGAGCCGAATCTTACAAAATCTCACTTGGGGGAGAGGGGGATCTTGGTAAATATCGCTTAATTTTTTTTAGCAGTAAATGGTGTACAATTGCGTGAAATTTAATTTAAAGTTAAATGAAAGCGGAAGCCTTTACACCCAAGTACAAGTTTTGAAAAATCTCACGTGAAATTGGGGAAGGAGGGAGATAATCGAGACAAATGCCTCACGTAATTAATGGACGCTCCCTTCTAGGTTTTTCGATCACGTTGTTTTACTATCAAACAAATCGTTACATTAATAACTATTTCATAAAGTTCAGTAATTATTTATTATAACAGGAACGGTTATCGATTGTATCGTAAGCGTTGGTTGCAGTCCCCCCGGCAAGGTCAGTCGTTGGGCGATCGGAGGTAGGTACTGTCGGATTAGAGATAAAACTGTCGACATGTGTTGACATATCTCTTATCCGAGATCATTTTGCAACCTATTGGTACACATTTGTTGGATGCGAAGCCTTTTTTATTAAAGATAATGCTCTGCACTAAGGAAATAATCCTTGTATTGCGAGATTATTATTATTTCAAGAATTTGTACATAGTATAAAATTTAGTCTGGTGTGGGCATCTACCCTAAGACACTGGTACGATAGGTATCTTGACCACTAAGTCATCATCATCATCATCATCTCAGTTCATACATGTCCCACTGTTGGGCTCGAGCCTCCTACATAATGGGAGGGTAATTGACCTACTATACCGCGCTGGTCAGGCGTGTTGGTATAGGGTTTTGTTTCAAGATTTCCTTCTCTCGCATAGATGTTATATGCGTTTTATATCGCTTAGTCGTCTAGTACGATCACCCACGGGTAAGATAGGGGTGGTGAATTGTATTCTTACTCCGTCACCACACGGAAAATACAAAAGTAATAAGTAAGTCATCTATGCAGTCATAGATTTTAAGTAGCATGTTGCAAGTATGGACCAAATATTTTTTTCTTATTATTTTTTGTTCTTTACAACTATCAAAAGTCTCATTCTTTGACTCGGGCTCTTCCAAAAGAGAATGAATATAGGTAAGTATACCAACCATACTTATTTCTTTATTTAGACGAGTTGATATAGTTGTATTTTATGCTTTTTTTTTATAGTGATGTCTCATTGCTTGTATTAGTATCCTTTCATATATTCAAGAGCAGGGAAGGTGTGGATATTTTTAAGAGACTTCACAAAAGAGTATCATCATTCTCCTACTTTTATCCCAATTACTTGGAGTCGATACAATATGTACTCTTCTTTCATAGTACATATTGTTGAAGTTATTGACAATTGTTTTATGACCGGCCGCCTGCCAGACGCCAACCTTCCTCGGGAATGTGATTGTTGAACAAACGGCATCAGATGGTGTTGGCCCAGTTCGTTATAAGGCTCTTAATCGTCTTTTACGACATCCACGAGCAAAGTAACGGTTGGTAGTATTCGCAGCCGCTATCACACAGCAACTTCTCAAAAGAGCATGTTCTCAACTCGTTTGTATTTTTTTTCATGTGTATTCTCTCATAACTTTTTAATGGGTGGAATGATTTTGATGATTCTTCTTTGATATGAAAACTGGTACTACGTATGTGGTCCTAATCAAATTTGAACAAAATCTTTTGAGATATCCTCAATAATGCATATTTAGTTGACCTTGATTATATCATTTCACATTTGAAGTAATTTCTTTTTATTACAGTTTTTGCTATACTCTATAACTAATACTCCAGCTCTTGTTGAAGGCTTTTTTTTGGCGGCGGGCTATGGTGTGGTGACACCCCGCTTATCCGTCTGGGGCGACAGAAAAAGCGGCGCGCGACCCCTTAGACCCGCCCTACATATACCTCTCCACGCCGTGCGAACAGGCCACTAGAACCCAGTATTTTTCTTCGGTGGCCAGCTCTTGTTAAAGGCTAGATAGATTTTCCTGTATGCTTGCCTATAAGTTTGAATTTAAATTTATGAAATATCACCACCTCCTACTTTCCCGCTGGAATCGTAAACGAGCTATAGGAACACCAAATAAATGAGTAGTAACGCTGTCTTAAGAAATTTTTATCACCACCTGCTATCACCAACCCGATTGCCAAGAGTCTATAATTGCTACAATCAATTAACCCCCTATTCTAAGATGAATCCATGTATACGCTAAAATTATTAATTGTATCTAATCATAATAAGCAAAAATAGTTCGAGCAACTAAAATATGTGTACTTATATGAAAAATGATTCGTGAATGATTCATAATGTATTATTATAAATGTTTACGCATATTTGTGACCTCAAGTGACCTCGAACGACCTCGCTGAGTTTGGTCAGGGCGGGTTTGTGCCCTTATTGCGACTATGCCAAGGTATTTTACAAATGGAGTGGAAGATCACTGGTAAACATATTTTAGGGTAAATTATATAACAAAAATTTATATATATAAATATATCTATTATTTTTTTGTTAACTATTTGGTTAGTTAAGAAATGAAACTGTAAAGAAAAACGGTGAAATAAATTGAAATATCGTATTTTTTTCTCGCGTATGATTGCGTGGTTATAGATGAAGAATAAAAAAAGTATTCTCGCAAATATCGTAGGCAATAAGTGAGAATAAGTGAGCATCTTTAAGGACGAGAACGGGAGAGAAAAAGGTGATAATTTCCGAAAGGTTAATAAGAAGCAATTTCTATATTTCTTTAAACTTTGGACCTCAAAAGCGAGTAAGTTTGAAAATAATTATGAATAATTAATAATCTAAGTTAATTCTATAAGTAATTAATACCTAAGTAAATAGAAGAAAGTCCATTCAGGTTTATTTTTATTACATACATACATATCATCACGCCATATCCCTTGCAGGGCAGGCAGAGAGAACAGAGTGCCAGAGAACTCTATCTCTGCATACTTCACTCGCTTCCTCAACATTCATAATTCTCTTCATACACGCACGCCGGTTTCGGAGACTCTTGACTCCACCTTCCTTCAGTACATGACTGATCTGGTCTAGGTAGGTTAGTCTCGGTCTCCCTCTATATCTTCTTAACCAGACGTTCGTTCGGCATTCTTTCCACATGTCCGAACCATCGGAGCATTCCCTTTCGCATCTTTACACCGATACTCTCTTTCATACCTACTCGCTCTCTTACGTCGTTGTTACGAATGCGGTCGGTCAGCCTAACTCCACAGATTTTCCGCAGAGATCGCATTTCGACCGCATTAATTTTACTTTCATACTCTTTTCTGCGTACCCAACTCTCGCTTCCATACAGTAATGTTGGGACAAGCACTGCGTTATGTATTGCTACACGTGCCTTCTGGCTGAGGTGGTGGCTGCCGAGAAGTTGCGCCAACGCTCCGTTCACTCTATTTCCCGCATTCACTCTTCGCTCTATATCAGTGGTGTACCCTCCATCTCGGCTAAATCCACATCCAAGACAAATTCATCCACTTGCTCCAGTACCTCATTACCTATTGTTACTCTTACAATAACCTTTGCAATATGTAGGAAGAGAGGTACATACTGCGTCGACCTCAAGTAATTGGGACAAGAGCAGGGGAATGATGATTTCCAATAGGTATAAAACCAGATGGTATATGGGGCCACACGTCGCTCTTAAAAAAAAGAGAACTAAAATAACAAATGTAATAACTAAATAATTAAAATTTAAAGACGCAAAAAGTCATATGTAATCGTTTCCTCAAACACATATGTTAAATACGAAAAAAAAAGTCAAAAGCAACTTGTTTTTTATCAATCATATTAATTAACAATAAACACTTTAGTTTAACCTTAAGTTACATTAAAATTCGATTTTTTTATATAAAATTTATTATACGATAAATTAAAGTCCATGTGGAATGACCGTCTCTCGCCTAGCGAGTTTACCGCTTAAATTTTTTTTTTTTTTAAAGACACCACCCTGCACTAAGGAAATAAACCTTGTATTGCAGGGGACTTTACAAACATGCAATTAACGCAGACAAATTACACCCAGACTCAGAACAACACTTTGTGGATCACACAAAAGTAATATCCTGCGTGGGAATCGAACTCACGGCACTGGCACGGAAGGTATCTTAACCACTACGCCATCTGTGCAGTCAATTTGAATGTGCTGAACCGGTATCGTCCCGCTTAATTCCAGCTGAAAATGATACGGCTTGTTGTTCGGATCACATGTGCCGATGTATGTTTAGATCATCATATCTACTGGAGGTGGTGGTGGTGAGAATTTTGTAGTGGCAGGACCACGTTGTTGATAGTTTTCTGTCTACAATCGCGGGTTCGTCCAGCGCAGTACCACACTCAAGCAGAAAATCGAAGCAGTGGCAATGTACTGCTACGCTTCGTTCGGTGTGCGAGAGGACCGGAAGCCCAACTTGGATGGGTTTCAAATGGTGGGCAGCGGCCTAGCTGTACCCCTACTATTGCAAAGGTCCATGGGCGGGCAGTAACACTCACTACGCGCTTCTTGCTCGTTTGCCAATATAATCAATAAAAAAAATTATGTACCTACATAATTTTTTTTTGATAATTTCATACTTATTTAAGTACTTTTTTTAACTATATACCTACTTATCTTATACGGGGATTAATATATCTAGTTAAGTAGTTTTTTGGTCATTATATGCCTATATAAGTAGGTACATACTTTGTTTTTATAAAAATAAATAAAAAGCATTTCTTTCTTTTTTCTTTTCTTTTTTGATGATTATATAAATATACCCCCTTTATGCGATCCACAAACTGTTGTCCTGAGTCTGGGTATAATTTATCTGCGTTAATTATATGTTTGTAAACCGCTCAGCAATACAAGGAAGACTCATCCCGCCCAGCCATTCAAGGCGACGACAGTCTGCGTGAGGCTCATAATATATGTAATACGTAGCCCATCTCCACTTATTGAAAGGCACACTCGATCTAAGATTTGTTTTTTTTATATTAAAGTCATTATATTTTAGAAGAACGGAACTGGCAATACTCTTTGAATGGTAAATAAACCTTGAATATAGATCAGCGTTGCACAAGCGAGCCCTTTGCTCTCAACAAAAGGTCAAAGCTGGGTCACTTTCACTGAGCGCGCGCATTACCACTGCACCACAGCTAATATGGACTCTAATAGCACCTATGGGAACCATGGATATGTAGATCATGGCGTGATATTTATTGTATCGAATAGAGGAAAGAAATAAAATATTTTTTTAATTACATCTAATAAAATTGTAACGAAGTCAAAAAAGCATAATACAAAAAATAGAAAATATGCTGTTTATTAGCGGCTACGAATACTACCGACTTACATTGCTCGCTCGGATGTCGTAAAAGATGACTAAACAAGCTTTATATCAGTCAGGTCCAACTCTATCTCACCGAAGACAAAGATCGGGTACCGGTGGCCCGCTCGCACGGCTAAGAGATGAGAGTTGCATGGTGGGTCTATTCCTTCTTTCTTTCTTTCCGTCACCCCGGACCGACTTGTCGGAGCGAGACCACGTCCATAGTCCATCGCAACAAAAAAAAAGGTCCAACTTTATGTGATGGCGTCTGGTCAACAATTACATTCAACAATGACGGCAGGCCGGCTGTCAGTTATAAAACTATTGCCAAAACTGTTATAATATCTACGAGGAAAGAATAGAACATATTGCGTCGACTCTAAGTAATTGCCACCACCAGCCAAAGGATGTATCCATTAAGTTCATTACAGGATAAAGACTATTAAGAACAAATGTGCCGATATCAGAGCGAGCTGATCTCATGACTGTTGTTCTTAAACATGATGAACCGACGCGACGTATCAATTTTCAACTACCCACACTATCCGTACAAAGATCGGGTAACTAAAGGTATGATGAGAAACGAGCGCAGCGTTTAGCGAAATCGGTGTTATATAAATAGGCATTGCTTAATATTTAGTGTCAGTCAGTTAATTACAAAACTAAAGCATAAAACGGTCGGAACGACATTGAGGTACTTGAAAAATTAAAAAGCATCCGGCTACTAAAAGTGAGAGTAAAAAAGTAACAAAGGAATTATAAGCTATCCTTAAAAGACGAAGAGGATACGAATGGGACGTGGTCCGTTAAACTCATAAGCATGCTATTATAAACATTCTAGAGCTCATCATTAAAGAAATAGACAGAAGACGACGACTAAGAGCGTTACATCGACCTGGGTCAACTCCACCTGATGCCGTCTGGTCAATAACTACATTCCAAAGTAAATTTGACGTCAGACAGGAGGCCGGTCTTAAAACTACTGGCAAACGTTTTCAATATGTAGAGGGGTACATATTGCGTTGACCCCAAGCAATTGGGACAAGAAATCAGGAGAATGAATAAATGTCAGTCCCCAAGAAATCGGGATAATAAATAAACATCACTCTCTGCTTTGAATGATCAAGTAATTATTGAAATTGGGTTACCCAAGTTATCTTGGACAAAAATTACACTACGACTATGTATCTCGATTTCTAACAAATGTTGTGCAGATGAAGGATATATTCTTTGATCTCTTGCATTGCCAAGATGGCATTACCTTAAGACACTAAGTAATAATTTAGTGAGAATTGAGCGATATTGACAAGAGTAGCAATAAAATCGCCCCGCTAAACGCTCCTCCCTTCAACATGCACACAACCTTATGTATCATATAACTAATGGAACGGTCATTGATCCGTTTATTACGACGGTGCCTTTGTTAATTTTTTGTTTTATAGACGAAAGTGATTTAGTTACAAAGGATTTTCGTTAAAATATCAGATTGCTTGTTTGAGTGTACCCGTAGCATAGTGGCGTATTCTATTCACATGGGGTTTGGCGGTTTGTTTGTTGTGGTTTATCTTATAGGATCGATAACTTTCGCGGCTTACAGATAATTTTCTTTCATTATGCTATCAATATTCACTATTGGACAGACGCTTTCTCATATGATAGGGGATGACATAATCGTTATGCATTTGATGTTATAACTTACAGAAAAGTGGAGTCACTCATTCTACTGTTGATACGGTTTAAGCTAGTCAATTTTTTGATAGGATATGATCTGGACAAACCTTGTCCGTTCTTTCCGAGGCGACGACGTAAGGGCGGCGTGGGGCCCCATAACTCACCCTGTTCCAACCCCATCACCTTTAACGCGTCCACTGGTACCGATTCCTTGACTTCCTAGGTTAGTATCCTAGGGGGAGGGGGAACGAGAGAGAGAGGGAGAGGGAGAGAGAATTAGAACAACACTTTGTAGATCGCACAAAGTGGGAATCAAAACCACGGCACGGAAAGTCGGTATCTTAATCACGACGTCATCGTGCAGTCATTTATTATGAAACACCGCGAGAGCAATTGCATATTTTCAATTTTAACATTTTAAATTAATCCAATAATAGTTTATTGGTAGTAGCAACGGATAATGCGACCGCCATTAGGAAGATCCGTCAAGAAAATGAACGAGCCAGGCTTTTCTTTTTCCATTGTTTTTCTTTCATTGTATACAATACGTTTAGTAAAGATTAGCCTCAATACGATGGTCGAAACACAATATAATATAAAAACCAAAATATAATGCAAAAATTATGACCAGATCCCACAAGTGCACCCGATCACGAGTCATCTACTATTTTGTAAGCTCATATCTCGTATAAGGGCCTCAATATGATCGTGATGGGGAGTGTTTAGGTTCGGCCAATTTACATCTCAGATACATCGTTCACAGCTTGTTTAGTAATCACTTATTACATTGTAAAGGTAACACCCCTAATTTTAGGAAATAACCAGCTGACCCAATAAACAATGTTCTGCACAAATGAAAAATAATAATATATCAAAATGATTTTTTTATTGCTTAGGTGAAGCTGAAAAATTCATCAAAATTAGTGCACCCGTTTATGATGGCATTATGTAACACGTGTGGTGACGGAGTAAGAATAAAATTCACCACCCCCTATCTTACCTATGGGTGATCGTACGAGACGACTAAGGGATATAAAACGCATATAACATCATTCCTTAGTGCCGGATGGCGTCTATAAAAAAAAATATTTAATCCGACGTCCTCGAATACTTTTTTTAGTCGACTATTTTTTTACTTTAAACAAAATAATTGCTTTTTAAAAATATCAAATACGTTTAAACGAATGTTTTTTTCTTGACATATGTATGATAATATTATCCTATAAGTGCAATGTGAGGGCGGGCCACCGAAGACAAAGACCGGGTTCCGGTGGTCCGCTCGCACGGCGTGGAGAGGTACTTGTAGGACGGGTCTATGGGGTCGTGCGCAGCTTCTTCTGTCGCCCCGGACAGAATAGCGGGGCGTGACCACACTATAGACCGCCGCCAAAAAAAAAATAAGTGCAATGTGAGAAAAATACAATCATTTTTAGGTTTGAAAAGTGCTTGATTTTCATATATCGAGAGTAGAGCAAGACCTCAACGCTTCGCTTATGAGCCGTGCAAAACAGTTAATTGTATTAGTTTTTAGATAGAGTCTTCCGTATATTTTTGATTATTTAAATCATCTTCGTTCAAATTGATTAAACAGTTATTATAATTTAAATTTATTACATTATTGAATATCCTGAATTGACAATTAACAAAATATGAGAATACAACAGTTGAAATATCAAATAATAGTTGAAAATAACCATTTTTTTTCTATTTATCACACAATAACATGTAATCTACATAATTTTATATGGAATATTAATGTTCCCTATATGGTAAGCAAAAAGTTGATTGTAGTTTTTTTTTATTTGAAATCAACTTAAAAATTAGCAGATTCTTAATTAGACGTAATATTTTTTTATAAAGGTATTCTCAATTTATACGTAGTATATATAGTTTATTAATTTATATACTTTTTTACAGCTAAGACTAGGCTAAGACAGCTTTTTTTTGGCAGCGGGCTTTGGTTATGCACACCCCGTCATGACTGCCTCGCATATGACATTATGACTGCCTATACACCCCATTATGACTGCATCGCAGAAGCGGCGATCGCTTCTCAGTTTCTGACGCGGTCGACCATCGCTTCCACGACGGCCGGCAGCGACAGGTTATTATAGAGCGCTAACTTTATGTACAATAGAAGGAAAACACAAAGATTACTTACAATATTCATATTTGATACGCCATTTTAAAGATTCTATTCCTAACCAATGAAAAAAACTAATTTATACCCGTTTTCACTAACGACATTTAAATTTTAAGTAACACCTAATATAATATAAGTGATAAATAAGATATATTGTTTAAGTAATACTTTATGACATATAATAAATGAGAACATTGAGGTTACCGTCATTTATATATTTGGATGTCATTTGTGAAAGCGAATAAATGTGTTTCAATAGGGGTTTTTCACTAAAACAAAATAAAAATACTGAGAAACTTACATTATTAATTTGTTCATTGTAACTATTGTCGATTATATTAAATAAAAAATCGGCCAAGTGCGAGTTGTACTCGCGTACAAAGGGTTCCGTAAAACTGAAAAGAATATGTGATGTAACTAAAAATTTAAGGTTTTCGGAATTTTTCCATTATATATGCTATAAATCGTTGCTTCATGCAAAATTTCAAGATTCTAGGTTGACTGGAAGTACCCTTTAGGTTTTGATTCCCTTGCGAGTAGTTGCGTGTTTGAAAATATGCGGCTTAAATTGCTGTTTCTTTTGATTGCGTTGACATAGAAGTTTGATTATGTTACAGCTTAAAGGTCTTATAGATCTGAGTATTTGATATGAATTTCAATTTAATAACTCTACGCGTTCATGAGGAAAGGGGTAGTAAATTTAAAATTATTAAAATATTTTTATTATATGATGTAATTAAAAATATACGGTTTTCGCAATTTTTGTTTTATCCGTACTATAAGACGTTGGTTCGTAGCAAATTTCAAGATTTTGAGTTCACGGGAAGTACCCTGTAGGTTATGATTCCCTTGCGAGTGTCGAAATATGCGAAAATTTGCGGCATAAACGCCTGTATCTTTTGATTGCATTGGCTTAGAAGTTTAATTTTTTCACAGCTTTAAGGGACAGTAGACTTGAGTATTTGGTATAAATTTCAGCTTGATACCTCCACGCGTTCCCGAGAAAAAAGGTCTTGACAAACAGACAGACGGGCAGACGGACGGACGGACGGTCAGACGGACGGACGGACGGACAGACGGATGGACGGACGGACGGACGGACGGACAACAAAGTGATCCTATAAGGGTTCCGTTTTTTCCTTTTGAGGTACGGAACCCTAAAAATAACATTCAGTAAAATAACTAATGGTAAACGCTAATAAATATTGTAATATTTACAAAAAACTTACTTATTAATTGTAAAATCAGTAAATAGCTACAAGATAAAAAAGAAAACAAGAAAATCAAAAAATAAAAAAGGAGATAACGTTTTTGTATGGATCTTAGTACTGTATAACTAAGTTTTTTTTTATTACTTAGGTAAGTATTTCTTAGAAACCGTAATGTTTTTGTGTTTCTTTTAATCAACAGTACAATTGCCAATTGCCATGATAATTCTAAATGTCTAAAGGTGTAAAACTGAGAATCAGCTCATGCTAAAGTAGGATCTTTTTCGGGATCTTATCATCATTCTCCTACTGTTATCCCAATTAATTGGGGTCGATACAATATGTACTCTTCTTTCATAGTACATATCGTAAAAATTATTGGCAATAGTTTTGTAGTGTATGACCGGCCTGACCGCCTGCCAGACGACGAACCTCCTTGGGAATGTAATTGTTGACAAACGGCATCAGATGAAGTTGGCCCAGGTCGTTATAAGGCTCTGGGTCACCCTGGAGGTATGTCCCGCCTGGGGGCCTCAGCGCCGCGACCTGTCGGCGGTCATTGGAGCGGACCTGTCGTTGTCAACCGTCATCAACAAGATGCTTGACAGCGACAGGCACTGGACGTCGATGGCCTCCTTTTGCGAGGAAGTCATCTCTGCAAAGGAGGCCGCGGAGCGAGAACGCGAAGCACTCGCGTCTGCGAACTCGCTCCGCCGGCGGCGACCAGGGAGAGGGAGGCGCCGCTACGCGCACCTCCTCCCACCGCCTTGACGGCTGACTGGTCAGCCGATGGTGGCCAGATGGCTAAGCGTAGGGGTGTCGGGGATAGAATGTCAATAGACGATCTCTCCGGCATCCCGTAAAAGCGCGGAAGGGACCGCTGTTAGGTTTTAGTGGGTATTCCGGCCGTCAATCTCATGGCCGGCGAGTCCCACACACCCCCCCGTCTGTCACTGGCGGGGGATGTGCGCAAAAGCATTTCCACAGCGTAAACAAAAAAAAAAAAAAAAAAGGCTCTTAGTGGTCTTTTACAACACCCACGAGCAAAGTGTTGGTAGTATTCATAGCAGCTAACACACGGCTTTTTCAGGATATTATATGTATGTACATATTATGTATAACTAGTTATTTAAGTTTAAAGTGTTGAAAATCGCAATAATTGCTTTTTTTATTAATTACCTTTATCCTTTATTATCTTTATCCTGCTCTTATCCCAATTACTTGGAATCGATGCAATATGTCTTCTTCCAAACAGCCCTATCAGACGTCATCTCTGTTACTCCCTGTATATCCATGTCATGACTCACGCAGTACATCCATCTTTTCTTTGGTCTTCCTTTACCCCTAAAGCCTTCAACATTCTTACTTGAAACTTTCCTCACAACATTAATTTGCAACGTTTATGGTCTCGGAAGGACAATCAGTCTTGCCGGAACAACAAAACAGTATTATTTCAAGTTATCATTCATAATACGTATAGTAAGATAATAATAGAACAAATTGTCGGTGGTCTTGCCTCTTTGTAAGTCGTGTGAATATGAACGATAAGAATTAGGTTTTTAGCAAAGCAGCAGTATGTATGTATGTATGTAGGTAGGTTAAAATTAGACAAAAACAAAATTAAAAATACAACAAGTCTCGCTTACCAAAGTCCAAATGAATCACCCAATGCGGTTTTAATTAAATATTAACGAAAACATCAAAATGAATGATCATTAAATATAAAACCAACAGCGTAACATAATGATCGGTCGCACAAAAAAACTAATAAGAAAATTTTATTTCGTTCCATAATACTCTGATCAAAACAAGCAAGCGATGGTGACAATATAATTTATATTATTTAAGTACTTAATGTGCTTGTGTATCAATAAATTAGAATATAAACTATAAAACTATTATGATATATCTGCGTGTGGTGACGGAGTAAGAATATTCACCACCCCCGGATCAGAATATGAAAACAAATTTGGACGCTGTTATTGAAAATTGATATAGCTTAGTTGGGAAAGCAGTTTAAACAACAGCGGTTCGATCCTTAATATTTTTTTAATTTTGTCACTATTTTGTCAATTATTTTTTTAATATCTAAATATATTTTTCAAAAAGCACTAAAAAGAAAATATCGAACTAAGCTTGGTCATTGAGTTATTGATATTTACGCGATTATTACTAATTAGTATATCTCGTTATTATTATTATAAAGCTGAAAATTATGGATTTAAAAATGTCTTATTATGTCAAAGAGTTTATTCATAGAGAAATTTTATTATGATACGTAAAGCTTCGATAATAAACAATAGAGCAACATGTCTTTAAGTGTTATCAAATCGGTCAAAATTGTGTAGCAGTGGATGTTAAATTTTTTGCGAATACTTTTATAGAACAGTCCTACCGTAACGACGAATGCTGAAAACTATTTAAAACGTGGTAAATATTCGCTGAAAATATTTAAAACACTGGGATGAGTTGAAAAGTGAAAACAAAATTGAAAAGCGATAAAATCCGTAAAAATAGTTTACTATAAATAGTAAACAATAGCTTTTTGTTATATATATATATATATATATACATATATTTACATACATGCAGTAAATAATTAATTTAAAATATTAATTTGTCTATATGGTGAATATTTAACATTGAAAGATGAACTTTCCTTTCTTGTTGGAGTGCAAAGTTCCAGGACAATCTAAAATAAGCACCGATATTTTTTTATGAAAATAACGTAATAAAAGATTATAAAAGATCTTTTGCAAAATATTAAAGCTATGTGCATACCACTAGAGAGCAAGGACCTCCTCCGTAATTAAAAAAAAATAATAAAGCAATAGTAGAGCAATAAGACCTACTACTATTTCACTAATTAGACGCGAAAGTTTTAATGTTTGTGTGATCTGCTTACATTCTAATAAATTTTAAGAGTATCCACAGGAAAAGACAGTTGAATGGCATTCTTACTCCGTCACCACGTGAATAACTATATATAAATATATTTCATAGTATAACGTATATTTTGTTTTCGGCCTTATAAAAGTCACTCAACGTACATATACATGCATAGAGAGGGCTATTCTCGGCATTTCTTTACGTGATAAAATTCGAAATGCGAAGAAGAGTGTAACTGACATAGCCCAAAATATTAACACATTCAAAACCACATCCCTCGTCGAACCGAAAGGCTTTTGAATGGCGACCATGAAACGGACGACACAGCGTACCACTCTACTAGATGGACTGACGACACTTGAAAGTCGCAGAAAGCCGTTGGATATATCTGGCAGAGGATCATTCTGATTAGCTTTCTCGTAGAGGTCTCTGTCCAATAGTGGACATATACGGGCTGACGGATGTATATTGTTTCTAATAGAATTATTATTATACAAATATGTTGTTTAGCTATTAACTGAAAACAACAAAGCTAATTGAATAACTTATATTCTTGACATGTGAATTAATTAATGAATGTTTATTTGTAAATGTTCAGTGATATTCGGAACAAGTTATAAGGTTGATTATAGCGATGTTCGTGCGCTCGGGCGACGACAGAGACCTTGAATATGATGTTATGTAATATTTATTATATTATATACGCTACGAGTTGCACAGCTTACCGCGCACTTGCCACCTACATCTAGCTACTTATACTTCCTTACGATAATAGATAGTTTTTGAACATATAGAACGGAGTTTTAAAGGGGACGAGAAAAAATCATCATTGTTTTAAATGTATTTAAAGTTATAATTTTTTAGCATATTATTTAATATAATCTACGGAAATGTCAATAACGAGGGCTAGATAGTATGGGTAGTCCTGCGTCCACACATACGGGGCGCAGCGTACTGTCTGCGTGGATTTTTACTATCTAGCTTATTCTAGTGCTCGGACTGTGACTTCAATGAGTAGCTTTAATGTAGAGATATGAATGTTATCATATATTATTATAAGTGGAGAATTTGATGTTTAAGAACAGAAATTACAAAAATAAAATATAGGTGCATAATATACGCAAGAAAATAAAATATTTTTGGCGAATATAACCTTTATTTCATAATTTCAAAAGATCACACACACATCATCACGCCATATCCCTTACAGGGTAGGCAGAGAGAACAGAGTGCCAGACAACTGTATCCTTGCATACTTCACTCGCTTCCTCAATATTCATAATTCTCTTCATACACGCTCACCGATTTCGGAGACTCTTGACTTTTTCAAAACATTTTAAGAAAAATTTTTAAAAAGAATTTCAAAAAATTCATTGAAATTAATGAAATATTTTCATATTTTTAGGTTATTAGAAGTTAATGAAAAGTTATTATGTAGGTTTCAAGAGACTTGCGCTTGCGTCGCCTAGGCCGTTCCGCTCTAATCAATTGCTAGTGATATTTTACACAAAGTATAAATAGACATATTTTTGCATTTCGATCCGACCCGCCTAGTGGACAACAGCCTCAACAGAATTTTACTTATGTTTTCAAATTCTGTCAAATTTTCCAGATACACTTTCAATAAGCTGTTCTATGCTATCTTCATAAATATAAATGCAAAATAAAATGTGAGAAATGAATTCATTCGACAACTGTCAATATTAAAAAAAAAAGAATAAAAAGACCACAAACCTAAACTAAATTGCAAAGAAATACTAGCACTGCACTAGCAGCAATAGCAATCGCCAGAAAAGAACTCGGACGGTAAAATCAAGGTTTTTGATGTTTTTCCAACACATTTGTATAAACAACCTTTAGATATTTTTTTCTTTGCTAACGAAAGGACGACGCTACGGTGGCAAACGAGCAAGCAGCACATCTGATGCTCAGTGTCGCTGCCGCCCATGGACCTTTGCAATTCCAAGGGTATAACTAGGCCGCTGCCTACCAACCCCAAGCCCACTCAGTTGGGCTTCCGGCTCTTTCGCTAACCGAACGAAGCGCAATAGTACATTGCCATTATTCGGACGTCGATCTTCTGCTCAGTGTGGTACTAACCAGGACGGACCGGCCCGCGGCTGTAGACAGAGAACTGTCAACAGCGTGCTCCTACCACTACTATAAAATACGATTTATAAAACTTAGTATTAAAAATATATTTTACATACATACATACATATCATCACGCCATATCCCTTGCAGGGTAGGCAGAGAGAACAGAGTGCCAGAGAACTCTATCCTTGCATACTTCACTCGCTTCCTCAACATTTATAATTCTCTTCATACACGCTCGCCGGTTTCGGAGACTCTTGACTCCACCTTCCTTCAGTACATGACCGATCTAGTCTAAAATATATTTTATATCAGAAAAGTCTCTGCCCATGAATTTTACAAACAATTCTGATAATGCAACTGTCCCTTTCTCAAATAATTTAATAGTTTAAAATTCTACGCCTATTGAGCGGCCATTGAAACTTATTCTTTAACTTCATTGGCTTTTTAATATACCCTGTAACAAAGTACCCTTGTACGCAGGCAACCAATTGTGGATAAAGGATTATCCTGTATAGAAATCGATACCACAATCGTCACTTAGATATGACATTTAAATTTATATAATTATTACTATGTAACCGCAATAGCGTAATTATAATCATGATCAATAAAATCAAAGGAATATGAGCTGTCAAGTAAACCGCTATAATTAGGTAGTGGTTATGTCCGGCGGACAGACACGCGGGGCATCACTCGTATATATGATACCTTAAATGGTGGATAACAACAAGCCATTGTTTGAACAGTCATCATTGATATAGGGTTGGCATTAAATTCAATATGAAACTAATAGCTTAACTAATAATCTCTAAACCAGACCAAGAATCTCTAGTCCTAGGATCTCGCTACAAGCCGGGCGGGCCACCGAAGACAAAGATCGGGTACCGGTGGCCCGCTCGCACGGCGAAGAGAGGTGTTTGCAGTGTGGGTCCATGGGGTTGCGCGCCGCCTCTTCTGTCGCCCCGGACCGTTTTTCCGGGGCGCGACCACATCCATGGTCCACCTTGCGAGAAAAAAGAAAAAAAAAGGGTCACGCTACAAACAGTTTTCTTGCTGTAGCTATAAATGACTTGACTCACGCTCTCCAGTTGTAGTAGTATCTCTGTTTACCTCTTGGATATTATGACAACAATTTACAATAATTTTAAATATAATTATTTTCGTAACTTGGAACTCTCTCTCTCAATGAAGTTATTTCACTTCTAGATTGAAATATTATCGGACAGATCATAATTGTGCGTAATTAACTATTTAAAGAACTAATTACAATAATTATTTTAAAGGTTAACATGTTGTCAATTATGTATTACTTATATTGAAATAACTGGTTATAATAATTCTCAATCTGGCGCCAGTGACCGAGTACCTAGTTAGTAAATTGTCATTAGTTTTATAACAAAGCTTTTAAAAATTTTGGATTTATAGAAGTTTTAAGGATATTTAAGCATAATAAGCGATCTTTCAGCGATCGCACTATTTAAAACTAGATTATTCACAAATAGACCAGAGCTTTTAAAACGAATAAGACTTATTGCCGAAAATCTAATCTTATTTTGAAAACTTGTTATACAAATTGATTCAAAATAAAATTCAAGTAAGTAATACAATTTATGTAAAGTAACTAGCGATAACCCTGACGATAGGAAGTCGGTGCTTGTCATGCTACAGACCGGACATGACCGACCTACGCTACTGCATTAATGTGCACTGTGACGTGTATTAGGGCGTCGTTTGAGGCCGCTGTCTAATCGTGATGGGTCATTGCTTAACATGATTGAATGGAGTCGATGAACTTGATGGTTGTACAATAGTTTAAGTAACTGATACTAAGCATGAAATTTTAATCAGGTCGTATAAGTAATTCAAAAGCTAAAATATTAAAGAAGTTAGAAATATCGTGATTTCTAAATTTGGCTAGTTTAACTAGACTAACAGTGAGTACTAGCTAGGATTGTTTTTAAAATACTCCTAATATAAGACGGAAACATTCCAATATTGGCCATGTCCAGGTAATTTACGAGTTTAATAATTTGTTACTGTCATAATTATTTTGTCTCCCTGGACAGTAAATGTCACTAAGCCCTTTGAGACTTTTGAATTTATAAATTTTAACACCCTCCATAACTTCCACAACAAAATATGTACCAGTTCCTATATCAACCGGAATTCTCTATAAAACAACATATTTTCAAACCAGATATAAATCAGGAACTGTGTAGAAATATAAAAATCTATTAAACATTTAAATACATAAATGGCAAAACAACGTCGCTTGCTTAATGGAGTACCCCAAGGTAGTATGCTTGCACCATATATGGAATGCCATGTCATTTCCTAGCGTGGCATCTAGATGCCAACAAAAGGATCATTTGTCCTTACAAACGAGATTAATTATGAGTTTTTATGGTGCCATATGTTGTAGCAGCCTTTGTTTTATGGATTAATTGTCGCAAAACTTGGGCATTATTTGCAGACGTAAAACATAATTTGTGCATTCAAGTACATTTTATTAACACTTCGCTGATAAATTTTAATTCCTTGTATTCTATACTTGGTAGAACTGACCCAATAATATATGTACAAAAAATATATATCTATTTATTAAGAGTCTTTTCAGGACAGATATGTGAACCTAATAACCTATGGTTATTGTCTTTTCCCTATGGGGACTGAATAACAGTATTATTTATAACCCTTAACTTCCCATGAGTTATCTAAAGAACCACTAAAGGATGGAGAAAACATAAACGCAATAAAGAGAAAACTAGAAATATAACCATATGTCAATCCGTCTGACCAGCGTGTTATATTCTTCCTCGCACTGTAGGGGCCTTATGCCGAACAGGGAGACGTAAGTGATGTGAGAGAGAAAGAAGGAAGCAAGCTCACGACTATTTTACATTTGATTGTTACATTTAATGATATTTCTTTTTAAATAATTATTATGTTTCTTTGATGTTCGTAAACCAAGGTAAAGGGGCTCCAAAGGAGGGTACCGCAGCTCTCTTCTGGGAAGCTCATAATCCAAACCGATTATGATCGTCGATTGATTGTGACCGTAAAATTATTTTCTCCCATTAGTAGGGAGGGTTAAATCGAACAGTGGAAATAAAATTTTTTTTTATTGCTTATGATGGCAAACGAGCATGCAGCTCACTTGATGATAAGTGTTACTGTCGCCTATGAACCTTTTCAACAAAAAGGGTATAGCTAGGCTGCTGCCAGATATACTAATGGACGAATGGAATATTTGTTTGTATATGAATATATTGGCAAACATTGTTTATCCGCAATGCTGTACAGCATTCCATATCCATAATTGTTCTTATCTTGACTAATATAATGAATTAATAACACAGGCATGTTAAAGTCACTTACAATTATCTGATGCGGGATAACATGAGGAAATCTGCAAACAAGAAAACATTATAATTAATGTTTGTCATTGTAGAATTATTTATATACATACATATTCATATTAATTTGTTTAATATTCATTCAAAAATCGTGTAATGATAGATAGAGATTGCAATGAACACTATCCATTTCTTTCTCGTGGTGTATATACAGGATGGAAGTGGACCGCTCCAGAAAAAAATAAAAACTACGTTTAAAAAACCCGACTTCAAAAACGGAAACGTACAAAATAACTTAAAATACTATCATTTGTATGTGCTATCTATTGACAGGTTTGAAATCGGTGCCAAGCCCTGAACAAAATTATAAACTGCTTAGGTACTTACTGTAATGAAATTCCTACACTAAAGATACCGATACCGGCACCGACTTCAAACCTATCAATAGATAGCACATACAAATGATAGTATTTTAAGTTATTTTGTACTTTTCCGTTTTTGAAGTCGGGTTTTTTAAACGTAGTTTTTATTTTTTACTTTTTAGTGTTACAGACACACATAAGTTGTTCTATTAGTAGCGGGGCTTGAGCTCCTCGTTCATTTGTCGCACTCGTACTTAATGCTAATTTTAGACTTATATGGTTTTCTCATGGATGCCATTGTCAGAACTGGCCCTAATTAAAATGGGACCATTCGGGAAGCACCAGCTTTCAAATAAAAAAAGAATCATTAGAATCACTTTGTCCAGTCGAAAGACATGAGGTAACAAACATAAAAAAAAATAAAAAGTAAAGACGAATTGATAACCTCCTCCTTTTTTGAAGTCGGTTAACAAAGACAGGCGACCCTGCTAGTTCTACTTGTAATGATAGGCTAGAAAAAAAACGATGCGGATGAAAATCTTTTTTTTTTCACAACAAATTTTAAGTTTTTTTCACATTCCATCGTATTAGGACAGTGCCATGTAACGATAACTCCATAAAAATACGTAACTTTACTCAAATGAGAAAAGACGCAATCTATTCAAAACTCACGATCATATGTTCAAGAGTTCAACGACCTCGCGTTGTGAAAAAAAATTTTTTTTTCATCCGAATCGATTTTTTTCTAGCCTATCATTACAAGTAGGACTAGTAGGGTTATCTATCTTTGTTTTCGGGAGCGGTCCTCTTCCACCCTGTATAGCACGCCTAATGGCAAGTGTTACTCCCGTACATGGACCTTTGTAAATACCATGGGTTAGGCCGCTGCCTCCAACCAAAACCCAACGAACGAAATGCAACAGCAAGCAAGCAGCAGGAACTATATGTCACTGTTCAAACGTTGATTTTCAGCGAGAGTGTGATACTATTTCGAATGGACGGGCTTGCGGTTATAGACAGAAAACTGTCAACAGTATGTCTCTACCACCTTTAAGTATCCCAAAGTAAAAAAAGTAATCAAAATCGGTCCAGTCTTTAAGAGTGTCAGTCACATACACGT
The DNA here is from genome assembly GCA_905163515.2 of Lymantria monacha. Lineage (NCBI taxonomy): Eukaryota > Metazoa > Arthropoda > Insecta > Lepidoptera > Erebidae > Lymantria > Lymantria monacha. Next base: position 1,278,522 of record LR991103.1, read on the forward strand.
ATATCTACAGAAAAAATACATATGTAGATACATTAGATACCTATCACCTCCGCGATAGTCATATCGCTATAACAATAATATATTCCGTGTGGTGAGGGAGTAAAAATACGGTTCACCACCCCGTATCTTACCCGTGGATGATCGGAAGAGATGATTAAGGAACATAATATGCATGGAATCTGTGCAAGAGAAGAAAATATATTCCAACACATCTAACCAACGTGGTATAGTAGGTTAACTTCCCGCTCATTACAGAGAAGGCCCGAGCCCAACAGTGGGACATGATAATAATAAAATGATTGCTATTTTTTAGTAAGCAACACTATTGTATACAGGGTGGAAGTGGACCGCTCCCGAAAACAAAGACAGGTGACCCTACTAGTCCTACTTGTAATGATAGGCTAGAAAAAAAATCGATTCGGATGGACACAACGAATTTTAAGATCTTTTTACATTCCATCGTATTAGGACAGTGTCATGTAACGATAATTCCATAAAAAATACGTAACTTACTCAGATGAGAAAAGACGCAATCTATTCAAAACTCACGATTCTCTCACGATCATAAGTTCAAGAGTACAACGACCTCACGTGGTGAAAAAAAAAAATTTTTTTTATCCGAATCTATTTTTTGTCTAGCCTATCATTACAAGCAGGACTAGTAGGGTTACCTGTATTTGTTTTCGGGAGCGGTCCCCTTCCACCCTGTATATACATATTTAGTGCTATAAAATGTATCGGCAACATCAAAGAGCGGTATGCAAAAGAAAACCGGTAGCGATGTGTTAAACGGTTTATGAAAAATGTCTGAGATTGAATAAATACAGGAAGTTGATCTTGAATGTGGCTCACAGTTTTACTATAATTAATACTATTCGGATCCTGATCGACTGTTATAACATATTAGCGATTTGCCATAATGGCTACTGTGAACTTTGATTTGCATTCATTTCACCTAAAAAAATTGTATTAATTTCATTATAGGATTCGCTAGGCCAGCGACTGCACAGGTGACGTGGTGGCGTAATGGTTAAGATAATGACCCTCCATGCCAGTTCTGTGGATTCGATTCCAACGCGGGACAAAACTTTGTGCGATCCACAAAGTGTTGTTCTGAGTCTGGTTGTAATTTGTCTGCGTTAATTGTATGTTTATAAAGTCCCTCTCCATATAAGGACTATTTCCTTAGTGCAGGGTTGTGTCTTAGTAAAAAAAAAAAACATTTTTATTATATGGTATTAATAATAATATCAAAATTAATAAGAACCTCAATATATCAAACAATTTTATTGTTAGAACTAATAAACTTCTAATCGATGAGCTTACTTCTAAAAGAAATACAGTTAAAATCATTGATATACCTCACAAAACAGCAATGCTAGACCAAAAGCTTCTTCGGAATGGAATTATAAATATTTAATAAACTACCTGTGTAGATATCTTGAAGACGACAGACATACTTAGTTTTAAAAATAAATTACAGACATTCTTAATTAACAAGATTTATTATAATATTGATGACATTTTAAATCCTTATTAATATTATAAATGCGAAAATAACTCTGTCTGTCTGGCGCTCTTTCCCGTCAAAACTACTGAACCGATCTAAATTATATTTGGTACACAGATAGTCTAGAGCCTGATAAAGGACATAGGCTACTTTTTAATGTAAAAAGGGTTGTACAGGGGGATGAAAAGTTGTAAAGCATTATAGTCATTTTTAAAGCCAGAAGCTTGAAACTTATTTTTAGGCTATTGATTAGATATAAATAACTATGACATTAACATGTTGTAAACATTTACCCTTAAGGGGTAAAATAATAATAGGGTATGAAAAACTTTAGGAAAGTTTACGCGGGCGAAGCCGCGGGCAGAAGCTAGTGATAATATAAATGAACGAATCAATGACATATGTGTATATTGTATGTACAGTGTAGCAGGACATAGAGAACCTTATCAACTATGTACAACTTGATATGGTGGCAAACGGACAAGCAGCACACCTGATGGTAAGTGTCACTGCCGCCCATGGACCTTTGCAATATCAAGCGTATTATAGCTAGGCCGCTGCCTACCAATACAAACCACAAATCCACCCGTTTGGACTTCCGACTCTCTCGCTCACTGAACGAAGCACATTGCCATTACTCAGACGTCGATCTCCTGCGACAGTGTGGTACTACCCCGGACGGACCGGCCCGCGGCTGTAGGCAGAGAACTGTCCACAGCGTTGTGGTATAGTATGTCAATTTCCCTTCCATTACGAAGGAGGCTCGAGCCCAACAGTGGGATATATATAAGCCAAAAAGGTAATAACGACTATATTTTTTTTTTTAATATCTAAATGTATCTATTCTTAGATCGGGTACCGGTGGCCCGCTCGCACGGCGAAGAAGAGGTGCTTGCAGGGTGGGTCAATGGGGTTGCGCGCCGCCTCTTCCGTCACCCCGGACCGATTTGGCGGGGTGCGACGTCCATAACCCACCGCAAAAAAAAAAAAAATCTATTCTTGAATATTTCTTTTTTAATTTTTAATTAATATCTACCTGCCTTGTGTGTACCTTGGCTTCTGTCTCTGATTAAATATTTTCTTTATTTCTTTCGTTATACAAAGATATTTCTCGGCTGTAATTTTAGCTGTGACTATATCTTTTTCAACAATCATAGTACATGGGTTTGGACAGGTCTTCTTTAACATAACTAGCTTGTCCGTACCTCGTGGTGACCCTGGTCCCCGGCAAAACGTCTCTTACAAGTGACAAATATATATGTATCTGGGACACGGAACAGCCTTCAGATAAGTGTCGCCTTTATAGGGTTGCCACTTTAAACATTTTCTTAAACGTATTTATAAGTACTAAATATAATTAATGAAGGTATACCTTTATCCACAAAGAGTGCTGTATAGTAGAGGCTACGAATACTACTGATCCTTATTTTGCTCGTGGATGTCGTAAAAGATGACTAAGAGCTTTATATCGGCCTGAGTTACTTCCACCTCATGCCGTTCAAACAACAATTACATTCCCAAGTAGGGTTGATCCAGACAGGTGGGTGGTCATAAAACCATTGCCAATAACTTTTGCAGTACTAGTAATACATATTGCGTCGATCACAAGCAATTGGGATAAGAGTAAGTACCTTTATCAACAAAGAGTGTGTTTTCGAGATATGATAGACAAACCCGCTGAGTTTCTTGCCAGATCTTCTTAATGGTGGTTGTTTAGGCCCTAACGGGACGTCAAGGATAAAGCAGTGGACTGTATTTTAACGGTTTATTAACAAATAATATATAACAATTTGTAGAAGTGCCCGTATGTGTGCGCAATCTTGTCCTCGAGGCTAGCGAGTGAGTGTCTTCGCGAGGTTCGTTCATTATCGCGGTGCGAGCGCAGCGCCTCTCCCCCTCCAACCCCGTCGGCCGGGGTCAGCTGATCGCAGGTGCGCCGACAGTGGTCATATTACGAAGTATTAGTAGATTTTTTTTTTTTTACTCCTGATGGTGGTAAACGAGCAAGCAGCACATCTAATGGTAAATGCACCTTTGTATTACCTGTGGTACAGCTAGATTGCCGCCCACTAAAAGCCTACCCAAAAAATTAGGCTTACGGCTCTCCCACGAAGTACAACAGCACATTGCCACTGCTCAGACAGGAATTTTCTTGATACAGAAAACTTTCAACGGTATGGCCCTACCACTGCTAGATAAAATACAATAAAATTCTGGTTAGAAATGTGGCTCAGTAACTAATGTTCCATGAATACTGAATTAAGTTTAAGTCTCTGTGATTTAGGGCACAGTATACCGCCGTCACAAGCATAAAAATACGTTTATGTAGAAATGTTTTTTAAAAAAGGGTTTTTTTTTAAATGAATATTATTATAGCAAAAAAAACTCCCTCACAGGATGAAACTTTTACCTTACCTACTTTATGCGATACACAAATTGTTGTTTGCAATTGCTGAGTCTGGATGTCAATTGTGTCAGGTAATTATATGTTTGTAAAGTCCCCCGCTAGACAAGAATCATTTTCTTAGTGCTGGGTGTTGCTTTTCAAAAATATTAAAAACTAGCTTCTACCCGCGGCTTCGCCCGCGTAAAAGGTTACTTTCCAAAAGTTTTTCATCCCCTATTTTTATTTTACCTCTTAAGGGTAATTTTTTTTCAAAATTTTAATGTCATATTTATTTACATCTAATCAATAGCCTAAAAATAAGTTTCAAGCTTCTGGCTTTAAAAATGACAATACTTCCTTATAACTTTTCATCCCCCTTTACAACCCTTTTTTTTGCATTAAAAAGTAGCCTATGTCCTTTGTCAAGCTCTAGACCATCTGTGTACCAAATTTCATTTAGATCGGTTCTATAGTTTTGGCGTGAAAGAGCGACAGACAGACAGACAGAGTTACTTTCGCATTTATAATATTAGTAAGGATGGTGATCGTAAGAGACGACTAAGGGATATAAAACGCATTTAACATCTATGCAAGAAAAGGAAAACTCGAAACAAAACTCTATACCAACACATCTGACTAGTGATATAGTAGGTCAATTTCCCTCCCATTATAGAGGCAGCCCAACAGTGGGGCACATATGAGCTGAAATGATAATGTCAATAAATGGTTGGCAACCCTATAAATCGGTGAGTTCAAGCAAGTCGGCGCGGCGTTGACAAACGATAGTGGGCGATGGTTGTAACGCGCTTAAAGTTGTTTAGTTACAAGTATGTCGCTACTACTGTAACGATTACATATATTACTTGTTCATTTCACATACCATAGACTAACTGCCGATTATTTTTTTTTCACAGACTTTTCTAGTATGGTCACATTGGTGATAGTTTAACTACAGCTGCGGGTCGATCCATTAGGGGTTTACTCTCTCAAAAAATTGACGCCTGAGTAGTAGCAATGTGCTTTGTTCGATGAGTGAGAGAGCCGGCATCCCAACTTTCTGAATGGCTGTTGGATGGTAGACGCCGGTCTATTTGTATGTAGGTGGTACAAAGTTCTATGAGCGGCAGGGACACTTACTATCAAGCGTGATGCTTGCTCAATTGCCACCATAAGGAATAAAAAAGGCTATTTATATAGGTCTGGGGCGAAGAAAAATTAGCGTGTAGTCACATACTTTGCCATATTGTGCTATGGAAGGATGGAAGAAGAGTGTGTATATTTCGTCAACTCCAAGTAATTGGTATAAGAGCAGGATAATGATTTGAGTTAGTGATATTAAATGAGTGATGCCTTTGGTGGCAGACGAGCAAATAGTCTACTTAATGGTAAATAATAAATGTCACACATGAAGCGCAATCCTCGGGGCACAGCCGCTGCCTTCTGTACGATGGGGCTTAGACTTATGAGTCTTTTGCTTAACGAAGCGCATTAATTTTCTGAGAGAGTGTGGTTATAATCCAGACGTTCCAATTATTAGTCCGTCACCCGCCGAGAGGCCGACCGCGTGAGGAAAGACCGACATCCTACCCGAGGGGGGGGGGACGTCGGTCGAGGAGAGGGTACTCCTCAGGGGTATTCCGTCGGGCCGACCACTGACGTCAAGTCACTCTGCTCCGGTGGTCGGCCCGACGACGAAGACGACGTCACGGGTGGGTTACGGGTGTGCGTGCTTACGCCCCTCTGTCACCCCGGACGGAGTGGTGCGAGGAGTGCGCCGACCGTAGCCCACCCCAAAAAAAAAGACGTTCCAATTAAATTGATTGCAAGCTGTGAACAAGATGCATAGATGGTGTAGTGGTTAAAATTCCGACTTACAGTGCCAGTATCGCGGGTTCGATTTCTATGTAGAACAATACTTTGTGCAATCCACATACTGTTTTTCTGAGTCCGGGTGTAATCTTTAAAAAAAAAGGATCACTACAAACTTTGTGTAGTAATAATATTTTACAGTAATTAATTAGACTAGAAAGCCGTCCCCGATAATTTGGGAATATTTAAAGGCTCCGAGAATCATGCGAATTAATGGACGCCAACGTTTTATCACAACTTTCTTATCAATACTTTCTTGTGTTGTTTTTTTTTTTTAAATTAACGATGCTTTTTATATGTCCGGCTTAAGTGTGACAGCTTCCGTAGTGTCCGGTAGCTATCAAGTTTGAAACATTGTTTTTTAGCCCATATTTTTAAATATTTTAACACACCTGTCCAATTAGAAATAAGTGTCAGAATATTTTGTAAATGATTTGTAACCTAATTTTTAATTCGTGGTTACAATTATATTAGCACGTTACATTGTAATGATTTAATTGACATTTTGTATATTGAGTTCCTGTAGAGGTAAAATAAAAAGAATAGAATTAGTTAAGAGACTTAACAAATACAAGGATTTATAACTATAAAAGTTTCTTATTAGGACAAAGAAATTGATTATCTCGTGTATTCAAGTAGCCGTCTTTATGGGAGACGTGTGCTGTCTACCCGACCGACAAAATAATACGAGCCGCAAATTGAGTGTCATACGACAGCTCATACTTGTCTAAATGGTAGAACGATTGGAACGGATTTCCAATTGGTGTGAGTTCGTGTTCTACTTGTGACATTCATTTTTATTTTTAAAACAAGTTTTTTTTCAAGAATTATCTTAGTTATATAGTAAAAATGATCTCCAATGTGATGCACTAGGAACCATCACTATCTTATTAAAAGATATTACACTTAAACCCAGAATAATGGTTTTGGAATTAATTTTGTAAGAGTAGGCTCTGGCTACAAGAAGACCAAAGAACGCCAAGAGGTTTTATTGGGTACAGTGAATTTTCGAGTCCGGCATAACCCCTTCATACCTACCCGGCTAAAGAATAGCTTAACTCGAGTTTCTTCGCGTAAAAAAAGACTTAGAAGTATTATTTTTAGATCACACAAAGATAAATCCTACTCAAGCATCGAACCTATAACATTAAATACTTGTCACTTCATCACTGTGCCATTGCAAAAAAGATGTAAATTAATACTAAAAATCCTCCATATAGAACTAAGTAGTATTTTAGTAACATCGTTAGCCCATACATCAGCGGATAATTGTTTGCGTGGCCCTGACTAGTGGTTTTGACCCACTTGCGAACATGTGTTACTTCTTGAGATTACACTGTACATACATACTTACATACTTTACACATAAATAGAACTTCATAGTCTTTAAATTTAACTTAAAAATGATACTTTATAATACATTACTTGTTAAAACTTATCGTTTCAAGTGTGCGCGGTTTTAATCCCGATGCGTGATATTCTTCGTAATCTGAATCCTTCATCATCTCAATTCATATACGTCCCACTGCTGGGCTAGAGTCTCTGCCACAACGGTAGGGTAAATGATCTACTATACCATGCTGGTCAGGTAAGTTGCTACAGGATTTTATTTAGAGTTGACCTTCGATTTTTAATGATAATATCTCATTGTGTTCTTTAGTCTTCTTTCTTGATAATCCACGGGCAAAGTAAAAGTCTCATAATATGTCCCACTGTTGGGCTCGAGCCTCCTCCGTTATGAGAGGGAAATTCACCAACTATACCACGCTGGTCAGACGTGTTGGTATACGGTTTTGTTTTCCTTCTCTTGCATAGATGTTATATGACTTTAGAACCCTTTTGTCATCTCTTACGATCACCCACGGGTAAGATAAGGGTGGTGAATTGTATTCTTACTCCGTCACCACACGGACAAAGTGGTGAACATGGTATCCTTATTCCCTGACCATACGATATATTTAAGTTGGTAGTGGTAATAGTTTTTTATCTACAGCTGCTGGTTATTTAGTCCGGGGTAGTATCACATCTGAAAATCGATGTCTGAGTGACAATCTGTTGTTACGCTTCGTTCAATGAGCGAGAGAACCAGCAGTCCAACTTTCTGGACGAGTTCTGCTACCGAGGTAAGTGCAGTCATTCAATTTTTTTTTAAAGACCACCCTTTTTTTTTTTTTTTGGTGGACTATGGATGCGTCTCGCCCCGGCAAATCGGTCTGGGGTGACGGAAAGGCGGCGTGTGACCCCATACACCCACCGTAAAACTCCTCTCTTCGCCGTACGAGCGGCCACCGGTACCCGATTTTTGACTTCGGTGGCCCGCCCGGCGGTATACCCTCGCGGGTTCCTCTCATCGACGCCCCGACAGATTTCGCCGTCAGGGCGTCGCCCTCACGTCGGGTGACCGGACTATTCCCCGGTCCGATCACTCGAGGCCTCGTTTAGGGCGGCATCAGGCCCAAGTAGTCGCGCCTGCGCCGCCCCGGCCGCTGACGCCGCCCCGGCCGCTGACGCCGCCCCGGCCGCTGACGCCGCTCCGGCCGCTGACGCCACCCCGGCCGCTGACGGCGGCCCGGGTCGCGGGAATCCTTCCGGACTCGTTCCGCCGCCTCCTTCCGCGAGATGACAGCCTCGCAGAAGGCGGCGACCGCGTCCCAGTTCCTGACGCTGTCGACCATCGCCCTCGCGCCAGCCGTCAGCGTCAGGTCGGCACCAATAACAGCGACGAGGTCAAGGCGTTAAAGACCACCCTTCACTATGGAGATAATACTTGTATTATGGTAGGCTTTACAAACATAATTTGACGGATACAAATTACATTCAGACTCAGGACAACAAAGTATTGTCCTGCTTGGGAATTGAAACCACAAAATTGACACAGTAGGGCCAGTATTTTAACTTTTAAGCAATCTGTACAGTTCTTTTTATTATAAGCGAGTCTGCCAGTTTGTCTAGCCAACCAGTTTCTATTTGAACTGGTTGGCTAATATTAAATATTATTACGTAAAAACTAAAATATTTACAATAATGATTTGCTTAAACTACATTGTTGTCCCGTCTGTCGGTCACGATATGCAAAACTTGTACAACCTTCACGCTATACCACTTAAAAGGTCGGCACAATAGTTCCGTACAACACTAATATATCTAAACATCATAACTAGACTACAAGCTATTTCCTTTTAGTTTTTATTTGTCCACAAATAATTGCAAGGATGTTTTAAATTTAGCGTAACTAGCTAGCGTATGTATGTTAGAGAATAATTTTATTTATAAATTTCTAGTTATGATTTATTTATAGCTGTGTGGTAGCGGCTGCGAATACTACTAACCCTTACATTGTTCGTGGATGTCGTAAAAGACGACTAAGAGCGTTATAATGATCTGCGCCAAGACTATCTGATGCCGTTTGGTCAATAATTACATTTTCAAGGAGGGTTGACGTCTGGCAGGCGGCTGGTCATAAAACTATTGCCAATAATTTTTACAATATGTACTATAAAAGAAGAGTACATATTGTATCGACCCCAAGTAATTGGGATAAGAGTAGGAGAATAATGATGATTATATATATTTTTTTATTGCTTATGGCCGTAAATGAGCAAGCAACACGCGTGATGGTAAGTATAGCCTTCTCATAGACGTATACCAGGGGTACAACTAGGCCGCTGCCTACCAATCAAAATCCATCTAGAAATTCGAGCTGCTGGCTCTCTCGCCCACCGAACGAAGCGCAATAGCACATTGCCATTACTCAGACGTCGATCTTCTGCGAGAGTGTGGTACCACCCCGGACGGACCGGCCCGCGGCTGTAGACATAAGTGGCAACAGTCTGCCAAATCGCCTTGGAAACTTCCTGATTTTGATTTTAATCCTTAAAGATATTATAGTATAGCAGTTAAATGGACAAATCAAAAATGGATTATATATTTCTGTACGATTAATGCCAATTTGCATCAGAAGACGTATACTATTATAGGTAGCACCTAAGGCAGCCTGTGTGTTACATAACATCAAAGATTGATTAATGTTATATGTCATTCAATATATAAAATTGGTGTTTGTATTGACTTAGGAGTTACTTAAAACTTACGTGACACATACACTAAAACAAAAAACGCTGACGTTGACTTTGGATGTCAGCCTCAGACGGTTGTTCCAGCCTTGCGGGGACTAGTTGTGAGCGGAATGCAAAGAGCTCTCAACACGCCTAAACTTAGGGCGTTGCTGAAGGCAATATGGAAGTTCCCACATTATGGATTCCTACCTTGACGGCTAGGATGAAACTGTGTATTTTTTATTAGGTATGACCTCGCTAGCCGCGTCTTTGTCGGGCTCGACATTCGATGTACGCTAATATTTTGCATGAAATGTTCAAATAATACTATGCACAAGATTTAAAAAGCGCAGTTTTATACAACGCCAATCTAGTTGCGACAGGTGAACTAATTAGGTTTTACACTGACACTAAGTAATACTTATTTATTAATCTGTAGTAATACTATTACATACGTTTATAAGAAAGAAAATTACCAGAAGCTAGTTATTCATGTTATAATGCACCTTAAATGAACCTCCAAAATAGTATTAATACAAGTGTTTCAGCCAGTCATCAAACACGTGAATATAAAACGTGTACACATTAAAATTTTTATCACATTGCATTAATTCACATGATAATATAATTACATATGAAATGCAACGGCAAATAAATTAAGTACGTCGACAGATAATGAATCTATTTAATAACTTTACTTTTGAAATAATTCTTGAATTTAAACAATTTATTTACCGTATCTAGTATATGTTATCATCATCATCATCACAGCCCATATATGTCCCACTGTTGGGCTCGAGCCTCCTCCGTAATAGAAGGGAAATTAACCTACTATACCGCGCTGGTCAGACGTGTTGGTTTTTGTTTCGTATAGGGTTTTGTTTCGAGTTTTCCTTATCTCACATAGATGTTATATGCGTTTTATATCCCTTAGTTGTCTCGTACGATCACCCACGGGTAAGATAGGGGGTGATGAATAGTATTCTTACTCCGTCACCACACGGATAGTATATGTTAATTATGTTATAATTAGAAATGGTTGTTTTTCATTTATGCCTCTATACATATATGGAGATTACTTGAAAAGACTATTTTGCACAAAAAATAATTTATGATGCAATTTCATCTTTTTAACCGACTTCAAAGGATAGGAAGGGCAGGTTCTCAATTTGTATGTATTTTTTTTTATGTTTGTTACCTCATAACGTTCGACTGGGCGAAGCGATTTTGATCATTCTTTTTTTATTTGAAAGCTGGTGCTTCCCGTGTGGTCAATTTGGTCCAGTTCTGACAACGGCATCCATGAGAAAACCATAGAAGTCTAAAATTAGTATTAAGTATGAGTGCGACAAATGAACGAGGAGCTCAAGCCCCGCTACTAATAGAACAACCTATATGTGTCTGTAACACTAAAAAGTAAAAAAATAAAAAAAAATTACGTTTAAAAAAACCGACTTCAAAAACTGAAAAGTACAAAATAACTTGAAATACTACTACTCATTTGTATGTGCTATCTATTGATAGGTTTGAAGTCGGTGCCGGTATCGGTATCTTTAGTGTAGGAATTTCATTACAGTAAGTACCTAAGCTGTTTATAATTTTGTTCAGGGCTTGGCACCGATTTCAAACCTATCAATAGATAGCACATACAAATGATAGTATTTTAAAAGACGACTAAGAGCTTTATATCGACCTGGGTCAGTTTCACCTGATGCCGTTTGGTCACACAATTGCATTTTTTTTAGGTACTATGGAAGAGGAGTACACATTGCGTCGACAAGTAATTGGGATAGGAGCAGGAGAATGATGTGACCTATCAACAGATAGAATTGGATTATTCTTCTTCAGTTATACGTCAATCCTTACTAATATTATAAATGTGAAAGTAACTCTGTCTGTCTGTCGCTCTTTCACGCTAAAAATACTAAACAAATAAATTAAATTCGGTACATAGATAGTCTAGAGCCTGAAAAAGGACATAGGCTACTTTTTAATGCAAAAAAACGGGTTGTAAAGGGGGATGAAATGTTTTAAGGAATTATCGTAATTTTTAAAGCCAGAAGCTTGAAACTTATTTTTAGGCTATTGATTAGATATAAATAAATATGAGATTAAAATTTCGTATAAAATTTACCCTTAAGGTGTAAATAAAAATAAGGGATGAAAAACTTTAGGAAAGTAACCTTTTACGCGGGCGAAGCCGCGGGCAGAAGCTAGTATACTATAAAGCTACTGTTACTTGTATTAAAGCACTTAAGAGTCCAATAAAATTAATATTTTATGAGCCACAAACATTTACGAGTCAAACTGAAGTACCGGAAGACTTAAATACAATATATTATATATTTTTATCGTTATCAACGCTGTTACAGTAATTTTTATTGATAACGTGATAAGAGCAAGTACATTAACCCTTGATACTTGAGAAAGTGTTACAACTTCCTCATAATTAAAATCAGGATTATGATATTTTAATCTCTCTAAGTTTGTGAAGTAAAATTGTTTAAATTACTGAAATTTAGCATTTAATATGCTTAATTATTTATAAAACCCGATTACAAAGCGAAAAATTATGTCACAAGCGGGATTCGAACCCGCGCCTATTGGGATTTTCCGGCCCAATCGTGCTGCCACTACACCACCGTGACTTATTGTAGGACATGCAAATTTCGCTTCGTATCATATTTACGTCTTAAGGTGACGGTATGCTATCTACCCGACAATGTTTACACATTGTTATAGGCTTAATACTTCAAACTTTACAGTTAGAATTGTATTAATCGGGTTTTATAAGTAAAATTGTTTTTTTTTTTAATTGATTTTATCGAATTTGTATTTGATTTTTACTTTAACGAAGATTTGAACATATTTTTTAAAGACAAATATTATTTGTATTGCAGAGGACTTTACAAACACATAACTAACGGATACAAATTACACACAGACTCAGAACAACCATTTGTGGATCGCGCAAAGTACCTATATTGGGGGGAGAGGGAAGGATATTGTCCTGCATGGGCATCCTGCCCATAGCATTTGCACGGTAGCCATCTGTACAGTCAACACCACCTGCGTCTATGGAACATTTGGTGTTGTATATTTCTCAGTAGAATGCTGAATGCTTCAGCAGATTTTTACGAATCCCACAGCAAAAGTAAGGGAGTGGTGACACAATGTATTTACCTACCCTCACACGGAGGATTTTTAATACAAACACAGTGTGTATAAAAATGGTTTCAAGTTATTTTTAGTGTTATGATATGATAAGGTGGTATCATGGTGTTTGTACGTGGTGCCCGTGCTATGGTGTCACCGGGACAGGAAGCATTATTAAAAGTAAATAAATTTCGACTTCCATATCAAAATATTTACATTTGTTGATTATGTGTGAAGGAGTTAGATATTTTACCATGTTTTTTTTTATAAACTCGATTTCTTGTATTTCTGTTCGGGTGGAATTTTATAATTGATTTTAAACTAAATTTTTAATGATCTAGATACTTGAAATTTAGATGGAAATCAGTAGTGAATGACAATGCACGAAGATGTGATTAAAAGAAGACTATGAAAAAAATTAAAAAAATCAAAGTAAAGTACCTATTTATAATTAATACCAAAATGTCATTGAACATCACAACTATAAAAAGCAGAAATTAATAATAAAAATAAAAAAATGTAGGTACCATGTTTTTATAACGGGTAAAAAAGTATAAATTAAGTTAGTTCTCTTAAGATAGTTTTAAGGCAAATAATATACATTTTAAGATAAATAATATAAATTTAGGCCAATAATATATTTTTTTTTATTGCTAATGGTGGCAAACGATCAAGCAGCTCACCTGATGGTAAGTGTCACTGCCGCCCATAGACCTTTGCAATACCAAGGGTATAACTAGACCGCTGCCTACCAATATAAACACCAATCGCACCCAATTGGTCTTCCGGCTCTCTCGCTCACCGAACGAAGCGCAATAGCACGTTGCCATTACTCAGACGTCGATCTTCTGCGAGAGTGTGGTACTACACCGGACGGACCGGCCCGCGGCTGCTGACAAAGAACTGTCAACAACGTGGTCCTACCACGATATAAATTTTAAGACAAACAATTCAGGGTAAATAATAAAGATTTTAAGTCAAAAATTGATTGTAAGAAAAGGGGTCTACGCGTGAATGTGAGCAAAACCAAAATAATGGTCTTTGAAAGAGATGAAGCCAGAACAGATGTAAGAGTAACAATAGGTAATGATGTACTAGAGCAAGTGGATGAATTTGTATATCTTGGATGTGGATTTAGCCGAGATGGACGGTACACCACTGATATAGAGCGAAGAGTGAATGCGGGAAATAGAGTGAACGGAGCGTTGGGGCAACTTCTCGGCAGCCACCACCTCAGCCAGAAGGCACGTGTAGCAATACATAACGCAGTGCTTGTCCCAACATTACTGTATGGAAGCGAGAGTTGGGTATGCAGAAAAGAGTATGAAAGTAAAATTAATGCGGTCGAAATGCGATCTCTTCGGAAAATCTGTGGAGTTAGGCTGACCGACCGCATTCGTAACGACGACGTAAGAGAGCGAGTAGGTATGAAAGAGAGTATTGGTGTAAAGATGCGAAAGGGAATGCTCCGATGGGTCGGACATGTGGAAAGAATGCCGAACAAACGTCTGGTTAAGAAGATATACAATGCGAAAGTGGAAGGATGTAGGTACCGAGGGAGACCGAGACTAACCTACCTAGACCAGATCGGTCAGGTACTGAAGGAAGGTGGAGTCAAGAGTCTCCGAAACCGGCGAGCGTGTATGAAGAGAATTATGAATGTTGAGGAAGCGAGTGAAGTATGCAGAGATAGAGTTCTCTGGCACTCTGTTCTCTCTGTCTACCCTGCAAGGGATATGGCGTGATGACATGTATGTGTATGTATGTATGTTAAGTCAAAAATATTCAATAATAATATTTCTCTATCTCCATCATAATAATTATAACATGCAATTAATAAAAATAAACCTATCATTTTAAACATTACAAACAGACACTTTAATTTTATTTATTTGTTAATAAGATGAACGATAACATCTCATGACCGCCCTTCATCAAAGCTTTAATAAACTAAACAGTAAATAACTTTCTAACACAAATACACATTCCTAACACTTTACTAAATCAACTTAATGTTAATTATATACGCCCTTTTGTACATCACTAACTGATGTTTGTGTACCACTAGGTCATAGAGATCTTCCGTCGCGTAGGCGATCTTTTTGTGTCCCTATCATAAATATAGATATTATGTCCATTAACACATGTCTCTATGATGGACTGTACAATAAAGACCTCTTTAAAAACAACATAAATAATATATGTAGGTGAAATATTTAAAAAAATGTAGGTCATGTAAAAATAAAACTATTTTTATGGATTCTATCGCATTTGTATTTGATTTTTAATTTCCCGACGTTTTGAATAACACAGCGTTCATGGTCACGGGAGGACTAAGTTGTCTCACGTCCAACAATGAATTAGTATCAAAAATGTGGGTCAAAATTTAATAACTAATACTGTAGCGGGTAGATATAAATCTATGTAATAACGATGACTTGTTTGAACGATCTTTTTTGAGTTATACTTCTTTCGGCGCGTTAAGGAAAAATGATGAGAGTAAATTTTTACGATGCGCGCGCACACCGTCACAAAAACCGACACCCTGAAGTTAGCTAAAGTTAACATTTTAGTTTTTTTAACTAGACAATGCGTTATAATAAAACTTTCAATGTATTAAATACCTTTTTTCTATTGTTAGTGTCGTTTTTTTCTACAAACGTAGAATAAGGCGAAAGATAAAAATTTTATTTTTTTCTGGTTAAGAAGATATACAATGCGAAAGTGGAAGGATGTAGGTACCGAGGGAGACCGAGACTAACCTACCTAGACCAGATCGGTCAGGTACTGAAGGAAGGTGGAGTCAAGAGTCTCCGAAACCGGCGAGCGTGTATGAAGAGAATTATGAATGTTGAGGAAGCGAGTGAAGTATGCAGAGATAGAGTTCTCTGGCACTCTGTTCTCTCTGCCTACCCTGCAAGGGATATGGCGTGATGATATGTATGTATGTATAAAATTTTTGAAATGATTTTTATCTTGTTACGCCAAAGAAATATAACTTCTAACGCGTGTATAAACGTACCTACACACACATTTTTTTTATACTAGTGTTGATATTTTAAATAATACTTCTAGTAACACATCGATTAAGTCTGCATTCAACTCTGCAGTAGTTTTTGCATGAGGCTTGTACAAACATAAACAGAAAATTCTTGTTCTGTCGGGCTTGGATCTTCTCTACAACATGAGGGATGTTGATCTACTACACCGTATTGGTCAGATCTATTGATATAGTGCTTTATTTATAATTTCACTTCGCTTGCAGGTACCATAAGCATAGCATATCCCTTAATCAATTTTTATGATCACCCACGGGCAATATAGAGGGTGGCGAATGATATTCTTACTAGATCATCACAGAGAAATAATGTTTATATCGTGTTTTGACTAATATTATTCTATTAAATAATCGACATATTAGTTTTTCTTGTGTGTTTGTGTGTGTTACCGTCCTTGCTTGCCAGTGCCGTGGCTTCGATTCCCATGCACGACAATATATTGTACGATCCACAAAGTGTTATTTTGAGTGTGAGTGCAATTTGTCTGCGTTAATTGCGTATTTGTAAAAACCGCTATATAAGAATTGTTATCCTTAGTGTTCGGTGGCCTTTTAAAAAAATCTATAACGAGAACGGTCTGCTACAATCTAAAATAATAAAAAAAAAACCGTCAAAGAAGCCGCACCGGATAACCGATCGGACCACAACAATAGTCGACACAAATTAATTAAAACATAGCATTATTATATGAAGCTTCCTGTTAGCACAGCCTCGTAGAAGAAAATTAAATATTTATACTTACTTGTGTCAACTTGTACAGCGCGCGCGCGCTCTAATGAGGACTATGTTAGGGTTGCCACAAATACGCTGCATCTATACGTCAAAGATAATTAAAAAATAAAAATCCATAAATTAAAAAAAAATAAGACTCGGGTTGAGAGCCCTCAGTGCTCACCCACAGTCCCGGTAAAGTTGTCATAGCCATCTGAGGCTAACAACTAAGTCAAACAAAAAAAAAAAACATAAAAAAGAGTATCAATGCTCACTGTTGGATATATTGGCCTTTCTAATATGGAAGGACAATAATATTATAATCACACACATTTGAGAGATGAAACCCTCATCACCATTCTCCTGCTCTTATCCCAAATACTAGGCGTCGATATAATGTGTTCACACATTTTGCAAAAGTTATTGGCAATAATTTTATTATCAGCCGCCTGCCTGACGTCATCCCCCCTTGGGAATATAATTGTTGACCAAACGGTGTCATATCTAATTGAATCAGCTCGATATAAAGCTCTCAATCGTCTTTTACAGCATCCATAAGCAAAGTATGGGTTGGTAGTATTGACAGCATAGATAAGACCCTTATCATCATTACAGCCCATAAATGTCCCACTGTTGGGCTCAGGCCGCCTCCGTAATGGGAGGGAAATTAACCTACTGGGTGTAGGTACCACGCTTGTCAGTCATGTTGGTATAGGATTTTTTTCGAGTTTTCCTTCTCTCGCATATATGTTATATGCATTTTATATCCCTTAGTCGTCTTGTACGATCACCCTTTTTTTTTCTCCACAGGGTGGACCTTGGATGTGGTCGCGCTCCGACAAATCGATCCGGGGCGACAAAAGAGGCGGCGCGCAACTCCAAGGACCCACCCTGCAAACACCTCTCTTCGCCGTGCGAGCGGGCCACCGGTACCCGATCTTTGTCTTTGGTGGCCCGCCCGGCGGTTTACCCTTACGGGTTCCTCTCGTGTCGACGCCCCGATAGCTTTTGCCGTCGGGGCGTCGCCCTCACGCGGTGGCCTCACGTCGGGTGACCGGACAATTCCCCGGTCCGATCACCCGAAGCCTCGGTTAGGGCGGCATCAGGCGCAGATATTCGCGCCTGCGCCGCACCGGCCGCTGACGGCGGCCCGGGTCACGGGAATCCTCCCGGACTCATTCCACCGCCTCCTTCTGCGAGATGACAGCCTCGCAGAAGGCGGCGACCGCGTCCCAGTTCCTGACGCTGTTGACCATCGCTTTCGCGACAGCCGGCAGCGTCAGGTCGGCACCGATAACAGCGACGTGGTCACGGCGCTGCCCGTTCCAGCTCGAACATACCTCGAGCGTATGTTGCGCCGTGTCCTCGTCACTACTGCAATGGTGGCAGGACGGAGTCCACTCCCTATACGCGACCGTGTGCAGGTACAAGCCGAAGCAACCGTGCCCCGACAATACCTGCACCAGCCGAAAGGAGAGGACTCCGTGCCGCCGCTCCATCCACTCCATCAGTACGGGCCGGAGGGCCTCAACGGTAACAACACCGTGTCTAGGCCTCTAAAGCCGCGTAACCCAACGGGCGATGACGTCTCGGCGGGCGTCCTCGCGCCAGGTGGCTATCTCGTTAAACGATGGGGAGCCACCCTCGTCGCGCACTGAGGTTACCCGTCGGTAGAGGTCGGAGAGCATCTCCGCCTCTAGGTCCCAGGGGGTGTCCCGGCCAATAGGCATGCCGCCTCGGTTAACACCGTGTGGTACCCGTGAATGGCTCTGACCGCCGCCATGACCCTCTGTGGCCTCCACAGAACAGCCCTGAGCTGGGCGTTCAGAGTCCTCACCCACACGGATGCGCCGTACATGGCCATTGAGCGGATCACCCCCGCATACAGCCGTCGGCCCTTGAAACTGGGTCCGCCCAAGTTCGGCATGAGCCGCGATAGGGCGGACGCCACGCCGACCAGCCGGGGAGCAATCCTGCGGAAATGCTCCCGGAACCACCAACGCCCGTCGAGCACCAGACCCAAATGCTTCATATGGGCCTGGATACTGATGTAGATGGAGTTGACGACTAACGAGGCGCTGATAGGCAGGCTTACGCGAGGCCCATGGAAAAGAAGGGCCTCCGTCTTGTTTAGGAACACCCTGAGCCCCAGCGCCTCGATTCGCCTGACCATCTCCTCGGTGCCGAGAGTAGCCAGGCTCGCCGCCTCTTCGAGTGTCCTGCCCCGGGCTGTGATGAGCGTGTCGGCAGGATAGCATATCACGCTCAGCCTATCCCTCGCAACGCCCAGTCGTAACCGATGTCCCACAGAGTCGGCCCCAACACCGACCCCTGCGGAACACCGCACGACATGGGCGTCCGCACAATGTCCCCTGCGGGACTCGCGCAGAGGACACCGCGCCCCTCCAAATAGTCTGCCACCAGCCGCCTCAGGTACAAGGGCACTCCATGGAATCGGAGCGCCTCCCTGATGTAGCTGAATGGCAGACTATTCGAATGTGTAATACTCGCGTAACATGAGAATTTTTTAGTTAAAATCATAATATTGTTGACAACCCTAGCCTTCGAAGTGTGTTGGGCACCTTGTGAACTACCGTCACAAGAATGTGTACGCTAGTAATTATTTAATTACGTAAATAAATAAAACTCAACGTTGAGAATCGCACAACTAGTTATAGTCTTGCGTGGGATCGAAGCTACTATACTGCCACTTTAGGGCGGTAACTTAACCTTTACGCTACCTGTGCAGTCGATCTTTACTTTTTGGGGTGAGAAGTTAAAAATACAATGCACTCCCCTCCTGTGTAATTGATAGTTTTCAGTCTACAGCCGCGGGCCGGTCCGTACCACACTCCAGCAGAAAATCGACACCTGAACAGTAGTCGGCCCAATAGCGATGGGTGAGAATATGATAGGTTTAGGGGTCGCCTTTTCTTCACTTCAGACGGAACCGACCGCGTGTGTCTAGACCAGGGGTAGGCAACCTGTGGCTGGCGAGCCACCACTTATTAATGGTAGGACCACACTGTTGACAGTTTTCTGTCTACAGCCGCGGGCCGGAAAAAAAAATTGTAGCTCTTTAAAAACTTTAAACTTTTATAAATTCTAATTTTTGGCTCTTCTGACTGAAAGGGTTGCCGACCCCTGGTCTAGACCATAGCTTGACAAAAAAGAGCCACAATCTTTTCAATTATGTTTGTGAAATATATTGTCTTTCGAAGGGCTGTCATACTGGAGCTCATACGCAATGAATTTTGTATAAAAGATATCAGTAAAATAAAAAATAATAGACAAACTTGCTGAGCTTTTTTTTTTGCCAGATTTTCTTTTATTTTTTATTGAATTAATTTATATTATAATATTAAAATTGACAATATATAAATACCACGAGGGTTTATATCCTGTATATCCATCAAACCGTCTAATGAACATAGGACACCCCAAGACGTCCACTTTTGGATATATCCCATCCCACGAGAATAACACTCAGAACGGTCCCGTGCCACCTGCATCCAACGGTTTCCTGCGACTTTCGACATATCGTCAATTCACCTAACTGGGTAAGTAAGTCCAGCTGGTAAAGGTTTATTTTAAATAATTTTGTATTGGAATATAATATCGTGACGAATACTGAATCTGCGTGATCGTTATTTATACAAGGAGCAACGTAAACGCAGTTCCCCGACGGACTGGCCATGGACGTCAAGGACTCGTTACCAGTGGCCGACCCAATGGCCATGGGGAGGGAATACGGTGGGTTATGGAGCCACGCGCCGCCCTTCCGTCACCCCGGACAGAACGAACATCGTCAGTCTAGACCATAGCCTACCAAATAAACGTAAAAGTAGTTTCAATCACAGCTAGTAGATATAATTATAAAAACAATAAATATATATTTACATAACGATTGCGTTTGTTTGTCTGTCTATGGACTACCGATTGTGTGCAAATATCGTTTGTTTTGTATTACCGAGTGGGTTGGTGAGGGTCAACTAAGTTATTATATTAGTATTATAAATAGCTTAAATATTATTTTTTCTTCTTTTTTTTTTTGTATTGACAATCAGCTGTAAATACCATTAGTGTCGTTGCCATTGTCGAGTTATCATTTTGTTCGTAAATTATCAAATTCTTCACATCCTTCAAATTACTGAAATTCAGCATTTAACATGCTTGATTATTTATAAAACCTTGATTACAAGCGAAAAATGATTGTCACACGTAGGGCATGGGTAAGAGACCCAGTTATCAAGTTTTTATAAATCTTTGGTTTTTAAAATAACACTATTTTTACGTATTCTATAGCGTTTGTATTTGATTTTTAATTTCACAACCATTTTCATCACTATTTCGGACACGGGAGTTCCTCCCGTGACCATGAACGCTGTAAAGTGTTCGAAACGTCAAAGAATTAAAAATCAAATACAAACGCGATATAAGGGACGTCCATTAATCACGTGCTCTTTTTTATAGCATTTTTTGAAGTCCCCAGTGATACGTGGTGAGGTTTAAGACTATGAACGTTTAGGACTTCATGATTTTTGTCAAACAATTTATAAGAATTTATTCCTTAATTACGATAATTAATAATAATAATTAATGGCAGACATAACTGTCACCAACCATATTCGCATCCTACTGGACTATTATATTTACGTATTACAGTACTTAGTTAGTATTCTCCTACAACAAAAGTAAATGTAAAATGTCATTTACCCTTCCGCTAATAACTCCATCCGTCCATTTCAATTCTACGCCAAGAAAAAGGTACAATTGTACATTGCTCAGTAAAACATTAGGGCTTTCAAATAAAATAATATATTTAATTGACTTCCCATAAAATCTTCATACTAGTAGCCTTATATGAAAATTGATTCCTAAAGAGACCCTAAAATACTTAGGTAGATACTTAGTAGGTGACAACCCTAAATATAATTCAGTAAGTGCGCACTATGACTAATGACATAGAAAACGACACAATGCAAGGGCGTGTCGAATTTCTATTATACAAAATGCATCGTCACACGTAATGCGTTTTTAAATCGCGAGTATGTAAGCCGCCTTATATAACGTAGGGCTGGCGAAAGTGTTCATGATTTTAATATGCATACATGTATTATATTTATGAGGTGAATTATAAATAGTTGATATGTTATTTTGCAATCGTTTCATAACAGGTATGTCTAGATTAAAAATGAAAAGTGTTATATTAAAAAATAGTACTAATAGATGCATCGATTACTTGTTGAAAGATAAAAAAATGTCGGGACAATAGTATCATCATCATCACTCTCCTACTCTTATCCCAATTACTTGGGGTCGATACAATATGTACTCTTCTTTCATAGTACATATTGTAAAAGTTATTGGCAATAGTTTTATGACCGGCCGCCTGCCAGACGTCAACCCTCCTTGGGAATGTAATTGGCCGTGACCGTGAAATGGTGGGCCACTCATTGCAAAGGTTATTACTATAATCGTCATGCTTGGGAAGTGGATTATCGATCGTAATAAGGTGGTATGTTTCACAAGAAAGCGCTGATACTCTTTCTAAGAGCCTTAGCCGATTTTTTTACTCAATAGGCAAGTAATAGATAGCCACTACTGTATTTTTATCCTGTCGCTGCGCGGCGAGCTGTATACCGATATAGTCAGCCGTATAAGTAGATTGAAATGGCAATAGGCAAGCTAACTAGCTCTATTAACCGCCAACTCTTAAAAAAGAAAGGTTTTCGAGTAGCTACTATAAATCAGACTAGTACGATATACAACCAATCGGATCGATGACTTAAAGTGGCAGAGAATCAATCGAGGCTGGCAGTAGAGAGCTGTACAAAGTAAATATATGGCTGAATGGAGGGAATTTTTCGTGCACGTTAATAAGTCTATCAGAAATTAAACTTTATCGATATCAACGATCTTCTTTCCTTTCTGTACATATAAGTCTCATTATTAATCTCAAGTCTATTTGAGTTAGCGTACATTATTAGATTTTATTTTGAATTTTCCTTCTCTTGGCGTGAAAAAAAGTAACTACATAGATTGATATATTTTACATCGTTAATTTATTTAATATATTCACCACCTATCTGAAGAAAGAAGAAAACCTAACAACGAAATGATTTTTTCTCAAACATGCTTGGAAATTTGAGCATTATTGTGACAACCTTCTTCAAGAAAATCGAAATTGCTGTACTGACCAAATACATTCGAACAGCGGCCGGCAAAAAATGTATGAAAATCCATATCTGACGTGTTTTAGCGGCCAAATAAATATATATGTAAATTCATATCTATTGTGTATTTTAAAAATGGAACGATTTGTTACTTCAAAATATGTTAACCAAATAGACAACTTATCAGAGTTTTATTTATATTACGAACTGGCTTGAAAAAGAAATCTATTTGATAATGAAAAAAAAAACAAATGAACCCTTTAGCACGTGAAAAATGTTGTTCGTTGTTTGTCATGTATACAGTTCTACTTAGTTTTAATTGCCGCACAAAGTACTATACAAGCCTTGGCCACAACTAGGAATTGATGGACTTACTTATGTTTACACGTTCGTCCATCAATGCCTCTTTTGCTGGCCGCTGCAGTAATGTACTATTTCTGCAAGTGTTAACAATTCACCACTCATTACCTTTTCATGCGTATTATAAAAAATGACTAAATAAAATAAATAAAATATATCAATGCAAAAGATGTATCGAAATAAACGTCAACACCAACCGATGTAAAAAGCTTGGTATAGTGAATCCTATTATATAGGAGGTCTCTGACCAATAGTAGAATATATAAGAAGTATCGTAAGTAGCATATAATATAAGTTTCACATATCAAATATCAACAAACTACAGTCCAATCAAACTAACCATATAACATGTTAACCTCATTAATCATTTACGGGTACATAAAACAGACTAAATAGTTGAACACGCTGCATTCGCTTTACAAAAGATAT
The DNA here is from genome assembly GCA_905163515.2 of Lymantria monacha. Classification (NCBI taxonomy): domain Eukaryota; kingdom Metazoa; phylum Arthropoda; class Insecta; order Lepidoptera; family Erebidae; genus Lymantria; species Lymantria monacha. The sequence continues at coordinate 1,302,233 of LR991103.1, forward strand.
CCGGTACTCAGGGCAGCCCTGGGGCTAAGGCGTGACACACACTTCCTGTGGCAACTAGGGTTGTTGACTTCTAGGAAAAAAATACGTTTTATTTATCTTTAATGACCAAAATGAGATTACGTAAAAATATGTATCCATTACCTATTTGTACATGGATATTTGGATACCTGATATGACATTCAGGAAGTCCAGTCCACCCGTGACCACGAATTTTAGCATTCAAAATACCAGAAAATTAAAAATCAAATAGAAACGTGATAGTATCTATAAAAAATATTTTTATTTCTTATTCAAGACTATGTTTTTGGCGATTTTTGTTATTGTGCGAAACATGCTCCACTTGGCTGACTTCTGCCTTCTTTACACTTCATTTAAAGCTTTGGCTTATACCACGGTTATCTACAAATTGAAATATAGCTTGTGAGTCCTGTAGAACTTGATAATAATATTTAATTAATTTAGGACAATAAGACTAATAGTATAGAATCTCGGCAATAGCACCAGCGATTGCTATGAAATCGAGTATACAGAGGGTTTCAGAAGTAATAAGTCGATCCAGCTGGGTTTTATTTATAGAAAATATGAGTTTTTTTTCGAAGGTAAATTTGGGCGCCGTTATTAATAATAGAAATAGCTCAATTAGGACCGAGTAGTCTAACTCAGATGTCTCATTTACAATACTTATGAGGAATGTAAGCCTTGGTAGTAATTATAGCTTAAATCATATAGCAACTAATAATAAAACAAAGTTCTATAATGAAATATAGTTGCCAACCCTATGCGTAACTCAATACAAGCACTTCCTTTTATCGTTAGAGCGATCGTTGTGTGTGATAGCAGCCTTATATGTGTTGTGACGTCACATGGCCTTTGTCTATCTCTATTTATGTACTGCCTCAAGGATCCATCAACTTTTTGGTCTTGAATATTGAAGTAAGGAGGCTGTTGGCATGGTCGATAGAAAATCACCAATTGTATGAATAACTTTGGACGATTCTTCTTTTTTTTTGAGGGCAGACGAGACAGAGTGCATACTCATATATTGCTGCCAAGTATCTCAATATCGCCATTTAGACGGACCGCCGGTATAGAGGCCTTTCCCTCCATAGTCCGCTGCACGTGTTACCTTTTTGGATAGAATTTTTTGTCATCGCCATGGTAAAATTTAAAAATATTGTTTGGCCGTCGTTCTCGTACGATTAGCTTGTTTGCAGTTGATCAATTAATCACCGGTCTGATCACTCTGTCTCAGCTAGGGAAACGATGTATCATACGCACTTATTTAAATCATTCATCAATCAGCTTATTTACATCCACTGTTGAATATAAACTTCCAGAAGAGAGAATGATGCCAGAGTACAATTAATATCCTATTCGGCCTTGAACTTCGCTGGTATTCCTTCCTTTCTTGAGGTGTGCCGTAAATATACTGACATTGGAGTGTGCCTCTAATAATCTTCAAAATGGCGAATCAAACCTTAATAATAAGCCAATATTACTGACTATTTTGTAAATGTATATCAAATCAACTCATTTATTATATATTAGTCTTGTAACTGTGTGGTAGCGGCTACGAATACTACCAACCCTTACTTTGCTCGTGGATGTCGTTATAAGGCGTCGCCTTATAACGACCTGGGCCAACACCACCTGATGCTGTTTGATCAACAATTACATTCCCAAGAAGGGTTGACGTCCGGCAGGCGGCCGGTCATAAAACTATTGTCAATAACTTTTACAATATGTACTATGAGAGAAGAGTACATTTATAAAACCCGATTACGAAGCGAAAAATGATGTCACAAGCGGGATTCGAACCCGCACCTATTGGGATTCCGGCCCAATCGTGCTGCCACTACACCACCGTGAACTATTGTAGGACATACAAATTTCGCTTCGTATCATATTTACGTCTTTAAGGTGACATGCACCATCTACCCGACAATGTTTACACATTGTTATAGGCTTAATACTTCAAACTTTGTAGTTAGAATTGTATTAAACGATGACACAACCTTGTTATTCAAATTACTGAATTTAGCATTTAATATGCTTAATTATTTATAAAACCCAATTACGAAGAAGAATACATATTGTATCGACCTCACGTAATTGAGATAAGAGTAGGAGAATGATGAGTCCTATAAGAGCCCTGAAATATGCTCTGTTTTATATTTTATTTAATATTTTTCTAATAATTTACGCCAGATCGGAAAACGGGCGGTAAATTGAGAATATCCGACAGGAAACTCGGCGGACTCATCAATCACATCACATCATTTTTCGAATTACTTATTTTAAATGAAATACAGCAAGTTTAGTAAGTATAACTACAGCGCGATGTTCTGCGAACTAGTAAACTTTTTTATCTAAACAAAATACAAAAAAATATTACCGACTAGATCAGATCCCACAAGTGTTATCAAATAGCGTTTAAATTCGATAGTTCTGTTTTTTTTTATACAGTTATGTTATCTATTTTTATCTTTAAGTCTCTTACAGAGATATAAACGAGTGACACATTTCACTAATACTCACTAAACATATTGTAAACAATTTTATTTAAAAGTTGTTGATTATATATTAGTTACCTTATAGGGCAGGGCTTACATACAATAAACCATTTCACTTTGACATAAGATTGGGGCGTCGTAATCGTAGATTAACCATAGGAAAGATGTGAGTCTACCTCTCTAGCCTCCATTAAAAAAATAATACTAAATATCTCTGACGTTTACGCAAATATTTTTTTTTATTTAGTTTATTAGTGGTAGGACCACGCTGAGGACAGTTCTCTGTATACAGCCGCGGGCCGGTCCATCCGAGGTAGTACCACACTGAGCAGAAGATTGATGTCTGAGTAATGTGGTATTGCGCTTCGTTTGATGAGCGAGAGAGCCGGAAGCCCAACTGGGTGGGTTTGGGGTTTGTAATGGTAAACAGCGGCCTAGCTATGCCCTTGGTATTGCAAAGGTCCATGGGCGACAGTCACACTTACCATCAGGTGTGTTACTTGCTCGTTTGCCACCATAAGTAATAAAAAATATATAATATAACACATGCGAAAAACAATGATTTTACGTATTTTTTCACGTTTCTAAATTGTTCGAAATATGAAAATCAAATATATACGCGATAAAATCCGTAAAAAAAGAAAATATTTCACATACTACTAACGAAATAAAATGAATTACTATGTCTTACATTCATCTATCTACCTACAAACGAGTAATTCATTATTAAGTCATTTTCCTGTTACAATTGCCCGTAAATATGACGAGTTTAATTTAATAGAAATATTATTAAGAGCGAATAATAATAGAACATTCAATGTAGGTCAAGGTTACGACATTGATCTATAATAAGAAGTCATTACATTAAATTAAATAATTATTATATTATATATACAGGGTGGAAGTGGACCGCTCCCGAAAACAAAAACAGGTGACCCTACTAGTCCTACTTGTAATGATAGGCTAGAAAAAAATCGATTCGGATGAAAAAGAAAAAATATTTTTACAACGAATTTAAGTTTTTTTCACATTCCACCGTATTAGGGCAGTGCCATGTAACGATAATTCCATAAAAAATACGTAACTTTACTCAGATGTGCAAAGACGCAATCTATTCAAAACTCACAATCATATGTTCAAGAGTTCAACGACCTCGCATGATTAAAAAAATTTTTTTTCCATCCGAATTGTTTTTTTTTCCTAGCCTATCATTACAAGTAGGACTAGGCAGGGTTACCTGTCTTTGTTTTCGGGAGCAGTCCCCTTCCAGCCTGTATATTATTATAAAGCTGAATAGTATATTTGTTTGTACGCAGTAATCTTAGGCATTGCAAATTGGATTTATCGAGAAAGTTTGCAGGGTATACATAATGCTTTTTTTTTTTGGCGGCGGGCTACGGAACGGTCACGCCCCGTTAATCCGTCCGGGGCGGGAGAAGCGGCGCACGACCCCGCAGACCCGCGCTACAATGTACCTCTCTACGCATTGCGGGTGGGCCACTGGTACGCGTTCTTTTCTTCAGTGGACCATCCGGTCTACCCTCACGGGTATCCTCTCGGGTCGACACCCTGTCATCTCGACTAATATTATGTCTCGATGTCAGGGCGTCGTCTTCACGTGGTGGCCTCTCTCCAAGGGTGACCAGACTAATCCCCGGTCCGGTCACCTGCTGCCTCGGCTAGGGCGGCATAAGGCGGAGGTATTCTTGCCTTCGCCGCCCCAGTCGCCGACGGCGGCGCGAATCCTCGAAGAGCAGATCCTCCCGGATTCGCCCCGCCGCTTCCTTCTGCAAGACGACGCTCTCGCAGAAGGCGGCGACCGCGTCCCAATTCCTCTCACTGTCGACCATCGCTTTCACGACGGCCGGCAGCGAGAGGTCGGCACCGTAGGGTATACATAATGCTAGGGCCACAGAAGACAAAGATCGGGTACCGGTAGCCCGCTCGCACGGCGAAGAGGGGTTTTTTGAATGGTGGGTGTATGGGGTCACGCGCCACCTCTTCCGTCACCACGGACAGATTTGGCGGGGCGAGACCACATTCATAGTCCACCGCAAAAAAAAAGGTATACATAACGCTACCGCAAATAGAAGGGGACCAGTGTCTATAAATATTAGCAAATTGGTCAAGACTTGATAATAATTGGAGATTGAGCGTTAAGTATCATGCAATCACCGTTGTCATAACAACTGCTAGGATAACAACAATGATATTTGATGATTTTGATGTATTACGGATGTTGTTAATGTTGATATTAATATTAACGTCACGAATAGACGTGTGTTTTCAAAGAAAATAATAGAATTGAATACCCCAAGTACTTAATCGATGGATATTACATTTAGTGCTATGGTCACTCCATGACTCTCATGTGGTCAAAATTCCGTGTATGTAAAACTGTAAGGGAAATAAACTAGAATTAAAACTGTATATTTTAAACTTTAGAAGTAGTAAACTCGAATCAAAGTCCTGTGCCAAGGTGGGCATAGGTATCTAGCCAGCAAGGTATATTAAATTAATGTCCAAAATGCGACGTATAATTACCAAGAAGATTATTTCTTTATTCTCCAAAAGAAAGGCAGAAGTGTAACCGCACACACATGTCACCTAATCATTAGTTCCATTCAAAGAGGGTGAGATATCGCTAATTGGTCACAGTTTAGTAGTGGTTGGACCACGCTGTTGATAGTTTACTGTCTGCAGCCGCGGGCCGGTCCGTCCGGGGTAGTACCACACTGAGCAGAAGATCGACGTCTGAGTAATGGCAATGTGCTCTTGTACTTCGTTCGGTGAGCAATAGAGCCGGAAGCCCAACTGGGTGGGTTTGCGGGTTTATACTGTTAGGCAGCAACCTAGCTATACTCTTGGTGTTGCTAAAGTCCATGGGCGGCAGTGATACTTACCATCAGGTGTGCTGATAGCTCGTTTGCCACCAAAAGCAATAAAAAAAAAAACCGGAGGTGTCAAGGGACACCCGGATGGAACGAAGTTCTATTTTAATTATATAATTTTTTTCTGCCTTAAGCGATTTTTATCGTTATATTTTAGCCAATTTGCAAAATATCTTTATAAATTATAGCCTATGTGTTATTCTGATGTGCAAGCTATATTACTATAAATTTCATCAAAATCCATTCAGTAGTTTTTACGTGAAAGAGCAACAAACATGTTCACATCCATACATTATTACAAACTTTCACGTTTATAATATTAATAATAGGATATACAATTCCACTAGACTACCAAAACTTTTCGGCCCCGAGCTCGAACGCGAGCCGGCCACGCGGCCCGGTCACGGGCGAAAATAATTTCGTTGCGCATTATTTTGATTTTGCTATATCTCTTAAGGTATTGATTTAATTTGCATGGTCTGAAGGAAAAAAAATATTTTCATGAAATGCTCAAGCCAACTAATGTATTTAAAATGATAAGAATTAATACAGTATTTGTGTAAATAGCTTTTCAATTACCGTTTTATAATAGAACATTTTTTAAAGTATTAAAATGGGTATAGTATGTTATCCTTAAGAGATAGATATATACCCTCGCGGACTTTTTTGTAGGCCTTTTTAAGCTGTATAATACTGTAGTACTTTATTTTGATCTATTTCGTAGGGTTCAGCCAGCGTTTGCAATGTAAGCGCAAAATAATGTGTTTATTTACGACATCACATTAGAAACCTCTAAAATTATCAGTGTTTCTCTAGTACATTATGCATATATTATACATATAAACCTTCCTCTTGAATCACTCTATCTATAAAAAACATCGTCGCGACACCACACTGTTCAATGCGAAATAGAAATGAAAATATCTGGCTTGCTTTCTTCTATAAGAGAGCCGACGAGCGACGCCGCACAGCTTACAATAGCTTACTATAGCAAAAAGTGTCGTGACAACTTTTCGTAAGAATTTTTTCCGTCTAGCCCCCTTTCACAACGCGCGATAAGGAACTTCGTTCCAAAAAGTTGCTAATTTCCAGAAAACAATCGGAAATCTAATTTTGGACATTAGTTTCCCTCTAATAATAAAAAAATATCCGTTTAAAAAACCTAGATTTTTTTTATGAATGACATTTTCTAAATGGGAATCGGTTGGCTATGAGTATGCGCATTTGGTATTTATGATAATATTCGTAGTTGTCACCAGACGGCACTCTCAAGCGATATACCTATAAGAACGTATGTTTATCAAAGTGCCTAAAAACACCGTTAGTCACAGTTATTCACGTAATAAATCCTTTCCTAATACGTAGTATTCGCATAGCTGTTCTAATTATAATCTATAAATGCCTATATTTAATGACCGTCTTTAGGCATTATAAAAATATGACTAATTCGTGTCATCGTTATTATTAATATTTACCTAATCATAATAAATAAATGATTAATACAAAAAAAAAAACGGGCAAATAACATTTCTTAAAACATAATGATAAGACATCCAAGAATTATTGTATGCCTAACTATTTTAACTTATTTTGTATGTTTTGAATGAATTTAACCGATACGGAAATTCCATGGATGACACAATGGTCGCAGAAGACAAGTTCTCGGTATCATTGGTCGGTACAAATAGCAATGGGAATGTTACGTATGATTTTCATTATTTGTGTTCAAAGCGAAATGCATCCCGTATTTATATGACTACAACACCTGGTGCAGTGGTTATGATACCGACATTCCATGCCAGTGGTTCAATTCCTACGCAGGACTATTATTCTGTGCGATTGCCTTGTGCGGTCCACAAAGTGTCGTTCTCAGTCTGGTTTAATTTGTCTGCGTTAATTGCATGTTTGTAAAGTGGGGGACTTTACAAGGAAGGGCGGCAAAACAAGGATTACATCCTTAGAGCAGGGTGCAAATATATTCCCGTGAAGAGTTGATATTTGGAATATTTTTTTTTGATTTAATCTCTACATCACAAAAGTACGCTTTCTACTACGTAGGTACTAGTGTTAATTGTAAATTAAATAAACAAATCATGTGAAAGTATCACCATTTAATTGAATCCCCTATTTTATACCCTTAAGGGATGCGAACTAATAAATACGATGAAGAATGAAATTAAAAAGAACATGTTTATATGTTTATTTTAACTGAATAATATTTGTGATTAACTTGAAGACAGTACAGATTTCTGATGTTTACGCGAGTATAACACATTTGAAATGAAACTATTTTTACGGATTCCATCGCGTTTGTCACTCGATGGAATCCTCAATTACGTTTGATTTTTAATTTCCCAACGTTTCGAACACTTTCCCGACTAGAAAAAAGTATGGTTCAACCAGATCATGTATCTGGACCCGATCAGGATAGAATGAGGCATGCCGGATCGAATATCGCAAGACGAAAAGAATAATTTCAAATTTTATTTTCCTTTCCATAAAAACGTTGCCACTACAATACATCCCCATTGGGATTCTGTTTTTAAAATTCTATCTTAGTGGGTCCCTACGTTATATTTGTATATGGTATTTTTAACACGTCACTGATATTGCTAAAATGTATTGCAAAGCTAAAAAATAAATATTTAAATTTTTCTTCAAACAAATTAATATTATTAATATTCGTATGATGATATAACACTATATTATAAGCCATTACAAACGCCTCAATCAAATTAAATAACTACACAACATTACAATTAAAACTATCATCAATTCATTAAGTTTTTTTCGAAAACATTCGCGTAATTAATTTGTTAACTATTAAAATATACGCAGGCAAAATCCTTTGATTTAATCTTCTATAGACACACCAAGAGAGGAAAGAAGAATTTAATACGCGCTACTCTGCTGTCGATGGTGATGATACCCAAAAGGGTAACCCACCAGACCGGCAATGGATGTTAAGGAATCAATACCAGCGGTCAGTCCAACGGCAACGAAGAGCGAACACAGTGGTTAGTTAAAAACCACAAACAGAAAAAATAGACTTAGTTTAAGCATAGCCTGCAAAAAAGAGGCTACTGCTGATAGTTTTCTGCTGCAACTATCCTGGTCAAGTCAGTTCATCAGAGGTAGAATAACTTTAAATTAGTCAGCCGTAGTAGAACAACGCTCTTGCAGAATCAACGTATAAGTGCTAGCAATTTACTTACTTACTAAGCTTTATTCGATGAGCGAGTGAGTTGGAGATACAAAGTCCGCAATCCGCTAGCTCTTAGTACTTTTTTATAATCGATCCTCATTTGAACGCCGTGATAAAAGAAGTTTAACTTCGAAATAAGCTTCGCTCTCAGTGAGTCACCAACTTTACCGTGTGAATTCTCTAACGCTGCGTTACGGTGTATTATGATATTTTGTAACTTACTCGTTATTACATAAACGAATTTCTGTTACACCAGATATTTTTATTTTAAATTTAAACGTGCCACTAAACTATTGATCCGTTGTGAATGCTAATAACTCTAATACTTGTATCTATTTCGGGTGGATGGATATTCATTTCAGCTCGAGCCCCCTTCAAAATAAGAGGACATCATCATCATTACCCTGCTCTTATAGACTAGTCAACAAGTGCCTTTTGGACCAACTTTTTTCAGCAGTCTCCTAAAATTATAAATGAGGTGACTTTCGATTCGGAATGGCATCTAGATGATTTTTGAAAAAAAAACGAAGTTAAAAATTAACTAAAAAAAAGGGGGGTTTAGTTTTTTGCAAATATCTCAAAAGGTAATAAATATTTTTCAAATTTGAAAAAAAATTCGAAAAGAGGAGGCAATTTCCTGAAAAAAGTCTTGACTCCCGAAACTGTAAGATCAATATTTATAATTTTCCCAGAGGAATGAAAATACGGCCGAAAACGGGTACTCTGGCTTACGGAAGCCACACCCACATCGGCCCTTTAATGAATAAATATTATTTAAACACACAAAATATGAAAATAAAAAATTAAAAATTCAGGCATTAACTGAATAGATGAATGAACAATAATCTGCTTGAAAAAAAATTTTATAACCATTTTTCATTTAGTTACTCAATAGTTAATTAATATTTTTTTTTTCCTTGAACATGAACATTGCAAGTGTGATAATTGTCAAACTATATATAAATTTAAGACTTTTTTCCTTTCTTGGAGCAATTTTTGAAAGGCTTTAGGATAGAACCCCGTTGAAAAATTAGAAAATGTTTATTTTTCATTTTTTTATTAATAGTTTTCGTTGTTATAAAATTGTAACAACGAAAATTATTAATAAAAAAATGAGTCAAGACTTTTTTTAGGAAATTTCCTCCTCTTTTCGAATCTTTTTTCAAATTTGAAAAATCTTTATTACTTTTTGAGATATTTGCAAAAAACCTTTTTTTTAGTTAATTGTTAATAACTTTTACAATTTTTGCAAGCGGAACTTCATTTTTTTCAAAAATCATCTACATATATGCCATTCCGAATCGAATGACACCTCATTTATAATTTTCGGAGACTGCTGAAAAAAGTTGGTCCAAAAGGCACTTGTTGACTAGTCTATTCTGGAGTACTAAAATACAGGCTCAGGCTTAGTTTAGACTCCAGATCTCCCACAGATGGCATGATCATATTAATTTAATTGTATTTATTGTTAACAAACTTAGTTGTTAAATGTTATTTGTGGAGATGAATAAAAAAAAGTTATTATTATTTTGTATCTCCTTTTAATTCACGGGATATTCCATAGGTAAGATGCCCGGTCCTTTGGGAGGCTTACATGGGGATATGGATCCAACACGCAGAGGCCTTTGGAGAAATTTAATCTAAATATTGGGATGGGACACCTACCGATGACATTCCACGTCTGCACTTAACATACGTGGAATGCCAGCAGTAAGTGTAAAACTATTGTATGATGATGGTATCTAATATATGAAATATGGGAGTGGGTGTTTAGTGGACTGGTTTATCTTAAATCTATGAATTTATAACTGTCGTCTGCCTTCAAACCCATGTTAAGAGCTGAACGGTGGCAGACGGTGACTCGCCAACTCACTGAATGGGCCCCCTAAATAGTCGCCACAGACACACAAGTCATACGGGCAACAGAGGGCAACATTGATGTAAGTGGCTAGGGGTGTCGAGCGGTGCGGCGCCGGTTTCACCATTGAGTCTGCGATAAACAAACTCATGGTTCACCGTAATTATGCCCTTGAAAATGACACTTCCACCCCCGAGCTTATTATTATTATTATCCCAATTACTTGTGATCGACGCAATATGTCCTGTTTTTCCACACTATCCTATCTGATGTCATCTCTGCGTTCACTCACTTTCTATCCATATCATGCTTCACGCAAACCTTTTCTTCAGTCTTCTCTTACTTTTAAAGCCTTCAATATTGATACTTGAAACTTTTCTCATAACTTTACTTTCATCCCGTCTCAACACATTTCCACAATAGGAGGACAATAGACCTAATATACCACGCTGGTGTAATGGATGTATATAGGGTTTTATTTCTAGTATATCTTCTCTTGTGTAGATGTCATAATGCATAATACATACGCTTTTAACTATACCCACGTGTACTACAAGGGTTGGTGAATTGTATTCTTTCTCCGTCACCACACGAAAAGGATATGGACCGGGATTAATTGAAAAAAAAAACAGTTTAATAAAGGTAGATTATGCCTTGTACTTAAATAATCGAAGATAGAGATGTATTTTTTATGGGACCAATCCCGCCCCACATTCTCACCATTGTAACTCCTGTAAGCTAGGATCTACAATGATCTCCATAAATGACACCAAGGTTTGACCCTGAGGCAGTCCCCGGATATGATTTTAATTGTCTTGGGACCTGCAACAAATTTAATTAAAAGAGGAGATGGAAATAATGATTCCACTTCCCTCCAAGGCAAAGCGGGAGACTGTAAAACAAAATTGACTAGTCACAAAATTGACTAGATACAGATGTTCTGAAATCTCAGACAAGTTATCCAAATGGCTATTATTCTAACATAAGTCATAAATAAAAAAAAATGTTTAATTTGGCGCCAAACCGGCTAGCAGCTGACCTAATAATAAAACAAGTAAATTATATGTGTACTATGACGTATCGCTGATAACTGATAGAAGATAAAACAGATAACAAACGACCTTGCGTCATAATGCGATTGATAAAAAAACATTGATAATAAATATATAATATTATTAGATTATTTATTATAAAACTAATTAATGTAATGACATAATTTATTTCTCGATGATGGGTATTATTATTAAAATTTTAGTAGTAGGTATTCTAAGTATAATTTTAGTCGTATTCTAATTATAATTTTGGTTGTATTGTTATTATAATTTTGACCACCTTATAACAACCTGAGCCAACTTCATCTGATGCCGTTTGGTCAACAATTACATTCCCAAGGAGGGTTGACGTCTGGCAGGCGGCCGGTCATAAAACTATTACCAATAACTTTTACAATTTGTACTATGAAATTAGAGTACATATTGTATCGACCCCAAGTAATTGGGATAAGGAGAGAGATTCGGGTAGGAGAATGGATGCTGTTATTATAATTTTGTTTGCATTCATATTATAATATGGGTTGTATTTTTTTTATTAAAATGTTAGATGTATCGTTACTATAAATTTGTTATTACTATACTAATAATTATAATAATTTGTCAATTATAATAATTTTTAACATTCTCATGTTTTTGGTCACCCGAGGAATTTTCTTAAGAAATAACACGATTTTATTGCATATGGAGCCGCGGGTATAAACAGCATTAATACAAATAATCGTTTTCATTGATAATTTTTGATGATTTCAAATCATAAAAGCTGAGGGATTACCAAAAGAATGTTGTTATATCCTAATGATAAAATATATTAAAAATAGAAAGTGACGTCACAAATATTTGATATTAAAAATATTTATCTCTGTATCTCCTTCAGCACATATCGAATACAGAGCCGAATACACAGACTCGCTGGTGGTCTGCCCAAACGGCAATAGATAGGTATAGTTGAGTAGGTTATGGAGTGCCACGCCGTCCTTTCTGCCGTCCCGTCTGTTTTCAGTGAAGACCATAGAATAACGAAATACTTTTTTCTTTTTTTTTTGTGTATCTTAGTTGTTAGCCTCAGATGGCTATGACAACTTTACCCGGACTGTGGGTGAACGCTGAGGGCTCTCAACCCGTAAAAGTTAAGCGACCGATCCCGAGGGCACCCCCTGTGGGGTACGGACCTCGGCTCGGGGGCTCGCTGGCAAAGTGGGTTCTCCCACGTTTATGATTTGAACGCGACACAATTGCCGACCTCGACGGCGGGGACGGAATCATGGATATTTATTTGTCAGGGCCGCGCGGGCTGTGTATGCCTCCGTCTGGGCGAGCGAGATAGCGTCGTCGGGTTCATCGAGGATTAGTCGCGGTTGTCGGATCGCGGATATTTTTGATGGGATATAGCTAGACGCCCTAACCACTATGGGGTTAGGGTGAGTGGCGGCAGAGTCGAAGTAGCGGCGGGAGCACTGCTTCATGTACTGCCTGATGGTCGGCAGGCCTAGATCTATGTGAAGATCCACATTGCGCATGTACCACGGTGCTCCCGTCGCATGGCGCATGAATCTATTCTAGAGTGCTTGTAAACGGTGTAACCTGAAGGGTTTCGCTTGTGTAAACACCACATTTGCGTACGTCATGATAGGGCGTATGCAGGCGGTGTATAATCTAACTAACGAAATAAAGTTCATTGGATTCATCTTAAATAGTTTGGCAGACTACGGTCTGGACATATTTCGCCCGGTCCATCCGAGGAAATAAAAAGGCGCCCATTACCCTCAGCCCACCCTATTTGTTCTTTCGCCATTGCCGCTGGGGCCGCTATTGGACCGACCAAGTAGTGACGATTCCTTGACACCGCGACCCGATCCAGTGGTAGTTTATTGTATTAATTTGACGAAAAATTGACAAAAATTTAAGTCCCTCGTGGAATTTATACATAATAAACTTTTAATTTGAATTTAAACTAAAACAAAATCAACTGGCGTACGTGATCCAGCACAGATACTGAATGTGAATCATCATGAATCATTATTATCGATACACTATCAATGAAAATCATGTATTTTTTTATATTTAGGCTTCGTTTGAACATTTACAACAACTGTTATCAGTTTACAGAATAATCGTAGACTGCAATGTTTAATCTCAATATTTCGTTATTTATATGTAGTCTATCCCCATAACCTGCCGTACATGTACGACTATGGGGCCGTTCGTTAATCATGTGAGGTTTAGAAAGGTTGTAGGTCTTTGACGAAAATCACGAAATATCACAAGGGGAAGGGGGGGTGTAATAAGATATCACGTATATGTATTTTTTCGTCAAACGCTTCGGTTTCTAAACTGAAAAGCGGCGTGCAGTGTGAGACTTTAACTTGCCATAGCCAGGCAACGAACGAAGTTTAAAGTAGGTGATCTGTATAAAGACCTTTTTGCGAAGTAAAAAAAAAGCAAAAAACCGAGAATATAATGAGCTGTGGGCTACTTCTTTGTAGGCGCTAAAAATTCACGTGATGTTGGTGGGGGAGGGGGATCATAGTCTTAAACCTTACCACTTATCACCAAGGGGGAGGGGGGGTTAAAAATGCTAAAAAAAAGATCACGTGATTAATGGACGTCCCATATACACCGTGCGGGCAGGCTAAAGGAACCCGGTGTTTGTCATCAATGTCCAAAAAATGCTGAACGATCATTTAAGTATAGTCTTGAGTCACACGAATTTTATATATTAAAGGGTGCCAACTGTTCGATATATACCTAGAATCTATGATGTCACCATGAATGCTGTAAAGTAGGTATTAGGAAAAAAAATCATCTTCATTTCGTTATTCAGCGCTCCTTCCATCCATTCATTGGTCTATCTAAATTCATATTTGAGAATAATCCTACCTACGAAGGAGCATAATGCCATTATAGCTTCGTTTGGAAAAATACAGCAGCCCATAAGAATTACAAAAGCTTGCCATAAAAAGTTTCATCTCAAAAAGATAATGTCATTATTATTAATAAAGAACTCCGGAGCTTAAAGAGTAAATTGCGTTTATAATAATGTGTATCGTCCGCCCGGAGCATTGAACCCGCGACTCGTGCTGACCGACTAACTATATCTGTATTTGGACCGATGGCGCCGCGTCATGGATATACAAGATTTAGCCTTTGAATATTAACCAATTATAAAAAAAATGGAGGTTATTTACTTAACTAATCTATTACTTATGTTCAATAAATTTTCATATTTTAAAGCATAAAACGTAGTAAACCCACAAAATTAAAATTCTACACTAGACTAGAAAAAACTAGTTCGTGTTTTAATTTTTTTTTTAACTAAAAATTTATATCTTTCGTATTTATGAATAAATCTTTCCATGTGATGACGGAGTAAAATAATCACCACTCCCTATCTTACCCGTGGGTAATCGTAAGAGACAACTAAGGGATATAAAACGCATAAACATATATGCAAGAGAAAACTCGAAAACCCTATACCAATACGTTTGACCAGCGTGGTAAAGTAGCTCAGTTTCCCTCCCATTATGGAGGACCTCAAAACCTCCTCAAACCCTACAGTGGGACATATGTGAGTTGAGTGAGAAAGCGACAACTATAGATTGTTTTTTTTTAATCTTTTTTATTTTGTGAGTTACTTTATTTATGCTTTTTAACGTCGATATAACAGAAATTTTATAACTTAAGGTGACAGAGTAAGAACTATCAATACCCTCAATCTTACGCATGAGTCTCGCACAAAATTATCCAGATTGCGATATGTAGCTAAACACGCAAGAGAAGAAAAACTCGTCAACCCCGGTCACCGTGGTATAACAGGTCAATTTCCCTCTCATTGTGGATAGGGCACTAAGCTCAGTGAAACTTACATAGCCTAAGATGATGATGATATAATTCTGAATATATCAACTAAAGATCACATCACCGTCCATATACCTGATGATGGATAGTAAATGTCTATCTGATTAAAATATTAATAGTTAATATTTATGAACGCTGTTAGTGTGCCCTAATGGTTTGGCAATATCTAACCGTTTAGATCTTAAATACAATTACCTTAGTCATATATCGCCATATTGGTTTATGCACGCTTATAAATAACATACCATAGAGTATAAATATAGAGATGCATTATGGTATTATAATAGCACAGACGGGGGTCTATGTTGAGATATCGATTCAGTTTACTAAGTGTCGCGGCTTCTATGCACATGCAAGGCAAATGCGATCCATCTACAAATTGTTTGCAACACTGAGTGTAATTTTATAGTTAATAAAACAAACATATAGTTTGTGAGTTAGTTTTTCGTGTGGTGACGAAGTAAGGATACAATTCACCACCACCCATTTACCTACCTACCTATTACTCGTGGGTGATCATAAGAGACGACTAGGGATATAAAACGTCCCATGGTCCTACCAATATTAATCTATTAATTTAATTATAAAAAGTATTAATAATTATTTTATACATTGTGGAAGGATGTAGGTACCGAGGGAGACCTAGACTAACCTACCTAGACCAGATCGGTCATGTACTAAAGGAAGGTGGAGTCAAGAGTCTCCGAAACCGGCGAGCGTGTATGAAGAGAATTATGAATGTTGAGCAAGCGAGTGAAGTATGCAGAGATAGAGTTCTCTGGCACTCTGTTCTCTCTGCCTACCCTGCAAGGTATATGGCGTGTTGATATGTATGTATGTACATTGTCAGTAGTCAATTGTCTCTTTTATTTTTCATGTCGTACAATTCGATTAAAGTTTTTTAAGTAAGTAACATACATGCGTAATTTAAACATCAATTCTTTATAAGTGTGTACCATCCCGAACTGATCAGCCCGCGGCTGTAGACAGAATACTGCCAACAGTGTAGTCCTACCACTGTTAAAATATTTCAAATAGTAATGTTTTAATAACACAAGACAAAATAAGCTCTTCCACATTAACCCGTATTATTCACGATACAATTCGTCATACATTATGTTTGCACTCTAGCTTATACTTATATTATATACGGGTTACTGACATAGAATATAAATATGTTTAATAGATACGACAGTTGATTTTACACGTACATTTTTTATACATTATACCTATTACTTCTTTGAAAGCAACATATGTGAACGGACATTAAAAACGCACAGATTCAGAACTTTTTTTAAAACAAGGTTAATTATTGGCTAAAGCCTTGTATTGTGATGGACTTCAGAAATATAGATTAACGGACATAATTACAATAATTTCGGATCAATTATTTGTGGATCGCATAAGGAATATAACTCAGAATACTCAACACGGGAGGTTGGTAGTTAGACAACTCAACTATATGTGCAGTTATAAATTTTATTCGTATCGCACAAAGAACTAACCTGCGTGGATATCTAACCCAGGTAATTTATGACATACGAGGTCGCTTACACTACTAATCTATCTATAAATTACTACATCTATAACTACTATTGGTAGAACAATGAATATTCAAGTACACTTTTCTCTCGTAATCGGGTTTTTATAAATAATCAAGCATATTAAATGCTAAATTTCAGTAATTTGTATACAAGTACATTTTCTTTCCGTGTGGTGACGGAGTAAGAATACATTTCACCACCATCTTACCCGTGGGTGATCGTAAGAGACGACTAAGGGATATAAAATGCATATAACATCTATGCGAGAGAAGGAAATCTCGAAACAAAACTATACCAACACGTCTGACCAACGTGGTATAGTAGGTTAATTTCCCTCCCATTAAGGAGGAGGCCCGAGCCCAACTGTGGGACATATATGGGCTGTGATGATGATGACATTTTTTTCTGTTTTAGTTATATTTAATTGTCGATATTAGTTAACAAAAGCCCAAGCTTAGACTATAGCCTTGTTATAGTCACGTAATTGTTTTTGCCATAATAATCGAGGTGAAAATATTGCTCTAATTTCTAAACGAAGGTTATGGAGCGGAAAATGAGGCATTTTTTTCTTTATATCTTCATAAATTTATACTTACATATTTCAAGAATTATTAGAATTTATTGAAAGCAAAAGAAACCCGAGGCATATTTAGATTACAGTGCTTGAATTATTTTTCATTCAAATAGATTTGACGGGTCACTTGATAGTTTAGTCTGAAGTTACATGTTGTTGTTCTTGCCGCTGAAGACAAAGACCGGGTTCCGGTGGCTCAACGTACACGGCATAGATTGCTACATGTAGGGCGGATCTATAGGGTTGCGCGCCGTTCTTTCTATCGCCTCGGACGAAATTAACAGAGCGTGAAAACACTAAAAAAAGTTTGAAGATTTCCAGATCCATCATATCAGCTCATATACGGCCCACTATTGGGCTCGAGCATTGTTCATAATGAGAGGAAAATTGACCTACTATACCACGCTGGTCAGAAGTGTTAGTATAGGGTTTTGTTTCAAGTTTTCCTTTTCTGGCATAGATGTTATATGCGTTTTATATCCCTTAGTCGTCTTTTACGATTACCCACGCCTAAAATGAGAGACCATGCGAAGGGGGGGTGGTGAATTGTATTCTTACTCCGTCACCACACGAAAAGACTCCAGATCCAATAAGTGGTAATTTTAACGTTAAATCGTATTAGGTAATATAACTGTAGATTGGAATGTCTCATCTATTAGTTAATCTATGTGCGTTACAGCTATAGCTCTTGGTGTGTGCTCGGTGCTCGCTACACATATAGGAATGCATGAGTCAAATTGATTAAGCGTGCGTTTTAAGTGGCCTTAATTTTGTAACGCATTTCGCGACAGTTTCGCTTCTGAGTTGATTTCTTAATTTGTTGCTTTGGTTTGTATTAACATTGTTTGGTTTAACTGTTATAACTTATTTTAAATATTTAACTATACTTTTGATGTTTTAAAGTATTTTAATGCTTTTGTGGTTTAAAATTTTATAGGTCGGTATTACGGTTTTTTTTAAGATTCGGTACCCAAATGGTAAAACGGGACCCTGTTACTTAGTAATACTGTATAATAATACTGTGCTGTTCATCTGTCTGTCACCAGGCACCGTGATAGTTAGACAGATTTTTTTACAGATGATATATTTCTGTTGCCGCTATAACAAATTACTAAAAACAGTATCAAATAAATATGAGGGCTCACATACAACAAAAGGTATTTTTTTAGCTAGTGGTACGGATCTCTTCCTGTGCGTGTTCGACTCGCACTTGGTCGGTGTTTTTACAATTGTAAAACTTTTGCTATAGTAAAAATAAATTCTAAAAATTTAATATCAAAATTCATAATCATTTCGGCTTTTATAAGTCCCTTGGCTGGTTTCCTTCCTTCTTCACTGTCGGAGGAAAAATAAGCTAATAGACCACGTTATTTAGCTGGTTTTGTACAGCGTTTTATTTAATGATTTCTAATGTTTACGCGAGTATTACACATTTGAAATAACACTACTTTTTTTATAACGTCGAAAAACTAAAAAATACAAACGTTATAGAATTCGTAAAAATAGTTTGATTTCAAAAGGTTTCATTTAGAATTTTCAGTAGATTTAATATTGAATAAACATATAGAGTATATAGACAGTAATACAGTAAAAAGTCCATAGAAATGTGTGTGGACACCCAGCGACAAGTCCCGCCTTAAAGTCCTAAATTAGTTCGCTGTGAAATTGGTTAAAATTTTATTAGCACTTAACGTACAAGTGTTAACTTGTCTAAGTTATACTTTGTTGTGTGTTTAACTGTTTAGTTATTTATAACTTTAAACTTAATAATATTATTTTACTTGTACCGGAAAACGTGAATGAAAATTTAGTTCGTGAGCGACGTTCAGTTAGGCAGTGGACTGCATAGATGGCATAGTGGTTAAGATACCGACCTTCTGTACCAGTGCCATGGGTTCAATTCCCAAACAGGAGAAATACTTCATGAGATCAACAAACTGTTCTGAGTTTGGGTGTAATTTTTGTGGGCTGATTATATGTCTGTAAAGTCTCACGCAATATTATTTATTAGACTCAGAACAACACTTTGTGGATCGCAGATAGTATTGTCCTGATAGGAATCGAACCCACACTACTGGTACGAAAGGTATTTTAACCACTACGCCATATGTGCAGTCAGAACCATTAATCAATATTTTCTAAATTCACATTAACAATAGAAATAGTGACCATTTACTCCATCACCATAAACATAAAATCACCAGCACTTCTCAATCGTTATATGACGTAAAACCAAAACTATAAATAGATTAAAAACCTCATCCCGGATTGGTGTGGTACCCCAGTTAATTTCACCCGGCAGTAACAGGATGTGGCCACTTGTGGCTTGTAGATGACCTGGTGTCGTTCAACTTGCGTCATGATAACTAGGTTAGGATTTTTTGCAATAATATATAAAGTATGGGACACACTTAGTGTTGCCCAAATGAAAGACCAAGACTCGCTACAAGAGTCTTGCAGTGCTCCCTTAGGCAGCATTTTACGATTGCTTTGACAAAGAAAGTATTGTCAACATTTTGTATTCTTAATACCAGTATAGAAATAATTTGATATTATTTTAAACAATCTCCTGATAGATAGGTAGGTATGATTATAGCCCCACTCCCGTTAAGTGGTATGTACCTAATTATTGATAGTTTTTTTTTTTTTTTTTTTTTTTTTTTATTGCTTATGGCGGCAAACGAGCAGACAGCACACCTGATGGTAAGTGTCACTGCCGCCCATGGACCTTTGCCAATGGTATAGCTAGGCCGCTGCCTACCAATACAACCCTGAACCCACCCCAGTTAGGCTTCCGGCTCTCTCGCTCACCGAACGAAGCGCAATAGCACATTGCTATTACTCAGACGTCGATCTTCTGCGAGAGTGTGGTACTACCCCGGACGGACCGGCCCGCGGCTGTAGACAGAGAACTGTCCACAGCGTGGTCCTACCACAATAAAAAGTTGTACCTACAGTTAGTGCCACTAGATGAATGGAATTACATTAATTTACTTGGATATTTCATTTCTATTAAAACAAGTGACTCTGTGTTATTCTAACAGCGAAAGTTGCAAGACTTGCGAGACTCGCAAGAGTCTTGCATTTTGTCAACACTAATATAGAGTATGAGACACACTCAGATCTAGTCTAGTAGACAGTAGTGACGAAGTAAGAATGCATTTTATCATCCCCTATACTAAACGTGAGTGTCGCAAAAGAGGTCTAAACTGGCTTTGGCTGACTGCACAGATGGCGTAATGGTTAAAATACCGACCTTCCGTGCCAGTGCCGTGGGTTCGATTCCCACGCAGGACAATACTTTGTGCGATCCACAAAATATTGTTAGAGTCTGGGTTTAATTTGTGTCCGTTAATTATATATATGTAAAATGCTCCGCAATACGAGAATTATTTTTTTAGTGCAGGGTGGTGTCTTAAAAAATAAAAATGTCTTTTTTATAAGAAAAATTAAACATATACTATGTGGATAACATCTGTGCCAAAAAAAGAATAAAAGAAGAATAAAATGAAGTAAAATATTTTACCAAACCTTGCCTACGATACAAGGACCAGCGTGTGTAGTAAGTCAATTTCACTCCTATAATAGAGGAGACTCGAGCCCAGCAGTGGGACATATCATGGGAGAGAAGAATGACTTTCTCAAAAAAAATATTAATTGATATATATTTCATTATTTTTTTTCTATCGTTTTAATTTTAATTGAAAAATAACACATCTTCAAATTAAACGTCATAAATTTTCATGCAGTCATAAGTGTCAATTTAATATTACATGATAAACCGCCATTTTGATAGCTATTTTTTTTTACGCACAAGGTATTGTCCTATGTTGAAATCGAACCCACGACACTAGCACGGTAACTCAGTATCTTAACCATGACGCTATTTTTTTTCTTTTTTTTTCCGCGTGTCTTAGTTGTTAGCCTCAGATGGCTATGACAACTTTACCCGGACTGTGGGTGAGCGCTGAGGGCTCTCAACCCAACCATTACGCCATTTGTATACTTAAGCATATTTAAATACCTAGGTGTCCTATAAATGCGTGTACTGTAAAATTTGGTATTTTTTATTAATGTCACATATCTATTTAACTGACGATATATCAGGCGAGATGATGTGATAATTGAACCCGCAACATTAGGTCTGTTATCATAACATCTAGCATCATGCAATGTATACAAATTTGGTTAAGGCCATATGTGTTTATACATTACTAAGTATTGCAAAATATACGCTAAATGTCACAAAAAAAATGCAATCAATTGGTCAATAATTGTTATAAACATTGACACAATTGAACAATCACTAGGTACACAGTTTCATCCTTCATCCATCCTTAAGTCTGTCAATATGCACTACCGATAATAGAAAGGAAAGTTGTTTATGCAGCGTCAGTAACAACAAAAATAAATGTAACTTAGTTACAATATAAAAATTTAAAAAAATTAACAAGTGTACCTACGTAACAGATACAACATTCAAACACAATATAAAAAAAAAATTAAAAAAAGCTTCTTTTTAATTGCAACACCCTGCACTAAAAGATCCATCTTTTAAAACACCCACGAGCAATTTCAAGGTTGACAGTATTCATAACCACCCTCACATCACAATGAACAGAATAAAATGTGCCATCTCAGCTCATATATACGAGTATGTCCCACTGTTGGGCTCGAACCTCCTCCGTAATCGGAGGGAAATTAACCTACTATACCACGCTGGTCAGACGTGTTGGTATAGGCTTCGCGTTTTCCATCTCCTGCATAGATGTTATACGCGTTTTATATATCCCTTAGTAGTGTCTTACGATCATCCACGTTTAAGATAGGGGGTGGTGAATTGTATTCTTACTTCGTCACCATATAGAAAATTAATATGGATATTAGAAATATTTCAACCAATTTATTACATCATCATCATTCTCCTACTCTTATCGCAATTATTTGGGGTCGTTACAATATGTACTCGTCTTTCATAGTACATATTGTAAAAGTTATTGGCAATAGTTTTATGACCAGCCGCCTGCCAGACGTCAACCCTCCTTGGGAATGTAATTGTTGACCAAACAGCATCAGATGGAGTTGGTTCAGCTCGTTATAAGGCTCTTAGTCGTCTTTTACGACATCCACGAGCGAAATAAGGGTTGGTAGTATTCGTAACCGCTAACACACAGCTAACAAATTATTTCAACCAATTTATAACAATTATATAATAAATTTTCATTGTTACATATAAAATTTTCAAGTTCAATAGTACACTTAATTATCATAATAATATTAATTATAATTCAACAAAGTAATTATATGAATTTAATATTATGATAATTATATTTTATTTTTAGTGTCACGACATGAATCTGTGAGGTTTTGTTGCGTGCTCCCTGGAGCGTGAAGTTATATTCAATAATAACCGGGCAACCATCCATGAATGAATTATGCCATATATTACTTAATCCCTCACTACTCTTTCAATTCAGTTTTAAAACGTACCATTGCAAAGTTTAGGCCTTCTACATAATGAGAGAGAAATTGGCCTAGTATGTCAGCCACGCTGGACACTGAAGAAATTTTAATATTAATTTTAATTTATATGTTTCGTCTCATACTTCTGTATCCCTGGGAATAAATCACATTTCACTATATTATTTGTAGCTCCATAGTAAGGTTGTGGTGTATTTATCGATTACTACTCGATATTGAGATTCTTTGCGTTGAATTGCGCCAGTGAAGAAGTTGAAAAGTGAACACCTCATGGTATGAACATGGGACACCGAAGACAAAGATCGGGTACCGGTGGTCCGCTCGCACGGCGAAGAAGAGGTGCTTGCAGGGTGGGTTAATGGGGTTGCGCGCCGCCTCTTCCGTCACCCCGGACCGATTTGGCGGGGTGCGACGTCCATAGCCCACCGCAAAAAAAAATAAAAAAAAATGGTATGAACATGGGACGGGATGAAAGTAATACTGTGAGGAAAGTTTTAAGTATGAATATTGAAGGCTTTAGGGATAAAGGAAGACCAAAGTAAAGGTAGATGGAATGCGTACGTGAAGCATGATGTGAATAGAAACGGAGTGAACGCATGACATCGGATAGGATCGCGTGGAAGAAAAGGGTATAATGCGATTCCAAGTAATTGGGATAAGAGCAGGGTAATGATAAGGACTCAATATTGAAAATTTCTTTAAAAAACTTGCCTAAAAACCTCCAAATATTTTTTTCTTAGTCCGGATTCGTACGTCAAAATCAATATTCCATATCATTAAGGTATCTGAGGGTGTTTAAATAAAAATTAAATTAAAACATTTACTATTTATATATTAACTTTAAAAAGAGCAATTATTTTTAAGATACCCCGCACTCAGTAATTATTCCTTATTTTTATCAACATACATTTAATGAAGTTACAAATAACACCCAAACAAAAAAACTATAATTTCTGGAACATATGAAGAACTGTCCGGGATAGTGCCTATGGCAATCTTTTTTTTTAATGTTTTTTGGGTGTCTTAGTTGTTAGCCTCAGATGGCTATGACAACTTTACCCGGACTGTGGGTGAGCGCTGAGGGCTCTCAACCCGTAAACGGCAATCTCCGTGAGAGGTCACTTTTTATACCAACACGCCATCTGTACAAGCATACTATGCTTCTTATGCTCTCTTCTACATTCAAAAGTATTTTACAGGAAGCTCACCTATTCTTACTCTATAAACTACTGGCAAAAGAATATCTTCTCTTTTTATACTAAAAAAAATATATAATATATATAATATATCGGTCATGTACTGAAGGAAGGTGGAGTCAAGAGTCTCCGAAATCGGCGAGCATGTATGAAAAGAATTATGAATGTTGAGGAAGCGAGTGAAGTATGCAAAGATAGAGTTATCTGGCACTCTGATCTCTCTGCCTACCTTGCAAGGGATATGGCGTGATGATATGTATGTATGTAAAATATATATATATCCTAAGCCATTCCGTATTTAGTAATAAAATAAAATCTTAGTAAAATACAAAACTTCAAAACTCACCTAGTAAAAAAACTCTATATTCCAAGTAAAATATATTTAAAAACAAAAATAAAGAACACAAATCACTCCAAATTCCGAGCAAAAACTAAACACTAAAAAAAAAAAATTCACAACACTATTGACACTTTCGCTCATTAATCTCGGGGGGTATTCCTGTCACTTAGCACTAAAACAATGAGTGCCGCGTCACTATGACACAACGACGTCCGCCCAATAAGGCAAATGCAGCGAGACTGTCTGAATTAGCTGATATAAGTTGCGCCACAATTTACTCGCACGTCTCGTAATCGCATAATAAATGCCAATGTCAAATACTTAGCTACTTACGAAAAAAAGTGCGAAAATCTATGAGAACGCCCTCTCTCTTAGTTGCATAGAATTCAGACAGAAACAAATCACTTTTTTTATTACTGCTCTATATTGGTAAAAGTGTTACTGCCGCCCATAGATCTCTGCCACACCAGAGGTATAGCTAGGTAGTAGCCCAGAAGAGCTGCTGGCTCTCCCGCTCCCCAAGCGAAGCACAGCAGTACATTGCCACTGTTCAAACGTCATTTTCTGTGAGAGTATGGTACTCCGGACAGACTCCCCCGCGGCTGTTGACAGAAAACTGTCAATAGTGTGGTCCTACCATTATTATTATTTTTCTTTTTTTTGAACTACTATTAAAAATTTAGCACGTACATATAAGCCGTATAATGGCACTCGATATTTGCAAATAAATGTTTTGTTTAAAATTAATGTATTAATCTACCACTGGATCGGAACGTGGCTACAAGTTGATACGATTCAAAAAGAAACTTAAGAAAGAGACTTATCATTTTTTAAATTACTTCTTTTAAATAAAATTATATACATATTTAGTAGGTATTAGGTTCGATCTGATGCTCTTCGAACCAGGATAAATTTCTTTCTATCAAAATATAGTACAAAAAATTTTGATGAACTAAAATCCCAAAAATGGCTCCTAATTGCAAATTAGTTGCTCGGCCAACTATGAATCCCGTCAACCATCTTGAAGAAGGGAGAGCCCGCTCCACGTAATGCCAATAATATTCCTGATATTTTCCCTATGGTATACTCCTAGTATCGCAAAGTCCCGTGAACGAAATAAACAAGTACCATCACGATGTGGCGCTTGCTCGTTTGCCACTATAAGCAATAAAAAATATATTTAAAAAAAATGCGTGTCAATTCTAGTAATTGATTGCCTTTCGAAATATACAAAAAAATATATT
Organism: Lymantria monacha; assembly: GCA_905163515.2. Classification (NCBI taxonomy): domain Eukaryota; kingdom Metazoa; phylum Arthropoda; class Insecta; order Lepidoptera; family Erebidae; genus Lymantria; species Lymantria monacha. The sequence continues at coordinate 1,327,986 of LR991103.1, forward strand.
GCAAATATACAAAAGATAAAAAAATATGGGTCTCATGACCGGTACGCCAATCACTAGTTAATTACTATAGCAGCCATTGCTTCTCTTAACCACTTTACAAGGGATTTTTTTGTTTTTTGGCAGCTGCTATGCAGTGGCACCCGGCTAAATCCGTCCGGGGCAATAAAAGAAGCGGCGCGCGACCCCATAGACCCGCCCTACGTGTACCTCTCTACGTCGAGCGAGCGGGCCACCGGAATCCGGTCTTTGTCTTCGGTGGCCCGCATACAAGGAAGGGATAGACCTGCTCCACGTAGCTACCGTAAGCAAAGATTAAGCTAAGACGATTGGTACAGATTTCTAATAGGTGTGGATTAGAGTCCCGTCTGTGGCAATTAATTTTGGCTGGTAAACAGGTTTTTATAAATGAATTTTATGACCTAAGGCGAGGAAACTGAGACTATATGCCAACCAGTTTGACCTTTTGGGATGGATGGATTGTGTAAACGAGGATGTGTGTATGAAAGTTGTGAGTGCAGATATGACGGCTGATAGAAGATTGTGGAAGGCAAGAACATGTTGTGCCGACCCCACTTAGCGTGGGATGAGGGCAGGCAAATGAATAATGATGATGCCAACTAGTTCGACCTGCATAACGTAAGTAGTACCTAGTACTCTCATTGTGGTAGAAAACCCCGCCTAATAATGGGATATATATGGGCAAAAAAAGAAGATATCTCGTTGTGTGTCAAACTTTATCTGGCATTAAGCCCATCACCATAAAAGGCGTCGATAGACACACCAACAAACGGCGTACAAAAACAGACAAGATGTTATCAGCCTAATTTGTTCTTAAAACATTATGTTTTCGTCTAACTGTCTTACAAAAACTGTTATTTTTTTATGCTTGTATGTCAGATGAAAGTTTTTTTTTTTTGGTTTTATAGACTTTCTGAAACAGAGAGAAATGGAAATTGAATACATTTCAAGAAGCAGGACTTAAAATGTTGTATATATCAGTTTCAATGCGTGATCAGAGATTAAAAGCTTTATAAGCTTAGCTACATAATATAAATATGAGAGGAATTTGCTGATAAAGTATTACTGTTCTACAAGTACGATTTTCAACTTTGAATAATAATTCGAATATCGATAAAATAATCATACGAATAACAAGTGACAAATTATTTAAATAATTCAATTGTTGTTTCTGTCAACAATCACCAGTCACTAATTTGTAAACAAGAATGAAATGTATTGTTATATCTTATATGTATATAGGAACTGTATAGTAATACATTAGGTATTATAATTTACAATTCTTCTTTTATTGAAAGTAATCCCAAGTTTTTTTTTATTGCTTATGGTGGCAAACGAGCAGACAGCACATCTGATGGTAAGTGTCACTGCCGCCCATGGACCTTTGCAATACCAAGAGTATAGCTAGGCCGCTGCCTACCAATACAAACTCCAAACCCACCTCAGTTGGCTCCCGGCTCTCTCGCTCACCGAACGAAGCGTAATAGCACATTGCCATTACTCAGACATCGATCTCCAGCGAGAGTGCGGTACTACTCCGAACGGAGCGGCCCGCGGCTGTAGACAGAGAGCTGTCCACAGCGTGGTCCTACCACTATTGTAATTTATTTAGGTTCTCTTCAATTTCTTTGTCCTTAAACCACTTCAGTATTGAAGCGAATGAAAGGAGAAAGACAATAAAATTAGTACGGCCATTTAAGCGTTTTTGCGGGATTAATGCAGGCCAATTTTTTTACAATACATACATACATATCATCACGCCATATCCCTTGCAGGGTAGGCAGAGAGAACAGAGTGCCAGAGAACTCTATCTTTGCATAATTCACTCGCTTCCTCAACATTCCTAATTCTCTTCATACACGCTCGCCGGTTTCGGAGACTCTTGACTCCACCTTCCTTCAGTACATGACCGATCTGGTCTAGGTAGGTTAGTCTCGGTCTCCCTCGGTACCTACATCCTTCCACTTTCGCATTGTATATCTTCTTAACCAGGCGTTCGTTCGTTTTTTACAATACAGGTTAAAAATAACGACATTAAAGGTCAATTTCAAAAAACCTTATGTCAATCATGATTTCACCTTCCTAACCACCATTGTCGAACATGCTAAGCCCAGCTTTGAAATGTACATACGCAGAGAAGAAGACAACATTTTTACGAGACGCAAGAATCAAACTCAATAATGTATAGCAGACATGCTTCTGTTAATTTATTACCTTTTTTATTAAGAAAGAAAGGGATTATTAAGAAATGGAATAATCTTTATACTGCAGCGGATTTTACAAATATACAATTTAACGGACACAAATCACACCCGTCTGGTTGTGACAGACCAACAATTTATGGTTAGCACAAATTATTGTCCTGCATGGGAATCAAACCCACGATACTTGGCACGGTAGCTTTGTACCTTATCCAATACATCATCTATGCATTGGAAAGAACGAGGTCACCTATACAAAACACATACATTATATAATATTTATGAAACTTTTTTTTGGATATTTCAAACACCATAATTGTTACCTTGCATGTCTACCTTCAGTTAAGACCTTTAACGAAGCCATGGCTTTATTCTTTTATTTACTTATTGCGATGACCGAATATATTATAAATATTATATAAGTATTATTGTCTCCAAAATGTCGAAATGGTCGAAATGTGATCTCTGCGGAAAATCTGTGGAGTTAGGCTGACCGACCGCATTCGTAACGACGACGTAAGAGAGCGAGTAGGTATGAAAGAGAGTATTGGTGTAAAGATGCGAAAGGGAATGCTCCGATGGTTCGGACATGTGGAAAGAATGCCGAACGAACGTCTGGTTAAGAAGATATACAATGCGAAAGTGGAAGGATGTAGGTACCGAGGGAGACCGAGACTAACCTACCTAGACCAGATCGGTCATGTACTGAAGGAAATGAAAAAATGCACGAACGTCAGCATAATATCCTTAAGAATGACGATGAAGAGTTGATAGGGTGAATTTATAATATTAACACCCCTCCACCATCAAAAATTGAAATATAATGAAAATTGTAATTTTTAGAGTTGTGACACTATTCTTCTGGGCAAGCGATATATAGACTAGACACAAAATTACAGATACAAATATAAAAAAAAATCGCAATAACCAAGTAATTGATAAACGTTGTCCATCGTCGGTCGCGGACAATATTATCCAATTGTCGTTTATATTAACGGGCATAAATCTCAATCAGATGGGTAGTTATAGGGCCGGCCCTTCGCACACTAGATAGGGCGAGCCCTACGACATGGGAACTATATAAATAGAATAACTACCTACATTATTTAGTTACAATTAAGCGATTAATGAAACAAACAACGATTTATAGATCTATGTTATTTGCTAAATTATCATAGACAATTTTCTTAGGAGTTTTGTGGTTGGTTCTTAATCTTGGTAATATTATGGCCACTAGACTTTTTCAGTTAATATACTCGTAAGTATGCGATTGTCGTCGGGTGCAAATTCTAGGAGGGGCGAAATGAACAAGCTGAAAATTTAAGCTAAGTAGCGAAGTTTCTAGGTGTTTGACAGGCAGCAGCCCAGCTGTACCTCTGATATAGCAAAGGTCAATGAGCGGCGGCAACACTTACCATCAGGTGTGCTGCTTGCTTAATGCCACGTTAAACAATAAAAAAGAACAATTGGAAATTCGTTTTAAAGAAAAAAAGAAGAAAAACATAATTTCTTTCAACCTTAGTACCACTTAAACTATTAGGTGTGTGACAAGCAAATTGTGACTCGCATTGTCTATTTCACGGAAAACCTTCCATACATTCAAATCCCACGTGTTGTAATCATATTTCTTTCGCAATTTTTTTTTAAATGATATTATTATACTAATAATAATAAAGTTAATCGCACAATCCTATATCCTGGCTATATTTATATCCCAAATAGCAAGTAAGGTTCCAAGTCCCAAATAGTAAGGCAATCGACGAGCGAAATTATGCACAGAGACCACAATACGCCATCGTTTAAGTCATTTCATTCTTAAAAAAAAAAACATTCTAAAAGGTCACTTTATTACTAAAAACATATTATATTAAAAAATATCATAATAAGTAAAATTTAAAACCACCACATGAGACTCAATAAACTTGTATAACACCGTAAAAGAATAACATGGGTATTGTTTATTGTAAACACGGAGAACATCATAGCGCTCGTTAACTGGCGTACCATAAAAATAAACCACTAATTACACCCACATCACTCAGGAAGTCATCAAACGTTACGGTAATAAAGACAGAAGCAAAAATAACCATAGAACAAGGACAGCTATGCCGCCATTGGGCTAGTGGGGCTTACAAGTTCGATACCAGAGAAGTCAAAAAAGGATTGAGAAAAATATAGTCGTAATAAATACTTCTTTAAAAGGAATATTCTAGAAGTTTATTACTAAAATTACAACCTATTGCAAACGGTAAATCGCATCAAATATTTTCTTGCGTGGAAATAGAATCTTGTAAACTGAAGTTAGTTTTAGGATGTCGATATTCCTGCTATTGTACCATCAGAATAATGTACAAGATTGATATGTGTCTGAAAAATTTACGCGTTTAATTATTAAACTTGAAATAACATTGTTTTTCACTGATTTTATCGCGTTATTCGCTTTATTGCACGCCTCATAAGCGATGCGTTGAGATCTTGCTCTACTCTCGATATATGAAAATCAAGCACTTTTCAAACCTAAAAAGGATTGGCTTTTTCTCACATTGCACTTATAGGATATTATTATCATTCATATGTCAAGAAAAAACATTCGTTTAAACGTATTTGTTATTTTAAAAAAGCAATTATTTTGTTTAAAGTATGAAAATAGTTGATTAAAAAAAATATTCGAAGACGTCGGATAAAATATTTTTGGAATACTTTCAGCTTTTATGATTGTACCGAATTTGATGCAACTTGTTTCAAAGGATGGTTCGGACATGTGGAAAGAATGCCGAACGAACGCCTGGTTAAGAAGATATACAATGCGAAAGTGGAAGGATGTAGGTACCGGGGGAGACCGAGACTAACCTACCTAGACCAGATCGGTCATGTACTGAAGGAAGGTGGAGTCAAGAGTCTCCGAAACCGGCGAGCGTGTATGAAGAGAATTATGAATGTTGAGGAAGCGAGTGAAGTATGCAGAGATAGAGTTCTCTGGCACTCTGTTCTCTCTGCCTACCCTGCAAGGGATATGTCGTGATGATATGTATGTATGTATGTTTCAAAAAGATCCGTGATATATTTTATTTCACATAAAACGTATTTTATCAATTCAGATGGTCATCATAATTGTTATCCTGCCCCAATCCCAATTACTTGTGGTCGTTACAATATTTGTTCTTCTTCCGTCTTACATATTGCAGTAATTTTGGCAATAGTTTTATGATAGTTCTTAATACATTGTTATAATTATAATACTAGTTCCTTTAAAAAAAAAACACTGAGCTCTAAGAAAATGATCCTTGTATTCCGGGATATTTTACTAACATTCAATTATTTTGATTTATTTTCATGCTATTTTAAGTAAATATAATGCAGTAAAAACTATTTGTATTGTAGCTGTACAACCCTTTACTTATTGGCTGACTAGTCAATATTGCTTTCTGTCTCCCGCTTTGCCTGGGAGGAAAGTGGAATCACTCTTTTCCAACTCCTCCTCTTTAACTTTTCTAATTAAATTTGTTGCGGGTTCCAAGACAATTAAAATCATTTCCCGGGACTGCCTGAGGGTCAAACGTCGGTGTCATTTATAGTGACCATTGTGGATCCTGGCTTACAGGAGTTATAATGGCGGGAATATGTGGTGGGATTAGTCCCAAAAAAATATGTAGTGTATGTGTATTGTATTGAACAGTTATTTATCCTTGCTTTCGTGTTCAGCCAAAGTTTCTAGCGATAAGTTTCTGTAAAGCGCCATCGTATTATAATCGTATTATACTAAGAACGACTTGGTGCCTAACAATTACTTTTAAAGTATGTATGTAAGCACAAAATCAACATTAACTCGTCCAGTAACCATTGCTAAAAGAAAAAAACGAAAGCACTTCTTAAAAAAAAAGATTGTTTACAAAACAAATTAATGAACAATGTAAACAGTTTACAGCTAAATAGTTTGAATTTCGAACTGGCGCCGGCGCACGACAGGTGCGAGACCGAACACCCCCGAAGTTCTCCGAACGGGAGCCAAACTAATTCTGTTTTTTTTTTAGTTCCCGATATAACGTGCGCCACCCATTCAGAGATCGTGACACTCTGCTCCTTAACTTTTTATGTTTGTTCGAATGCTCGCACGTTGGCAAATAGATGTGGAATGCTTTATGGTCTGCAACTTTTTTTATTCTAGCTGATGTATTTTTTTTCGTCGGAATGTTAACCATATCCGATACTAAGTGTAAATATTTTCCAAGACGGAAAACACGTCACACGTCTAAAGACAGTATGCACTTGACTGTCGATACTTTTAATACGGTAACGAGATTTCCTTTCAAATCAATTACCCCTTATTCTTACAGAAAGAAGATTCACTCTCAAAACAAAGTTCTCATATTTATCGCATTGGTTGGCTCGGAACTTCTTCAAATGTAGAAAATCAGTCTACTACACCACGTACGACACATGTTGGTTTTTCCTTCTTTGAAACCTGCTTACATTCCTTAATCGATTTTTAGATTCATACAAAAAAGGAAGGGTATAAAAATGATGGGTAGTAACTATTGTATTCTTACTCTCTCACCACAATAATATTAGAGAGAGACATAAGAATTTAAGCATTGCGTGATAATGGCTACAATAGTTGAGTCATCGTTAGTTTTTCATTTTCAATTCAAGTAGTTCGTAACACGAATTGTCAGGGTAGTTTTAATATTAGGGATAATATCACGACAGTTGGTGCCTTATTGTACCAGGCGGGTAAAGTATGGCACTATTTATTGGTGATATAATTCTCACAGTGACTCAGACGCTAATTGTTAAAGGATAAAAATATACAGGGTGGAAGTGGACCGCTCCCGAAAACAAAGACAGGTGACCCTACTAGTCCTAGTTATAATGATAGGCTAGAAAAAAAAAGATTCGGATGAAAAAGGTACCTTTACTCAAAAGAGAAAAGACGCAATCTATTCAAAACTCACAATCATATGTTCAAGAGTTCAACGACCTCGCGTGGTGCAAAAAAAAATGTTTTTTTTCTTCCGAATCGATTTTTTTATGGCCTATCATTACAATTAGGACCAGTAGGGTTACCTGTCATTGTTTTCGGGAGCGGTCCTTTTCCACCCTGTATAAAAAAATATTGTCAGGATGTTTGGTAAATGACGCAAGATAGATTTGAAACTTTTGTATTACAGGGAAACTTTTTAAATTATTTATCAATCACTTTTGTATGATATGTCATACAAAAGTGATTGATTATTGTGTTTATAATACATTTTTTTTAAATGTAACCACTCATGCACTAAGGAAATAATCCTTGTATTACGGGGGACTTTACAAACATAAAATTAACGCAGACAAATTACACCCAGACTCAGAACAATAGTTAGTAGATCGCACAAAGTATTGTCCCGCGTAGGAATCGAACTCATGGCACTGGCAGGGAAGGTCGGTATCTTAAACACAACTCCATATATGAAGTCATATTATTCCGAGTCTGGATGTAATTTGTGTCAGTTAAATTGTATGTTTGTAGAGTCCCCCACAATACAAGGATTATTTCCTTAGTGCCGGTCTTTATTAAGAAAAAAGTTACTAGAGCAGCAATCAATATGGACTTTTGGCGGGAATATTAAAGTGTCATGTGGTAGTCTTATATTATATTCAATATCTTAGTGTTTAAACGTGTTATATTAAATAATTTTTATGTAATGTGATGCGCAGGAAGTTCTGGGATGTAGTGAATATAATATAAAAGTGCTTTATAGCGTTACCGTTTTCCAACAAAATTCCCAGAAGATATCGTTTAGAATATGGCCATAGCACTGTTGATGACGACGATTTGACTTATAGTCCCACAAACTTATCTGACCCGGTGGCAAATTGATGAACTAATGACGCCATTTTGAAATGTCATCAAACGTCAATCGTCCTCCCAATATGATGATATTTTAGTTGTTGGTTGTTTACTCCTTGTTTATTTATTTTTTTGTGGTTTTAAAATGCGAAAAGCGATGCAATAAATTTTATATTACAAGTTTTAAGTTATATGAAGGAAGAAAAACATCTTCAGGCATCATTAATACCTTTTAAAAAATCGTATGAGCGAGTAACAGCAGTCACATGTTAGTGTTGTTAGTTTTTGAAAGAAAAAGAACACTATTAATAAATATTAAATATAGTTTGTTATGTGTTAAATATAATGAATTTGATTTGTTTTAGAGTGTAATTATATTTTGAATAGAATTATTATATATTTATACAAATAATACAATAATATTCTATTTATGTAAATTTAATTGTAATGAATGTGCTTGATTGTTATTAACTGCAACTGTATTGATTGTGTTAAAATATAAGTATTTATAAAAACTACATTTATATTTCTTCTCTATTAAGCATAATGTCATGTGTTCATAAGCATTGATGCTTGATGATCACACTTACCTACTTCCCATCATGGGAGAAAATTCTATAATTCCATTTTTTATGTCTTCCACAGGAAATTGTGTAAAGGAGTTGACTAGTTTTTTATAAACCCGTTACCACATGAGGAAGTACTTACCGATTTTATTGCAAATAGAATCTACTGGCAACACTAAATGCGATAACAGCGACGCTGTCACCGGGTCAGATAAGTTTGTGGCACTATACTGTCGAACAATTACTAACATGTAGAGACTAAAGACGTGGAGAAAATTGTAACTTGACACTGGTAACAATGGCTCGTATAAGTAGCTGATTGCCAATACAAAAAAAAAGAAGAAAAAATACTATCAATATAAATATAACCTTGACTAAACGCATTGTACGTACGACCTATATTCCAAAAGCAAGTATATATTAATTATTATATTACTTACGAGTCATATTCGCTTGCTAATATTTAAACAGATGTTTCAAATAAATATATAAGTCGTGCGATACGCGTCACTGGAATTTCCTCTCTATAACATTAATGCCTAAAATAATTTATTAATAATTTAAGCTCGAACGTTCCACAGTCGAGCTGGAGTCTGGTCCAAAATGGGCGGGAAAATAACCTGCTATACCACGCTCATTGAACGGGTTAGGAGTTTTCTTTCGGATTCTACTCTTGAATGTTATCTCCTTGGGTCTCTTACGTCACCTTTTTCGATCTGCCACGAGAAAGTCGATACTAAATTGGGACTTATATGGATTGATATTAGAAGCAATAGATGGCGTTATTATATTTTTATATATATTTATATATAAAACAAAATGTTTTGGTCTTGTAATACATTAATATTTAAATAAATTTCAAACCATGATAAAAATATTATCACTATGATCTTAAAGCTTTCTACACACGTACTGTCCATACAACTGTTTCGCGGCTGCCGTTGTGAACTAAGCTTTAGGTCGATGACACGTCATAAAGCCTAAATCAGATTAATGTCGCGTTATATAACTGTAGTTGGTCTCTGAACCGATCCTGTGCTTTTGTTAATGAAATTCATTCATAATATATCCTTATGGCACAGGAATAAGAATACAAATGTTGTCCCCCTTTACTTTGTGGAGTTATACCATTATACTTCTATAGGCCCGTTTTGAAAAAAATATGAGAGTAAAATTTTAAGTTGCGCGCGCATCACTGTAACACAAAAGTAACAGGTTGAAGTTGGTCGCAAAACCGCTTATTAAGTCTCGAAAAAAACTACCAACGAAATACTTAGAAATAGAATCTCTTTCCAGTTTCTACATTAACAACACGTGTTTTAGTTTCATACAAGTGCGAATTATATATGTGCTAATAAATTATATTCAGTAGTAATTTAAATTGAATATTTTGATTAATATTATTTACTATTCGTATATATTAGTGGAAAAATTATTTTATCTTTTTCCAATCCTTTTATTATTTTATTGTAATTAATTATTTGCATGTAATTAAAAACTGTTTTTGAATTATGCCAAAGAATTATAACTTCTCAGGCGCGTACATAAGTGCACGTACCTACCTATTTTTTTTTTTTTTAAAGACAACACCCAACATTAAGGAAATCATCCTTGTATTGCGGGGGACTTTACAAACATATAATTTAACTGACACAAATTACACAGTCAGAACAACAATTAGTGGATCGCACAAATTATTGTCCTGCGTGGCAAGAGGCACGGCACTGGCACGGTAGGTTAGCCACTACGTCATCTATGCAGATTTTATATAAATTAATAGCTCGAAATAATGTTTCATAAATTTCTTTAATATCAGAAATTATTATTACTCTATATCTGTGAAAATTTAAATAAAACTATTTTTACAGATTTTATCGCGTTTGTATTTAATTTATACTTTACCGTCGTTTCGAACATGTGACTCTTCCCGTGATCATGAACCCTGAAAAGTATTATTCAGGTAACGGTTAAAAAAAATCAAGTTATATAAATGATCACGTACCTGTATCAACGTGGTTTCCAAAACGAAGCAGAACCAGTTATTTACCTGTAACAAAGTAATAGTAATAATATTTGGTGTTTATGCGATTACTGCATATTTGAAATAAAACTATTTTTACAGATTTTAACGCGTTTCTATTTGATTTTTACTTTCCAGATGTTTTAAAACATTTTACAGTGTTCGGCGTTCATTCGGTAACAAAAATGTGGGTCAAAATTGAATAACTAATACTGTAGCGTGTAGATATAAATTTCTGTAATAACGATGACTTATTGGACGTGAGACACCTTAATCTTCCCGTGACCATGATCACTGTAAAGTGTTCAAAACGCCCGGAAATTAAAAATCAAATCCAAAGCGATAGAATATATAAATAAAATAGTTTTATTTTAAACGTACCTAGTATAGAAAAAGAAGTACTAAACGAACAATGGTTCAAGTTGCGTTCGTTATTAATGTTGACAGTATGTCATTGTGTCAGCGTGTGTCCTTGGTTCGGTTCCCGGGAAGATAAATCGTCTGTCGTCTCAAGTGTTACTTGTAATAATTAATTATGTTATAAATGCAAGAACGTATTATGTTTCAAGAACACATCTGAGCATAAACTTGAGACACTACTTGTTTCTTCGACAACAACATCTGCACAGAAAACACAAATCATTCAGATTGATCCACCATGTCAAAACTCACGGGTTCGATTCCCAACATACCCGATTTTTATAATAGTACTTTGTGGATCACAGATTGTTGCTCTGAGTGGGTTGTAATACTTGTAATTTGTATCAGTTACATAATATATGTCTGCGTAATCACGAAAATACGATTGTCCACCACCTACATTGTCTGTGAGGGATAATAAGCATATAACACCTATGCAAGACTCTAGCGTAATATACGATTGCCCTCCTATTGTGGAGGACGCTCGAGCCCAGCAGTGGGACTTGTAATAACCGAAAAGAAAATATATGTTTGTAAAGTCCCCCGCAATACAAGGATTAGTTTCTTCGTATTCATTAAGCCACAGATCCAGAGTGCTATGAATATCTCTCAAAGTATTTTCAAATATATTAAAATCTAGTTAAACTTATACCGTTGTAGAATCAATTTGTATCGTGTCTGATTAGAGCAGAGAACTGACTTTAATACAATTGAGAATTATAAATAGGTACTCAGACATACACGTTGCATTTCTCATGAAGTTCTTATAGTCCAATATTAAATCATTATTATGTCTTAAAATGAAATATTTTAAAAACAGCAGCCCATCAAATTCTATACCCCGAAATAGCAGCTTAACCGAAAATATAAAACAAAGCTGCATACCTCGGTCACCAAACACGTTCCGTTCTAAGAAGCGCACGCTCGGGTGGCGCCACGTTCGCGGTAATGTTGACGCGTTCGCGCCATTCATTGCTCATTGATTTATAACTGTCGTTGAATTAATTTAAAAATATGCAGTCCGCGATATTAATGCACATCTCGAGTGTATTTATGCATGTTTCATATTTAATTTGCTTATGAACTAAATTAATGTATTTATAGTTGCTTTTGTCGCCATTCGTCTGCGTTGTATAAATTAATCTACAGCTTCGACTGCGAGTTCCAATAGATTATACCACAATGATTTTAGATTCGCAAGTGCGACACTTCTAAATGCTCTAATATGTTATTATTTAGGGCGCTTTAATAAAATGCATAAATATTGAAATAAGTAAATGTAGGAGCCTCAATTCCTATGCATGACAATATTTTGGGATTTAAATAATTTTTGTTCTGAGCCGGAGTGTAATTTGTGTCCGTTAGTTGAATGGTTTTAAAATATAGAGTCATCAATACAACGATTTTTTTATACATATAGACACCATCCTGCACTAAGAGGACGTTCATTAATCACGTGATCTTTTTTTAGCATTTTTTAACCCAACTTGCTGATACGTGGTGAGGTTTATGTCTAGGACCCCGACTAATCAATATCACGTGAATTTTTACTACCTACATAGTAGCCCATAGCTCATTATATTCTCGGTTTTTTGCTTTTTTATACTTCGCAAAAAGGTCTTCACACAGATCACCTACTTTAAACTTCGTTCATTGCCTGGCAATGGCAAGTCAAAGTCATATTACACGCTGCTTTTCAGTTCAGAAATCGCAGCGTTTGACGAAAAAATCAATACACATGATATCTTACTACACCCCCCATCCCCCTTGTGATATTTCGTGATTTTTGTCAAAGAACTAACTTCAAACCCCACGTGATTAATGGACAACCCCTAAGGAAGTAATTCTAGTATTGCGGGTGACTATACAAATATATAACTAAATGGATACAAATTTACACCCAATTTCAGGACAACAATCTGTAGTCCGAACAAAATATTGTCCCTCGTGGGAATCACAATCACAGCACTGATACGGTAGGTTGGTACCATAACTACTACACCATCTGCGCAGTAATTTTCTTTTCTTATTGCGATGATTTAAAAAAAAAAAAAAAATTTCTAGGAAAAAGCATTGTAAGTTTAACGAAAAATTTAACGTATACGCAATTTATCATATAAATCACTGGTTTTCTGCAGACATTTTATCATTATTGTATTGCGGGATTTCAGATTTAAATCCTTCGTATTCAACCTGTTTCATTACTAGTTCTGTCTTAGTAATTGACTATTGCTCCTATATTTCAAAACATTCTCACATCATCTATGTATTGATGACTTACAATTGAACATGTACCCATAATACTACAACAGTGAACAATGGTACAGCGTCAGTGCCAATCAAACATACGTCACTAAACTCAAGACAATGGGAATTGAACCGTGTATCGGTTAATTTAAATATAAATGATTGTGTTTAACCACGTCAATAAACCAAAATCAATCGTGAAATTAATATTAAATTCCCTGTGATTTTTATAATAAAAAAGCACATTTTTTTTGTATATTTCTCGGCACACTTTAGATCTGTATGATACAAGATACACGAATTTCACTGTACTCTTGCTCAGTTATGGTAAGGTAATGCTAAGTTCAAAAACATCTATAGCCAAACAAAAAAATACTACAAACTCTTCCAAGGAAGAAAAATAGTGACTAAACATTATTTAACTTTGGTTACAATATCCACAAAAAATATAAAATGCTTTTTCAAAGAAGATAATGCATACTAAGAAGGGGTGTGTTATGTAAGGGTGCTTTTTATAATTGATAGACAAACTTGTGAATTTTACAGACACAGATCAATCTGTTGTGATTTGCATAAAATATTTGGTTATACGTGCGAAAAATATGCTACGTTTCTACTGTTAGTTTACATCTATGCACACAACAAAAAATATATAATAGTTTAAAACAATTAAAAAAAGCAAACTCATTTTAATAATGGGGTAGATTAAAAAAGGGTAGGATTTTATAAATTAGAAGTTAGACGAGAAATAGCTCTCGTCTTGTACATATTTAAAGTATTACGGGGCCTAATCCACAACCCAGCTATTCTGCAGGAGATTCGGCTGTATGTACGAGACGAATATGTGGGACGGCGGCGGCGGCAGCCACCGCTCCTGAAGGTGCCGCGCGCTCGCACCAACTTGTTACAGCACGCGCTCTACGTGTGCTCAACGAAGCCTCAACGCGAGGAGATTTATTCTGTGTGTGTGTTCACTGAACGAATTAACACTGACCGCTATTTTAATTTTAAGTACATAGAAATAAGAAATTTGTAATGTTTAAAATTATCGTAATATATACTTATGTACTAACTGCCTTCCGCTATCGAATTGGGTTGTATTACCTGCAATGGTAGTTGTGTACCGAAATAAATAAATAATAATCTAAACTAAAAGTAAATAATTACAATTCAAAGTAAATAAAAAGGTCCTTGACATTAAATAATTGTATCTTTAGGTTCATTGTTCGCTTACTATTAAAATAGAATCCTAAATATGGTGTGATGCACCCTATGCTTTTGTAATTTTTTTTTTTAACATTAATTTATAGTGTGCAAAGTTTTTATTTTTAATTGAACCTGAAGATTTAAAATCTGTCAAAATCACGTTCGAGAATACCGATAATTTGGGCTAAAAAAACGTGTTACTACCAAAAAGCACTCAATTTTTTGATGTTAATATGTATTTACCTAAAAAAAAACGTTAATGATATTTCACCTTACATTAATTGGCAAAAGAAAGTTTTCATCCACCTGATCAACTATGACGTCAATTCACGGATGTGTGTCCGGTGTGACACTTAACTGAAACTGCTAATGCATCCAGTGACTAACATCACGTTATTATTTAATTTTTTATCAATTTTATTTATATCAGTTTTATTTTTATACATAACACCTCAAACTATAGGATAAATCATTGTATCGTGGGGGGATATCACGAATTATATAAAAACGAGAACGAGAGTTATATACAATCAACGGATATAATTTACAACCAAGCTCAGAAGAATCATTTTAGGATCACATAAAAATCTCTCATACATGGGGATCGTACCCACATTATTCGGATAGCAGATCGTTACCATGATGCAAGCTTGGAGAAATTAATAAATTTTATATTATCATTACAATGGAACACCATATCCATCTATAAATCAAATGTTTAGCTAGGTGGATAAACTTTCCTGTTCAAGAGGGATTGTTAAGATATAGTATTGGATTGGATAAGATATGGTATTGGATACATTTCCGTTTGCCTTTTAACATACGAATAAAACCCCATACCTACCCGTTTGGTATTGTACCACGCTGGTAAGACGGGTGAGTACTCGTAAGTAAATTTTAGTAGTGGTAGGACCACGCTGTTGACAGTTCTCTGTCTACAGACCGGGGTAGTACCACACTCTCGCAGAAGATCGACATCTGAGTAATGGCAATGTGCTATTGCGCTTCGTTCGGTGAGTGAGAGAGCCGAAAGCCCAACTGAGTTTGTATTGGTAGGCAGCGGCCTAGTTATACCCTTGGTATAGCAAAGGTCTATGGGCGGCAGTGACACTTACCATCAGGTGTGCTGCTTGCTCGTGTGACACCACGGCAATAAAAAAAATTGACTACCATACTCATGATAAGACGGTCCAACGAACGCATATGTGCTGGGATGATGATTTATCACTTTCACGGACAAGTAAGGGATCCAGATTGCGATATTCTTATTCCATTGCCTACATGATGTACTTATCCAACAGTAACATAAGTATAAATTTCCTCTACAAATATAATAATTCCATGCGAAACACAATAAACATAGATCATTAATTTCAGTTGAAAACATAGAACAAGTGCCACAATTAAAAACATAACATAAAAAATGACCTTGAACATTTATTTACAGTGTTGAAAACATTGACCGCAACCAGTTAACTTTAAAATAAAGCGTACAATATTTTTATTAAGTCACATTATTCTTAGAATATCAACTGTATTATTATTTATTTGAAATATATGAATGGTTAGTAGGTCTACACGTGAACTACCGGTGGTCAGCCCAAATGGCGGTAAAGTATGACGTATAAAAATATAATTTATTGCTACTTTAAGAAGAATAAAAGTTTTGTACCATCGAATTCTAGCCCAAGATCAGTTCGAGAGAAATCTCTGTAAAACACAAAAATAAATCTTCCAGTCAGTAAATGTCTCTAGGGCCTAGTTCGATATGTCATGTAAAGATTCATTCGTCTCATAAAAACAAATATCCTTACATACGAAATATCAATAATTAAAATATGAAATTTTACAAAAGATAGTGTTTGAGACGTCATTTTAAAGGTTATTTCTCCTCTGTGGTATAATAAAATAATATTACAAAATTTTATTGAAAAGTATTACCAGCTTAAATTTTAAATTAATTTAACGACATCTAGTGATAAATTATTTGATTGTCAAGGTAAAAAAGACCGCCATCTGTTAGCAAATTCTGATAAACATTATAATTATTACGGAAATGTATCAAGTAATAATAAAAAAACCTAAAAAATAAATAAAATCACATTTTATAGAGATACGAAAACGTTACACGGAAGGTCCGTGTAAAGTAGCTATCTTATCTCAGCTCACATACATCCCACGTGCTGAGATCAAGTCTACCTACAGTGAAAGAGAAATTGATCTACTACCACGCTGGTTAGACGTGTTAACATAACGTTTTATTTCAGGTTTTCATTCTTTTACGTAGATTTCACTTGTATATCCTTTAGTCGTATTTTACGAAACTCACAGGTAAAATAGACACAAGATAGTGAATTTTATTCTTACTGGAACACCAGACGAATTATAAAAGCCTAGACTATACATATAATAAATCTGTGAAAATCTCGCGTCGCGTTGGTGCGTTTAATAAATTTATCAAAAACAACTATGGGCAATAGTAAAAGGATAAAAAAACCCCAAGAATCTCTTTTAAAAATGTTTGCCTGTCTGACTATCTGAATGTACCTACACGCTAATCTCCGAAACTACTAAACGAATTTTCACACGTTTCTACTAATAGATTAAGATCAATTTGCAACGATGTTTAGGATATCTTCAATTGAAATCAGTGATATCAATATATACCATAATCTAAAGATAATAAACAAATAGGATTTCCTTATAAAATAATTTCAGGCCGACTGCATCATGGCCACGTTTAGATTCAAAATAAAATTAAAAATCTCACCTTTAATAAATAAAAATAGAATATTTTTAAGACATTTTCAATCCACCGTAAAACTGACTTATTGCTCTAATACTATTCATAAAGGATAAGGCTTATTTGTCTCTGTCCGACATATTAAGTAAATCTATTGTTCAAATCTCCCGGTAAGGATACTGTGAGGTAGGTCGGAAACAAAAATAATTTTAGATTTATAATATATGAGGGAGAATATATATAATATATGCTGTGGCGGCTGCTGGTAGCGGCTACGAATACTACCAACCCTTACTTTGCTCGTGGATGTCGTAAAAGACGACTAATAGCCTTATAACGACCTGGGTCAACTCCATCTAATACCATTCGGTCAACAATTGCATTCCCAAGGAGGGTTGACGTCTGGCGGGCGGCCGGTCATAAAACTGTTGCCAATAACTTTTACAATATGTACTATGACAGAAGAGTACATATTGTGTCGACTCCAAGTAATTGGGATAAGAGTAGAAGAATGATGAATATATGAGGGAGAAATTAATTAAGTAAACATAATATTTTACGATTAAATATTTGTATAAAACATAAATAATGTAGTCGTTATACGCTACGAAAATACACGAAGTTAATAAAAGACGCGTAAAACAGAAGACAGCTCAGCGTGAAATTAAAACTTGCATTACGAGGTATGAATATATTACATTTTTTTTTATTGCTTATGTTGGCACACGAGCTAGCAAGACACCTGATGGTAAGTGCCACTGTCGCCCATGGACATTTGCTATAACCAAGGCGTTAGCTATGCTACTGCCTACCATTATAATACTCAAACCCACCCAGTTAGGCTGCCGGCTCTCTCGCTCACCGAACGAAGCGCAATAGCATATTGCCATTACTCAGACGTTAATATTCTGCAAGATTGTGGTACTAGGTACCCCGGACGGCCCGCGGCTGTAGACAGAAAACTTATATTTAAGGGAACTTGTAGGTATATCATTCATTTTATATTTTCTTTGAAAGCAATCTAATAATCTATCACCGGATAGAAACGTAGCCGCAAGTTGAAAAGATTTTTTTTTTTGCTGCGGGTTATAGTCTGGTCATAACCTCGCTAAATTCGTCCAGGACGACAGATGAAGCAGCGCGGAATCCCATAAACCCGCCCTACAATGTACCTCTCAACACCGAGCGAGTGGGACACCGGCACCCCGTCTTTGTCTTCGGTAGCCTAAGTTGAAAAGATGGAGGAGATTGGAGCCCAACAGAAGGATAAATGGAAGAGTGTACTTTAAAATATACATACATATCATCACGCCATATCCCTTGCAGGGTAGGCAGAGAGAACAGAGTGCCAGAGAACTCTATCTTTGCATACTTCACTCGCTTCCTCAACATTCATAATTCTCTTCATACACGCTCGCCGGTTTCGGAGACTCTTGACTCCACCTTCCTTCAGTACATGACCGATCTGGTCTAGGTAGGTTAGTCTCGGTCTCCCTCGGTACCTACATCCTTGCACTTTCGCATTGTATATCTTCTTAACCAGACGTTCGTTCGGCATTCTTTCCACATGTCCGAACCATCGGAGCATTCCCTTTCGCATCTTTACACCAATACTCTCTTTCATACCTACTCGCTCTCTTACGTCGTCGTTACGAATGCGGTCGGTCAGCCTAACTCCACAGATTTTCCGCAGAGATCGCATTTCGACCGCATTAATTTTACTTTCATACTCTTTTCTGCATACCCAACTCTCGCTTCCATACAGTAATGTTGGGACAAGCACTGCGTTATGTATTGCTACACGTGCCTTCTGGCCGAGGTGGTGGCTGCCGAGAAGTTGCCCCAACGCTCCGTTCACTCTATTTCCCGCATTCACTCTTCGCTCTATATCAGTGGTGTACCTTCCATCTCGGCTAAATCCACATCCAAGATATACAAATTCATCCACTTGCTCTAGTATATCATTACCTATTGTTACTCTTACATCTGTTCTGGCTTCGTCTCTTTCAAAGACCATTATTTTGGTTTTGCTCACATTCACGCGTAGACCCCTTTTCTTACAATCTTCTGTCATTGTGTCGACTAGGGTCTGCAGGTCAGTCGCTGACTGTGCCAGCAGGACTGCATCATCTGCATATAGCAGAGCAGTGACCGCTGAGTCGCCCATCTGGACTCCCACATTCATATCGTTCAACCTTTGGAGACATTTATCCAGATATATGATAAACAGCCTGGCTGACAGAACGCACCCCTGCTTAACGCCGATATTGACGTCAAACCAAGGCGACATTCCATCATCCAGCCGCACACAGGCTCTACAGCCCATGTAACTGGACTGCACAGCCTGTAGCAGTTTACCGTTAATACCATACTCCGGTAAAATGTCCCAAAGTTCCTTTCGTACAACTGTGTCAAATGCTCTCTCCAGATCCACAAAACTGCAGAAAACCCTCTGACCTAGAGCCAGATGCTTCTCCACAATGTTGCGCAGAGAGAACACTTGATCCATGCATCCCCTTCCACTCCTGAAACCTCCTTGTGTCTCACACAGTAAACCATCGGACAACATCCTCATTCTCCTTTCAATAATTTTACCATACACTTTTGCTGCCAAACTGGTCAAGCCTGTGGCTCTGTAATTTGCGCAGTCATAACGTGAGCCCTTGTTTTTCAACAAAATCACGATGACTGCGCTATTCCAGTCCCCGGGAACCATTCCCGAGCTCCAACATAAATTGAGGAGCAACAGGAACGCCTCCCAGACACAGGAGCCACCAAGCTTGATCATCTCGGCAGACACCATATCAATGCCCGCTGCCTTACCATTTTTCAAACTTCTTATCGCCCATTCAACTTCATCCATACTGATGCCGTCGGAGGACGCCGTTGTCGAATGTTGATCTACTAAACCACATGCGACACCGGCGCCAACCGTAGCATCCGCATACATATCGCCAAAATATTCACTCCATCGGCTTAACACGTCTTGTGTTTGTGTAAGAATGTCTCCACCTTTAGACCTTATTTTATTCATTCTGAAGGCTGACCAACCACCCCGAGACTTCTTCACCTCCCTCCAAAAGAGTTTGGTGTTACCCTCGAAGTTTTTAGTCAGCCTATCTTCTGCACTCATACTTGCTCTATCACGTTTCTCTTTCACTAAGGCCTTGGTGTCATTCTTACATTGCCGATATATTTCTTTCTTCTGTTCAGTCATACTGTCATTCAGATTCAAAGAAGAGACATAGTCCAGCCACGCTTTCTTCTTTTGCTCTACGGAAGCTGCCACTTTAAAATATAAGACTAAATTTAAGTAGTATAGTATACTGTGCTTCTAAACAGTAGGTTGTAATAAATACTGAGTCAGTCCTCTCGCCCACGTACTCGTATCGTTTCTACGAACTGCCGTAGGGCAACAATGTTTATTTATAGTCAGCTGTCGCGGTGATGGCGAGATGATGACGAGTACTGTTCCTATGAATCGTACTCGAGGAATCCGTACTTTAAATAATAATGAATGACATTATACAATGATTAATTAAACGTATTTCTTTTTGTTCAAGTAATTTAAAATAACCAGAATTCTTGTGGTTACAGATATCAATAGGTTATATAGTCATCGTATAATACTTACAATTGAAATACCACTTATGTAGTAAAGTATTAAAAATGAAATGTGTTAGGTTAGGTTACAAAATTGAGAAAAATGGCACCAGGAGAAAGGTCTATACGCTTATTCTATAGCAATGATAGAAAACTGCTGGTACCACTTTCTTATCAAATCAAATCCAATCAAACCAAATAAATATCAAATCAAATCAGATGAGATCAGATCACATTAAATCATTTATTTCAAATAAAACTATTTTTAAGAATTCTATCGCGTTTGTAGTTGATTTTTTACCAACGTATTGAACTCTATAGCGTTCGTGATCACGAAAGGACAGTCCTCCCGTCATAGTTTTATTTCAAATGTTTTAAACTTACACAACAAAATTCCAATCAAATCATTTATTATGTAAAAGGCCTTTAAGGCCTTCATATTTTTTTCGTAATTTCAGTTCATATATGTCCCATTGTTGGGTTGAGCCTCCGCCTCCCTTAAGGGCACTTACATATGCTCCATTTTATATTTTGTTTGAAATTAATACAGTAATCTACCACCAGATCAGAAAACAGTCGCAAGCTGAGAAGATCCGGCAAGAAACTCTTTCCGCTTGCAATTTTTAAGTTCTTTTATTTATGTAATACATATTCGTAGGGCTACATTGCTAAATCTTCTGTCCACAGTCGCGGGCCGGTCTGTCCGAGGTACTATCACACACTCGTGCAGAAAATAGACATCTGAGCAGGGACAATGTGCTGTCACGCTTCTTTCGGTGAGCGAGAGATCCGGTAGCCCAAATTTTTGGGTGGGTTTGGGTTTTTGTTGCTAGACAGCGGCTTAGCTGTACCCGTGGTATTGCAAAGTTCCATGGGCGGCAGTGACACTTACCAACAGGTGTGCTGCTTGGTCGTTTGTCACCATTAGACATAAAAAAAATAATCAGAATATATTTCGTTTTGCTGTGTGGTAGCGGCTACGAATACTACCAACCCTTACTTTGCTCGTGGATGTCGTAAAAGACGACTAAGAGCCTTATAACGACCTGGGCCAATTTCGTCTGATTCCATTCAACGATTACATTCCCAAGGAGGGTTGACGTATGGCAGGCGGCCGATCATAAAACTATTGCCAATAACTTTTACAATATGTACTATGAAACAGGAGTACATATCGTATCGACCCTCATATAGACCAATTTTGTTTACCAAGCCACCAGCCACATCTGGCCAATATGATCCTTTTTCTCTGGAAGCCTATGTATACATTGGAAGATGGTTTGATGAATGGCTAAATAGGTAGATATTATGAGGAAAATACCAACATAAAAAATAATCACATAAAGATAACCCAAATATAGAAACGCTTTGTCAATAAAATAATTCCAAGAAAAAGTAAAAAAAAAAAAAAAACAAAAATCATGGACATTCAATGCCTTATTATGGAGTATTTTGATTTAAGCCATTGAGCAAATGTTTTAGTCATCATAGCTTATGATTCACAGCATACAACCCGTTTGATTAGCCTAGTGCAGTTAGTCAAATGTCCACTTATGGTGGAGTCAGTTTGTGCCCAGAAGGCTCTTACTTTCTTTAAGAATCGATTTTCATATAAGGCGCCCGGTATGAGAAAAATTTCAGGAGTAAAATCTAGTGATCGAATGACCTCGTTACGTTTTTGGTGCGCAACCTATTCTGTGCACATTTCACTTTCTGACGTGAGATAATACTTCACTGAACAGTTTTAATAAATGTAAATAATAAACGTACTTGAGGAGTAAACTCCAGTCGTGCGTCGGAGCTGGCACACACTTTTTTTTTTCTTAAATAGTTCTAAATAATAGTCCGCGCCAGTATATATCTTTCCGAGTGGTGACAGAGTAAGAATACAATTCACCAACCCTTATATTACCCGTGGGTGATCGTAAGAGACGACTGATGGATATGAAAACGCATATAACATCTATGCAAGAGAAGGAAAATTCGAAGTAAAACCCTTTAACTAACACGTCTGACCAACGTAAATCAATTTCCCTCTTATAGTGGAGGAGGCCCAAGCCCCACAGTGGGACATATGTGAGCTGAGTTGAGATGGATGACAGTGTACGCCTACGTTTTGTGTGGAAGTGGTGAGATATCTCAGCCTATATTATGAGCCAATAATATATTTAAATTGGATATTTTTTCTATAATACATATTTTGCAGTATTTAGATAATAATTATCAAAATTGAGGCCTTTTTATCAACAAATTATGCAAGCGAAGCCGCTGGTGGAAGCTAGTTTATATTATAAAGCGGATCCGTTTCTTTTTATTTACATACATACCATTACGCCATGTCCCTTGCAGGGTATGCAGAGAGAACAGAGTGCCAGAGAACTCTATCCTTGCATACTTCACTCGCTTCCTCAACATTCATAATTCTCTTCATACACGCTCGCCGGTTTCGGAGACTTTTGACTCCACCTTCCTTCAGTACATGACCGATCTGGCCTAGTTAGGTTAGGCTCGGTCTCCCCCGGTACCTACATCCTTTTTATTTAAGTTTTCAAAAAAGACAACACCTGATAAAGTTTAAAGAAATAAACCATATATTGTGGGGAACTTTACAAAACGTATAAATAATGTAGGTACATAAATTACATTTAGTTAGACAGAACGACAAATTGTGGATCGCACAAAGTATTGTCCAGCGAAGGAATCGAACCTCGCCACTGGCACGGTAGATCAATATTTTAACCACTATACCATCTGTTCAGTTACTGAGCACTGCCGTCTACGAATACTACCAACACTGCTCGTGGTTGTCGTAAAATACGACTAAAAGCTTGTACACTGACTTAAGCCAACTCTAATAGCGTCCAGTTAACAATTATATGTTATGATTCAAGTTATATTGGTTTTGTTTTGCATCTATTTGTACTTTGAGATCGAAATAAACGTGTTTTCTTTCTTTCTTTCAATTACATTCAATCATATACAGTAAAAGCTCTTTATTCGCGGGGTATGTGTTCCATAAATATGCCGCGAATACAGAAACCGTAAATGGTAATTTATATAGGATTATAGGGGATACGTTCCTAGGTGACAAAATAAAAAACAAAAATATATGAAAAATCAATTTAATTGAAGTTTTTGAACATTTCGATTATAATTATCGTAAGGCTTTCCTAAGCCTTAAGATAATTAATCAAAATGTTTAAAAACCCAGCAGTCGCATTAGCAATTTGCCTATTAAAAATAAGATTTCGTAGGCAAAATTATAATAAAATCTATTTTACTATTTTTATTAGTCCATTTGACGGCATTTACAAAGGATATGGGGTTGGATACCTATTAGTATCCTTTTATTATTATGTATGTACTTATTAAATCCGCGAATAAAGAAATTTTTAGCCGCGAATATAGGAATTGAGTCGCATTATTTTAATCCGCGGATAGTGAAAACGCGAATGAAGGAAGAGCGAATAAGGAGCTTTTACTGTATTTGTAAATTCCACCGAAATACAAGAATTGTTTTCTTAAAGCTGGCTTGTTGTATTTTTTGAAACAAAAATGAAAGAGTTATCAGCTTTCAATCATCTCAGTTAAATATATGTCCCACTGTTGAGATTAAGCCTCCTACACAATGGGATAGAAATTGACCTACTATACCACGATGGTCAGACGTGTTGGTATAGGATTTTGTTTCGAGTTTTCCATCTCTTGCATAGATGTTTTATATCCCTTAGTCGTCTTTTACGATTAGCCACGGTTAAGACAGGGGATGACATTTTTTTATTTATTTATTTAAGATCACCACCTTGCACTAAGAAAAGCTCTTTATATTGCGGGGGACTTTACAAACATGCATTTAACGCAGACAAATTACACCCAGACTCAAAACAACAATTTGTGTATTGCACAAAGTATTGTCCTGCGTGGGAATCGAACCCATGACACTGGGACTTAAAGTCGGTATCTTAACCACTACGCCATCTGTGCAGTCGCATTGTATTCCTATTTCGTCACCACACGGATAATCAGTGGAGTTTGATAACTCCAGCTTTAGAATATAAATAAATAAAATTCTACCCACAGTCCAAGTATTACGATATTTCTCTTAAATATATTATACAATATATTTCCTCGAAGTAGCGGCTCAACGGGTGTCGCTACGATTATTCACAAACTCATAACACCTCCTTATGTTCAGTAGGTCAAGGGCACACGTCTGTAAAGTTACGTATTACCTATAAAGTACAAATTTATGATCGTCGTCGAATTATATTTAAACATTTTATTTAATTGGTTTACGATAATAATTTATTATTTATATATATAATGTGAGTAAAAAAGTAGATTTGTTGTTTTTTTTTAAAGTATATATAGTTATACTTCTTTAAACGCGTTATGAAAAAATGATGAGAGTAAAATTTTAAGTTACGCGCGTATCACTGTAACACAAAAGTAATAGGTTGAAGTTGGCCGCTAAACCGCTCATTAAGTCTCGAAAACAGCTACCAACAAACTAGAAATAAAACCTCTTTCTAGTTTTTACATTAACAACACGTGTTTTAGTTTCATACAAGTGCGAATTATATATGTGCTAATAAATTATATTCAGTAGTAATTTAAATTGAATATTTTGATTAATATTATCTATTATTCTAAAATATTAATAAAAAATATCCTACCGTTTTCCAGTCCTTTTATTATTTTATTATAGTTAATTATTTGTATGCAATTAAAAACTATTTTTTAATGATGCCAAAAAAGTATAATTTCTCACGCGCGTACATAAATACACGCACCCATTTCTTTATTTTTTCAAGTTTCATTCTCTTGCATAAATACAAAACTCTACAGAAGAACAATTTATGAATCACGCAAGTATTCTATTATTATTAGTCCTGCTTGGGAATCGAACTAACTATACTGGCGCGGTAGGTCGATATCTTAACATCAACGCCATCTCTGCAATCTATTATTGCAGATTACATCCCTTAAGTTGTCTTTTATAACATCAACGGGCGAAATAAAAGCTGTTATTCTATTGCTTATGGTGGCAAACTATCAAGCAGTACACCTTTTATTTTTTTTTGACGCCGCGGAAACGCGTTTACGCGCTGACCCCAATGGTGTCTAGACAGGAGGGAGTGTGGGACTCGCCGGTTGGCTGTTCCACCGGAATACCCACTAAAATCACAGCGGCCCCCTTCCGCGCTTTTACGGGACGCCGGAGAGATCGTCTACTGACATTCGATCCCCGACGCCCCAAGGATCAAGCAGTACACCTGATGGTAAATGTTACTACTGTCCATGGACCTTGCAATATCAGAGGTACAATTAGACTAATCTACCAAGCGAGACCTCCCTCAGAAAGTTGGTCTGCCAACTCTTTTACTCATCAAACGTAGGGCAATAGCACATTGCCATTACTCAGACGTCGATTTTCTGCGAGAGTGTGGCACTACCTCAGACGGACAGGTCTGCGGCTGTAGATAGAGCTCTGTCAACAGTGTGTATGTATTAATATAATTTCTTTTTTCCTTTTTCCCTAACACTATTAAAATTTTACTATATTTACGGATTCTATCGCGTTTGTTTATTTTTAGTAATCTGTGGAGTTAGGCTGACCGACCGCATTCGTAACGACGACGTAAGAGAGCGAGTAGGTATGAAAGAGAGTATTGGTGTAAAGATGCGAAAGGGCATGCTCTGATGGTTCGGACATGTGGAAAGAATGCCGAACGAACGTCTGGTTAAGAAGATATACAATGCGAAAGTGGAAGGATGTAGGTACCGAGGGAGACCGAGACTAACCTACCTAGACCAGATCGGTCATGTACTAAAGGAAGGTGGAGTCAAGAGTCTCCGAAACCGGCGAGCGTGTATGAAGAGAATTATAAATGTTGAGGAAGCGAGTGAAGTATGCAGAGATAGAGTTCTCTGGCACTCTGTTCTCTCTGCCTACCCTGCAAGGGCTATGGCGTGATGATATGTATGTATGTTGTATATTTTTAATTTCCCGACATTTCGAATAATTTACAGCGTTCATGGTCACGGGAGGATTGGTCCTCCTGTCCTCCTGTGATCGGATTTATTTCAGAAGTGTAACACGCGCGTAAACATCAGAAATTACTACGTATAAGTCATATGATAATACTTAACATTGTTAAATTAACGTTTTGTTTAAAATTAATCAAATAATCTACCACTGGATTGGACCGTGGTCACCGGATCCTAACATTATTAAATTGTATTATAATTCCATCATCATACTGAAATAAATATGTATCATATACAGTTAATTACGTCAAATTAATGTTTCAAGTGCAGTGTTAATCAATAGCGCTACTTATAGTATCTAGTACATGAAGTGCGCACTTCAAAATATCATTTAAATAACCATGTGTTGTGGCAATACGATATAATTGAACATTGCATATACCTTATATGTAAACAGACATATCTACATATAATATGTACAGGGTGGAAGTGGACCGCTCCCGAAAACAAAGACAGGTGACCCTACTAGCCCTACTTGTAATGATAGGCTAGAAAAAAATCGATTCGGATGAAAAAAAAATTTTTTTTCACAACGAATTTTAAGTTTTTTTCACATTCCATCGTATTAAGACAGTGCCATGTAACGATAATTCCATAAAAAATACGTAACTATACTCAGATGAGAAAAGACGTAATCTATTCAAAACTCACGATCATATGTTCAAGAGTTCGACGACCTCGCGTGGCGAAAAAAAATACTTTTTCATCCGAGTCGATTTTTTTTCTAGCCTATCATTACAAGAGTGGGACTAGTAGGGTTATCTGTCTTTGTTTTCGGGAGCGGTCCCCTTCCACTCTGTATATACACTAGCTTCTGCACGCGACTTCGTCCGCGTGGAATAGTTACTTAACGTCGCGGGTTAAAGTTAGCGTTGGCCCAAAGTAACTAGTCCACGCGGACGAAGTCGCAAACAGAAGTTAGTCATAAACACGCGTGCAGTACTTGATCATTATTTTGCTGTGATGTTATTTTAAAACTGCCATATCTCATAAGATGTACGAAGCAGTTGTGTGGAAGCGACTACTTATACTACCAACCTTTACTTTGCTCGTGGATATCGTAAAAGACGGTTAAAAGTCTTATAACGATCCTGCCCAGCCCCACCTGATGTATTTTAGTTTAGTTAACAACTAGCTACTGCCTGCGTAAAAGGTTCCTTTCCTAAAGTTTTTCATCCCCTATTTTTATTTTACCCCTTAAGGGTAAATCTTTTACAAAATTTTAATGTCGTATTTATTTACATCTAATCATCATCATCATCATCTTGCTCTTATCTCAATTATTTGGGGTCGACGCAATATGTCATCCTTATCCATACGATCCTATCAGACGTCATCTCTGCCGTTACTCCTAGACTATCCATGTCATGCCTCACGCAGTCCATCCATCTTTTCTTTGGTCTTCCTTTACCTCTTAAACCTTCAACATTCATACCTAAAACTTTTCTCACAACATTACTTTCATCCCGCCTCTGCACATGTCATTGTCATGTCGTTATTTACATCTAATCAATAGACTAAAAATAATTTTCAAACTTCTGGCTTTAAAAATGACGATACTACTACTATACTATACTACTTACAATTTTTCATCTCCCTTTACAATCTTTTTTTTGCATTAAAAAGTAGCCTATGTCCTTTATCAGGCTCTAAACTAACCGTGTACCAAATTTCATTTAGATCGGTTCAGTAGTTTTGGCGTTAAAGAGCGACAGACAGACAGACAAAGTTACTTTCGCATTTATAATATTAGTAAGGATTACATTATGATTTCTAGTGTAATCCATGACCTACCATTTTTTTTTTTTTTTTTTTTTTTTTTTTTTTTTTTTTTTTTTTGCGGTGGGCTATGGACATCGCACCCCGCCAAATCGGTCCGGGGCGACGGAAGAGGCGGCGCGCAACCCCATTGACCCACCCTGCAAGCACCTCTTCTTCGCCGTGCGAGCGGGCCACCGGTACCCGATCTTTGTCTTCGGTGGCCAATCCATGACCTACCATACACATGACCATGATCGCTGTAAATGTTCGAAACGCTGGCAATTTTTTTTTTTATAATAGTTACATTTCCATGGAGGGTTGATGTCAGACAAGCGGTTAGTTATAAAACTATAACTTTTGCAATATGTACGAGTACATCGACGACTTCGAGTAATTGGGATAAGAGCAGGAGAATGATGAATGGTGAATGAAATTTAATTATTCTTACGTATTTTATTATAGGTTTTTTATCTACAGCCGCGGACCCGTCCACGGTAGTACCACACTCTTCAGACAATTGAAATGTGAGTAGTGGCAATGCACTGATGTGCTTCGTTTGATAAGCAAGAGAGCCGGTAGCTCAAATTCCTGAGTGTTTTTTGGTTTACTGTATTCTACTCTTGCAACGGTCCATGAGCGGCAGAAATACTTATCAACAAGTGTGCTGCTTGTGTACCAACATAAGCAATAAAAAAATTTGCCGATTCATCTGACTAGTGAGGTATACTAGGTCACTTTCGCATCCATTCTAGAGAAGATCCGAACCCAAGAGCGGGACATATATGGTGATAGAAAACATCACGAGGAAACTTATTAATATCTCAAAAATATTTCAAACTTTACCTACGTGAAAAAATCATCTCCACAATCGCCCCAAATAAAACAATAGCGTTATAATCAACCGCTAAAATTAAGAATATAATAAAATCAAAGTAAACATGTATAAGAGGCGTGCGCTTACGGCTTAAGGTCGAGTTCCGATAGCAATGACCCGTTTCACCATATAAAGGTGCTTGCGAAACAACACCTTAACATTCCCGGCGACAGATGGTCTTAGTTCTGATGAAGGTTGAATGCCCACAGGTTATTATTAAAGGGTTAAGCAAATAATCTATATACCTAATACAATTCTACATATCCATATGTCCCTTTATGCTCTTTCAAGAAGTCTGCCCAGAGCATGATACTATGAATGTGTTAGAAATAAACATGACATGTTACTACTATACACAGTGGCTGACTACGGTGAGGATGACTGAAATAGTCCGCTAAAAACCCTCAGTCTAAAATGGGCGTTAAATCACTGGATTTGAAGCCCTAAAGATCCAAATTGTGTGTAACCTATTTTCCAGCACAATTAAAGTATATTATAAATCACAAAAGAAGGCAGGGAATAATGCATTGTATTCTTTCTCTGTCACCACACGGAAATGATAAATGATGCTGATATTAATGGAGTAATTTGGACAATGTGAACGAACCATAGGTGGTCCCTTTTTTTTTTTTTTTTGTGGTGGGCCATGGACGTCGCACCCCGCCAAATCGGTCCGGGGTGACGGAAGAGGCGGCGCGCAACCCCATTGACCCACCCTGCAAGCACCTCTTCGTCGCCATGCGAGCGGGCCACCGGTACCCGATCTTTGTCTTCGGTGGCACCATAGGTGGTCCCAAGACTGTAAGAGTTTTAAAATATAGGTCAGCGTTACAAAAATATATATATATGACCTAATTTTTTTTAATCGAGATGCCACCGGCTGCGATCACTCAATCCCACTCAAGGGGTCATATGCCAATGTCGCTGGCACCGGTAGCTAAACGACAGAACTAGTACAAAACAATCACTAAATTACTAAACAGCGTCTATTATCCAAGTGTTTGTCAATTTAATACTTATAAAGTGGAACATGTTATAAGAAGGTGAAGAGAACAGGGTTTTTGTGTGATGAATGGGGGGTGGAGCCACACTATTGACAGCTTTCTGTCTACAACCTTTTTTTTTTCCTCGCAAGGTGGACCATGGATGTGGTCGCGCCCCGGCAAATCGGCCCGGGGCGACAGAAGCCTGTCCGGTCGGGGTAATGCTATACTTGCGCAGATAATCGATGTCTGAGCAGTGGGCAAATACTGTTGCACTTGATTTGGTGAGCGATAAGAGTTGGCAACCCAACTTTTGGAGTGGTTTTGGGGAGTTCTATATATATATATATATATATATATATATACAGGGTGTCCCAAAATTCAACGATAAGCTGGCACCAGCAGGTGGACCTACATATGACTACTCGAGAACAGAAAAGAAAAAAATTCTACCTTGATTTTTCTTTTCATTACGACAAAAAAACCAAAATCTTTAAAAATGGACATCCTTTATTATATCATTAAGTGCTATTGCTACAGTTTTACAAGTAATTCTGTGATTTTTTTTGTATTGGCAAGGTAAGTAGCACTACTATCGATCACAACCATTAAAAATTCCAGAATATCTATAGTTTTTACACAAAAATCAATCAAAACTATGTTTTTTTCATAAATTATGTAAGATTTTGACTTTCAGCTCACTTTCACTCATCATAGTGAAAAAAAAAAGTATGGACACTACTGTGGCAAATAGTATTAAAAATTGGCGCATCTAACTACAATTCTAAAATGGTATAACATTCTAACCAAACTAGCCACAAAAATATACTTAGGTGTACTATTTCAAAATAACAACCATATTTCGAAAATTGTTAGTGTTGATAGTAATCACTTTTACTATGTAGCCAAAATGTTTTTGTAGCAAGTTCTCAGAATTTTAATGAGACATGTGCGTAGTCCATAAGATAAAATAAGTTAGACAGAGATAGAGAGATTATACGTTAGAGGGAGATAGATAGATGCTAATTGTTTAGTAACATTAATGCAGGTGGAGAAGTAATTAATGTCCTCAGCAGCACAGCAAGTCAGTATGCTCTACTTCTTTGTTTACTGCACACCGTTCTGTTTTAATTAAAGTGGCTCTGGTACTGACGACTTTTGGATTGAATTAAGTGACCTGGAAATTGACCTGACTTGGCATTATTTTAGACTGTGATTTTGTGTTTTTTTTTAAAGAAGTTTTGCATTATTTTCAAGTGTTTAGCATTCATCATGCCGCTACCATACACAGCGTTAGAATACGCTAATATGCACCTAATTTAAGGAGAATGCCGATGCAATGCCAACGCTGCTAGCAGATTATATCGAGCAAGGTACCCTAATCTTCAAAGGTATCCGGATTATCGCGTATTTATTAACGTGTATCAAGCTTTTTCGGAGGATTGTATACCATCTGACAGGCGAAACGCTGGAAAACCTAGATCGGAACACGATGAAGAAGTTCTCACTGAAATAGAAAACGATTCAACTACCTCTGTACGTGCTGTACAAGCAGCAACGGGAATCCCAAAAAGTACTGCACATAGAATTTTAAAATGTCACGTCGTCGTGATGAAACAACCTGCAAGAAAGATGGATATTTAAATCTTCACAATCTTCATAGCTGGAACAATGAAAATCTGCACCTGGTGAGAGAAGACAATCCCAATACCAATTTAAGGTTAACCTATGGACTGGCATAATAAATGGCAGTGATAGGGCCCTTTGAGTTACAAGGAAACATAGATGGCAATAGTTATTTAAACTTCTTACAAAATGAGTTGCCAGGATTATTAGAAGATGTGCCCTTAAGTGATTTGCAAACCATGTGGTTTCAAAACGATGGTTGCCCAGCTCACTATGCCCGTCCTGTGCGAGAGTACTTAGACCAAGAGTACCCAGGGCGTTGGATCGGGCGACTTGGTCCTATCTTGTGGCCACCCCGTTCACCCGATCTAAATCCCCTGGACTTTTTCTATTGGGGTTGTCTAAAGGACAGAGTCTACACAAAACCGATTGCAAACTTGGACGAGCTTCGCCATAAAATAATTCAGACTGTGGATCTACGGACTACGCACATGTCTCATTCAAATTCTGGGAACTTGCTACAAAAACATTTTGGCTACTTAGTAAAAGTGATTACTATCAACACTAACAATTTTCGAAATATGGTTGTTATTTTGAAATAGTACACCTAAGTATATTTTTGTAGCTAGTTTGCCTTGAATGTTATACCATTTTAGAATTGTAGTTAGTTGCGCCAATTTTTAATACTATTTGCCACAGTAGTGTCCATACTTTTTTTTTTCACTATGATGAGTGAAAGTGAGCTGAAAGTAAAAAACTTACATAATTTATGAAAAAAGCATAGTTTTGATTGATTTTTGTGTAAAAACTATAGATATTCTGGAATTTTTAATGGCTGTGATCGATAGTAGTGCTACTTACCTTGCCAATACAAAAAAAATCACAGAATTACTTGTAAAACTGTAGCAATAGCACTTAATAATATAATAAAGGATGTCCATTTTTAAAGATTTTGGTTTTTTTGTCGTAATGAAAAAAAAAATCAAGGTAGAATTTTTTTCTTTTCTGTTCTCGAGTAGTCATATGGAGGTCCACCTGCTGGTGCCAGCTTATCGTTGAATTTTGGGACACCCTGTATATATTGCAAAGGTCCATAGGCGGTACTATCACTTATCATCAGGCATGCTGCCTACTCGTTAACCATCATCATCATTCTCCTACTCTTATCCCAATTACTTGGGGTTGAAACAATATGTACTCTTCTTTCATATATTGTAAAAATTTTATAGTTTTATGACCGGCCGCCTG
The DNA here is from genome assembly GCA_905163515.2 of Lymantria monacha. Taxonomy (NCBI): domain Eukaryota; kingdom Metazoa; phylum Arthropoda; class Insecta; order Lepidoptera; family Erebidae; genus Lymantria; species Lymantria monacha. The sequence continues at coordinate 1,361,383 of LR991103.1, forward strand.
CCAGACGTCAACCCTCCTTGGGAATGTAATTGTTGACCAAACGGTATCAGATGGAGTTGGCCCAAGTCGTTATAAGGCTCTTAGTCGTCTTTTACGAACGAACACAGTAAGGGTTGGTAGTATTCGTAGCCTCTACCACATAGTAATCCTACATACATACATACATATCATCACGCCATATCCCTTGCAGGGTAGGCAGAGAGAACAGAGTGCCAGAGAACTCTATCTCTGCATACTTCACTCGCTTCCTCAACATTCATAATTCTCTTCATACACGCTCGCCGGTTTCGGAGACTCTTGACTCCACCTTCCTTCAGTACATGACCGATCTGGTCTAGGTAGGTGAGTCTCGGTCTCCCCCGGTACCTACATCCTTCCACTTTCGCATTGTATATCTTCTTAACCAGACGTTCGTTCGGCATTCTTTCCACATGTCCGAACCATCGGAGCATTCCCTTTCGCATCTTTACACCAATACTCTCTTTCATACCTACTTGCTCTCTTACGTCGTCGTTACGAATGCGGTCGGTCAGCCTAACTCCACAGATTTGCCGCAGAGATCGCATTTCGACCGCATTAATTTTACTTTCATACTCTTTTCTGCATACCCAACTCTCGCTTCCATACAGTAATGTTGGGACAAGCACTGCGTTATGTATTGCTACACGTGCCTTCTGGCTGCCGAGAAGTTGCCCCAACGCTCCGTTCACTCTATTTCCCGCATTCACTCTTCGCTCTATATCAGTGGTGTACCTTCCATCTCGGCTAAATCCACATCCAAGATATACAAATTCATCCACTTGCTCTAGTACATCATTACCTATTGTTACTCTTACATCTGTTCTGGTTTCATCTCTTTCAAAGACCATTATTTTGGTTTTGCTCACATTCACGCGTAGACCACTTTTCTTACAATCTTACAATAGCAATCCTCATTATAAAAAATAAAAAATAAATAAAAAAATTAGCGTTTTTATAGCTGGACTTAACTATAATTATCGCATAAAGTATATGTTCTAGACGTTGTTCCTGATAACCGCTTACCACTTCAATTGTGCAATCAATTCGCCGGTAATTGATTGAACGATTGAGTGACACTTATAATTAACTCGTACATTCGTTCAACAAGTGATGGGGTGATAGATCTTGAATGATTTGATCTATCTATTTATAACCTATATTATTTTATAAGTCATTTGCTGTGTGGTAGCGACTACGAATACTACCAACCCTTACTTTGCTCGTGGATGTCGTAAAAGACGACTGAGAGCTTTATAATAACCTGGGCCAACACCACCTGATGCCGTTTAATCAACAATTACATTCCCAAGGAGGGTTGACGTCTGGCAGGCGGCCGGTCATAAAACTATTGCCAATAACTTTTACAATATGTACTATGAAAGAAGAGTACATATTGTATCGACCCCAAGTAATTGGGATAAGAGTAGGAGAATGATGATTATTTTATTGGTCATCTCAAAACCATCTGCAGCTAACAGCTAAAAGACACGAAGAAAAGAAAATAGAAGGACATTTGGTGGGAATCTGAAAACGTGGTGCTCTTGTATTATATTCGATATCTTAGTGTTTTAACGTGTTATATTAGATAATTTTGATGGCATTTTATGTAATGTGATGACGGTCCGGGGTAGTACCACACTCTCGTAGAAGATCGACGTCTGAGTAATGGCGATGGCTATTGTGCTTCGTTCGGTGAGCGAGAGAACCGGCAAACCAACTGGGGTGGGTTTAGAATTTGTATTGGTAGGCCTAGTTATTTATACCTTTGGCATTGCAAATTCTTATAGGTGACAGTGACACTTACCATCAATTGTGCTGTCTGCTCGTTTGCCATCATAAGGAATAAAAAAGTGTGTGTGTCAGCTCCGACGCACGACTGGAGTTTACTCCTTAAGTACGATTATCAAAACAGGCGCAAAATAGACTCATTTGACTAAAATAATATATATATTTTTATTTACATTTAAAACTGTTCAGTGAAGTATTATCTCAGGTCAGAAAGGGAAAGGTGCGCAGAATAGGTTGCGCACCAAAAACGTAACGAGGTCATTCGATCACTAGATTTTACTCCTCAAATTTTTTTTTCATACCGGGCGCCTTATATGAAAATCGATTCTTAAGGAGTAAACTCCAAAAAAACATAATTAGTTTTTCATAAAATGGAAGTAATATCACTTACCGGTAGCAAATGTTTCGTTCGCAAATGATCACTAACACAACACACTGTCACTAAACACTAATATTTATAAAATAATATTCGTATAATAAATATTAATTCACTTTGTCACTAATTCGGCGTCACTGGACATAAGTTTGAATAAACCTGAAACAAAATACATAAATTATAATTCAAAATTATGTCTCTGATATATACGCGAGTATTACACATTTGAAATAAAACTAATTTTACGGAATCTATCGCGTTTGTATTTGATTTTTAATTACCCGATATTTAGAACACTTTACAGCGTTCATAGTGACGGGAAGACTCTGGTCCTCCCTGCGGGAAATATAAAGCCAATAATTATATATTTGTAATACTCGCGTAAACATTAGATATAATTATATATACTTCATGTCATTACAGGCCTATAATAACCATTTCAATGAAGTGCACATTTTACCCTCCCACTCATAATTGCCAGCTAATTCCGGTGCATAACGAGCACAAACAATCTTAGTAAGTTCAAAACAATTTAAAATAAAGCTTAACAGAATTAAATCCTTTGTTTCTCGGAAGCCCACAGTCCAGACAGCCCTTGGAATGACTAAGTCCATTCTTATCAAGTTCTTACTATAAATAGAAATTAATTCTCAGAGCGGCATCGACAAAAGACTAGTTAGGGCGTATTTATTATCTATGGTAAAACATAGATAATGTATGCTTATTTTAAGATGTATTTTTTATCTGTGGTAATGGATGTTCGAGTAATTTATTAGTTGCTAATCGTTGCCCGCGACTTTGAAACGAAAATGAAAGTATTAATGGTTCAATTTGCTGATGTTGCCAAATATTTTAGTAGGCAGGTATTTTTTACTTTTGTATTTCTTGTATGTATATATTGAAAAATACATTTATTTATTTAATGAATTTCATTGACATTAAAAAAACTTAATGCGTAAAAAATTCGGAATTAGTTCACAGTTTTTATGAATTTTAATTTGTCGCGCAACCCTAGATCTTTTGTCGGTATAAAAATAGCACAAGTTAGGTACTCTTTGTAAGATCAGTTATCTGCTAGCAACATATTTGTCGAAATCAGTTGGGCTAGATCAGAGTTTATTCACAATTTTATGGAGTCGCGAAATCACTTTCTGAAGTATGAATAGCTGAAGTTACTGCTTGCAGTATCAGCTATCTGTTAGTGAAAGGCTGGTCAATATCGGTGCAGCAGTTTCGGAATTTAACCGGAACAAACAAACAGACAGACGAAGTTTTAAAAAAATATTTAATTTTAATTGCCGTAAATACTTTTATATGAATTTAATAAATAAACTACATATAATCTTTACATTTCAAACAGACACTTTTTTTAAAGAGACCACTTAAATAATCCTTGTATTGCAGGGGACTTTAAAAACATACAATTAACGCAGACAAATTACACACAGACACAGAACAACACTCTGTGGACTGTACAAAGTATTGTCCTGTGTGGGAATCGAATACACGACACTGGCACAGAAGGTTGGTATCTTAACCACTACGCCATCTGTGCAGTCAAAATTTATTGACACGATATTGTACTGTATACATTGAAGCTTGTATATTTTAAAGTATTTTTTTATATAAAGAATTAAAGATATACATACATACATATCATCACGCCATATCCCTTGCAGAGTAGGCAGAGAGAACAGAGTGCCAGAGAACTCTATCTTTGCATACTTCACTCGCTTCCTCAACATTCATAATTCTCTTCATACACGCTCGCCGGTTTTGGAGACTCTTGAACCAACCAACCAACTTCCTTCAGTACATGACCGATCTGGTCTAGGTAGGTTAGTCTCGGTCTCCCTCGGTACCTACATCCTTCCACTTTCGCATTGTATATCTTCTTAACCAGGCGTTCGTTCGGCATTCTTTCCACATGTCCGAACCATCGGAGCATTCCCTTTCGCATCTTTACACCAATACTCTCTTTCATACCTACTCGCTCTCTTACGTCGTCGTTACGAATGCGGTCGGTCAGCCTAACTCCACAGATTTTCCGCAGAGATCGCATGTCGACCGCATTAATTTTACTATCATACTCTTTTCTGCATACCCAACTCTCGCTTCCATACAGTAATGTTGGAACAAGCACTGCGTTATGTATTGCTATACGTGCCTTCTGGCTGAGGTGGTGGTTGCCGAGAAGTTGCCCCAAGATATATAAAGATATGATGCAGGTAAAGTTTATTATTAGCAATTAAAAAAAGCCCATCGGCTTTCATTTTTTCTTTTTTCGAATATGGTTTCTAGGTGTCGTTAAAATGCATTTTCATTACTTCTACTCTACTGAATTATATTTAAAAGAATAAAGCGAATCGATTGATGTACGAATTATGTAAATAGACCTACGCGGTTTAGTTTCTAGAGTCCCTCAGGCATAAATAAACATGCATAGATTGATAAACACATTACACGCCTGTGCGTCAAGGAGAAGCATAAAAATTTAAAAAAAAAATCGACTTATGACGTTTCACATCTTTACAACATCTTCTTCTTCTTATGTATTGGCAATCAGCTACATATACGAGCTATTGGTGCCAGTGTCAAGTTATAAATATTTTCACGTTTTTAGTCTTTCAAGTCAGTCGTTGTCTAAGTCAAATTGTCACCATTAACAGTGCAATGGCCACACTGTTAATGGTATCTTGTGGGAATTTTGATGGAAAACGAAAACGTTGTAAAGCACTTTTATATGATATTCACTACATCCCAGTATTTCCGCACATCACATTACATAAAATGCCATCAAAATTATCTAATATAATACGTTAAAACACTAAGATATCAAATATAATACAAGAGCACCACATGACGTTTTCAAATTCCCGTCAAAAGTCGCTTTACAACATCCATAGCTACAGAAAGATTTAAAGTATTTGACTTATGGCATATCTAAAAACAAATTAAACAGAAAGCAAGTCATAATAATAACTTCATTCAATTCATTCAACACCCCTTCACCCCAATTGGTGTCTCATTATGCTAAGTACATCATTTAAAAATAAAGTGTTATTCATTTAAAATAAAGAGATGTATACTCAAAATAATAACAGTAATTATGTACGAATGCTAACGCAGTTGTGAGGACAGCTAGTATTATATAGACAATTTGTGTAAGGTAGGTAATGCAGAGAAAGTGATAAAGTGTAACAGTGTTTTACATAAGTTTTCGTGTTCCACCATAATTGTCAAAAGGAACCATTGATCTTATGGTTATTACACTATAGGAAGGAACTATTTTCACTCATCGATGGACAATTACTTTAAATAAAGATTGATAAATCAACACATAAAAGGTCTTTATAACCATGCCATAAAATTTAAAAAATATATATTTATTTGTAAATAGTCAGAATAGGCAGTTAACATCCCAGTCTGAATAGAAAAGACAAAATTAAATAATAAAACATTATTAACATACAAAACCGGTATGTTTGGGTGTTTGTTAAAGCTCTTAACGATCAGATCACGGCAGGCGCGGCCGCCTACGCTCAACCTTGGATGGGTGACTGTCGCCACTGGCAATTGGCAAGTGCTTTTTGATTACCAGTGTCATTTTATTGGTAATTTATTATTAAAGTAGATTAAATAATATTACCCTACTTCCTAGTATTTACCTAGCCTTTGGGTGGCAGATAAATAAGCAATTTTCTTAATGGTGACTGGCAATTGCCGTTTACGAAATACCAAGAGCCCAGTGAGGTTGTTGCCTACCGTAAGGTTGGCTGTGGACTTGTCTCTGGCTCACAGAACAGAGCGCGATAGCATATTGTCACTGCTCAGATGACGATTTTCTGCGAGAGCATGGTAATAATCCAGGACCAGCGTTTCCACTTTAAAGATTTCCTTTCCCCACGCCTCATTAAGATTGCCCCTTCTCGGTACTCTTTTCCCCTTCAAAAATTATTCTGCTGTAGTTGTTGCCTTGTGGCAGGCACTAGTGCAACTGAAAAAGAAAAAATCTTTGATTTTCTTAACATGTTTTTTTTTACTGCACTTTTATCACGCTAGAGTGCAGCACCACCGTAGTTCCCAAACAGTCATTACATACTCTGCCGTTTTTGACATGTCGTACAAAATATGATTATTTCTAAATTATAATTTTAATCAAGTTTAAAATTGACTGGGGTATGTTATTATACAATAATGCACCAGGATGCCATAATTTCCCCTTTTCCTTCCCCTCTGGAACCTAATTTCTCCTCAAGAGGGGAATTTTCCCTCATTGTGGAAACACTGCCCAGGACGGACCGGCCTGCGTCTGTAGACAGTAAACTGTTAAACAGCGTGGCCTAGCACTACTAAAAGCTAGCTAATATTATGTAAAAATGCGAAATATCAAGCTTATACTGTAAGTGGTACATAAACCAAGTTTGTCTGCGAACCGTACAAATTAAGACCCATATATTGAGCTGTATGGTAGCGTCTACGAATACTACCAACCTTTACTTTGCTCGTGGATGTCGTAAAAGACGACTAAGAGCCTTATAACAACCTGGCCCAACTCCATCTGATGCCGTTTGGTCAACAATTACATTCCCAAGGAGGGTTGACGTCTGGCAGGCAGCCGGTCGTAAAACTATTGCCAATAACTTCTACAATATGTACTATGAAATAAGAGTACACATTGCATCGACCCCAAGTAATTGGGATAAGAGTAGGAGAATGATATTGATTTTGATAGCACAGATGACGTAGTGTTAAAGATATCGACCTATAGTGCAAGTGGCGTGGATTCATTGCCCAAACAGAACAATACTTTGTGTGATCCACAAACTGTTGTCTTAATCTAGGTCGTAATTAGTCTGCGTTAGTTTGTGAGGTTCCACACAATACAAGTGTTATTTCATTAATGCCTGGTATTGTCTTTTCAACTATATTTTATTTATTTATTTTCACAATGTATACAATTTCTATATTATATACATCCTCTGCCAAAATGGAATACAGTTTGTCGGCAAAATTTTATATATCATAATATTGAAAATGTAAAGAATGCCGAACGAACGTCTGGTTAAGAAGATATACAATGCGAAAGTGGAAGGATGTAGGTACCGGGGGAGACCGAGACTAACCTACCTAGATCAGATTGGTCACGTACTGAAGGAAGGTGGAGTCAAGAGTCTCCGAAATCGGCGAGCGTGTATGAAGAAAATTATGGATGTTAAGGAAGCGAGTGAAGTATGCAAGGATAGAGTTGTCTGGCACTCTGTTCTCTCCTGCCTACCCTGCAAGGGACATAGCGTGATGATATGTATGTATGTTCAAAATGTTTGTTCGCTATTGCTTTATGCAATTATTATAAAACAAAGCAAAATAACAGCAAACGTATAAAACGCCATTAGTTACCAATACGCAGTCATTATGGTACAAACGGTGGTTAATAGCAATCAATTTGGTAGGGTTGCCAACATAATAATTGTGGCTTCAAAATGACAATTTAGATACTATTGCGTTTTCGCGGTTTTACGATTCCTACGGGATATTAAACGATAGTAACACATTATATTTTAATCGGAAAATGTATCTGAATGCATCTTACATATTTATAAATATAATATATTTTTAAGGGCTCATAAGTATATAATATACAATTTTTATTCACTTTTAAGCCAAATCCATAAATCATTATTTTTGCTTATATACGTCCCACTGGTGGGCTCGAACCACCCCTACAAAAGGAGGGAAATTGTTCTACTATATCACACAATCGGGTTGGTTTTATTTTCAGTTTTCCTTCTCTTATTTAGATGTTACATATCCCTTCGTATCCCTTAGTTGTTTTATACGACACACACGGACAAGAAAGGTAATGGTGAATTGCATATAAAAAAAATGTAATAAGCCAATGTCTGTATATTATAGATACAAAAAAATAATAGGAGAGGTATTTATTGGAGCAACAGAAGTGAAAACAACATTTTTTTGAATTTTTATGTGTTATTTCTTTCACGGATCATGAAAATAACCACTGCATTTATTTAATGCAGTATTCACCGACTTATTGCTCAAGATTTAACTAATGACATGGATTCATATAGACTTCACGTAGACTTAAAAATAATCAAAGCAACCAAAACAGCGGAAGCAAATAAATTATTAATATTTTTTTCCATTAAATTGGCAACCCTAATTTCAAGGTTCAGCGTTTACCATAAAATTAAGTTATTACAGTACTTCGCTACGTCATTGAGTACCAATCGACACCAATTTGCCTGCAGTCAGCTTATCGTGTGGGTGTTCAAACTACTATCTATTTATTAGAAGGCTTTTTAAAGAATATTAACTATTGTAGGGCAGGAAATACACACATATAGTTACTACACACACACACACACATATACACGCACATGCGCGCACACACACACACAATACAATAAATACACAGGGATAGCTGAAAATCATGGTTATTCTTAGCGCCAACAAAAGCTGAGCCAATTCATTTTGGCTTCTAGTTTTAATTTTCTTTTGTTATAATTACTTGTTATCAGTTTTAATTTTGAAAAGGCAATAAATTATTATTATAATAATTACCTGATCCGCCTAACTTCATCTTCGTTAATAAGAGAAAAAGTATTAGAAATAGTGTATCGTAGGCTACTACCTACATAGAAAGTGCAGTACAGCGGAAGAGCGGACGCCGAGGGCTTCCGTTTATATACAAATATAAATCTAATATGTAATAAAATCTCGGTAATTTCATAAATATAGTAATAAAGATTTTACATTTTCATTTTATTTTAATTTCATTTTAAAGTAAGTCCTCCCGTAATCATGAACGATGCGTAATGTTCGAAACTTGAAAATGATAAGTATAAATATGATGAAATCCGTACAAAATAGTTTTATTTTAAATATATAGTAATACTCGCTATGTGGTAGAGTTTTCATAGTTATATGGTTACAGCATTATTATGTAGAAATATGTTATAGGTTGAAATACATTTTAGTGTCAAAGATGATAAACTGAAAGCCTTTTGTCAATACAGATATACATATTTTATTTATTTATTTTAACTGATATGTTTTATTAATCAATTTATATAAATATTATTTTCAGCTTAACTTTATTTAAGAAAAAATATTTTTTCCTTTTTAGTTTATATTAATATTTTATTTGATGTTTTTATGTTAATATTTTATTTAATGTGTGGCAGCGGCTAGAAATAGCCCTTACTTTGTTCGTGGATGTGGTAAAAGACGATTAATAACTCTATATCGATCTGGGCCAATTCTACCTGATGCCGTTTGGTCAATAATTACATACCAAAGAGGGTTGAGGTCAGACAGATGGCCGGTCATAAAACTATTGCCAATTATTTTTGCAACACGTACAATAAAAGATTGCGTCGAACCCTATTAATGGGGACAAGAGCAAAATGATGTCGATGATGATAAAACTATACCAAAAATTTAATCCTTAAATAGTTTTTTGAAAGTCACTGCAGTCGGGTAAATAAAGAAAAAAAGATGTTTTAGGTAATTTTAAATAAAAGTGCGATCTGTATCTAGCAACAGCGTTAGGAAGTTTTTTAAACAAATCTAACTTGTAACGATATGTCCATCGAACTCCATAGTCATACTACCATAATACTACTACGATCTATCATAAAGCTCTAGAGTTTGTTTGTGGTCAGCAGGCCAATCCAATAAACTACAAAATTGAATGCTAAAAGATCTATTTACATATATTAGATAAGCTATTCCACAGACCGACAGACAGTCCGTGCTCTTTTTATGTTTAATTTAATTGTTATGGTGGTTGGTTTACAAAATTAATTTTCTTGAAGTGGCTTTATAACAGTTGGTTAAAACTTTAAGAGCGCAATTCATGTTTCATAGATGTTAGATGACTACATGTATTTTTGGGGTTTCTTCTTGGCGTTGGTGCTCTTGTTAGATAAGCTATTTATCGAGTAATGTTACAATATGTAGGCCAGCGAGAGGGCAGCTCTACTCACTCAGCGATGACCGACGTAAAGTTATTGTCCGTTGGACATTCCAACTGGAGAGCACTAGGTTCAGTATTTGGACTGTCGAAGTCTTCTGGCCGGTGTTGATCGAATAGTTAGGTCGGTGGCACGGGGTACTTTCTTTCGGACTGATGCAGATCTTGACGGAGCATGGTTACTTCGGCAACTACCTACACACGGTCGCGAAAGAGAAGACGCCGTACTGCCATCACTACGATTGTGACGAATATACAGCGTAGCGCACGGTCGAGGTCTGCGTGGACTAAGCAGAACAGCGCCGTGGACTCATCGCAATCATTGGTGCCGACCATGATACTCAACAGTATCAGGAACTCGACGCGGTCGTCGATTCATATTCATGTTATTATTAAAAGATTGGATGAGGTGGATATCAAAAAATAAAAATAAAATATGCGTGCGTACAAAGTACACATATCAGAAGTGAAACTTTGGAAAACTATTTTTTAAATCTCGTTTACATCAACTAATAGCGTGTACTCTCTCTCTCTCTCTCTTTCTCTTTCTCTCTCCCTCTCAGGCGTGGATCGTTCCTCGTGTGGGTTTCATCTGTAAAATATCTACCCTCATGCGCGGAAAAAAGTTTCCCTTCGAAACAAGATGGCACGTTACGGAAAAATGTGACGGTATTTTTTTTTCCAACGCCGATAAAGAATTTTCACTTCAATTACGCTCAGTGCATACTTCCCAATGTTGGGACCGTCCTCCACAATAGGAGAAGGCATTCGACCTTTATTTAATTTCCACATATTACATCTCTTAGTCGTGTTTTAAGACAATTACAGCCATAATAGGGGATTGGGAATTGTTTTTTATTTTTTAAATTATCACCTTACAGAAATTTAATATTAATAATATTACGAAACCACGAACTTAATCCACGCAAATAAAGCTGCTAGAACAACTAGTATTTAATAAAACGAAACAAAACATGCTCAATGTTTAATTCAACAAGCAAATCAGTTATTGTAAAGTGTATAAACAAGCTCATATGGTCAACAGGAATGTGTGACTGTAGCGTTCTTATTCAATGCGGCAATGTTTTTTAAACTAGGAGACGCGACCTCTTTTTTGTCACGCAAAAGAATACTTTGGGCGAAATATTAGTGGTAGGGAACACTGTTGACAGTATTCTGTCTACAGCCGTAGGCCGATCCGTTTGAGGTAGTACCACACTTTCGCAGAAAATAGACATATGAGCAGTGGCAATACGCTGCTGTTTTGTTCGTTGAGCGAGACAGCCGAAAGCTCAACTTTCTGGGTGGATTTGGGATTTTTATTGGTAGGCAGCAACTTATTTGTATCCCTGATATTGCAAAGTTGTATGGGCGGCAGTAACACTTACCATCAGGTATGCTGCTTGCTCGTTTGCCACCAAGAGCAAAAAAAAAAGAAAACACATTTTTTTTATTTTGTGTCTAATTGTAATTTGTATCTCTGAACATTTTTAAAGTTTACCGCAATACAAGGATTATTACCTTAATGGACGTTGTCTTTAAAAATGTCTACCCTTCAGATATGCCGACAGGTGGCCACCGAAGACAAAGATCGGGTACCGGTGGCCCGCTCGCTCGGCGAAGAGAGGTGCTTGCAGGGTGGGTCCATGGGGTTGCGCGCCACCTCTTCCGTCGCCCGGGACCGATTTGGCGGAGCGCGACCACCTCCATTCCTCCATAGTACACCGCAAGAAAAAAAAAAGATGTGCCGGCAGGTGTAGAAATAAAAAATAATAATATGTTATCCTATTCAGTATTACAGGCTGATGACGTCACCGCATTAGAACTAGTACACTTAACTAACAGTATTAACCTAGATTTTATTATCAACAGCATTCAAGGTAACTAAACAATGGCTTCGGTAGCCTATACACCATATTTATATTTTTTATAGCCCTGACTAGCTATACTCGTGGCTTCGTTCGCATTAATACAGATTTTTTTAATCATCATTATTTATTTTTTTGCTGTCCAGTGTTGGAAGTAGGTCTCCCTAAAAAATGAGGAAATACCGTAATCCCCATCCTTGGATGGCGGGTTGGTGATCCCATTTTCACTGCTGGGTTCGAGGCTTCTACACCATAAAAGAGAAATTGACCTACTATACCACCCTGACCAGACGAGTTGGTATAAGGTTTTAATCAGTTTCCTTCAACTGCAACGATACCATACACCTATTACCATATACCCTTTAGTCGAATTTTATAAAATCCACAGGTGAAATAAGGAGTAGTGAATTGTATATTTAATCTGTTACCAAAAGAGAAAGTTAAATATTTTCCAAAAAAAAAAACCTGATGCAAATAAATAGTTCTGGTGTAATCCTTGATCAATGATTACTGCTGCTGCTACTTGTATGAGGTAGTGAAAATTATATTCTAATCTTCTTCTTATCTTACACACGGGTAAATGTTTTTTTTTTCTAATCCTCGGTTACAGTAGTTTTTTCTTATACGGTATCCAATGGAGTTTTCAGTGTACCCACGTATGCCATAAATGTCACACTGTTGGGCTCGGGCCTCCTCCATAATGAGAGGGAAATTAACCTACTATACCGCGCTGGTCAGACGTGTTGGTGTAGGGTTTTTTTTCGAGTTTGCCTTCTCTCGCAAGGATGTTATATGCCTTTTATATCTCTTAGTCATCTCGTACTATCACCCACGGATAAGATATGGGGTGGTGAATAGTATTCTAACTGCGTCACCATACGGAATCTTCTTTTATACATATTATATATTATTATCATTTTCCGTATGGTGACGGAGTAAGAATACAATTCATCAACCCCTATCTTACCCGTGGGTGATCGTACGAGACGAGCAACGGATATAAAACGCTAAAACACATATAGCATCTATGCGAGAGAAGGAAAATTCGAAACAACACTCTATACGAACACGTCTGATCAGCGTTGTATAGTAGGTTAATTTCCCTCCCATTACGGAAGAGGCCCAAGCCCAACAGTGAGACATATATGGGCTGTGATGATAATGATGATGATGATAACATCTACGTAAGAGAAGGAAAACTTAAAACAAAGCTCTATACCAACACGTCTGACCAGCGTGGTATAAGAGGTCAATTACACTTCCATTATGGAGGACGCCCGAACCCAACAGTGGGACATGGTTCATATATTGTATACACAATATGTATTGACAAATTAGTTGTACACAGTACTCGTCTTGAAAGAATTAATAGGTCATTCATGGGGCAATGTACACGCTTCTATAATAAATTACCAAAAGATATCCGAGATATGACTGTGAACAAGTTTAAAAGAGCTGTCAAGAACAGACTCTGTAAAAAAGGTTATTATAAAATCTCGGATTATCTAAGCGATAGTTCAGACTGGCTATGAGCAGCTCCTCTTTCAGCAATTACATTTTTTTTTTAATCTGTTTAGTTACTATTTCTTTTTAATAATTATACATACTTGTAAAGCGTAGCGTGTGTTACCTGACGAATTTTGACTTTTTTGCATTTATAGTACATATTGGTCATGCTCACTGAAAGGTCCGCTTGCGGTAGCTGCGTGGAGCGGGTCTCTCCCTTCCCTCCAAGGTGGTTGAGGGGAGTGATGGCTGCTCTAGTAGTTAACTCGTGATCGGGTGCCGCTTGTGGGATTCGGTCCAGCCATGGTCTTTCTTTATTGTATTTTAACTATTGCGTTCGAAGGGCATCGCACTGAAGCTAATTAAATAATAAACATGTACTACTTTTTTTTTATATAAAAAATGAAAAAAATTATAATAACATAGATAAAATATAAATAGACAAACCCACTGAGTTTCTTGCCGGATCTTCTCAGTAGCGGTCTCATTCCGATCCGGTGGTAGTTTATTAGATTAAATTTAAATGTAAAAAAAATGACAATATGTAAGTGCCCTCGCAGGGTTTATGCATAATAAATTAATTTGAATTTGAATATATACACTCATTTGCAAAAAAAACGGGCACCTAAGCAATGAACCATTTCAAATGTTAATATTTCTTTGTTTGATAATTATAGGTAGTTTTATCCACACAATTTGGTAAATTAATAAGAAAATAATCGTTTTCATCAGTATTTCATAAAATTTAGATACAATTTATGGGAAATAATGCTAAACCTCGCTAGTAGTGTATATTCGCTAGTAGTGCATATGCTCATGAAGTAAATATAAAAAAGTTTTTTTGTTTGTTTTTCTTTAATAAAGTAAAAGCAGATAAATGTTTAGTATCGAGTGTGACCCCCTCTAGCTAAAATCACAGCTTGAATTCGTCTGGGCATGCTAGCGAGTATATCCCGGATACTTGCTTGCGGAATACGTTCCCACTCCGCAGTAATCACATTCTTCAGCTCTCTGATGGTCTGCGGAGCCGGGTGTACTGATCTCACACGCCGTTTCAGAACGTCCCAGACATGCTCTATGGGATTGAGGTCGGGACTTCGAGCTGGCCAATCCAAACGACGAATGCCGACCTCTTGCACATACGCATTAACATCGCGGGATCGGTGGGCGCGAGCATTGTCGTCCATAAAAATCGAGTCTTCACCTAGAGCGGCCAATGCGGGTTGTGCATGAGAAATTAGAACTTCCGTTATGTATCGATGCCCAGTCAGTGAGCCGTTTTCAATGAAGACTAACTCTGTACGATCCATTGAATTTATTCCTGCCCAAAACATAACAGAGCCCCCACCATAAGGTGTGATTTCTTCGAAACATGCCTCTGCAAAGCGTTCTCCTTGTCTTCTTAGCACTCGCCGACGTCGATCTTCACCGAACAGAGATATCCTGGCTTCATCAGAGAACAAAACCCTATTCCAATCGTCTTGAGTCCATGATTCACAATTTCTAGCGAACCTAAGCCTGTGAACTCTGTGCTCACGGAGTAATTTGGGGCCGCGGGCCGGGCGGTGACTGCGTATATTGGCAGCGAGAAGCCTCCTCCTGACCGCCCATAGACTAATATGCACATTTCTTACTTCTTGGAGGTTGTTCTTAAGATCCACATACGAAGATTTGCGATTTCTCAATGCGCGACTCACAAGAAAACGATCATCCCGTGGTTGGGTACATGGTTTTCTTCCAGAACCAGGCCTTCTCTCGACGGAACCAGTCTCCTGATATCGCTGCCAGGTCCTTTGGACTGTCGAGCGACTAACATTTAGCCTCCTAGCCACGAAACATTGGCTGCAACCCTCTTCAAGCAGCGCGATAATTTTGGTAGCTTTTACCACTTTATCTACCATTTTTGATACAGCCAAACAGCATTAAATAAAGCTTTGACAGTCAAGGATATGAAATTAATCGATAAAAATTGAATAAAAGTTATGAAAGTCGATGTTAACTTCTGGAACTTCGCGCCAAAAATGTAGGATAAAAAGGGGTTTTCTGTAAAAATGAACATCAAATGAAAAATTGAATTTAGAACGTACTTTTTTAAATACCACAGCATTTTTAAAACCAGCCAGTAACGTGTACAAACGATTGAAACCTTTTTGGTATTGTATCTTTTTAAATATGAATGAAAATCAAAACCGCCCGTTTTTTTTGCAAATGAGTTTATATACATATAAGAAAACGGTTGATATTCGAGGGAATAATATGAATGATGAAACTGCACAGATGGCGTAATAGATAAGATACCTATCTATTATGTCCCTGTTATAGATTCGATTCCAGCACAGGACATATTTGAGCGATTCACAAATTGTTGTTCTGAATATTTTCATCCGTAATTGTTTGTTTGTAAAGTCACATACTAGAATTACTTCCTTAGTGCAGAGTTGTCTTTATAAAAAAAGAATAATCCTTACTAATATTATAAATGCGAAAGTAACTCTGTCTGTCTGTCGCTCTTTCACGGCAAAACTACTGAACCGATCTAAATGAAATTTGGTACATAGATAGTCTAGAGCCTGATAAAGGACATAGGCTACTTTTTAACGCAAAAAAAGGGTCGTAAAGGGGGATGAAAAGTTGTAAGGAAGTATCGTCATTTTTAAAGCCAGAAGCTTGAAACTTATTTTTAGGCTATTGATTAGATATAAATAAATATGACATTAAAATTTTGTAAAAAAAAATACCCTTAAGGGGTAAAATAAAAATAGGGGATGAAAACCTTTAGGACAGTAACCTTTTACGTGGGCGAAGCCGCGGGCAGAAGCTAGTATAATAATATAGTTGACTTGAACATAAATATGTAACTACCATTTAGTAGAAGTTACGTTCAATAAATTCAACGATCAGTCAGGAAGGCTATCCATCACGAGCATAGAGTGCTGGTGCTATCTCCTTAGTTGTACGGTGTTACATTTAAAAAGGAAAGAAAATCAAAGTTCAATACATTTGAATATAACGTTTAAGTTATTGTATAGTTACAGTGATGTTATTAAGGTCGGCGTCGAACCTCGGCCGATTAGTCACAGGCGAACTCATGGCCAACCGCCTTATAGGTACAACACAAACAACTCAAAGGAATATAAACCTTAAAATCTAATAACAAGGTGGAAATTAATATTGAAGATAAACTATCTTAATGGCACATTTTGAAGGGAATAATAGATATTCCGCGTGGTGATAATGAAAGGTCAGCAGGACTCTTCTAAATCCCAGACGATTATTCTATTATTATTATAGTTTTTTTTAAAACATCACCCTGCACTAAGAAATTAATACTTGTATTGCGGGGGACTTTACAAACAATAGTAAACAAATTACACGCAGACTCAGAGCAACACTTTGTGGATCGCAATGAATTTTCATCCTGCGTGGGAACCAAACTCACGTCACCGGCACCGAAGGTCTGTCATCTGTACAATCAGTGCTTTATTATATTAATAATGAATATATCGTTATGGTCTCAACACAAATTCCACCGAAGGCAAAGATCGGGTACCGGTGGCCCGCTCGCACGGCGAAGAGAGGCGCTTGCAGAGTGGGTCTATGGGGTTGAGCGCCGCCTCTTTCGCCGTCCCGGATCGATTTGGCGGGGCGTAACCACTACATGGCCCACCGTAAAAAAAATGGTCTCAACACATATAATTCGTTCTACTATTCGATTCGGGCCTAGCAATTACTAACTGCAGCTCTTAGAGATAAGTAATACCAGAGACACAGCTATGGGAGACGTGTGCTATCTACCCCGACCATGTTTACACATTGTCCGGTAGATGGCACACGTCTCCCATAAATACGAAAGTATATAATACAAGCCGAAAATTGAACGTCTTACAACAGCTCACACTTGTCTAAGTGGTAGTCCAATAGGTGTGGGTTCGAGTCCCACATGTGGCATTCAGTTTTCGCTCTAAATCAATTTTTTATAAACAATTAATAATGTTAAATGCAAAATTTCAGTAACTTGAATAAAAGAGATTTTCTTAAACTTTGTTTAAAGAAAGACTTCTCATTAGGTACACACGGAAAAGAGTCTGCACGTACGTAAATTGAAAAGGTAGCGTCAAGAATCGTTTGCGAGTGATATAGGTGAACTCTACTGAGATCCATAAGTCTATTAAAATTTAGTGCTGAATGTAGGCTCTTCTAAATTTTCCCGTGTGGTGACGGAGTAAGAACACAATTCAACATTTCATCTTGTCTGTGGGTCATCGTAAAGACGACTAAAAGATATAATGCAGATAACATCTGTGCTAAAGAGACTCGAAATAAAACCTTATACCAACTCTGACTCGCGTGATATAGCGCGGGTGGATGGACCGGAGATTAGTCCGCCACGTGCAGAGGTTGACCACGTGAGAGCGATGCCCCGGCAACACTGTCGTTTGTTGTCGGGGCATCGACGACGACAATACCCGAAAGGTAACCAGGCCGGCTATGGATGTTAAGGAAGCGGTATCAGTGGTTGACCCAATGGCGATGGGGAGGGGAACACGGTGGATTATGCTATGCGCCGCCCTGGACGGAATGGCGGGGTGTGTTCAGACAGCCTGCCAAAAATGCCACTGCCTGTGGTACTCGTATAGTAGATTAATTTCGCTCCTATTATGGAGGAGGCTCGAGCCCAGCAGTGGGACATAAAGAGATAAATGAGATAACGATAATGTAAATACAATTAATATTTAATTGTTACTTCCCCGTCTCCCCCTTAACAATGAACGCTAAAAAAAATATTCTGGAAAGTAAAAAATCAAATACAAACGCAATAAATACCATAAAAATAATTATACTGATTAATTTCCTTTTATACATAATTAAAAATAAAAAAAATATCATAAAAATAGTTATACTGTTTTTTTTTTTTCATATAATTAAAAACCAAAAAGTTATCTACTTAATTACCATTTTAACAGATGGCATTTTGCTACCGGCGCGCGGCGGCCATCAACGTCGAAATCTAATCATGTATTTAATTAAATTCTATTGTGATGATGAAAGTGATTGTATCTATTTAGTGTACCTTACACTTCACTTTCACTAAAATGACGGATGTTGGTGATAAAGATTCACGGTCAATGTTGGGCGACGTACGATATATATTAGATGCTGTGGTTTTCCGTATAGTGACTGTGACTGAATATGACGATTAAGGAATTTAATATACATATAAAAGCTGTGTGGTAGCGGCTACGAATACTACGGACCCTTACTTTGGTTGTGTATGTCATTAAAATACCACCTAACGCCTAACCTAGACAGCAATCTGGTCAACAATTACATTCCCAAAAAATGTTGACGTCAGGCAGACAGCCGGTCATAAAACACACTGGTCAGACCTGTTGGTATAGGGTTTAGTTTCGAGTTTTCCCTCTCTTGCATAGATGTTATATGCGTTTTATATCCCTTAATCGTCTCTTATGATCATCCACGAGTAAGATAGGGGGTGCTGAATTGTATTCTTACTCCGTCATCACACGGACTTAGTAATAGCTCATCTAGGGAAATTTATTTCCCTCTTATTATGAAGGAGGCTGGAACCATCAGTAGAACATACATATGTAAGCCTTATAATAATACTATGTTTTTTTTAAGGTTCTGTTCTAAAATTAATCAACTTCCATTCGTAGTTTGGTAAGAATATTTTATAAATATGTTTACGGAACTAAGATGCTTTAAAATTAAATTCAAATTAATTATTATGTACAAATCAAACGGACGCAATTACATATTGTCAAAACAAAACATCGAATCGTAAAGCGATCGACAACTTAGAAGATCTAGCAAGAATCTCAATGAATTTATAATTTTTAAAGAATTATTTTTATAGGAAACATGTTTAGTAAATAGTAATTATTTGCTGTATGGTAACGGCTATGAATTCTACCAGTCATCATCATCGTCATCATCATCATCATCACAGCCCATATATGTCCCACTCTTGGGCTCGGGCCTCCTCCGTAATGGGAGGGAAATTAACCTACTATACCGCGCTGGTCAGACGTGTTGGTATAGGGTTTGTTTAGAGTTTTCCTTTACTTGCATAAATGTTACATGCATTTTATATCCCTTAGTCGACTCTCACGATCACCCTCATGTAAGATAGGGGGTGGTGAATTGTATTCTTACTCCGTCACCACACGGATATTTCGACTTGTAGGCATTCTACCAGTATTTACTTAAATTGTGGATGTCTTAAAAGACGACTAAGAGCTTTATATCGACCTGAACTAACTCCACGTGATGCTGTCAGGTTAATAATTACATTTCAAAGATGGTTTGAAGTAGGGTAGGCGGCCAGTCATAAACTATTGCCAATAACTTTTGCAATATGTGCGATGGAAGTTGACTCCATATTGTGCCAATCACAAGTAATAGGGATAAAAGCAAAATAATGATAATTATGATGTTTAGTAAGTATTTAACTCCATCCCCTCCGTATGATGAATGAATTAAAAAAAAACTTTACTCGAAGGGCATCTCACTGGAGCTTACATAAATTAAACATGTAACCAATCACTTTCGTGAAAATATATGTTATAATTTAAAAAAAAAATACGAGCCCACTGAGTTTCTTGCCGGATATTCTCAGTATGTGACTGCTTTCCGATCCGGTGGTAGATTAATTAAATTAATTAAAAAAATAAATGTAAAATTGACAATATGTAAGTGCCCCTATGCTATGCATAATAAATGATTTGATGTCCTTCAAACCAAGGTATGATACAATTTTTAAATTTGAATATTATATAAAAGGTTATGGCTGGACCAGATACCACAAGCAGCAATCAATCATGAGATAAATACTAAAGAAGCATTTCTTGAACCATCTAGAAAGGAAGGGGAAAACCCTCTCCACGTTGTTATCGCAAACGGACATTTCAGTGAGCACGACCGAAGATGACATAAGACCCAAATAAATTTACTTGATAATGTTCAAAAATTAGTACTGCACCAATATCATTCCAGACAGCGAGACGACGTGCATTTTTTTCGACCATATAGCGGGCTTTAAATTAATCGTACTTGCTTTCTCATCATCATTCTTCTACTCTTATCCCAATTACTTGGGGTCGATACAATATGTACTCTTCTTTCATAGTACATATTGTAAAAGTGATTGGCAATAGTTTTATGACCGGCCGCCTGCCAGACTTCAACCCTACTTGGGAATATAATTATTGACCTAACGGCATCAGGTGGAGTTGGCCCAGGTCGTTATAAGGCGCTTAGTCGTCTTTTATGACATCCACGATCAAAGTAAGGGTTGGTAATATTCGTAGCCGCTACCACACAGCACTTGCACAATCGTACTTGCTTTCTATACAATTAATTAGACTTTCGGCTAAAACTTCATCAAAATACAGCTTTTCGGAATCCACTATTGAACTTACGCCTCTGCTACGTTTGGCAGATGGACTGGCGACCACAGAAGAAAACTGCTGCCCTACTCTCTTGGTGGCTTCTTGGACCCTTAGTCGATTTTGAAACCTCAAGCAACTTATAGACCTAGTAATAGTAATTGTACTCTTATCCTGTTGCCACACGAAAGAAAACCTCATTTAGATTGTACAGGTGGCGTAATAGTTAAGAAGCTATATAAGATAATACTTTGCGCGATACACAAACCTTTGGGTGTTATTTATGCATATTAGTAAATTCTTCCCCCCCCCCGAAATAAAAGCATTATTTCCTTAGTCTAAGTCTATCTTTAAAAATATAATAAAAATTAAAATCTTTAAAAATATATAAAAATTGCCTTGAAATATATAACCTATACGGAATGGCGTTGAAATAAATCCAACGATCATTCAGGAAGCCTGTCCATCATGAGTACAGACCGGTTCCACAGTTGTATACACAAAATAAATCATAATGGCATTGAGAACATGATCAATAATACGTTTACATATGACAGGTGTAGCCTAGGAGACAGCCGCCATGTTTGTCGATCTTCACAACTCATAAAAGTCCTAATTTTAGGCCTGAGATTTCTCTAATGGAACATAATAGAAACACAGGACTGATTTCTCTTCTTTTATATTTTTATATTGACGTTCTTTGCGTAAAATGCTTTAGTCGTTCTGTCATTACAATACTCGTCAAAATCATCGGCTTCTTAACGTTCACTATTGAACATCCTCTGAAGATGAACGGTGTAATCGCTACTTTTGGCAAGCTGTTTCTAGATCGTAATTGGTGTTAAGGGTGCCCAGTAGATCACCGAAGACAAAGATCGGGTACCGGTGGCCCGCTCGCACGGCGAAAAAAGGAGTCCTTGCACGGTGGGTCTATGGAGTTTCGCACCGTCTCTTCCGTCGCCCCGGACCGATTGGACGGAGCGCAACCACATCCATAGCTCACCGCAAGAAAAAAAAAGAGGGGTTGCCAGAAGGAGGCTGCTGCCTATTCCTTTGGTGATTCATTAGATGGTTTTAATGACTCACATGTAAAGGGTACCTAAGGGTAAAACAATATATTCTAATCCATACCATACCAGTAACTATACAGCATGAGCCAGCAATGAAAATAATCTTTGACACATTGTATGTTTACTTTATAAAAGCAGATATTTTCTTTATCTTCATCATCTCAGTTCCTATACGTCCCATTGTTGGGCTCAAGCCTCCTCCATAATAGGAGAGAAATTGGCCTACTATACTTCGCCGGTCAAACAGGTTGGTATAGGGTTTTATTTCGCGTTTTCCTTCTCTTGGATAAATAGAAAAGAATGAGGCTAGTGAAATATATTTTTACTCCGTCACCGTATGAAAAATATATGCATTTATCTTAATAAGCTGATTCTTGACTTGGCTTAATAAGCCGATTCAGATTGACTTCACATCTGTTACCAGCAACAAAAATAGGTTCATTTGCCTATATATTACAATCTTTACTATTCATTTACTTTATAATTTAATAATAAAAGATAATAACCGTTCATTTATTAAACAATTGTCATTTATTATACAATTGGTCAAACTCACGATAATTTTAATACTAAAATGTTCATTTATTTATCAATATCAAATAATACAAAAATCTTCCAACGAACGTGTGTCATAATGATTAAAAATTTACAAGCTGCTCGATGAAGTGGTATCAATAAACTAAAAGATACGAAAAAGCGACGTTAGTATCGAATTTTCAATGAAAAAAGAAGTGAGAAAATCATCGATCTTTATGATGATAATTAGTAATTAATTGTTTTTTTTTGCGGTGGGCTATGGAGAAGCCACGATCCGTCAAATCGGTTCGGGGCGACGGAAGAAGCCGCGCGTGACCCCATAGATCCACCCTGCAAGCACCTCTCTTCGCCTTGCGAGCGGGCCACCGGTACCCGATCTTTATCTTCGGTGGCCAAGTAATTAGTAGCTAATGATTAAACTGCAAAAGAGGCAGAATCAATCAACGCGAAATATAGTTCTTCTCAAGCCGTTGTTAAAATACATTGTCGTCGTTTTGCAACGAATACATAACGATGTTATTGACAGCTCCACCAAACGACATGTAGAGCATTTACATATGACAACTTTAGACCAAGAGACAGACGACATATTATTTGTCCTCATAAATTCATTTTACTTATTAAATTTATGTAATATATATGATATTATATTTAATTAGTCATCATTTTCCTACTCTTATCCCAATTAATTGGGGTCGATACAATATGTACTCTTCTTTCATAGTACATATTGTAAAGTTATTGGCAATAGTTTTATGATCAGCCGACTGCCAGATATTAACACTCATTTGGAATGTAATTGTTGACCAAACGCCATCAGGTAGAGTTGGCCCTGGTCTATAAAAAAGCTCTTAGTCGTCTTTAACGACATCCACGAGCAAAGTAAGGATTATTAGTATTCGTAGCCGCTCCCACACAACTATTATAATTATTATATATTATATTATATACTATATTATATACTATTATATTTAATTAGTACATATTATAAACTATTTTTAGGTATTTTTTTTGCGTTTACATTTCATTTTCTCTTCGATAAAGTTTTCAACGTTCATAGTCTAAATATCATGGGATTTGGCGGATTTTGTGATGTTGTTTAATAACCATTATTTGACAATACGAGAAAAAAAAGCCTCATATAATGCAAAACTAAAAGTCTGTTAAGATTTAATTAAGTTGTGATTTTTTAATACAGCTCGCACCAAGTAACAAATCCTTATGTTTGGGCGCTTAAAAAGATACACTAAACGGATACAAATTAACCCGAGATTAGATTAATCATTTGTAGATGTCACAAAGTGAGGATCAAAATCGGATTCAGCATCACAGTTTCTAAATTTAGTAAGTTTAGTTAATTTTTTTGTTGCAATAAATCCTATTAATATATGAATTGCAAGAAATAAAGAAAATAAATGTTTAGAAGTTAGGATTAAAAGTATATTAAGCTGCAGTTCTGTTATAAACATAATAATATAAACAACTCAACAATAGTTAGTAATCTTAGTTATAGCCATAAACACAGTTATAGTGAATCTCAATCTGTAGAAATTACAACACATTTATTTGAACCAGACATATTTCATAAAAACAGTACATATTATGGGTTTCAATAATGATTTTTGTAATGAATAATCTGTGAGACTGAATTTGGGCCATCATTTGATAAGATAGAAAATCTTACTGAGCTAAGCACCATTAAAATGACAATAGTTTTAGTTTACCGAAGTAACAAAATATAAAACACTACTTAACAGAAATAAATACTTTAGTTTTTACGATAGCGCAGTGGTAAAGATTCCCCATTATGATGTCAAGTGTCGCGAGTTCAGTTCCCACACAGCACAATACTGTTCGAGTGAAACTTGTAGTCCTTAATTGCATGTTTGTTAAGTCCCACGAAACACAAGGGGTATTTCTTTAGTGTAATGTTGACTATATTAAGAAAAAACTTTAAGACATAGAATACTTTGCAAAAATACGGACACTTGAACTATTTATAACTTCCTATTAATGTCATAATCAAATATGACTAATTAAATGATATAATTTGTCAAAATATTGATATAGATACATTCAGTGAAAGTATATTAATATTTTGGCCGGAATAATACGATAATTTTTAAACAAAAATCATCATTTTAATGCTTCCGATTGAAATAAACACGCAAGCCTAATGATAAGTTATGTTCAGAGAATGTTTAAAAACAAATTACGTTTTATTACAGTAATTATTATTAGTTTGTTTGAAAGTTACTATTTATGATTATATATGATTGGTAAAATATTCATGATCGTTGTTTGATTTTATTAAATAATTATGTATTGGAATGTTGATAGCTTGTTAAAGCAATATTAACTGGTGGTTTGGCAAATGATTTGGCGTTAACTCCTTCTGCAGTAATATCGTTTGTTTTATCGTTATAATTAACCTGACATTTTATATGATCTAATGGCAATGTCGTATGCGCTTATAGAGTGTTGATTGATTATTTTGTATAGGTTTGGTTGAAAAATAATGTATCAGAAATTTATGTTATATTTACGCACGCTTTCTTGGAGAACTATTAAGCTTGAATAAGAAAACTATAAATATAGACTACTAAAATATAGTTTCTTAATTTGCTTGATTATGATAACGATAATTTTGTATATCTTTAATTAATTAACGCAGATAATTAAAGACCATTCTACACATTTTATATATTATAAGCTTTGAACGGGTTAAGACTTTTAAAGGGTTTAAAGAGATATTGCTCCAATAATAAACCAATACGTACTCGTGGCAGATCTAGAGTCAGGAAAAAAGTTGCTAAGCAACAAAATTTACAAAAAATCTCAAAAACATTAACTAACCATACTGTGTCATAAAACCACATTATAAATGTCAGACTTGTGTATTTTCAGGAAAAAATATTTTAACTATGGATAATTGAAATGTTTCTCTGTAAATAAAAATATAATGTCAATATATGTTTATGTCTATCCTTATCTTACCCGTGGGTGATCATACGAGACGACTAAGGGATCTAAAACGCATATAACATCTATGTGAGAGAAGGAAAACTCGAAACAAAACCCAATACCAACACGTCTGACCAGCGTGGTATAGTAGGTCAATTACCCCTCCATCATGGAGGAGGCCCGAGTCCAACAGTGAGACACGTGTGGGCTGAGATGAGATGAAGTGAGATGATATGATTATCTCTATAAAAATCTAATATAATTCTATAGACTTAAACTCTATGACTGTTTAAAGGAGGGTGACAGATACAGTTCGCGAAGCAACAATCATTTAAGCTCCCATACACGCAAAGTTCTCATCATAAAAAAGCTTACGAATCAGAATTTCAAAGGTCATAAAAAGATTCACTACAACAGTCATTTTTCAACAATCATAACTCGGAAGCTCTAATGGTTCATTGTTATGTTAAAATTCGCCATGAAAATATAAATATCCCTATAATTCCAGCAACTATCTCCCTGCCTATAGAGAACAATGAATTCAGTATATTACATCAATACGTCGAAACATCATTCAATTCAATAGGATACATTATTTATTCATATCAGGTGCCACACTTGACGCCGCTGTCCATAACAATGACTTGATGAAATTATTGAATTTACGACTTTAATTTTTTTGCGATATGATTGATTTTTGAAGAAACAGACAACTTCCGAATGCTATACAGGTGTTTTAGTAAATTTTGTTAAAGCATTTTAAAATATAATGATGGACTTGGTACGAAACTAAATCCAGGATGAATCAGCTGTTTTTTATTATGAACCTTAAGTATTAGTTCTATATTCTTCCATTATAGAGGAAAGGAATGCTGAGACTGGATATATCGTTATTATAGCCTAACTATGACTGTATATAATGAAATCATAATGTTATAGTTAAATCCTCTTAATAAGTGGATGAAAATTTCTTTCCTTGTTTAGGCACTTTGTATAAGCATGTATTGCAGTCAGCAGAACTGATACTAATAGTTTTTTGTGGTTATTATTTTTATGTAGTTACATTTCTTGTCTTACTGAAGTATATTGGAATTCTTTTGACAAATCGATCAAATTATATTTCACTGGCTAGCTGATTATATCGTATACAATCACGTATTGCTTAAAATTAAAACTTCTATCAACTGACTACAATCAATGTTCAATTATTAAGATTTGCTGATTACACGCGTGTAATCACTACAAAGTTAAAAAATCTATACCACGTCACAAAGTGTTATTAGAATTACACTAATAAAATTTTTGGATTGTGTCTAATTCCACTAAATATCCCTATCACAGATTAACTAAAAGTCAAGATTTACAATTGTTATTTTTTATGATTTAAAAGTGTAATCGAATATATTGCCAAAAGTTCAACAATTCTTTAACAAAGTATAGAAACAGAAATATCTAATAACACTTCGCGATGCATCAGTTGTATGAAACAGTCCATCCGATTGCCTCATAGTATATTTTTACCCTCCATAACCCAGACAGTTAAATTATACTCAAAAATTCATTCCGTATGCATTTTTATTCGATGCAGCGCCGTACGATAACGGGTTAGAGATTAAAATCGGTTGTTAATTATGTGTGACAGTCGAATGGACGCCATATTGGATCCAGGAAGTGAATGACAACGCGCCATGTCAAAATAGAAACAGTTATGCCGCGAAATTAGGTAAACCCGTGACGGGGACAGAATTAGTAGGATTAATTGGCGCCTTTGGTGTAATATTTTTTTTTTGTCTTAAAACTAATTACATATTTTAATTAGTTTTCAACGATGTTTTAAATCATTTATCTTTACATTATTATTCAATGTCTTTTTTATCTGTTGTATTGTTCTATAAATAACTTCGAATGAATGACATTTAGAATTAGACGCATCATTTTTTGTTTGTCTACGTTCAAGAATGTTAATCAACACCACTTTTTATGTTATTGAGGACTACACAAAAAGGAAGACTATAAATCAAGCTTATCCCAAAAGTCGTTTTAAACATAATACACAAAAGTTATAACGAATGTATCGTCCATAGCTACTGAAATCAAACCATAAAAAAAAGAAACATCAAAGCGCGTATAACACGTACAACACACCATAAAGTTTCGCTGCCCACTAAAAGATGGCGCCAAAAACTTACGAAATGTATATGTAGTTATTACAGTTATTAAAGAATAATTATAGTCGAAATTAATACGTATGGCTGCGCATCTTTGATCTATTTCACGACTAGGAAGTGCGCGCGACTCCTCTCGGTTCCCAAGTTGTTTTCGTTTCTTTAATTTCGGTCACCTTCCGCAGTTCGTCAGTTTTCCGGCTTTCCGTGTATTCTATATTCGTATGGAATTTTAACTAACACCGTGCTCAAAACGACATTCAGCGTATGTTTTTTTTGTTTATTTAAATAATTTTAACATTTAAACTGTTAATGAGAAATGCGTTTTTAATAATTTGTTGTTATAAGTATCTACATTATTATTCTTCTGGCATTTATTATTCTGACTGCCATCAGAATCTCTATAATCCGAAACAATACTTATATTTTATAGTTAAAATACATTATAATCATTCTGCTCTTATTATTTGGGGTTGACGCAATATCTCTTCTTTCATTGCACACATTGCAAACAGTTTTTGCAATAGTTTCATAAACGGCCGCCTCTCTGATGTCAAGCCTTAGTAGAATATACTTAATTCTTAGGCGATCAGTATCAGATGCAGTTGGCTCATCAAACCTTCAGTCGTCTTCTACTACATCCACGACCAATGTTAGAGTTGGTACTATTCACAGCTCATCACACAGTAATATATATTGCAGAATGTATTGGCGTCGAAACAATTTCATTGGCTTTTTTTTGTGTGTGTCTTAGTTGTTAGCCTCAGATGACTATGACAACTTTACCCGGACTGTGGGTGAGCGCCGAGGGCTCTCAACCCGAATTTTATCGGCGAGTATTATCCGTTTTCATTGGCAAGGTTAAGTCTATACTTAACCTTTGATATTTTAAAAGATGGTTCTGGATCCTGTTAATATTATAAATGTGAAAGGTTGTGAAGATGTTTGCATGTTTTTTACTCAATCACTCGTTTACTGTTGATTAGATTTGGATGAAAATTGACATAGAGATAGACCAATCCCTGGATTAACACATAACACACTTTACTTATCATATTATTATCCTAGTAACGTATTCTCATGCGATAATTGACTGCACAGATTTCGTAATAGTCAAGATACCGATCTTCCGTGCCAGTGCCGTGGACTCGATTCCCACGCAGGACAATATCTTGTGCGATCCACAAACCGTTGTTCTGAGTCTGGGTGTAATTTGTCTATGTTCATTGCATGTCTGTAAAGTCCTCCAATACAAGGATTGTTTCATCAATGCCGGGTGGTGTCTTTATAAAAAAAAAAATTGATGATAAAATTTCATATTGTATAAATCACTCATGACACAGAAGCTAATATTAAAATAATAACGCAAAAGAAAGAAAATACTTAAATAAAATGCTATACGTGCTAAATACATTGGTATAATCAGTGTTCATCATCATCATCATCATCACAGCACATAAATGTTCCACTGTTGGGCTCAGGCCGCCTCCGTAAAGGGAGGGAAATTAACCCACTACACCGCGCTGGTCAGACGTGTTGGTATAGGGTTTTGTTTCGAGGTTTCCTTCTCTCGCATAGATGTTAGATACGTTTTATATCCCTTAGTCGTCTCATACGATCATCCACGTGTAAGATATGGGGTGGTGAATAGTATTCATACTCCGTCACCACACTAAAAGTCAAATTCTATACGTGCTAAATATATTGGTTAAATCAGTGTTATAATATATAAATTTCTCTGCAATTGAAGCTAGAACTTGTTGGGTTCTATATCAGCTAAGAAGAACCAAAAAAAAACACTGTTTTTCTAGTATAAAACTTTTCACAATTCCGCCGACATAAAAATAATCTGAATTATATATACATGTTATCTTATCATAAGAGTTTATCATTATCTACCTTATTATGTAATATTAATATAACAGGCACTTGTTTATTATAAATGCATGGTAAAAGTACGTGATATTACTATGGTGATTGAATTTAAAAATAAAATTAGTCATCATTAAAACTACTTTTACGGTTTCGCCTTTGTATTTGAATTTTGGAAACGTGGTCTCTAAATGTAGGCCTCATAACCAAGCTCAAAGTCGCTCAGCGTGCTATGGAGCGAGCTATGCTCGGGATTTCTCTGCGTGATAGAATCCGTAATACGGAAATCCGCAGAAGAACGGGTGTAACCGACATAGCACGAAGAATTAGCACGCTGAAGTGGCAATGGGCAGGCCACATCGCTCGAAGAACCGACAACCGCTGGGTAAAAAAGGTTCTAGAGTGGCGACCACGTACCGGACGACGCAGTGTAGGACGCCACCCCCACTAGGTGGACAGATAACCTGGTGAAAGTTGCTGGGCGTCGATGGATGCAGACAGCACAGGACCGCACTCTGTGACGTACCATGAGGGAGGCCTACGACCAACAGTGGACGGCGATAGGCTGAAATGATGAAGATGATTTGAATTTTAATTTATCACGAAAGGGCTAAGGTGTCTCGCGTCCAACAAGTCATCGTTATTACAGAAATTTATATCTACACGCTACAATATTATTTAATAAATTTTAACCTATATATTTTAATTTTACCACGGGAAGACTAAGTTGTCTCACGTCCAACAAGTCGTTTATATCTACCTATTACAGTATTATTTAATAAATATTAACCTATATTTTTGATACAAATTCATTTGCAATTAAATTCCTAATCAATTCGCAATCCTATTCAATTTAATCGATTATAATCCCACCAAAAATATAAATATGAAAATGGCAGCCAATTTCTGTAAATATATTTATCCGTTCACTTGAGCACTTGTTCGGCCGATGTCGTAAATCACTCGCTAACTGCCCGAGGACCCCCGCGCTTTGCTACTCAAGTATCCGCTGACGATAATGTACATAGAAGATCGTATTAGAAAAACATATAACTTTCTTCACACAATTTCAATAGTCGATTATTTACATAACGCAAATAACTTAGAATCTATTGCACAATATTTGACTTGGTTAGTTTATATCAGTAAATCAAATATTAAGAATCATCTAAGCTCATATATTGCTAATAAATGGTCACGCATTTATTATTTGCCCCAAAACGGGACATTTTAGTCGGATGGTCAATTAAAAAATACTTTTTAAGATATTCAGAAAAAGATAGTTAACTTAAAAGTTATGAATTAAAAAATATACGCGAAAAGTTTAGTTACCATATTAATCAGAGGAAAAATTTGCTTTAATATAACTGGTGAAAATTGTAAGTAAGAATAAAACTCTTGGCACGTTTTTAAATTAGGTACTCAAACCCAACCTTTGCGCGGTTGCCGAAAACGGGACAATCCCAGATTTCGTTACGGGGACACCGGGACACGATATTATAGAAAGGGATAGTCCCGTTCAAAACGGGATGTCTGGTCACATTATATATGCCCCACTGTTGGGCTCAAGCCTGCTCCATAATAGGACGAAAATTTATCTACTATGCCACGCCGGTACCAGACATGTTAATATAGGGTTTTATTTGGAGTAATAATTGTACAATACAAAAACAAAAAATTAGCATAGATATAACATAAAATGCTTAACTAAATATAAAATGTCATTAATCTGTATAATGTGTAAACATTGTCGGGTATGGCACACGTCTCTTTTAAAGACAAAAATATAATATGAGGCGAAAATTAAATGTCATATGACAGCTCACGCTCAAGTGGTAGCACGATTGGAACGGATTTCCAATAGGTGTGGATTCCATGTGTGACATACATTTTTCGCTCGTAATCAAATTTTTGATAAGTATGAAATGGCTAGTATCTAAAATCTAGCATATTCGCCGTTCGACAATTCTTTTAGCTTGAACTTAACCTGGCACGCTCCGACATTCTATAGGGTAGTACCACGTCTAGCAGTAAACGTCGAAAGGCTAATTTATAATAATGTCCATAATATTATTAAAATCCATGAACAGCAATTATCCCTATAAATATTACAAATATCATGATCATTTAGCCTTTTCCCGTAAATTGCTGGAGCTAAATTTCCTTCATAGAGTACCTACCGTTACCGGTCCCCACTATCACGATGAGTCCGGAATACATCGGAGCTACAATTAGGGGCCGTTTCTATATTTTTATCACTGATATGAAGGCATAGTATTCGCCACGCTTGGTACACAGGTAGGGGATTGCAGTGAGGTGTTTGTACAGGAGAGAGCTGCTGCTTCCTTTCCTGTTGAACCCAAGTCCATACGAGACAAGAACCGGTATTGTAATCTATTCTAATCCCGTCACTACATGAGGAACATAAAAACATCCTCATCTCAGCTCATATATGTCCCATTGTTGGGTTCGAGCCTCCTCCGTAATGGAAAGGAATTTGTTCTACTATACCACGCTGGTCAGACATGTTGCTATAGGGTTTAGTTTCGAGTTTTCCTTCTCTTGCATAGATGTTATTGCGTTTCATGTCCCTCAGTCGTCTCTTACAACCACCCACGGGTAAGATAGGGTGTGTTGAATTGTATACTTACTTCGTACACGGACAACATAAAAATATAATCATTGATAATTTTTTATCATTTTTATCAATTGCATAATATGCTAAGTAATAAACTTTTCACTTAATAATCTATGTACTTATTTTTTTTTTTATTACACTGATATTTTTTTATGACAGATACGAAAGAAATTACGCAAGATATAAGAGACGAATTTAATATATATATATATATATATATCAATGTTCTACTTACTTCTACATACATATAATATCTATGTCATCGAATGCAACAATTTTATTGATAAATAAAATGATTAATTACTGTTTTGTAATACATTGAGAATAGACAATATCGATATTTACTCTATTACAATGCATATGCGTAGTTTAATTTTTTAATAACGCAAATACACTAAGGAGTATTCCTTATACAGTACATTAACTTTTGCAACGTCCATAGCGTCCGGAGCGAACCAAGGCCGTCTTGCGGTCTCATAACCTAGTGTTCCCATCGCCAATGGATCGATCACTAGTACCATCCTTGGCATTCATCGCCATATTACACTATCTGATTCGTACAACCTCGTTTGCGTTATGTTAAAGCATCGTAGACAGTTAAAACACGCAATGAAAGCTTTCAAAAGATGTAATTTGCCTGTATTTGCAACATTTGTCATTGATTCTCTTCACATATTGGTCACAATGGTTTTAACAAGCCTATATATAGCCTTCGTCGATAAATAGGCTGCCTAGCAGTGAAAGAATTGTACAATTAGTATCAGTAGTTCTTGAGATTAATGCGTTCAAACGAACAAACTCTTCAGCTTTATAATATTAGTGTAGATATGGATTTATTCCTGAGCGTAAGATACCTTTTAAAAAAAAAAAACTCAAACTCTTTCACTATCCTGCATTGCTTGCTAACGCGGTTAAACTACCAGTATCCATAACTTCTTCAAACCAAGTACATACATGCCGTATAGGAAAGAAGCCTTTTCAAAATTTTACCCAATTCCGAAGATATACTTTGTAATACATTAATAATAAACAATATATTTATAGTTTTTTTTAGAATGAATAGTTTATTATGTATTATGAATAGTTTATTATGTATTATGAATAGTTTATTAAAGTCCAATAAGTTATATTTTTTTAGAATGAATAGTTTATTATGTATTATGAATAGTTTATTATGTATTATGAATAGTTTATTAAAGTCCAATAAGTTATATTTTTTTAGAATGAATAGTTTATTATGTATTATGAATAGTTTATTATGTATTATGAATAGTTTATTAAAGTCCAATAAGTTATATTTTTTTAGAATGAATAGTTTATTATGTATTATGAATAGTTTATTATGTATTATGAATAGTTTATTAAAGTCCAATAAGTTATATTTTTTTAGAATGAATAGTTTATTATGTATTATGAATAGTTTATTATGTATTATGAATAGTTTATTAAAGTCCAATAAGTTATATTTTTTTAGAATGAATAGTTTATTATGTATTATGAATAGTTTATTATGTATTATGAATAGTTTATTAAAGTCCAATAAGTTATATTTTTTTAGAATGAATAGTTTATTATGTATTATGAATAGTTTATTATGTATTATGAATAGTTTATTAAAGTCCAATAAGATATATTTTTTTAGAATGAATAGTTTATTATGTATTATGAATAGTTTATTAAAGTCCAATAAGTTATATTTTTTTAGAATGAATAGTTTATTATGTATTATGAATAGTTTATTATGTATTATGAATAGTTTATTAAAGTCCAATAAGTTATATTTTTTTAGAATGAATAGTTTATTATGTATTATGAATAGTTTATTAAAGTCCAATAAGTTATATTTTTTTAGAATGAATAGTTTATTATGTATTATGAATAGTTTATTATGTATTATGAATAGTTTATTAAAGTCCAATAAGTTATATTTTTTTAGAATGAATAGTTTATTATGTATTATGAATAGTTTATTATGTATTATGAATAGTTTATTAAAGTCCAATAAGTTATATTTTTTTAGAATGAATAGTTTATTATGTATTATGAATAGTTTATTATGTATTATGAATAGTTTATTAAAGTCCAATAAGTTATATTTTTTTAGAATGAATAGTTTATTATGTATTATGAATAGTTTATTATGTATTATGAATAGTTTATTAAAGTCCAATAAGTTATATTTTTTTAGAATGAATAGTTTATTATGTATTATGAATAGTTTATTATGTATTATGAATAGTTTATTAAAGTCCAATAAGTTATATTTTTTTAGAATGAATAGTTTATTATGTATTATGAATAGTTTATTATGTATTATGAATAGTTTATTAAAGTCCAATAAGTTATATTTTTTTAGAATGAATAGTTTATTATGTATTATGAATAGTTTATTATGTATTATGAATAGTTTATTAAAGTCCAATAAGTTATATTTTTTTAGAATGAATAGTTTATTATGTATTATGAATAGTTTATTAAAGTCCAATAAGTTATATTTTTTTAGAATGAATAGTTTATTATGTATTATGAATAGTTTATTATGTATTATGAATAGTTTATTAAAGTCCAATAAGTTATATTTTTTTAGAATGAATAGTTTATTATGTATTATGAATAGTTTATTATGTATTATGAATAGTTTATTAAAGTCCAATAAGTTATATTTTTTTAGAATGAATAGTTTATTATGTATTATGAATAGTTTATTAAAGTCCAATAAGTTATATTTTTTTAGAATGAATAGTTTATTATGTATTATGAATAGTTTATTATGTATTATGAATAGTTTATTAAAGTCCAATAAGTTATATTTTTTTAGAATGAATAGTTTATTATGTATTATGAATAGTTTATTATGTATTATGAATAGTTTATTAAAGTCCAATAAGTTATATTTTTTTAGAATGAATAGTTTATTATGTATTATGAATAGTTTATTAAAGTCCAATAAGTTATATTTTTTTAGAATGAATAGTTTATTATGTATTATGAATAGTTTATTATGTATTATGAATAGTTTATTAAAGTCCAATAAGTTATATTTTTTTAGAATGAATAGTTTGTATTACATTTTGCATTTAAAAATATGTGCTTTAACGTCATTTTATCCTATTTTTACCCACTTCCAATTGATCTACTGGAAACGGAAAATGCCTATACATCTAATAAAATAATTATCACTCTTAATCTCTTAGATTTAAAAGTCGATTTAGCCACAGCGAATGTACAAAAAAAAATATATACCACGCAGACTTAAGACGAACAACAAAATAAAAATCAATCATTGCAAAAAATCACCACTCAATTAAAAGCAAAACCAGCACAATGACAAACAGTCGTTCAAAAACAAACACAAACAAGTCAGACCGACCAGCTGACCCTAACGTGTGAGAACACGGTTATTTAAACCCGTTCGTTCGCAACCCAACCGTTTCTGAACGACACGTAAACTGTCACAACTAGTGTTGAACGAACCCACTATTCGATTTAAACGAATCGTATGACTTGTCAATGCGAGATCTCGATTGAAGGGCCATATGAATTAATTAAATATTAATATTCTTTTAATCGGATATAGTTTTAGGGTTAACAGGTTATTTATAATAGTTATGTAAAAGAAAGTTGACATGTTTCTTTTTTTTTTTTTTACTTTCTTTCTATGTAATTTTATTGCTTAGAGAGTTTAATGTACGTTAATGATTATTGACAAAAATAGTGAGTTACAAAACGGAATATAATTCTTTAATATTATTATAAATCTATCTATACTTATAAACAGCTACTCGACTGACGAAAGTGTTGATTGGTAAACACATTTATGATACTATAATATGTAAAGTTTGTATTTTCCGTGTGGTGACGGAATAAGAATACAATTTGACTGCACAGATGGTGTAGTGGTTAAGATAGGTGCCAGTGCCGCGGGTTCGATTCTCATACAGGACAATACTTCGTGCGATCAACAAAGAATTGTTCTGTGTCTGGCTGAAATTTGTATGCGTTAATTACATTGTTTGTAAAGTCACCCGCAATACAAGGATTATTTCCTTAATTCAGGGTATGTATAATAAAAATAAAATCACCAGCTCCTATCTTGCACGTGGGTGATTGTAAGAGACGACTAAGGGATATAAAACGCATATAACATCTATGCAAAACCTATAGTAACACGTCTGACCAGCGCGGTATACATACATACACACACAATAGTAGTTCAATTGCCCTCACTTTATGGAGGACGCTGAAGCTCAACAGTGGGACATATATGAGCCGAGATAATGAAAGTTTGTATTAAATCATTAATCCATAGCCTTTTATTAGGTTTTTTTACGCGAATCAGTTTATAATATTTATTTTAGTCAAGGTTTGCATCGTATTAATATCACGTTTATTTCTTACCTTATCACTGTGATAACAGTTTGTAAACAAAACAAAATAATGAAAGATAATTCTCAATATACTTATATAATATCTAAGCAGATAATTTTTTAAACGAAACTGTTTATAGGTTTCAAAATTATGATAAGCAAATTTTCCTCTCGCATAAAAAAATTCCTCTACATAAAAAAATGTATGATAGTTTTTTTTATGGAACTGATCTCACCACACTTTTTTTAGTACTGTAACTATTGTAAGTCAGGATCTATTATTAGTCTTTTTAGGGTTTCGTACCCAAAGGGGGACCCCATTACTGAGACTTCACTGTCCGTCTGTCCGTCCGTCTCTCACCAGGCTGTATCTCAAAAACGGTGATATTAGTTACAATGGAAATCTTCACAGATGATGTATTTCTATTGCCGCTATAACAACAAATAAAATAAATATTTAAGGGGGCTCCCATACAACAAACTTGATTTTTTATATATATAATAGTACGGAATCCTTCGTGCGCGAGTACAACTCGCACTTGGCGGATTTTTTTCTTATTGCTCACGGTGGCAAACGAGCAAGCGGCACACCTGATGGTAAGTCTCACTGCTGCCCATGGACCCTTGCAACACCAAGGGTTATAGCTAGGCCGCTGCTTACCATTACAATCCACAAACCCACCCAGTTGAGTTTCCAGCTCTCTCGCATAAGACACCGAGGTTTGACCATCGTTATTTTGACCATCAAACATTATGGCCTATTCTTCTTGTGTGGCAACAGCTACTTATATTACCAAACCTTACTTTGCTCGTGGTTGTCGTAAAAGACAACTAATGGAGGCCATGCATGCTAGGTTTTGCATGATGGTTTTACCTGCGCATTCATAACCGACAGGCATAACCGAGTTTCATATTACACATACACGTTAGGGTTTGCATGCACAGTTTTGCCATTAAATCTCAGTTGAGCTACGAGACGATATGTGTAGGATGCCTACGTCTCAGTTGAACTGCGTAGTACGACAATTAAAAACCGAGAACTGTGTCAGGCAAGCTCGCCGGACGCCACACACGCCCGGTTATGCTCGCGCGCAAACATAACCGAGCGGCAAAAATATCAATTTTGATATTTACTCGGTTGCATGTACATGCAAAGATAACTGTACAGTTTTATCACACACACGCTAGGGCTTGCCTGTCGGTTATGCATGCATATTTAAAACCATCATGCATAACCTAGCGTGTATGGCCTCCATAACAGCTTTATATCGACGTGGGCCAATTCCACTTGGTGCCCTATGATCAAAAATTACATTCCCGAGGAAGGTTGATGGTAGACGGTCGGTCATAAAACTAAAGCTAATAATTTTTGTAATATATGTTTACGATGGAATTGGAGTATATACTGGATGGACCACAAGTAATTGGGATGATAATAGGATGATTTATGGCCTATTTTTCTTTATAAAAAAAACCAACCCCTTTTATTACCAGGCTATGGTCTGGACACACGCCGCCCATTCGGTCCGGGGTGACGGAAAAGCAGTTTGTGGCCCCATAACCCATCGTATTCTCTCCCCATCGCCATTGGGTCCGTCACTAGTACCGCTATAACATCCGTGGCCAGGTCGGTGCGTTACCCTTTTTGGGTACCATCCCCGTCAACGCCCCGCTTAACTACAGGACGTCACACAGATTACGAGCATGTGCTGCGCCGTGTCCATGTCGCAATCACAGTGGTGGCAGGACGGTGTCCTCTCCCTCCTCACGACCGCATGCAGGTACTCGCCGAAGCAACCATGCCCATCAAGACCTGCATCAGTTGGAAGGAAAGGACCCCGTGCTCACGACCCAACCACTCCATCAGCACCGACCAGAAGGCGTCAACGTTCTGAGCACCGAACCGAAGCCTCTTCAGCCGGATTGCCCAACGGGCAATGACGTCGCGGCGGGCGTCGCCCCGCCAGGCGTCGGTTCGGCAAGCATCTCCGCAAAAAAAAAAACTAACCCTAGTGTGGTTTTAAAAAAAAGCGATTTTCACTTTTGTGATAATCATCATCATCTCGGCCCATATATGTCCCACTGTTGGGCTCAGGCCTCCTCCATAATGGGAGGGTAATTGAGCTACTATACTACGCTGGTAAGACGTGTTGGTATAGGGTTTTGTTTCGAGTTTTCCCTTCCCTCGCATAGATGTTATATGCGGTTTTATATAGTCGTCTCGTATGATCACTCACGGGTAAGATAGGGGGTTGTTAATTGTATTCTTACTCCGTCACCACCCGAAAATTATTTGTGATAATAATGGTTTTAATTAATGAAAGTTAGTTTCATCGATTGCATACAATCAGATAAACGTATAATCGTTTCACAAAAGCAGAACGAACGGAAATTGCAAACTGAAAACAAGTTATTGAATGAACACGGTCTCGGTCAACATTTTTAAAATAATAGAAATTAAAATTCATAAAATTATATGCAAATTTTTATTTGTTAACAGCTGATTGGCATGTTTATTATTTAGTTAAAATAAATAGCATATAATATTTTTAAAAATTAAACACTGCTTCCGTGATTATTATGCAACGAAATATAATAATTATAAGGTAAAGAAAATCAAATAAATTAAATTCATTTTTTTAAATTTTGAGCTACTAATTTTGCGTTTTTATAGGAAGCCTGCCCGCGAACAGATTTAATAGTAAGCTTTTTCTACGTTTTCAAATCATCCTTTTTTTTGGTAGGTTATGGTCTAACTCTAGAGACACGCTGTAAATTCCGTCCGGGGGACGGAAAGGCGCCGCATGGCCCATCGTATTCCCTTCTTATTGCCCTTGAGCCGGGCCCTAGTTTCGAATCCTTGACCTCCTACTTGTTTAAGAGATTAATTGCTTCTAAAAAAACTAAACATCTGGTGAAGATATAAATGAAACTTTTGCACTACATTTTAATTAGTACTTTTAAATGCCATATATTGTGTTTATATTATTCATTAATTTATATAAAATTACTAAAACATGAAGAGGGTTTGTCTACCGAAAACAAAGATCGGGTACCGGTGACCGCTCGCACGGCGAAGAGAGGCGCTTTGCATGGTGGGTCTATGGGGTTGCGCACCACCTCTTCCGTCGCCCCGGACCGATTAGGGTGGGGCGTGATCACTCCATGAGCCACCGCAAAAAAAACTCACTACTCAGATTCACGATAAAAAGATCATAAGCAGCCCGGGCGGGTTACCCTCTCAACATACAACAGTGTTGCTGGATCATCGCACTCACGTATTCGGCCTGTCTACGGGTGATTAGCTATAACCCGGTCCATCCCAATGTTCCATCCGAATAAAAAAGCCCGCACAAAGAAAATAGTCCTTATATTGCGGAGCATTTTATAAACGTAATTAAAAATTACAAATTACAACCAGACTCTATACAACAATTATAGCTGTGTGGTAGCGGCTACGAATACTATCACCCCTTACTTTGTTCGTGGATGTCGTAAAAGACGACTAAGAGGCTTATGATGACCTGGGCCAACTACATCTGATGCCGTTTGGTCAACAATTACGTTCCCAAGAAGGGTTGACGTCTGACAGGCGGCCGGTTATAAAACTATTGCCAATAACTTTTACAATATGTACAATGAAAGAAGAGTACATATTGTATCGACCCCAAGCAATTGGAATAAAAGTAGGATAATGATGATGACTCTAAAGAGCAATTTGTTGATCGAACAAAATATTATCCTGCGTGGGAATTGAATGCTCGAAACTGGTACGGTAAGACAATATCTTAACCACTATGCCAACTGTGCAGCCTTCAGTCACTCATATTAGTTATAAGCCTCGCCGTAAGTGGTGAAAAAGTCGTGCTGGTTATGACCACTTATTAAACAACCAGAAAGACATACAGCAAAGATTTAGTTATAAGAGTATGCTAAAAATGGCCATCGAGATTTTATAATACTTATAACAGTTTTTGGTAGAATGATAATGAATCATTATTCTTCTGCTCTTATCCCAATTATTTGGGGTCAACGCGATATATACTTATACATATCGCAAAGTTATTGGCAATCGTTTTTTGACTGGCCGCCTTTATGACTTCAACCTCCTCCTTGGGAATGTAATTGTTGACCAAACGGCATCATAGTCGTTCCAGGTCGATAAAAAGCTCTTAATCGTCCTTTACCACATCCATGAGCAAAGTAAACTGTTGGTGATATTCGTAGCCGCTATCACACAGCAATTTTTAGTAACGCAATAAATAGAAATTGTCATTTTTTTTGTTACAAATTAAATTTGGTATAATCTAAATTTATTATTAATAGCAACATTATTTAATTTTTATTATTTTACTTTACATACTAGTTTGGCTAAGGTGAACGGCTTAACAGCCTTCTTTTGTATGAAAACTGGTAAATTAAAACATAATAGCTATATATTAATACAACTTTGTCATTATTTACTGATAAAATATTATTACAAAAAGCAATTAATCAACCTTGTATTAAAAATTTCGGGTCACATTACAAATATTCAATGTTGTTCCTTAATGACAAAAAAAAAATATTAAAAAGGAAATTCAATTAATACGCTAAAAATACTTATTACTTGTTGACACGTTTTTTTTAGTAGGCTATGGTTTGCACACACTCCGCCTATTCCGTCCGGGTCGATGGAAGGGCTGCCTGTGGTCCATTAATCCACCGTGTTTCCTCCTCATCTCTTGACATCCGTGGCCGGCCCGGTGTAATCGTTTACACTAACGACATTTTATTTTTAAGGACGACATAATGGAACATACCTATATTACGTACTTTTTACAAAAATATACACAGGCTATCGATTCATCATTCCATCACCATCACCAGCAATTTAACAGGCGCTAACAGTGCTAGAAATTACCTTGATTCTATATAAATTTAACATTAAGTGACAAAACCCTAACCCGAACCTGAACAAATTTAATATTAAGTGACAAAACCCTAACCCGAACCTGAACAAATTTAATATTAAGTGACAAAACTCTAACCCGAACCTGAACAAATTTAATATTAAGTGACAAAACTCTAACCCGAACATGAACAAATTTAACATTAAGTGA
Organism: Lymantria monacha; assembly: GCA_905163515.2. Lineage (NCBI taxonomy): Eukaryota > Metazoa > Arthropoda > Insecta > Lepidoptera > Erebidae > Lymantria > Lymantria monacha. The sequence goes on from LR991103.1 coordinate 1,403,065, forward strand.
CAAAACCCTAACCCGAACCTTTTGTCGCCTACACTCTTGTGAGCAAGTTTGGTATTTCAAAAGACCATCCCTGAATAGGTCAAGTCGCTTAAGGTAATATTTGTGTTCACCGAAGATAAAGATTTTGTAAAATGTTAAACTTATTTCTAAATTTGTCCGTGGGAATCGTAAAAATATTTTAAAGAAGCACTGAGGGAATAGGAACCAGTGTCCTCCTGTTCTCTCATAACATCAACAACGCTCAAGAAACCCCCTGAACAAGGGTCGCGTTTATAGCTTTGTCCTCCACTCGTGGGAAAACTATTTAACAATAGTTCATAAAAGGACATCAAAAGGTTATTAGAATAAAATTATTTTAAAACATTTTTTACGGATTCTATGTTTGTCAAATAATTATGTCTGTCAAATTATGTTTGTAAATTTCCCCGCAACACAAGAATTATTTCCTTAGTGCACCCTTATTTTTTTAATTTTTACTCAATTATATGAATAAAAAAAGTAATGGATGCGTGTACTTATATATACGCGTGAGAAGTTATAGGTACTTCTTTGGCATCATTAAAAATTAGTTTTTAATTGCATGCAAATAATTAATATATAATATAATACTAATAATAATATTATAAAGAGGAAAGATTTGATTGTTTGTTTGAATTGAATAGGCTACGAAACTACTTGACCGATTTGAATAATTCTTTCACTGTTGGGAAGCTACACTATCCCCGGTGAACATAGGCTATATTAAATTTTCAAAAAGTTAGGGACTAAAACTCCAATAATGTACGCCAAGGTGTGAATAGATTACCAAAAAACTTCCTTACGTCGCGTGCGCTGCGAAAACTATTGGTAATAGAACAAAATAATGTACTACGACTTTGCAGAACATATAGTTATTTACAGAAAAAAATGCAACAGCATATGTCTAACTATTATAGTTACGTCACAATAAGGGTTTTTCATTTTAAAAAATATAAACAAATGCCACCGCTATAAAAGCTCTTTTATTTATACTTTGGTATTAATAATTTGAAAAATATATTATATATCATTTACTATTAATCAATGCCATAAATGAAATTGAGAAAAAAATATACTTTTGAAATTTCGTGCCATTCTCGACGTAGCTAGTAAACATAGCTGTTTGTTTACAATAAGGCTGTATGGGATTTGTTTCCTTTGCCTGTTAAAATGGACGAACAAATAAATGTAAACGAACCCAATTATCATAAGGTATATATAATGACTAAGCAGTTTAGTTTTTTATTAATTGCAATTAAACGACAAAGAATTCATCATTTATAGGTTTGAAAAGTTCTTGATTTTCATATATCGAGAGTCTACTCTTGATATATGAAAATCAAGAACTTTTGAGCAAGACCTCAACGCTTCGACCTGTGTGAACTTGGCAGCCGACTTTTGAAAAAAAAACTTTTGTTAATGCCGTGGGTTTCTACAACGTTTGTACCCGTATGTACCACTTTGATTTTCGTTTGTACCTCAAACCAAAAAAAGTTACCGCGTTTTCAAAATTTGGCCCGCAGCCGACTTTGCAAAATCGAAAATTTTCAAAAAGGATCTCATTCAGATTCGTTTGTACCCGTTTGTACCATCTTCATTTTTCATTTTCATCAAAACCAAAAAAAGTTACAGAAATCTGAAAATTTCAAAAAAACCAACTTCCTCAATTTTTGGAATTTCGAAAATCTGCAAACGGGGATCGACGCGGAATCGTTTGTACCCGCAGAAATCACTTTTAATTTCGTTTGTACCTCAAACCGAAAGAAATTGCGAACCTTTCAAAAATGACAAAAATTCAACTTTCTCAATTTTTGGAATTTCGAAAATCTGCAAACGGGGATCGACGCGGAATCGTTTGTACCCGCAGAAATCACTTTTAATTTCGTTTGTACCTCAAACCGGAAGAAATTGCGAACCTTTCAAAAATTGCAAAATTTCAACTTTCTCAATTTTTGGAATTTCGAAAATCTGCAAACGGGGATCGACGCAGAATCGTTTGTACCCGCAGAAATCACTTTTAATTTCGTTTGTACATCAAACCGAAAGAAATTGCGAACCTTTCAAAAATTTCAAAAATTCAACTTTCTCAATTTTTGGAATTTCGAAAATCTGCAAACGGGGATCGACGCGGAATCGTTTGTACCCGCAGAAATCACTTTTAATTTCGTTTGTACCTCAAACCGAAAGAAATTGCGAACCTTTCAAAAATTGCAAAAATTCAACTTTCTCAATTTTTGGAATTTCGAAAATCTGCAAACGGGGATCGACGCGGAATCGTTTGTACCCGCAGAAATCACTTTTAATTTAGTTTTTACCTCAAACCGAAAGAAATTGCGAACCTTTCAAAAATTGCAAAAATTCAACTTTCTCAATTTTTGGAATTTCGAAAATCTGCAAACAGGGATCGACGCGGAATCGTTTGTACCCGCAGAAATCACTTTTAATTTCTTTTGTACCTCAAACCGAAAGAAATTGCGAACCTTTCAAAAATTGCAAAAATTCAACTTTCTCAATGTTTGGAATTTTGAAAATCTGCAATCGGGAATCGACGCGGAATCGTTTGTACCCGCAGAAATCACTTTTAATTTCGTTTGTACCTCAAACCGAAAGAAATTGCGAATCTTTCAAAAATTGCAAAATTCAACTTTCTCAATTTTTGGAATTTCGAAAATCTGCAAACGGGGATCGACGCAGAATCGTTTGTACCCGCAGAAATCACTTTTAATTTCGTTTGTACCTCAAACCGAAAGAAATTGCGAACCTTTCAAAAATTGCATAAATTCAACTTTCTCAATTTTTGGAATTTCGAAAATCTGCAAACGGGGATCGACGCGGAATCGTTTGTACCCGCAGAAATTACTTTTAATTTCGTTTGTACCTCAAACCGAAAAAAATTGCGAACCTTTAAAAATTGCAAAATTCAACTTTCTCAATTTTTGGAATTTCGAAAATCTGCAAACGGGGATCGACGCGGAATCGTTTGTACCCGCAGAAATTACTTTTAATTTCGTTTGTACCTCAAACCGAAAAAAATTGCGAACCTTTAAAAATTGCAAAATTCAACTTTCTCAATTTTTGGAATTTCGAAAATCTGCAAACGGGAATCGACGCAGAATCGTTTGTACCCGCAGAAATCACTTTTAATTTCGTTTGTACCTCAAACCGAAAGAAATTGCGATCCTTTCAAAAATTGCAAAAATTCAACTTTCTCAATTTTTGGAATATCGAAAATCTGCAAACGGGGATCGACGCGGAATCGTTTGTACCCGCAGAAATCACTTTTAATTTCGTTTGTACCTCAAACCGAAAGAAATTGCGAACCTTTCAAAAATTGCAAAAATTCAACTTTCTCAATTTTTGAAATTTCAAAAATTTGCAAACGGGGATCGACGCAGAATCGTTTGTACCCGCAGAAATCACTTTTAATTTCGTTTGTACCTCAAACCGAAAGAAATTGCGATCCTTTCAAAAATTGCAAAAATTCAACTTTCTCAATTTTTGGAATATCGAAAATCTGCAAACGGGGATCGACGCGGAATCGTTTGTACCCGCAGAAATCACCTTTAATTTCGTTTGTACCTCAAACCGAAAGAAATTGCGAACCTTTCAAAAATTGCAAAAATTCAACTTTCTCAATTTTTGGAATTTCAAATATCTGCAAACGGGGATCGACGCGGAATCGTTTGTACCCGCAGAAATTACTTTTAATTTCGTTTGTACCTCAAACCGAAAAAAAATGCGAATCTTTAAAAATTGCAAAATTCAACTTTCTCAATTTTTGGAATTTCGAAAATCTGCAAACGGGAATCGACGCAGAATCGTTTGTACCCGCAGAAATCACTTTTAATTTCGTTTGTACCTCAAACCGAAAGAAATTGCGAACCTTTCAAAAATTGCAAAAATTCAACTTTCTCAATTTTTGGAATATCGAAAATCTGCAAACGGGGATCGACGCGGAATCGTTTGTACCTCAAACCGAAAGAAATTGCGAACCTTTCAAAAATTGCAAAAATTCAACTTTCTCAATTTTTGGAATTTCAAATATCTGCAAATGGGGATCGACGCGGAATCGTTTTTACCCGCAGAAATCACTTTTAATTTCGTTTGTACCTCAAACCGAAAGAAATTGCGAACCTTTCAAAAATTGCATAAATTCAACTTTCTAAATTTTTGGAATTTCGAAAATCTGCAAACGGGGATCGACGCGGAATCGTTTGTACCCGCAGAAATCACTTTTAATTTCGTTTGTACCTCAAACCGAAAGAAATTGCGAACCTTTCAAAAATTGCAAACCTTTCAAAAATTGCAATAATTCAACTTTCTCAGTTTTTGGAATTTCGAAAATCTGCAAACGGGGATCGACGCGGAATCATTTGTACCCGCAGAAATCACTTTTAATTTCGTTTGTTCCTCAAACCGAAAGAAATTGCGAACCTTTCAAAAATTGCAAAAATTCAACTTTCTCAATTTTTGGAATATCGAAAATCTGCAAATGGGGATCGACGCGGAATCGTTTGTACTCGCAGAAATCACTTTTAATTTCGTTTGTACCTCAAACCGAAAGAAATTGGGAACCTTTCAAAAATTGCAAACCTTTCAAAAATTGCAATAATTCAACTTTCTCAGTTTTTGGAATTTCGAAAATCTGCAAACGGGGATCGACGCGGAATCGTTTGTACCCGCAGAAATCACTTTTAATTTCGTTTGTTCCTCAAACCGAAAGAAATTGCGAACCTTTCAAAAATTGCAAAAATTCAACTTTCTCAATTTTTGGAATATCGAAAATCTGCAAATGGGGATCGACGCGGAATCGTTTGTACCCGCAGAAATCACTTTTAATTTCGTTTGTACCTCAAACCGAAAGAAATTGCGAACCTTTCAAAAATTGTAAAAATTCAACTTTCTCAATTTTTGGAATTTCGAAAATCTGCAAACGGGGATCGACGCGGAATCGTTTGTACCCGCAGAAATCACTTTTATTTTCGTTTGTTCCTCAAACCGAAAGAAATTGCGAACCTTTCAAAAATTGCAAAAATTCTACTTTCTCAATTTTTGGAATTTCGAAAATCTGCAAACGGGGATCGACGCGGAATCGTTTGGACCCGCAGATATCATGTTCCATGTTGATATCAACTTCAATGTCTTACATAAGACTATGAAAGTAAGTAAAATAAACTAGTTGAGCTATTTCAATATCGGTTCATACTCGAATCTTTTTGACCGTATAAGCCGTTGAGCTGAGCTTGCTTGACAATTTTTAATATGAGGGCCCCATTGGAGTCTAGCATTTATAAATAAAATAAAATAAAAAATAAAAAATTGCCTTTATTCTAACCACAATCTTGCCTTAATAATATTAAAATAATAAACAAATTTAAATGTAAAAGTATCAAACTTAATCTAGGTTTGTGGAAGTCCGGCAGTCGGAACACACGCCCCCGGTCATGGCCTCGCCAGAACAAGACCGGGAGGCTGACGACGAGAGTGTTCCGCCCGTGACGGAGACGGAGGGGGGAGCAGCTGTGGCGCGGATTCGTTCCGCGACTACGGCCCCCGGCCCGGACGGAATACCAGTCCGGGTGCTGACGTCGCTCCTCGAGCACCTCGAGCCTCGCCTCAGGCAGCTGTACAACGTCTGTTTGGCGTCTGGACGGTTCCCTGAGTGCTGGAAGGAGGGGAGGTTGGTTCTCCTGCCAAAGCCGGGATGGCTCCCGGATTCGCCGTCGGCCTACAGGCCTATCGTGCTCCTCGACGATGAGGGTAAGCTGCTGGAGCGCATCCTCGCTGCCCGCATCGTCCAGCACCTAGAAGAGGTGGGGCCCGATCTGTCGGACGCTCAATTTGGGTTTCGAAGGGGGCGTTCGACCATCGAGGCCCTGCTACGCCTGAGGCAGACGGCCGCGGAGGCTGTCGCCGGCAAAGGAGTGCTGTTGGCGGTGTCGTTGGACATCGCCAACGCCTTCAATAGTCTGCCATTCAGCTGCATCAGGGAGGCGCTTCGGTTCCACGGAGTGCCCCTGTACCTCAGGCGGCTGGTGGCAGACTATTTGGAGGGGCGCAGTGTTCTCTACGCGAGCCCCGCAGGGGAAATTGTGCGGATGCCCATGTCGTGCGGTGTTCCGCAGGGATCGGTTCTGGGGCCGACTCTGTGGGACATCGGTTACGACTGGGCGTTGAGAGGGAGTCTCCCCCCGGGTTGAGCGTTATTTGCTATGCTGACGACACGCTCGTCACAGCCCGGGGCAGGACATTCGAAGAGGCGGCGAGTCTGGCCACTCTCGGCACCGAGGAGATGGTCAGGCGAATCGAGGGGGCTCAGGGTGGCCCTAAACAAGACGGAGGCCCTTTTATTCCATGGGCCCCGTGTGAGGCTGCCCATCGGCGCCTCGTTAGTCGTCAACTCCATCCACATCAGTAAAAATTGAGAAAGTTGAATTTTGCAATTTTTGTCCAAAAATTGAGAAAGTTGAATTTTGCAATTTTTGAAAGTTTCGCAATTTCTTTCGGTTTGAGGTACAAACGAAATTAAAAAAGATTTCTGCGGGTAAAAACGATTCCGCGTCGATCCCCGTTTGCAGATTTTCGATATTCCAAAAATTGAGAAAGTTGAATTTTTGCAATTTTTGAAAGGTTCGCAATTTCTTTCGGTTTGAGGTACAAACGAAATTAAAAGTGATTTCTGCGGGTACAAACGATTCCGCGTCGATCCCCATTTGCAGATTTTCGAAATTCCAAAAATTGAGAAAGTTGAATTATTGCAATTTTTGAAAGGTTCGCAATTTCTTTCGGTTTGAGGTACAAACGAAATTAAAAGTGATTTCTGCGGGTACAAACGATTCCGCGTCGATCCCCATTTGCAGATTTTCGATATTCCAAAAATTGAGAAAGTTGAATTTTTGCAATTTTTGAAAGGTTCTCAATTTCTTTCGGTTCGAGGTACAAACGAAATTAAAAGTGATTTCTGCGGGTACAAACGATTCCGCGTCGATCCCCGTTTGCAGATTTTCGAAATTCCAAAAATTGAGAAAGTTGAATTTTGCAATTTTTGAAAGCTTCGCAATTTCTTTCGGTTTGAGGTACAAACGAAATTAAAAGTGATTTCTGCGGGTACATACGATTCCGCGTCGATCCCCGTTTGCAGATTTTCGATATTCCAAAAATTGAGAAAGTAGAATTTTTGCAATTTTTGAAAGGTTCGCAATTTCTTTCGGTTTGAGGTACAAACGAAATTAAAAGTGATTTCTGCGGGTACAAACGATTCCGCGTCGATCCCCGTTTGCAGATTTTTGAAATTCCAAAAATCGAGGAAGTTGGTTTTTTTGAAATTTTCAGATTTCTGTAACTTTTTTTGGTTTTGATGAAAATGAAAAATGAAGATGGTACAAACGGGTACAAACGAATCGGAATGAGACCCTTTTTGAAAATTTTCGATTTTGCAAAGTCGGCTGCGGGCCAAATTTTGAAAACGCGGTAACTTTTTTTGGTTTGAGGTACAAACGAAAATCAAAGTGGTACATACGGGTACAAACGTTGTAGAAACCCACGGCATTAACAAAAGTTTTTTTTTCAAAAGTCGGCTGTCAAGTTCACAGAGGTAACGCTTCGCTTATGAGGCGTGCAATTACAATAAAATAATAAAAGTCAGTACTTTTAGTCAGTCCTTTTCCAGTGAAAACGATAGGATAATTTTCACTAATATTTACGAATAATAAATAATATTAATCACAATATTTAAATTAAAACACTACTGAATACAATTTATTAGCACATATACTATAAATCGCACTTGTATGTAACTAAGACACGTGTTGTAGATATAGAAACTAGAAACAGGTTTTATTTCTATTTTCTTGGTAGCTTTTTTTAAATGCACATGTTAAAATTTCACTCTCATCATTTTTTTCATAACGCGGCTAAAGAAATATAACTTCAAAAATATTTTTATAGATTTCATGCATTTGTATTTCATATTTTCTATGCCCAATGTTACAACAATCCGTAAATATTTAAAAACATACGCATCCCACGGCTTCGTTTAAGCTGCCTCCACAATAAGATTGAGCTAATATGTCAAGCTAGTCAGACGTTGGTATATGACGTCTTAGGAGTTTCTTTTAAATTTTTATTTGTTTATTTCATTTGCATATGTGATATATAGGTATAATATACCTTAGTCATTTTACGGCACCCAGAAAACATGCACAAAATTGTTTCGAACTTAAGTGTATTTTGAAAAAATAACAGTCTTAAGTAGTTTTTTTTATCGCTTATGGTGGCAAACGAGTAAGCAGCACACCTGATGGTAAGTGTTACTACCGCCCATGGACCTTCGCTATACCAAGGGTATAACTAGGCCGCTGCCTACCATCACAATTGCCAAACCCACGTAGTTGGGCTTCCGTAGCTAGCTGTAAGTTAGGTAAGGTAAAGATCATCTTTAAGTATCCACTGTCGTAGGTTGAAAATAAAAATGGCTGTTAGCATAAAGAATATAAAATCATTTGTGTTAAAGTCAGATTAAGACCTTTAACGACATATGTTTGGCCTTATTTCTTGACCTTGCCAAGTGAGCTATACTCACGGTTGGTGCAATATGATTCTGTATTTAATTGATAGGTTACAGATCGGTGTACCATTTCAATCACTATACCGGGTTATTTTTCTAAGGGTACCCAAAATTTCACAGGAGGTTCAGATTCGATAGTATAATTGATTATTGAAATAAAAACATATGTTTTTTTTAACAAAAAAATATTTTTTCTTATTCGATGAATTCCTATATGCCACTAAATTTGTTGCTAATATGTAAGTCATTCATTTTATAAACACGCACACACAAACAAAAATCTAAGCGCTCACGATAAAACAAAATTAGGTACCTAACTTTGATTCCTTTGTCGGTACGGATCGGCTTATTTCGTCGAAATCGTAATCGTCTTCCCGCCTCCCCTTGCAACACTTTCCCCTCGTAGACCGACCTGCGCGTCCGCAGCGCTAATTCGCCAGTGATATTTTGGCCGTGACCTAATTAGCAGCACGTGTTAATTGTTTTATTGTTTATCTCCCACAATGGCAGATCAAACAAGATATTCTAATCGCGAGTATTATGAGATGGTACGGTGCTACATATTAAGTGGTGAAACTTTACGTGGTGCGCAAAGGGTCCGTACTTTATTGAAGACCGATTGACTGGCAGTAATTATCTGGATATGTTGCGAAATGTGATTTCCGATTTACTAGAGGACGTACCTCTAATACTGTTAAATAATCTATACTTCCAACATGATGGTGCTCCACCCCATTATTCGAGTGCTGTGCGTGAGTATTTAAACACTGAATATGGGAATAGGTGGATATGTCGTGGGGGCCCGATACCGTGGCCTCCAAGGTCACCGGTCCATACATCATTAGACTTTTATTTGTGGGGTGAAATTAAGAGACGGGTTTACGTTGAAGAAGCGCAAAGTTATGAGGACCTTCGTAGTAAAATCATTACTGCATTTGATGAAGTGAAAAGTGCTCGGACACAGATAATGTTAAAAAACAATTTAAGAAGGCGTGCTCAGCTTTGTGTTGAAAGAAATGGACTTCATTTCGAACAATTGTTAAAATATCAGTGATAGTGTTTTTCCTGGGACTAAATGAATAGGTAAGTTTAATTGTTGTAAATAGTTAATTCCACTTTTTAAATACGCCTTAATAAATACGAACATTAGTATGTGGTTTTAAAATAATAAACTGGTATTTTAATTATCTGTTTATTATGACGCGTGACGGTGCTAAGCCCGTTAAAAGTATGAAAGAAAATTGGAATCTTAAACTTATTTACTATTTTACATGTGTGTGTGTAGAAGTGTAACAGTAGTGTGGTGTCGATAATTTCTAACATGTACTTGTGTGCGTTAGGGTGATAGTTTCTTGATCAATGGCCGCGCGTAACAAGATTAGGTTGTCTATAAATCAGGAATATTTTTAGATATTTTCAAATGAAAATAATTAGGTAATTACTAGTGATTTTAAATATTTGACATTTTTAATATAACATTTTTTATATGTAGAACATCATAAAAAAATTTGGGTACTCTTAGAAAAAAAACCCTGTATATATTTTGGAATCTGAAAACGTCATGTGGTGCTCTTGTATTATATTCGATATCTTAGTATTTTAGCGTGTTATATTAAATAATTTTTATGGCATTTTATGTAATGTGATGCGACAGAAGTGCTGGGATGTAGTGAATATCATATAAAAGTACTTTACAACGTTTTTCGTTTTCCATCAAAATTCTTACAAGATACCATTAACAGTGTGGCCATTGCACTGTTGAAGGTGACGATTTGACTTAGACAATGACTAACCTGAAAAGACTATAAGCGTAAAAATAATTATAACTTGACACTGGCACCAATAGCTCGTATAAGTAGCTGATTGCCAATACACAAAGAGAAGAAGAAGTATATATATTTTACACATTAATTCATAGATTAATGGTAGGTGTGAAGCATTAAATGTGTCTACCCGTACAGATATTTAAGAGACAAGGCTTTTTTTTAATTATTGTGACTTGGATTTTCTTTTTTTAGCCAGTCTATAGTCCAATCACAATTCGATACCGATTCCTTTTCTTCGTTGGTTAGGTTTACAATGGAACTGATATATTGTTTAAGTAAAATGCCTCAAAATATCTACGTGTTATTTATTTTGTTATGGGACTCTAGACTCAAGTTGAGAGCCCTAAGCTCATACACAGTCGGGGAAAAGTCGTCATAGCCATCTGAGGCTAACAACTAAGACACACAAAATAAAAAAAATAAAGAAACTCTAGTTGCATAAATTACGAAGTGGAGTCTAGATTAAAACGACTAATAATCATTCCAACCTATTATTAATAAGTAAAATGCTTTAATAAAATAAAACAATTTTTGGACAGACCAGTACGTACCTAGTAGACAAGTAATGTGTGTAATAGGTATATTACACACAATACTTGCCTGTTACGCAACTTTTTTGTAATACCTACTCCAGTCAACCAATTAAAATAACCTAAATCTGTGCCAGTAATTAAAAAAAACTGTGTTTAATTAATCTGTAATTTTTTATACCTCAGTACCTTTAAATGGCAAAGGTCCTATTTATTTGCTGCGTCGATTTAATAGTCATATTGTTATACAGATTGACTAATTATCTATTTAAAACTTAATTAAAGTAATTACAGAAAAACTGTACGGTTTGGTTTTTTTGCCATGAAAAAAAAACAGTGAGAATAATTAAAGTATCTATATGTACATACATACATACATATCATCACGCCATATCCCTTGCAGGGTAGGCAGAGAGAACAGAGTGCCAGAGAACTCTATCCTTGCATACTTCACTCGCTTCCTCAACATTCATAATTCTCTTCATACACGCTCGCCAGTTTCGGAGACTCTTGACTCTACCTTCCTTCAGTACGTGACCAATCTGGTCTAGGTAGGTGAGTCTCGGTCTCCCCCGGTACCTACATCCTTCCACTTTCGCATATGTATATATTTCCATCTATATGTAAAAGATACAATAATTAATTATGGCACACCAGTAAAATTTACAGAAAGTAAAAAAAAATACTTTTTTTGTGTGTGTTTAGCTGTTAACCGCAGATAGCTTTACAGCTTAGTCTGGACTATGGGTGAGGGCTGCGTGCTGTCAACCCGGTTATAAATAGTTACAAATAGGTTTTATTGCATACTGCAATTATTTACAGACAACCTAAAGATGGATTTTTAATATATTTGAGCAAAGATGGCGTATTGACTGCACATATGACGTAGCTATCTTATACCAACTTTCCCCAATGCAGTGGGTTTGATACCTACGCAGGACAATACTTTGTGTGATCGACAAACTGTTGTTCTGGGTCTGGGTGTAATTTGTTTGCGTTAATTATATATTTGTAAATTCTCCGCAATAAAAAGAATATTTCTTTAGTGCAGGGTGGTGACTCTTTAGAAAAAAGGCACTAGATAAATAATTTATGAGGAAAAAAATATATAAATAGAAGAAATAACTTAGGAATACACAGTATATTACATAGGTACATACTAGTATATATATTTCTTAGTTATTAGATACTAAACGATAATGCGTTTTATAAAGATACGCAATACATAGGTAGGCAGGTATTAAAATTTCCGAGATATTCATCCATCAATCAGCCTAACCATGTCCCCGTCGGATACAGGCTTACCGAGAGTGATAATGACTTATTTGCCATTCATTGCAGGCGGTTTAGCGATAGCATCTGTGGTTATAGGTCTCGCAAGAGCTGTCTATTCTCCTGATATTTTAGAGGATTATAACACATTGCACTTTGTGCCGTAAGATAATAATGACAGCATTAATAATATCAGATATAAATCTTTAGATAATCCAAATAATAACACAAGAAAAATAATTATAATTATCAACAATAATATTCGTACGTGTGGTGACGAAGTAAAAATACAATTCACCACCCCTTTCTTACCCGTGGGTGTCGTAGGAGACTACTAAAGGACACAATCATAAAACAATATTGCAAAAGAAAGAGAATTCGATATAAAACCCTATACCAAACTGTCTGACCAACGTGGTATGATAAATTTAATCCCCCTTATGTGGAGGGGGCTCGATCCAGCAGTGGGACGTTTATGGTCTCAGATAAATAAATAATATCAAGAATATGAATGAATGTATTTAATTTTAATTCATTTTTATATTTTTGCGACCGATACACGATCTATTCTTATGTAAAGAAAATCAAAAAGGAACAAAATTACAATGTATGCATCCTGTAAGATAAATTTAATACAAGTTTAGTTCTATGACTATTTAAAACCATAAGTAGGCCGACAAGGTAACCATTATTAACTTGCCCAAAGACATAATGTATGCACGCCTTGTATTATCTCCAACAACAAATTCGCAACGGCCAACCGTTTAAATTCGAAACACAACACTTCTCAACAACTTCCGCAACAACAATTATGTAATATTTAAACAACAAATAAAACTGACATACTTAAATCAGTTAACTTTTGTTCGTATTCCATTCAATATCGTGTCGTACACAACCACACGCGTATTTTATTCGAACGCGTCTAAAGCATACATGCTTACTATTCGAGCGATGCCAGCACACTGGCGCCGTACGCGTCCCGCGTCCTTCGTCCGTCAACTTTCACTGCAAATGATAATACTATAACACAGACAATTTTAATTGTCATTTAATATCTTCGAAATCTTTCTAACGCCTGATATTTTGTACACGGTCGGGTTGCTACGATCGCAGTCCTTTTGTCAGGGTATAGGCGCTGTTTGCATCATCGGTTTGCGATAAAATTGTTTAGACTTTGCCGCGAGGATACAATTCATCTTATTGTAAGTGCCCTTTCAGGGCATTGTTGGACAAATACCTCATCCACAACGGAAGGGAAATGGGAAACTAATCGAACGGATTGTTTTGTTTTTGTTTGGAGTTTTTCTACACAGGTATATCTCAGTCATTTTTACGGCATAGGCATAGAAAAAAAATTGTCTTAATATATGGCTATATGGTAGAATTTTATATTTTTTTATGTAAGTATTTTTAATGTATAGAACTGGCACATATATATAGAAATGATAAAATTAATAATGTAAGCAAATATAAGCTGCGGACAATGTTAATTTGAAAATATGTGTTGCCACCATTTTATTTTCCTATGTTAATCGTAAAAACCGGATAAATTATTGTGGTTATCAATCGGATTCAAGAAAAGCCGTTTGAGAAATAAATAGACAAATAAGAAGGATTATTTTGACGTTCGGTCTACCGCAACCAAGCTATGAGTATCTATTGCTGCTCCACTCGTAGCAGGCGTAGAGGGGAATAGAAGAACTATAGTTATAAGACCACACCACCATTTGTCACCGCATGGCGCATAATCATACCAGAGATGAAAAAAAAAAACGCAGACACACTTTGAATATAGAACTCCACAAACTAATAACATTTTTAAACATTCCAAAGATTCCATTGCACGGTGTATAATATAAAAAAAGAAACAAGTTAATATGTTTTAACAAGTTATAGTGTTATGAAAGGTGATTAAACCAAGGTAACATAACTTCTTAATAACCGTAGCATTAAATTATAAATTAGGTAATATTCACCATCGCTTAGTGCACAACACACAGATTAATTATTTGATATCGTGCACTATAATATAATAGCCAAAGGCATTACTTTAAAGCGCAAATTACAATCATATTATAGAGCACGAAAGATGATACACTAGATAAAATAATATATCAAAATTATAAATAAGAATAACTAAATTTATCTTATCATAATAAAAAATATAAGAGACTGTTGGTTTGTGTGGATTATACACTGAAATAAAACTGTCTATTGTGAATCAGATTTCTATTCGTCAATTCATTGTTTATAAGCTTAGGTGCTGGACTGGACAGGGTGGCTCTACATTATGAGTCGATCAAAAGTTTTCGCCATTTAAAAAAGAAATAACTAGTTTCAGGCAATGGGGATGGCCCATGGCCTACTCAGTTTAAACCATTTGTGAATTTATGCATTTTTTTTTATGAACGTACTGGCTTTACAAATCAACATTTAGATCGCATCTGAGTCACTCGAAGCCGGCCCCTTAAGGCAGGCCCATGGGAGACCTACGCAGGTTGAGGCCTGACTGGCACTGTATAGGTGTTGGCAGAATATTATCTATCCATTCATCAGCTCAGGTCATAGGCTGCCACTGTTGGACCCCAGAAGCCTTCCTATAAGAATACCACTCAAAACAGTTACTTACATCCAAGGGGTCGTCCTATACGTTGCGTCAGGCCATTCATAGTTACCACACGAGAATATTTCTTCCCCAATGGTTGTCGATTTGACGGGCGATGCGACCTGTCTATTGCCACTTCAACGTGACAATGCTTTAAGATATCCGACATATTTTACATCTGTTCTACGGATCTTCGTATTTCGGATTTAAAATCGACGATTAATGATGATAGATAATTAAAAATCCAAACGAATGTTTATAGAATTACAATATCTCAATCGGTAACATTAAAGTAAAAATAACTTTTCGAAAAGCCGCCATCTGTTGACGAATCCCGAAACAAAATTATTGTTATAGAATCTTACATAGTTATTGTAATTTAAAAAGACAGAAATAAAAATTTATTACGGTGCGAGTTCTTTTAATTCAATACGAGTTAGTACAAACTAAGCGAAGAGCTTTTTATCTCTCATACTAAGAGATATTATCTCAACTAAGTCTTAGTTTATATTAGTTGTTATTTCCTGTTACTTCACATATGTTGCAACTACATATAATTTTGCATAATTTGATAATTGTACTAGACATACATACAAACATATCGTCACGCCATATCCCTTGCAGGGTAGGCAGAGAGAACAGAGTGCCAGAGAACTCTATCCTTGCATACTTCACGCGCTTCCTTAACATTCATAATTCTCTTCATACACGCTCGGCGATTTCGGAGACTCATGACTCCACTTTCCTTCAGTACGTGACCAATCTGGTCTAGGTAGGTTAGTCTCGGTCTCCCCCGGTACCTACATCCTTCCATTTTCGCATTGTATATCTTCTTAACCAGACGGTCGGTCGGCATTATTTCCACATGTCCGAACCATCGGAGCATTTCCTTTCGCATCTTTACACCAATACTCTCTTTCATACCTACTCGCTCTCTTACGTCGTCGTTGCGAATGCGGTCGGTCAGCCTTACTCCACAGATTTTCCGCAGAGATCGCATTTCGACCGCATTAATTTTACTTTCATACTCTTTTCTGCATACCCAACTCTCGCTTCCATACAGTAATGTTGGGACAAGCACTGCGTTATGTATTGCTACACGTGCCTTCTGGCTGAGGTGGTGGCTACCGAGAAGTTGCACCAACGCTCTGTTCACTCTATTTCCCGCATTCACTCTTCGCTCTATATCAATGGTGTACCTTCCATGTCGGCTAAATTGTACTAAAATAATATAAAAACTGATTTCTGATGTTTACGTTAGGACTTACCGTGTTCTCCCGTGACCATGAAAGCTGTAAAAGGCTCGAAACATCGGGAAATTAAAAATTAAATACAAACGCGATAGAATCCGTAAAAATACTTTTTATTTCAAATTTGTAATACTCGCATTAATAATCTATAATTCTCTCTTTCTAAATAATTGAAGTGATAGGGCTATGGGTTTAAGAATACTATTGTATTCTATATCACAAATGCTGTATTTCTTATAGGTAAGAGACACCTAAGGAAAATAAGAAAATATCATCATCGCAAATATATAAACTCTGCACTTACTTAAACGTTAATTTTAATTATTTTTTTAGATCATATACGCCCCACTACTCGGCCTCAAGCCTCCTCCATAATATGAGGGAAATTTATAATACTATACCACACATATAAAATTTTATTTTGTAATTTCTTTCTCTTGCATAGGTGTATATTAAAGTCGCTTTTTAAAAATTAAACAATCTAATATTTTACGTTAAATTAGTTTAATAACTGCCGGATCGAAACGCGACTGTTATTGAGAAAATACAGCAAGAAATTCAACTGAAATTTTCTTTTTATTCTTTAACAATATTTGTATAAAATTATATACAATTTGTTAAATAATTATTAGTAAGCCAATGTGATGTCCCCGTGCCACCATATAATATAATTCTGGAATATAAGAATTAGATTTATAACTGGACCACAGATTCAACAAGACATCAAATCATGAGTTAAAATTAAATACCAATATAACTTCCAAGTATCTTAGCTTCACGTGAAGTCGAACAATCTTACTAGTACGTTTAATAACGTCCTAACTAATTTTGTTTTTCAACAACTCAATGTTGATTATTTCATCATTAAATTACTAGTCACTTCATATACTTTATCAATGTGTAGCAATAAAGAGGTTTTTGTTTATATTAGTCTCTGTGTGCTGATGAGCGCTGATGAATAAGAATACAATGTGTGCTGATGAATAAGAATACAATGAATTGCAAGAAACGTTGTGGTGAACTTACACCCTTTCTTGCTTGGAATAAGAGACATCTATTGGCATTTTCGACGAACGATTCTTAATGACAATATACATGTTACGTGTGTACAAACAAAGGCAAATTCGAAATAAAATAGTGGTAGGACCACGCTGTTGACATTGTCTACAGCCGTAGGCCGGTCCGTCCGAGGTAGTGGCAGACTCGCTAGCAGAAGATCGACGTCTGAGCAATGGCAATGTGCTTCTACGCTTCGTTAGGGGAGCGAGAAAGCCGGAAGCCTAACTGGGTGGGTTTGGGGTTTATATTGGTAGGCAGCGACCTAGCTATTGATGTTGCAAAGGTCCAAGGTCGGCAGTCTCACTTACCATCAGGTGTGCTGCTTGCTTGTTAGCCATCAAAACCAATGAAAAAAAAACCAAAAAAAAAAATAACTCTTCTATAAAAGCTAATAAGAATCTAATAAGCTTTCCATAGTAGATCAATTTTATTGTCCTCCGATATGATTCGAGCCCAACAGTGGTAAGTTCCATCATGAGCTGAGATGTTTGATAAATGTTTTTTTATCCAGCCGTGTAAAACAACGGCAAGGCTTCGTAAAGCAAAATAGCCCACGTTATAATCGCCTGCACACTGAATTGACTTCTGTAAGCTTAAGTAGACCTAATAAACGACAATTTCCTAATTTTTCACAAACATTAACAATTAAACCCAAACTTTTATCTTTTAGGAAGTTGGTTCGTAACAGCATCTAGGAATAAATTAATTAATTGCGTTATTGAACAACATTAAGGTCCCTAACTGACAAAATGGTGGGTATATTCATACCTTATTGTTTATGCTGCTTAAAGTCAATAGTGTTAATTGATTCTGTCGTAAAACTAGCCACATAATCTATGTCTCTATTATACAATTCTTCTGTTGTTTTTTTTTTCGTATATTTTATTGCTAATGAGATCTTTACATTTGTTATTTACCTGGTATTTACCAGGAACAGTTAAACCGTTGCCTTTTTTTTTTGGGATGGGCTACGGTCGGCGCACTCCTCACACCACTCATCCGAGGCGACAGAGAGGCGTAATCGCGCCTACGCCGCCCCAGTCGCCAGTGGCTGCTCGCGTCGCTGAGGAGACGTTCCTCGCGTACGCGCTCCGCCGTCTCCTTCCGCGAGACTACTGCGGCCTGCCCACTTCCTGACGCTGTCAAGCATCGCCCTGGCGATGGTCGGCAGCGTCAGGTTGGCACCGATGACTGCGACGAGTTTACGGCGCTGCACTGTCCAAGCGGCACAAACCACAAGCGTATGCTGCGCCGTATCCTCGTCGCAATCGCAGTGGTGGCAGGACGGTGTACTCTCCCTTCGGACGACTGTGTGCAAGTATTTGCCGAAGCACTCATGCCCCGTCAAAACCTGCACCAGTGGAAAGGAGAGCATCCTGTGCTGCCGTTCTAACCACTGCATCAGCACCGGCCGGAAGGCCTCCACGGTACGCACACCGAACCGAGGCCTCTCCAGTGGGACTGCCCAACGGGCAATGACGTCTCGGCGGGCGTCAACGCGCCAGGTGGTGATCTCCTTCAGCGAGACCGCACCGCCATCCGCTCGCACCCCCGTCACCCGCCGATACAGGTCGGCGAGCATCTCCGCCTCCAGGTCCTACAGGGGAGTCCCGGCCAACAGGCGCGCCGCCTTCGTCGCCACCGTGTGGTAGCCGCGTATGGCCTGACTGCCATGGCCCTCTGTGGTCGTCACAGAAGAGCCCTGAGTCAGACGGTCAGGGACCCCGCTCAGACCGGTGCGCCGTACAGGGCCATCGAGCGGACGACCCCCGCGTATAGCTGTCGGCACGTAGCACTCGGTCCACCCACATTCAGCATAAGCCACGATGGGGCAGACGCCGCGCTGACGAGCCGCGGAGCGAGCCTGCGGAAATGCTCTCGAAACCACCAATGCCCGTCGAGCACCAGGCCCAAATATTTTATATGGGCCCGAAAGCTGATGTCAACCGAATTGACGGTGATCGAGACGCCGATGGAAGGGCCCATGCGGCGCTCATAGAACAAGAGGGCCTTCGTCTTGTCCAGGGCCACCCTCAACCCCAGCGCCTTGATCCGCCTGACGATCTCCTCGGTGCTGAGAGTCGCCAGGGTTGACACCTCCTCCAGCGTCCCACCGCGGGCTGTGACGAGTGTGTCGTCGGCGTAATAGATTACGCCCAGCCCGGGCGGAAGGCTCCCTCTCAACGCCCAGTTCTAGCCGATGTTCCACAAGGCGGGTCCGAGGACCGACCCCTGTGGGCGTTTGCACAACGTCCCCTACTCAGTTGGTGTAGAGGACGCTGCGCCCCTCCAAATAGTGCGACACCAGCCGTGGTATTGGAGCGCCTCCCTGACGCAGCTAAATGGCAGACTATTGAATGCGTTGGCGATGTCCAGGGACACCACCATCAGCACTCCCCCGCCGGTGACGGCCTCAGTCACCACGGCTCTCTGGCGCAACAGAGCCACGATCGTCGAACGACCCCTCCTAAACCCAAACTGCGCGTCTGACAGATCGGGCCCCATACCGACGAGGTGCCGCTCGATGCGGGCAGCTAGCACCCTCTCCAATAGCTTGCCCGCATCGTCGAACAGCACGATGGACCTTTAGGCCGAGGCCGACTCTGGAGACCGTCCCGGCTTCGGCAGGTGCACCAGCCTCCCCTCCTTCCAGCACCCAGGGAACCGCTCGGACAGTAAGCACGCGTCGAACAGCCCCCTGAGGCCCCTGGGACCCAGGTGGTCGAGGACCAGGGCCAGCACGCGGTTGGGAACACCGTCGGGCTCGGAGACGGTGGATTTTCCGCGCATGCACGCCACCGCCACCCCTATCTTGGGTACCGTTATGGGCGGAACACTGTCATCGTCGGCCTTTCGGTAGGTGTCTGGCGGAGCCATGACCGGGGGCGTGTGTTCTGCCCGTCGTGGGAACAGATCCTCGACGACCCTGGTGAAAAGGCCGGGCTGGAGAGTCTCGGTGAGGGGAGGGTCCCGCGCGCGTAGCTTACTCAGCGCCGCGCGATAGGGGCGACCCCGGGGGTAACGATCGAGACTGTCCAGCATTTCCTGCCGACTGACGTCCTTGGCGGTACGGTCGGCCAGCCTGAAGGCCGACCGCACATTGCGGTAGCCCTCTTAAAGCCGGTCCTCCCGTTCCTCGTCGCGATGGTGCCGCTGGCTGCGGGTGTAGGCCCTCCGGGCGCGTATACACGCGGCCCGAAGATCCGCCAGCTCCCGGGACCACCAGTGGACAAACCGTTGCCTAGCAATCAAACATAAAGCAGGGCTTTCGGCTCTCTCGCTTAGGTACCGAACGAAGCGCAACAGAACAATGCTACTGCTTACTGCTGCTGAGGGAAAAAGAGTTATCCGTTGCACTCGGAGTCAAGAATGGTTTAATAATTAGACCCGGTAGATGACGCTGCAATAGCAGTCAAGGTATTCTATTTTTTTTAAGGTAGCCTGTTTTAGTTACTTATTATAAATCTGAAGAGTTTTAAACAGCTAGATTGCGATAAGCCTTATTTTAATCTGATATAATATGCCTACAGCTTTTTTACCCCAAAAAGTTATAGTATCACGAGTTTAAATACCCGCTGACAAATATTTGTACGATTCGAAAATAATTCATTTGTATCTAATAATAATTTCTTTGTAATTTATACGTGTATAAAAATAAATATTAGTATTTATTATTTAATACGCGTTATATAACTTAATCTTTTTTTAACTCATATATGTCCTCATATGAGCCTGTTGGGCTCGAGTCTCCTACACAATGGGAGGGAAATTGACCTACTATAGCACACTGGTCAGACGTTTGGTATTATAGGTCAGGCGTCGGCAACCTGCGGCTCGCGAGCCACATGTGGCTCTTTGGATGTGAAGTTGAGGCTCGTTAGTTCCATACGCAAAAAAAATATTTTATAAAGAAAACCTTTAAAAATGGTTTATTATTAGGCATTAGGCACAAATTACTGTACCCAAAAAAAAATTGTGGCTCTTTAAAAACTTTAAACTTTTATAAATTCTAATTTTTAGCTCTTCCGACTCCAGAGTTGCCGACCCCTGGTATAGGCGGTTATTCTCTTGCATAGATATTTGCGTTTTATATCCCCTAGTCGTCTCTTACGATCACCTACGGGTAAGATAGGTGGTAGTGAATTGTATTCTTACTCCGTCACCACACGGGTAGTCCTTTTATTATGATGTCCAATTAACTTGATGTGTCATGTCCTTTCGATGTCATTATAAGTTGATCCTACAGCAGCATACAATACGGAAGGCTTCAATATCATGTTAAGTACAATGTTTTAAGTTCAAGGCGTTCATTATGACGGTCCGCAAAATGTCTTGCTTTTACCAAAAATGGTTAAAATGTCATGAACAATATATGAAAAATAATTTTACACTTCACGATATTTAATCGTGTCGTATTCATCCCGTTATTGTTTTTGCCTATTTTTGTTCCATTATTCATTCCATAATTTTGCCTATTTTTGTTCCATTATTAGCGACGAGTAAGTATAATTCACAACCCCTTATTTTACTCGTGGGTGATCGTAAAAGACGACTGACGAATAAAATAGGCATATAACATCTATGCAAGAGAAGGAAAACTGGAAATAAAACCCTATACCAACATGTCTGACCAAGGTGGTGTAACAGGCCAATTTCCCTCTTAGTGTGTAGGAGGCTCGAGCCGAGCAGTGGGACATTTGTGAGCTGAGAGGATGATGATATTAGCAACGATTTCTGTTCATAGATTTAGCGAGCAATGCCAAGCTGGCCAGATAGCATGATGTACCTACCATTTTGTTTTTTTTTATTGCTTATGGTGGCAAACGAGCATGCAGCACACCTGATGGTAAGTGTCACTGCCGCCCATGGACCTTTGCAATACCAAGGGTATAGCTTAGGCCGCTGCCTACTAATAAAATCCCCAAACCCATCCAATTAGGATTCCGGCTCTCTCGCTCACCGAATGAAGGGCAATAGTACATTGCCATTACTCAGACGTCGATCTTCTGCGAGAGTGTGGTACAAACTCAAACGGACTGACCTACGGCTTTAGACAGAAAACTGTCAACAGCGTGGTCCTATCACTATTGTTTCGGCACTTCGTTGATATAATATGTCTGAGTCATTTCAAATTCAAATTTATTTATTATGTATAAACCCTGCGAAGGCACCTACATATTATCAGCTTTAACATTTTAAATTAAGCAAATAAACTACCCTACCCTGGTGGTAGTATCGGTTGGTACAGGGTTTTATTTCAAGTTTTTTTATAGATGTTATATGCATATTATCTTGCGTGTGGTGACGGAGCAAGAATACAGTTCACCACCCTATATATTACCTGTGGATGATCGTACGAGACGACTAAGGGATATAAAACGCATATAACATCTATGCGAGAGAAGGAAAACTCGAAACAAACAACCCTATATCAACACGTCTGACCAGCATGGTATAGTAGATCAATTACCCTTTTATTTTTTTTTATTTTTTTTTTATTGGTGGGCTATGGCTGTGTCTCGCCCCGCCGAATCGGTCCGGGGTGACGGAAAGGCGGCGCGTGACCGCATAGACCCACCGTAAAACCTTCTCTCTTCGCCGTGCGAGCGGACCACCGGTACTCGATTTTAACTTCGGTGGCTAGATCAATTACCCTCCCATTATGGAGGAGGCTCGAGCCTAACAGTGGGACGTATATGAGCTGAGATGATGAGATGATGATGATGCATATTATATCCCTTAATACTTTTTTTTTACAATAACCATGGGCTAGATAGGGAATGGTGAATTGTATTCTTACTCCCTCACTATACGAAAAAATAAAAAAAAATAAAAAATTGATATTAATGAGTGTTGACCTAAATAGGTAACACTGTTTGTACATAGGGCGCTTTACGTTGTGACCTTGCCGGTATCCGTTAATTGCTTATTCATAACACTTAACGTGGGTTACGACGCTCTAGTGACTAACTCGTATGTAGATCGCCTGTTTGCGATAAACTTCGTCCGTAAATACAACTTTGTTTAACACTGTGTAAACAAGACTGCATCATTTATTTAGTTGTGAAGCTATGTGCGTACTCCTAAAACACAAAAACGAGTACCGAGGTACGATCAAGGAAGTTATATGGTGAAAAAGGCTCCTGTTTTACTGAAAGCGTTACTTTTAAAAATATAAACAGGACTGGAAGAGTCGTTCTTAAAATTCTTAAAACAGTCTAGACAATTTGAGAGTATTCTGGAACATTCTATAAAAACTTTATGGTATATTCTAAAATGTTATGAATATTCAAAATCTTAGATTATTGGTAAATTTCAAAATCATAAATCAATAACGTTCATAAAATAAAATATATTTATAATACAAAATTATTTTCCGTGTGGTGACGGAGTAAGAATACTATTCACCACTCCATATCTTACACGTGGGTGATCGTACGAGACGACTAAGGGATATAAAACGTATATAACATCTATGCGAGAGAAGGAAAACTCAAAACAAAACCGTATACCAACACTTCTGACCAGCATGGTATAGTAGGTTAATTTCCCTTCCATTATGGAGGAGGCTCGAGGCCAACAATGGGACATTTATGGACTGTGATGATGACAAAATTATTTCGTTAAAAAAACTATTATAATTTTTATTTTAAAAGAGATTTATACAACTTCATATGTGGTAACGAAGCAAGACTATAATTATGAGATGCAATAAATGCGAGAAGGAAGCGCCCTCCCATGCATGCATTGCTAAATACGACTAAGGGATATAAACAAATAATATCTATGCAGTAAAAGAAACGTTTGAATCAAAACCTTATACCTACCCGTGGTACAGTGAACGCATGTACCTCCCATTCCATTCCATCATATGACGAGTTTACTAAAAGAAAAACACTACAAAAACTACAAAATAATTTGGAAAATCCAAAAGCGCACGCCTCATAAGTTTTATATTATTTACCATTTACTAGTCAATGCCATAAATCATCATTCATCATTCTCCTACTCTTATCCCAATTACTTGGGGTCGACACAATATGTACTCTTCTTTCATAGTACATATTGTAAAAGTTATTGGCAATAGTTTTATGACTGGCCGCCTGCCAGACGTCAACCCTCCTTGGGAATGTAATTGTTGACCAAATGGCATCAGATGTAGTTGACCCAGGTCGTGATAAGGCTCTTAATCGTCTTTTACAACATCCACGAGCACAGTAAGGGTTGGTAGTATTCGTAGCCTCTACCACACAGCTACAATGTCATAAATGAAGGAAACAAATCCCATACAGCCATGGGTTTACTCTCTCTCTATTTCTTTTTCCGACGTCCTCGAATATTTTTTTTAATCAACTACCTATTTTCTTACTTTAAACAAAATAATTGCTTTTTAAAAATATCAAATACGTTTAAACGAATGTTTTTTCTTGACATATGTATATAGATTATCCTATAAGTGCAATGTGAGAAAAATACAATCATTTTTAGGTTTGAAAAGTGCTTGATTTTCATAAAGGCATGCAAGAGACCTCAACGCTTCGGTTATAAGGGCGTGCAATACGGTGTCTATATCGTCTCGTCAGATCTAAATGTATTCCGACACGCAGGGAGTTAACGATTCTTTGTGTAAAAATAAAGTTAAGGACGATATCAACGTTTATTAACTTTTATCGTCAAAAAAATGCTATGTAATTGTGTATAACCACGCAGATATGTTGCATATAATTTGATTCGTGAAATAAAATGGTAACATCACCCCAAATTATTTTCGTATGGTGACGGAGTAACAATACAATTCACCGTCCCCAAAACTAACCAAGCCAAATGTTATTCGATGGATCTAAGTTATTTGCTTCGTATAATTAAATTTTTGACTTCTGGAATTTAAAAAATCATATTTATAAATGTATTTTAAATTTTATTTAGATTGTACATTTCAGGACTGTCTATAGAGGTTCGCATCCATTTGTGTCTCAGGTATTTTGTTGGGAAAGTCTACAACCACCACATGTCCGTCTATAAGGCCGTAGATGTCCATTGTTGAACATAGGTCTTTCCACGAGAAACCAGTCAGAATGCTACACTTGTATCCAACGGGTACCTGCGCCTTACATGGTGTCTGCTAAATCAGCTAAAACTATTAGAAGTAAAAACTCCCTGTTCTCTTTTAACTGCAAGTTTCGTTGCTGAAAGGAAATTTAAATAAAACCACCTGTCTATCCAATTTTGTACAATAGGTCAAAAATATGGGATGAGCCGGGTTTTATTTCGTCTGGCCAGCGTCGGATAGATTACCAATTTTCTCCTATACCTACACACATTTTTTTTTGAACAGCTTAGGTCTAGAAACACCCCACCAGTGGGCTGCCCGCTATCTATCCGTCCGAAGAGCAGCAGGCAGCCCCATAACTCTTCGTGCTCCCTCCTCGTTGCCATTGTACTGCTCACTGGTACCGATTCCTTGAAAATCGGGGCCGCCCCGGCCCCTTATACACACCTATAGATATATTTGGGCTGAGGAAAATAGAACATTAAACTTTTTATAAAAAAAATGTAAACCGACTTCAAAATAGGATCAGCCAAAAACCATACTTATTTAAAACACTAAAAACCGAAAAATAAGATGAACTATTTAATTCTTGTCTAATTCTAATTATGTATTAATTTTTATAAAATATAATTACAATGTATGCTAGAAATCCACTAACACGATTTGAAGTCGGTGCCAAGCCAAATAGGTATACTATATCGCATTCAAACCATGCCGCGCTTGTGACTGAAGTGATCTGAACGCGCAAGCGGTTACGCGATTTCATCCATACGGGCAGACGTCGTTGACGGTTGTATCAAATGGT
This sequence comes from Lymantria monacha, assembly GCA_905163515.2. Lineage (NCBI taxonomy): Eukaryota > Metazoa > Arthropoda > Insecta > Lepidoptera > Erebidae > Lymantria > Lymantria monacha. Next base: position 1,429,049 of record LR991103.1, read on the forward strand.
ATTAAATTTGTGGCGTTATAGTGTTCTGAATACGTCTTTTAATTCTTATTTCCTTTAATAATTTGATTTTTGTTAATTTTTCACCCTGTGTGTATATCATTAAGCTTATTGTTTTTTGTTAATTTAAGCTTGGCACCGACTTCAAATCGTGTTAGTGGATTTCTAGCATACATTGTAATTATATTTTATAAAAATTAATACATAATTAGAATTAGACAAGAATTAAATAGTTCATCTTATTTTTCGGTTTTTAGTATTTTAAATAAGTATGGTTTTTGGCTGATCCTATTTTGAAGTCGGTTTACATTTTTTTTTTATAAAAAGTTTAATTATTTTTGAAATTTTAGTGTAAATAATCGTAGTTAAGTAATAATTTTAACTAGGTCATATAAATTAAATTATTTATTAAATATAGTACTATGAGTTGATCGACTAAAAAAATGCACATGGCACGAGGAAGAGTAGAAGTAGGGAATCAAAATAAAAAAATAAAGAATGTATTTCGAAAAAATGGAAACGAAATGCTGTATCTCGTTGCCAATGGTTTAAATTTCACTGTTTCAATCAATTCGCGTATAACACCATATGTACTATCGATACGTCACGTGAGGCAACAACTTAGGTATGAGATACTACCAACATCCAAGTGATGTAAATAATTGTGACGGTTTGATGCAATTGTTAAAACTAGACATAGGCTCCAGAATCATGGTAGGATGCAATATCTCTGTCATTAAGGGCTTGGTAAGCGGGCAATAGGGATAATATCCAAACTTGTAGGCTTCCCCTTCGTTGTGACCAAATTGAAACAGGCTAGTTACCTGATTTGGTTATTATAAAATTTAATGACGACACTATTGGCACGAAAGTGAAAGACAGTGACGGGTTAGTTGCCATAGCGCCTGTGTCAACCATATATCAGGCAACGAAAGGTTACGGGATAATGAATGGAAAATGCTTCCGCTAATCCTCTGTTGGGCGGTTACGGTATATAAACTCTAGGGTACTTAACAAAGCCTTAAACAAAGCTGTCATTGATTTAGCCAAAAATAAATTGGCAATGATCAGTTTTATATTGCACTGAGTTGTGTAAAGACTCTAGAGGGACAGCTTTTTGCAACTTGGGGTCTAATAAACTACTCAAATCAAAAGACTATACCAGGAGAAAGCGTAAGCCAAAGAATACATACATACATACATATCATCACGCCATATCCCTTGCAGGGTAGGCAGAGAGAACAGAGTGCCAGAGAACTCTATCTCTGCATACTTCACTCGCTTCCTCAACATTCATAATTCTCTTCATACACGCTCGCCGGTTTCGGAGACTCTTGACTTCACCTTCCTTCAGTACATGACCGATCTGGTCTAGGTAGGTTAGTCTCGGTCTCCCTCGATACCTACATCCTTCCACTTTCGCATTGTATATCTTCTTAACCAGGCGTTCGTTCGGCATTCTTTCCACATGTCCGAACCATCGGAGCATTCCCTTTCGCATCTTTACACCAATACTCTCTTTCATACCTACTCGCTCTCTTACGTCGTCGTTACGAATGCGGTCGGTCAGCCTAACTCCACAGATTTTCCGCAGAGATCGCATTTCGACCGCATTAATTTTACTATCATACTCTTTTCTGCATACCCAACTCTCGCTTCCATACAGTAATGTTGGGACAAGCACTGCGTTATGTATTGCTACACGTGCCTTCTGGCTGAGGTGGTGGCTGCCGAAAAGTTGCCCCAACGCTCCGTTCACTCTATTTCCCGCATTCACTCTTCGCTCTATATCAGTGGTGTACCTTCCATCTCGGCTAAATCCACATCCAAGATATACAAATTCATCCACTTGCTCTAGTACATCATTACCTATTGTTACTCTTACATCTGTTCTGGTTTTATCTCTTTCAAAGACCATTATTTTGGTTTTGCTCACATTCACGCGTAGACCCCTTTTCTTACAATCTTCTGTCATTGTGTCGACTAGGGTCTGCAGGTCAGTCGCTGACTGTGCCAGCAGGACTGCATCATCTGCATAAAGCAGAGCAGTGACCACTGAGTCGCCCATCTGGACTCCCACATTCATATCGTTCAACCTTTGAAGACATTTATCCAGATATATGATAAACAGCCTGGCTGACAGAACGCACCCCTGCTTAACGCCGATATTGACGTCAAACCAAGGCGACATTCCATCATCCAGCCGCACACAGGCTCTACAGCCCATGTAACTGGACTGCACAGCCTGTAGCAGTTTACCGTTAATACCATACTCCGGTAAAATGTCCCAAAGTTCCTTTCGTACAACCGTGTCAAATGCTCTCTCCAGATCCACAAAACTGCAGAAAACCCTCTGACCTAGAGCCAGATGCTTCTCCACAATGTTGCGCAGAGAGAACACTTGATCCATGCATCCTCTTCCACTCCTGAAACCTCCTTGTGTCTCACACAGTAAACCATCGGACACCATCCTCATTCTCCTTTCAATAACTTTTCCATACACTTTTGCTGCCAAACTGGTCAAGCTTATGGCTCTGTAATTTGCGCAGTCATAACGTGAACCCTTGTTTTTAAACAAAGGCACGATGACTGCGCTATTCCAGTCCCTGGGAACCATTCCCGAGCTCCAACATAAATTGAGGAGCAACAGGAACGCCTCCCAGACACAAGAGCCACCGAGCTTGATCATCTCGGCAGACACCATATCAATGCCCGCTGCCTTACCATTTTTCAAACTTCTTATCGCCCATTCAACTTCATCCATACTGATGCCATGTCGAATGTTGATCTACTAAACCATATCCAACACCGGCGCCAACCGTAGCATTCGCATACATATCGCCAAAATATTCACTCCATCGGCTTAACACGTCTTGTGTTTGTGTAAGAATGTCTCCACCTTTAGATCTTATTTTATTCATTCTGAAGGCTGACCAACCACCCCGAGACTTCTTCACCTCCCTCCAAAAGAGTTTGGTGTTACCCTCGAAGTTTTTAGTCAGCCTATCTTCTGCACTCATACTTGCTCTATCACGTTTCTCTTTCACTAAGGCCTTGGTGTCATTCTTACATTGCCGATATATTTCTTTCTTCTGTTCAGTCATACTGTCATTCAGATTCAAAGAAGAGACATAGTCCAGCCACGCTTTCTTCTTTTGCTCTACGGAAGCTGCCACTTCCGCATCCCACCATGCATCACCATTTGTTTTTCTATGCCAAAGAATAAGACGGTTCTAAATAGGTACGATACAATTATCCAATACGACTGGATCTGATCATCTTACCTAATATATCTCAGTGTCTGAAGGCACAAGTCTATGAACAGTGATGATTAATGACAGGAAAATGTGGTCCCTAAATGTGGGTCCCGTAACAAAGATCATATATCGGCAACATATGATATTGAAAGAATTATCTTCCAACTCCTAACCGCTAAGGAGATGTACCTTCCATCACCAGCTCATCTAAATGAGATTATCACTGCCAGATGCAAATATTTGAATAGCTTTGAAAAACACATGAGACACGTAATATGTGCCTATAAAATTTAAGGGTTGCCCTTTATTTCCAAGAATTTCCATCATCAGATCATGATTTGATGACAATGGGACAACCTCGGAAGTTAACTTGAAAGAATACAGCTAAAGGTCTATGCGCGCGTATGATATTGAAAGAATTATCCTCCAACTCCTAACCGTTAAGGAGATGTACCTTCCATCATCAGCTCACCTAAATGAGTTTATCACTGTCAGATGCAAATATTTGAAGAGCTTTTGAAAATATATGAGACACGTAATATGTGCCTATAAAATTTGAGGGTTGCCCACGATTTCCATGACTTCCCATCATCAGATCGTGACTTGGTGACAATGGGACTACCTCTGAAGTATACCCTTTAGAAAGAAAAAAGAATTTTGAAAATCGGCCCACCATAGACAAAAATATCGCTGAACATACATAAAAAAAAAAATACATACAATGAAACATAGAACCTCCTCCTTTTTGCAGTCGGTTAAAAAATAGAACAATAAAGTGTTACAAATACAGATCTAAAAATATATATGATTTATTTGTGAATGTTTATATAATCACAAAAAGAACATTATCGTTAAGAATACTATAAAATTAGACACTTACAATTAGGTAAATAAATATCTTTAACTAACGAAATTAAATGTTTAATTCTTAAGACCTTTGTCCAGGTCGAACTTTTATAATTTCAGGATGATTTGGATCACCATTTCCCCTTACAACATACAAAATTTGTGATTCATCATTATTTCTGTTAAATGCAATATTTTTAGGTCTTTTAACATAAAAATTATGCTTATAATCAAAGTCATACTCTTCCAAATTAACTGGAGTTGTCGTATGATAATTTGTTTGAATGTAAAAGTGATTTGTATTAGGATAGAATGTGATTCTCTGCTTTCTAACAATATTGTTTTCTTCATCACTATTATTGATGTCTTCTGAATGTCCAACCTCATCAGGAAATTTTAATGTGTTACCACCTCTTTCATTATCAATCTTAATCCTCTTTGGTCTTCTTATTTTGTCATTCTTACTTGCTTGTTCATAATTTTCATTTTGCACTTCGTCAGGAAATGCCCATTTAGAACCTTCTTCATTTGTCTCATCTTCTAGACTGTTTATTATAGGTTTATTTTGTATTCTTCCTTGAATGGTGGATGGGGCAATATCCATATCGATTTCGTTTGCATTTTGAGACTTTTGTTCATAGTAAGGACGATAAAGACTTTGAGTACCATAGGGACGGTTATAATTAAACTGTTGTTGATTTTGCTGCTGTGATTGCTGTTGTTGTAAATTGTATTGACTTGATTCTTGATTATAAACTTGTCCCAAATTTTGTTGCTCTTTGGGTTTTTGAGGGTGTCCGAAGAATCGAAAGAATCCTCCATTGTGGTTGTTGAGGTAATGGGTAAGTTTGTCTGGGTCCGTTGGGCACTGAGGGTAAGCGTAGCGACATGTAGCCGGATGACCTTTGGATGATATACCAAGGACTGCAGCACGACCGAAGAGAAATAATGGAGATGTACTTGCTACGTTGTAAGACTGTAGAATTCTAGAAGTTATAACCAATATTTTATATTAAAATATGAATTTATAGAATGAATCATACAGAAAAATGCCGAAAATTAGACTATATTAGTATTTTAAAGATCGATTATGTAAAAGGTATATAAATTTATAAATTATAACTTGTCATTAAATTTGTTATAATTTTGGCTTTTATTTCTCTCAATGTGATAATAATAATTACAAAAACAATGATCGTCATTATCTTTTGACATAAGATTCGTAAAAATTGGCTGATGATTATCGAGAGAATGTTCATGAGTACTCCTCTAGGACACTTCTAATACCAATAGCGATTATATAATGACGATTATCGTCATGGAAAAGCCTTCGTATACCATTGCATATTGATAAAATTTGTGTATGGATAACAGCATTATTTTTAAATAAAAATATATTAATAATTAAGTGCATCGTTACTTTTTTGTTCATATTGTCTGTTTGTAAAAATAATCATAAGTAATTAGCACTTATTCTACTTGGGATTGAGTCCACGACACCTGACTCGGGAGGTCACTAGTTAGCTATACCTTAACATCTAGCTGAGGAGTAACTTACGTTAGCAGAGGTGCTAAAGCTGCAGTAACCTTTAGCAGTGTTGGTGAATTAGCAGTACTGCCGCTGGACATCTCACAAAGTAGTCGAGGTACACACTGCTTGTCGTCATACAATGCTATGGAGGCTAAAGCTTCTGTCACTGCCGACACCGCCCTCTCAGCCAAGGTCTTTTCATGATTGACTGGCCCTGAAAAATTATGAGTTACATGAATTTATTGTAAACTAATCAGATCAGAATCAGATTTATCCCTTAAAAGCAACTACTACTCATTATTTTTTTAAAATCATTCTAAGCTGTGTTGGTAATTAGTCTAAATAATCGAGATAAATGTTCAAGTTTGTCATAGGTAGGTATAGATGTTTGAGAAAACACTATCATTTTCACATCAATTATTACAAGAAATAGAATACTAGATATGCCAACCCATCTAAACAGCAGGGGTGGCCCATCCGAGGTTGGATAATGTATGTAACAGTGAGATACATTGGTATATGCTAACGATAAAAAGATAAATGATGATAATCCATAATATAAATTCAGTCTGAAATTATAAATTCTGATAATCAGAAACAAGCTATAAAATGAGGGTGGAGGGTGTTGCTAGGGAGTTGAATTTTGCTTTAATATATTTGGAAATGCTGCTTAACGAGATCGTGTTGAGAGCCCTCAGCGCTCGCCCACAGTCGGGATAAAGTAGTCATAGCCATCTGAGGCCAACAACTAAGTAACACACAAATGAAAATAACAGGAAGTCACATATGACTTCTACGCAAACTAAGTCGCGTGCAAAAGGTTTAATACCTATAAAATATTTTACTAATATGAAATAAAATAATATGTACGATTTTTATTTGTTCTTTCTTGTGCGATAGTAAAAAATAAATACAAACACAAAAAAAATATATTTAAAGCTGTTTAAACAAAATATCTTAGATCATATATTCGTAGGCTACATTTTTAGCCACAACATTATGCTATTCTGAAAAAAATAACTACAGGTTTTGAGATACCTTATTTCTGCATTAGCTTATAAATCTGTAGACATATTTTAAGACACCTTCGAAAAGGAAGAATGGTGACTCAGCCAAGCAAAAAACAATTACTCTAGTCATGCTGAAAAATCTCGCAGAATCTATTGGCCTTTCCCAGGCGCTATCATTACTAAACCATCTGATGGTTATCGCTCTGTATACAAGAGAGGTCGCGGTCAACAGCTGAGTGGTCAAACGTTGTCAACAATAAAACAATTGGGTGAAAGGTTCATTGGCCATTTTGATTTGTAAGCTTGGTACAACGTCAAGGACATAGGTCGCTTTGTCGTCTTAAATGCCTCGCAACGGTATTATTCATGGCAATGATATTCACTTCTAACGACTGAGATACATTTACAGGGACATTACATTTGTAAACTATATTATTTACTATTTTTATAGATTTTATCGCGTCTATATTAGATCTATAATTAGTATCCGTAATATTAATTTAATTTATTTGTAATACAGGCGTAAATAACAAAAAAAAATTATATATTTTTTTTTATTGCTTATGGTGGCAAACAAGCAAGAAACACACCTGATGGTAAGTGTCACTGCCGCCCATGGACCTTTGCAATACCAAGGGTATAGCTAGGCCGCTGCCTACCAATATAAACCCCAAACCCACCCAGTTGGGCTGCCGGCGCTCTCGCTCACCGTATGAAGCGCAATAGTACATTGCCATTACTCAGACGTCGATCTTCTGCGAGAGTGTGGTACTACCCCGGACGGACCGGCCCGCGGCTGTAGACAGAGACTGTCACCAGCGTGATCCTACCACTATTGAGATACATACTTATGAAATATAGTAAATTATAATTTAAGGATTTATTTTTAAATTTTATTATTATTTAATGAAAGACATAATTAATTACTAATCGTGCAGAGGGTAAATAAATGGTATACACAATAATTCATCACGTCAATTTTGTCCACACTCGATTATTGACGCACACTTGATATAGTATTAGAAAAATAGTAATAAGAGAAACAATAATGAAACTTTGTATAATTCGTAAATATGCGAGTAGTTTAGTTTCATCTTTCTTGTCAGTTTTGCTGGTTATTTGACGTAATAAAATAACTGCAAGACATCTCAAAATAAATTTCTATATCTGTCAGCTTGGCCTGTAGTAATGCTTCTTTTCATTAATGATATCTAAGTTTTAAGTAACACCTAAGGCAATCTATTTGAAAAATAATGGATGTTAGGTATCATTCAACATTTACATTGATGTTTAAATTACTGTTACCTAAAATTTAGGCGTCGTTAAAAATAAGCATAATACCTACTCTTTCATGCGTAATATTGTGACCTATGATAAAGAATTACAATAACAAATTCAGAAGCATAGTAATATATATCTGTGATATTAAATTAAGGTTTTCATTTAGATTAAAAACAGATAACTGTTAAAAGCATTCTCTTACCGGTCGAAATGAACATTTAAAAGCTCTTGATCATTTAAAAGCTCTCATACATCTAAGTCAAATATATATGCGAATTATTTTGCGTTATTTTTAGATCAACATTGTTTTGACTATTTTGAGTCCATAAATTGCATATTTGTCTACCTAAATTTATTGCAGCGCAGGTGTTGGTTGATATAACTTTTTGCTAAGATCTGGTTCGATATTTTTTGACATTAGTCGGACACGTCATGCCGTCTGTGACAAGAATTATCAAAACATATATGAACCCTACTAGTAGTGCCCTTGGAATAAGAAGCAAATTGGCGTTCTGCGCAGGCTAAATAGTACGCATTTTTATTTGCATTTTTAGTACGCATTTTTATTTGCATTTGATCACTTAATAGATTACCTACTGCTTAATGATTGCTTATCTGATAGCTAAAAATGGAAAATATATGCAGAAACAATGGATAGCCTGTCCAAAAGTTGATAATGATATTCTCTTTGCCGGACAAGGTTTATTCCATTAAAATGCTTTGAGAGCCACAAAATATTTCTACTCACCATAATATCCCTGGTAACCAGTAGCATAGCCATAACCAGTTCCAACTTGTCCTTTATGACCTGGATGTACTGAATATCTGTGTCCTGTACTCTCTTGCCCTGGATATGGACCTGGTCTTTGTCCAGATTGTATTGCAGAATTAGTTTGAGTTAATGAGTCTTGAGGATATGCTCCGTAGATATGATTGGGTTTATTGTGACCTAAATATTCAGGCTTTGCTAATCCACTACCATAGTAATTGGTATTTGGATCCTTTGGAATGTCACCTGGTATTAAAGGAATTCTATTTGTTTGTTTATACTTTTTTTTCTTTTGAAATAATTCATAAACATTGTTTTTATAATCTTCTTCAAATACGAAACGTTTACCAGAAATGTGTTCACTGTTAATATCTTCAACTGCGTGTTTGATATCTTTAAGATGGGTATTCTCAGATTTGTAGTTATTTTCAAATTGTATTTTATAATTTTCTGGTTTTACTCTAAAATAATCAATCGCTACTAGTTTTTTATGAGGAGAATTACGTGTATTAAAATTAGAAACTGGCTCAGAGACTGAAAAATCAGTATCAGGATTATATAGCTGATCATCTGTAGCAAGTTCTTCGTCGTTTAGATCATCGAGATAGGATACTTTCTTAGAATTAGAGTCTGCATTCATGCCAACTCCTGGAAATGTTGGAGCTTTGTTTTCTTTGTGTTCATTTTTGGACTGTCCCCCAACAAAAGTATCATCTACGAATCTCACATGACCATTGTTTTCAGTGTACAGGTCATCTTCAAATGTTACTGTATTCTCGCCGTATGGTAACAGTTGTCGACCTAAAACTTCCCTGAAATATTGTATATAACCAATAACATGTTCATTTAAGTTTGAAAAACTATTGGTAATATTTTTACAGTAATTTAATTCGAGCAAAGTCAAATTTAATATAAAATAATATACTGGATTGTTGGATCATGTCGTGGGGAATTTAGTCTCATTCAAATCAACAGCTATCTATATACAAAATTTTGCGAAAATTTAACATACAACGTTCAGTTATTGTGTTAATTATTACTAAGACAAATCATCTTATTCGGTAGGCTTATTTAGGTTAGTATAGAGTTTTATTTCGAGTTTTCTTTGCCTTGCATATATGTTATCTGCATATTATATCATTTAATAGTCTTTTACGATATCCACGGGTAAGAGGGGGATAATAAGGGGGGATAATAAATATAATATATACTTAAATATGTATACGTAGTTACATTTTTATTTGGCAGGCTATGGTCTAGAGCCGCGTCGTCCATTGCATCCGGGGCGACGAAAGGGCGGCGTGTGGCCCTCTAACCGTATTCCCTCCCCATCGCTATTGGATCGGCCACTGGTGACGTCCGTGGCCAGCCCGGCTACTGGTACCATCCTCCTTTGAGAGCCCGGCCTGCTGCCGGGGCGTCACCCTCACGCGGTCATAATTACATACTAAAACTTCTTTAAGTTTACTTTAACTTTCTCGTTAGATCGAGGCTACAAGTATACTAATGGCGATTCTCGTGTTCATAATCCGAAAAACTTAATAGCAAGCACAAAATCTAGAAATATGTCCAGAAGAGATTTAGACTTTTTTTATTTGATGTCAGTCAATGATATAATCACTCTCCGCCCAATCCATCCGGGCTTACGCAAAAGACGGCGCGTGACCCCGTAACCTACCGTAGAAGTACTTCTTTAGGGACAGACCATAGCAACCGGGCCCTTTTTTCATGGGTGGTCCCAGGTTTGCAATCTGGGATCATTTTAGTCTAAAAGTTACTTAGCTAAAGATTACATTTCTATCTACTACATATTAAAACTTACGTTGAATCATGTCGTGTTGTTGTATTCGAATTATCCTCATCCTTTTCGTCAGCTGCGAAAACGCAACCAAACAACAGGAAAATAAATGAACTCAGTAAATATATCTTCATATTATTCTCCCTGAAAAAATAATTAAGCTATATTAGACCATTATTATATAATATTAAAGTTCATCAAAATCTTAGTTTATGCAGATCCTACTATTGGGCTAATCTACTCTAAGCTGTCCACAACGGAAGAGTAATTGGCGTAAGCCATATTAGTCACACGTGTTGGTATAAAATTTTATTTCGAGTTTCCTATCTCTGGCATAGATTTTACGTGCATGTTATATCTCTTAATAATTTCTTACGACTACCCACAGCCAAGAAAGGGGTAATTAAATTTATTCAAAATCATCACCACAAAAAATATAAAACTAAAGCTAAATTTGAATAAAATTTAATTTAAAATAGCACGGATCTCTATTAGCGTTAGCTAACATATTATTCACAGGCGCTAGGATTCATCATCATTCTCCTGCTCTTATCCCAATTACTTGGAGTCGACGCAATATGTTCATTTCTTCCACACAATTCTATTCGAAGTCATATCTGCGGTCACGCCCTTCCTATCCACATCATGCTTCACGCAATCCTGGATGGATTGGATTTTCCTCACAGGCGCTAGAATTATTTTTATGTATTCTCTTATTCTTAGGTATACATACATACATATCATCACGCCATATCCCTTGCAGGGTAGGCAGAGAGAACAGAGTGCCAGAAATTCTAGGTAATTCTTAGGTATATCTATTCCGTAATCAGAAATCATACATAAATATATATAAAATTGCAAAATAATATTTGATAATATTTACAACGTGAAATATAACAACGGCCAAAGAAAAACACACGAGTTGTATAAATGAGGACCTTGTAGGTCCTCATTTATAAATACCCGATTACTAAACGAAAAATGATGTCACAAGCGGGGTTCGAATCCGCACCTATTGGGAATCCAGCCCAACCGTGCTGCCACTTACACTATCGTGAACTATTTTAGGACATGCAAATTTCGCTTCATATTATATCTTACGTCTTCAAGGTGACGTATGCCATCTACCGGACAATGTTTACACATTGTATAGGCTTAATACTTCAAACTTTACAGTTAGAATTGTATTAAACGATGACACAACCTTGTTATACAAATTACTGAAATTACGTCACCTTGAAGACGTAAGATATAATATGAAGCGAAATTTGCATGTCCTAAAATAGTTCACGATGGTGTAAGTGGCAGCACGATTGGTCCGGCTTCCCAATAGGTGCGGGTTCGAACCCCGCTTATGACATCATTTTTCGTTTCGTAATCAGGTATTTAAGCATATTAAATGCTAAAAATTTCAGTAATTTGAAGGTCCTCATTGCAAACTACTGTAGCAGTAACTAGCAGACTGCATAAAATTAAGTTCGTACCCGTTACGTAAGGGGCCGTTCATAAATTACGTAAGGGATTTTGAAGAATGATTTGGCCCTCTTCCCTCCTACCGTAAGACATTATAAAATTGCAACTACTCCCCCCTGCCCTTTAATAAGATTTTTTATAAGAAAAGGCCCTATTGATCAAATATTCCTTTTTTTTTCCGCTAGGTGGACCATGGATGTGGTCGCGCCCCGACAAATCGTCCGGGGCGACTGAAGAGGCGGCACGTAACCCCATGGACCCACCCTGCAAACAACTCTCTCCGCCGTGCGAGCGGGCCACCGGTACCCGATCTTTGACTTCGGTGGCCCACCCGGCGGAATTGATCAAATATACCTAACCATTTATTTTGAAAATATCTTTTATTAATATCTTACGTAATTTCAGGTTCACTGCCCCCCCTGCCTATAGTAAGAAGTTATAATATTCAGTCAACAATCCGCCTAAACGTTTTACATAATAATACATAATTTATGCAACTTCTTAGGTGTCACCCTTTTGTTTTTTTTTTATTTATTTTTAATTAAAAAAAAAAAAAAAAAAAAAAAGGGGGCCACCCTAAGAAGTTGCACTACTAGAGAATGTGATGTGCTGATTGTTATACTCGTGATCAAATGTGGAACATTGACATAATGATAATGATGATGTGAATTTACAAAATTATTTGTTTTTGAACTTGCCATCTTCAGTAATTGGTTTATATAATAATCAACATTAAGCCAGACTGGTAAGAACCAGGCGTTTAGGAATTAATAGAAATGAAAGAATTAAATTAAGAATGAATAGAGTTGGCGCCCTCTTGATGATGAATCTGATCTTTTCTTTCATATAACATAAATTTAAGTAAATTACTTCGATTGCGAGGATGAATCCTAAATCAGGTAAGCGAATATTTTTGGAAAGTTGCTGCAAATAGCAATGGAGTCGAATATTAAAAGAAAAGAATGAACCATATAACTGCGAGAGAGAAAAATCTCAATATAAAATTTCATTTCCCATTCCATGCTAACATGCCCGTTACAGTGCTTAGTATATTATAAAAGTAAAAAATAGTTAAAAAAGCTCGTAAAAGATCAAATAAAAATATAGAAATATAATTATTAAAGAGTTTAAGATAGAAAAAAGCGTTGATTTTATTGTTAAAATGCATTTTATCATCGAGCATTTAATATATTTATATTTTTTTTAAATAGGGTCGTGTGGAAGAAAATTATATATTTCGTCCAGTAATTGAGATAAGAGAAGGTCGATGGATTATTATTTTTTTAATTTTATTATTGTTTTTTTACTTTTTCGTTAAATCTTTTATTAAAGTGTGTTTTCTCAATTTATTAAAATGTAATTTATTTTTGATTTTTAATTCGATTAATTATTAGTTAGCTTACTTAGTTTTTTAACTATATTTTCACTGACTCTCGGTGAGGGCAGATAATACAGGATTCATCTTTGGTCATTAAAATAATCTAAAAAATCGCTATTTCAAAAGACCTGGGTAAATATAATCGGATAAACTTTGTTATTTTATTATATTGTCATCGGTTTCTTGATACACATTACATAAAATTTGAAATTATTCCAACGTTTTTAAATGCTCAAAAATCGGTTTCAAGCATTTCATACATACATGGTTAGTTAAATACAGCCGAAGCTAATAAAAGCCTTTTAATTACTCTCCAGTGGAACTTAATCGAGCTAATAAAAAGTAAACGTAATGTACGATAAAGTCTACTCACTATTTATATCCTGGTACATCACATCAACCAGACATCCACTTCGGTAAAATATCACAAACAAAATGATCAACATGTAAAATTTCTCCTCGCTCAATGAAAGTTGTCGTTTGTCTACTAATAAGGAAGTTGATATCGTAATACACTCTATTATGATCCTTTCCTAAAAAAAACTTGTTATTTAATATCCGTGTATTATTTTTCTTTGACTGTTTCGTTAGTATAGGCAATCAAATGATCCTCATCATCTCTCTTCTACTGTGATCCCAATTACTTGTAGTTGACGAAATACGTAATCCTTACTTCCTTACTAATATTATAAATGCGAAAGTAACTCTGTCTGTCCGTCTGTCTCTCACTCTTTCACGCCAAAACTACTGAATCGATCTAAATGAAATTTGGTACACAGGTAGTCTAGAGCCTGATAAAAGACAGGCTCCTTTTTAATGCAAAAAAAGGGTTGTAAAGGGGGATTAAAAGTTGTAAGGAAATATCGTCATTTTTAAAACCAGAAGCTTGAAACTTATTTTAGGCTATTGATTAGATATAAATAAATATGACATTAACATGTTGTAAAAACCCTTAAGGGTTAAAATAAAAGTAAGGGATGAAAAACTTTAGGAAAGTAACCTAGTCTAGGAAAGAAGAAGAAATCTAGTCGTACATATTGCAAAAGTTATTGGCCATAGTTTTATGACCGGCTGGTTGCGTAATATCAACCTCCTTGGGAATGTTTTGTTGATCAAACGGCATCAGGTGAAGTTGGCCCAGGTCCATATAAAGCTCTTAGTCGTCTTTTAAGATATCTACGAGCAAAGTAAGGGTTGGTAGTATTCGTACTACATAGCACAAGCATGCGATTGGTCATGAGGCTTATTAAAAATCGGAATCGACCAAAGTCTTTGGAGTTGTAGTAATTTCTACTACGGAAATGTTTTCATGCACTTCGCTATTAACTATGGAACTTGCCGGTAGCCAGTATACCCAGTAAACTTTTGTTGTAGTAGGGCTACACTGACAATTTTCTGTCTACATCCGCGGGGCGATCGGTTCGGGGTAGTACCACACTCTCGCAGAAAATCTACGTCTAAACAATGGCGATGTGCCATAGAGCCGGCCGCCCAACTTTCTGCATTGGTTTGGGGTGGTAGACAACGGCCTAGTTGTACCTTTGGTTGGATTACAAAGGTCCATGAGCCACAGTAACACTTAACATCAGCAGTGCGACTAGTTCGTTTGCTCCCATAATTAAAATAAAGTCACGATTGTCCCTTTGACCCTTTTAAAGGGTGCCGAATATGTCGTTTGATGACATTTAATCCCCAACATCCCAAATTATTCTTCCATTTACTCTATCCAAACGTTAGAGATGACTGAAGGGTGGCTGTGACTCCATACCCGCTCGTATTTTTTCTTTCCCAATTTTGATTGGATCACGAATGATTTATTGAATTGAGTGGCCCACCCCGTGAAGCCTGCAACAACCATGCTGCCAGCCCCTAGAAAACCTGTAAGAGGTTTCTATTAAAAGATTGCTTGGATAAGATTTGCTCCATCAGGGACGAACAGTGCGCAAGAGTGGATAATGATAGAATGTTGACGGAGAAAATCGGTAAATACCTTCTTCTTCTCTTTTCTTCTTCTTACCCCATGACTTTTGGAAACAGACTTTCTCTATAATGGGAAGGAAATTGACGTACTATATCACGTTGGTGAAGAAAGGTTGTTATGGGGTGTATAACACTTTAGTCATCCTTTACGACACCCACGTGGAAGAATGAGAGGTTGTAAATGTATTCTTACTGCCTCATCACAAGGCAAATACCAAAAAAAAAGAAAACAATTCAACCCGGATCTTAATTTTTATATATCAAAAATATTTCACAATAGAAACTGGATTAAAAAAAAACAAAAGAGTCGCATTGACCTTGGTCTCCGGTTTCATCATTATACCGGTCTACGTCTGTATCGATCATATAACGACCGTTGCCCAACACTATTGACAGTTTGTTAGACGCTACCACATTGACAGATAATTGACAAGTTTGACATTGGCTGTTCGTGAGAAGTCAAGTTTACGAAATAAAGGCGTGTGCAGACGATGTTGATCTTTAATTTAGGCGGGCATGTAAAATGAACTGCGACGATTTTATATTATTTTTGGTATTATTATCTCGACTCTTATACATTCCACTACAGTGCACGAGCCTCCTCTACAAGAGAAGGGAGCGAAATGAATTTCTGTACCAACACGTCTGACCAGCGTGTTAGAGTAGATCAATTTCCGTCGTATTGCGAAGGAGACAAAAAACAAAAAAAGGCCAGTACTGGAACGTACATAGGTTTTGATGATGATGATTATGTAAAGCACTGTTATAGCACATTCATTGCGTTTTAGCAATTCCTCTGCATTACATTACATAAAATACCATCAAAATTATTTATGATACGATGTTTAAACACATTTTGCACTTATTTGTTTTTTGCTCACAGTATTTCGCTAAATACTCAAGTTGATTGACAGTTTTAGGAACTAGGAAATTTCTGGGAAGTTAGACGATATAAATGTTGGTGTTGGCTTTTAATTTTTTTATTTATATTAGTTGATAACTAACAGTCACGCCAAAACATTTGTCTGGCTTGATTACTAATACCTTTAAGCCTAATCTTCGTTTATAAATTAACTTCATTTAGTCATCGTCCGTCAGTAAGTCAATCATCGCTTTCAACAGTGCCACAACCATACCGTTAAAGGTATCTTTTGGGAATTTTGGTGGAAAATGAAAACTTATTTTAGGCGCTGTTGTATTATATTCACTACACCTCAGTACTTACTGCGCATCAAATTACATAAAATGCTATCAAAATTACCGTAAGTTCTACCGTAGTCCTACTTTGCTCCAATATTCGCTCCAAATGTTGAAAATTGTGAATATTTTTAAAACAATGAACTATAAAATTTACTTGATGAATTATTATAAAGAAATAAAGCTTATTTGACATGTATTGATAGGAAAATGGATATGAAGTATATTATTAATTTATTTTTGAAAAAGATAAAGGAGCATAATTACCCGTACAGGAGCAAAGTAGGACTAAATTACGGTACTCAATATAATACGTTAAAACACTAAGATATTGAATATAATACAAGAGCACCACACGACACTTTTCTTTGCCCGCCAAAACTCCGCGCCAAAACTTAGCCAGTTTTTACCACAGATTATTATTAGCAAATGTCACCATGATATAGGCTTTACATGTCGGTCCATTACAAAGCATGTTTGTAAAGCACCCTCTATATATTTGCTATTATATCTTAATATATAAATATCATAATGTCACGATGTTTGTTCAGGTTTAATCTCTGAAACCTGTCAGGTCAATGATATTTTGTAATTTGGCTTACGTGTTACCCCTTAGTGACAGGTCTAGTACGTATTGTCACCACACTTTATTTATCCGTAAGAGCTGTAAACATTGTGGTTATCTCCTGGGAAACTTAAAATGCTAATTGTGATTGCCGATTTGTTTGTTAAGTGTGGCGAATTTGAATTATTCTTCTAAGAGTCATTATTATCATCATCGCAAAAATAAAATGTAGAAAATGGGTAAAACATTGTAAAATATGGGTCACCTAATATAGGAACATTTCCAAAGTTAGTCCAGTAATTTTGAGTTATGTATTCTAATTTTTATATATATTTATAGAGCGAGCCCCTAACCCACCGTGTTTCCTCCCCATCGGCATTGCGCTGACCACTGGTATTGATTCTTTGACACCCCTGGCGGGCCCGGCTGCCTGACATACAATGTGCATGCATGCATTTATGAGATAAAACTATATTATAAAAGATATGCTTAATATTCCTACATTTTTAATTTATTTCATATACGTCCCACTGTTGGGCTTCAGCCGCCTCCAAAATAGCAGGGAAATTGACCTACTATACGACGCTGATCAGAAATGTTGGTATAGGATTTCATTTCGAGTTTTCCTTTTTTTTTGCATAAATGTATGATTATTATACATTTTATATCTCTTATTTCTCTCTTGCAACCACCTAAGGTAGGTGGTAAGGTAAGGTTAGGTTAGGTTAGGTGGTGGTGAATTGTATTCTTATTAAGTTACCACCCGATAAATAATTAAAATACATGTTATCAAAAAATAAAGCTATTTTGGCTGTAATACTATCTGATGTTTACGCGAATATTACACATTTCAAAAAAAATTTTTACGGATTCTATCGCGTTTGTATCTGATTTTTAATTTTCAAACGCGATAGAATCTGTAAAAATAGTTTAATTTCAAATATTTTGGCTGTAAAAATAAAACAAATTATTAAACAACATTTGTATTTGTTTTTACATTTGCAATATATCGAATACTTTTGAGCATAAGTCACTATTTCAAGCGCGATTAAACCCGTAAAAATATTGAATTACAATAAAGGAAATAATCATTTGTAACCGTTACTTTATTCTTTATAAATATCTTACATACAGTTTGAGAAGTATAACATAATGACTATAAGTAGTATAGAAAGTGGGTTGAGATGAGAACCCGTGGGCAGCTCAAGGATACACTTGATCATAGAAATATATGTACTTATTACATCATATGTTTTGAACAATACAAATAAAAAAACCAAGAGAAAGTTATTCTGTTATGGTTATATTACTAATATTCACTCCTTATATGCTATATGTACGATGACTAAGTGTCTGAGTCTTACTAAAAGAGATAGGTACTTACTAAAAATTGCATTACTAAGACGGGTTGATGTCAAATCGTTGTCTATTTCTTTTCTATCCAAAACACAAAAGGTAATACCGCAACTTTTGTGGTCCTTGTAGCTTTATTGCTGATATAATGGACCGCTGGACCATGTGTTGTCTGAATAGATATAGTATAACAAGAAAAAGAAGGGATGTGGATAAGATACCGTCCTACCGTACCTTATACTTTACCTTATAATTATTAATACTTTGAACAATTTACAAATTGTTCTGAGTCCGAGTGTAATTTGTATTTGTAAATATGTTTGTAAAGTCCCCCGGAATACAAGGTTAATTTCCATAGTGTGGGGAGCTTTCATAATAAAAAATAACTATAGAAGGAATGGTGATGACGTAGTAAAGGAGAGAAGCTGCATAGATGTCATCATCATTATCTTGCTCTTGGCTGCATTTTTTTTGGCGGTGGGTTACGGTACGTCACGCCCCGCTAATCCCTCCGGGGCGACAGAGAGGCGACGCACGACCCCGTAGACCCACCCTACAATATAAATCTCGACGCCGTGCGGGTGGGTCACTGGAACGCGGTCTTTTTCTTCAGTGACCACCTGCATAAATGTCACTTTTCCTTTTTCTTTTCTCATTTACGACTAACGAAACATCGTAAGGACATAAAGAAATGGAATTGTTAGTCGCTAAGTGTTGACTCAATAACGAAGCTCAAGGTCACTCAGCGTACTGTGGGAAAAAGAACACATTTTTTTTCTGGCAGGCAGGTTTTTTATGGTCTCGCGACAGGTCGAAACACACTGTCCATTCCGTCCGGGGCGACGACAGGGCGGTGTGTGGCCCATAACCAACTGTATTCACTCCCCCTCGCAAATGGACCGGCCACTGGTACCGAATCCTTGATGCCCATGGCCAGCCCGGCAGGGCAGAATTCTTGGAATAAATACGTTTGGAAGTATTCATCATCATCATCATTTCAGCCCATCACCGTCCACTGCTGGACGTAGGCCTCCCTCATGGTACGCCACAGAGTGCGGTCCCGTGCCGTCTGCATCCATCGACATTGATCATTCATCTTTGGAAGTATAATAATAATAAATAAGACTTAATTAAGTTTGGAAATATTACCAAGCATAAGTTTATATCTGTAACATTTAACAACAATAGTTTAAAATGTCACTTTGTAAATAAATCATACGATCAACATTAAAAAGTTTTAATGTGAATATCTCGCCATCATTCTGAGCTTCGTATTGTAATTTGGTTAGTTAGAGGCAACGTCTTAAGATTATCTCATACTGCTAATATACATGAAAAGTTTGCATAAAATACGTTCATATATCCTATTCATAGAGATCATCTGTTGTTAATTGTATTTAATAGAAATTATTTAGCGTATCGTATTAAAAAAATGTTTGTAAAGGTTAGCCTGGGGGGGCACACTTAAAACATTACTTATTTTTACTGACCATCGCGCCGCCTACAGGTTGTTTGTACAAACTTAACGGCTGCCATTTTGTCCTGTATGTCAAACGTTTGACAACTGAGAATTATTATTTTTTGTTCCTAGCGTAGGTACTTATTGTCATCAATCTATTTACGGTTATTGATGTACTTTCTGAAAATTATCTCAATTTTCATTGTTAAGCTGATATTATTATTGCTTCGTTATCAGCTGATATGTTTTTTTTATATTTCAGGGTAGCTTTCATAGTAAAAGAAAATTCTATATAATTACACATACACATGTAGATATGTATATATATCACTTCAACTTTAGTTCACCGCGTAAACTCTGGGAGCAGCACCTTCCATACATGCATATTTTATCATGGAGTTGCCACTCTTTTTCAGTTTAATAACTTTACTCTTTGAGGTTAGCGTTTTACCAGCGCTATCTAGTTTGAATTAGTAGTTCTAGGCAATTTAGTTTAGCGCCATCTAGGTATTTCTACTAGAAATCGAAACTGCTAACGTAGTTCTACTCTACAGTACTAGATGTCACAGAACATAATATCAATGTCATAAATTCAAAGGCATTCAATCATTATTGTTTTTATTGAACATATTCCCACAAGATACTGCTGCCATTGCAACTCCCTTAAGCAAGGATCCTCAATAGCCACGGAGCAAATACAAAGGCAATAGCTTCCATAAATTACAGGTTTAAGAGCCATTTCACAAAATATTAACGCTCGAGTTTAGGTAAAAGACTGTATAATTGTTTATGTGTGCGTAAGCTAACTACAGGTGCGGTATAATATAACGCGAGCGTCGAGATGGACAAAGCAGTCTTGAGCCGTAAACGTGATGTGATTTGATAAGACATTAATTGTATGAAAACATCGATATATGTATATGTACTACGTACTAGATTTCGCGTTCCGAACAGTTGCTTTGTTCGACTAAACTGTACTGCAATCCGTACACCTCACTTTAGTGTGACTGCGACCATCATGGACTCTAGGTGTATACAGAGCAGCGTTGTTAATACGATAATTCGAATAATACCAATCAAAACTTGCACATGTGGATGTGAAAAAATTCTTTATTTAACTAAGTAAAATGTTTTGTTGTTAAAGTGTACAAATAGGTAATAATGTCGAATTAGCACAATAAAAAAAAATATTCTACATTTAAATGTCACGCCATCTTTGTTAATAGACTAAAGCCCGCAGATGTTCAATTACACTGGTTGGAGGTAAAAATGTGTGACTATACACAGACTTGACGTAGTGTCTAGAAAATATTTTGATTATTTATATTCTTTTTCCTTTAGTTTGTGTTATCAATTCATACTTATTTGTCAAAGATCAAACAGGTTGGTATAGGGTTCTGTTTCGAGTTTTCCTTCTCTTGATAGTATAGTAGTAGGTATATGCATATTATGTCGTTTAAAGGCGACCTTTTACGATATCCACGACCAAGACAGGTAGTGATAAATTGTATTCTTATTCCGTAATCACACGGATATTCAAAACTATTGTCGTATGTTAAAGCAAAGTTTATATAAACATATAATAGTTCATTTTCTTTTACAATTTACTATTATTTTTATTAATTTAACTCCTGAATAATACACTTTGAAATAGAGTATGCTGTATAAGTTCTAATGAATGTTTATAGATACAAAAACTGTGTCACTTCTGCGGTGTAACATCTATAATAACCCCACTTTGTTACATAACGTTGAACGAAACGCGTAAGTGCGCATGAAATGCCTACATCTTACGACGTTTTGGTCGCGAGAAAATTATAACTATAAAGCGATCTAGCGCTGTGTGCTTCAATGTTCGCGTTAGATTGCCTATTTATTCTTTTAGCGCTGCAGCGGACTTTAGTTTAACTGTTACCAAAATGGAACAAAATATTTATTCGGGATAGCTTCTCTATACATATAACTCTATGTATGAAAATAAGTTCTTCGTCCGCTTGGATATATTGTATATTAAAATATGGTTAGTTGTTTCAGTGGTCAAAAATTAATTAGTCAGCTAATGTCTTAAATTCAAAGTAGTAAAAAGTAAAAAAAATAACATAACATTCTTTTATTTTGATAAAAGATTATTTTTAACTTTGTTTTTTTTTTTCAACTAAGTCTAAGTTAATTTTTTTTACATGTATTATTATTTGACCTTTTTAACATTGTGTGATATCAAAATATCTTCTTTAGTAAATTAATTATTGCCAATGCGTTGAGGGCTCTCAACCCGGAAATAAATGAAAAATGAAAAAAAAAAAAGGAATTTAAAAAATAAAGAAAATGGTTTATTCGTCATATTTCATCTCTTCTTTTTATGTACTAAAATTTCTTATTATATTATCATGATGATGACGAAAAGATTTAATTAATTAATATATTATCATGATAATGATGATGACGAAAAGATTCCTAATTACTTGGGGTCAGCGTAATATCTATTCCTCTTCCGGCATATATATTGCACAAGACATTGGCAATAGTTTTATGACCGTCCGCCTGACTGATGTCAAGCCTCCTTATGAATTTATTTATACTTTAATCATCGACGTACTAAGTTATTTGGATCTAACTCAAAACGTGACGATTTTCGTAGAAAATATAACCTCTCGTTTTGTTCCTATATCAACTGACGCATTTTCATACAATTTTAATATCATATACATATAAAGAAGGTTAATCTTTAGGCCTGATTTTCGAAAAACATTACAGTACGTGTTTTTTATTTTTAATTAAATAACGAGTTACAGATTTCAGATTTATAAAAAAGCAAAACAAAATAAATTTCCATACGAATGTCAAACCCCACATCCCTCTTTAGGGGTTGATTTTCCAAAAATGCTGAAACACGTATTTTCTTTAATACCAAAACACCAAATACAAATTTTCATGAATGTAACTGACAAAGTTTAATAAAAACTTGCAACCCATATCTACTTATCTACAGCCTTAGGTAAGAAATTGCTAAATATGCTGAAACACGTATCTTTTTATTTGATATTAAATAACTAAATACGCATATACTTTTCACTGATCTAACTTCAAAACTGACGAAGTTGTATACAAACTTACAAACCCTATTTTACACCTTTAGATCTTTAGGGAAATAATTGCCAAAAATATTGAAACAGATATTTCTTTACTTAATATTAAAGAGTTAAAAACAAATTTTCAGGGATTTAACTTCGAAATTGAGGAAGTCTCATACAAACTTGCAGCTCCTATTTTATAGCCTTAGGGAAAAAAATCCAAAAATGCTGAAACATGTATTTTATTTAACATTATATAGCTAAAAACTAATTTTTAGAGACCTAACTTCAAAACTGACGAAGTTTCACAAAAAATTTGCAATTCCTTATTTTTCACCTTTAGAGTAGAAATTTGCAAAAATGCTGAAACACTTGTTTATTTATTTAATTTTAAATAAACAAATATTTTTTTTTACGAATCTAACTTTAAAACTGATGAAGTTTCATACAAACTTGCAACCCCGATTTACACCTTTAATGGCGAAATTTCCAAAAATCCTTTCTTAGTGAGCGCCTACTACATAAAAAGAATCAACTGTCCAAGTTTCATATAGTTATCCCTAGTGGTTTAGGCAGTGCGATGATGAATCAATCAATCCAGACAAGTAATTTTATATATATACGTACAAATTTCATGCACAGTTATATAAAATTCACCACATCCAACCCAACTCATTTCAACCATCCCCATGGAAATTATTGATACCTGATGAAATATGATGGGAAATCTGTAAATAACTTACTCGATACATCGATACGAGTTCGTGTAACTAATCTTACATGGCTGATAAAATGATGATATAATGAACTATTATTTAAACAACTCATTCTATATCACTAAATCTGTCGACGAGCTATTGAAAGAAAACCGAACGAAAGACAAATACACTTTCGTGAAGTAACTGAGTTCACAATAGTGAAAAGACACATATATCTTTTCATTTCAGTGACACATTATGCGCAACGCTGATATATATATATATATATATATATATATATATATATATATATATATATATATATATATATATATATATATATATATATATATATATAATGTGTGTGCATGTGCATATTTATAACGATATTTTAACAAATTTTATACAAATTTTGTCAAAATAATTGTAGAATTCGATTTTTCAAAGATCATAGTTTAATTTAGAATTTAATTTGGATTCATTTTTATCATTTTAACGCTATAAAATACGCGACAAAACTGCGATGTAAAACTTAATAATCGTCCGAAGGATTTATATTTTTTCTGAATAATCAGAAAAAAAATAATAAAAATAAAGAATTTGTTTCACTAAATTTTGAATAGAATATATTTCTGATATTTACTGTATTTTTTTTGGCTAAACATATAAGTATTATTGATAGATATAGGACTCTGAAATTGACTTTGTGGCGATTTTTCGGTAAAATAGTTGTGGGAGATGGGCTACTATGGATCGAGCAAGTGACTTTTAGTGAAAGTAATACATTCAGTGTCAACACAAAATATTGGCCATTTTTTACATGTATTCAACAATATCTGGGTGTTACTTAAGACAGTAGTTGAGGAGCCCAAAATGTGAGAATTTCGTGCGTAAACGTGAAATGGCTCTTAACTCCCCGAGAACCGTTTTAAATGTAGAGGCGTTCAAAACATTTCCTGGTATGTACTATCTGAGGAGCTACGACAAATATATTTAAAATGATAAAAAGGACTAGTAGTGTAAAAAAAATCCACTTCCTTCAATGCCATGCAAAGCAGGCGAAATAAAACAAAATAATTAAATATCAGACAATAAATAAGAGGATTCTCTCAGTATGTACTGAGGATTCAGAGGAACGATAAGCGCAAGCACCACAGATAAGACATGACTTTAAGAGCCTGTATGTCATCCTTGAGATTCATTATTCGGTTGCCATCTTCCCACGCTAGTTATGAAGAAAATTGTATAAAAATTGATTATATAAAGATTGCTTAACTAAAATACAATAAAAGGACTTTGTATCCATAATTATGAATATTATTAAAACGATTTCAGACACGTGCGACGCGCAGACGAACACAACAACAATAATAGCAAGTAATAATTTGGAAAATCTAAAAGAGCACGCCTCATAATTTTTATATTATTTATCATTTACTATCTATTAGTCAATGCCATAAATAAAAATAAAATTAAAAAAAATCCTTTTTTAAAAAACAAGCTTTTATTATTTGCTAATAAAAAATAAAAAGTGACAATAAATTAACTCTAATAAGACATATAACACTTTATAAGTTCATTGTAACCTTTAACGATAATTAAGCTTCTTCGTCTACTACAAAATAATTCCATATCGTACATAATTATATATTTTTAACACTAAAACTTTACACCATAATTATTAAATCTTCCCGTTTCTATCACAGTCCCAATTGTATAAATAAAAGCGTGTTACATTTGGATGGTATGATTTAGAACATATAGCACCTTAAGCACTTTTTTTCCCTATGGCCAGCTTCCAGGTCCAACATCAGACCCTGGTTACCATATAGTATCAAAGTACTCGTCAAGACGAATCAAACAAGTCCAAACTCGATGGGGTTGCGTAGTTTAATTACGGAGTTCCTATGGTCCGCTTCTAGGTCGATTGTCAGGCCCTAGTTACCATATAGTATCAAAGTACTCGATAAGACAAATCAAACGAGCCTAAACTCGATAAAGTTGCGTCGTTTAATTACGGAGTTCCTATGGCTAGCTTCCAGGTCCATGATCAGACCCTGGTTTCCATATAGTATTAACGTACTCGCCAAGATGAATCAAATAAGCCCAATTTCGATGGGGTTGCGTCGTTTAATTACGGAGTTCTTATGGTCAGCTTCTAAGTCCATCGTCAGTCCCTAGTTACCATATAGTCTCAAAGTACTCGATAAGACAAATCAAACGAGTCTATACTTGATGAGGTTGCGTCGTTTAATTACGGAGTTCCTATGGCTAGCTTCCAGGTCCATGGTCAGACCCTGGTTTCCATATAGTATCAAAGTACTCACCAAGACGAATCAAATAAGCCCAATTTCGATGGGGTTGCGTCCTTTAATGACGGAGTTCCTATGGCCAGCTTCCAGGTCCATCGTCAGACCCAGATAAGCATATATTATCAAAGTACTCGTCAAGACGAATCAAACGAGCCCAAACTCTATGAGGTTGCGTCGTTTAATTACAGAGATTCTTTGGCCCGCTTCCAGGTCCATCGTCAGATCCTGGTTACCATATAGTATTAAAGTAATCGTCAAGACAAATCAAATGAGTCCAAACTCGAAATGGTTGCGTTGTTTAATTACAGAGTTCCTATGGCCAGCTTCCAGGTCTATCATCAGATCAGCTCTATGTCACAATAATATTGCATTGTCATCCGATTTATATATGCATGCTAAATTTCAGCTCAATCAGAAACCGGGAAGTGGATCAAATTTAACTTGCAAGATTTGATTACAGACAACGGGACAGGTGAAATATAAGCTTGTAATGAAAGAAAAGAAATACTTTTCAAATTTCGTGCCATTCTCGACGTAGAGCTAAACATAGCTGTATAGGCTGAATGGGATTTATTCCCTTTGCCTATCCGAATGGACGAACAAAAAAAATGTAAACGAACCCAATTTTCATAAAGTATACATACACTCACGAAGTATAGATACACTTCGTGCATACACTAAAGACTAAGCAGTTTAGTTTTTTTTATTAATTGCAATTAAACGACAAAGAATTACCAAGCCATTTTCGAAAGGAAACAGCGCGTTGCGATTATGAAGCTTTTAATAAAAGAAAAACTTCGATACATTCATTTTTACGCTCGTGATCCTGCCAGATACAAAAAATATTTTATCCGACGTCCTCGTATATTTTTTTTATCAACTACTTTCTTACTTTAAACAAAATGATTGCTTATAAATACCCGATTACGAAACGAAAAATGATGTCACAAGCGGGGACATCATTTTTCGTTTCGTAATCGGGTATTTATAAATAATTAAGCATATTAAATGCTGAAAAATTTCAGTAATTTAAAATAATTGCTTTTTAAAAATATCAAATACGTTTAAACGAATGTTTTTTCTTGACATATGTATTATAATATTATCCTATAAGTGCAATGTGAGAAAATTACAATCATTTTTATGTTTGAAAAGTGCTTGATTTTCATATGTCGAGAATAGAGCAAGACCTCAACGCTTCGCTTATGTGGCGTGCAATACAAATAGAGGACCTTGTCCGACCTCACACAAAAATGTATTTCTACTGATAAGATCAATCACTTTAACTACGAAATAAACTTACTAAGTATATATTTATTTTGTAATTCTTGTAAATTGTTGTAAATTGTTCTTGTATTTAATTATATTTTCATTACTTCTTTAAGCCTTGTTTTAGGGACAGAAGTGAGTCCGCAGAACTCCGTAACCTACCCTACTGTATCTCTTTTACCATTTAGGTGGGCTAGCTGTACTCAGTACTTAGCATTAGTTTATCCCTGAAAGTAACTTTATAAAATAAGTAAATAGCAATTTTAAATGCGTTATTATAAGTTTTTTTTTATTTCTTATGATGGCAAACCAGTAAGCTGCACCCCTGATGGTGAGTGTTAATACCGCTTATGGATTTTGAAGTAAGTGGTGCAACTGCGCTACTGCATACCAATCAAAACCTACCCAGAAAGTTGAGTTTATGGTTATCTCGCTCACCGAACGAAGTGCAGCAGTATATTGCTACTATTCAGACGTCGATTTTCTGCGAGAGTGTGGTACCCCGGACGGACCGGCCCGCGGCTGTAGACAGAGAACTGTCAACAGCGTGGTCCTAATACAATCAATATCTACAAAAATATATCTTATAGTAATAAATAATAATAAATAAAATAAAATAAATTAAAAATAAAAAGCCTTTAATGCATGAAGCATTAAATTAAATTTGGCAATATTAACATTTTTGTTTTATGTTTTGCATATCTACATACGATTCGCTTATAATAATTAATTTTATAAGATATTTCGATGGTATTTCTTGCAAACTTCACATTTGTTAATTGCATAGGCTGGTAATTTTTACTTAAATATCTACCTAGGTAAGAATATGGTTACAATTGTGATACCTAATAATATTGAATTAATAGTAATATCGGCAATAGTAACATAATAAATGCCATCAACTGAACAATTTAAATTAGATTAATTTTGCTATAATAATTCGATTGATTGGGTTGTGTACAGTCAATTAAATTCACTACATTTAGATACATTAAATTGCACTAAATATTATCTTATAGTACTACAATAAAAGAAAATATAAAGTACGTGACCTTGCCGATGGCGTACGATTACAGCTCCGATGTGAACATCGCTACTATAAATATTATTTTTCTTTTTGTCGTTCATAAAACTTAACTAAGTTTATGTTAATTGTTATTTTCTGTTATCTGTTGCAAATGTGATTTTTTTTTGTATACAAATTGTAATTGGTAACTAGAGCAGAATAATTTTTTTTATCTTTCTTTAAATGGAAGGTGAGATTGTGCTGAGAATATCTAAAATTCCTAGATAATCATATTTTTTTAAAGACATTTACACCTTTCTTACTCAATCACACGTAAACCATTCTACTACATTCTATTTGTGGTAGGACCACGCTGTTGACCGTCTCTGTCTACAGCCGCGGGCCGGACCATCCGAGGTAGTACCACACTCTCGCAGAAGATCGACGTCTGAGTAATGGCAATGTGCTATTACGCTTTGTTCGGTAAGCGAGATAGTCGGAAGCCGAACTGGGTGGGTTCGGGGTTTATATTGGTAGACAGCGGCCTAGTTATACCCTTGGTATTGCAAAGATTCATGGGCAGCAGTGACGCTTAACATCAGGTGTGCTGCTTGTTCGTTTGCCACCATAAGCAATAAAAAAAAACCGTTCAACAGAATGACTTCTAATGTTTACGCGAGTATTACACATTTGAAATAAAACTACTTTTACGGATTCTATCGCGTTTGTATTTGATTTATAATTTCCCGACGTTTCGAACACTTTACAGTGATCATGGTCACGGGAGGACTGAGGTGTCTTACGTCCAACATGTCATTGTTATTACAGAAATTTATTTATATCTACCCTATAAGATATTAAATTTTGACCCACATTTTTATACAAAATTAATACCATTCATTGCCAGTACAAAAAGAGAATGATTCTATATATAAAATTTATGTTGTTTATGGTTTGTTATTATTAAGGTATTTAATTTATGATAATTATTATTGTGGCAATCTTACAATTTTTACAAAACTAACAAAAACTATTCAGCTACTACCGGATCGGAACGCGGCCACTCTGAGAAAGATCCGGCGAGAAAACTCAGGAGGCATGATACTAATTTCATTATTGAATTTTTGAGTGGCGGCCTACTTTATCTTACTAAAAAATTAATTAAATTAAAATTTAACTATTATTGTGGGTCAAATCTATACAATAAGTGCTCACAGTGTCTTGCAGTCTTGTGGTGGTTTTCTTAGTTTTATTTTTAATTAAGTGAATAACAGGATCCCAGCTTGATGATAATACCCAGCCATCTCCTCCCTATTGAAATTTTTATGTTTTTTGATTTCAATAGCCTCGCGAACCATTCTAGGCAGGTATCGGTGTTCTTTTGCGAGGATTTGTGGTTTATCAAACCTGATGTAATGGCGGGCGTGGTTCTGACTATGCTCACAGACTGCAGACTTAGTGTGACGGCGGTGTTTCACATCAGCTATATGTTCCTTGATCCGAGTTCTTACAGATCTCTTTGTTTGGCCTATATAAGAGAGACCACAGTCACAGTCTAATTTATAAACTCCTGCATCCTGTAGAGGGATCTGGCACTTGACAGGTGGTAAGAACTGACTAATCCTCTTCAGTGGCTTAAAATAGGTTTTTATAGAAGCATGTTTTAGGATATAGCCAATCTTGTCAGTGACTCCTTTTACATAAGGTAGGACTGCAGGGAGACGTTCAACTGTTGGTGGTTTCACACGGTCTCCGTGACGGGGGCGAGGAACTTGCAGCTTGTGTGCACGTAGCAAACCTTATACCATCGGTATAATATAAATAATATAAATAAGGTTCAAACCTTATACCATCGTGTGCAAAACCGCCCAAACTGTATGGATTGCCGAAGATACACAAACCAAATGTTCCACTGCGACCTATAGTAAGTCAGATCGACACACCGACTTACAAATTAGCTCAGATGGTTGCAAAGGTCCTCTCACAACTTCGAGGACACACTAGTGCATTTGTTAAAGACTCTTACCATTTTGTTAGCGAAATTAAAGATCTACATCTCGCTGATAATGAATCTATGGTCAGTTTTGATGTCACATCACTTTTCACTTGCTTACCTGTTGAGGATTGCATCAAAACTGTAACTAAGAAGCTATCTGACAATAATATGCCCTTGGAATATGGTGAACTGTTACGTCAATTCCTAACAACTGGCTATTTATTGTGGAATGATGAATTCTACAAGCAAATAGATGGAGTGGCTATGGGCTCGCCAGTCTCTCCCGTTGTTGCCGATATATTCATGGAGGACTTCGAGGAGACTGCCCTAAGAAGCTCGCCTGTCACACCCAGGTTCTATAAGCGGTACGTAGATGACACATTCACAATATTACCATCAGACAAAGTAACCATATTCCTTAACCATCTTAACTCCATTAATCCAAAAATTCAATTCACTATGGAACTGGAGTCAAATAACTCTTTAGCTTTCTTAGATATTTTGGTTATCCGTAAACCCAACAACACCTTGAGTCATACAGTGTATCGCAAAGCAACCCATACTGACAAATACTTGAATGGTGATTCTCACCATCCCCCTTCACAGTTAGCTACCTTTTTAAAATCTTTGTTACAGAGAGCACGAGGAATCTGTGACGATGAACACCTGGCTGGGGAGCTGCAGCATGTCAAGCAGGTTCTACGTGCAAACAAGCTGCAAGTTCCTCGCCCCCGTCACGAAGACCGTGTGAAACCACCAACAGTTGAACGTCTCCCTGCAGTCCTACCTTATGTAAAAGGAGTCACTGACAAGATTGGCTATATCCTAAAACATGCTTCTATAAAAACCTATTTTAAGCCACTGAAGAGGATTAGTCAGTTCTTACCACCTGTCAAGTGCCAGATCCCTCTACAGGATGCAGGAGTTTATAAATTAGACTGTGACTGTGGTCTCTCTTATATAGGCCAAACAAAGAGATCTGTAAGAACTCGGATCAAGGAACATATAGCTGATGTGAAACACCGCCGTCACACTAAGTCTGCAGTCTGTGAGCATAGTCAGGACCGCGCCCGCCATTACATCAGGTTTGATAAACCACAAATCCTCGCAAAAGAACACCGATACCTGCCTAGAATGGTTCGCGAGGCTATTGAAATCAAAAAACATAAAAATTTCAATAGGGAGGATGGCTGGGTATTATCATCAAGCTGGGATCCTGTTATTCACTTAATTAATTAAATATAAAACTAAGAAAACCACCACAAGACTGCAAGACACTGTAAGCACTTATTGTATAAATTTGACCCACAATAATAGTTAAATTTTAATTTAATTAATTTTTTAGTAAGATAAAGTAGGCCGCCACTCAAAAATTCAATAATGAAATTAGTATCATGCCTCCTGAGTTTTCTCGCCGGATCTTTTCTCAGAGTGGCCGCGTTCCGATCCGGTAGTAGCTGAATAGTTTTTGTTAGTTTTGTAAAAATTGTAAGATTGCCACAATAATAATTATCATAAATTAAATACCTTAATAATAACAAACCATAAACAACATAAATTTTATATATAGAATCATTCTCTTTTTGTACTGGCAATGAATTGTATTAATTTTGTATAAAAATGTGGGTCAAAATTTAATATCTTATAGGGTAGATATAAATAAATTTCTGTAATAACAATGACATGTTGGACGTAAGACACCTCAGTCCTCCCGTGACCATGATCACTGTAAAGTGTTCGAAACGTCGGGCAATTATAAATCAAATACAAACGCGATAGAATCCGTAAAGTAGTTTTATTTCAAACCGTTCAACAGATTTTGATGAATATTGGCATACAGATAGATCATTTCCTGGATTAACACATATAACGTTTTATCGCTGTATTGTGTTTCCTTGGGATAACATTTCAATCTTGAAAAAGTTGTTGTTTACGTGGACGAAGCGTGCAGAATCTAGTCGAAAATATACTTCCATCGTAGAATAACATTTTTATCATTATTTTACAAAGGTCCCACTATTGGGCTATTGTAGAGGTGAACTAACTACCTTCATAATGAGAGTGAAATTGATTGGTCGTAACAGTATCCAAAGGATTTTATGTCGAATTTTCTTCTTATACGTCGATGTCATCTGCATATTCCCCACTCATTCCGTCCGGAGTGACTAAAGGGCGGTATGCGCCTCTTTAACACACTGTGTGCCCTCCCTATTATCATTGGGCTGACCACTGGCACTACTTCCTCTATACTCATGGCTGGGGCAGCGGTTTAGGCAGGTTACATTTTCGGGTACTTATCTGCTACCCGTCGACGCCCCGGCAACACAACACAGTTGTTTGCATCGCTTTCACGCGGTCGGCCTCTTTGTGGGTGGCGGACTAATCAATCGGGACCGCAGCTACGACGGTGTGTGTTAACGTCAAAAATCTCTTCTCAGACACGCTCCGTCGCCTCCTTCTTCGACATGACTGCCACGCAGAAAGTGGCGACCACGTCTCAGTTCCGGAAGCTGTCGAGTATCGTCTTAGCGATGGTCAGCCGCATTAAGTCAGCGACGATGATTGCAACGAGCTCACAGCGCTATATATATACACATACACAGATACGCTTCAAATAAATAAGTAGTATTATAACGATAAGTAGTGAACCGTCAATTTTTTTTTAAATATAGATAAAGTTTGTGCTTGGCGAATAGTTACGGGTAACGCGTTCCATAACACAGTGGTCTTTACAGTATACGACTTAGCAAAAACATCTGTGGAGTGAGTGGCTATCTTCAGCTTCAAATTTTCAGATGACCTCAGGAATCTTGAATATGTGTCGTGCAAGTACTTAAATCGTTCTTTGAGATAGAAGGTAGTTGTTGGGTTAAATAGAATGTTATATAAAAATGTAAGTGCATGAATATTCCGGCGCAGGCGAATGGGCAACCACTTGAGCTTGTCCCGAAACTCAGAGACATGGTCATATTTACGTAATCCGTAAATAGAGCGTATGCACAAATTAGAACTTCTCAATAGACGTTCTAATTTGTCGAGTTGTGCCTCAGATCAAGGTAGCTGACATCAGCGTAGTCAAGAATAGGAAGTAAGAGAGTTTCTGCTAGCATAATTTTGCTGGTGATTGGTAGAAAGTTTTGTAACCTTCGCAGCCAAATGCTGACACGTACAATTTCCGGCTAGTTTCTTGTATCTGTGGACTCCAAGACAACGTACTATCAATATAGATAATTGTGTTTTTTTTTTAAATACCTTCTTCATTTTTCGTATTGGCAATCAGCTACTTTTGCCAGTGTCGAGATACAACTTTCTTCACGTCTTTAACATCTTTATGTTAGTCATTGTCCGTCAGTAAGTCAAATGCCATCAATCCTGCTATGGCCACACTGTTAATGGTAA
The DNA here is from genome assembly GCA_905163515.2 of Lymantria monacha. Lineage (NCBI taxonomy): Eukaryota > Metazoa > Arthropoda > Insecta > Lepidoptera > Erebidae > Lymantria > Lymantria monacha. Next base: position 1,462,694 of record LR991103.1, read on the forward strand.
ATTTTGGGAATTTTAATGGAATGCTAAAACTTTGTAAAGCTCTTTTATATGATATTCACTACATCCCAGCAGTTCCTTCGCATCACATTACATAAAATGCCATTATTTTTTTCTAATATAACACGTTAAAACACTAAGATATCGAATATAATACACGAGCACCACTTGACGTTTTCAGATTCCCGCCAAAAGTCTTAAATAACTTCATTGAAGTTATTTATTATTGTTTCTATGTGTATGCAAAGCGGATACACTACCTAACCTATTCATTTGCATCACGTGTGTTGTTTTAAGGAAGATCACAATATGGCCTTGTATGTAACAAAGTTGTCAATGGTACTAGATGTTGCAGTAAAGTTGTGAAAATAGACACTTTGTATTAATATAAATTTTTCTGTATAGTGATTGAGTAAGAATACAATTCATTACCCACTAAATTGCCTGTGGGTATAATATTCAATCATTTAATCTTAGCTTATATATGTCTCACTGTTGGGTTCGAGCCTACTCCATAATGGGAGGTACCACGCTACGACTTTCTATACCATGCTATTCAGGTGTGTTGGTATATCGGTTTGTTTCGAGATTTCCTTCTTTTGCATAGATGTTATATGCATTTTATATCCTTTACTCGTCCCCTACGAGCACTCACGGGTAAGATAGGAGGTTGTGAATTGTACTCTTACTCCTTCACCATACGGAACATGTGGGTATATAGTTAGAGTCAATTGTTATACAAACATGTACTATAACTAAAAAAAAAAAACTTAGAATAAATAATGTACATTAAAAGATAAATAAATTAAATATCTAATTAACAGACTATTTTCAATTAAATACCAACCAATACTATTAAATCTAAAATTTTATTGTGGTAGGACCACGCTGTGGACAGTTTTCTGTCTACAGCCGCGGGCCGGTCCGTCCGGGGTAGTACCACACTCTCGCAGAAGATCGACGTCTGAGTAATGGCAATGTGCTATTGCGCTTCGTTTGGTGAGCGAGAGAGCCGGCAGCCCAACTGGGGTGGGTTCGGGGTTTGTATTGGTTGGCAGCGGCCTAGCTATACCATTGGCAAAGGTCCATGGGCGGCAGTGACACTTACCGTCAGGTGTGCTGTCTGCTCGTTTGCCACCATAAGCAATAAAAAAAAAAAAAAAACCTATGTATAGATGAAGGGTTTGGTTGATTGACACATCAACGCCAAATTGAAACTACTGAAATTTTGACAGCAAGTTCCTTTTGTGACGTAGAGGCTCGGTAAGAGTTAATTCTATGTAACTCAACCCTTATTTTTTGGCAACAAAAAATTGTATAGAATTTTTTTTTTTCACTGTTGTCATCTCCATATTACATCCCTTAGACGTTTCTGACGTACACGGTCAAAAAAGAATGTGGTAATTCATCACTACAAACTTACACTCCATAATGAATAAAATCTGTACTTATATAGAAATAAATTAATAAAGATGCCAAGGATTAAAATGTGACAATAATAAAATTGGATTCGCTCATAAACAAGAACTAAACAAAATTAAAAACGATATTTTGTATAAAGACTAGTTAATAACTTTACTGCTACATTAGTTGCCGTATAGTCTTGTAGTGTGAGTTTGTCAGTCAACGAGTGTAGGCAGTGAAAAGTGACAAATAACATTAGAATTATAAAATTTTAATTTTGCCAATAAATTTAAAATGTCTTATTAAATATTTATTTATTGTGTTGCGGTATGTATAACATATAGGTTTTTTTTTCTAATTTGTTTAGTCACCAGTATTAATCCTTCGTGGACTAAATTAATTTGCTATAGAATTGTTACCCGTTTAAAAGGGTTACCGTTCTTAATATATAATTAGTATATTAATATTTAACGATTCTACCATGGACAGCAAATTATTACAGCCAATAACTATTTATTAGAAATGTGAAAAAGCAAAATTGCTTTTATTTAAAAAAAAAAAATATGAAAAAAATACTGTGAAAATAGATTTTTGTTTCTTGACGTTTTAAAAGTATTATAAAACAGGTTTATAATTATAAAAATACGGTATATGTATTCATATTATATGATAAATTAATCACACCAAATGAAATGGAAATTATTTAAACAAAAAATTATTAAAGTAGGTAAGTTTTTTGTCACCTTTAAAATTTTAATTGATCCAAATGGACATAAAATTATTAAACATTTTGTATTTTTATCCTCTCATGACCTTAAACATTGACAAGTGTTAGAAACGTCGGGAGAGTAAGTCGGTAGAAATTAGTAAAAATAGTTTTGTTTTATTATATAATTTGTAATACTCGCGTAAATATTAGATGTTACAAAACGATTTCTTGGGGTGGTGACATTTCTTAATGAGAAAAATAATAACTCTAATTCTTAAATAAAATGCTAATAAAAATAATAAAAAGACACAATATGAGGGACATATAACATTAATATTAGGTATGTGTAGTTTTTATCACGTTAGGTGCCACTTAAAATTTTAATTTTATTTAACTTCAATTAACATCAAAACATTTAATTAACCTCAATCTCTTATGTATGCCTTTGGCGTTATCTAAAATATAGGAGACGTTGATAAATAAAATTAACAAAAAAATAAAAAAAAAGAAAAAGCCGACCTCAGTCGAGTTCAACTAAATACGCTTTATTGGGGGATATCTCAAAAACTACATCATCATTCCCCTACTCTTATCCCAATTACTTGAGGTCGATACAATATGTACTCTTCTTTCATAGTACATATTGTAAAAGTTATTGGCAATAGTTTTATGACCGGCCGCCTGCTAGACGTCAACCCTCCTTGTGAATGTAATTGTTGACCAAACGGCATTAGATGAAGTTGGCCCAGGTCGTTATAAGGCCGTCTTTTACGACATCCACGAGCAAAATAAGGGTTGATAGTATTCGTAGCCGCTACCACACAGCGCGTCTCAAAAACTACTTGTTGAAATATTAATATTATTTAAATGGGACTACATATGAAGTACTAGTTTTAAAACTTAAAAAAAAAGCACCAACATTGATTCACCTTGAAAAAGTTCTTGTATAGTAGTGGTAGGACCACGCTGTGGACAGTTCTCTGGCTACAGCCGCGGGCCGGTCCGTCCGGGGTAGTACCACACTGAGCAGAAGATCGACGTCTGAGTAATGGCAATGTGCTATTGCGCTTCGTTCGGTGAGTGAAGGAACCAGAAGTCTAACTTTCTGGGTAAGTTTGGATTGGTAGGTAGCAGGCTAACTGTACCTTATTGCCAAGGTCAATGAGCGATTGCGGAACACTTACCATCAGCTGTGCTGCTAAATCGTTTGCATAAGCAATAAAAAAAGTTCTGAGGTCATAAAAAGGCACATAAAAAAGCACGCAAATAAAGACGACAGTTCGCCTTAGAGCTCCCAAATTTTTTAAGTCCGTTAAAAATAATCATAATCCGCAGTTTTAATATAAATTCATTGCGAGTACAAAAAGAAAATGATTCTATATTTTAATACAAATTCATTGAAAATGATTTTATATGTAAATATGTGGGTTTATATGTAAAAATGTGGGTCAAAATTTAATAACCGGTACTGTAGCGGGTAGATATAAATATCATTTGTCATAATCAGTTTATAGATACTTTATTTTTTTGTTGCGGTGGACTATGGGCGTGGACTCGCGAGAGGCGGCGCGTGACTCTATAGACCCATCATGCAAAAGTCCTCTCTTCACCGTGCGAGCGGGCCACCGGTACCCGATCTTTGTCTTCGGTGGCCCGCCCAGTTAATAATTACCTTAATTCGCTTAACTTTAAATCAATTTAATTATATACGTAAAGTGCTTAATAATGGTTTTCTTATCCACATATTTTTACTAATAATTTTCTATTATATCTACTAAAAGATAAGACTAATAAAGTAAGTCGTAGTTTTCATTCCACTACACAAATCTTTTGCTATGTGTCCATTTCATTTGCTTTATTTATTAAAGAAACTACAGTTAGTAAACATACTCTTCTAAAAGTTTTACAAAGACTAGTTTGGGAGATATGCGAAATTCGTCCTTCGGATTCATACAGATATATTTTCTATAAGGTGCTTCTCTTGCACTGATGTTCTCTGCTCATGTCCTTCAGTCGTTTGAATATAATATTTAAAAGATAAAGTTTATCGATTCTAAATATGGCTAGCGGTAGAGTCCATATCCACCTCAGCTGTCACTTTTTTTTTGTGTGTCTTAGTTGTTAGCCTCAGCTGGCTATGACAACTTTACCCGGACTGTGGGTGAGCGCTGAGGGCTCTCAACCCGTATCAGCTGTCACTACTAAACACGAGCCTTTCATTCTTCAACGAAGACTTGGTATTTTGTGACTCGCAACTAGATGATTAAAGGTTTTTGTTATTGGCGATTGTTATATCAATAATATAAAGTGTCACTATTTCTGTTATTATTGAAGAAAATGTCCTGTGTGGCATTGGAAGTTACGACAATTAGATATCGATACTTATCACTATCCGCGTGGTTACAGAGTAAGAATACAATTCACCATCACCTATCTTACCCGTGGGTGATCGTAAAAGACGACTAATGAATATCAACGCATATAACATCCATGCAATAGAAGGAAAATTTGAAACAAAACCTTATACCAACACGTCTGATCAGCGTAGGTATGTCAATTTCCTTCCCATTATGGAGTACTCTCGAGCCCAATAGTGGGACATATATGAGCTGAGCTGCTGACTTATACCACTAAAATTTAAATGTAATTTTACCTACATTATTTTGACAATATTATGGCTGAGATAAAAACTAATTAAATATAACATTTATTGTGATTTATTTTTAGATATTTAAAAAAAAAATATTAGCTATTTTATTCAACTTTAATAGTTTTTTACATTGCCTTTAGTAAAAGATGAAGAGCCAGACCATCTAATGGTAATTGGCTACTGCCGTAACAAGGCAACCAGCCCGGCGTGATACCCTTTCGGGTGCCATCTCTTGTCGACGCACCAACAAATAAATATTAGCAGGACATCGTCCTCTCGTGGCCGGTCTTTAATTATAATCCTAAAATAGTTTAAACGTAGCAAGAATATTTATGATCAATAAAACATTAGTAATATTTTATCCAATTTGCATAATAACTTCATATATTATATAGATAAGGAAATAAATTAGTGACATGTTTAGTCCTAACCGGTATGTTAGGCCTGTGATATTTTTTTCAATTTTATTTTTATACTTGCTATAAATTGGCAAAAACATTAAACCGGTCGTTTCTTACATTTAATTAATTGATAAACTAGTAGGTTTTATTACTTTATTAATGATTATTGATATATTTATAAACGCAAATTAATCGAATCTATACATTTACGTACGATTGCCTGGTGCGCCTATCGTATTAAAGACCACTCTATACCCCACTTCTGGTACTCTGCCATGACACACCCCAACCAATTAGTGGTTGGGGCGGCTAACTACGTCCCACCAAAGATATCCGCGATCCGACGTCCTCGACATGTACTGGCCGACTCTAACGATTTAATAACGATCGCTCAAGAAAGAGCATACACGGCCCGCGCGGACATAACACATAAATATCCGCCCCCGCCGCCGGGGACGTAAGACGCGACGCGTAACTCAAACGTGGGCACGCCCACTTTGCTATCAGCGACACCCCGAGCCGAGGTCTGTTCCCCACAGGGAGAGCCCTCGGGCGTTGTCGCTTAAAATTTTTACCGGGTGGAGAGCCCTTAGCGCTCACCCATAGTCCGGATTAAGCTGTGACAGCCATCTGCGGCTAACAGCTAAAAGACAGACACAAAAAAGAAACATTTCTGGTCCTTGTGTGTTGTAAAAGACGATTAAGTACCTGCCTAATATAATTGGTGTTGCAAGACCAAGACTTGCAGCAGGAGTCTCGCAAAGAGAGAGAGAGAGAAGAAAGAAAACCTCGAAATAAAAGCCATATACCAACAGGTCTTACCGGCGCGGCGTGATATATAGGGCTAAGGTGATGATATATAGATATAACCCTATACCAACTCGTCCAACCTAGTACCCTATAAGTAGGTCTATTTGTTTACTGTTGTGGAGAAGGCTCGAGCCCAGTAGTGGGACTAAGCCTTCAATTTCTCTTATTCGTTTAGACATTATTAAATGCATTACATATTAATTTATTAATTTAATATCAATTTATTATTATTTACTAAAATTAGTTTTACGGATTTTATCGCGTTTTTAATTTCCCGACGTTTCGAACACTTTACAGTGATCATGGTCACGGGAGGACTAAGGTGACTTAATTTTTTTAGTATTAAAATTTCTAATGTTTAAATGAGTATTTAATAGGTGGAAAATAAAACTATTATTACGGCCTTTATCGCGTTAGTATTTGATTTTTATTTGTTATTTCGAATATTTCATCAACATTATCATCATCATCATGCTTATGGATAATGATGACTTGTTGGAGGTGAAACACCTCAATCCACGTGACCACGAACTCTGAAAACATGTAAGAAACAAATACAACAGCGAAAATTTAGTTTTATCTTTATTATTTTCTTATCGTCTCTGTATGCAATATCCTTTTTTATTATTCATAAAATTTAATATTTATTATATTGTTTTCAAATGTCACTGTTCTTTGTATCTTCCACAACATAAGTCACTAATAGTTAGCGTTTGACGTGCTAGATTATATAAAAAAATATTAGAAATTTATTGTATTATTGCCGTCTCATCTTTTAATACAATTCTAACTGAAATGTAAGTATGAATAATACATTACTGCAGCGGCCAGCAAAAGAGGTATTGATGGACGAACGTGTAAATGTGGGCCGAGTCGTAGCCGAGGCGCACATACATAATCCATTAAATCCTAGTTGTGGCCAAGGCTTGTATAGTGCTTTTCTCAAATAATACGCGGAAATTAAAACTAAATAGTATTAAGTATAACTGTATACATGACGAACAACGAACAATATTTTTCACGTGTTAAAGGTTTATTTGTTTTTTATTTTCATTATTAAACAGCTTTCTTTTTCGAACCAGTTCGAAATTTATATAAAAGTCTGATAAGTTGCCTATGTGGTTACTAGAATTTGAAGTAACAAATCGTGCCACTTTTAAAATACACGATAGATATGAATTTACATACTCGTATATACTTATTTGGCTGCTAAAACGCGACAGATATGGATTTTCATACATTTTTTACCGGCCGCTGCTCGCTCAGATTTCGATGTATCTCGAAGAAGGTTGTCAAAATAATGCTCCAATTTCCAAGCATGTTTGAGAAAAGAGTATTAAACCGGAATAATATGTTAACGTTTTTTAATAGATGGCGTGTAAAATTTATCCAGTAATATGATAATGTCAGTCTCAAATCGGTTATCTAACGTACTTACCCACACTGGCTTAACTGGTTCGGTGGTTGGTATTAATTTTCAATAGATGTGGTGCTAAATGTTATTTATATCGACCTGAGCTGACTCCATTTGATGCCGTCTGGTCTACAATTATAATCTCGAAAAGGACTGACATAGCTATATTATATAGCATAGCTATATTATAGAATACATATAGCTTCTATCTCAAGTAAATGGAAGAAGAGCAGGATAATGGTATTGTTAAAACCCACATATGGTAATAATATTTTTTTGTTACCAAATATGTTTTTGCATATGAATCGAACCCGCGAGAATTAACACCCTAGTCAGTATCTTAACCTCAATGCTGTCTGTGCAATTGATTTTTTTTTGTGAAATCAATTTAAGTAAATAACAGTAACAAAAGTGATTCCTTGTTAACATCAAGGATGTAGCTCGATGGGTACATTCACTAACCATAACGACTTTTTGTTTTGAAAAAAAAGACTTAGACCTCTTTTTGTTTTGAAACAAAAAGTGCTTTAGGGTTGACATATATTATATAACTGATTTAAATAAAGGAAAAAAAAAATTAATAAGTTCATTGTTTATCGTATTTCGTTTGTGATAATACTTTTTTTAAATAAAACTATTTTTACGGATTCTATTGCGTTTATATTTGTAACCGCTACTGAGAAGATCCGGCAAGAAACTCGGCGGGTTTTTCTATTAATATTATTTCTTTACTGGTTTTTTTATTATAAAAAAGTACAACATGATCAGTAAATAATTAGTTCCATTGTGTAAATAATCCGCCGAGCTGGCCACGGATGTGATGATGGAATGGCCGGCCTAATGATGGACGATGGGGAAGGAATACGGTGAGTTATGGGCACTTATGGGGCCACAAACCACTCTTCCATCACCCCGGACAAAGCGGACGGCGTGTGCTGTGACCATAGCCTGCCAAAAAAAAACAAGTGTAAAAATAATATAATAATATAAATAGCATCATTAGCTTTCATTATCAAGTATAATTATCTCAGTTCCTACTACTGGGTTCGAATCTTATCTACAAGTAGAACATTGATCTACTATACCGCGCTGATCAGACAGACTGGTACCACGAGTAAGAATAGTGAATTGTACACAACATTTCTTGGTCTCGAAATAGATAATAAATTGAACTGGAAAGTACATATAGAGACTCTATGTAAAAAAGTAAGTAAGACATCCTATGCATTATACAAGCTAGCACCTACGATAAATATTGATACGTTACTCACTGCATACCATGGGTTAGTAGCATCTGTTCTTAGGTATGGAATAATGTTCTGGGGCAACTCTACAAACAGGGAAATAATATTTAAAATACAAAAGCGCTGTATCCGCTCTATGTTCAATTTAAAACTTACGGATAGCTGTAGGCCATTTTTCAATAAGCATAGGATCCTGACACTACTCTGTTTGTTTATCATGGAAACAGTAGTATTTGTGAAAAGTAACCCTCAACTGTTTCCCCGTCTGTCAGATCACAGTGAGCGTAGTCGACGCGATAATAATAGACTTCGTATGCGCAGCGCCAAAACTGCTCATATGGGCAAGAGTGTATTTTGTATGGCACCTATTCTTTTTAATAAAATACCAAATATATATAAAACCTTAAATATAAATTCATTTAAACAAAAATTCAAGGAACTTCTTATCAATAGAACATATTACAGTGTTCAAGAATTTTTAAATGACAAGGTTATATAAATGTACCTTTTTTATTTATTTTAACATATGACATTTCACTTTACTATTATTGTTATTTTTTTTTTTTTTTTTTTAATTTTAATTGTGACATGACATAGACATTCTATTTAAATGATATTGTAATATTATATAATACGAATGTAATAATAAATAATACGAATGTAATAATAAATGGAAATCTATAATGTTATGACAATTTGTACGCCTATAGTGGCAGAACATGTTGAATCCAATTAATCATAGATTGTTTAAGAACTTACCTACACATGTTTTCACAAATAAAAATTATCTTATCTTATCTTATCTTACTCTTTCTCCATAATCACTTTAACAAATATGGAGAATATTTAGGTCTTTATTATTTCATACATACATACATATCATCACGCCATATCCTTTGCAGGGTAGACAGAGAGAACAGAGTTCCAGAGAACTCTATCTTTGCACACTTCACTCGCTTCCTCAACATTCATAATTCTCTTCATACACGCTCGTCGGTTTCGGAGACTCTTGACTCCACCTTCCTTCAGTACATGACCGATCTGGTCTAGGTAGGTTAGTCTCGGTCTCCCCCAGTACCTACATACTTCCACTTTCGCATTGTATATCTTCTTAACCAGACGTTCGTTATTATTATTTTATTTTCGTTCTTTATTATTTCCTCATTAATTTATGACTTGTTTGATAACCCTATGTCTAATCGTTCAAAAAAAAAACAGCAGGTTTATCCGAAGTCTGATAAACATCTCGCGAATCATTTGGTGTTGCCGTTAAGTTTTTGTTTATTTCTATTTCTCACGTTTGTTGTGTTTTTTATAGTTAAACTATTGCGAAATCATATTTCTTTTTTTTGTATATACAAAAAATAATATATTTTACAAAATAGAGTTAATTCAATACATAATTATTAGTCGATGCAATATGTACTAGTACATTTATCGTATTGGAAAAAGTTATTGGCAATAGTTTTATGACCAGCTGCCTGTCTGACGACAACCCTGTTTAGGAATGTAATTGTTGACCAAACGGCATCAGTTCAAGTTGGCCCAGGTAGATATAAAACTACCTGCGCCTGATGCCGCCCTAACCGAGGCTTCGGGTGATCGGACCGGGGAATTGTCCGGTCACCCGACGTGAGGCCACCGCGTGAGGACGACGCCTCGACGGCGAAAGCTGTCGGGGCTTCGACAGGAGAGGAGCCCGAGAGGGCATACCGCCGAGCGGGCCACCGAAGACAAAGACCGGGTACCGGTGGCCCGCTCGCACGGCGAAGAAGAGGTGCTTGCAGGGTGGGTCAATGGGGTCGCGTGCCGCCTCTTCCGTCACCCCGGACCGATTTGGCGGGGAGCGACGTCCATAACCCACCCCAAAAAAAAAAAAAAAAAAAAAAAAAAAAAAAAGTTGATATAAAGCTCTTAGTCATCTTTTAATACCGCACAGGACTTAATTAGATGATACATAAAATATAATAAATCTATTAGTATTTTGAAATGGAAGAAGGAAGTGAAAAAATGGTGGGTCCACCTTCTGTTCCTCCATTTTCAAGTTTATATTGTGGAGGACATTACAAACATACAATTAATAATAACACCCACACTTAAAATACCCCTTTGTTGATCACACAAAGTATTACACTGTATGAGAATCGCACAAAATATCAATAATTTAATAAAAAATAACAGCATATTTGATCACACAGATAACGCAGTGGTTAATATACCGTCTTGATGGGCTAGTATCGTTAGCTCCATTCCCAAACAGGACAATACTTTGTGCGATTCATAATTTGCTGTACTGAGTCTGGGTGTAATTTGAGTCGGTTTATTATATTTTTGTGAAATATCAATTAAAAAAATTATATAAAAAAATTAAGACTTCACAATATCAGATATTAATTAGTACATATAATAATATATCACTGGTCCGGAAGAAAAGAAAAATATTTAAATTTTGGTGGTAGAGGGCTGTTAATATTATAAGTCCTCTCTATCAACTCTTCATCGTCATTCTTAAGGAAAAATATGCAGACTTTCGTGCAATCAGAATCGTGTTTTCAGGAACCTGAAAATAAGAAAATACTTATTTTGACCAACCTGAAAATTTGTTTTTTTTTTAATTATGTCACTATTCTAGCGAGTCAGCAATATAAAAACAAAAAATATAAAACGTAACAAAACGAGTTATTAAATTAAAAAACTATGTCGCCATTTCTAAAACACGCGTAGGTAGACTTGTCTTGTATCATTTTGATATTGAATTATCCTTGAATACAGTTTAAGGTCTTCCACTCCTGCAATAAAGGGGCAATTTGTTTTGAAATGACTATAAATTATGTAATCTAATACGCATATTTGTTCAATTTGAAGGATATTTTGTGCAATGTATTAGCCATACGTAGCTCACTATTTTACTATTAAAATGTTAATGCAAAAATAGTTGTTCGTCAGCAAGGTTTACTGGTTCAGGGTATTCATTTCGCAATACTGCCTACGGTAATGTGGTGTGTAAGACGTTTATTGCTCATCAAAAAGAATCCGTAAAAATAGTAGGAATTTTACGAGATTAGTAAAATTCCTACTATTTTTACGGATTCTATCGAGTTTATATTTACTTTCTATTTGCCTGACGTTTCGTACATTTTTAAGCATTCCGGAGGATACAAACATGATAGAGCCCGTAAATATAGTTTTATTTGAATTGTGTAACTCGCGTAAACATTAGAAATCATTAAATTACTACTACATAATCGTAGATTTTCTGTGAGAGTGGTACCTACTGTCCTAGACTGAGGCGTTTACAGCTGTTGACAGGAAACTGCCGATGGCACGGCCCTGCCACTAATACTGCTTGCAATTACAAGTATATAATTTATTTTGCCATATAAATTGCTGCTTGTTAATTGCTGTTTGCCATATAAAATACTAAAAGTATTTTATTAGCATTTAAAATTATGTACTTAAATACAAACAGTTAGGTAGTTATTTTTTGCCAACAGTCTCAGGCGAATAATCAAGTTATCTGACAATGTTTAATATGTTTCTAGCTCTAAAAGAATAAATGGATGCGTGTGATTATGTACGCGCTTGAGAAGTTATACTTATTTGGCTTCATTAAATAAGTTTTTAATTGCATGCAAATAAAATTAATTACAATAAAATAATAAAAGGACTGGAAAAGGATAGGATATTTTTTCCCACCATTATTTACGAATAGTAAATAATATTAATCAAAATATTCAATTTAAATCAATACTGAATATAATTTATTAGTTACTTGTATGAAACTAAAACACGTGTTGTGAATGTAGAAACTAGAAAGAGGTTTTATTTCTATTTTGTCTATAGCTTTTTTCGAGACTTAATGAGCGGTTTAGCGGCTAATTCCAACCTGTTAGTTTTGTGTTACAAAGATGCGCGCGCATCATAAAATTTCACTCTCATAATTTTTTTTTATACCACGCCTTACGACGTATAACTTCAATAAATATCTTTCGTATATAGCGTAATAGCTCCCTAAACAAAACGTAATGTTTTATTTCGGGATTTCCAATTTTTTTTTTGCAGCGTTATTAGTTGCATATCATATCTTTTTACGACACGCACGGTCAAGAAAAGAGCTTATGAATTTTATTTTTAATTCGGACATTGTCGAAAATATATGAAAATATATGAGATGAAAAAAAGGTGATCGCATCGCATTGGAGAATGGGGAATTATCTCCTTTTCTTCATATCGATGGACATTTTTGTTACCTGTTGAATTCTTATTAGTCATTTTATTTCCTAAAATATTTCTCGATTGATATTAAACCCAATTTTTTTTAACTGAAGACTTCTGTAGCATTCAAGCAAATTTTAAATAGTTATAAAGATAAATTGAATAAAAATATTTGCTTAACATCGTGGATTTGATAAGGCGACAAATCTTACAAGTGTAGATTGTGTAGATGTTGAAGTGATATGTTTAGTGAATATTAACTAAATATATATTCATAATTACTAGCTGTGTGGTAGCGGCTACGAATACTACCAACCCTTATTTGGCTCGTGGATGTCGTAAAAGACGACTAAGAGCCTTAACGAACTGGGCCAACTACATCTGATGCTGTTTGGTCAATAATTACATTCCCAAGGAGGGATAACGTCTGGCAGGCGGCCGGTAATAAAACTATTGCCAATAACTTTCACAATATGTATTATGAAAGAAGAGCACATATTGTATCGACCCCAAGCAATTGGGATAAGAGTAGGAGAATGATGATGATGATATATTCACAATTATGTCAACATTGATGAAAAGTATAAATAAATACTCTCACTTTTAGATTATATAAGTGCATTGACGTTAGAGAGAAGTCGATTTGCCAAAGTAATTGTTGCCCAAAAACAATTAACGCTCCAAAAGGTGAATAATTTAATTTATGAAGAAAAAGATTTTATATAATAAAAAGATAATTCACCTAGCATAATGCTAGGTGTTTATTGAGAATAGAACGATCATTAATTTCAAAACAATCTCGTCCACTCAAATGATGGACATGATAATTATTATATTGTGGCATTTTACTAGTTTAAAAATAACAAAACTATTAAGCTATAATGTGGGTCAAACTTTAATAACTGATACTTTAGTGGGTAGATATAAATTTCGGTAATAACGATGACTTATTGGACGTGAGACGCCTTAGTCCAACCGTGACCATGATCACTGTAAAGTATCCGAAATGTCGGGCAAATAAACTTCAAATACAAACGCGATAGAATCCGTAAAAGTAGTTTTATTTCAAATGTGTAATACTCGCGTAAAAATCAGAAACCATTATGGTAGAAATAATATGATATATTTTGGGATCCCACACCGCCCCAAACGTCGCACCGGACGATTTCTGTGGGATAACTAAACTAAATGTATTTTAAACAATAAAACTTATCAAAGAAAACAACGTTATTAAGTTTTTCTTATCCTTACTAATATTATAAATGCGAAAGTAACTCTGTCTGTCTGGTCTGGCTTTCACGGCAAAACTATTGAACTGATTTAAATGAAATTTGGTACACAAATAGTCTAAAGCCTGAGAAAGGACATAAGCTACTTTTTAATTGGAAAAAGCGTTCTAAAGAGTTGAAAAGAGGGATGAAAAATTGTATGAAAGAATTGTTATTTTCAGAACTAGAAGCATACAACTTATATTTAATTAAGGCTGTTGATTAGATGTAAATAAATATGGTATTCAAAGATTCTAAAAACTCTACCCTCAAAAGGAGATAATGCAATTTTAAAATTACATCACAGCAAAATAATGATCAAGTACTGCGTGGGTATTTATGACTAGCTTCTGTTCAGGACATCGTCCGCGTGGAACGGTTACTTTGAGCTAACGCTAACTTGCGACTATTCCACGCGGACGAAGTCGCGGGTAGAAGCTAGTTAACTATATATTAGTTTGTTATTCACTACAAAATCACCATAGTAATACAATAAATACTAAAACATAATCTTGAGATGATTTAAATGAAATACGAGGAAATAAAAGTAAAACCGGAAAGTCATTTGAGGGCATAACTTAGATGATTATCTTGTTAACCTAAAAACAATAAATAATTAATATACAGTTCATTTTTTAACTAATGAATTGCCACAATAATTATCATAAATTAAATGTTTAATCATAAACTGATCATAAACAATATAAAAAAATATTTATAGAATCATTTTTTTTTTGTACTGGCAATGAATTTGTAATAAAATGTAAGTCAAAATTTAATAACTGATTTTGTAGTGGGTAGATATAAATCACCGTAATAACTATGTTTATTGGACGTGAGACACCTAGGTCCTCCCGTGACCATGAACGCTGTACCTAAAGTGTTCGAAACGTCGGGCAATTAAAAATCAAATACAGACGCGATAGAATACGTAAAATAGTTTCATTTTAAACTACCCGGCAAACTTCGTTCCGCTTAACAATCAATGATTGAGTAGATTTAATGACGTGACAGCAAGACAAAGAAGCACCTTGTGATATACGATTATTTTTCCTTTTGTTATCAGGTGCAAGGACATTTCTTTTTGCGCGTAGAAAATTATCTAGTTGTTGATTTCTGAGATTTCCTCGACGATTTCGAATTGTCAACTGAGCCGTGTCAGGGTTTCTGTCTCACTTTACTCTTGTGATTGAGAAGCACGAAGTCGGGCCATATTAACGCGGCGCTATTCACGTGCAATATCTTGTTTTTCTTCAGTGGTTTCATTCGCGATGTTTCGAATCCTAATTGAATTACGGTTTTGTCAGAAGAGATTCAAAGCAATATTAATAATGATTTCAACACAATAAAATGTATTATAATAATACTTGTAGCACTCGCAATTCGTACTCACAAACACATCAACAGATCAATTTTAATTTTAACGTTTTGCGGTATTTTCAAAACAGATCATAGACATGATATGATGACAGCATTACATGAGCTGTCAGTTGCGTTTTGTTATACCGTGAACAAATGGACGTTTAGACTGATGTTTTGCTGATGATTTTTAATGATTTTTTTTATTGATCAATATCATATAATATCCTATATCCTATTCCTGACAAAGATAAATCCAAAAACAGAAAATTCATAAAAATTGGTCGATCCGTTCTCAAGTTATAACTGCTGAAACTAACACGACTTTCCTTTAGATATATGTACATATCTATCTATCTTCTACAGAAGATAGATGTATAATACTCACGTAAACATTAGAAATTAACATACAGTTTATTATTTAGGTATATATAAAATACTCGTATATAATACAAAATTTTACCGAAGAGAAACCGACTTCAGAAACATATAATCGAGGTCAACCAAATAAGGCACTATTGAGGATAATTAAAAAATTTATGAAAAGTGATTAAATTTAATTGAGGATAAACCAGCTTTTAAATAAAAACGAAGAATTATTGAAATAGGTTTGCCTAATAACACGTCCTTCGCTTTTTTGAAGCCGAGAAAAAAATGCAGAAAGCACGAAAAAGTATTTTTCGATATAATGAATTAACGAAATACGTTTTCGAAGATTTAAATTTACTAAATATTATTATTTTAAATTTACTTTTTAATCAGTCTTTTTGTTAAGTGGCCATCACTTTTACGAACAGAACCAACTCTTCCTAAGTATCGTAAAAGGCGTTTAGTTGCTTACCTGCTATCGACCTGGGTCAAATCATTTTGATGCTGAGCGGCATCAGTCAACAATTAAATTCCCAGAGAGTATTGATATCAATCAGACTCGTGACTCGTAACTCGTGATTGTGCTCTGCTTATGGGATCCTTTCCAGCCATGGGTTTTGTATTTGAACTATTGGGTTCAATGGGCATCAATCACACTGGAGCTAATTCTTACTAAGCATGTTGTACTATTTTATTTTATATTTTTATTATTTGTTTTTTATAAAAAAAAACAGTAAAAAAATAACAATAATAGACAAACCCGCTGAGTTTCTTGGCGGATCTTCTCAGTAGTGGTCTAGTTCCGATCCGGTGGTAGATTATTAGATTAAATTAAAATGTCATTACTGACAATATGTAAGTTCCCCTTGCAGGTTTTATGCATAATAAATGAATTTGAATTTGAATATTGCCAAAACTTTTGCAATATATGTAATAGAAGAAGAGTGTACTCTTTATTGCGTCGACCAGAGCAGGTTGGTGGTGATGATAATGATGATTTACTTGGGCTATACTAAGAAATTAAAATTAATTGGTTAAAAAAGTAAATTGGATTAATTGGTTCAGTCATACTCAAGTGAGATGCATTATAAGTTCGTTCGATTTATTATTATAACAGATGTCTGATTTGAGTCAAGGCATGTTAGAGCGCCATACTTAAGCTATGTATACTTAGGGTTGCCAACATTATAAATTTTTTTTTTTTTTTTTGTTATTTTAAGTAATTAGGAGTTTTCTCGGCTTTTGTTTGAGGTATTTATTTTTATAAAGATTGTAGTTTTGGTGAAACATGTAAAGACCATATTGCGTTATAAAATTTTAGTATTTCGGGATATTGTATTAATTTATTTTTATAAATTGTTATAATGCGGAGTGCTAAAATATAGTAAATATTAAATACATACATACATACATAGCTTCACGCCTGTTTCCCAGAGGGGTAGGCAGAGACTACGGATTGCCACAAACCACGATCCTGGCATACTTCCATCGCTTCATTCACACTCATAACAGTCTTCATGCATACTCTACGATTACGCATACTCTTAAAAATAAAAAAAAATATTAAATAATAGTGATAAAAAGGAGTTTACATGTTTTGGTAAAATACCCAGACACATCTTGATAGAGGAGACGTAAAAACCGAACTGAGGGAGTACTACTAGAGTAGCTATGCTGTAAAACTCATACAGCTAAATATGATCGTCAATCCACCTACCAAGGCCTGGTGATTAGCGCCTGACGATTACAGCACTATTAGCCCTTTCGGTCCGCTCATACTTTTGTGAAATGCCATCATTATCGTCATCAACTTATTAACGTCACTATTGGATATAGGTCTTTTACCACAAAAAGGGATAATGCCGTAATCACCACATTGAGCAGCTAAGCAGCTGCTTTGATCGCAGTTGGCGTTATTAGTTGCCAAATTGAGTACTTTGCGTCATTCTCCTGATCATAATTCGGCCGATTCTTGTGACTCCAATAACACATTTTATTCTTAAACTCTCATCAATCATCATTATCGTTCTACTCTTATCCCAATTACTTGTGCTCGACGCAGTATGTACTAGTTTTGCCAACAGGTTTATGACCGACGTCGACCCATTTTGAAATTGTAATTTTTAACCAAACCCCATCTTATGCAGTTGGCCCCGGGATACGTATAGCTCTTAGTCGTGTTTTACGACATCCAGAAGCAAAGCAAATATTGGTAGTATTGCAAGCTGTCACTACACAGTATTATTTTTGAAATTATATTTTCAATTCTAAAAATATTTATAAACCATATATTCACCATTAATGGAAGTTAGCAGCCCTACTTATGTACGGGGTCATGGGTAACACGACTTTTATAAGTTAAAGACCCTATGTACTCTGCTATTTTCAATTCAAATCATTATTGCAAATGACCTTATTCTTTAACGTGAAGGGCAAGCATGTAGTTTTACTTTGAAATTACAACAGAAGTTATTGTCGAATTATTTATTTATTTTTGACATGCCTCATGCTCATGTCGTGAATAACACATAGTGACAGAAAAATACAATATCCGTGTAAAACTATCCGTGTGGTGACGGAGTAAGAATACTTTTCACCACCCCATATCTTACCCGTGGGTGATCGTACGAGACGACTAAGGGATATAAAACGCATATAACATATATACGAGAGAAGGAAAACTCGGAGCAAAACCCTATACCAATACGTCTGACCAGCGTGGTATAGTAGGTTAATTTCCCTTCCATTACGGAGGAGGCCCGAGCCCAACAGTGGGACATTTATGGGCTGTGATGATGATGACAGAAAAATATTACAAAGTGTCAACCCGCCTTTTTTTTGCTTATGGGTACCGGAGCAGACAAAAGAATGTCAAATGTCGACTGCACAAATGGCGTAGTGATGAAGATACCGTGCCTTCCGTGTCAATGTCCTGGGTTCGAAACCTACGCCGGACAATACTTTATGCGATCCATAAAGTGTTGTTCTGAGTCTGGGTGTAATTTGTCTGCGTTAATTATATGTTTGTAATGTCCCTCTCAATACAAAGATTATTTCCTTAGTGAAGGGTGTCTATTTATTGGCCACCGAAGACAAAGATCGGGTACTGGTGGCCCGCTCTCACAGCGAAGAGAGGAGCTTGCAGGGTGGGTCTATGAAGTTGCGGTTGCGGTACCGATTTGTCGGGGCGCGACCACGTCCATTGCCCACCGCAAAAAAAAGGGGGTGTCTATTTATTGGTGGTGTTTATGTGCTTAAAAAATAGTCATTTTATGTTCTTAAAGTGAGATGGGAACTTAAAGGAGATTATTTCTTCACGCTCTGCTATTTTGTTCGTGTGGTGACCGAGCTAGTTGGAGTCCCAAATTTCACCTTGCCGGTAGACTACGATCAGTTTTTGCTCCTGGTATTGAAGTCCATGAGTGGCACATACCACTTACGAGCTGATTACTTATTACCAAAATTTATATAAAAAAAAAAACACTTATGAAACCGAACCCTTTAAATCAACAGTCGTAATTTTATAACCAATAAATTCAAAAGTCATTATCTATAAGTAAATATAAAATATTTTAACCTTAACACGATTTGTTACACCTAATCTGTCTAACAGTATAACTTTCTGTCTACAGATAACGACACAGTCTGCTACAATAAACACGTCTCGACAGTTGAATAAATCAAACAAGCAAATGGATATCATATAAATAGTAAATAGTTGAGAATAATATCATTTCGGTGCATTAGTACGAGACTAAGATTAAATATTTACAGAAAAGAATATGCAATTAAATATGAAGATAACACAGATATAAAAAGAAAGTAATGAACTTGAATATTGAAGAAAATAATTAATATATCTAAAGGATTATCCTGCTAATTTATAGTGATAATATTGAGAACAAAAAGGATATAAAAATGGTGATAAAAATATTAAGTCAAACGAACAATAATGTTCAAAAAGACGATCCATTTGCAAAACTACTTGGTGAATTTGGACGTTGGCAGATTTTTGTATTCGCTACAGTATCTTTAGTGAAACTTAGCTCCGGATGGGTTCAAATGGCTATATTATTTTTAACACCTAATTTGAATTATCGATGTATAAATCTACCAAATACTACTGAAGTGGATATTTTAAACGATACTTGCTATAAAGATTGTATTGAATATGAATATGATACCAGCCCATTTGTAAACACAATAATATCGGAATGGGGATTGATATGCGACAGAAGTTGGTTGTCAAGTTTTACACAAATGATGTTGCAGTTAGGTATACTGATTGGTAGTTTTATCTTTGGATATATGTCTGACAGGTAAGCATCATTACAACCTTGTATTTTTGTTATAACGATTAGATATTAGCGTCATAACATTGCATATATTTTGTTTATTTTCTCTATCAGTTGTTTTTATAAATATTAATATTTATTTCCATCCATCCATCCATCAGCACGTAAACGCCCATCGTTAGACGTAGGCCTCCTCATGAAAATGCCATTTAAAATGGTCCCGTGCAATTTTTTTTTTTTGTGTGTGTTTTTAGCTGTTAGCCACAGATGGCTTTGACAGCTTTACGCGGACTATATCCTGTGCCACGTAATTCCAACGGTTTCCTGCAACCTTCGTAATGTCGTCAATCCACCTAATTTGTCGTCCTACGCTGCGTTCTCCGATTTTTTATTATTTAATATTTATTTATCTACCCTTATTTTACAATATTTATTTATGTACTCTTAAATATTTTTCTTATCTGTGTCTGGTCAAGAATATAGTATGTCGTAATTATTTTTTCCATGGGAGTCGTAAGAATCGCCTGAGCGATTATCAAATGACTGGGCAGTAACACATATCTGGAAAATTTATCATCATCATCATCATCAATCTGCGGCTCTTATCCCAACTGCTTGTAACGTAATATGTTAACGTATTTATTGTAATTATCCGTGTGGTGACGGAGTAAGAATACAAATCACCGCCCCCAATTTTACCCGTGTGTGATCGTGAGAGACGACTACGGGATATAAAACGCATATAACATCTATACAAGAGAAGGAAATCTTGAAACAAAACCCTATACCCACACGTTTGACCAGCGTGGTATAATAGTTCAATAGCCCGCCCATTCCGGAGGCTTGAGCCCATCAGTGGAACATATTATGAGCTGTGATGATGATTTATTGCAAAAGTTATTGGCTAATAGTTTTATGATTGGCTGCCCACCTGAGGTCATCAATCTCTTTGGGGAATGTAATTGTTGACCAAACGGCATCAGGTGAAGTTGGCCCAGGTCGTTATAAATTTTTTAGTCGTCTTTTACGATATTCACGAGTAAAGTAAGAGTTGGTAGTATTCGTAGCCGCTACCACGCAGGAAAATTATAGCTCATTAATTATGTATAAGCGCAGCAGGGGTACTTACGTGTTGAAAGTTTTAAGATTTTAACTTAAATAAATTCATTAAATTAACAGTTGATGGGAATGTTAACGTCACTGAGATGAACCAATAAGAAACTTCTTTTCTTATTCTTTTTTTATTTTAACTTATGATCTAATTATATGCAAAATTTTCAGTGGCTAGTTTTTTTTTAATAGACACCACCCGGCACTAAGGAAATAATCCTTGTATTGCGGAGGACTTTATAAACATATAATTAACGCAGACAAATTACACCCAGACTCAAAAAAACACTTTGTAAATTGCACAAAGTATTGTCTTGTGTAGGAATCAAACCCACGCCACAGGCACGGTGGCTCAGTATCTTAACCACTACGCTATCTCTGTAGTCATGTATGTATATAAAGAGGAAAATTTGATTAACTTCTCAATGAATTGCCGAAACTGTTAAAACTAAAGATTTCTTTTATAACGCGAAAAAATATATAAAATTTAATTTCTGAAAGTCAAACACAGTTTTTGTTTGTTTTTTGTGTTTATTTACTTTTAGCTGTTAACCGCAGAGGGCTTTGACAGTTTTACGCGGACTATGGGTGAGCGCTGAGGGCTCTCAACTAGGGTTGCCACCTTTTTTCTTTGCAAATAAAGTACATTGGTTATTATGGGTAAGAAAAAAAGTACACAGTATCAAAATAAAGTACAATTTATTTATATTTATTATTATGTTTAAAATCGTATTTTTTATTGCTTTTTGCAGCTTGCCTTTATATTCGTTTTGCGGATCATTACTTAATCAATCACCATATTCGATTTCCCACTGATTTTTATACTTCTGAAATAGTTTTTTTTCTGTCTTTTTTCATTTTTTTAAACATTTTTTTCGGTGTAACATATTCACTATCTATTTGCTCCGTTTCTCTATCGAAGTTGTGTTTGTAGGTGTATGAGGAGTATTCCTGTCCATAATTTACCGTGGCATAAATCTATGAAACTTTAAATGGTATTCTCAGTGCACTCAAACTGTTACGCACAAAATACCAAGAAATTGACATTTGAGGTTAAATTACGTTCAGAAATTATTAAAAACGAGTGTTTAAGTAATGTGGCGCTGGCGAGTGGCAGTTAATTTCGTTAACGAAAAAATACCTACGACTAAACTTTTCAAAATTCCAAAGAATTCATATCATACGAAATAAAATATTTTCGTGTACTTTAGTGTTCTCATACAGTATAAAGGACATTTATCTGAAATAACGTACAATAATTAAGCATATTAATTAAGCATATTAAATGCTAAAAATTTCAGTAATTTGAATAACAAGGTTGTGTCATCGTTTAATACAATTCTAACTGTAAAGTTTGAAGTATTAAGTCTATACAATGTGTAAACATTGTCCGATAGATGGCATACGTCACCTTGAAGACGTAAGATATAATATGAATCGAAATTTGCATGTCCTAAAATAATTCACGATGGTGTAAGTGGCAGCACGGTTGGGCCGGATTCCCAATAGGTGCGGGTTCGAACCCCGCTTGTGACATCATTTTTCGTTTCGTATCGGGTATTTATAAATAATTAAGCATATTAAATGCTAAAAATTTCAGTAATTTGAATAACAAGGTTGTGTCATCGTTTAATACAATTCTAACTATAAAGTTTGAAGTATTAAGTCTATACAATGTGTAAACATTATCCGATAGATGGCATACGTCACCTTGAAGACGTAAGATATAATATGAATCGAAATTTGCATGTCCTAAAATAGTTCACGATGGTGTAAGTGGCAGCACGGTTGGGCCGGATTCCCAATAGGTGCGGGTTCGAACCCCGCTTGTGACATCATTTTTCGTTTCGTATCGGGTATTTATAAATAATTAAGCATATTAAATGCTAAAAATTTCAGTAATTTGAATAACAAGGTTGTGTCATCGTTTAATACAATTCTAACTGTAAAGTTTGAAGTATTAAGTCTATACAATGTGTAAACATTGTCCGATAGATGGCATACGTCACCTTGAAGACATAAGATATAATATGAATCGAAATTTGCATGTCTTAAAATAGTTCACGATGGTGTAAGTGGCAGCACGGTTGGGCCGGATTCCCAATAGGTGCGGGTTCGAACCCCGCTTGTGACATCATTTTTCGTTTCGTTATAAATAACGTACAATACTTTATAATAACGTACGGGTGGCAACCCTACTCTCAACCCGAGGGAAACGCAATAGCAAAGCTTATTATGTGAGAAAAATGAGTTCATCCACAAATATTCTTAATCTTAATAAAATACAAATACTCTTCAGTAAAAATAAATCTGTTTCAGTATTTGTTAATTTTCATCATTTAAAAGAGTATAAATAGGGGATTAAAATTTATTTAATATGGTAATAGTATTATTTCACTACTTTTTGAATTAAATTTAGCATAAAGTGCTAGGCAGCATTTCACCTTTATAATGGAGAAATTTGATGAAAAGGAACAGAGCGTCAGAGGATATATTCCTCTTCAAGGGTGTAAAATAGGAGATTAATTTTGCTTTGTTAATTTCCCTCTATAATACAAATCACGATAGTGATATTTAATAAAGACGAAGTTGGGGGCAACATGTATTATAATATATACTCAAATATAATAAAAACTTAATGACTGGACTAGACCTAGGCCGATAGTAGCATTATTTCCCCCTTACGGGGAAACCTATGTCTCTAATGGATAGAAATATTTACGTTATCAGTCGACAAATTTAACATTTAAATACCTTTTATTTGATAAATTATTTTTTATCGGTCTGTCTTTGTAGTTTTTATCGAATTTAATCGGCCATTGAAAAATGACATTTTTATCGAATGTATATGCGTTTGAATGACATTTTAATCTTTATCTTACAACTTTTATATTCATAATATTTTTTTACTTAAGATGTAGATTGTAATAAGCGGCTTAGTGATATCACTATTATAAGTAGTAGCTTATTAATATCTCTTATGTAGGAATGGAGTAAGAATACAATTTCCCCTATACTATATTATCCTCTATGTTGCCGGTATCGTAATCGCTGTGGTAGCCGCTACGAATGCTACCAACCCTTACTTTACTCGTGGATGTCGTAAAAGATGACTAATAACTCCATATCGATCTAGGCCAACACCACCTGATGCTGTTTGGTCAACAATTACACTCCCAAGAAGGGTTGACGTCTGGCAGGCGGCCGGTCATAAAACTATTGCCAATAACTTTTCCAATATGTAGGACGAGGAGTACATATTGCGTCGACCCCAATTAATTGGGATAAGAGTAGGAGAATTATGATGTTGCCGCCGTTGCCGGTATCGTAAAAGACGACAAAGGGATATAATACGCATATAACAAATTTGCAAGAGTAGGACAATTTTAAATAAAACCCTGTACCTACTATCTGGGTGTGGTATAGTCTATGGTTTATTTCTTTCTTACTTTTAATGTGCCCGGATCCAGAAGTGGAACGTTTACAAATTGATATGATGAAACATATTCGCAGAAAAAGAAAAGGTTGAAAACCAACTAGCGTGGTAGATTGAATTAAATTTTCTGACCATAAGTAGAAGAATAATGCCCAATAGTAGAATGTAAATGGGTTAAAGAAGGGAAGGAAAACAATATTATATAATGCATTAGTTTATAAATTACTACGCAAGGTCTCAGGTTCGAACTTGTTGTATGCATTTGATATTTGAACTTAATTGTTTATTTATATCTTCAAAAATTCACCATGTGATAGCCGATTATAAATATAAAATATCACTATCCTTTATCTTCTGGTGGGGGGTTTAAAATTTGGCTGAAGAATCGCCAGGGGTTTCAGAAATAGAACCTTACTGGGAGACTTATGATGCGAACTTAGAAAGAAGGCCTAACAAAGGACTTTGAGATCTGATGGACGGATTGTCATCAATATTTCGTCTCTAATAAACACTCTTTTATTCGTTCATATTAGCTCTGTGGTAGCGGCTACGAATACTACCAACCTTTACTTTGCTCGTGGATGTCGTAAAAGACGACTAAGAGCCTTATAACGACCTGGGCCAACACCATCTGATGCTGTTTGGACAACAATTACATTCCCAAGGAGGGTTAACATCTGGCAGGATCCGGTCATAAAACTATTGCCAATAACTTCGATATGTACTATGAAAGAAGAGTACATATTGTATCGACCCCAAGTAATTGGGATAAGAGTAGGAGAATGATGAATGATAATGATGACTCCTTTATTCGTTTATCTGATTACTGTATTATTAGCGATAGGTCCTACACTGGAAAGCGAAAGACTGAATTATCCTTTGGGGAAGGCTATGACCTTTGGTGGGGGTATATTGCCTTATGAATGGATCTTGTTCTTAAGTCGTCATCTCTGCTCATGTACGTCCCAGTGCTGGGCTCGAACCTCCTCCGTAATAGGAGGGGAATGGACCTACTGTACCACGCTGGTCCGGGATGTTATGCGATTTTATTTTGACTTATCCTTTTCTTTCATAGACATAGTCCAGGAAAGAAGTGGTGAATTGTATTCCTACACTATCACCACACGGGAATATGTATGGAGGGGTGAAAATCTTGAAATATTTCTTTTAATTACAAATGCTAATAATTGTCATGAGAAAATCGATGTAACTGGGCATTTTATTAAAAAACTAGCTTCGGCCCGCGGCTTCGCCCTCGTAAAAGGTTACTCTTCGAAAGTTTTTCATCCCCTAATTTTATTTTACCCCTTAAGAGTAATTTTTTACAAAATTTTAATGTCATATTTATTTATATCTAATCAATAGCCTAAAAATAAGTTTCAAGCTTCTGTCTTTAACAATGATGATACTTCCTTAAAACTTTTCATCCCCCTTAGCAACCCTTTTTTGCATTAAAAAGTAATCTATGTCCTTTATCAGGCTCTAGACTATCTGTGTACCAAATTCCATTTAGATCGGTTCAATAGTTTTGGTGTGAAAGAGCGACAGACAGATAGAGTTACTTTCGCATTTATGATATCAGTAAGGATTGAATTTTTGATTTTGTCTGTTTGTGTAAATAAAATCCCACTATTTATAAATAAACCGTCATCCTCAATTATCATGGTATGTGGTCAGTTAATTATTTGGATTGCAATTTTCTAATGGCATCGCTGTAGTATAATTCTGCTGGATCTAATTAGACAAAGAACCTGACCATAATAAAAAAATGGCTAATTGCAATGTCTTAAAAGTTTTTGCACGTATGACGCATTTTTAAAATGAAACATTTTCCTTAAGTCCTTCACTGATGCAAAAATATTCGTTGCGATTTATTTAAAGACAATATCTACTCTGTAAAAATCAGGTTTGTTGTATGGGAGTCCCCTTAAATATTTATTTTAGTCTTTATTTTTTGTGAAAACTTCAACTGTCCAATTATTATGGTTTATGAGATACAGCCTGGTGACATGCAGACGGATGGAGAGCGGAGTCTTAGTAATAGGGTCCCGATTTACCCTTTGGGTACGGAACCCTAAAAGAGAACACCTTTAAAATTACTGAAATTTAACATTTGATATGCTTGATTATTTATAAAAACCCGATTACGAGCGAAAAATGATTGTCACAAGTGGGATTCGAACCCACACCTATTGGATAACCGTTCCAATCGTGCTCGAAAAAAAGTACGATTGGAACAGATTTCCAATAGGTGTGGGTTCGAATCCCACTTGTGACAATCATTTTTCACTCGTAATCGGGTTTTTAGAGGACACCATTGAGAAATAATTGATCATGATCCTGTTCTTATCCCAATTACTTGCGGACGATACATTATATACGAGTACGCTTCTATCATCGGTCATATTTCAAAACTTGGCAATGGTTTGACCGCCCGCTTGTCTAACATCAAGTCTACATCTTTATTTTTTTTTTGCGGTGGACTGTGAACGTGGTCGCGCCCCGCCAAATCGGTCTGGGGCGACGGAAGAAGCGGCGCGCAACCCCATAGACCCACCCTGCAAACACCTCTCTTCACCGTGCGAGAGGGTCACCGGTATCCGATCTTTGTTATCGGTGGCCCGCCCGGCGATTTACCCTCGCGGGTTCCTCTCGTTTCGACGCCCCGACAGCGTTCGCCTTCGGGGCGTCGAACATCAACCCTACTTGGGAGAGTAATTGTTGATAAGGCCGCATCGGATGGAGTTTCCCCAAGCCGATGTATACAACATCCACGTATAATGTAAAGACTGGTAGTATTCGTAGCCAAAAAAATCTTATTTTATTTTCAGATATGGCCGTAAAAATACATTCCTAGTTGCAGTTTTTGGGATGATTGTGGCAGGTTTGGCAATACCATTCTCTCCAAGCTATGAAGTATTCACCGGTCTAAGGACGCTGCTGGGCATAACAACAGCGGGGACTATGGTTGTATCATTCGTAATAGTCATGGAATCTGTCGGACCAAGTTATAGAGAAATTGCTGGCTGTTTGTACCAAGTACCTTTTGTTATTGGTGAGTAAAAGATTTTATTCAGAAATGGTGATGAATTGGGTAATTTTCCTTCATTCACCAACCCCCATCTTGTCTGCGGATATCATAAAAGACAATTGAATATGCATATAACATCTGTGTTAGAGAAGGAAAACTCGAAATAAAATCCTATACCAATCCGTTTGACCAGCGTGGTATAGTAGGTCAATTTCCCTCCTATCGTGGAGGCGGTCTAAACTCAGTATTGGGACGCATATGTATGAGCTGAGATGAGGAATTAAGAACCCGATCCATGCTCCAAAGGATCATTCAGTCTGTAGTCTTGCAGTGTAGGACCTATCGCTCCTCCATAATGAATGGAATATCGCTGTAATCGCCACGCTTATCAGACGAGTTGCCGATCGCTTTAAGATATTATACATTTCCCAAAAGAGAGCACGTGCAAGTAAGATATGATGATAAATGTATCCTCATCTCGACACCACACTGGTGAAAACAATTAAAGTCATAATGGCTATACAGATAGTTTAGTGGTTAAGATAACCACCAACCATATCAAGTAACGCGAGTTCAATTACCACGCCGAATATTATATTTTATTTATTCAGAAAAGTTACAGCTAATACATGCTCAACTATTGTATTCTAAACAATAAAGACCAATTACCTACAAGTTTTCATATATAGCATACAATTAACAACTGATAAAAGTCGGGTAAATAACATAATAAAAACGTATTGTTACTGATTAAAATGTGCAACAAGTTTTAAACTTATCTGTACAAAAATATGCAATTTATTTATATGTTATCTCTAAACTTACTTACTCTAAAGAAATCCTTGGCTAAAATATTTTTAAGTTGCATACACACGTAATAAAGGATTCATCTCAGCTCATATATGTCCCACTGCTGGGCTCGAGTTTCCTCCACAATAGCAGGGAAAATGACCTACTATACCTCGCTGGTCAGACGTGTTGGCATAGGGTTTTGTTTCGAGTTTTCCTTCTCTTGTATATCGTCGCCAGCAATACAAGGATAACTAATACTTCTTCTTCTTCTTATAACATATATTGGCAATCAGCTACTTATACGAGCTATTGGTGCTAGTGTCAAGTTATAAATATTTTCACGTTTTTAGTCTTTCAGATTAGTCATTGTCTAAGTCAAATTGTCGCCTTTAACAGTGCAATGGCCACACTGTTAATGGTAGCTAGTGGGTATTTTGATGGAAAACGAAAACGTTGTAAAGCACTTTTATATGATATTCACTACATCCCAGTAGTTCCGCCACATCACATTACATAAAATGCCATCAAAATTATCTAATATAACACGTTAAAACACTAAGATAATACAAGAGCACCACATGACGTTTTCAAATTCCCGTCAAAACTCCTAACTAATACTTAATCTCTTAGTGTAATATGTCAAGGACCTGTCAGAATATCAGCCCTTTGGCAACTACCTACCTTAGCAGCAGCCAGAGACAGATACCATATTTTGACCGCACATATATGCACATTTTTCATTGCTCAAATAAATTTATAGCTTAAACAAAATGTGAGATTGCAAAATAAAACAATTTTTTTTCATTTTTGCTTAAAAAAAGTTTACACGTATTGCCAGCGGACTGCTCATTACATTATACAGAGTGGCAGGTAACCACTCCCGAAAACAAAGACAGGTAACCCAACTAGTCCTACTTGTAATGATAGGCTAGAAAAATAATCGATTCGGGTGAAAAATTTTTTTTTTCACCACGCGCGGTCGTTGAACTCTTGAACATATGATCGTGAGTTTTGAATAGATTGCGTCTTTTCTCATCTGAGGAAAGTTACGTATTTTTTTATGAAATTATCATTACATGGCACTGTCCTAATACGATGGAATATGAAAAAAAACTTAAAATTAGATGTTAAAAAATTTTCTTTTAACCGAATCGTTTTTTTCTAGCCTATCATTACAAGTAGGACGAGTAGGGTCACCTGTCTTTGTTTTCGGGAGCGGTCCACTTCCACTCTGTATATGCATTTTGACTCCGTCAAATATATACATTATGATTTAATAGTTATTGTTGTGGTGATGGAGTAAAAATATTATAATATGAATTAACAATACAGCTCATCACAATACCGTGTGGTGCTGGAGTAAGAATACAATTCATCACTTCGTTTCTTAGCCGTTGGTGTCGTAATCATCACAGCCCATATATGTCCCTCTGTTGGGCTCGGGCCTCTGTAATGGAAGGGAAATTAACCTACTATACCACGCTGTTCAGACGTATTGTTATAGGGTTTTATTTTGAGTTTTCCTTCTCTTGCATAGATGTTATATGCGTTTGATATCTCTTCGTCGACTCTTATGATCACCCATGAGCAAGATAGGGGGTGGTGAATTGTATTCTTACTCCGCCACCACATGGATAAAAGGTGGTGGTGTCGTAAATGGTGTCGTAAAAGATGCAAACACATAATATTGCCATAATAGAAGAAAATCTTGTAATAATAGCTTATACCAATGCACCTTTTTCGTGTGGTGACGGAGTAATAATACAATTCTCCACCATCATCTTACCCGTGGGTGACCGTAAAGGACGACTAAGGGATATAATATGCTTATAACATCTATCCAAGTGAAGGAAAACTCGAAATAAAACCCTATACCAACACATCTAACTAGCGTGGTATAGTTGATCAATTTCCCTCCTAGTATGGAGGAGGCTCGAGCCCCGCAGGGGCATGTGGGTTGAGATGATAATGACCAATGCACCTAGCATGGTGTAGATAAATTCCCATCCCACTATAGACGAAGCTCAGTAGTGGAACGTTTATGAACTGTAATGATAATGACTGACCAACACTTGGTTGTAGGGAGTAACGAATGACCATTTAATAGGTTCATCCGGCGCCATTTATAGTAAACAAAGAAAATCTTTAATATTCCAGGTCACATGACAGTCCCTCTCTTCGCCTACTACTTTCGCAGCTGGAACAGTTACATGCTAGCCCTGGGCATACCACCGCTGATTTACCTGGGCTACTTCTTCACAATCACAGAATCACCTAGATGGTTAGTTAGCAAAGGCAGAGTAGAAGAAGCTACCAAAATAGTGAAGAAAGCAGCAGTCATGTAAGTTTAAATATATTTATGGGTTGCCTCATATGGGGTTAATCATCTCGCAGGAAATTGACGGTTGAGTGCTAGTAATTAGCTACTGCCCTTCGTTCGATTAGTGAGAGGAATTAGGTTAGAATGAGGAGCTAGTATTATGGCAGTTATCTTTTACCATCAGGTGGGTTTCTTGTTCATTTACCACCAATTTCTCTCTCTCTCCTGCTATTCTGCTCTTCATTTGTATATATATTGCAGAAACAATCTCCCAATCGAGAAAATTGAAGAAACTCTCACGGAGCTATCGCAAGAAATAAGAAAAAATTCCAGCAACAAATTGAACTTGAACTACACAGCGCTGTTTCACAAGTCCCTTCTACTGAAGACTATTTGCTGCTGCATCATGTGGCTGATAGTTGGAGTCACCTTCTTTGGATTTAACCAGTACATAAGTCAGACCAGTCCGGATCCATTCGTCAGTGTAGCTGTCGCTGGTGTAATCCAGGTAAATGAGTAACTACACTGATAATGTAGTGATTAAGATACCTGCTGATCCAAGTGTCGCAGGTTCTATATCGATGCAAAACAAAACTTTATGCCATCTACAAATTCTTATTATTTTTTTAATGCTCTTGGTGGCAAACTAGCAAGCAGCACACCTGGTGGTGAGTGTTACTGCCACTCATGGATCTGTCCAATACTAGGAATACAGCTAGGCAAAGTTGGGTTGCTGGCTCTTTTAAGCACAGCAGCATATTACCACTGCTCAGACGTCAATTTACTGCGAAAGTGTGGTACTACCCCGGACGGACCGGCCCATGGCTGTAGACAGAAAACTGTCAACAGCGTGATCCTACCACTATATCTGAGTCTGCAAGTAATTTGTACCTGTTGATTGTACGTTTGGCCACAACAATATAAGCATTAGTTCTTATAGGGTGTTGTCAAATGGCGGACGGGCCATCGACAACACACACTAGGTTTCGGTAGTCTATCCACATAGCGTAAAGAGATGCATATATGGTAGGTGGCCATGCCTTCTGTCGCCTCGAACGAATCAAGCGGTGTGTGACTATACCATTGCTTGTGAAAAAATGGTGTTTTCAAATATTATCTCTATAGTTGACTCTGTTTTACATTTACATATATATTTTTATTTGCTTTCATTTTCCATTGATCCCTTCTATTCTCGATACAAAATCCAATACCAAGCTATCTTAGACTGCTTACCATTTTAGAGGACTAACTCCATCATAAATTCCCACCACCGCGGCACCGTAACGCCTGTAAGTCAGAAGCCACAATGATCTCCATAAATGACACTGCTGTTTGATTTATAAAAGCCAAATTACGAAGCAAAAAAGGATGTCACAAGCGGGATTCGAACCCGCACTTATTGGAAGTCCGGCCCAATCGTGCTGCCACTTACACCACCGTGAACTATTGTAGGACATTCAAATCGAGTTCGAATCCCGCTTGTGACATCATTTTTCGCTTCGTAATCTGGTTTTTATAAAGAATTAAGCATATTAAATCCTAAATTTCAGTAATTTGAACTGCTGTTTGATCCTCAGAAAGTTGCGAGTAATCGTTTCAATTGTCTTGAGATCTGACAAATTTATTTAAAAAAGATTGTAAGTCAGAACACTCGATACATGACACTGTTGTTTGTTCCTCAAGAAGTTTCAAGAAATGGATTTAATTGTCTTGAGATTCGACAAATTTATTTAAAAGGAAAACCAGAAGTTGGAAAAAAATCCATTTTTAACACACCTCCGATTCTATGCGTATTTGTGAAAATATATTTTTTCTTTCCAGATTCCATCAAACATAGGATCAATTTGGCTGATCAAGAAATTAGGTCGCCGCCTCACCACGTCCATATTCTTCACTCTTGGTGGTATATTTGTAATCATCCTCTACTTCGTGCCAAATATATTTGCCGCAACACTCACCTTAGGTTCATTGGGTGTCAGCTGTGGTGCCGTTGTCGCTACTTCCATATATGTGTATACATCAGAACTATATCCAACAGTTGTTAGAAATATGGGTCTTGGTGTTTGTTCTTTATCGATGAGGCTGGGATCTATGATAGCACCATTTATTTCTAATACAGCTGTTAATATACCATGGCTGCCTACACTTATATTTGGAGGGGCCGGCCTTTTAGCTGGACTAGTGTGTCTATTATTACCAGAAACAAAGGGAAAGAAATTACCAGACAGCATGGAAGATATTAAGACCACGTGAAAGTGTTTAAATAATTTATAATTACTAAAATTTTCCGTGTGGTGACGGAGTAAGAATACTATTCACCACCCCATATCTTACCCGTGGGTGATCTTACGCGACGACTAAGGGATATAAAACGCATATAACATCTATGCGAGAGAAGGAAAACTCGAAACAAAACCCTACAACAATACGTCTGACCAGCGCGGTAGGTTAATTTCCCTCCCATTACGGAGGAGGCCCGAGCCTAACAGTGGGATGGATGATGATGGATGGGCTGTGATGATGATGATGAAATTCTTCATTCAGCTTTTCGCTGTTCACTGTCGTACGCAAGCCTCCCCCTACGAATGATGGTATAGTATCGTAATCACCAGTCAACCACGTTTAGCGGAAGCATCGCAGTGTGGTGTATACGTTTTCTACGCTAATAACCCCTCTTATATTGAAACCCTTAGTTGATTTTACAACTTCCATGTTCAGGTAACGCTGACATGGTTATTTTTATCCCACCGCCACACGGGTAGACGACTATTCTAGATTTTATAAATTTTATTTTAATTGATTGAATTGGGCGATAGATGGCGGCAATGTATTGTTTCAAAATGGAGTAAAGGAAGGGAGATCCACCAGACTTTCCCATGGTTAATTCACATACCATATTTATATTCCACCTTGATCCTATACCTAGAAGAAAAGTGTGTCTCTCTTCCTTTACGTCATTTTAAAATAATAATTCCTCATCATCGAAATTAACATACGTCACACTACTGGACTCGAGTCTCCTCTTCAATGAAAGAGGAAAATGATCTACGTATAGGGTTTTATGTCGAGTTTTCCTTCTCTTGCATATTTGTTTTATGCACAATATATCCCTTAGTCGTCATTTACGACACCCACAGCCAAGATAGTGGAAAGGGAATTGTATTTCTATTCCGTCACTACACTGAAGAAATAACGGTTTTAAAATTTGAATGAAAATAGTTTGAATTAAGATTTATATATATTAATATCTTTTATACACAGTTCTTTGTATGTTATGCGTCCCATTACTGGGCCCGCCACAATGAAGGAGTAATTGATCTACTATCAGACCACCACGCTTTTTAATATTCTTAAAAAGTAAATGTCCAATATAATAAACCGTACCACGTAAACCACGAAGGGTTTATCTGGGTTGCGGTGAATCGTTGTTATTACAATTTTTATGTATCAATATTATCTATTATTCTTATTTATTACTTACATACATTTATTTGAGTGTGTTTTTTTGAGTGTAATTTATCAGGAAGACCATTTAACAAGAAAGGAAGTAAATATCTTTCGACTCTTTCGCCATGACAATTATTCGTCCTCGGTAATTTGTAATTATCTCTATTAGAAACTTGTAATTATCTCTATTCCCAAGGAGGGTTGACGTTCGGCAGGCGGCCGGTCATAAAACTATTGCCAATAACTTTTACAATATGTACTATAAAACAAGAGTACGTATTGTATCGACCCCAAGTAATTGGGATAAGAGTAGGAGAATGATGATGATACATTTTTTTGAGTTGGTATTTAAAGTGTTTAGGATTTGAGTTGTACATTCGTGTAATTTATCAGGAAAACCATTTAACAAGAAAGGAAGTAAATATCTTTCGCCTCTTTCTCCATAACAATTATTCGTCCTTGGTAATTTGTAATTATCTCTATTAGAAATTATCCTTAGATAGTTCTGATCAGACGCGTTGGTATAGAGTTGTATACCTAGTTTTCCTTCTCGTGCTTCGTATTTTAGCCCTTAGTCGTCTTTTATCAAAACCGCCACAAGAAAGGGGGGTGGTGCATTGAATTCTTAATCCGTCAATATTAGTAAATTCAGCAAGGTTATAATCGAACAATATCTTTTCTATTTTAGAAGATTCATGGGTTTAGAAGTTGGGATAGAATTATAATGTAGAATAATATACTCAACAGCTATTGGTTAAATTTTACAATTTTAGAAGTTAGTTAAATTAAAAGGTATTCACAGCTGATACCTTAATGTCGTAATTGAAGATAAAAACTACTTACGTTTTCTTTATACATCATTGCAGAGTAAAACCTTCTAATTTAAAAAAAAAATGCTTACGGTGGCAAACGAGCGAACAGCACACCGACGGTAAGTGTCACTGCCCCCCAGAACCTTTGTAATACAAGGAATACAGCTAGGCGGCTGCCCATCAACTCGAACACACTCAGAAACTTGAGCTTCTGGTTCTCTTGCTCATAGAACGAAGCGTAAAAGCACATTGCCACTGCTCAGATGTCGATTTTCTGCGAGAGTGTGGTACTACACGGACCAGTACGTGACTGTCGACAGAAAACTGTCAGCAGTGGGGCCTTACCACAAAAAAAAATAATTACCGTAAGTAACATACATACATACCATCACGGCATGTCCTTTGTAGGGTAGGCAGAGAGCACAGAGTGCCAGAGAACTCTATCATTGCATACTTCACTCGCTTCCTCAACATTCATAATTCTCTTCATACACGCTCGCCGGTTTCGGAGACTCTTGACTCCACCTTCCTTTAGTATGTGGTCAATCTGGTCTAGGTAGGTTAGTCTCGATCTCCCCCGGTACCGTAAATAATTAGTTTTATAATTATATTCGTAAATAAAAGAAAGCAAATAAATGTATGTTTATTGTAAAAATAACAATAATTAATATAAATTAATAATAAGTTTTATATTTTAATGTATAATGGAAGTTAAATTTCACTGTGATAAATAAATACATATTATTATTTAATTAACATTTAATGAACTCATTCCCTTATTTCTAAAGTATTATTAACATTAGTATATAGAGGTGAAGATCCATACGAATAGTTCGCATCGTTATAATACCAGTATAAACATCGCAGGGCACGATTGGGTACTATTCTGTGCCCTGAAGAGAGGCAGACTGCGTGAGGGAGATACTCCAACACTTTGGCCCAAGTGTCAACAGAGTAGAACCCGACAGAATATAATATATAACGTATTATAATAAGGTAATATACCCCCTAGGCGTGCTACTGTGTTAAGGAATCCGCACCAGTAGCACAAATGGCAAAGGGTATCACGACTACATTGCAAAAGAAAAGCTAAACCTAACGAGATATATCAACATAATATACTAAAAATTTCTTTATCTTAAAAAGATCTACAAAAAAGTCTGCGATGCCAATATGTCTATCTACTAAGGAAAACCCTCAGTAACCATGATTACACACATTAAATATAATGGGTCACTTAGAAAGATATTTTCAACAGTACAATATTACTCTTTATCCAATTAAATATATTAGGTAATAAGTCAGAAGCTATTTTTTTCACATTACTTCCTGGCAATAATATTAGCGGGGCGTGTTCAGGGTGGTGTGTGAAGGATTAAACGGGTGGGCTAACAAAGAAAAACTGGTGGTCAACCCTAATGGCGTTAGGCGGTAATACGATAAATTATGGGGTAGCAACCCACCATTACATCGCCCCGGAGCGTCGGGTGGGGTGTATCTAAAACATATCTTGCTATAAAAATATTTTTAACTTAACAACTCAATGGCGATCGGTAAAGGAACCGATATAAGTTGACCCCTCCCAGATAGAGACCAAAATATGTTAATCCCTTCTTACATTAGGGTTCAAGTTATACTCATGGAGTGGAACCAGTTGGTTCAATCGCCGTTAAGCTGTTAAAACATAATGTCATCTAGAATAAAAACTAACAATAAATCTCATAATAATAAATATCTAAGTATTTAATGCAAGGAATATTGCAGGCACAATTTAAAATAATATCACAAAATGAAACCAAGTCCTCGCCGCCGTATTAACTTATACCTCTTAGACCTAAGCCGTACGGTGATCTGGCCGCAGTCCTTAGATAATAGTTACCACGTAAACTGAAAGAGAAACATTGAAATGTTAATAAAATTAAAGAACCTCTTTATATATCTATCAACATCTACTGTTGGAAATAGCATTCTTCAAGAGTCGCTAATGCTATCATTATTTTGATAGGCGGCTTGTCGACATTGCAGTAAATATACACAAGCGTAAATAGATACGGGGTAGAGTTTCAAGCCAATTAGCGAGGCGTGAAGTACAGTAGCTCGCCGCCAAAAAAATACAGTAAAGAGTTTCAAGCCTTCAAGCTTATTCAAGCCAAAAAAAAACGGGACTGTCTAGGAAGCCTTCACGAGTTGCAATTGATCATAAATAATTTACTTTATGTTACTTTGGTTCACTTTTCGACCTATACTGGTTCTTTTACGGGCAGTGCTCCGAGAAACTGTTTCAACTTTTTACCAATATACAACGCGACGCCGTAGCAGGGTTCATCCATTTCACCTAGATATATTATGGTCTTAGAATTCTACGTTTTTAGCGATAATTTCGCCACGTGCAAGATCTGGAATGAACTCACTGATATGATGTTTCCCGGGCGCAGTGAATGTTCTTCTTTAATGAGGTTTAAGAAAAGTTCTTTCGTCAGAGTATGCAGCGACTGAACCCCTGGCATTGAGTTCTGCTGTACATTTGACTTCTGCTTTTTTAGTTATCTTTACTACCTACTTCTATGGGCAAGTAATATTTGGCGACCCACTAAATTCTTATACCATCACCACTTGTACCGTAGAAGTTTATGTATAAGTACATATAACTTCCACTTGGTGACGGAGTAAGAATACAATTTGTCAGGCCTGCCTTACCTGTGGATCTCGTAAGAGTACTATTCAGACATCGTTTTCTGCGAGAATGTGTTCCAACGTCACATTTATGGTTGCAGATAAAAAACTGCCATGCGTTACCTACTACTAATTTTGATTAATTGAAGAATGACTGAAATTAATGACTGAATGAGTGCCACTCACTCCGATGTAGCGTTGTTCCCCATGGGGACTGCGGGCTCTCCCTGGCATTGTCCTCTCAAAAAGGTGTCGTAATTTTCACATCGACGTGCCAACAAATCATTACTCGTCAATGATTCCGCCCAAAACGCCCATGATCGCCAATGACTACAAAAATCTGAAATTTTAAAGATGAATCAAAACCTGACGGAAAGACATTGTTAAAAATTAGCGTTTTGATAGCATTCTATCTTCGTGTGGTGACGGCTTATGAATAAAATGTATTCCCACCCCTTGAAGTCAAGTACCCGTGAGGGTTCGAAGGACTACCAAAAATATCAACTAGGATCGGACGGTCCACCGAAGAGAAGAACCCGGTTCAGTGTACCATCTAAATGGCGATACAAAGGTTGTGCGAGGCAAGTTATGCGGTTGAACGCTGTCTTTTCCCTCACCGCAGGCAGTTTGGGCGATTGGGGTCGGATCATAGCTTATTCTCAAAAAATCACGTATCAACGGGTATATAGTCAGCAGTTTTGTCTTGGCAAACTGCTAACACTAATTGCGTTCGCCAAACTGACTGTCAAGCGTGACAATTATAAAGATCTTCCCCCTTGGAGAGTCATATGTATATGAGTTTTATTGCATAAGGGCTTGTACATACCTTCAGTTGTTAGTGGTATGGTAGCCGAAATACATCCTGGCTGTTTCGCTTGACCTTCATTAGGCCAAAAGTCTGCATGACCCGTGCTGCTAGGAGTCCCAAAGTAACCACCATCGGTGTGGATTACATCTACGAATGTGGCGTCTGAAGGTGTCATGGGCGGCGCTAAGAGTGTTGGATAGAAGCCTGGATATGCTGGATCTAGTCCTGTTAATCTGAGAAGTAAATTAATTTCTTTATTAATACGTTAGTGGTCCACTAACAGGCTTAAAGCAACTAAAAAAAGGAAGGCTCCCTGCCTTATTATATCATGTCACCTGAAAATCAACCGTATAGCCATAGCTTCTATGCAGCACAGCGCTGAGCTTACCCCCGTTGTCAATATTAACTAGTTGATGGTTATTTTGTCAATAATTGTTATTCTATTTTGGTCTGCTCTATTATTTTCTATATTAGTCTAACATAACTCTTATTCAAGAATGTCAAAAAAAGTTTTAGCGGGAAGGAAAAAGTGTCATGTGGCGCAAGAGCAATACAAGAGTATTATATTCAATATCTTAGTGTTTTAGCGTGTTATATTAAGTAGTTTTGGTGGCATTTTATGTAATGTGATGCGCAGGAAGTACTGAGGTATAGTGAATATGATATAACAGTGCCCTACATACGTTTTCCTTTTTTTTCTACTAAAATTCCCAAAAAAATACCTTTAACAGTGTGGTCATGGCTCTGTTGAAGGTGACGATTTGACTTACTAACGGACGATGACTTTAAATGAAGTTAATTTATAAACAAAGATTTGGCTTAAAGGTCTTAGTAACCAAGCCATAAACTCCAAAAAAAAATCTTATTCAATACGAGCGACAGAGTAAGAACATTAATCACAACTTCTTTTCTTGCCAGTTTGACAGCTTTTAACACTGCTTTCTCATCAGCTATCAAAGGCAAGAAAACTCCTCGATTCTATGAGTATCTATAGAGTAGGGGGTTGATATAGAACGTAATTTGGGTATTCATTCTTTTGCACTAAGATCTTACTTGGATTCCTCTTGAGAGGTCCGTCAGCATTATCACTAAATGGGTTTCTTATGTGTGTTTAGGCGTAGATGTCTTTAACAGTTTTGCCTGGACTACGGGTGAACACTGAAGGCTATCAACTCCGATCACTTTATGGATAAAAAGACATTAATATATACCTTTGGAAATCATCTGTTAGAATCATTTTTTTTTTAATAATAATAATAATAAATAAATAATAAATACCTCCGAGCCAGTCGTTACCTCACCATGAGGCTAACGCAAAACTCGGAGGAACATTATTTGGCTCCTTAAGTTCTTTTGATATAAAAAAAAAATGTATCACAAGATTTACAGGAAAGCCAATAAACGGCAGGGCAGCTTGTGGCGAGTTGAATGTGAGTGGCGACACTGCGGTCCTGAATACTCCAGAGGGTCGATCAGGGACTCGTCTCCAGCTGGCCTTCATTGACTGGCTAAAGTGGAAACCGAAGAGTGCCCGAAAGACTCTCAGCTCTGGCTTGCCTTTAACAGCTGGTCAGAGAGGGGTCGCCAGAGCTATATGCTCGGGGGTGGAAGTGTCATTTTCAAGGGCATAATTACGGGGAAACCATGAGTTTGTTTATCGTAGACTCAATGGTGAAACCGACGCCGCACCGCTCGACACCCCTAGCCACTTACACCAATGTTGCCCGTATGACTTATGTGTCTGTGGCGACTATTTAGGGGGCCCATTCAGTGAGTTGGCAAGTCACCGCCTGCCACCGTTCATCTCTTAACATGGGTTTGAAGGCAGACGACAGTTTATAAATTCATAGATTTAAGATGAACCAGTCCACTAAGCACCCACTCCCATATTCATATATTAGATACCATCATCACACAATAGTTTTACACTTACTGCTGGCATTCTACGTATGTTATGTGCAGACGTGGAATGTCATCGGTAGATGTCCCATCCCAATATTTAGATTAAATTTCTCCAAAGGCCTCTGCGTGTTGGATCCATATCCCCATGTAAGCCTCCCAAAGGACCGGGCATCTTCCCTACGAAGATCCCGCGATGAAAAAGGAGATACAATAAATAATTTATTTCTCAGAATATGGTACATTTAGTTGTTAATAAATTTTGCCGTGAATCGGTGTAGAAATATTAGTCCTATAAAAATACATTTCATTTAGTCACTATTTCTATTAAATGTCCATTAAATATCAATAACTACATTAAATTAAATTCAATCATACATTTATATAATTACAAATAAATAACAACAATAATCAATGTCTAAATTTGTTTTTAAACAATTACATTAAAACTTATGATCCAAGAATTCATTGACCTTATAGAAACCTTTTGCCAATAACCAGTTAAATAAATATGTCCTAAATTTATTAATAGGTAACAGTCTGACCTCAGCTGGTAGTTTATTATAAATTTTAATTGCCATACAATATTAATTTTTAGAGTGAATTTGCAATCTTTGATGAGGAATTAACAATTTACTAGGATCTCTACTGTGTGCTTTTTTCATTATTACGTCGTGTACTGG
The DNA here is from genome assembly GCA_905163515.2 of Lymantria monacha. Lineage (NCBI taxonomy): Eukaryota > Metazoa > Arthropoda > Insecta > Lepidoptera > Erebidae > Lymantria > Lymantria monacha. Next base: position 1,503,840 of record LR991103.1, read on the forward strand.
AAATATATGAGGATATTTTTTTACAAATATGCACATTTCATAAATATATAGACATGGCAATGCGAAGATTTTCATTTTCTTAAAAATAGGTCTACAATGCTCTAAGTGCTCTGCTCCGTAGAGAGCTCGTACACATTTTTTCTGAGATATAAATACTTTATTTAGTTCTACAGAGTTTCCCCAGATGACTATACCGTATCGTATCACTGATGATACATAGCCGTGGTACGCCACCAGAGCCGCTTCTCTCGAAACTGAATATCTAAGTTTCCTTAAAGCAAATACAAACTTATCTAATTTATTGCAAATAGTTTGAATATGAATTTTCCAATTTAATTCTTTATCTACTGCTATACCGAGAAATAAAGCTGTATCTACTGTTTCTCTCATTGTTTTATTTATCTGTAATATTGGTTGTGTTAAATTATATTTACTGTTACACGTTTGAAAATAAATAAATTTTGTTTTCTCAATATTTAATTGTAGGTTATTATCTGTAAGCCATTGCATTATATTTTTCAATTCATTGTTAGTTTCTACTTCTATTTGTGATCTATTTTAACATTTTATTAGGAGTAAGGAATCATCAGCAAATAATATGCAGTTATGTTTAATAGAATTATTGATGTCATTTATATATAGTAAAAACAGTAATGGACCTAGAATACTACCCTGGGGTACTCCACAACTATTTATTTGTCTGTCTGACGTATACATTATTTCTGAATTATTAACTATCTTTGTAATAACTGTACTTTGTTGACGCTCTGTTAAATAGCTTCTTAACCAGTTATATGCATTACCTCGTAATCCATAATTTTCTAACTTGCAGAGCAACCGCTTATGTGAAACAAAATCAAAAGCTTTGCTCATATCCAAGAAAACACCTAAAACCGCAATTTTTTTATCTAATGCTTCGGTTATTTGCTTTACTAATGAGAAACTAGCTAAAGAGGTAGACTTATTCTTTCTAAAGCCAAATTGGTTATTAATCAATATATTGTTTTTATTAATGAAGCTATTTATCTTTTGGGACATCGCCTTTTCAAATATCTTGGATATAACCGGTATCATAGTCACTGGCCTATAATTACTCATCATTGCAGGGACACCTTTTTTGAATAATGGTTTTATTAATGAGATTTTCAGTTTTGTTGGGAAAATACCTTCGTCAAAGGATTTATTAATCAAATAGCTCAAAGGTGACGCTATGCTTGGTGCATTTAATTTAATTAATTTAGTACTAATCTCGTCGTATCCAGTAGCATTTGTGTCATTCAGGTCTCTAATAATTTGTATTACATCATCTTTACTAACTGGAGTGATAAACACTGATTGGGCTACTTTATTGACATGTATGTTTCTTATATGGTGGTCATTTAGAAATTTATTTGTTAATTTTATGTAATACTTATTGAAATAGTTACAGATGTCATTAGGGTTGTCTATAAATTTACCATCAATTTTTATTTCTTTTACAACCTGGTCATTATTGTTTAATACTACGTTATTTTTTATTACAGTCCAGGTTGCTTTGCATTTATTTTTAGCATTTAATATATATTTATTATTACTATTGTTTTGAGACTTACGTATACATTTTTTTAGTGTTCTAGAGTATGTTAAATATATTTTTTTATGATAACTTTTGTTAAATGTCTCATTTTGATATTTCAAGTATAAGTTCCTTTTCTTTTTACAAGATATTTTGAGACCTTTACTAATCCAGATATTTTTAATTTTTTTACAACACTTTTTAATATGTACCATCGGGAAGCATAGTTTAAAAAATAGAGTAAAAACATCATAAAACATATCAAAAGCCTTATTACAATCTCTTTGTTCGTATATTTCAGCAAACGAAAGTGACGATATACATGTTTTAAATTTATTTATATTTTCTCTATTGAAATCTCGTTTGACTTGATACCAATTTGTAGCAGTTATTGGTTTAGTACCTATAGGATTACGAAACGTAAGAGATTGACCTGTATTATGATCTGATAGGGATAAATTGTGTGTCCTAGCTGTCAGTTCGGTTAGAGATATATTTGAAGCTATTTGGTCCAAACTCGCATGTATTCTTGTTGGAACTTTAATATGGATATTTATATTAAAATTGGCTAAAAGCGAGTTTAAATATTGTGTTTGTGTATTCAGCTTTAATATATCAATATTCCAGTCTCCGCAAATTATAATACTTTTATTACTTTTGCGGCTCACTCTAAGTAACAATTCTTCAAGTTTGTTAAAAATATATTAATATTCGAGTCAGGTACTTTATAGATACATATTACTATTATATTACATCCCACAATTTCAATACCACAACATTCGAAACTTCGTGTGAGAGTCATATCAGCTAGGTCTAATGGTATAAACTTTAAATCTTTTTTAACTAAAATACACGATCCTCCCTTTTTTTGCAATTTTCTAGAATAAAACGAACCAATTCTATAGTTTGTCAATATTAAATTACTTTCATGACCTGATTTTATAAAAGTTTCGCTAAGGCAAATAAAATCTATACTTCCGATTTGCTTTGTGAGATCTGTAATCGTTAAATCAAATATGTCAAGTTTATTAAGTATTCCTGCAACGTTTTGGTGAAATAACGTAAAATTTAGGCAATTGCTTGATACATAATTATATTTACTATGTTTATTCACGAAATAACTCGTCTACTTTTAAAGGTTTCGTATTTTTGTTATACGCGAATTTGTCCTTTTTATTTAAAAACTTTTCCTTTTCATTCTTGTTTAATATAGGAAAGTAAAATGGAATAGTACCATTTTTAGGCCCTTTGTAAACTTGATTATGTTTTAGTAGAGGTTTCTTTATTTTAACTACCTGGGTATTCGTGTAAGACAATTTACCGTTGTAATAATACATATGATTAACTTTATATTCAATTCTTAAAATTTCTCTAAGAAATAGTCTAGCTTTTATTAAATTACTACAATTATAGCCACTGTCAACGAATTCAACGTGTTTCAAGTTATTGGAAACTAGTCTAAACATGCTGTCAATCCTACTTATATTTAAATACCTACTGATTTTTATCTCTCCTAGTAAGACGTTTGTATGAGAAATTTTGCACAAATTGCTATATAATAAAGATTGCATTGTAAGTGGATTTTTATCGAATGAACCGGTCATGATAATAACAAAATCATTTTCATTAAAATTTTTACATAACAATTCACAAGACCGCAATGCCTCCTGTGTAGGGGCTTGCGGTTTAATAATAGCCAATATGGTATAATTATCTCCCAAACATTTTCTTAATGTGTTGCCAATACCTCTCACTTCTTCACTACCAAGAATGAATATTTGTTTTTTCATAAGATTTGTGGGTTTTTTACTTATTATATTTTTATTTATCACGCTAATGTCTTTATAATTTGTTGCACACCCTAGCTCCATTTGCTTTTCATCATTAAAATATTCGTTATTAACTTTATTTGTATCCGGACAAACTTCTACTTTTTGTATTAATTTGCCTTCTGTTTGTGTTTCCTTAGCAATAGTTTTAGTCATAGTAGTACTAGAATGAATTGCAAGATTAGCTTTATATGACTTCTTTCTCGGTGTTAACTTAGTGTAACTTACAGTATCAGTAGTTATATTTTTCAGAATATTTGTTTGCGTCGTCAATTCATCAATAGTTTTTTTAAGATTTATGTTTTCGCTATTAAGTACTACGATTTCCGTATGTGCCGATTATAATTGAGTCGTTATTTCCTTAATCTTGTTCTTTAAGTAATGAATTTCTTCTAAGTTGTATTCATCGTCCGATATATTAGGTAGGCTATTACTCATTAAATTAGTAACACTATTATCTGTTGTATTCAATTCCTCTTCACTTTTTGTGTCTGAATATTTTCTGTTACGTCTATGTGTAATATTGCCAAAGAAATTCATGTTTATATAGAATTTATAAAACACTCACAAAAAATTATATAGTAGAAGTGAGGTTTGTACCGACGGAGATAACAGATAATTGTGACTGTCAAATTTTAATAGATAATAGACAAATAATTTGCAATAAAATAATATTGCAACAATTTATATTGAGATGGAAGCTATTCTATCTTTTAAGTTGGATCAAACTACGCATGCTGTGTAAATTTGATTAAAATCGGTTGAGTACTTTAGGAGTCCATCGCGGACAAACAACGTGACGCGTAATTTATATATCGTCCGGGTCGTTGACGGAAATGGTCATTGGAACACGAAATTGTAACTCCAAAGCTTTTATAAATACCTGGGTACTGTAAATCCTCTATTCTTCAAATATATCGCAGCGTACGCCACGAGGTGACTCCCCATGGAATGTCCCACGAGATGCAAACCTTTGAGTGACAAGCCCTGATTCAATAATTTCAGCAACGCTTTGCCTACATATTTACCTGCCTACATAAAAAAACATTCATATCAGTGAGTGTTGTACAAGGTGAAAATACATTTTTTTTAAAGACACACTACACACATTTTGTATTTTGCAGTGAGATATAGTCTGCACTAAGAAAATAATCTTTGTATTGCGGGGGACTTCACAAATATGTAATATAACGGACACAAATTACACTCAGACTTAGAATAACAATTTGTGGATCACACAAAGTATTGTATTGGATGGGAATCGCACCAATTACACTAGCAAGGATCTTTTCTTTCTGTAAGTAAGATTGTGTAAAGGATATATAAAATATATTTGCTGGAAAAGAAAGACTTGATATAATACGTTCCATCGATCCTTCTGATGATTTTTCTCCTATTCTGGAGGATTCTTTTGCTCAACATTTACGACATCCGGCAGAAAAAGTTGTGGTAAATATATATTCTGACTTCGTCACCACAAGAAAAAATATATTATACTATTAAATCATGATTATCATTACTAACAAATAAATGAAATGCAATGTAATAATTTCGACTACACATATGGCATAGTGGTTAAGATACCGACCTACGGTGCCAATTGTACTGAGTTTGATTCGCACACAGGACAAAAAATCTGTAATCCGCAAACCGTTGTTCTTATTTCTATTGTAATTTGTGTCTGTTAATTACATGTTTGTTAGTCCCCCGTAATACAAGGACTAGTTCCTTAATGCAGTGTCTTAAAAAAATATAAGAAGATTGATTTAGAAGTTTTCTAGCGACGGAATAAATACTTTTTTTTCTTGCCCGTGTGTGTAAATACCGCTAAAAACATATCTATACTACAGAAGCTTCTCATTTTTTTGGGGCGGCGGGCTACGGTACGTCACGCCCGGCTAATTCGAGAGAAGCTTCTCTAGCATAGATATGCATATCTAGAGAAGGAAAATTTGAAATATAACCCTTATACCAAACCGTACGACCAGCATGGTATCATCATTTCAGCTCATATATATCCCACTGTTGGGCTTGATCCTCCTTCGTAATGGGTGAGAAGTTAACCTATTATATGCACGCTGGTCAGACGTGTTGGTATAGGGTTTCGTTTCGAGTTTTCCTTCTCTCGTATAGACGTTATATGTGTTTTATATCCCTTAGTCGTCTCTTACGATCACCCACGGGTAAGATAGGGTGAATTGTATTCTTACTCCGTCACCACACGGATAAGCATGGTATAGTAGGTTAATTTCCCTCCTAAGGCTTGAACCAAGCAATGGGACATATAGAAGCTAAAATAATGATGATAATAAATATAAAAATAGTTTAAAATATAATTGACACATAAAAAAACTACTTTTACGGATTATATCGCGTTTGTATTTGATTTTTAATATCCTGACGTTTCGAACACTTTACAGTGATCATGGCCACGGGAGGACTGAGGTGTCTCACGGCCAATACGTCATCGTTATTAAAGAAATTTATATCAACCCGCTACAGTATCAGTTATTAAATTTTGACCCACATTTTTAATACAAATTGATTGCCAGTACAAAAAGAAAATGTTTCTATATATATTTTTTTTATAAAATAACTCACCGTTGGCAATAATTTGGCATCGACGATATAGTTTCCAAAACCAACATTAGACCAGTCAAGGAGTAGAATATTATATCCACCTCTCTGTAGATATGCTGACATTACAGTTTTGACACTTTCATCCGTTTGTAGTTCGACGTATCTAAAATATTACAAGGAGACGTTAAGTATCAGAGCATATCTACAATCTCCTACTCTTATCCCAATTACTTATGGTCGACGCAATATGTAGTCTTCTACCATCTTTCATATATATATATATATAAAAATATATATATATATATATATATATATATATATATATATATATATATATATATGTATATAACTATATATACACACACATACATATCATCACGCCATATCCCTTGCAGGGTAGGCAGAGAGGACAGAGTGCCAGAGAACTCTATCCTTGATTACTTCACTTAAGGAAGCGCCTCAACATTCATAATTCTCTTCATACACGCTCGCCGGTTTCGGAGACTCTTGACTCCACCTTCCTTCAGTACATGACCGATCTGGTCTAGGTAGGTAAGTCTCGGTCTCCCTCGGTACCTACATCCTTCCACTTTCGCATTGTATATCTTCTTAACCAGACGTTCGTTCGGCATTCTTTCCACATGTCCGAACCATCGGAGCATTCCGTTTCGCATCTTTACACCAATACTCTCTTTCATACCTACTCGCTCTCTTACGTCGTCATTGCGAATGCGGTCGGTCAACCTATATATATATATATATATATATATATATATATATATATATATCTATACATATAATAAAAATGTAACGGGTCGCTGTCTGTACATGGAAGATATATGAAAAAAAAATATTACTGGGACCTTTATCAACACTTATTAGTGTTGATAAAGGTCCCAGTAATATTTTTTTTAATATTTTTTTTTTGAACACAAAACAATAATTTTTAAAATTTTTGTCTGTTTATCTGTTTGTCGGTTTGTCTGTGTGTTTGTGCACGCTAATCTCAGAAATGGCTTATCCGATTTAGACGCGGTTTTCACTAATATATTGTGGTAAGCTTCACTTAACATTTAGGCTTTATTTTATGTCAATTGGTTTATAAATAAAAAAGTTATGTCAATTTAAAAAATGTTCAGAGAAAAATATCTTAATCGATTTTTTTTCAAATTACGTACAAATTATCTTCAGTAAAAATAAATAAACACGTGTTTCAGCATTTATTGATTTTCACCCTCTGGGGGTGCAAATTAGGCCTGCAAAGCGGGTTGGACGACTCATTAAATCATTAGCGCCAAGCCGATATTATTGAAGCTGGCAACTTGAAATGTTGACTGTGGTTTCTTTATATGACGTAGAGATTCACTAAGAAAGGATTTTACGAAATTATACCCCTACGGGGGTGGAGCAGAGTGGCAAAGTTTGTATGAAGAGAAAAAAATCTTTATTGATTCTTTTCAAATTACGAGTCGAATCAAATATACTAGGGTAATATCCGGCATTTGTCAATTTTCACCCTCTGGTTGTGTAAATTAGGCCTGTGAAGCGACAACTAACTCGCAGAATCAACACCTCAACGCATCCCAATTTCTGATGCTGTTGATTATTATCATAGCGATAAACCTTCAACACCTTGCTTTGCTTTTTCTATTTAACTCTGTCAGAGATGACTTCTGCGTGGACGAAGTCGCGGGCAAAAGCTAATATATATATATATATATATATACACAAAGGTATATATATATATATAATTATATATATATATGCACCTTTTTAACGAACTGGCTAGCAGTATTTAAAGCACAGAAACGTTGCATTAGAGCGATTTTTAAATTAAAGCAAAATGACTACTGTAAGCCTTTCTTCAAAAAATTCAGCTTAATGCCTATTTTTTGTTGTTGTGGTTCCCGCCCAACAGACACGCTGCCTCCGTCGACACCGTGCGGTACCTGCGTATGGCTCTGACCGCCATGGCCCTCTGTGGTCGCAACAGAACAGCCTGATACTTTGTGCGATCCACAAAGTGTTATTCTGAGTCTGGTTGTAATTATGTAGTGTGCGTTTGTGGCTTTTTTTTAATAAGGTTTTTTTTTGAAGTTTTTATTTGTTTATGCTTTTCCATCGTTCATCACACTGTATAGAAGGAATAGAATGGTGATATTTGTATTCTTAGTCTGTCGTATGAATGTATACTTCAATCATAGCTTACCCATGGGCATATAGTACTGTAGGCATTTGTTTATCAAAGTTGGGATCCGTTAAGAATAATGCAATTTTACCGATGCGTCGGGACGTCGGTGATGTCACATTTGTACTGAAATAAAAATAAAATTGTTTCATCATATTTTTACTGATAAATATTTAAATAAAATTAAATCATTTATTATAAACAAGCCACTCCCCTCCTCCCACATATACATTTGTGTATTATTAACTAGCGACCCGCCCTCGCTTCGCTTCGGTTACGTCAGTTTAGTTGTGTAGTTTACTTTCGCCACATAGAATTCCTTAAGGAGAAGGAATTTCTTAGAATGTAGGATTCTTTGATTCATCTGACCTTTACAGGGCAGGAAAAAGGCCACACTAAATCCCAAGTCTGCAGGAGGCCTTATGGTTCCAGAGATATCGTGATAAGTATCATATATGGTTCCAGAGATATCGTGATACATAGGTGGAAATTTCTTATATGTATATAGATTTTAAATTTTGTTTAGAATTGAAGTAATTATTTCGGCACGCGGCTACTAGTTAAGAAGATCCGACAAAAAACTCACCGGACTCATTATTTGTTTAGTGACTTTTCTTAAATAACATTGGATACAAAGTTTTAGTATTAGCTTTAGAGCTTGTAAAATTAAATGTAAAAAAAAAATATGACGAAAAATTTACAATACACATTCGATCACTAGTTAAATATTAGATAATGCATGTTAAGTATTAGACCATGCATCTCTCAATCACAATGGAGAGAAGGTACAGACAGACGTGCTCCACGTATCTTCCAATATAACATACATACATACATACATAGCCTCACGCCTGTTTCCCTGAGGGGTAGGCAGAGACTACGGATTGCCACAAACCACGATCCTGACATACCTCCATCGCTTCATTCACACTCATCACAGTCTTCATGCATGCTCTACGATTACGCGTACTCTTAATCTGACCTTTCACTAACACATCTTCAATTTGATCCAGGAAAGTACGACGTGGTCTTCCCCTTGTAATCGTCCCACTCACACTCGCTTTGTATACTTGTTTAGTCAACCTTTCTTCACTCATTCTTTCCACGTGTCCGAACCACCTCAGCATACCCTTTTTTATCTTTGTCACTACTTCTTCATTCATACCGCAGAGCTCTCTTATAATACTATTCCTAATTTTATCTTTCAGACTTACACCACACATACTACGAAGAGCTCTCATCTCTACAGCATTTATGCTACTTTCATGTCTTCCCTGCCAAATCCAGCTTTCACTGCCATACATGAGAGTGGGAACTAATACTCCCTTATGTACAGCTAGGCGTGCCTTGTTAGATACATTCCTACTTTTCATAAAAGCGTACAATGCCCCATTCACTTTATTACCAGCATTTACTCGTCTTTCAACATACATACATACATACATACATAGCCTCACGCCTGTTTCCCAGAGGGGTAGGCAGAGACTACGGATTGCCACAAACCACGATCCTGGCATACTTCCATCGCTTCATTCACACTCATAATAGTCTTCATGCATGCTCTACGATTACGCATACTCTTAATAAGACCTCTCGTCAACACATCTCCAACTTGGTGCAGAAAAGTATGACGTGGTCTTCCTCTTGTATTCGTCCCATTCACGCTTGCTTTATATATTTGCTTCGTCAACCTCTCGTTACTCATTCTTTCTAAATGTCCAAACCACCTCAGCATACTCTTTTTGATCTTTGTCACTACTTCTTCATTCACACCACAGCGCTCTCTTATAACACTATTCCTAATTTTATCTTTCATACTTACATCACACATACTACGAAGAGCTCTCATCTCAACAGCATTTATTCTACTTTCATGTCTTCCCTGCCAAATCCAACTTTCACTACCATACATGAGAGTAGGTACTAATACTCCCCTATGTACAGCTAAACGTGCCTTTTTGGACACGTTTCTGCTTTTCATAAAGGTGTATAGTGCCCCATTCACTCTATTACCAGCATTTACTCTTCTTTCAACATTATCATCATTTTTACCATCTCTAGTAAACAAAACACCCAAATATAAAAATTCTTTCACCTGTTCCAGTTCCTCACCATTTATAAAAATTTTACATTCCGTCATACATTTATCCTTTTCAAAAACCATAATTTTCGTCTTACTTACATTTACTTTCATACCTTTTCTTTCAAAAGCTTCATGCATAGTAGTTACCATCGCCTGCAAATCTTCTGCCGATGATGCAAGTAATACCTGATCATCGGCATAAAGAAGACATTTGATAAGTAACTCATTCATTCGTAAACCACAATCATTATTTTTCAGATCTTTCAAACAGCTATCCATGAATAGGTTAAACAGCCACGGGGACGCTACACATCCCTGTCTAACACCTTTATCGATATTAAACCACTCCGTGTAGGCTCCGTTTATTCTTACGCACGCCCTGGAATCCTTATAGATGGATTTCAACGCGTGAATAAGATGGCTGTCCACCCCATACATAGACAGTACCGACCACAGTTCATTCCTCCTCACTTTGTCATAAGCTTTCTCCAAATCAATGAATGCACAAAAGATTTTCTGACCTTTAGCCAAAAATTTCTGCGTCATGCATCGTAAGGAGAAGACTTGATCCGTACAACCCATACCTTTTCGGAAACCTGCTTGTGCATCCCATATTTTCTTGTCGGTTACTTTCACTACTCTTTCAATCAATACTTTCGCATACAGTTTGCCGACTATGCTAAGGAGGCTTATGCCCCTGTAGTTCCTACAATCTTGCTGCGAACCTTTCCCTTTGTATAAAGGTACAATTACAGCCTTACACCAGTCGTCAGGTACTTGGCCATTAGTCCAGCAGAGATTGAAGAGCTGGTATAGCATGTTAGCTATGATATCCTGTCCAGCGGTCAGCATCTCAACTGTAATCCTGTCGTATCCTGCAGATTTACCCGCTTTCATACCTTTCAGTGCGTTCATAATTTCCACCATAGTAATACATTCTCCATCCTCAAGATCTCTTTCACTCTCAAATGATAGATCTTGTGGCTCTTCTCTTTCAAATAAGCTTTCAAAATACTCCTTCCATCTCTCTAGTACACATTCTTCTCTATTCACTATCCTTCCATACTTATCCCTGATCGAAGCAAGTTCTGTACTTTGAACTTTACCTCGAGCTGATCTTATGGATTTCCAGAAAACCTTTAAGTTAGATTGGTAATCCTGCGATAATCTTCTATCATACTCGTCTTTCTGATCCTCTTTCTTTTTTCTGACAATTTCTTTCACTTCTCTTTTTCTTCTCTTGTACTCTTCTTTGGCTATGTCTATATCATGAATCGTTGCTTTCTCTATTCTCTCACTGGCTCTGATAGCAAGCCAATCTATCCAGGCTTTCTTCTTCTCACAAACTGCACTCTGCACATCTTTGTCCCACCATATATTCTTCATCTTATTTACTTTCCTTCTTCTGGTCACGCCACATGTTTCTGTAGCAACATTTACCACATTTTCTTTAAAAGTCTTCCATAATTCTTCCATATCACTAATATTAACCGAACCATACAACTTTTCTGTCAGTTTACTTTTATACTTCTCTCTAACAATCTCATCTTGCAAATTCTCTACTTTTATCCTTTCTAGTACACTTGTCGTGTTATGTATCCGGTTTCGCCACGTTTTTATGAGACCACTTATTCTAGTCATCACTAGAAAGTGGTCTGTATGGATACCAGTACCGCGATACACCCTGGTGTCTAGAACTTTGTTTCTGAGTCTTTCGTCTACTATTATAAAATCAATCATACTCTTTCTTACATTCTTTGCTTCGCGTGTATACATATGGATCTTTTTGTGTTCAAACATAGTGTTTGTAACACAAAGGTTCCATTCCAAGCACACCTCTAGCAGACTTTGACCATTTTCATTCACACTTTCATCACCAAACCTTCCTAAAACGTTTTCGAATCCTTTTCGGCCTACTCCCACCCATCCATTAAAATCACCTAGCAAAATCAACCTTTCATTTAACTGGCATAATCTTAAAACATCTCTTAGCTCCTCCCAAAACTTTTCTCTTCCATCCTGCTCACATTTATTTTTAGTCAAACCCGTGTTTACAGGAGCATATACTCCTACAACAAAAATACGGGTCAGACCCACTTTCATTCTTAACCATACTAATCTAGCATTCACACAATCATACTCTTTCACACATTGAGCCATTCGAGCAGAAAGAAGGAGACCAACTCCCTGGCAGGCTCTAGTAGTCATTGGTACCCCGGACCAGTATGCCGTATAAGGTCCATGACTAGCTATCTCACATCCCTTTCGCTTCGTTTCATTCACACAAAGAATATCAATCTTTTTATCATCCATCATTTGACATACCTCATTTAATTTCTCTTTCATTCCTCCTCCTACATTCAACGTGGCAAAACGGCACTCCGTAGACCGCTTTTCGCCCTCATTGGGATCGAGACGTGAAGGGTTGCGAACCGCATCGCCGTCATTTGGACTTTTAAAATTTTTTATACAATCCATAGCGTTCCCACGAGTAGTAGGGTATTAAACGATCCACCCCCACAGAGCCCTTGTGTGGAGGCAAGGTGGAATCACCGCTGTGCCCTGTGACCACCAACACATGTCGTCTTTCAACATCTTCATCATTTTTACCATCACTAGTAAACAGTACACCCAAGTATACAAATTCTTTCACCTGTTCCAATCCCTCACCATTTATAAAAATATTACATTCCGTCATACATTTATCCTTTTCAAAGACCATTACTTTCGTCTTACTTACATTTACTTTCATACCTTTTCTTTCAAAAGCATCATGCATAGTAGTTACCATCGCCTGTAAGTCTTCAGCCGACGATGCAAGTAAAACCTGATCATCGGCATAAAGAAGACATTTGACGAGTAACTCATTCATTCTTAAACCACATTCATTATTTTTCAAATCTTGCAAACAGCTATCCATAAATAGGTTAAACAGCCACGGTGACGCTACACATCCCTGTCTGACACCTTTATCAATGTTAAACCATTCAGTGTAGGACCCGTTTATCCTTACGCAGGCTCTGGAATCCTTATAAATGGATTTCAGCGCCTGAATAAGATGGCCATTTACCCCATACATAGATAGTACCGACCACAGTTCATTCCTCCTCACTTTGTCATAAGCCTTCTCTAAATCAATGAAAGCGCAAAAGACTTTCTGACCTTTAGCCAAAAATTTTTGCGCCATGCATCGTAAAGAGAAAACTTGATCCGTGCAACCCATACTCTTTCGAAAACCCGCTTGTGCATCCCATATTTTCTTTTCGGTCACTTTCACTACTCTTTCAATCAACACTTTCGCATACAGTTTGCCGACAATGCTAAGGAGGCTTATGCCCCTGTAGTTTCTACAATCTTGCCGTGAACCTTTCCCTTTGTAGAGAGGTACAATTACCGCCTGACACCAGTCTATAGGTGCTCGGCCATTAGTCCAGCAAAGATTGAAGAGCTGGTATAGGATGTTAGTTGTAATATCTTCTCCAGCCGTCAGCATTTCAACTGTAATCCTGTCGTATCCTGCAGACTTACCCGCTCTCATACCTTTCAATGCATTTGTAATTTCTATCATACTTATGCATTCTCCTTCCTCGAGATCCCTTTCATTCACAAATGATAATTTTTGTGGCTCTTCTCTTTCAAATAAGCTTTCAAAGTATTCCTTCCATCTCTCTAGTATACATTCTTCTCCATACACTGTCCTTCCATATTTATCGCTGATCGAGACTAGCTCTGTATTTTGCGCTTTGCCTCGAACCGATCTTATGGACTTCCAGAAAAACTTCGAGTTAGTTTGGAAATCCTTCGATAATCTTCTATCGTACTCGTCTTCTTGATCTTCTTTCTTTCTTCTAACAATTTCTTTCACATCTCTTTTTTTTCTCTTATATTCTTCTTTGGCTATATCTATGTCTTCATTCGTTGCTTTCTTCATTCTCTCATTGGCTCTGACAGCAAGCCAATCTACCCAGGCTTTCTTCTTCTCACGAACTACACTCTGCACATCTTTATCCCCCATCCAATATAATACGTAATTTATTTACTAAAAAAATCTACATAACAATATTTAAATTTCACTGTAATACAAAGATTATATCCTTAGATAGTGTTGTACAAAAATAACATGCTTCGCTTCAAAAACCATCAAAAATATTAATTATATAAAGACCTTGAAGTTTAATTTAACTAAAACTGTTTATTAAAATTTCTTAAGTAGCTGAATATTATTTACTAGCGATCCTATCCTGAATATTATTTATAGCGGTTCTCTATAGACCAAAAAATATAGCATAGATGTTATATGCATTTTATATTCCTTAGTCGTCTCTTACAATCACCCACGGGTAAGATTGTAAATTGTATTCTTACTTCGTCGCCACACGGCGAATACTTTGTTGTAATATGTAAAAAATAAATATGATAATCCTTAGAAGATAGATAGAGACCAACGCCGGTCGCCGACTTTCGGATATTTAAAAATTCGTAGTACATTATTTTAATTTACCTCGTAAGTTTCAGCATTTGCCATATAAACGCATTAAAAATGTTTCTTACGACATACAAAACAAAATCTTTTAAATTATCGACTTTTCTCTAGTAAAATATGTATGTATATGCAAGGAAAACTCAAAAACCAACAAGTCTGACCAGCGAGGTAGGTTAATTTCCTTCTCATTATGGAGGTGGCTTGAGCCCAACTGTGGGACATGTTGAACATGATCTCAGCTCATAAATATATATTTGTGAGCTGAAATTATACATATAAAGCTTCTTCTAGAATCAATCTGTCTATTGACAAAAACAGCGTCAGAATCCGTTGAGTAGTTTAAAAGATCTAAGCCTACGAATGGGCAGCGGAGAATTTGTTTTATACTGTGTAAAGATGATGGAGGACTATGTAAATTACTTATTTACATAACGCTTGTATATATGTATATATTTGAACATTGTATATAACTCGAGTACATTAGTTTAATGTTCCATTAAGTTATTTGGACGTGTTCTTCTGTTTAACTAACAGTTTTATTTACAT
Source organism: Lymantria monacha (assembly GCA_905163515.2). Lineage (NCBI taxonomy): Eukaryota > Metazoa > Arthropoda > Insecta > Lepidoptera > Erebidae > Lymantria > Lymantria monacha. The sequence continues at coordinate 1,519,104 of LR991103.1, forward strand.
TATGTTCTTATTTTGTAACCATATTTATTCTATTTTACACGCTCACAATCGCACATCTATTGGCAATTCGTTTCAACCACTTCACAAATTAGATTAGAATGGTAATCAAATTGTGAATCGCATTATCGTTTTAACGCGAGATCTTTTACGCTTTTATGATGTTTTTATAATTTTTTATTCCGGAATAGTGGATAATGACCATTATTCCGATTTGGATGACTGGGGCAAAATTATCTTTCCTTACATTTTAAATGTTTTATTAATCCGTGTGATGACGGAGTAAGAATACAAATCACAACCCCACATCTTACCCGTGGATGATCGTAAGAGACAACTAAGTTATACAAAAGGCATAGAACATCTATGGACGATAACGAAAACTTGAAACAAAACCCTATATCAATACGTCTGACCAGCGTGGTAACTATACCAATTTCCCTCCCATTACGGAGGAGGCTGGAGTCCAACAGTGGGACATATTATGAGCTGAGTTGGTGATGATGACATTTTAAGTAAACCTTCATCATAATTCTCTTGCTCTTATTCCAACTAATTGGGGTCGATGCAATATGTTCTGTTTTGCCATACAGCGCTATCAGATGTCACCTCTGTAGTCACTCCCTGTCTATCCATATTATGCTTCACGCAGTCCATTCATCTTTTCTTTGGTCTCCCTTTACCCCTAAAACCTTCAACATCCATACTTAAAACCTTCCTCGTAACATTACTTTCTTCCCGTCTCATCACATGTCCTTAACAGGTCAAACGTTCACTCCTTAATTCATCCGTCACTGGTGCCACTTTCAAACGTTCTCTTATACGCTCATTCCTTATCTTATACATTCTCGTCACGCCGTACATCTATCTCAACATTCGCATCTCCATTACATGCAATCGTCTCTCATACATCACTTTTGTAGCCCAGCATACTGATCCATACAGTACAGCAGGTCTTATTAGGGTTTTGTAAATTTTACCCTTTAATTTAAGGGGCACTCTGGAATCACATATTGCAGCCGTGATCTGCCGCCATTTCATCCATTCCGCATCAATTCTGTGCTTCACTGCACGATCCAGGTCGCCATTGCTTTGGATAAGCGAACCGAGGTATTGAAAGTTCGAGTATACTAGTATAGGTACTCCATCTAGAGTTATGGGTGTAATTTTGGAGAGACCGCCGAAATCGCATAACATGTATTCTGTTCTCATTCAGTCTTCCCATGACCATGATCATTGTAAAGTGTTCGAAACGTCGGGAAATTAAAAATCAAATACAAACGCGATAGAATCCGTAAAAGTAGTTTTATTTCAAATATGTATTCTGTTTTTGGTCTGCTGATTTTAAGCCTACATTTTCCATTGTCCTTTCCATTATCTGACCAGCGCGGTATAGTAGGTTAATTTCCCTTCCATTACGGAGGAGGCTCGAGCCCAGCAGTGGGACATATATGGGCTGTGATGATGATGATTATGACGGCTCGGTTCTAGTATTCGCAAGTATATGAGCTGATATGAGCTAAATGACGATTATATCAGGTTCGTCCGGGGTAGTACCATACTGTGGCAGAAGATCGACGTCTGAGTAATGGTAATGTGCTATTGCGCTGCGTTCAGTGAGCCGCAAGCCTAACTGGGTGGGTTTGGGGTTTGTATTGGTAGGCAGCGGTCTAGGTATACCCTTGGTGTTGCAAAGGTCCATGGGCGGCAGCGACACTTACTATCAGGGTTCTGCTTGCTCGTTTGCCACCAATAGCAATAAAAAAAAGATTAATTCCGAAACTATGTGAGTACTTGTATTGCCTCTACAGCTTCAGAAATATATATCGAGTTGAGGTATTGCTACGCTATAAGTACGTGGCAATATTTTTTCTGGTATACAAACGTACAATTAATTCATTAGGTACCGACTTGGCTATTTTTGCACACGTATAGAAACCATTAAGTAGAATTACGAGAGCATACATACAATAGAAAATCTGTTAACATTAAGTGTACTTACTGGTAATGACGTATAATTATGTCTTCAATTACTGGAACGCGACCAGGCGGGCTCACTGAAATATATAATAAAACACAGTTTATTTCTATTTTATTGCCTATGAGTTGTAATGTTGTAAATGAGCAGTTTATTTAAAAAAAACGAAAAGAAATTGCGAACGAAAAATGATTACCATATAAATATGAACCCACATCCATTGGATAGACGATTGGAACTGATTTTCAATAGATGAATAGTCATAGGGAATGTAATTGTTAACCAAAGGGCATCAAATAGAACTCTATTTGCTCTATTGGCCCAGGTCGTTACAACGCTCTTAGTCGTCATTTACGACATCCACGAGTAACGTAAGGGTTGGTAGTATTCGTAGCCGCTACCACACAGCATTTTTTTTTTATAAGTAACCAAGCACGCCTAATGTTAAATCTCAATAATTTTCTTATCTCAGCCACATATGTCCCACTGTTGGGCTTAAGCCTCCTCTGTAAAGGGAGAGAACTTGATTTACGTATAGTAACGCTGGTCAAACGTGTTCATATAGGGTTTTGTTTCAAATTTTCCTTCTCTTCCATAGATGTTATATGCGATCCATATCTCTTAGTCGTCTCTTACGATCACCCACGGGTAAGATAGGAGGTGGTGAATTGTATTCTTACTCCATCACTACACGAATACTCAATAATTTTAATTATTTATTATTATTTTTCAGCGTGTTATGAAGAGGGCTATGCTCGGTATTTCTCTAAGTGATAAAAGCCGGAATACGGAAATTTGTAGAAGAACGGGTGTAACCGACATAGCCCGAAAAATTAGCACTTTGAAGTGGCAATGGCAGACCACATCGCTCGACGAATCGACAACCGTTGTGGAAAAAAGGTTCTCGAGTGGCGACCACGAATCGGACGACGCAGCGTAGGACAACCCCCCATTCGGTGGACTGATGACCTCATCAAGGTCGCAGGAAACCGTTGGTTGCAAGTAGCACAGAACCGTTACAGATGGCATTCTCGTGGGGAGGCCTATGTCCAACAGTGGACGTTTACGGGCTGATGGATGGATGGATGGAGGGATTATTATATTTATTTATTTATAACTTATACACAAAAAGTAAATGTACAAGGTGGACCTATATCCACCAGTCGACCTAGGATGGAGCAGAAATAATAAATACAAGGTTATGCAATGTAATAAATAAGTGAAATATAAAAGTTATACAAAATACTAGTTTATTCAAATACTTATACCAAGTATTTAAATACTAATACCTACATACATACATATCATCACGCCATATCCCTTGCAGGGTAGGCAGAGAGAACAGAGTGCCAGAGAACTCTATCTCTGCATACTTCACTCGCTTCCTCAACATTCATAATTCTCTTCATACACGCTCGCCGGTTTCGGAGACTCTTGACTCCACCTTCCTTCAGTACATGACCGATCTGGTCTAGGTAGGTTAGTCTCGGTCTCCCTCGGTACCTACATCCTTCCTCTTTCGCATTGTATATCTTCTTAACCAGACATTCGTTCGGCATTCTTTCCACATGTCCGAACCATCGGAGCATTCCCTTTCGCATCTTTACACCAATACTCTCTTTCATACCTACTCGCTCTCTTACGTCGTCGTTACGAATGCGGTCGGTCAGCCTAACTCCACAGATTTTCCGCAGAGATCGCATTTCAACCGCATTAATTTTACTTTCATACTCTTTTCTGCATACCCAACTCTCGCTTCCATACAGTATTGTTGGGACAAGCACTGCGTTATGTATTGCTACACGTGCCTTCTGGTTGAGGTGGTGGCTGCCGAGAAGTTGCCCCAACGCTCCATTCACTCTATTTCCCGCATTGACTCTTCGCTCTATATCAGTGGTGTACCTTCCATCTCGGCTAAATCCACATCCAAGATATACAAATTCATCCACTTGCTCTAGTATATCGTTACCTATTGTTACTCTTACATCTGTTCTGGCTTCGTCTCTTTCAAAGACCATTATTTTGGTTTTGCTCACATTCACGCGTAGACCCCTTTTCTTACAATCTTCTGTCATTGTGTCGACTAGGGTCTGCAGGTCAGTCGCTGACTGTGCCAGCAGGACTACATCATCTGCATATAGCAGAGCAGTGACCACTGAGCCGCCCATCTGGACTCCCACATTCATATCGTTCAACCTTTGGAGACATTTATCCAGATATATGATAAACAGCCTGGCTGACAGAACGCACCCCTGCTTAAAGCCGATATTGACGTCAAACCAAGGCGACATTCCATCATCCAGCCGCACACAGGCTCTACAGCCCATGTAACTGGACTGCACAGCCTGTAGCAGTTTACCGTTAATACCATACTCCGGTAAAATATCCCAAAGTTCCTTTCGTACAACTGTGTCAAATGCTCTCTCCAGATCCACAAAACTGCAGAAAACCCTCTGACCTAGAGCCAGATGCTTCTCCACAATGTTGCGCAGTGAGAACACTTGATCCATGCATCCCCTTCCACTCCTGAAACCTCCTTGTGTCTCACACAGTAAATCATCGGACACCATCCTCATTCTCCTTTCAATAATTTTACCATACATTTTTGCTGCCAAACTGGTCAAGCTTACGGCTCTGTAATTTGCGCAGTCATAACGTGAACCCTTGTTTTTAAACAAAGGCACGATGACTGCGCTATTCCAGTCCCCGGCAAACATTCCCGAGCTCCAACATAAATTGAGGAGCAACAGAAACGCCTCCCAGACACAGGAGCCACCAAGCTTGATCATCTCGGCAGACACCATATGAATGCCCGCTGCCTTACCATTTTTCAAATTTCTTATCGCCCATTCAACTTCATCCATACTGATGCCATCGGAGGACGCCGTTGTCGAATGTTGATCTACTAAACCACATGCGACACCGGCGCCAACCGTAGCATCCGCATGCATATCACCAAAATATTCACTCCATCGGTTTAACACGTCTTGTGTTTGTGTAAGAATGACCTTTAGACCTTATTTTATTCATTCTGAAGGCTGACCAACCACCCCGAGACTTCTTCACCTCCCTCCAAAAGAGTTTGGTGTTACCCTCGAAGTTTTTAGTCAGCCTATCTTCTGCACTCATACTTGCTCTATCACGTTTCTCTTTCACTAAGGCCTTGGTGTCATTCTTACATTGCCGATATATTTCTTTCTTCTGTTCAGTCATACTGTCATTCAGATTCAAAGAAGAGACATAGTCCAGCCACGCTTTCTTCTTTTACTCTACGGAAGCTGCCACTTCCGCATCCCACCATGCATCACCATTTGTTTTTCTATGCTTCTTTGAACTACCACCTACTTCTTTCGCTGTATCTGCCATACTCTCTTTCAATACTCTCCAGCATTCTTCAATGTCCGATTGCGGCTGGCTTGCCATCGTCAGCCGTTCTCTGACACCCTCTGCATACTTTTCTCTTACACACTCTTCTTGCAACCTTTATTCTTTCAAGCCCTCCGAAGTGGACACGCTCTCACCAGTGCCTCCACTTTCTGAACAGACCACTAAATCTCGCAATAACGAGATAGTGGTCCGTATCGACTGTGGGGCCCCTGTAGGCTCTTGCGTCCAATATTTTGCTTCGGAGGCGACTGTCTACCAAAATTAAATCTATTATACTTTTCTGTTCATTCCTTCTCCATGTATACATATGGATGTCCTTATGTTGGAAAAATGTGTTTGACACAATAAGGTTTCTCTCCATGCATACATCCGCTATGAGCCTACCTGCGTCGTTCATTCTCTTATCACCAAATGGACCAAGTACGTCCTCATAGTCGGGACGCTTGGTCCCCACCCATCCGTTCAAATCTCCGCATACAATCACGCGTTCACTGGTTTCTGCCATATCCAGAACTTCCCTAACATTATCCCAAAACTTCCCTAGGTCTGATGCCACCGAGGATCCTACGGGAGCATATGCTACTACCATGAATACCTTGGTGACACCTAGTTTTATACGGACTCAAAGAAGTCTGAGATCATACATTCCGTAATCCTTCACACCTGAGGCCAAGCGAGAGGACAACAGCACTCCTACCCACATGCTGGCTCGATCGCTCTGTGGTACACCAGACCACAGAACCATCCCGCCACTAGGAAGATCGCTGGCGTCGCTGCTCCTTCGCTTGGTCTCTGTTACACAGAGCACGTCTAGCTGTTTGTCCGCCATGACGGATATCAGTTCGTGCAACTTACCTTCCACACAACCTCTTACATTCCACGTGCCCACCCGGCACTCTGCTCTCCTCGATTCGCCTGACTGGGCAAGGTGTGATGGGTGGCGGCCCCCATCGCCACAACTGCCGAAATTCGTACCGACGGGGGCGGGTCGGTACGCGTCGCCTTCGGGGGACGCCCTAACCCGCATTGCGGTACGCATATCGAGCCGGATTAGCAGTCTAATTAGACTGGCAGGGGACGCGAACGAGCACGCTCCGGACTATGCCCCCCCCCTTTATCCACCAGTCGACCTAGGATGGAGCAGAAATAATAAATACAAGGTTATGCAATGTAATAAATAAGTGAAATATAAAAGTTATACAAAATACTAATTTATTCAAATACTTATACCAAGTATTTAAATACTAATACCTAATACATATATATTCTATACTAATAAATTTATAGCCGGTTTATTTGTTCGCTTATACTGCGTAAACTACAGAACCGATCGAAATAATTCTTAAACCATAAGACGCAGCGTGTTTCGGAGAGGGTTGCGCAATGGCAATTTATTGCTGTGCTTCGTTCGGTGAGCGAGAGAGCCGGAAGCCAAACTTTCTGGGTAGGTCTGGGATTTTTATTGGTCGGTAGCGGCCTAGCTGTACCTCTAGTATTGCAAAGGTCCATGAGCGGCAGTAACACTTACCATCAGGTCTATAATAGATTATATTTAATAGATTAAAAATAAATAAATATATTTATATATATAATATAATAAATAAATATATAATATATTTAATAGATTAAAAATAAATAAATATTTAAACAGTACTTACAGATGAGTGCCCTTTCTATTTGTCGGAAACTACCGGGGGAGAGGGGAATGGAGGGCTGACGTTGTGCCTCACTGGATATCATCACTTGAAAAAAAAACCATACATATATTATCACTCTATTTGTGATAAAAATACAGTAAATACAAACAGATCATCAATCTCAGATAAGAGAAGATCTCCCAGCCATTCACACCGTATTGCTTACTTATTGCTTCCGTATGGTGATGGAGTAAGGATACAATTCATCAACGATAGGGATATATTGCCCGTGGGTGTCGTAAATGACGACTAAGGGATATAATATGCAGATAACATCTATGTACAAGAAGGAAAACTCGAAATAAAACCCTATACCAAACGGTATGATTAGCGTGGTACAGTACATTAATTTCCCTCCTATTCTTACGGTGGGATATGGAGTAAAATGCGTCCGGAGCAACAGAAGAACCAATAAATACGTCCTACATGTACCTTTCGACGCTGTGCAAGTGGGCCACCGAAACCGGGTCTTTGTCTTCGGTGGCCAAAACATTTGATTTCCCTCCTATTCTGTAGGAGGCTCGAGCCCAGCAATACATGAGCTTAGATGATGATCCAAATTCAAATTTATTTATTGTTTTATTTATTCATCATTCTAACTACGTCTACTGTTCGACAGAGGCGAAAAGGAAGATACTTGCCACAATTGTCGCGCTTGGAAAGCAAATAGTAGATCAGTGTTGATTTTATAAATTTCTTAGAAAAGTCATTATCATCATCATCTCAGCTCATATATGTCCCGCTGCTGAGCTCGAGCCTCCTCCACAATGGGAGGGAAATTGACCTACTACATCACGCTGGTCATTTAGAGGGATGTGAACATTCCATATCCCGCCGCCAAAAAAAAATAAATCACCATGCTGGTCAGACGTGTTGGTATAGGGTTTTGTTTCGAATTTACCTTCTCTTGCATAGATGTAATATGCGTTTAATATCCCTTAGTCGTTTCGTACGATCATCCACGGGTAAGATATGGGGTGGTGAATCGTGTTCTTACTCCGTCACCACACGGAAAGAAGAGTATTGCTGCCCATTCATTAATTATGAAGTCATCATTCTTCTGCTCTTATTCCAATCACTTGTGATCGACACAATATGTACTCATCTTCTATCGTAAAGATTACAAGTTTTAGCAATAGCTTTACGACGGCCTGCCTGATATCAACCGTCATATGTAAAGAAATTGTTGACAAGACAGCATCAGATATTGGCCCAAGTTAAGCTTTTAGTCTTTCTTTACGATACCAAGTAATGTGCGTAGTAGACATGTGTAAGTAATGCGAGTGATGTATCACACGTAATATTACCCGACCGCGTACTGTCATATTACACATTACGCAACTAAACATCACATCACATTAAACATCACACATCACATTAAACATGACGCGAACACCCGTGTACTGTTCTGTATTTCTGTAATGTTCTGTGTGTGGCAATTCAATATTTATTTTGAGCTTTATTTTCAGAAAGTTAAGGCTTATATTTCTTGACGCCGCCCGCCCGTATATATAGAGCGCTATCATGTCATGTGTGATGTTTGAAGTGATGGTAAAATGTAATATTACTCGGCACGAAATGTAATGCCATATCACGTCACTTCGCGAAGTAATGTTTCGCGCATGTCTAGTGCGTAGCCCCAATCACGCAGCATGAATTATGACCTTAAGTCGGTTGGTCTTTAATTTGTAATAACGATTTGACAGTCCACGGTCACTGATTCATATTTATTGAATGATGTTGATATGATGTATGATATTTATTGTTTGTAAATATACTAATTCAACTGGTGAACTTTGATTTCAATGATTAATACATTCATATTATCTACTAATATTAAATTATTACAAAACCAATATTAATATGAAGTAATTTTTTTTTTATTAATATTATTAAGCGTTTTTGTTTGTTTTTATGTGTCAAAATCAGCAAAAAAATTAATAGCTTTTGTAAATCGTATAATATTTAGTGTGCCGTATCGAAAAGGTAAAGTGGGATGGTATTACTAAGACTCCACTGTCCGTCTGTCTGTCTGTCACCAGGAAATATCTCAAGAACCGTGATAGTCAGACAGTTGAAATTTTCCCATATGGTGTATTTCTGTTGTCGCTATAACAACAAATACTAAAAAAAAAATTAAGGCTACCATACAACAGACATGATTTTTTTTGCCGTTTTTATAGATAATGGTACGGAACCCTCCGTACCCGAGTCCGACTCACACTTGGCCAGTTTTGTTTTATCCCTATCCCTACTAATATATAAATGTGAATGTAAGTTTGTTTGTTACGCTTTCACGCTAAAACTACTCAACCGATCATCATGAAACATTGTACACATATTCTTGGAGGTATTAAAAGTAAGATAGGATACCTTTTATTAAAAAAAAATCTAAATTTTTATATGAAAAATTAAAAAAAATGTTTGTCAAAAAATCTCAAAATCTAGCTTCTTCAACGCCATCTAGCAGTCCAGTAATGAAGTTCCAACCCTGAGTATTGTAATACCGTTGCACTGTATTACCAACGGTCAAAAATAAATATAGGGGATCAAAAACTTTAGGAAAGTAACCTTTTACGCGGGCGAAGCCGCGGGCAAAAGCTAGTATTCACTATATTTTTGTTGTGTATATATTAAGCATGGCATAATTCACAAGTACTAAGTGAAAAATCATATGGAAAGATTTTACATATGTCACACATGTTACTCGTCTTAAAAACATATGAAATGATTTTTCATACGTCACACCTGTTACTCGTCATTGTCATCTAACCGTTACAGTATAAAAATAATCGGACGCAAAGTCAGTCAGTCATCGTCCTCACTGATGTCCGGTTTTAGTATAATACTTAAAATAATGGCCATTGTATAAAAAAAATTCATAAACTTTTTGAGACAATCAAGAAGGTACATATCCATGACTTCGTTTCATTTGTATTTTTGTAATTATTCTTTAATTAAAATGCCATTGAAATTAATAAATGATACTTAAATTAGCATCAATTTATCATTAATCATAAATCATTTTGCATTTGTAATAGCAAACATAAGTGTGACATTAGAGCATTGCGAAATAAATTCAATGTATATGAAATTTCACAAGTGAAATCACAACGAAAAAAAAAAGATAAATTCATCAAATGAAAATAAAATGAAAGTAGCAATCATTTCCATGTCTAGTATATATACATTAATGTATACTTTGCTCGGGTACTATGGGTAATCATGGCTTCGGTTACGGCTGCATCAAGTGCCCGTATTCCAGCCCGCACTGACCAACCAGTCCCTGGTGAAGCAGGTCAGCGAGGAGATTCTTAGCTAAATATTTTCGTTGGACTAGTAAAATGGGCAGTTTATGAGATTGCACAGTGCTCTTTCGTCCAATTAGGATAGATAGCTTATAAAGAAATGGAATTCAAGAAAAACTATGCTAAAATTAATATGGGCACAATTTGCATCATATATTTGATGATATATGTCCCACTGTTGGGCTCGAGCCTCTTCCACGAGGAAGGAAGTTGACCTATTGTACCACTGTTTTTTTTGTTAGGGGTGGGTTATGGTCGGCGCTCTTCTCGCACCACTCCGTCCGGGGCGACAGAGGGACGCACGCATACCCGTAACCCACCCGTGAACCTCGCCTACGTCGTTGGACAATTGTACCACCCTGATCAGACGTGTTGGTATAGGGTTTTATTTAGAGTTTTTCTTCTCTTGCATAGATGTTATATACATTTTATATCCCTTAGTCGTTTCTTACGATCACCCACGAGTAAGAAAAGCCGTGATGAATTGTATTCTTACTCCGTCACCACACGGTCTCCATTTATAGGGGGACCTATATCCAATAGTAAACATCACTAGCTATGGATAAATGATATACAGATCCAAACATATTATATTTATATCCAAACATATATCACGGATATTAAAACTACATGGTGAAATTTTTTTTTTTTTTTTCGTTTTTTTTTTTTTTACCACCCTGCACTAAGGAAATAAACCTTGTATTGCGGGGGACTTTACAAACATGCAATTAACGCAGACAAATTACACCCAGACTCAGAACAACACTTTGTGGATCACACAAAGTAATGTCCTGCGTGGGAATCGAACCCACTGGCACGGAAGGTCGGTATCTTAACCACTACGCCATCTGTGCAGTCAGTGAAATGTGAGAATATTAAAAGGCTTACACGTCCAGTTACTCCTCTAAGTGTTAAGATGGAATTTTATTTATATTTTAGTGTTGAAATTATCGTGAGTTTGACACATATTAAACAATTGTATTTTTCAGCAATACTCACGCGTTAGAGTCGATTATGTCGACCCGGGTTTCGAGCATATCCGATGCTCATCATCAGAGCGACTGCGCAGCCGCATCTGCGAGCCCCCAACGCGCACTTTTTTATATTATTTTTATAAAATTACAATTTAGGTAAATTATTTAATAGGTAATATTTATCCCTGAGATGACAAGTTTAGAATACAATAACCACAACTTATTTACTTAATGTTTAAATTGTCTTAAATTTTATCTAAATTTTTTTTTTCCGCGTGATGACCATTTAGAATACCATTCACTACCTCTTTTCTTGCTCGTGGATATTGTAAAAAACGACCAAGGGATATTATATGGAGATAATGTCTATAGAAAAGAAGAAAAACTCAAAATAAAACCAATCTATGTGACCAACTTGATATAGCAGATCTCTTTTATCGTGGAGGAGGCACGACTCGAAATTAATATTCATCATTCATTCTCCTACTCTTATCCCAATTACTTGGTGTCGATACAATATGTACTCTTCTTTCATAGTACATATTGTAAAAGTTATTGGCAATAGTTTTATGACCGGCGGCCTGTCAGACGCCAACCCTCCTTGGTAATATAATTGTTAACCAAACGGCATCAGATGGAATTAGCCCAGGTCATTATAAGGCTCTTAGTCGTCTTTTACGACATCCACGTGCAAAGTAAGGGTTGGTAGTATTCGTAGTCACTACCGCACAGCTAACTCTGAAGTAATATGGACAGAAAAAAATTAACACTTACCGCCAAAAATAAACACAAATACACATTTTTTTTTCATAATCATTCTATAAAATTTAATTAAAATTAATTACAATTTAACAAATAATGCGATAATTATTACAATGTTAAATTATATCGTTAGTTCACTGTTGTGGTTGTAACGAGACTGCTGTAGAAGGTCTTGGGCCATGTGTTACAATATAAATACATATAATAAAAATGTAACGGATCGCTGTCTGTACATGGAAGATATATGAGAAAAAATATTACTGGGACCTTTATCAACACAAATAGAACCCAAAACAATGATTTTTAAAATTTTTGTCTGTTTATCTGTTTGTCTGTTTATCTCAGAAACGGCTTAACCGATTTAGACGCGGTTTTCACTAATATATTGTGGTAAGCTTCACTTAACATCTAGGCTTTTTATACATCATCTATATAATGTATATATATAAATAGGCATCTAGGCTATTTTATGTCAATTGGTTTATAAATAAAAAAGTTATGTCAATTTAAAAAATGTTCGGAGAAAAAATCTTTATCGATTTTTTTCAAATTACGTACAAATTATCTTCAGTAAAAATAAATAAACACGTGTTTCAGCATTTGTTGATTGTCACCCTCTGGGGGTGTAAATTAGGCCTGCAAAGCGGGATTAAATCATTGCGCCAAGCCGATATTATTGAAGCTGGCAACTTGAAATGTTGACTGTGGTTTCTTTATATGACGTAGAGATTTACTAAGAACAGATTTTACGAAATTATACACCTAAGGGGATGGAGCAGAATGGCAAAGTTTGTATGGGAAAAAAAATCTTTATTGATTCTTTTCAAATTACGAGTCGAATCAAATATTCTAAGGTAATATCCGGAATTTGAGATGGTCAGGCGAATCGAGGCGCTGGGGCTCAGGGTGGCCCTAAACAAGACGGAGGCCCTACTATGCCATGGGCCCCGTGTGAGGCTGCCCATCGGCGCCTCGTTAGTCGTCAACTCCATCCACATCAGTATCCAGGCCCATATGAGGTACTTGGGTCTGGTGCTCGACGGGCGATGGTGGTTCCGGGAGCATTTTCGCCAAATTGCTCCCCGGCTGGTCGGCGCGGCGTCCGCCCTTTCTCGGCTCATGCCGAATGTGGGCGGACCCAGTTTCGAGGGCCGACGGCTGAATGCGGGGGTGATCCGCTCAATGGCCATGTACGGCGCACCCGTGTGGGCGAGGGCTCTGAACGCCCAGCTCAGGGCGGTGCTGTGGAGGCCACAGCGAGCCATGGCGGTCAGAGCCATTCGCGGGTACCGCACGGTATCGACAGAGGCGGCGTGCCTATTGGCCGGGACACCCCCGTGGGACCTAGAGGCGGAGATGCTCTCCGACCTCTACCGGCGGGTTACTTCAATGCGCGAAGAGGGTGGCTCCCCATCGTTTAACGAGATAGCCACCTGGCGCGAGGACGCCCGCCGAGAAGTCATCGCCCGTTGGGCTACGCGGCTGGAGAGGCCTAGACACGGTGTCACTACCGTCGAGGCCGTCCGGCCCGTACTGATGGAATGGATGGAGCGGCGGCACGGAGTCCTCACCTTCCGACTGGTGCAGGTGTTAACGGGGCACGGGTGTTTCGGGAAGTACCTGCACACGGTCGTGTACAGGGAATGGACTCCGGGCTGCCATCATTGCAGTAGTGACGAGGACATGGCGCAACATACGCTCGAGGAATGCTCGGGCTGGGACGGGCAGCGCCGCGACCTCGTCGCTATTATCGGTGCCGACCTGACGCTGCCGGCTGTCGCGAGGGCGATGGTCGACAGCGTCAGGAATTGGGACGCGGTCGCCGCCTTCTGCGAGGCTGTCATCTCGCAGAAGGAGGCGGCGGAACGGGCCCGGGAGGATTCCCGTGACCCAGGCCGCCGCCCGCGGCCGGGGCGGCGCAGGCGCGAATACCTGCGCCTGATGCCGCCCTAACCGAGGCTTCGGGTGATCGGACCGGGGAATTGTCCGGTCACCCGACGCGAGTCCACAAAAAAAAAAAGGTAATATCCGGAATTTGTCAATTTTCACCCTCTGGTTGCATAAAATAGGCCTGTGAAACGGGTTGATCGACTCATTACCGCCAAGCCGAAACTATTAAAGCTAGAAACATTAAATTTAAAAGCACGTTTTTATTTATGACAAAGAGATTCAATATGAAAGGATTTTATGAATTCCGCCCCTAAGGGGTGTAACAAAGCGGCAAAGTGTGTATGGAGAGAAAATTTCTTTATCGATTCTTTTCAAATTACCTACAAATATTCTTCGGTAAAAATAAATAAACACGTGTTTCTCTCTCCCTCTCCATCAATCCCGCACCAGTGCCGTTGTGGCGACCAATGCCGGCGTGAGAGCTCACACGATACACATAGTAGACGGCAATAGGTTCTTGCCTAATGTTTTAAGATACAGGTTAAGTTTAGCTTCAAAAATGTTCACTCTATAACTCAAATAATAAATTATATCTAACGTGGTTGCAACTCTGCTGGTGAAACAAAACAGTCAAATAAAGGGTGGCGATAATTATATTTTTATCCCATGGTCATACCGTAAATGGTATATTAATGGCAATATAATTTGTAGAATGAATAGAACTTTGAACCACCTTTTTCTTTAGTGACCGGCTATGGTATATAGACACACGCGCGCCGTACACGTATATCTACGCTGTGCGGGTGGGCCACCGCAACCGGGTATCATCTCGAGTCGAAGCCCTCATGCAGTGAACCTCAATACAGGTACTTACGCTTGCGCCGCCCAAAGCACCGACGGTAGAGCGTGTCAACGCAGAGTATTTTCTCTCGGACCCACCATATTGCCTAATTCCGTTAGACAACTAACTCGCAGAAGGCGGCGACCGCATCGCAATTTCTGACGCTGTTGATTATCGTTCTAGCGATAAACCTTCAACACCTTGCATTGCTTTTTCTATTTAACTCTGTCAGAGATGACTTCTGCGTGGACGAAGTCGCGGGCAAAAGCTAGTATATATATATATATATATATATATTTACATAATCCTTCACATGTGCAATCACGATATTATTGAGATTATTTGAAGGTGCACGCAATACAATAAGTATACATTATGTTGTTATATTATCTATTTTTATTGATATCCGTGTGGTGACGGAGTAAGAATACAAATCACCACCCCCTATCTTACTCGTGGGTGATCGTAAAAGACGACTAAGGGATATAAAACGCATATAACATCTATGCGAGAGATGGAAAACTCGAAACAAAACCCTATACCAACAAGTCTGACCAGCGTGGTATAGTAGGTTAACTTCCCACCCATTACGGAGGAGGCTCGAGCCCAACAGTGGGACATATATGAGCTGGAATGATGAATGATGTTGTTATATTTCTTATTTTATAGGCAACATCCGGTACTATATCATCTTACAGAATAAAACTATTCTCACGGGTTTTATTAAGTTTTTGTTTTATTTTTATTTATGCGATGTTTCTTATATATTTCAGCGGTAATATTTTTGAGAATACATCACGACAGAATTCTGAAAAGTATTCGGAACGTCGAGTGAGTAAAATTCAAATAGAAACGAAATAAAAGCAAAGGTCCATGAGCGGCAGTGACACTTACCATCAGGTGTGCTGCTTGCTCGTTTGTATAAGCAATAAAAAAAAGTTAAGCTTCTAATCACTAAAATTTACATTTAATATGCTTGATTGTTTATAAAAACTCGATTATGAGCGAAAGTTTGAGTTAACCCTCTGTAGCGTAGTGTAGATTGTAAGCAACAAACCGTTCATACAACTCCAGATTTCTTAAAATTGATTTTATTACTTAAACATGCACTGTTGCCTATAGTCTACACTCCGAACTTACTAACTGGTACCAATAAAAACCACTAAATGACGATATATGCAAAAAATGAGATTCGTTTACCGACGGTTGAGATTTTCGAATGTTACTTGCTGACAAAAATTTCAAAAAATAACAAAAAAAAAGAGTTTCTGTTTGTGTTTTGTGTATTATCTTGATGAATAAAAGAAGTAAGTGTGTTTGAGCTTTGTTGTGTAACCTTAGTTTTGAGTTAGTTTTATGTTTTACTGTTTTTTAACAAATATATGTTTGTAGACTGTAGGCTACATTAGGCGATTAGTGATACAACAAAAGAGGTACAACCCTAACAAACCACATAAGTGGGGATACAAAGTCTTCGTATTGTGTGGCGTTTCTGGCTTTGACTATAGAACAGAAATCGAAATAGGCAAAGAAAAGGTCGTATTATATGGATAGCCAGATTTAGGCACCTCATCTAACATGGTCATGAGGTAAGCGCGTTTGATACTAAGGCACCAGAATTAAAGAATTTATTTCGATAGTTATGTTACCTCGCTTTGTTTGGTGGAATACCGGGCTAAAAAATGCATTCTCTGCCTAGGAACTATAATAAGAAATAGAATACCGGACTGCAAGCTGACATCAGAAAAAATAATGATGAAAGAGGATAGAGGGTATTCAGAAGAATATGTGACAGACGTGAAGGGGGTTGATATTGCAACTATCTCCTGGAAAGAAAGTTGTTAACCTGGCTTCCACATTTGCTGAACAAAAGTCTGAAACTAATGTACGTAGATAGTCTAAGCACAACTCAAAATATGTAAACATAAAACGACCCATGTGGTCGGAGAATACAATCGCCACATTAGGGGGTGTGAATCTCCTAGACAGTATCATAGATATGTATATACAAAATACGTTTGCGAAGTGAACGATGGCCCATGCGTCTAATTTACCCTTACTTGGAACTTACAATAGCCAATGCATGAATTTTATACAAAAGGTTTTCTAAATACAAAACATTCAATCGGACCGCTTATCATCAGCAGATTTTCGTCTGGAGGTTGTTGTGACCCTTTGCAAAATCGGTACGAAACCTAGTAAGTCTAGTCGACGATCACTGGAGAGTGAGATCCAGACTAAAAATCACAAAGGACCTGCTCAGTGTGTGCCACCTAAAGCCGTACGCCAAGACCAGATAGGACCCTAGCCACAATGGTCTGATAAAAAAATGAAGTGTAAGTTTCCAAAGTGTGCTTTCACATATGTGTGCGAGAAATGCGGCGTTGCGCTATGTTATACAAAAACTAAACATTGTATTAGAAACTGCCACCTTTTATAGCACTACTAATTACAATCAATAAATTGTAACCTTTTACTGCAGTGTTGCCTAAAAGCAACAGTCGCTATTTTTATAATTTTCTTTTCTAAAAATAAAAACAAGGTAAAATCCAGAAATACGTGTATTTTATTTTGTTATTATCATATTAAATCCTAAAAATCAAATGAATCCCAGTTCATGAGTGATAGAGGGTTAAGCTTCTGTAGCCAAACTAAGCTGTACTTTGGTTAACAGTGCTAAACGATCAAAATAAAAAAAAGACTAAACCACGTTATCTAAAGGCAATCAACGTAGTTTTATTTAGTTACTACATTTTGTTATGCTATTATAAATAATTAGGCAACGCTATAGATCAATCTTATTGCATTGTTCTGTCGTAATCGGTAATAATGTTAAAATTACATATTCCTTTTATGTAGATTTATTGTACAGATTTGATCATATACTGATTAACATAATGGTTTCTGATGTTTACGCTAGCAGTTCTGATTTTTCCGTGTGGTGACGGAGTAAGAATACAATTCATCACGCCCTACCATACCCGTGGGTGATCGTAAGAGACGACTAAGGGATATAAAACGCATATAATATCTACGCAAGGAAAGGAAAACTCGAAATAAAACCCTATACCAACACGTCTGATCAGCATGGTATAACAGGTCAATTCCCCTCCCATTATGGAGGAGGCTCGAGCCCAACAGTGGGACGTGTATGAGCTGAGATGATGAGATGATGATGACGTTAGTATTATACATTTCAAATAAAACCGTTTTTGAGGATTCTATCGCATATTTATAAACTAAAGTTAATAAAGTTTTGAATATTAATCACAAAAATAAATATGAATGTAAAAAGATTGTAACAGAATGGCTTCTAAAACTTAACTACGATGACGCGGGAATATCTTCTTCAACCGATTACCTAAACATATTGAGTTGTGAACACCTGTAGTACTAATGCACACACACACGCACACGCGCACGCACGCACGCACGCACGCACGCACGCACGCACGCACGCACGCACGCACGCACGCACGCACGCACACACACACACACACGCGCGCACAATAAAAACTCAATATATTATACATACATCCAGACAAAAGTTTATTACTATGATACCTTATCCTACTAATTTTATAAAATTTACTTCTTGTGGCCAATTATTACATTATATTAATTAATTTATCGTTATCTGTATAAGATTATTTGTTAGTGACATTGGAAGGTTGCTGATACTTATAGCACATAATTAACCTATATTAAATATCAGCAGAATATTAATGTTAATAATGTTAGATTTTCTTGTACATCAATCCAAACAGTATTGTTGTATGTACTTTTTATGGAAATAAATTATTATTATTTTATTTGATTTTTAATTGCCCGACGTTTCGAATACTTTATAGCAATCATGGTCAGGGAAGGACTTAGTCCTCACATGACCATGAACGCTATAGGAACGCGATAGAATTCGTAAAAAAGAAATTATTATTTCATAATAATTTCTTTTTTACGAATTCTATCGCGTTCCTATAGCATCATATTATTTCAATTGATCCATCATCCATCAGCCATCATATTATTTCAATTGATCTCATACTGTTTAATGCTGGCTACGAATATTACCAATCATTACATTACACGTAGTTATTGTAAATTACAGCTTCGATAGTCTTCCAAAGTGATATTACCCCGAACGAGGTGACCAATTTATGGCTGAACAGAGAAAACTGTTAGCATTCCGGCTCTATCATAAAACCTGTACAAAACATATTTTAACTGTCATGTGTCTCTGCGAATATATGTCCTGATGCTGGGTTTCAGCTTCCTCTACGTGGGAAGGAATTCGACCTACTATACCGCGCTGGACAATTGGGTTCATATAGGGTTTTTATCTCGAGTTTTCCTTATTTTGAATAGATGTTATAATTATACATATTATATTCCTTAGTCGTATTTTACAAGACTTATGGACAAAACAGAGAGTTAATTGTATTCTTATTCCGTCGCTACATAGAATCTTTACTATATTAAAAAACAAAAAAATATTTTGAAAATTTACAACAAAAAATTTAAAACTAAATTTTCATCCTTCACAATCAGAAGATTATATCTTCTAAAGCCAGTATGATCTGTATAAATATTTATTTCAAACTATCCAACCTTGTCCGAAATAATCACTGTTTAAATTTAAACAATTTTTATGTTACAAACCATTTGCTTTACGTGTTAGAAACAAATAAAGTATAACAAATAAACAAACAATGCATACTGGCATTCATAATGTTAATTATAATTATGCACTAAAATATTTCAAGTCATGGCCACCACCTTCTGCGAGGCAGCTATCTCACAGGGGTGGGTCACGGTGAATAGTCCGGTCACCCGACGTGAGGCCACCGCGTGAGGACGACGCCCCGACAGCTGTCAGCTGTCAGTGGGGCGTCGACGAGAGAAACCCGCGAGGATAAACCGCCGGGCAGGCCACCGAAGACAAAAATCGGGTGCCGGTGGCCCGCTCGCATGGCAAAGAGAGGAGTTGCACGGTGGGTCTATGGGGTCACGAGCCACCTCTTCCGCCACCCCCGACCAATTTGGCGATCCATAGACCACCATAAAAAAAAGAGGGGTGGGTCACGGTGACCAGAGTGTCTGATGATGAAAGAATACCTGATGAAATGGCATATTCGATTTAGAAAGGACGTTCATTAATAGATAACAATTATTATTATATGCTTAGATGCTATTGTTTATGGTGGCAAACTCTCGCTTGGCGATGACGTACGTGTAGGGCGGGTCTATGGGGTCGTGCACGTGTAGGGCGGGTCTATGGGGTCGTGCACGTGTAGGGCAGGTCTATGGGATCGTGCGTCGCTTCTTCTGTCGCCCCGGACGGATTAGCGGGGCGTGAGCATTATATAGCCCGCCGTCAAAAAAAAATTGGCGAACTGTCACCCATGGAATTTTGTAATACCAGAGGTAGTGATAGGCCTATCAAGCAAAACCCATCCAGAAATTTAGTCACCGAAAAAGAGCCGTAAGCTCTGTCGATCACTGAACGAAGTGCAATAACTCATTGCAACTGCTTAGGCATTGATTTCCTGCTAGAGTGTGGTACTACTGCTCGCGGTGGTAGACAGAAAACTATTACTAGTGTGATCCTATCATTAGTGTTAATATTCACCAAAATAAATATAGGTATATATACGTTAGCAGAATGTATTAGAAGTAACACGAGAAATCCAAATCGCTTAGTTTTAGAAGGGGTTCCAAAAAGTTGTCGAATGCAAAAAAATTGTTATGTCATGTGTAAAAATATCTATAACAATATCCCAGAAAGCATGAAAGCACTGACAATAAATGTATTTAAGAGAAAATTAAAAATATGGCTCTTAGAAAAGGCCTTCTACTCAGTCGAACAATATTTAGAGTATAAAGAGTAAGTAGTATGGAATGAGGCATAGTTCATAAGAATTATTATAAATTTGCATGCTATTATGTAATGGCCAAATAGGCGATAAAATTGACTTTATTTTCGAAATGCTTGTAAGATCAATGTAAACCCTATTTTAAGCAAATAAAGAATTTGAATTTGAATAGTAATCCGAACTAAAAAGCAAAATATAGATAGATATAGTTTAAAAAAATATATTAATATACAGGGTGAAGGGGACCGCTACCGAAAACAAAGACAGGTAATCCTAAAAAAACAAATTATTTTCACCACGCGAGGTCGTTAAGCTCTTGAACATATGATCGTGAGTTTTGAACAGATTGCGTCTTTTCTCATCTGAGTAAAGTTACGTATTTTTTATGGAATTATCGTTACATGCCACTGTCCTAATACGATGGAATATGAAAAAAACTTAAAATTGGTTATGAAAAAAAAAATGTTTCATCCGAATCGGTTTTTTTTCTAGCCTATCATTACAAGTAGAGGACTATTAGGGTCAACTGTCTTTGTTTTCGGGAGCGGTCCCTGTATGGGATTTTAGGATAATTCAACATCATCATCCAACCTATTATTCATCCATGATTAGATAGGCATAGGCCATAGGCTTCTCACAGTGAGAAAATATATTGCCACGCTCGGCAGGCAATTTGTCGCAATTGGTGTTCAACGATGCGCCAGACAGTGCTGCTGACTAGTCTTCTGATGATCGTTTAGCTAAACTTTTACGAAAGTAAGGAAAATAAGTAATACCTATGTCTTTTTTTTTATAAAAACCCGACGAGCGAAAAATGATTGTCACAAGTGGGATTCGAACGCACACCTATTGGAAATCCGTTCCAATCGTGCTGCCACGGTGGTATACAACGTGAACTATTGTAGAACATTCAATTCTCGTATCGTATTATATTTACGTATTTAAGGAGACGTGTGCCATCTACCCGACATTGTTTACACATGGTACAGACTTAATACTCTAACTTTGCAGTTAGAATTGTATTAAAGAATGCCACACAACCCTGTTATTTAAATTGCTGAAATTTAGCATTTTATATGCTTTTTATAAATAAATCAAGCATATTAAATGCTAAATTTCAGTAATTTTAATGTCTTTCTTTTAATTAAATGACCACACCCAGCACTGAATAATTAATTATGATATTACTATAGACTGTATAAGCATACAATTAACTAACACTATTTATATTCAGAACAAATAATGGTGGATCGCACAAATTATTGTCCTGGGTGGAAATCGAACCTACAACACTTGGTATTAAAGATTTATATAGGTCATTAGGCTATCTGCTTTGTCGAACTTTATTCTTAGATAGTGCAGTTCAAATTCTGGATGGAGTCTCGAATTGTTGACAGGTTTGTTAAAAGAATGCGCCTGCATTATACCTTGGGGTATCCTAAGGTTGATATGGTTATTTACCAGGACCTAGTAAGTCATATTATCATGTAACGTAATCTTTTTTTTTAAGACACTACCCCGCACTAAAGAAATAATCCTCGTATTGCTGGAAACTTTACAAACATATAATTAACGGAGACAAATTAAAATCAGCTTCAGAATAGCAATTTGTGGATTGTATAATGTATTGTCCTTATATAGGAATCGAACCCGCGACATTAAAGATCGGATTCTAACCACTATGCCATCTGTGCAGTCAAGTTTTGATCCATAGGAGCAAAATCACAATTCGAAGATGTTTCCTTTGACATCTAAAACCACGTTTTACCATAAAGCGAATGCTTTCTTGATCAGTTCTTTGCTTTCTCTCTCCGCCTTTTTCTTGTTAGACTATCTGTCTACACCTGATGGAGGGAGAAGGGATGTAGGAGTGACATTTGGCGCCATAACCTATACTGTGCCTTTTAGCCATTATAACAATTGCTAAGCTTGCCATCTCCAGAGGACATGGGAATAAGAATGAAGAAATGCAGAGCATGCAAAACCAAAGCTGCCTGCAATCATGAATATCTACTAAGTATGCCCAAAATCCGTGGGGAATCGTATTCTTATACCGTTAGGTATAGGAATACGATTCACAAGCATAAGCAAAATAAATACGTCATAATAATAACATAATTATTTAATGTTTGCCACAATCCGGGGTCAATCCAGCATAAAGCTGGTTATAGACGACCAGCGCTGATCTTGCGTTGTTACCGAGAAGGGACGTTATGTACATGCATAATGTGGATCGTATGTAGTATTTAAATCACATAGCAAACAGTTTAGTAATAATGCTAGTATTCAAATCACGTAGCCAACTAATTAGTAATTAACTTAGTAATAAACATATAATAATAACAAAACACTATTTTACAGTCACGTACCATTTTATATAACTGATAAATACATAGGTGTATAGCAGATATCATTCTAGCTTGATAGAGCAATCTGTCTAAACTATTCATGTGTCATATTTATTAAACCCTTATTCTCCACCACAGGGCTACTTGGGTCTTCCTCGTCGATGACGAAACGCAATAACAAAGAAATTCATTGGTAATTAAATAATAAAATGGTGCCTTACTATTTGTTTTATTTCATTAGCAATGAGTTTGTTTCATTGGAAGTTTCAAAAATAGATTAGCAGTGAATTTTAGCAAAATTAAAATTCACTAAAAGAATTACTCAAAAACTAAATATACAGGTGTTTTACGTCGTTATTGAAATAATGCTATCTTGAATTTTAAATGGTTACTTAACATAAATTGTTTCACGACATTTTCTGTCACACATAAAGTTTTCTATGCAAATTTCTTCTTTCTATACGTGTTTTAGTGGTAGGAACACGCTGTTGACAGTTTCCTGTCTACAGCCGCGGGCCGGTCCGTCCGGGATAGTAACACACTCTCGCAGAAGATCGACGTCTGAGTAATGGCAATGTGCTATTGTACGGTGAGCGAGAGAGTCAGAAGCCAACTGGGTTGGTTTGAGATTTGTATTACTAGGCAGCGGCCTATCTATACCCCTGGTCAAAGATCCATAAACAGCAACATCACATGCTACATGCTTGTTTCGGCCACTATAAGCAATTAAAAAAAGCAAAGGATGGGTTGACTTCATCCCACCGAAGACAAAGATCGGGTTCCGGTGGCCCGCTCGTACGGCGATGAGAGGCGCATTGCAGGGTGGGTCTATGGGATCGCGCGCCATCTTTTTCGTCGCTCCAATGGGTTGTCTGCATCGCATTCTTTACTCCACTAGATTATGGTCGCTATTTATGGAATAAAAAAGAAAAAGTAACCAACCGTAATAGTCATTTCTTTAATACATCTCAGTAGCAATGTATGTAGAAATGTTCTGTGTATGTAATAGGTAATTAAGGTCAATATATTTGTCGCAAGTTTAGGAAATCTCATCAGAAGATATTTCAATATCGTTCTTCTCATAAAGTATTTTTTGTTCGTGTCTTGTAATTAGTATCTACGGTAAATTGAAACATTTCTCTTATTTTTAGAACAATTACAATATATCCAAATTACTGAAATTTAGCATTTAATATGCTTAATTATTTATAAAAATCCGATTACGAAGCGAAAAATTATGTCACAAGTGGGATTCGAACCCACACCTATTGGCAATCCGTCCCAATCGTGCTGCCACTTACACCACCGTGAGCTATTGTAGGGCATTCAAATCTCGCTTCGTGTTATATTTACGTCTTTAAGGAGACGTGCGCCATTTTTCGCTTCATAATCGAGTTTTTATAAATTACAATATGTTTTTTTTTATTTCTTATGGTGGCAAACGAGCGAGCGGCACACCTGATGGTAAGTGTTACTGCCGCCCATGGAACTTTGCAATAGCAAAGGTACAGCTAGTCTGCCCACCAATACAAACCTCAAACCCATCCCAGTTGGGATTCCGCCTGTCTCGCTCACCGAACGAAGCGCAATAGCACATTGCCATTACTCAGACGTCGATCTTCTGCGAGAGTGTGGTACTACCCCGGACGGACCGGCCCGCGGCTGTAGACAGAGAACTGTCAATAGTGTGGTTCTACCACTATTATATGTGGGGCAAACAGGTCAATAGAATGTGTGTGGGATAATTTATACGGGACTGGTAGGCAATAGGCAATCTGTACCTACTCGTCAGTTCTTTCTTTCCGAGAAGGAATCTCGAGCTCAGCAGTGGATTTGAACTGCGATGATTATTGCGATGACGCAGGCAAATGAAAAGTGTTTGGGATAATTTATGTGGAATAAGTATGCAAATAAAATACGTCTTGAAACACTGTGTAATTCTCATCATCATCAAAATTATCTCACTTCGCGTTCGCCCCACTGTTGGACTCGAGTGTTCTCCATTGTGGGAGGAAAAATCAAATCATTTATTATGCATAAGCCCTAAAAGGGCACTTATATATTGTTAATATTACATATTTTTTTAAATTAATCTACCACCGGATCGGAAAGCCGCCACAAACTGAGAAGATCCGGCAAGAAACTCAGCGGGCTCGTCTTTTTTTTAAATTACATGTTTTCTTAAATATTATTGGATACATGTTTGTCCCTATTAGCTCCAGTGAGATGCCCTTCGAGTAAAGATTTTTTTTTTTTTTTTTCTTTTCTTTTTTTTTTTTTTAATCTTTATTTATTTAGGAGCTTTTAGCCTCAAGGCCATGCCAGCTCCATTATACCCTAAACTTAACATAATGCCTTATACTAACTTAGACTAATTCTATTTACTAGCTTATAAACTAAAAGAGCCATCTCAGAAGTAGGTTTTGATAGTATACTTACAAATATGCCAACATCTTTGGTACATATCTCAAAATCATTGACTAACATTTCTCTTAAAAGTATGGTTTTTACACATTCCACCAACAGGTGATGGACATCCTCACGGGTGCCGCACTCCGAACAGTTCGGAGTAGAACTTTTTCCCATAAGATGTCGAAACCCGTTAAGCGGAACATGTCCAGTGCGAAGCCTATGGGCAATTACAATACTTGTTCTGTTAAGTGTAGTGTTGGCAAACCAGGGAATCCGGGGTGGTTCACTTTGTAATGTTTTATACCAAATGCCTTTAGATAATGACCTTTCGTTAAAATACTCTTTCCATTCTTCATAGTTTTTAGTCTTATATTTAGTTAACAGCTCAAAATGATTTGATACCACATCAATGTCAATTCCATCTGTCATAGCTTTCTTTGCTAACCGGTCCGCCCTCCTCATTCCCCGGTAAGCCAACATGTGATGGCACCCATTGCAACATCAGATCAACATTTCTAGTTACAAAGTCAAGAATTTGTTTTATTATGGCATAAGCTATCGATGCACCTCTGTACCCAGAGGCGCATCGAGCTATATGCTGTAGAGCACTTCTACTATCAACTAAAATAACAACCTTATCAATTGGTATAGTTTGAAGGTACTTTAAAGCTTCTGATATTGCAATGAGCTCCACTGTCATGACACATACATCACGATTTAAAATTTTAAACATGCGATTTACATTATGTTTAGGATCATGAAAGGCTGCTCCACAAGCCTCGCTTTTGGATCCATCTGTATATATTTTCAGCCATTCATTGAAGTTAATATTAATTTCTTCCAATACAGTAGCCTTAAGAAGGTGAGAATTATAGTCATATTTATTTAATTTAACATTATCTAACCGAAATTTTATAATTTTGTCTATGTTTACATTTGAGATCCAAGTATCCAGACCAAACATTTGTAAAGGATAACTGGAGGACACAGTTTCAATTATTGTACTGTTGTATACAGTTACCAATAAGGGAATCTTTTTATTCTGCCAATATATTTGTGTAGTACAGATCTTAAGCCTATTGAGTAACTCTATGGTAATATTATTATTGATAGATTGAGCTTTTAAACAGTATTTCGAGGCCAAAATTCTCCTCCTAAAGAGTAAAGATTTATTTTTTAAAAGTTAAATACTAAATTAACAAAAAAAAAACAAAAAGAACAGAAATGGTTGGACCAGATTCCACAAGCGGCACCCGATCACGAGTTAACTACTAAAGCAGCCATCACGCCCCTCAACCACATTCGAGGGAGGGGAGTAAATGATCTATTATTGTATAGTATTTGTGTCCGTCAATTATATATTTGTAAAGTCCCCCGCAATACAAGGATTACTTTCTTAGTGCGAAGGTTGTCTTTAAATAGAATGATTAAAAAAATCAAAAAACCCGACTGCGTAAAAAGTCACCAAAAATACGTACATAATAAGAAAAACTGAAAAGAAAAAAACAAGCACTTAGATGTCCGGTGGTCTAGAATGCCATAATATATTATTGAATAAATACTATTGCAGAAAATGAAATACATTTTAATAATAGAACATGACAACTGAACAGTCGGGATCCTTTATTCGACAGCAAATCTAATTTTTCAATGGATCCCGACTCTTGAGTTGTCATGTTCTATTATTAAAATATATTTCATTGTCTGCAATAGTATTTATTCAATAATATATTATGGAATTCTAGACCACCGGACATCTAAGTGCTTGTTTTTTTCTTTTCAGTTTTTCTTATTATGTACGTATTTTTGGTGACTTTTTACGCAGTCGGGTTTTTTGATTTTTTTAATCATTTTTTTATTTTATACTTTTTAGTTATAAATACCTAGGTAGCTATAGTTATCTTATTTATTAATAAGTAGGTAAGTACCTAACTATATATGTTTTTCGACTGTAAGTTGAGTACTAAATCGTTAGAAATTGGAGATGGGCGACCGCGTCAAACATTAGATACTTTAGGTAGGACTACCTATGGTATATTGGACAATATACCTACTAGAGATTTCAGTATATGTCCATCCACATCCAGTTATACGAATTTTTCGTCTTTTCATCGTAAATTTCTACTGTCTAAAAAACCTATATTTGTGAGAAAGGTTGTTACGAAACTTTAAATCGATATAGATCCTAAATGACCAGTCAAATCTAAAAATATTGAGAGAAAACTAAACATGATTTTTAAATACCTATTTAACGATACCCCACTCGATATAGTTTGTTGACTTTAATTTTTTTTATTTTCACAATATGGCGTCCAGTAGTCGCCATATTGAATTTTCAATAACGTCATATCTTTAGTGACACTCGCCGGATTAAGAGGAATCTATTGACGTGCGAATCATAAAAATCGGCCCAGGCGTTTGGTATATATAGTGCTTCAAAGGAACATACAAACATACATACATAGACTGTTAAACACAATACCACTCCTTTACAGTCGGGTAAAAAATAAAAATGAGCCGTCACGTGACGGCTGGCAGATGTGTAACATCTAAATTATTTTGTACAGATAATAGGCATAAAAGTACAGATTATGACAGGAACTAAATATGATATTATGAAAAATACAATATTACGAATTTTCTCCAGAAAATTATGACAGTTAATTTAATAAACATTTATTTTCTTTATATACAAAAAAAAAATATTTAAAATTTCTTTAAAGTCGCGATAATTCAAGTATTTTTATCAGTGACTTTGGTAATAGTTTTATTCGATGTTCCCTCTGACGGCACTTATTAGTGACAATTGGTTGATGATAACTGAAGTATGTTACAAAAGTATTAGACATAACAAATTAATAAATTAATATAAATGAAATCATTAAGATAAATTAAATATAAATTATTTTATTTTTAATTTAAATCTAATTTATAATATTATCTCAATACAACAATGATAATTTATTTTAATATTAATTTAATTATAGTATCTATTTCTGGTTGTATTAATCATGAACAAATACGAGTAACATATAATAGTATTACATTAAATATAATAACGTAAAACATATAAAAACGTAAAATAATTCGTATTATTAAGTAATCACGGTAATGTACAAGTATAACATAATGTATAATAGATTAAATAAGTAGATATGTAATAACATGTATATAAAATAAATTAATTTATTAAAATATTTATAAAAATATATAATTTAATAATATAATATATCCTATACCAGGGGTCGGCAACCTTTTGAGTCGGAAGAGCCAAAAATTAAAATTTATAAAGGTTTAAAGTTTTTAATGAGCCACAATTTACAATTTTTTTTGCCAACAATAATTTGTGCCTAATCCTCATTAATCAATTCAGAACGATTTTTAAATATTTTCTTTATACAATATTTTATGCGTATAGAACTAAATAGCGGCAACTTCACACCCAAAGAGCCGCATGTGGCTCGCGAGCCGCAGATTGCTGATCCCTGTCCTATACCAACAGGTCTGACCGGCGTTGTCAGACATGTTAGGTAGGATATATTAGGTAGTAGATCAATTTCCCTCCCATTACGGAGGAGGCTCGAGCCCAATAATGAGACATATATGAGCTGAGATGATGAATATAATATAAATAAATAATTATCAGTAATATTGTAAATTAGAAAAAAATATATATACAACTTTATTACTATAAAAATATTTTAAATAAATTAAAGTAATGGGCATAATATTGAGAAAAATAAAATATAAATATTTAAATTAAAAAATATATATATTATAATTATTAATTAATTTATATTATTATGCGAGCTCAGTGCGACGAAAGAGATTGCGTACAGTTTCTTTTTTTGTGTCTTAGTTGTTAGGCTCAGAGGGCTATGACAACTTTACCCGGACTGTGGGTGAGCGCTGAGGGCGCTCAACCCGTTACAGTTAAGTGACCGATCCCGAGGGCACCCCCTGTGGGGTAGGTACAGACCTCGGCTCGGCTCGGCGGGTCGCTGGCAGAGTGGGTTCTCCCACGTTTATGATTTGAACGCGACACGATTTCCGTCCTCGACGGCGGGGACGGAATCTTGGATATTTATTTGTCAGGGCCGCGCGGGCTGTGTATGCCTCAGTCTGGGCGAGCGAGATAGCGTCGTCGCGTACGTCGAGGATTAGCCGCGGTTGTCGGATCGCGAATATTTTTGATGGGGTATAGCTAGACGCCCTAACCACTATGGGGTTAGGGTGAGTGGCGGCAGAGTCGAAGTAGCGGCGGGATCACTGTTTCATGTCGTAGACTACGTATAGTAAGTACATATTATATTCTATCATATAGCGTGGCGATGCGTCGCAGCGGACTGTATCGCCACGCCGACAATCAGGCTTACCCTTGCCTATGGATGTTTCACATCAAAAAAACTTAAACAGTAGCGTCTATAGTGATAAGACTCAGAACTCAGAACAACAATTTGGTGATCGCATCGAGTATTGTCCTGCATGGGAATCGAATTTACGACACCTGGTGTGGGTACTTTACTACCTGGTGGTTAATATCTTAGCCACTACGGCCTGTGCAACTAGGTTTTGTTGCGTAACTATTGAGTTAACAGCATGCGTTCATTCTATATAATTAAGTGGGTAAAAAGTTTTATGTAAGCTCTGGGCCTTACAGTGACTTAACTGATATGACTAAATTAGACCTTTTTTCTTATTACTTCTGGTGGCAAAGAAGTAAGCAGCGCAACTATGTGTTACTGTCGCACATAGACCTTTGCAATACCAGGAGCATAACTAGGCCGCTGCCTACCGTGGGTCTATGGGGTCACGCGCCGCCTCTTCCGTTACCCCGGACCTATTTGGCGGGGCGAGACCACATCCATAGTCCATCGCAAAAAAAAGGAGTATATATGGGTATGAACATACCATAGGCAGCTGTCAAAAAAAAATATTTTGGAATGGTTAGGGAATAATTTCGCACAAATTGTTTTATTTATCAGTACTATATATATAAAAGTACCTCCTGTCATTTATGTGGTTAAATGCAATATTCTCCTACGGTCTACTCTCCCTCCGTCTTACGAGTTTCCTCTTCTACAATCTACTCTACCTTCGTTTTACGAACTTTCGATCAGGTCACATGTTCCACGGCAGTTGGAACACATGCCCCCGGTCATGGCTCGGCCAGATCAAGACCGGGAGGCCGACGACGACGAGAGTGTTCCGCCCGTGACGGAGTCGGAAGTGGGGGTGGCCGTGGCGAAGATTCGTTCCGCCACCACGGCCCCCGGCCCGGACGGAATTCCAGTCCGGGTGTTGACGTCGCTCCTCGAGCACTTCGAGCCTCGCCTCAGGCAGCTGTTCAACGCCTGTCTGACGTCTGGACGGTTCCCTGAGTGCTGGAAGGAAGGAAGGTTGGTTCTCCTGCCAAAGCCGGGACGGTCCCCGGATTTGCCGTCGGCCTACAGGCCCATCGTGCTCCTCGATGATATGGGTAAGCTGCTGGAGCGTGTGCTCGCTGCCCGCATCGTCCGACACCTGGAAGAGGTGGGGCCCGATCTGTCGGACGCTCAGTATGGGTTTCGGAGGAGGCGTTCGACCATCGGGGCCCTACTACGCCTGAGGCAGGCGGCCGCGGAGGCCGTCGGTGTCGTTGGACATCGCCAACGCATTCAATAGTCTGCCATTCAGCTGCATCAGGGAGGCGCTCCAGTTCCATGGAGTGCCCCTGTACCTCAGGTGGCTGGTGGCAGACTATTTGGAGGGCCGCAGTATCCTCTGCGCGGGTCCCGCAGGGGACATTGTGCGGACGCCCATGTCGTGCGGCGTTCCACAGGGGTCGGTTCTGGGGCCGACTCTGTGGGACATCGGGTACGACTGGGCGTTGAGAGGGAGTCGCCCCCCCGGGCTGAGCTTGGTGTGTTACGCTGACGACACGCTCGTCACAGCCCGGGGCAGGACACTCGAAGAGGCGGCGAGCCTGGCCACTCTCGGCACCGAGGAGATGGTCAGGCGGATCGAGGCGCTGGGGCTCAGGGTGGCCCTAAACAAGACGGAGGCTCTACTTTTCCATGGGCCCCGTGTGAGGCTACCCATCGGCGCCTCGATAGTGGTAAACTCCATCTACATCTGCATCCAGGCCCATATGAGGTACTTGGGTCTGGTGCTCAACGGGCGATGGTGGTTCCGGGAGCATTTCCGACAGATTGCTCCCCGGCTTGTCGGCGCGGCGTCCGCCCTTTCTCGACTCATGCCGAACGTGGGCGGACCCAGTTTCGAGGGCCGACGGCTGTATGCGGGGGTCATCCGCTCGATGGCCATGTACGGCGCACCCGTGTGGGCGAGGGCTCTGAACGCCCAGCTCAGGGCGGTTCTGTGGAGGCCACAGAGAGCCATGGCGGTCAGAGCCATTCGCGGGTACCGCACGGTGTCGACAGAGCCGGCGTGCCTGTTGGCCGGGACACCCCCGTGGGACCTAGAGGCGGAGATGCTCTCCGACCTCTACCGGCGGGTTATCACAGCGTGCGAGGAAGGTGGCTCCCCATCGCTGAGCGAGATAGCCACCTGGCGCGTGGATGCCCGCTGAGACGTCATCGCCCGTCTGGCTACGCGGCTGGAGAGGCCTAGGCATGGTGTGGAGACCGTTGAGGCCCTCCGGCCCGTATTGATAGAGTGGATGGAGCGGCGGCACGGAGTCCTCACCTTTCGGCTGGTGCAGGTATTGACGGGGCACGGGTGTTTCGGGTTGTACCTGCACAGAGTCGTGTATAGGGAGTGGACTCCGGCCTGCCACCACTGCAGAAGTGACGAGGACACGACGCAACACACGCTGGAGGTGTGTCCGGGATGGGAGCGGCAGCGCCGTGACCTAGTCGCTGTCATCGGTGCCGAGCTGACGCTGCCGGCCGTCGCGAGGGCGATGGTCGACAGCATCAGGAACTGGGACGCGGTCGCCGCCTTCTGCGAGGCTGTCATCTCGCAGAAGGAAGTGGTGGAACGGGCCAGGGAGGATTCCCACCGCCAGCGGCCGGGGCGGCGCAGGCGCGAATACCTGCGCCTGATGCCGCCCTAACCGAGGCTTCGGGTGATCGGACCGGGGAATTGTCCGGTCACCCGACGTGAGGCCACCGCGTGAGGGCGACGCCCCGACGGCGAAATCTGTCGGGGCGTCGACGAAAGGAACCCGCGAGGATGAACCGCCGGGCGGGCCACCGAAGTTAAAAATCGGGTCCCGGTGACCCGCTCGCACGGCGAAGAGAGAGGAGTTTTACGGTGGGTCTATGGGGTCACGCGCCGCCTTCTCCGTCACCCCGGACCGATTTGGCGGGGCGAGACGAATACATAGTCCACCAAAAAAAAAAAAAAATCAGGTCACATGTCCTGACGAAAGTTTAACACTTTTTTTACTCATCTCAAAAAAGTGCACAATGCTGCTATAGTACATTACTGCAGCGGCCAGCAAAAGAGGTATTGATGGATGAACGTGTAAATATATACGTAAGTCCGTCAATTCCTAGTTGTGGCCAAGACTTGTATAGTACTTTTCGCAAACAATGCGCGGAAATTAAAACTAAGTAGTACTAAGTAGAACTGTATACATGACGAACAACGAACAACATTTTTCACGTGCTAAAGGGTTCATTTATTTTTTTTTCATTTTCAAACAGGTTTCTTATTCAAGACAGTTCGAAATTTAAATAAAACTCTGATAAGTTGCCCATTTGGTTAACATATTTTGAAGTAACAAATCGTTCCATTTTTAAAATACACGATAGATATGAATTTACATATATATTTATTTGGCCGCTAAAACACGACATATGGATTTTCATACATGTTTTGCCGGCCGCTGCTCGCACGTATTTAGTCAGTACAGCAATATCGATTTATCTCGAAGAAGGTTGTCAGAATAATGTTAAAAGAAGTTTTCACTTCAACAACATAGCGACAAAAAATGTTAACCGACTATATTAATTTTACTAAGATAGAATCCTCAAATTCGGTCGCTTAAAAAGTAATTTCCCCAAAATTGAACTATTATCTCTATAAGGGAACACACTAAAAATCTTACGTGTTAATCTGAAATGATTTGTTTACGTGTCGATTATCGTCCAAATCCGTTCAACGGTCTAATCGTGATTAAGGAACAACCATCCAAA
Organism: Lymantria monacha; assembly: GCA_905163515.2. Taxonomy (NCBI): domain Eukaryota; kingdom Metazoa; phylum Arthropoda; class Insecta; order Lepidoptera; family Erebidae; genus Lymantria; species Lymantria monacha. Next base: position 1,552,715 of record LR991103.1, read on the forward strand.
CATCTTCACAAACTCTCACATTTAGAATTTTTTTTATTGCTAGTGGTGGCAAACGAGCAAACAGCACACCTGATGGTAAGTGTCACTGCCGCCCATGGAGCTTTGCAATACCAGGGGTATAACTAGGCCGCTGCCTACCAATACAAACCCCAAACCCACCCCAATTGGGTTTCCGGCAACAATATTTATAGAATCCAAGTAAATATTTTTTTTCTAAAATATTTAAGCACTTTAATATTTATTAAAATATATACAATAAATTTGCGACTTAACGACTGCACATATGGTGTAATGGCTAAGTTACCGACCTTCCATGCCAGCGCCGTTTCGATTCCTACGCAGCACAACACTTTATGGAATGCACCAAGTGTTATTCTGCGTTCTGAGTTCTGTTGTTCTGAGTCTGGGTGTAATTTTGGGTTTTTCTGGGTTAGGGTACTGTTGGGGCTGTTGACTTTATGTAGTCCCAGGAATTTGGAAGTAAACTCATATATTTTCTGATATGTTTTAATGCTACGATTAACAGTTTTCTTAATTTTTAATATCGAACGTTTGCGTGGTGTTGACAGCTTATATCGAGTTAGTACGCCTTTTCTTCCGCCGCTGCACCGCGCGCTGCATCGTCGCGTCGTTGCATTTCGTGAGCTATCGTGTATCATCGTAAACATCCTCCCCCCTTTGAAAGCTCATGCTTTCAAGTTCCTTGTTGATAGGAAGAAGACAAACTTTGTTTAATGCTCGACGGGTAGTTCCCTTCGAGGTAATGAAGTCTGCAACTCTGCATACACCATCCGTACCCGTAAATAAGCGTTGGACTCTTCCCATTCGCCACTTCAGTGGGGGAATGTTGTCTTCCTTAAACACAACGAGATCGCCAACTTTGATGTTCCTGCTTTTTAAATGCCATTTTGATCTTTGTTGTAATTCTGCCAAATATTCCTTATGCCATCTCTGCCAGAAATGCTGCCGCATCTGCTCGATTTCTGGTATATATTTGGACTCTTAGAGTTTATTGGTGGCGAAGGCAACGATGTTAAAGGTCATCCCACAAGAAAGTGCCCTGGTGTTAAAGGAGAAAGATCTGCAGGATCGGATGACAGAGGAGAAAGAGAACGTGAATTGAGAATTGCCTCAATTTGCACGAATAACGTGGAGAGTTCCTCAAACGTCAGACTTGCGTTGCCCATAATGCGTTTTAGATGAAATTTAGCGGATTAAACCCCGGCTTCCCAGATTCCGCCAAATGTTGGAGAATATGGAGGATTAAAGACAAACGTAATACCTTCCTCATTAGTGAAGTCATAAATAGAATTAAGACTAGATTTTAGTACCCTACCTAACTCGTTACTTGCTCCAACAAAATTAGTACCATTGTCGCAATAAATAGTATGAGGTTTACCTCTTCGTGAAATAAAACGACGAAGGCTAAGAAGAAATCCGTTGGTACTAAGATCACTTACGGTCTCTAGATGAATACATTTGGTCGAAAAACAAATAATAATATTAAGATAGCATTTAGTAATTCTGTTACCTCTACCTTTCTTGCTAGAAATTAGAAAAGGTCCAGCAAAATCTATACCACACACCTGAAACGGGTAACAAGGAGTCACTCTATCTGCAGGTAAGTTGCCCATCAGAAGCTCCATAGTTTTGCCGCGTAATCGAGTACATGTAATACATTTTCTAACCACACTACGAGCTAAAGCTCTGCCTCCTATAGGCCAGTAATGCTCACGTAATGAACTAAGGAGCAACTGAGGACCGGCGTGCATTAGATGTAAGTGCTCGCCTTCCATCAAGAGCCGAGTGAGATGATGCTTACCATCCAGGATTACTGGGTGTTTTTTACTATATTCATAAGCAGCATTTTCAAGACGACCACCTACTCTAAGCACACCATTGTTATCAAGAAAAGGCGATAACTGCAGAAGATGCGATTTAGGTTTGAGATTTTTACCTTGTTTAAGTATGGTTACTACCGTTGAGTAAGATTCTGTTTGAGCAAGTTTTATAAGATAAGTTAATGCATTTTCTAATTCCTTGTACTGTAAATAATCAACTATTTTATTTTTTGGATGTTTAGAATTGTATATAAATCGCAATACATAAGCAGTAATTCTTTTAAGCTTATTTAATTTAGAATAATTTTGGAAATTTATCATTTGTGATTATTTAATGTAAATTGCGTTTAAGGTTAAATAATCATTGTTATGAAATTCTAATTTTAGTTCAGGTAAAACACTATTTACGTTACCTATATTTGGAGGCCAGTAAGATTCATCTTGTAAAAGAAACTGAGGGCCGTTCCACCATAAATTAAGTTCTTGAAGTTTATCGGGATCGACACCTCAAGAAGTTAGATCAGCAGGATTTAATGTAGTAGGTACGTGCCTCCAAGAGTCTCTAGTTGTAAGTTCATGTAATTCATTAATGCGGTTGCAAAAAACGCCTTAAGCAATTTTGGTTGCGTTCGAATCCACCCTAATACCACTGACGAATCACTCCAAAAGATTTTACGAACTATAGTACAACGTAAAGCACTATTCACCTTAGTCGCTAGTCTAGCACCCAATAACGCTCCGCACAGTTCAAGACGCGGAATCGTCATCGGTTTAAGAGGCGCTACGCGAGTTTTAGAACATAATAAACGAACATACACATTATTAAAGCTATCTAATGATCGTAAATACACACAAGTGCCATATGCTTCTTGGGAGGCGTCTACGAAACAATGGAGCTCTATTAGTACTGGTGAAGAACATAATGCATGTCTAGGTACCTTAACGTTGGCTAGTATTTGTATGTTAGATAGAAATTTCTTCCAAATTTTCTCAATGTTTTGAGGCACCGGTTCATCCCAGCCCAATTTTAAAACCCATAGTTTTTGTAATAATATTTTAAGTTTAATTGTACATACACTAAGCATACCTAACGGATCAAAAATCTTACAAGTATTGGATAAAATAGACCGTTTTGTAATTTTCTGTAAATTTTCACTTAATTGAACAGAAAATTGTAGTTTATCACTATTGGGATACCACAATAAACCCAACACGTTCGATTGATTATCTAAATCTAAGGACTGTGACGTTGTACTTTGATCAGCAAAAATGTGTGGACAATTTGAGCGAAGTTTATGTATAGGAAAACAACCTGAACTAAGGACGCTTGTAACTGATTCATAAATATATTTTAGTTCCGATTCCGTCTCCGCTCCGGTTAACCAATCGTCAAAATAAAAATCATGCTGTATAATTTTAGATATTGTTTTATCATGACACTCATTAGCCAACTGTACCAAACACCTTGTACTTAAGAATGGAGAAGAAGAGGAACCGTAAGTGACAGTATTTAGTTGCAATATGCTAAGAGGCTTACTCTCATCTTCTCTCCACAATATCAATTGTAGATGGCGCTGCGAACAATCTATTAAAATTTGTCTAAACATTTTTTGTATGTCACCAGATAATACAAATGTATGTTGCCTGAATCGTATTAATATATCAAATAAATCATCCTGTACCACAGGTCCTACATATTGAATATCATTTAAAGATTTTTCAGTAGTAGTCTTCGCACTACAGTCGAATACTACTCTTATTTTTGTAGTTTCGCTAGCCTCACGAAATACAGCGTGATGTGGTATAAAGTAACCAAATTCTAACGGCTCCACTCTACTCAAGTGAGCCAAATTTTCGTACTCCCTTATGAAGTCACAATATTGTTTTTTAAAAACTAAATCCTTATTTAATCATTTCTCAAGACTAAGAAAACGTTTCTTGGCCATATTAAAGGAATTTCCAAGTGAAGTTTCTGGTAGTTCACGGAATGGCATTTTCACACAGAACCTACCATTATCTAAACGTATAGTATTTTTAATAAAATGAGTCTCACAAATGTTATCATCTTCTGAGTAATAAATATCTGAACCTGGGAGTTCTTCAAGTTCCCAGAACCTAGCTAAATCTTTACTTATTTGTATAGTAAAGTTACAATGAAGTGTTTTTTGTTTATCATAATTATAACTACCTACTGGTCCAGCAACTAGCCAACCTAATTTAGAGCCTTGAAGTATAGGAGAGTTATTACCTAGTTTTATTTTATTTGAAGTAATTATCTCAAAGAAGACATCAGCCCCCAGCAGTAAATCAACTTCAGAAGGACGATTAAATCCGGGATCAGCTAACTGTATATTATGAGGTAAGTTTAATTCTAAAATATTAATATTGCTATTAGGTAAGTTGCCTGTAATTTGAGTTACAACTAAGCATTTTATATTTATGTTAAATGAACTCGTTAATGAAGTTAAGGTAAGTTCACAACTATCTGAAATATTTAATTGTACATTAATTATGCCTGTCACATACATAGGTTTTTTACATAAAGATATACACCCTAATTTATTTTTTATTTTTTCAGTTAAGAAAGAGCATTGACTCCCTGCATCCAGTAAAGCTCGAACAAGGTAAGTCTTATTATTAATTGTATTAGTAATTTTTACTAAAGCAGTGCAGAGCAGAACTTGTTTATTGATGTCAGCTGAGCACGCCGACGTCGCGCTAATGGATGACGACAAATTAGATAACTTATTGTCCTCAGGCTGTGTTTCAATGTTAAGACAAGAATTTATGGTTTTATGCAATAATGTGTTATGTTTATTTTTACAAATCTGACAAGTACCAAGACGACACTACTCGACGGCGTGTCCTCTGCGTAGGCAGTTCGAGCAAAGGTTCAACTTCAAGACTTCACTCGATCTACCTTCTACAGTCATAGCTTTGAACTTAGTACACTCACTTATGCGGTGACTCTTTTCACACACTGGACATATAGGCATATTTCCAATCTTACGTGTGGTGGAAGTAACGAAGGATTTCGTTATTTTTGGTTGACAAAATTTATTATCAGGTTTGTCACCTTTGCTTACCTGCAGCGTTTCTAGTACGTCTGCACGCTCACGCAAGAAACGCAAGAAGTCAGTTAATGATGGTAGATCAGGTAAATTATTTTTATGTTCCTCCCACTTTCTACCAGTAGTTGAATCAAGTTTAATGGTAACCAAATAAATTACTAACGTATCCCATTGATCCGTTGGCTGACCCAATGTATTCAGAGCCCGTAAGTTTTTTGTTACATGATCTATAAGAAAACGAATAGCTCGATGAGATTCACGAGATAAAGATTCAATATTAAACAATGCCTTCAAGTGATTGTTAATAAGAATTTTCTTATTGTCAAAACGTTCGCATAATAAACTCCACGCGACTTCATAATTATTAGTGGTAAACTCAAGCGACTTTATAACTACAATGGCACCGCCCTCTAGTGAGGAGCGTAAATAATGAAATTTATTTATAGCGGGAATAGAATTATTAGAATGGATAAGAGAATCGAAAGTGTCACGAATTTCTAGCCACTTCAAGTAGTTACCATCAAATGATGGCAGCTTTATGATAGGTAATTTTATGTGGTTAAAATGATCACAACTTCCATGACTCCCCCACACATAGTCTTCTCACCTTCGACTCTCTGATCCTGGTTACTTTGATGCAAATCTATAATCTCTTGGGCTGTTGAGATAAGAGAATAAAATTGCGTTTCGATTCTATCCCTTTCGTCAATTTGATCATCAATATTTATTACTAACATTTCAATTTTTGTCTGAATATTATCAAAATCTGATAAAAGAGACTGTATTTTTGTTAAACGCAATTGCAATTCTTTTATTTGTTGACTAGTAATATCTTTAGACTGATTTAACACAGACAAATACTCTTTAAATTTTGTTAAAAATTTTGTTTGCGCATTTTGTATGTACCTCTTTGTTTTATTAATTCTTTAACATTACTATCAACCGCTTTTACATCCCTTGTCTCAGCATCCTTTAACTGTTTAGATTCAGACATTGTAAATAATATTATTTAAAAATAATTATACAAAAATAAACAAGTAACGATGTTAGATAAAGTAATAAATAAATGGTATCAAACCCAAAACAAAAGGTGTTAACGACTGATGGGCCAGCACGAAGGCTTGAAGAAAGTAGCAGCACTTAGCAATTGCTGAACACGCCAACCGCGCCGAGCGCGGCAGCACACAGCAGCAGCTTGGTAATTCCGCGAGCGGTCACGCGGTGCCCAGATACTGGAATATTTATTACAAAATATATGTAACTATGAAAATGAATTTATAAATAATTGGTTGTTATGGAGGTATTTACTGAATTTATTAAGTAAAATTACGCAAAGGATAATTATTTAGTTTTAGAATAACTAAGAAACAATGTTTACGGATAAGTAATTATTTTATAACGTTAACTGCTTTAAATAATGTGAATAAATACGATAAATAGCGGAATCGGTGTAAGATTATACCTACGTTAAAGTGTAGGTAGGTTTATGCTGGCTACTAATTATATAATTCTTTACTTATAATTCTGCGTTTATTATGAGCATTGCAAGACGGAAATATTATTACGGAACACTTCATAACTCACCCAAATCATGAAGGTTAAAAAAGGAAGATGTTAAAGGATAATATTGAGCTACTTCCCATGTCACGGAGTCCTTACACGGTCGCCACTTGTTGGGGCTGTTGACTTTATGTAGTCCCAGGAATTTGGAAGTAAACTCATATATTTTCTGATATGTTTTAATGCTACAATTAACAGTTTTCTTAATTTTAAATATCGAACGTTTGCGTGGTGTTGACAGCTTATATCGAGTTAGTACGCCTTTTCTTCCGCCGCTGCACCGCGCGCTGCATCGTCGCGTCGTTGCATTTCGTGAGCTATCGTGTATCATCGTAAACAGGTACTGTGTACGGGGTGTGTGTTTGTAAAGTCCCCCGCTATACAAAGATTATATTTCCTTAGTGCAAGGTAGTCTTTAAAAAAAAAGGTACTAGTAATTTCTAAACATGTTGGTCTAATCCTGTGATATTTTATTTTTTATTAATTAAATATAAAATGTTCAAACGGGCAATTTATAAGTGGCCTCGCGGGATTTCTGCCTAATAAACGATTTGAATTTAAACCTCAATGATAGTGTAGTGTATGCACATTTAATATAATTCGTAAATACGGGTAGATCGAATAATATGGGAGTATAAGAGCTCTGTAGAGACTTGTCGCGGGGCATTTTGTGCGTTGCGGATCGTTGAGTACAGTTGTTTAATAGTGTGAAACGTGTCTAGAAGTTAAGCGTGTAATTCTAATATTACACGCATACACTACAAATGGCGACGAGGATAAACGTGAGTACACTGTAAAAAATATTAAAATTAAGGAAGGAATAGGTAATGATTGCCTGTCGGTGGTTTACGTATAGCCACGTTTCTAATAGCATATTAGAAATTGTGGTATTATAATAAAATAAATATTGATTTAAAATTAATGAATGCTCATTATACAATGAATTATAAATAGCTTTTGACACGAGATGATACGTAAACAATTGTTTCTGACAAGCAAATTCTTACTACTATCCTTTCTTACTAAGGGCCATGCTTTGTATCAAAAATAAGGTCATGTAAAACTATGGTTGTTTAACTACCCATGAGAAGTTAAAAAAAAAAATTACCAATGTAATATGTTGTCGTTGTATACGTAATAGTTGGCATTTTGAGCACCTAAATTTTAAATTTTATTTTAATGCCATATTTATTATTCTATTATTAAACGCATCTTTAGATAATGACAGTTAAATTATTATTGAATTATTATTCAATTTTGTCTAGACGCGAATACAATTCTATTCGCATGTTAGCTCAATTTAAGTGAATCAAAATAGCTTTACTTAAAACTAAAAAGAAAACTATCCAATGTGTAAAAAAAAATTAAAAAAAGGGCCACGCATATCAATCAATAACCTTAAGGGACTGTAATATATACAAGTCCACGCCATAAGCACTTTTAAATTATAAGAGGGACGAATTATAATAAGTCACACAAAGTCAATTAAGTGACAATTTTATGGACTATATACCTACGTTTAACATAATTACCAAATTATATTAGGTCTACCCCATAAATATTTGCTTACCGAAATGTAACACGGCCAAATTTCAATAAAAGCCACGTAGATCAATTGACTATGTTAAGAACTATGCTCGCACATTAATTTTTATAATTCATTAAATAAGACATGTTTATCTAACATAAACACAAAATTATAATTAAGTCCACACAATGAGTACTTATAAACATATAAATATAATGCAATTTGTAAGACCATTGTTGGTTTTGTTCTTTGACAATAGTCACGTCAAAACCGGAAAATAAAGTCGATATATTTGAATCCGGTATTATAAAAATATAGTATAGCTATGCAGTTAAAATACTTATTGATTTTAAGTTAAAAAGCCACGCAACAATAAGAGTCTATGTATTTAACTCGCGCATTATAAAAATATAATATGGCTATGCAGTTAAAATAATATTATTGATTTTAAGTAAAAAGCCACGCAAGAATAAGAGTCTATATATTTGACTCGCGCATTATAAACATATAATATGGCTATGCATTTAAAATAATATTATTGATTTTAAGTAAAAAGCCACGCAATGATAAGAGTCTATATATTTGACTCACGCATTATAAACATATAATATGGCTATGCAGTTAAAATAATATTATTGATTTTAAGTAAAAAGCCACGCAAGAATAAGAATCTATATATTTGACTCACGCGTTATAAACATATAATATGGCTATGCATTTAAAATAATATTGATTTAAAGAAAAAGCCACGCAAGAATAAGTCTATATATTTGACTCACGCATTAAACATATAATATGGCTATGCAGTTAAAATAATATTATTGATTTCAAGTAAAAGCCACGCAAGAATAAGAGTAGAAGAATATATAGATATTCGACTTACGCATTATAAAAATATAATATGGCTTTGCAGTTAAAATACTGTTGTTGATATTCAGTAAAAGTCATTCAAAAATATGAGACAATGTATTTGACTCGTTCATTTTATAAAAGTATTATTAATTTTCAGTAAAAACTATGTCAAATTACCAAAATATAAAATTAGGGCCATGCTGTTGTAATACTGTTACTTATTTTCAGTAAGAGCCACGCAAAAAAGTCAATATATTTGATTTTAGTATCATTCCTATTTACCAACTAATAGCCAGGAATAAAATATCGAAATATGATGTAAAAACGTTTACTGGCAGATGCGAGTGTGGAATTTAGAGCAGTTAAATTAATATTTGAATGTATTAAACAGAATAAAATAAATTACACATGAAACTCGCATGCGCACAAATACCTAAATAATATGTACTCTGTATGTTAAACTAAGAACAACAGTTATAATTTTATTCGTTAAAGTTTAAAAATAACAATAATAAGTATTAAAATGAATAAATACAAATAATCCGTTGGGATTCAGTTTCTGTTGTGCTGGTCGGCCAGAATGCCACAAAAAAAAACGATTTAGGTGGTAATTAATTGCACATATTGCTGTAGCTAAAGCCAAGATATGAGTACGGACTCCTAAAACAGTGGTTTTATACTGTGGTCGATCGACAATGATGCGCACGTGTTTACAGTTGTAGACAGGTTGTCGTTGGATATGAACATTATTTTACGTGGGAAAAAAAATATATATTTCTAAATTTCTGGCATAAAGTATCATTAAACTGTACAATTTTTATACCTACGTCTTGATTGTTTAAAGTTCAAATAACCTTAAAATCGAGTTGTAGGTTAATACGTTGCTTTTCTTATTGCTACGCTGTTATCAATAAGAAAATTGATTGAGAAATTAATAAATAAATAACTATGACTTGAATATAAATGTATTCGATAAAAAAAGCCGTTATGTGACATAGAGATTTAATAAAATAAAAATAATAACTCTCTATTATTTTGACAAAAAATTAAGGTTGATGTTGAAAGTTGACGGGCAGTTTGGCTCGCCAAATATTACTTGGATAACCATTTGTATAACACTAATAAAAGCAAAATTAAAACCAAGACAAACGAGTAGTTCGATAATAATCGGAACCATACATATAAAATTTCATTAAGTGATTCTATGAATACTAGAACGTTACTTTATCAATTTAGTTGTTTATGGATAGTCCCAAATATAAATTTACTTAAAACTGTAAGGGTTGAGCCAGTTATATTCATGGCAACAAACTGAACTACACCGAAAAAATATAGCAGATTGTTGTTGAGCGAGTTATATTATTGGCAACAAACTGAACTACACCAAAAAAAAAATATAGCAGATTGTTGTTGAGCGAGTTATATTCATGGCAACAAACTGAACTACACCGAAAAAAAAATATAGCAGATTGTTGTTGAGAGAGTTATATTCATGGCAACAAACTGAACTACACCGAAAAAAAAAATAGCAGATTGTTGTTGAGCGAGTTATATTCATGGCAACAAACTGAACTACACCGAAAAAAAAATATAGCAGATTGTTGACCATGTCAACAGTGTGATTCGTTCACACTACGGACAGTGTTTTGTTTCAATAAATTGCTGACTATATATTGTTGACTATATATTGTTGCAGTATGTTGAGGCCAATATATGTAAGAACTCTAATGCAGCCAATATATCTAATTGTAGACCAATTTATAATAAGGCAAAGTTCAAATGCACAGCATATTTAAATTTTGTACTACCTGCTCTATACGAGTTTTGTCTTTACAACTTTCAAAAGAAAAATAAGCATGCGATGTATATTGCGAAACCCCAAATTCTTCGAAGAAAGTATTGCTTATGAATTGTTAATATCTCTATTCGTCCACCGATTTTCGTTACATTCTAAGATAGTGGCAAAGTTCCACAGCCGCACTTTCAGATGTATAGTGCCAAGAGCATATAATTAGAAAAATATAATTAATACGCCCTCATCCTTAGAAGTAAACACGTTAAAATTCTACAGCGGCATGGTGGTTGAAAGAATAAGACTTAAATTTCATACAAATTACAGCTACATCATTTAACTACCATATTTTGTGTATAGCAGTAAACGGAGGAAGAGCCTAATAATTCTTTGAAAGAATGTAGAATAGAAAAAGAAACCTGAAAAAAGAATGTTTAAATAATAATTTCTAATTCCTTGCATTAATAGGCGAGGGCAATTCTATTTTTTAGTTTTGCTGATAAGTGACAATTCGGGGTCATTGGTATGCAGATGCTGCAGTCTTCAGTTGGTGAGACTTCATAATATTGTTTCACGTTTGCACAACTTTGTGAACTATGTTCAATTGGCCAGAGGTGTGGAGCATGATGTATTATGCACATTGTGTATACATATTTATTGAAATTTCCCTATTTTATTACTGATTATATCTAGTCGTATATCAAGTTGTCTTTGCACAACAGTTGACTGGTACTATGGTTCGGCACACGTTCTGCCCTCGCGTTATACTTCATCACGTGAGAGTCCCAGGTTATAAAGTACATCATTCCATAATAAGGCGAATGGAGGAGGAGTACAACGCGCTAAAAGTACACCTCTAATCTAGAAATTAAAGAAATGAATCCACGGTGTCATTACAAAGCCTAGCGATTTGAAACTTTCTTTAAAAATTATTGTGATGTGTGTGGTTACAATATATGCGTAGATGACGTTTTAGATGAGTCTGTGATCTGTAAGTCTTCTGTTAAATCAAAAAGATAATTGAGACTACAAATTATAAGACCATCTAGATACTGCAGAGCAGCGTTAGATTCTAGATTTAATCTACTTTTGCATCTAATTATAAGACCGAACAGATTTCACAGCGCTGGTGTACAATCTAGAAGGTACTGGATTCGATTCCTGCGAGTGGTCTTCCAGAAACAATCTATTTGATTCTTAATTTGAGGCTTTGTATTATTTAATGTATTGTTCAAATTTGGTATGTATCTCTCATACAAACTTCTTTAAGAGTAAACTAAAGGGAGAGGGCTATGTCGTAAAATAGAGGATAGTGAACCAGAGCTGGCATCGTACGTCTTTACATTATTTAGTTTCATGATGTGGTAATTCTCTCTAAAGAGCTGTATCTATCAATCTAGTAATCGTAGTACAGATATTGCAACCATCAGAGAAGATTGATCAAGTTCTTTCTTAGCAAATTTAATTTTAAATGGAATATTCATTTAAATTTAAAATCAAATAGTAAATGTAGATTTTAGAACAAAAGTAATATTGTAAAAAGTATAATGTATTTAAATGGGATGTCTGCTTCCTTACACGTTAATTAATAACTTCGACTAATATAACAAAAACAAATTAAAACAAGGGGGAGATGTAGTGTATGCACATTTAATATAATTCGTAAATACGGGTAGATCGAATAATATGGGAGTATAAGAGCTCTGTAGAGACTTGTCGCGGGGCATTTTGTGCGTTGCGGATCGTTGAGTACAGTTGTTTAATAGTGTGAAACGTGTCTAGAAGTTAAGCGTGTAATTCTAATATTACACGCATACACTACAGATAGTATAGACATTAAACCACTGTAATAACATAACAAGTATAAATGTGAATATCTGACCATAAACAATATTTCTTTATGACTATGAATCTGTATCAAAAACGTTGGTTAAAATTTAATAACTAATACAGTAGCGTGTAGATATAAATCTTTGTAATAACGATGATATATTGGACGTAAGACACCTTAGTCCTCCCGTGACCATAAACGTTGTAAAGTGTTCGAAACGTCGGCTAATTAAAAATCAAATACAAACACGATAGAATCCTTAAAAATAGTTTTATTTCAAATGTATTAAACCTGCTTAAACATCAGACTTTATTCGTAAACTTCCATTTGACTTTTATTTATTACTAGCTTTTGCCCGCGGCTTCGCCCGCGTAAAGAGTTACTTTCCTAAAGTTTAGTATTTTTTTCCGTACATTAAATAAGAGAGAGCACGAAACAAACATGCACCGTCACCAATAATAGGGACGACAGTACATTCTTCAACTTCTCCATTAACGTTCAGATTTTCTTTAGCCATTTTAAAAAGTCTAACCGACAAAACCTATACTTAAACCAAACGAAAACTTATCTGACATATGACAGTATGACTGACATGACGATCTATCAACGCACAGCCCAAAAATTAAAAAAATAATCCTTAAATTTTACACACGCTAAACAAAAGTAAAGCCGCAAAAACTATACCTAATTAATAATAATACTCCTTAACGCGAGCGAAGCCGCGGGCAAAAGCTAGTCGTCAATAAAAATCCGCTAGATATATTCTCTATGTATAGCACAAAAATGGTTAATTCAAAGTTCTCTCCAAAATAACTCAATGTAGATGGCGCTAGCATACATAAATTTGTATATTTTAAACTGAAAAGTTACTAATCTTATATAACCTGTATCTTAAAATCCTTTCTTAGTGGATGCCTACGTCATATCATCTACCTGCATGCCAAATTTCAGCCTGATCCGTCCAGTGGTTTGGGCTGTGCGTTGTTAGATCACTATGTCAGTCAGTCACCTTTGAGTTATATATATTTAGATAAGAATTAAAGGTGTGTCAAAACGATTAATTAAGCTGATGATTTAAATTAAATGATCAGCAAGTCTCTTTCCTTTTGTTTCTGGTAGACAGTAACACGCAACTGTAGCTATCAGTGGAGCTATGGTGAAGATCATAGGTGGTAACCAGTGAGCTGTGACGGCGAGACCAGCTGCGAATGGTGCCAACATTGATCCCACTCTAGACACCGTAGATGAAGCTCCCATTGCCATATTGCGAACAACCGTTGGAAATAGTTCAGTTGTGTATAAATATCTGCAAAAAAGATACAATATGTCTTAAAATTATTGAAATAAAACCATTTTTAAGGATTCTATCACGTTTGTATTCGATTTTTAAATTCCTGAATATTTTACATCGTTCATGATCATTGGAGGACTAAACTGTCTCACGTCTAACAAGTCATCGTCACTACAGAGATTTATTAAATATAACCCGCTACATTATTAGCTTTCCGTATAGTGACGGAGTAAGAATACAATTCATCACCTCCTATCTTACCCGTGAGTGATCGTACGAGACGACTAAGGAATATAAAACGCATATAACATCTATGCGAGAGAAGGAAACCTCGAAACAAAGCTCTATACCAACACGTTTGACCAGCGCGGTATGGTAGGTCAATTACCCTCCCATTATGGAGGAGGCTCGAGCCCAACAGTGAGAAATATATAAACTAAGATGAGGTGAGACATTATTAGCTATTAAATTTTGACCCATTTTTGGATATAAATTCGTTGCCAGTACAAAAAGAAAGTGATTCTTTATAAAAAAATATAATGTTTATGGTCAGATATTATTATTATTATTACTTGTTAGATGTAGACACAGTAAGGTGTCATCCACTCTCCTCTCATGACAATGAAAGCTGTAAAAAGTTCGAAACGTTAAGAAATAAAAATTTCAATACAAACCAATTTCGTTAAAATTAGACGCTTGCTAGCCATAGCAGTGGATTAGTAATCTTGTTTGGATATTTTTTTATTATTAAAAAAACAACACCCTGCACTAAGTAAATAATCCTTGTAATGCGAGGGACTTTATAAATATATTAGCAGACCCGGCCACGCGTTGTTGTGGCTAAGGTAGCCTTAGTATAACCTGGTGGTTATGCTAATTAATTGTAGCTTATATGAAACGTTTGTACGTTTAACATAGCGGCATCTATTAAATACTCAATCCAGTCAACAGATACCGCCATCTGTTAGAATCGTTTGGAGGTAACAGATAATTGTGACTGTCAAATAATAGACAAATAATTTGCAATAAAATAATATTGCGACTATAAATTGAGATGGAAGCTATCCTATCTCTTAAGTTGGATTAAACCACATACGCTGTGCAAATTTGAGTAAAATCGGTTAAGTACTTTATGAGTCCATCACGGACAAACGTGGCCCGTAATTTGTATATATTAAGATAATTAACGCAGACAAATTACATCCAGATTTACAAAAACAGTTTGCGGAACGCACAATGTATTTATATAGGGAATTAACAGCCCATGACACTGGCCAGACTGGCTTACCAGATTTGTTATGAAATGTTCTGGCCAAGATTTGGAATCTTAGACATTTTTTTTAGGATTTATAGATAGCCTGACCGCTCATGAATGCAGATCAGAGACGAGATATTCATATCTCATCCATCACGAAATCTATTCTCAATAATTCACTTTCTTACCACAGTAATAAGAGCAAGTTTTTGAGCACGAGCTAAGTATCTGCAAAAGTAGATTAATTATATAAAGATAATGACATCTGCTTTCTTCTTTTGTTCTCTTTGCCAACATCCGCAGGAAGAGATAATTGTAATAGATGAAGTCGTCATGAAAACTTCACTGGCAATTCAAAAGACAAAATAAGAGAATATACTAGAAAATACTCACGTTACAGAGAATGCACCGGAAGCACAACTGACCGCGATAGTCCCCATGATCAATTTGAAGTAGAACCAGTCGATAGGTATAGCCACTAGAGCATTACACAATGCGCAAACGCCGAAGGAACCAATCAAAGTAAATCGTCTACCCACATAATGACTTAGTAATGCAGCTCCTATAGTTCCTGGTACCTGTTACAGCAAAATGCATATTAGCGTAGCTTTGAAGAGAGATAAATATTGTCACAATTATCAGAACTATTCGTTATTATATTAATTTTTATCGATCTGGGCCAACTCCACCTGATGCAGTCTGGTCAACAGTTACATTCCCAAGGAGGGTGGATGTCAGGCAGGCGGACGTTTATGCAACTATTGACAATAACTTTTGCAATATGTACAATCAAAGAAGAGTACATATTGTATCGACCTCAGGTATTTGAGATAAAAGCAGGGTGATTTTTTGCAATGTTACACAAATTAGCACAGTCTTTTTATCAAACTTTCATCTTTGTTTACATACATACATATCATCACCCCATATCCCTTGCAGAGTAGACAGAGAGAACAGTGTGCCAGAGAACTCTATCCTTGCATACTTCAATCGCTTCCTCAACATTCATGATTCTCTTCATACACGCTCGCCGGTTTTGGAGACTCTTGACTCCACCTTCAATACGTAACCAATCTGGTCTAGATAGAAGAGTCTCGGTCTCCCCCGGTTCCTACATCCTTCCACTTCACATTGTATATCTTCTTAACCAGACGTTCGTTCGGCATTCTTCCCACATGTCCGAGCCATCGGAGCATTAATCTTTGTTTCTGTGATGTTATTTGCTTGTTCCTAGATGTCTTTCAGAACACCTTTTGTAAGTAATGCTTTGTGGTACGTTGTATTTAAAGGCCGTCCTCAGACTGGTACCAAATGTTTCTATTATTTATTTACGTATATAAGTACTTACTTGTAATGCACCAGCTAATGAGACACTTATAAACGGATTTGAACTATTCTGGCCGATATGCTGATTACTGCCATAAAAAGTGACACCAATCATGAACCAGATGGTACAAGAACACAGAGTGTATATTCTGAGAGTCTTAGTTCTAAAGAGATCCAAATACGTGGTCTTTACTTGCTTCGTATTACCTAAATCTATTTCTTGAATGGAAATTTTTTTGGCTATATCCATCATCTGCTCAGGGTCATGAGGCAATTTATTCCTTAAATATGAAAAAAAGAAAATTTAATAACACTGTGCATTCAGATAAATCAGACATTAGGGTAATAAAGTTTTACCATTTGGCTGCTTTCTGCATCACTTTACTTGCTTCTTCTAGTTTATTCATTGATATCAACCATTTTGGTGACTCTGGTATAATAAAAAAGTACAAAATATTGATAAAATTGGGTATTGCAACACCCAAACAGAAGAGATCGTATGTTCTTAAAAAGTATGCAAATATTGGCATTATTATTTCTCCAATTGGTGTAGGAACATTACTTAGACAACCAACTAGCATTCTATACTCAAGGCCGGTAATTTCTATGATAAAAGTATAAACAATAAGTAGAATGCCTGCCGTAGACAATCCGATTAAAAAGCGTACTGTTGTAAATATCCAGTAAGTCGGACAGAATGGTTCAGCCATGGTTGTGCAAAGTTGAAGCATTAATGCCGCGAGTATAGCTGGACGCCTGCCGAATCTACAAACAAATATATTATATAATGATCTACTGTATGCTTGTCCCAACATTATTGTATGGAAGCGAGAGTTGGGTATGCAGAAAAGAGCATGAAAGTAAAATTAATTTGGTCGAAATGCGATCTCTACGGAAAATCTGTGGAGTTAGGCTGACTGATCGCATTCGTAACGACGACGTAAGAGAGTGAGTAGGTATGAAAGAGAGTATTGGTGTAAAGATGCGAAAGGGAATGTTCCGATGGTTCGGACATGTTGAAAGAATGCCGAAGGAACGTCTGGTTAAGAAGATATACAATGCGAAAGTGGAAGGATGTAGGTACCGGGAGAGATCGAGACTAACTTACCTAGACCAGATTGGTCACGTACTGAAGGAAGTTGGAGTCAAGAGTCTCCGAAACCGGCGAGGGTGTATGAAGAGAATTATGAATGTTGAGGAAGCGAGTGAAGTATGCAAGGATAGAGTTCTCTGGCACTCTGTTCTCTCTGCCTACCTTGTAAGGTATATGGCGTGATGATATGTATGTATGTACTGTTTTCTCTGTATACCCAATTACAATTATAAAATTTTGGAAATATAGATTGCATAGATAGTCATTTGATTAACAACAATGAATGATGATGCTGTGGCACATGTATTGATAGAACAATTCTTTCTATGTAGGTACTACAAATAATTCTGTGTAATTTACAAAACGGTATGAGTTTTCTTCCTATCTGTTAAGTGTGTAAAGTAGTAGACGCTACAAGGACATCACATATTTATCTGTATGCTTAAATAAAATAAACATAAGTATTTGGCTCTTCAGTTTAATAAAATTCGTAATAATTTTAACTTATATTAACTTTACTCACCTATCAGCAATGAAACCAAATAATATACTACCAACGAGAACACCAAACATTGCTACAGTTTGCGTAAAATTGGCCATCCATGCTCTATCGCATATTAAGTCCCATTGTGATATGATTGTATTCCCAAACTCCGTGTGATACTCGTATTTAACACAATCGTTATAACATTGTGATGTTACAATATTATTTGTTAAATTCGTAGAAATGCAAGTGAACGTCGTGTTTGGTGTTATGAATATTATCCCTTGCTGTTGCCACGTTGTTGCAATCGATGTCGGCCATAACAATACCAGTAACTGCATAACTTGCCATTTGCCTAGTCCTCCTATAGCATTTGTTAATTCATCTATTTCAATAGATTTTCCATTAACTTTGTGATTTGATTCCATTTCTTCTCTTCTTTTAGTGTTAACTTTATATTCTTTAATAATCTTAAAATTGGATCTAGAATAAATCTGATTAATGAAAATGACTATTGATTTGTTAGCTTTAAAAATATTTTAAGCTTATTACTTGCACCATTGCATTTAATAAATATATTTTAAAGATCGAAACTCAAATCAAGGTCTATAAAGAATTCAGGAAATTTGGCTTTCTTTAATTTTCCTTAAATTAATTTTCTCCCCTTTTTTTGCAGTGGGCAATGGAGTGGCCACGCACATAGACCTACCATCCAAGCACCTCCATCCAGGTACCCGATCTTTGTCTTCGGTGGCCCGCCCGGCGGTTCACCCTTACGGGTTCCTCTCGAGTCGATGCCCCAACAGCTTTCGCCGTCGGGGCATCATCCTCACGCGGTGGCCTCACTTCGGGTGACCGGACTAATCCCCGCTCCGATCACCCGATGCTTCGGCTAGGGCGACATCAGGCGGAGATATTCGCGCCTGCGCCACCCAGGGCGCCAGCGGCGGCCTCCCAGACTCGTTCCACCGTCTCCGTCTACGAGATTACTGCCTCGCAGAAGGCGGCGACCGCGTTCCTGACGCTATCGTCCATCGCTTTCACGACAGCCGGCAGCGTCAGGTCGGCACTGATGATAGCGACGAGGTCACGGCGCTACCGGTCCCAGCTCGTACAGACCTCGAGCGTATGCTGCGCCGTGTCCTCGTCACTGCGCACTATTGGTAGGACGGAGTTAACTCCTTCCTTGCGACCATGTGCAGGTACTTGCCGAAGTAACCGTGCCCCGACAAGACCTGCACCAGCCGGAAAGAGAGGACTCCGTGCCGCCGCTCCATCCATTCCATCAGTACGGGCCGGAGGGCCTCAACGGTAACAACACCGTGTCTAGGCCTCTCCAGCCGCGTAACCCAACGGGCGACGACGTCCCGGCGGGTGTCCCACGCCATGTGGTTATCTCGCTGAGCAATAGGGAGCCACCCTCATCGCGTACTAAGGTAACCTTACCTTACCGGAACTAACCCGTCGGTAGAGATCGGAGAGCATTTCCGCCTCCAGGTCCCATGGGGGTGTTCCGGCCAATGCACATGCAGCGTCGGTCGACACCGAGCGGTACCCGCGGATGGCTTTGACCGCCATGGCTCTCTGTGGGCGCCACAGGAAAGCCCTGAGTTGGACGGTCAGAGACCTCGCCCACGCGGGGACGCCGTACATGGCCATTGAGCGGATCACCCCTGCATACAGCCGTCGGCCTTCAAAGCTGGGTCCCCCTCGTTCGGTACGAGCGTGTCGTCAGCATAGCATATCCGGCACCCCTTGTGTTTAGACTCCCTCTCAACGCCCAGTCCTAACCGATGTCCCACAGAGTCGACCCCAGGACCGACCCCTGTGGAACACCGCACGTCATGGGCGTCCGCACAATGTCTCCTGCGGGGCCCGCGCAGAGGACACTACGCCCCTCCAAATAGTCTGGCAAAATTAATTTTCCTCTAAACATCTAAAGCATTTCAACGTTAAACCCGTTACTATTTAGCATTTGAAATCAATAATAAATAAATATAATTAGTATCGAAGTCTCCAATAATTTATTTTATATCTGCCACATAGAATACAAAACTCTCTCTTTCGTCAATGTGCCCACTTTATCCATCTGCACAGTAATCGGTAGGATACTCTGCTAGTGGATCAGCGTTATACTGCCAAATGAACTACAAAACTCAAAGTGAATGAGATATAATATAAGATATAGAGAAGGAATGCGCAGCATATGCTGTAGGTCTTAGTGCCATGAATAGAGTGCTGCCGTGACTCCACGCAAACTGGGTGATGACTTGACTCTATATTAGAAACAGTCAAACGTTACTTGCTGGGCTGAATGGAACCCACGTCGCCTTTCCGTCACCCTGAACGTTTCGAGGATCGTGATCAGATACGATCCAGTCACAAAGCTCCAGAATCTATCACGTTTCCACTCTGACTATTGAGTGATGCGTCGGTATCAATTTCTTAATTTCAGTGGTCCGAACAAACGTTTTATTCTTTCAAGTATCCACCTCCTTCAACATCCCGGCAACAAGGCGCCTGGGTATTACTTTAACGCGGTTGAATTTTCAAAGGATATCGATCCCTGGCCCACGTATAAAAAATATTTAACGCTACGTGGATTAGGGAAAGTGTGAGACTAAAACAAAATATCACCGTCATTGTCATCTTAGCTCATTAACGTCCCACTATTGGGCTCAAGCCTCATCTACAATAGGTGGAAAATTAACCACACTAGTCTAACGAATTGGTATAGGGTTTTATTTCAAGATTTCCTTCTTTTGTATAGATGTTATATGCATATTATATACCTTAGTCGTTTTTACGACACTTACTGGTATAGAGGTGGTGAATGGTATAGTTACACCTGCACCACCGAAAAATAAATAAAATAAATTTGTAATAATAATAATAAACTATAATCCTTACTAATATTATAAATGCGAAAGTAACTCTGTTTGTCTGTCCAGCTTTCACGGTAAAACTTCTGAAACGATTTATTTGGTACACAGATAGTCTAAAACCTGAGAAAGGACATAGGATACTTTTTAAGTGGAAAAAGCGTTGTAAAGGGTTGAAAAGGGGGATGATATATTGTACGAGGAATAATTACTTTGGATTAACGTTAACTTAGAACTATTCTACGCGGACGAAGTCGCGGGCAGAAGCTAGTATAATAATAATAATAAAAACTATTCGATTTTAGTGCAAAACAAAATGTAAAATAAGCTTGACATTATGTTAGCATTGGAAATTAAACAAGGTCACAGTATTTTTATAGATACAGTAAAATTTCACACAAAAGATAAAATGAGTCACTAGAAAACTAATCATCTAGAAGATTGCACCTTCTAATAAGCAGAATTCTTTTCTATTTATTACAACGCTTGGCTAAATTTATTTCTCTATGTGGATATTTCGTGTGGTGACGGAGTAACATTACAACTCACAACCCCCTATCTTACCCGTGGGTGATCGTATGAGACGACTAAGGGACATAAAACGCATATAACATTTATGCAAGAAATGGAAAACTAGAAACAAAACCCTATACCAACACGTCTGACCAGCGTGGTATAGTAGGTCAGTTACCGCTCCATTGTGGAGGAGGCCCGAGCCCAGCAGTGGGACATATATGGGCTGAGATGATGATGATGTGGATATCCAAATCCAAAAATATAGTGTATATATATATATATATATATATATATATATATATATATATATATATATATATATATATATATATACAGGATATGTCAGAGAATGGAGCAGCTGGTCAGATGGATGGTAGGTAATGATGCTAGGAACCCATAACAACAATTTGAAGGGAAAATATCGATTCGTTAATAAATTACAAGCATTTAAAGTTTTCAATTTTGTCGTCGCTTTTTCTTTAAAACTGAATGAAATGTACCAAGTAAATGATAAATAGTCTGCTACATACTCATACTTTCTTAAATATTCATTAGTACCTAAATAAATCAATGATTACGTTTGCTACAGTATAACAAACGTCACCTTTACAAACAGCTGACGAGTCAATGACCTTGAAATTTTTCCTTCAAATTTTTGTTATGGGTTCCTACCATCATTACCTACCACCCTTCTGACCAGCTGCTCCATTCTCTGATACATCCCGTATATATATACACTCTATATTTTTTTTTATTCATGTTATTCCAATACTTGTCCTAGTTGGTAATACGATTCTCGAAAATGTTAATCATTATGTTTATCTTAGCCAAACAGTCCAGTTAGTTAGACCTAATTTTCGGAAAGAGGTTAGCCGACGAATCCAACTCGGCTGGGTAGCGAACAGGTAACTTAGAAGATTTTCTCATCCAAAATACTTCAGTGTGTGAAAAGACAGGTCTATTACCAGTGTGTTACCAGTGATGACTTACGGCTCAGAAACGTGTTTCCCAAATGTAGGCATCGTGACTAAGGTCAAGGTCGCTCACCGTGCTATGAAGCAAGATATGCTCGGGATTTCTTGTTTAACTTGAAATAGAATGTAACCGATATAACACGAAGAATTAACACGCTGAACAGCAGAAAGGCCACATCGCTCGACGAAGCGATTACCGATGAGGAAGAAATGTTTCTCGAATGGTGACCGCGTCTCGGATGACGCGGTTTACGACATTCAAGGTTTCTGGGAGTTGTTGGATATAACGTCCGTGGCCGGCCTGCTATTTATGGTTACAGACGGCAAACTCTAAGCATCATATTCCTACCACAGGAATATAACAAATATTACCACAATTATACACAAAAATTAAATCACAGTCACAAATATCACTTTGATTTTAATTTACAATTAATATACATATATAACTATTAAATATCTAACAAAATAAGTTTAAATACTATATTTAAAATTTTAACAAACGACAGGTTCGTACACTTTTGTTAACAAATTAAATGTGAAACGTTTCAAATTACATTGGTTACGAAAATAATACTCATGCAAATAAATTCTTTGAAGTAGAAATAATATAATATGATGGGCGTTAAATGTCGTTTAGATACATGCAATGTTGACAATTGTGCTTCGCTGTTATGTACAGATTTACTAAGAAAGTATTTTATCTTTATCTCTTACCAAGGTGAAATTCAGTAGAAATGTTTGTATGACAATAAAAAGTACTAACTAAGGTCATATTGATGATGTTTACGCGACTATAACACATTTGTAATGAAACACTTCACAGCGTTCATGGTTTTAGTCCTCCCGTGATCATGACCAATGTAAAGCTTTCGAAATGTCTGGCAATTATAAATCAAATACAAACGCTATAGAATCCGTAAAAAAATAGTTTTATTACAAATATCTTTTTTTTTAAATTAAGTATAAATTCTGTTTAATAAAAAAAAAATACGTGTAGGTAGTGTAGGCGTTTGACAATTTTCATCCTTTAAGGGTTAAAATCTATTATTTAAAGGTTAACATGTCTAGAAAAAAAATATCTATGGCGTAACATGAGGGACGGCGGGTTACCTCAGTGCGCGAGGAGGGTGGCTCCCCATCGTTGAGCGAGATAGCCACCTGGCGCGAGGACGCCCGCCGAGACGTCATCGCCCGTTGCGTTACGCGGCTGGAGAGGCCTAGACACGGTATCGTGACCGTCGAAGCCTTCCGGCCCGTATTGATGAAATGGGTGGAGCGGCGGCACGGGGTCCTCACCTTCCGACTGGTGCAGGTGTTGACGGGGCACGGGTGCTTCGGGAAATACCTGCACACGGTCGTGTACAGGGAGTGGACTCCGGGCTGCCATCATTGCAGTAGTGATGCGGACACGGCGCAACATACGCTCGAGGAATGCTCGGGCTGGGACGGGCAGCGCCGCGACCTCGTCGCTATTATCGGTGCCGACCTGTCACTGCCGGCTGTCGCGAGGGCGATGGTCGACAGCGTCAGGAATTGGGACGCGGTCGCCGCCTTCTGCGAGGCTGTCATCTCGCGGAAGGAGGCGGCGGAACGAGTCAGGGAGGACTCCCGCGACCCGGGCCGCCGCCAGCGGCCGGGGCGGCGCAGGCGCGAATACCTGCGCCTGATGCCGCCCTAACCCAGGCCTCGGGTGATCGGACCGGGGAATTGTCCGGTCACCCGACGCGAGGCCACCGCGTGAGGGCGACGCCCCGACGGCGAAATCTATCGGGGCGTCGACGAGAGGAACCCGCGAGGGTAAACCGCCGAGCGGACCACCGAAGACAAAGATCGGGTACCGGTGGTCCGCTCGCACGGCGAAGAGAGAGGATTTTACGGTGGGTCTATGGGATCACGCGCCGCCTTCTCCGTCACCCCGGACCGATTTGGCGGGGCGAGACGCACCCATAGCCCACCAATAAAAAAAAAAAAATAAAAAAATGGCGTAACATGAGGGAGGCCTACGTCCAGCAGTGGACGGGAATAGGCTGAGATGAATGAAAGGTTAAAATAAGGATTAAATAGTATGGTAATACTTTTAATTGATTTCTTATTGAATTAATAAATTTAGTACAAGTTAATATTAGATAGTGTCTTACTTTTTTTGATACAGACTTACTAAAAAATATTATGTAAAATTAGTTTCTAATAGGATATATTATAGGATTCTAAGGATTTAAAATATAAGCTATACACATGATTTTCACATGAATGAAGTCGCGGGCTAAATGTTAGTCTAACAATAAATATATCACTAAATAGTTACAATAGACGTAGACTTTCTCTAGAACACTGCGATCTAACCTGGTGTCTAGACAGACAAAACCAACGTGACGTCACCTAATCCACCATGCCACCAATCGCCGCCTTTCTAAGGGACTGGCGACACCGTAATAAATACACCTAGAGTGCTCCCCGGATAGTATCGAGTTGAGAGCCCTCAGCGCTCACTCACATACATACATAAATACCATCACGCCATGGCCCTTGCAGGGTAGGCAGAGAGTGCCAGAGAACTCTATACTTGCATACTTCACTCGCTTCCTCAACATTCATAATTCTCTTCATACACGCTCGCCGGTTTCGGAGACTCTTGATTCCACCTTCCTTCAGTACATGACCGATTTGGTCTAGGTAGGTTAGTCTCGGTCTCCCGCGGTACCTACATCATTTCACTTTCGCATTGTATATATTCTTAACCAGACATTCGTTCGGTATTTTTTCCATATGTCCGAACCATCGGAGCATTCCCTTTCGCATCTTTACACCAATACTCTCTTTCATACCTACTCGCTCTCTTACGTCGTCGTTACGAATGCGATCGATCAGCCTAACTCCACAGATTTTCCGTAGAGATCGCATTTCGATCGCATTAATTTTACTTTCATACTCTTTTCTGCATAGCCAACTCTCGCTTCCATACAGTAATGTTGGGACAAGCACTGCGTTATGTATGCTACACGTGCCTTCTGGCTGAGGTGGTGGCTACCGAGAAGTTGCCCCAACGCTCCGTTCACTCTATTTCCCGCATTCACTCTTCGCTCTATATCAGTGGTGTACCTTCCATCTCGGCTAAATCCACATCCAAGATATACAAATTCATCCACTTGCTCCAGTACATAATTACCTATTGTTACTCTTACGCGCTGCGCTCTTACTGCATTCACTCACAATCCAGGTAAATTTGTGTCATAGCCATCAGAGGCTAAGAACTAAGTCAAACAAAAAGAAAACCCCGGGTGGTGACGAGTTCAAGAATACAACAATATATTATCTTTTGTTCCTTTTCGTTAACATCTACTTCTTTTTCTTAATGGCTATGACACAAATTTACCTGGATTGTGAGTGAATGCAGTTACAATAAGAAACTAATTCTTGTTTTGCAGGGAACTTTATAAATATAGAATTAGCGAACACAAATAATATCCAAACCCGGAACAACAATTTGTGGATCCCACAGAGTATTGTCCTGTATGAGAATTGAATCTGCGACACTTAGCGTGATACACCGTTACAGTTAAATCACTTAAGCTACACAAAATCAGATAGTTTCTTTCCCCTGGTTTCTGGTAGGCAGTAACATGCTAACGCAGCAATCAATGGCGCTAAGGCGAAGACGATCGATGGTAACCAGTTAGCTGTGACAGATAGTCCAACTGCGAAGGGTGCCAACATGGATCCCATTCTGGAGCCCGTGGATGATACTCCCATTGCCATGTTGCGTGTAACCGTAGGAAATAATTCAGAAGTGTATAAATATCTGCAAAAAAATAAATATTCATAATCATTGTCTGCCAATGAAAATTTGGTTTAAGTTTTATTTTTCAACAGACCAAATTTTTAAGATTAGAGATAATATAGCCATTTAAACAATGACATCCAATTAAAATAAATATTATGCTATTAAAATAAAAATGGCTTATTATTTATTAATATAAAAAATTCTAAGAAAATGTTTTTATTAGTCACGCTCTTGCCTCTAATTGGTTAAACAAAGGTAATAATAATAGACTCGTATTTCCATAATTATTTTTATCCTGCTTCTCAATCAGAGCTAATCTCGGACATCCTCTAAAATGGTTGGAAAATTAACCTACCCTAGTTTTGAGTTTTACTATATTCTACATTGTTCAGAGTTTGGATGAACCATTAATTTCTATTTGTAAAGTGATCTGAAATACAAGAATCGATGCGTGGTCTTTACAAAAATATTAAGTAATTGGGACGCCTGCCTGACGTCACTTCTCCTTGGAAATATAATTATTGACAAGACGGCATCAGATACCTTTTTTTTATATGGGCGCACTCTGTTTGCTCTTGGGTTTGCTGACAACCGCCACATTCTACAGGACGCTACGGAAGAACAGCGTTGTGGTTTCTCATGTGAGTTACCACAATATTATGCTAAGTAGTGGGCCTTTTTACTTGCTAGCGGGTGGGATTCCAGCTCTTATATGTTATGTTTTACATATCTCTCTTTTCTGATCTGTTATAAATCTTGATTATTTTGTATGTGTCCCCCTGCGAGGGAGAAATAAATTATTTTTCTTTTTTTTCTTCTTTCTTTCAGACATGTGGATGGTCCTGGTCGATATAAACCTCTTAGTCGTCTTTTACAACATCCACTAACAAAGTAAGGGTTGGTAGTATTCGTAGCCGCTACCACACAGCAAAATTGGCTATGAGGCAACGCCAAGGAATTAAGCTACGCAGACGCTGCTGAGACGGTTTAGTTTATGGTTTTATTTATAGTCTTATCAACATTTACTCTACATAAAAGGGACGTAGTATCCAGGAAGTCGTACGTCCATTGTTAGAAGTACGCTTTTTTCACCAATGAGACGATAGTATCGTAATTGCCGCGTATAAATCAAATTCAAACCGTTTATTACAGTTATACCACGCAGAGACACATTGTCAATTATTTATTACATTTGACTTTAAATTAATTGAAATATCGGAATGTAATCGCATTGAGCTGATCTGGTAAGAAACTCAGCGGATTTATTTATTGTTTTTTACTGACTTCTTTCATATTATCTTCCACTCGTAAAACAATGTTCCAAAGCTAAACTATTATCCTGAGACAACACATTATTACAGTCCTAGGCCGGTCTTTGAGGGATAGTATCACGCTCTCACAGAAAATTGACAACTGAGTAGTGGCAATAGCGCAATTACGCTTCATGCGAAGAGTAAAAGAGCCGGAAACCCAAATTTAGGTGGATTTTGGTTGGTAGACGCTGAGATATATCTCTGGTATTGCAAAGGTAGCGGTAGCCATTTACGCCAGTAACACTTACCATAAAGTGTTCTGCTTGCTCGCTTCTTACCATAAACAATAAAAAAAAAATTTACTCACATGGTAGAAAACGCACCGGCAGCACAACTGACCGCGATAGTCCCCATGGTCAATTTGAAGTAGAACCAGTCGTTAGGTATAGCCACCAGACCATTACACAACGCGCAGACGCTGAAGAAACCAATCAAAGTAAGTCTTCTACCAACATATTTAGAGAGGAGCGCGGCTAGTAACATGCCTGGTATCTGACAAAGAAAATATCACATATATACATACATATCATCACGCCATATCCCTTGCAGGGTAGGCAGAGAGAACAGAGTGCCAGAGTCACCCGGCACTCCGTTCTCCTCGACTCGCCTAACTGGGCAAGGCGTGATGGGTGTCGGCCCCCATCGCCGCAACTGCCGATGTTCGTACCGACGGGGGCGAGTCGGTACGCGTCGCCTCCGGGGGACGCCCTAACCCGCATTGCGGTACGCATTTCGAGCCGGATTAGCAGTCTAATTAGACTGGCAGGGGACGCGAACGAGCACGCTCCGGACTATGCCCCCCTATATATCACATATATTTATTCTAATTACTGAAATTTAGCATTTAATATGCTTAATTATTCATAAAAACCCGATTACATAGCGAAAAATGATAGTGTGATTCGAAGTGTGATTCGTACCCACGCCTATTGGAAATTCGTCCCAATCGTGCTACCACTTACACCACCATGAAGTATTGTAGGACATTGAAATCTCGCTTCGTGTTATATTTACGTCTTTTAAGGAGACGTGTGCCATCTACCCGATAATGTTGTAATCGGGTTTTTATAAATATATTTATTCTATCAGTCTCAGCACAATGGAGATAAAGCTGGAACCATCAAAATCGACAGTTGGGTTAGCGATGACATTTATACATTTTCAAGAAGAAAGAGATTGTCCATTCTGCAGTTATATCTTTATTTGATATTTTAAACTCCTATGAGAATGTAAGGTTTAAGTTAAGGTTTTTACTGGGCATCCTACCATAAAAGACGCAAGGTTTGACCCTCGGGCGTTGCTTTTAAACGTTTGAGAACTGAGATATAACCTTTTTTTTTTGCGGTGGGCTATGGACGTGGTCGCGCCCCACCAAGTCGGTCCGGGGCGACGAAAGAAGCAGCGCGCAACCCCATAGACCCACCCTGCAAGCACCTCTCTTCGCCGTGCGAGCGGGCCACCGGTACCCGATCTTTGTCTTCGGTGGCCCGCCCGGAACTGAGATATAACTTGAGATGAAGTTAAACATGAAAGCGGATCTTCTTAAAAAATATATCTTCGTCATCATCATTCATCCTGCTCTTATACCTATTACTTGTTGTCCGTCCGTCCGTTTGTCCATCTGTTTGTCTGTCAAGACCCTTTTTCTCGGGAACGCGTAGAGGTATCAAGCTGAAATTTATATCAAATACTCAAGTCTACTGTCCCTTAAAGCTGTGAAAAAATTAAACTTCTAAGCCAATGCAATCAAAAGATACAGGCGTTTATGCCGCAAATTGCCGCAAATTTTCGACACACGCAAGGGAATCAAAACCTACAGGATACTTCCCGTGACCTCAGAATCTTCAAATTTGGTACGAAACAACGAAGCACTGATAAAGGAAAAATTACGAAAACCGTATATTTTTAATTACATCATATAATAAAAATATTTTTAATAATTTTAAACTTACTACCCCTTTCCTTATGAACGCGTAGAGGTATTAAATTGAAATTCATATCAAATACTTAGATCTATAAGATCTTTAAGCTGTAACAAAATGAAACTTCTATGTCAACGCAATCAAAAGAAACAGCAATTTAAGCCGCATATTTTCAAACACGCAACTACTCGCCAGGGAATCAAAACCTAAAGTGTACGTCCAGTCGACCTAAAATCTTGAAATTTCGCATGAAGCAACGATTTATAGCATATATAAAGGAAAAATTCCGAAAACTTTAACTTTTTAGTTACATCACATATTTCTTTTAGTTTTACGGAACCCTTCGTCCGCGAGTACAACTCGCACTTGGCCGATTTTTTTTATTATTTTCAACTTGATTCTTATTCTGTCATAATATTAAAGAATCTACATTTTCACCGCGTATTTAACGCACTTAAATTTCTTTACATACATTTAATCTACAATATAATAATTAGAAACAAAGCTTTGTAAACTCTTACTTGCAAAGCGCCAGCCATTGCTATACTTATGAACACATTAGAACTTGTTTGTCCAATGTACTGATTACTACCGTAAAAAGTAACACCGACCATAAACCATATAGTACATGAACAGAATGTATGCAATCTTAGCGTTCTCGTCTTCAGAAGATCCAAATACGTAGCTTTTTCTTGTTTATTTGTATTCATATTTGTTTCATCAACGGCAATACTTTTAGCAATATCAAGCATATGCTCAGATGGTAAGTTATTCCTTAAACATAATAAAATAATTATTAATGCAAGTGCAACAATAGAAATTTTATTTCTATTATTAATACAATTATTCGTGTGGTGACGGAGTAAGAATACAAATCACCACCTATCTTACCCGTGGATGATCGTAAGAGACGACTAAGGGATATAAAACGCATATACAAGAGAAAAAACTCGAAACAAAACAATACTAATACTCGAAAAAAAACTCGAAACAATGTACGAGTAAATGCGGTCTTTATGATGATGGTGTAAGAATACTGTTCACGATTCCCTTTCTTGCTCGGGTTTCTCAAAAGAGAACAATGGGATATTACATGCAGATAGCATCAATGCAGAAGAAAGCACAACAGCAAAGAAGATGATATTAATGGAAGTTTGGATGGATGTAAATTAATTACTAAACCACCCACGGTTACATTTCATCCTTAAAAAAATTACATCTGGCTTGGGATTTATTTATTTAACGTAATTTACTTAAACGTCATAAGCATAGTTTAATCTATAGATCATTTTAACGTTAGAAATAGGATAACCATTATGAATAAG
The DNA here is from genome assembly GCA_905163515.2 of Lymantria monacha. Taxonomy (NCBI): domain Eukaryota; kingdom Metazoa; phylum Arthropoda; class Insecta; order Lepidoptera; family Erebidae; genus Lymantria; species Lymantria monacha. The sequence goes on from LR991103.1 coordinate 1,583,355, forward strand.
TATTTTATCTAGTTCTCTTTAATTTGTAAGCTAGTAAATGAGTTACACGATAAATTATAGTAAGGTTAGGATATGATAAACTTACACGCCTGTGAGACTAAAGGCTACTAAATAAATATAGATGAGTAATCATCACAAAACTTCACAGCGTTCGACATTGCCAAAATTAATAATGATAATTACCATTCAGCTGCTTGTTTCATAACTTCACTAGCTTCTTTTAATTTACCCATTGATATCAACCACTTCGGTGATTCCGGCATTATGAAAAAGTATAATAAATAAATGAAATTGGGTACTGCAATACCTAAACAGAACATGTCATAGGTTCGTAAAAAATATGCAAATATTGGCATAGTTAATTCTCCAACCGCTATGGGTATACCGCTTAAACATGCAATCAACTCCCTTTTCCTGGGTGCGGTGACTTCAATAATAAATGTGAAAGCACAAAGCATAATGCCCGCTGTTGACATGCCGAGGAAAAAACGAACTGCAGTGAATGTCCAATAGGTTGGACAGAATGCATCTGCGATTGATGCGCAAAGTTGAAGCATTGTCGCTATGAGGAAAGCCGGACGCCTTCCGTACCTGAAAAGATATTCGTTTCTGTTATAAAGACATTTCGTTTTTTTTACAGGCGGTGAAGGATTTGGAATGCAGTGTGTTACTCCTTTCTAGATAGCTAAGGTATGTAAGCAGCAAGAGAACGAAATCAATATGCTTTTCTATATTACCACATAAGAAATTTGCTGTGTGGTAGAAATGCTACTAACCCTTATTTTGTTTATCTGAGCCACTCCACCTGAAGCCGTCTGGTAAACAATTAAATTCCCAAAGAGGATTAACGTCAGGCAAGTGGCTGATAATAAAACTATTGCCAATAACTTTTGCAATATGTACAATGGAAAAAAAGCACTTATTGTGTCGACCAACGGTAATTGAGATAAGAACAAGATAATGGGTGACGATAACGATGATGATTCGGGACAGCCTTGAAACTTTTCTGTTTGCTTAAAAAAATCTTATACTGTGCATTTGGTGATTATCTTTAATTAGATCTTTCATTTGTGTGTGATCTTTCCGTGTGGTGACGGAGTAAGAATACTATTCGCCACCCCATATCTTACCCGTGGGTGATCGTACGAGACGACTAAGTGATATAAAACGCATTATAATATCTGTGCGAGACAAGGAAAACTCGAAACAAAATCTTATACCAACAGGTATGATGAGCGCGGTATAGTAGGTTAATTTCCCTCCCATTACGGAGGAGGCCCGAGCCCAACAGTGGGTCGTTTATGGTCTGTGATGATGATGAGATCTTTCATTGCAGCTCGTATTTTAATACATCTACTAGTAAGAATTTGTATAAATAACTATTGATAAAAATAAATTATGAATGTTGGGGAAGCGAGTGAAGTATGCAAGGATAGAGTTCTCTGGCACTCTGTTCTCTCTGCCTACCCTGCAAGGGATATGGCGTGATGATATATATGTATGTACTATTGATAAATCAAATATATATTCATTATCATTCTCCTACTCTTATCCTAATTACTTGGGATCGATACAATATCTACCTACTCTTTTTTCATAGTACATAATGGAAAAGTTATTGGCAATAGTATTATGACCGGCCGCCTGCTACAGACGTCAACCCTCCTTGGGAATGTAATTGTTGACCTAACGGCATCAGATGGAGCTGGCCCCCTGGCTGGTCGTTATAAGGCTCTTATTAGTCGCCTTTTACGACATCCACGAGCAAAGTAAGAGTTGGGAGTATTCGTAGCTGCTACCACACAGCTAAATAGATATGGAAACTAAATTCTATGTTTTACCGTTTGGGCAGTTTAGAACTATTCTTTTTTTAGATTATAGGAGAAGCAGGACTTTGCGTGTAGTGGCTCAGTAAGAATACAACCCACCACTCCTTTCTTACTCGTGGGTGATCGTAAGAGACGACTAAGGCACGCAAGCAGATAACATCAGCGAAATAGAAAGGAATCACGAAATAAAACCCTATAAGTACCAACAAGTCTGATCAGCGTGGTATAGTAGATCAATTCTCCTCCCAATCTAGACGAGGCTCGAGTCCAGCGTGGGACGTGTACGAGCTGAGATGATGATGATATGGGCTAAATATAATAAAGATATTTGAAATAAAAGATCACCATAATAATATTCTCCACAAAATTGACAGCACATTGGTCTTTACCAGTATTTTAACATAACTGTTATTATAAATACGTATTTTTCTTTTTTTAGCTATGCTATGGTTCGGACACGCGCCACCCGTCCCATCTGGGGCGACGGAAGAGCAGCGTGTGGTCCCATACCCACCGTATTCCCTCCCATCCCCATCGCCATTAAGCCGGCCATACCGGTACCGCTACCTTGGCATCCGTGGCCAGCCCGACGGGTCACCCTTTTGGGAACCATCCCCTTTCGACACCCCGACTAACTGCCGGGGTGTGTGTAAGGGGTCATAAATAACAAATACATTATGATTTTGTATTTTTAATAATACAGTGGTGACGGAGTAAGAATACAATTTACCACCCCCTATCTTACCCATGGGTGATCGTACGAGACGACTAAAGGATATAAAACGCATATAATATCTATGCAAGAGAAGGAAAACTCGAAACAAAACCCTATACCAACACGTCTGACCAGCGCGGTATAGTAGGTTAATTTCCCTCCCATTACGGAGGAGGCTCGAGCCCAACAGTGGGACGTTTATGTGCTGTGATGATGATGATGATGATATATGTTTACTTACCTGTCAGCTAAGAATCCAAACAGAATACTGCCAAGTAAGACACCAAACATTGCTACAGTTTGTGTAAAATTAGCCATCCATGCTCTGTCACATATTAAATCCCATTGTGATATTATTGTATTCCCAAATTCAGTCTGATATTCGTATTTAATACAATCATTATAACATTTTGATGTTTCAATATTTTTTGTTAAATTTGTCGTAATACATATGAATGTTGTATTCGGTGCTATGAATATAATACCCAGTTGTTGCCAGGCCGCTGACAGCTTAGTCGGCCATAGAACAACCATCAACATCATAATTTGCCATTTGCCCAGCTCACCTATTGCATTTGTTAATTTATCCTCTTCTTTATTTTTCTCCATTTTTCTTTGGTTGAATTCCATTTTGATCATTTCACTCCAATATTCACGATATCAACTTAAAAGCTTTAATCTCTTTTGGTTTATTTTTAAGCTGAAGTGGGTCAGGCCTTCAAATTCCCCTAAAGATTCTAAAACCTACAGATATTATGGCAATAATTATTGCATAAATTATTTAGATATTATATTGTAATTTAATTACAGCAGTAAATAATTTCGCAATTGTAAATATAAATTGAGAATTATAAAAAGTTGAGTTTGAAACGTTCTTATGTGACAAAGGAATGAATGATACTTACGTATTACAAAAATCACATGAGGACTTCTGTGTATTAAAAATCTGAATAAATAATGACTGATGTCCAAGTTTTTATAACAGTGGTGATGGATAATTTAGTCTCGTTAAAACAACATAACTACGTACGTCATTCTAGCGAAACTAAATAATAAACTTACATTATCAAAATATTTGTATGACATGTTTCAGTTTGATAATTTGCAAAACTAAAGAGTGAATACAGCATTAAAAATATGTTAATCTGTACTCTTTTCATCATCGATAATTAACAATTTAAAATTTAATTAAAAGAAACTGTTTATTTTCGTGTTTCACAAAAGGACAAAATGAAAATAACTAAGTTTTGTATGTCGTAAATATGTAAAAAAGGTTAGATAAAGGTCACTGGATATATCGTACTGCAGATAACATAAATACATACATAATAAAAAGCACACAAACAAATGCGCACACCCACACACATATACACGCTATTTCTTTTCTAATTTCGCTCTAACTACTCCTCTCTATCTAACATATGTAGAGGATAGAAGATAACATGTCACCATCTCTCTCTTTCTCGTGGACTTTGTAAAAACTTGTTAAGAAATAAACAAGAAGTTTTTTTTATTGCTTATGGTGGCAAACGAGCATACAGCACACCTGATGGTAAGTGCCACTGCTGCCCATGGACCTTTGCAAAACCAAGGCCGCTGCCTACCAATAAAAACCCCGAACCCACGCAGTTGGGATCCCGGCTCTCTCATTCACCGAACAAAGCGCAATAGCACATTGCCATACTCAGACGTCGATCTTCTGCTCAATGTGGTACTACCCCGGACGGACCGGCCCGCGGCTGTAGATAGAGAATTATCTATCAACAGCGTGGTTCTACCACAAACAGTGCGGCTATTAATGTTTCTGCTAAGTTTATCATTTATGGTATTAGCGTATCGAGCACGCTAGAGGGATGAGGTCCTCCTATGACCATGAACGCTATAAAATGTACAAAACGTAGGGAAATTACAAATCAAATAGGTACAAAGGCGATAAAATCCGTAAAAATAGTTTTTGTAGATTTCTTTTCTTGTAGGTTTTTCTGCTTAGCTCTCTCTCTGTTGTTTGCCTTTGATTTGCTAACTATAGGAAAGAAGGAAAATGTGTAATATTTTATTTATAACCAATTCTAATGCCGTATGATCAACTATAATATTCCCAAAGAGGGTGGACGTCAGGCAGGCGACCGGTGAGAAAACTATTGTCAGTAACTACCTAGCCTACCTACCTACCTATTTACTATATGTACGATTATCGTACAAATTACGTCGATCTTAAGTAATTAGGATAAAAGCAGGATGATAATGATGAAAGAGAACTAAATCAAAGATAGGATAACAATCTAAATTGGCAATTTTGAGAGTCAAAACAATAATAGGTGTAAATCTTAGTTGAAAATGTCTTGTTTGTTCCCGACCAAAAAGATATTTTCATTTCAGCTAATACATGTTCCACTGTTGGGTTCGAGCCTCATCCACAATAGAAGGAAAATCGACCCATCTTACCACGCTGGTCAGACGTATTGATATAGATTAGTTAGTAGTTTTCCATCTCTTGCATAGATGGTATATGCATTTTATACTCCTTAGTAGTTTCTTACGATCACACACGGGCAAGATAAGGGGTGGGGAATTGTATTCTTCAACACACGGACACATATTTTGATTTTTGATAACACTTTGTGTTTATATTCAAATATTTAGATCTATTGACGTCTACTGACATTATGATTTCTAATATTTACGCGAGTATTACACATTTGAAATAAAACTACTTTTACGGATTCTCGATCGCGTTTGTGTTTGATTTTTATTTGCCTGACGTTTCGAACACTTCACAGTGACCATGGTCCTTCCGTGACGTCAATCCGTAAAAGTAGTTTTATTTCAAATGTACTGACATTCTTATTCAACAAACAGAGTCAAATTAGGCATTGAACAATGCTTCCTTTCTATTGTTTTGTAAAAATTGATAAAGAGATGTAAATAAAAAGCGTCGTTGAAAGGAGGGGAGGAAAACGTGAAATAAAAGGCTTTGCGAACTTATTTATACAATATGATTCACTAATTTCTTTAATCTGGAGAAACAGTATATACGTTCCCAAGAATGGGATAAATATAGACGGGAGGAAAGAAGAATATAATAATAATATACCTATATATACGTGTTATATTAGATTTAGACATTTTGATGGCATTTTATGTAATATGATGCGGCGGAACTACTGGGATGTAGTGAATATCATATAAAAGTGCTTTACAACGTTTTCGTTTTCCATCAAAATTCTCACAAGATACCATTAACAGTGTGGCCATTGCACTGTTGAAGGTGACAATTTGACTATGGAGGGTAGAATTAGGAGTACCATCTCAGTGTATTAAGAAGTGTCCAATGAGCGGGAGCAAATTAAGGTGGCGCTATAGTAGCAAGTGGAAGCATTTTAAAAAGAGGCCACAAATTTCATAGGTTAATAGGTTATTATTTATCAAATCACAGTTGACTACGTAACTCAGCACACTTCACTGTGCTGATTACTGCTACATTCATATCATTTCCACTTGCTACACTAGCGCTATTTCGGTGAGTGTTCGAACAATAATTTGCTGTTTACAAGTGGACACTTTTTTGACTAATCCTCCATACAAGATGGTACTCCTTAGTTTTTACCCTCCATAGATTTGACTTAGACAATGACTAACCTCAAAAGACTAAAATAATTATAACTTGACACTGGCACCAATAGCTCGTATAAGTAGCTGATTGCCAATATATAAGAAGAAGAATATATTTATATATTTACTTGAACATTGTAGATGGCTGCACAGTACAGATGATGAAGTGGCCTCAATCGCAACCTTCTAAAAATAGAACAGACGATCAAAAGATCGCCATGGGTTCGATTTCTATAAAACGAACGTCGAATGCAGTTCAAAAATAACCACTTCAAAGCACTTATGAAATAAACTGACTGAATTATTCTTTTGTAACTTTGATAAATTTTATTACGCAGAGAAGCCGCCTGGTTGGTTACTTAGGGTTGACAAATTTATCTTTTTTTTTATGGGACTAATCCCACCAGTGTTATCCGTGTGGCACGGAGTAAGAATACAATTTATCACCCCTATTTTACCTGTGGGTGATTGTAAGAGACGACTAAGGGATATAACATAACATCTATGCAAGAGAAGGAAAACTCAAAACATTACTCTATCTATACCAACACGTCTGACCAGCGTGGTATAGTAGGTTAATTACCCTCCCATTACGAAGGAGGCCCGAGCCCAACAATTGGATATATATAGGCTGTGATGATGATGATGAATTCCACCAGACATACCCACCACTGTAACTCACTGAAACGCTTTTAATTGTTTTGTTTTGTTTAATTGTTTTGATCGCTGTTAGCCGAGAGGGCTTTGCCAGCTTAACGGGACTAGGGTCTGGTTGTAATTTGTGTCGTTTATTTATATATTTGCAAAGTACCAGGCAATAAAACGATTATGTTGTCTATGTTTATATTTGTTGATTCTTTTTTTTAATTAACAACTTATGGACCAGCCGTTTTAGGTCTACGTGGGACATAGTTCACAATACGTCCTCTCTACCTATTCATGCCAACATTACGTGTTCAACAACATTTTATATCCACCAAGGTAAATTCTACTTGATGCCGTTTGGTCAATAATTACATTTTCCAAGGACGGTTGACGTCGGCCACTGAAGACAAAGATCGGGTACCGGTGGCCCGCTCGCATGGCGAAAAGAGTTGCACGGTAGGTCTATGGGGTCACGCGCCGCCTCTTCCGTCACCCCGGACCAAGACGCACCCTTTGGACGCCGTAAAAAAAACAAAAGTGTGTGTGTGTCAGCTCCGACGTACGACTGGAGTTTACTTACTCCATAAGTACGATTATCAAAATAGGCGCAAAAAAAACTCATTTGACTAAAAATAATATATATATTTTTATTTACATTTGTTAAAACTGTTCAGTGAAGTATTATCTCACGTCCGAAAGTGAAAGGTGCGCAGAATAGGTTGCGCACCAAAAACGTAACGAGGTCATTCGATCACTAGATTTTACTCCTCAAATTTTTCTCATACCGGGCGCTTTATATGAAAATCGATTCTTAAGGAGTAAACTCCAAAAACAAATAATTTGGAAAAGAGCAGGTCATGATTACTTGTTCGACAACCCTACGTTTACTAACCATAGAGGACAAATATAATGATTTGTCATTACCGGTAAGTAGACATCATTTTATTTGAAAAATATACTCGATGATTGTACCTAAATTATAGCATTATTTGCGATGTCACAGCTCCACGCTATATCTACGTGTATATCAAAATGATAATAATAGTCTAATTTACATAGAAATACTAATTTTTACTAATTAAAAAAAAACCGCGTCCATAGACAAAATAATACGAGCTGCAAATTGAATGTAATACGACAGCTCACACTTGTCTAAGTGGTAGCACAATTGGAACTGAATAAGATGTTGGTTCGAATCTAACTTGTGACATTGATTTTTCGTTCGTAATCAAGTTTTATAAATAACGTAGCTATATTAAATACTAAATATCAGTAATTTGAATTTTACTATTTTTTTTTGACTACACAGTTGACGTAGTGGTTAAGATAACAACCTCCAGTGCCAGTGCTAAGGGTTCGATTCCTAGGCAGAACAATACTTTGCGCGATCCACTAAATCTTGTTCTGGGAGTAATTTGTCTGCGTTAATTGCATGTTTGTAAAGTTCCACTCAATACAAGGATTATTTCTTTAGTTTTTTTTTTTTTTTTTTTTTTGTATTTAGTGCAGGGTGGTGACTTTAAAAAAGATATATATACTGTACGAGCCTATATATTGCTTACACAGCGACTTTGGGTTACGTGCGCTATACTATAAGTACAGCAACCTAATTAATATAAAGCAGCAGGGGTGGAGAGCCCTCTGCGCTCACCACTAGTCCGCATAAGGATGTAACAGTGATCTGAGGCTAACATCCCTATTCCAACAAAAAAAAATACAAAGCAGTCGTAACTAATCTTCTGTGACGTACAAACGTGCATAATATTATTAATAACATTACGAAAAGTGCGACGCAGATACCTAACGCCGAGCTACCAATTAACTTTTTATTAAACTCCATAGTGGTTTGATGTCAACTATTTACCTACCACAGTATAACAACAATCAGGGTTACCGTTGACGTCGAAAGAGAGTTGGAAGGCCAACTGGGTAGGTTTGGGAATTGTAATGGCAGGCAGCGGCCTAGCTATACCCTTGGTATAGCAAAGGTCCATGGGCGGCAGTGACACTTACCATCAGGTGCGCTGCTTGCTCGTTTCCCACCATAAACAATAAAAATAAATCCAAACATTATGACGAAAATTTCAATATATTTACCACTTTACATCAACTGAGAATCAAGCTGGGAATTTTAGTGGTAAATTATTTTATTTTAAACTAGGAGCTTCACTTTTAGCCGAGATGGAAGGTACAACACTGATATAGAGCGAAGAGTGAATGCGGGAAATAGAGTGAACGGAGCGATGGGACAACTTCTCGGTAGCCACCACCTCAGCCAGAAGGCACGTGTAGCAATACATAACGCAGTGCTTGTTCCAACATTACTGTATGGAAGCGAGAGTTGGGTATGCAGAAAATAGTATGAAAGTAAAATTAATGCGGTCGAAATGCGATATCGACGACGTAAGAGAGCGAGTAGGTATGAAAGAGAGTATTGGTGTAAAGATGCGAAAGGGAATGCTCCGATGGTTCGGACATGTGGAAAGAATGCCGAACGAACGTCTGGTTAAGAAGATATACAATGCGAAAGTGAAAGGATGTAGGTACCGGGGGAGACTGAGACTCACCTACCTAGACCAGATCGGTCATGTACTGAAGGAAGGTGGAGTCAAGAGTCTCCGAAACCGGCGAGCGTGTATGAAGACAATTATTAATGTTGAGGAAGCGAGTGAAGTATTCAAGGATAGAGTTCTCTGGCACTCTGTTCTCTCTGCCTACCCTGCAAGGGATATGGCGTGATGATATGTATGTATGTATGTGTATGTAGGAGCTTCACCATTTTATCAATGTTCCATGTCTAACTAAAGTTTGAACAAGCAGCTCACCACATCCTCTGGAAGTGCAGTCGCTGGCGTTACGAGCGCGATATTATGTTAGACAGTCTGCAAGACATGTCTGGAGTAGTATATTATACGGACCTTGTAGCAACTCGAGAAAATTTCCGTGCGTTTAGACGCTTCTGCCATACCTACTGTTATGATCAATATTAAGGCTCACATATAGGCCCCATAAGCTCTGTCGTATCCGTGGTGCTGTGCTGTTGCGCTTCACGTATCAGTACATCCCTTTATCTATTGGCCTATTAGCCAATTTTTGCTTCATGTCTCCCTTTTGCATAGGAGGAAAGTGGAATTTTCCAACTCCTGCTGTTTTTTCTTCTCGAATTAAATTTGTTGCATGTCCCAAGACAATTAAAAGCGTTTCCCGGGATCGCCTGAGGGTCAAACCTCGGCGTCTTATACGGAGACCGTTGTGGATCTTGGCTTACAGCAGTTACAGGGGTGAAAATGTGTGATGGGATTAGTCCCAAAAAAAAGTATCAAGCTGTGTGGTAGCGGCTATGAATACTACCGACCTTTACTTTGCTTGTGGATGTCATAAAAGACGACCAAGAACTTTATATTGATCTGGGTCAACTTCACCTGATGCCATTTGGTCAACAACTATATTCCCAATGAGGATTGATGTCAAGCAGACGGCCGGTAATAAACCTATTGCCAATAACTTTTGCAATATGTAACGAGTAGGTACATATTGTAAAATCGACCCCAAGTAATTGGAATGAGAGCAGGAGAATGATGATGATCAACTTCATTAGAAGTAAAAAAAAAACAATTAAACTATAATTAATTAATTATTGAAACACGTGATATAAAACGTGAATTTAATTATATATTTGTGTGAGAACTATGTTATAAAATTAAACAATTGCAAATTAAATTTATTTGATAAATACATTTTTATTGCCAAATTGTAGGTAATTTTACGGTAAGGTGGATAGCTAATGGTCTAGAAACAACAGTATTTATGCAATACTAACTAGATATGCTTTTCTTTTTTTTTTTTTCGCAAGGTGGGACCATGGATGTGGTCGCGCCCCGGCAAATCGGCCCGGGGCGACGGAAGAGGCGGCGCGCAACCCCAAACTCGATATGCTGCTAGACGAGATCACGGTTATTGGTTCGACGAGCGATGTGGCCTACCCATCGCCACTTCAACGTGCTAATTCTTCGAGCTATGTCGGTTACACTCGTTCTTGATTTATTCATTTAAAGACCACGTTACAGTGCCGTAAGTCATCGCTGGTAACACACACTGTTGTCAATGGTTATAAACCTTTGTTTTCAGACACTGCGGAATATTGGACGAAAGGATTCTCCTAAGTTTTCCGAAAGCTGCCCAGACGAGTTGGATTCGTCGTATTTGTTTTTATATTGGAAGGATATATATATTTTTATATATATATATTTTTATATTTTTTGGAAGGATGTAGGTACCGGGGGAGACCGAGACTAACCTACCTAGACCAGATCGGTCATGTACTGAAGGAAGGTGGAGTCAAGAGTCTCCGAAACCGGCGAGCGTGTATGAAGAGAATTATGAATGTTGAGGAAGCGAGTGAAGTATGCAAAGATAGAGTTCTCTGGCACTCTATTCTCTCTGCCTACCCTGCAAGGGATATGGCGTGATGATATGTATGTATGTATGTATTTTTATATTACAGAAATATTTTATTTATTCTGAATTTTTAATTCTCAGTCGAACCACATTGTCTGTCCACAGCCGCGGACTGGTCCACCCGCGGACAGATTTTCAGACGGTTAGTACCATACTCTCGCAGAAAATCTACGTGTACGATGTGCTGTTGCTCTTCATTTGGCAAGCGAGAGAGCTGGTAGCTTAATTTTCCGGATAGGTTTGAGGTTTTTATTAGTAGGCAGAGGCCTAGCTCTATTGCAAAGGTCCATGGGCGTCAGTAACACTTACCATCAGCAGTGATGCTTGCTCTATAACTTGCATATAGCAAAAATGCTAAATAGTAAATTTGTTAGTAAATAGAAGTATGTGAACTTGGAGCCTTTTTGTTAAATAGTTTTTGAGTTATGATAGGATCAAATGTGGTTCGAAATGGTCCCTGCAAAATATATCCCGTAAATCTTTAACATTTGTGTTGTTGGATCAGAAATATCAAAGCAAATTCACCCATTTTTTTTTGCTTTTATATTGGCAAACGAGCAAGCAGCACATCAGATGGTAGGTAAGTATTACTGCCGCCCATGGACCTTTGCTATACTAGAAGTATAGCTAGGCCGCTGTCTACCAATATAAACCACAAACCCATCCAGTTGGGCTTCCGGCTCTCTCGCTCACCGAACGAAGAGCAACAGCACATTGCCATTGCTCAGACGTCGATCTTCTGTTAGAGTGTCGATCTTCTATTGTGGTGTGTGGAGCATCGATCTTCTATTGTGGTAGGACCACGCTTATTGTGGTAGGACCACGCTGTGGACAGTTCTCTGTCTACAGCCGCGGGCCGGTCCGTCCGGGGTAGTACCACACTCTCGCAGAAGATCGACGTCTGAGTAATAGCAATGTGCTATTGCGCTTCGTTCGGTGAGCGAGAGAGCCGGAAGCCTAACTGGGGTGGGTTCAGGGTTGTATTGGTAGGCAGCGGCCTAGCTATACCATTGGCAAAGGTCCATGGGCGGTAGTGACACTTACCATCAGGTGTGCTGTCTGCTCGTTTGCCGCCATAAGCAATAAAAAAAAAAAAAAAAAAAAAAGTATAGTGTGGTACTACCCCGGACGGACCGGCCCGCGGCTGTAGATAGAGAACTGTCAACACGTGTTCCTACCACTATTTTACACTGTTATTGAGGAATATATCTTGTAAAGGACTGATTTTCAGAATATTGGTACCTAGTGAGCCCCCATAGCATAGCACATAAGATAAACGCTGTCTAGTACTTATTTATTAATATTTACTTCAATAAAGCATCAAGTAAATATCATCATCATCTCATCGACATCATCTCAGTTCATATATGTCCCACTGTTGGGATCGAGCCTCCTCCCTAATGGGAGGGTAATTGACCTACCACGCTGGTCAGACGGGTTGGTATAGGGTTTTGTTTCGAGTTTTCCTTCTCTCACATGGATGTTATTTGTGTTTTATATCCCTTAGTCGTCTCGTACGATCACCCACGGGTAAGATAGGGGGGTGGTGAATTGTATTCTTACTCCGTCACCACACGGAAAAAGTAAATATACCAACCGATAATTTAATCACTTACTTTACAACCTTAGGGGATTAAAATTGATAAACGCTGAAACACGATGATATTTGTGCTTCATTTGAAGATAGGATTGTTTTTTTTTTTCATATATTGTCACTGCGTTTCACCTCCTTTGAGGTTGAATTTTAAAATTCTTAATGAGTCTATACATCACAAAAAGAAACTATTGTCAAGAGGATTTTGGCGGGAATATGGAAATGTCACGTCACGCTCTTGTATATGTATTAATTTCTTTAGTGTTTTGTAGTGTTATATTGAATAATTTTTCTGGTATTTTATGGAATATGATACAGTTAAAATGCTGAAGTATAATGAATATGGTATAATAGTGGTTTACGTGTATTTTCGTGTTTCCCAAAATAACCATTTGGTTATCAGCGCCCAATTAATGGTAACGACTTGAGTTACTGACGGACAGTGACTATTAAGGCTACGCAATATGAAAAAGTGATAAATAATATACGAAGACAATTAATACAATACATAAGACAAGGCAGTATGGTCGACTGACTATAAGAGCGAATAAATAAAAAAAAAGAAACTTGTCAAAATTTCATGTGTCTAATCTCCGTAGTTTAGCTGCGGTGTTGATGAGTTAGTCAAACCATCTTTTGACGGGAATCTGAAAACGTCATGTGGTGGTCTTGTATTATATTCGATATCTTAGTGTTTTAACGTGTTATATTAGATAATTTTGATGGCATTTTATGTAATGTGAAGCGGCGGAACTACTGGGATGTAGTGAATATCATATAAAAGTGCTTTACAACGTTTTCGTTTTCCATCAAAATTCCCACAAAATACCTTGAACAGTGTGGCCATTGCACTGTTAATGGCGACAATTTGACTTAGACAACGACTAACCTGAAAGACTAAAAACGTGAAAATATTTATAACTTGACACTGGCACCAATAGCTCGTATAAGTAGCTGATTGCCAATACATAAGAAGAAGAAGAAGAGTTAGTCAAACAAGTTTTTTATACATAGTCGACTTGACAAACATATAATTAACGCAGACAAATTACACCCAGAGTCAGAACAACAGTTTGTGATTCGCACAAAGTATTGTTCAAAGATTGAATCGAACCTGCGGCACTAGCACAGATGCCCGGTATCTTAACCACTACGCCATCTGTGTATAATTAGGAGGATACTAATTGAATATGCAATTTCGAAAAGGGCACATGTCTGAAAATGTAAAATGTTCAGGAAGTGAAAAAAACTGACTATTATCTAAACTAGTGTATAACTTCTAAAAGTAGCTTCTCAGTTAGACTTTGATATTAATTAGCCTCCGAAATTAACTAAAATGATTGATCTTAAAATTAATATATTTATAATAATAGACATTTTATATTTGTGATATGTGCCCTTTTCGAGAATTACGGTATTGAGTACAATAAACTTAAAAAGAAAATATTTGAAATTGGTAAAACTTTTATTTTAGAGATCTGTAATTAAACATACTACTTAGATTAAACATACGTGACATACTTTTATTAAAATTCTTCTTCTGCAGGCTCTCTTTCATTAGTAGTTGTCCATTGTAGTATTTCATCATAAAAGTTTATAAATTCTGCTGGTATGTATTGTTTCACCTTTGAAATGTCTGTAATTTTTAGATTATTAATAGGTACTTTACCACTATAAGCTAAATTGGCTTGGTTAGGTAAGTTAGTACCCTTTTACTTTTGAAAGAACATACATTTCTTGACAAATATCATTGTCTATATAGTTTTTTGCTATTACTTCACCAGGTTTTCTTGGGTTTATTTATTTATTTATTAATTTTTAGGATAGCTAGTAATTGATACATTGTGGATATTAAAATATAAATATAACATAAAATTAAACTAAATGCTCAATTCTTAAGCTATCACAGCATGCACAAAAATGGCAACAAATTACGGAAACAAACTATAAAAAAAGAAAGAAACAAAATAAATCCTAATTCTTCATTATAAAAAAAGAAGAAAGAAAAAAAAAGTTGAAATGATTAATATAATTTAATTATTTGAAAGAGTTAAATGGAATTTAGTGACGACAACACTCTTTTTTTATATTTATGAAGTGAATCATTAAAGAGATCCACTTCACTTCCAATTGAATTGAACGTTGTTGATATTCTAGAAATTATTGCATATTGTTTTAAATTGGTTCTGCTATAGGGTTTGTGCAGCAAGTTCATGAAGCGAGATGCCCGAATTGGCAATCTGCGCGGAATACTAAAATTAATACACTGCAAAAGTTTAGGACAATCGATGTAGTTGCGACATAATTTAAAAAGAAAAACTAGGTCTGAAAATTTTCTACGGACTTCTAAGCTATATAAATTGAAATGAGCTAACTTGTTTAAGTATGTTGGTAATTGCTTATGTAGTCTACAAGAAAATGCAATATGCCTCATAAATCTTTTTTGAATGCGTTCTAACCTTAACTGATGAATCTTATAATGCGGTGACCATACGATGCTACAATATTCAAGATGGCTTCTAACATATGCATTGTAAAGAACTATTTTAGTAGCTGGTTTACGAAAATGTTTGCTATTACGTATAATGAAGCCCAACATTTTATTAGATCTTGCAATAATATTATCCATGTGAGGAATAAAGGTTAATTTTGAATCAAAGACTACACCGAGATCTCTTATAACAGATATTTGATCAATGTTTACTCCATTTATATGAAATCCTTTATCAAAAATGTTACGATTACGTGAAAATATAATATAATTACATTTATTAGCATTTAAGGACATTTCATTAGCAACACACCAGCTGTACACAGTGTCAAGGTCTTTTTGAAGAAATTCACAGTCGGATAGACATTTAGCTACTTTACATAATTTTAGATCATCTGCATAAAGGTAAGCACTACTGAATTTTATCTGAGAAATTATATCATTGATAAATATATATATATTTTTTTTTTTTTTTATTGTTCTAAGTCATCATGAACTTAGTCTAAATTACCCCTGACTTGATCAGGGACCTAAATTAGTTGTAATAATTTATTATCAGTTACAATAAAAGGTAGAAAACAAATTGAAAGAATACATAGTAACATTATAAGAATTAAAATAAATTTAACAAGGAAATATGAAAAATAATTATGCTAAGAGAGAAGTAATAAAGTAGTTAAAATTAACAGCACTTAATAGGATAATGAAACTATTTAGATATAGAAAGAACAAGTACTACTTGTTGATACTTATTATCAGGAATCTTAGTTAGTTGAGGAAATGAATTAATAATATATGTACATTTGGTTTTAGAAAAGGATAGTGCTAGTGACATAAGAAAGGTATGAGTTAGAGAGAATATATAGTGACATTATAAGGATGGGGTAACAAAAGTAAAAACTATAAGTTTAATCATGAAACACTTAAAGTAATTATACAAAGGAAGTAAAAAGTAGCTAATTGTAAGATATAAAAGAGGAAGTTAACAGTACTTGAAATTATACTAAACTACATATAACATATAGAAAAACAATAACAGGTTATTACTAAAAGAAATACATATACATATGTATATATATGTTACATATACACACGTACATACATATATACAGAGTGGAGACGTCAATACGACAATAAATGAAAACACCGTCAATACTAGTGTATAGTAGTATTTTGAAACTATTAAAAAAGTCCTCGCATGCATATTTAAAAAACAATTTTTTCAAACAAACTTTTTATCATAAATATTGAAACAAAATAGAACACCGTTTGTAAATATTAGTTCACTAACCTGTGGTCGGCACGCGAGTGACCTTGTGGTATCATATGTTACAACTTCGAAACGTAGGTAAATACATACACTTAATGTTTGGACGCTATTCATTCTCACTCGATTATTTTATTAAAATAATCACGATAACTTTAATAATTCACTTGGTCGTTAAACTTTTAAATTTTCGATATGTGCGCCATGGACCCGAACGCACAAATTATATCGTCTTAAAATATTATTTCGAACTCTTGATAACAGGTCGCCATTGACGGCGATATATTTTAACTTGTCGAAAGATCGTACAATTCCTTTTTTTAAGTTCATATGTAGGTACTAGTTTCATATTAGTTTATACCGATGCGGCGCGGGAGCTCATTGATAGGCGAATAATTTTAATTTTTATACGGAGTGTGGAAATTGTTAATAATACAAAGTAATGTGCTGCGGCTAAACTATACGACATATTGTATTCAAAGTTTGTATACAGGCTGGGCAAGTCATCAGATACACTAGATTAAAATTATTGTCGTATGGTCGTCTCCACCTTGTATATATACACACATACATGTATATATATACATATATATGCATACACATATATATATATATATATACACACATATATATATATATATACACACATATACACATACATATATATATAAACACATACACACATATATACACACACACACACATACACACACATATACATACACATACATCTCCCCAATAATAATAACTAAAATAAGGTAAGAATT
Organism: Lymantria monacha; assembly: GCA_905163515.2. NCBI lineage: Eukaryota > Metazoa > Arthropoda > Insecta > Lepidoptera > Erebidae > Lymantria > Lymantria monacha. The sequence goes on from LR991103.1 coordinate 1,600,733, forward strand.
ATAATCCAATAAGCAGATATAATAAGGTAATAATCCAATAAGAATTATAAAATTATAAACAGCATCATCTGTTGAGAATATATTATGTTAGATAGAAATGAAATAAGAAATAGGTAATTTATACAATATGGTCTATCCTAATTAATCTAATCTAAGAAGAATAAAATATAGGAAAAGTAAAGAAAGAAAGAAAGAGAGAATAGGAAATTTATAATTGTAGTAAGTGTATATTTATGTAGTAAGTACATTTAGTTTAGGGAAATAAGTAAGTGAGATTGAGGATTTTAGAAATAAAAGTACTAATATTAAATTGTAAATAAATCTAAGATATAAAAATTGTTTTTAGGAAAGGTAAGTAAGTGAGTAAAAAGATTAGTAATTCATTTTTATTTCTATTGATGACTATTTTCGCAATTTTTGTACAGTAGTCTAAAAAGGGGTCCCGTGTATCATTATCGGCAATGATTGTAGGTATAGTGTCTATTGTAATCTGTGTATCTATTGCATTTTCTATGTTGTGTCTGTCAATAGTGTGGATCGGGCATTCAGCAATGATGTGAATTATGGATTCATCTGATGATGTGTCACAGGGGCACAGTGGGCTCTCCTTGCATTTGAATCTGGCGAGATATGCAGAAAACCCACCATGTCCTGTGAACACTTGTGTTAGAATGTAATTGATCTTTATTTGTTTAATGATTTGGTGTGAAGTGATTGTATCGGGGAAGAAAATTTTGGTGACTTGAGCAGTTGTTTGGGATGTGTAACGTTTGTTCCATTCATTTCTTGCGGATGATTTGTTTGGCGTATGATAGTGGCAATTTGTCATATGCCGGCTTAACTTTATTGCATAGGGCTGCAGATTTGGCTAGTTGGTCAGCCCTTTCATTGCCCTCGATGCCAATATGGGCTTTAATCCATGATATAGAGACTGATTTGTTTTGGGTGGCTATAGTTACGAGATGATTACGGATGGCAGTGGCGAGTGGGTGGGAGGAGTGATGATCAATTATTGTATTCAGGGCGGCTTTTGAGTCAGACAAAATAATGGATTTGGAATAGTTGTTGTTCATTATTATGTATGTGGCGTGGTATATGGCTAATAGTTCGGCTTGAAATACTGTACAATAGGGTGCTAAGTGTAATTTGCGTGTTTTAATTTCGGCGGCGTTTTTCCAGACAGATACGGCGGCGCCAACGCCGTGATCAATTTTGCTGCCGTCTGTATACAGCACGACAGCATTATTTGTTAAGGCGGTTATATCGGTGTTGTCAGGGAGAAGTTTTAAGTGGGGTTCTTTAGCAGGGTGTGGTTTGCTGGTGAATGGTGTAGGTGCTTCAAATTGGCTGTCTGCTATTAGCTGGCAGTGACCCCTCTTGATACTGTATAGAGTGCTAACTTCTCTGATACAAATGTCAAGAGGGAGCAATCCGGCCAGTAGCAGTGAGGAGTTAAGGGAGACAGTCCTATATGATTTACAAATTTTTAGGGCGAAGAAGCGTTGGAGTGTATTCAGTTTCTTAATGATGTATGATTTATGAGTGGATTCACCCCATGCACCTGCAGCATAGGTAATGATTGGGACTATTGTTGCGGTGTATATAGTGCGCAGGACTTCGGAATGCAGGCCCCAGCTGACCCTGGCGGCTTTAATCAATTGCTTGCCGATGTTGGTGGCTTTTTTACATATATTAACAATGTGATTTTTGAATGTTAATCTCTTGTCAATTGTTAGCCCCAGGATCTTAACTTCATTAGCCAGAACAACGCCGATTCCGCCCATGGTCAGATGTGGGATATCGTATTTTAATTTATTTGTTATTATCATGGCCGTTGTTTTGTGTGGGGCGAAGCGTAATTTGTTTAGGGTACCCCACATCTGAACACGTTCAAGGACGGCGTTAGCCCGGCTTTGGATTGCCCCTCCCGAGTCTTCTGTGAATACGAGAACAATATCGTCGGCAAAAGCCTGACAGTATATGTGTTCCTGTGTCAGGTCCCTCAGCAGGGGATCCAGAATGAGGTTCCAAATGATGGGGCCTCCAATCGAACCCTGAATGCAACCTTTTTCAGTAGGTTTTTCGTGAATTTGACCGGCGTATTTAATGGTGATTGATCTGTTAGACATGTAGCTGTGTAGAATTTTGCGTATGGTAATGGGGCAGTCTTCGTCAATTAATCTGGTTTTGATAAGTGGCCACCATGCGCTATCAAAAGCACCTTCGATGTCAAGCGAGATAAGAGTAACAATTTTCTTTTGTTTTAGTCCTTGCCTGATGTGGGTTAGTAGGTTGTAAAGTGCATCTTCAGTACTGCGCTGGGGTGTGAAGCCATATTGATGATTGCTTAATTTAGGGATAAGGTGCCACATTAGTCTTCGTACGATTAATTTTTCTAGGATTTTGCCGAGTATGGGAAGGAGGCCGATTGGTCTGTATGATTTAGGGTTTCTATAATCTTCTCTGCCAGGTTTTTTTATTATTATAGTAATGTTTTTTTTCCAAGGAGTGGGGAAGTGAGACAATGTTAGGCATTTATTGTAGATGGCTAGATGGGTGGTAAGGTCTTGTAGAATGACATGTGAACATATATCAGCAGTAAAGCCGTCAAGACCAGGGGCTTTTTTGTGGCTGAAACTGTTAGTGACTGATGTTAGTTCAGCATTTGTGAAGAGGGGTTCGTCATGTGCATTGATATTCATATTATTATCGTTAGCAGCTCTGGTTCTGATTTGTTTATGATGTGGGGTGTCTTCTTCCGTATTGTCTGTTGGGTAAAATATATTTGCTAAGAGTTGGGCGGATTCTAGACTATTTAGATTTTTATTATTCCATGAAAGTAATATATCTTCATCGCGTTTGTTGTGGTTTTTTATTATTTTGTAAATTCCATCCCATAGGTTATTTTTCGTTTGGCGTTCACAATATTCTTTCCAGCTGTTTATTTGTGCTTGTTTGGTTTCTGTTTCGTAATGTTCTTCGAGTTTAAGATATTTCTGGATGACTGTAGGTTTACGATTCAATCTGGCGCAACGAATTCTTCTTTTAGCAGTCATTAATTGTTTTTTCAGAGTTTGTAGTTCGTTAGACCACCATGGTATTTTTAATTTACGTGTGTGTTTGATCAAGGGTATTGTACTATTCCATGTTTCTGTTACGATGTCAGTGTATTTATTTATAAATTCATCTAAGTTGTTAGGGGTTTGGATGTGGTCTATTGTATTTGGATTAATGTTATTCTTTATTTTTAGTTCGTTAAGTTTAATTCTGAACTTGTCCCAATCTGCAAATTTTGTGATATATTTTCTGGTAGTGCTCTGGTTGGTGATAAATTTATCGGGTGTGAATGTTATGTTGAAAGAGATAGCGTTGTGATCAGAACTAGTTAAATTGTCGATGATGTGCCAGTTGTCGATTATGTTAATGGTTTCATCGGAGCAAAGGGTTATGTCAATGTAGCTTGTGAGGTGTTGGGTGCCTCTTATAGTATCAAAAGTTGGTATGTTGCCGCAGTTTAAAATATGGAGGTTGAGTTCACCTATAATGTTCAGTATTTGTGTGCCTCTGTTGTTAGTGTGGTTGCCACCCCACCAGATGCATTTGGCATTTGCGTCGCCAGCAATTATGACTTTAGCGGTGTTTGCGTTGTGATAGATAGTGGATAGGTGGTCAAGATAAGGTGATAACGGGGTATTGGGTTCGAAATAGATGGAGATGATGAGTATTTCACATTGAGTGGAATGTATTTTCACTGCAACTATATTATTTGTGATGTAATGTGTAAGGGGTGTGACATGAATATGTGGATCATAAATGATAATAGCGGCTTTAACAGGGGTGTCTGTGGGATTAGTGTTTTGGTAGATTCGAGTATTGCTGTATTTTTTCATGGTTTTTTGATTCCCTATATATGGTTCTTGTACTATTGCTATACTTATATTTTTAATTGGTGCTTCGGTCATTAATTCGGTTGTAGCTAGATTTTTTCTTTGAAGATTGGCTTGAATTATTTTCATTTTTTGTTTTGAGTCCATAATGTGAGAGAATAGAAATTAACTGTAAGATAATAGATAAAAGTAGATAGAATAAGTGAGTAAAAAATATAAAGATATAAAAGTTAACAATAAGTTATACTAGCCCGAGCTATGTTATCCCATTTTTGTCTTATGGGACAGTCATTACTATAGGCAGTATGGGCTGCATTAGATAAATATATTAAAAAGCCAAGGTCCTAAATGGGAGCCTTGGGGTACGCCAGATATTATAGAATAGCAATAAGACTGATAACCTTTAATAACCACATACTGTAGTCTTTTTTGTAAATAGGAATCTAACCAATTTAAAACGGGACCTCCTATTCCAGATAAAGCAAGCTTTCTAATCAAGATATTATGACTAACCCTGTCAAACGCTTTTGCAAAATCCATATATACTGCATTTACTTGTAGACCCGCATCAACTGCTTCGACTAACTCGTTATGGTAAGTCGCAAGATTAGTACTTGTGGAACGTGATTTTACAAAACCATGTTGTTCATTAACCAAAAAATGACTAGAATGGTGTTTTAAAAATGGATGTATTAAAGCTTCAAAAACTTTAGAAAATGTAGATAAAATAGATATTGGTCGGTAATTTGATACATCTTCAGCTGCTCCACTTTTAAGTATAGGAACTATTTTAGCGACTTTCCAAGTATTTGGGAACACACCAGTCGAAATCGAGTGGTTGAAGATAAGAAATAAGGGCAAATTTAATGTGGAATAACACATTGATATAAAATATGGTGGGATATCATCTGGTCCCGCACCTTTATTTATGTCAAGGCATTGAAGATAATGTTCAATTTTTGATTGTGAGATATGGATCATATTTAGAGTATTCGTAAAATTAGTACTATCAACAGTTGACAATATACTATTATTAGTAGGCTTAGAAAATGTTGAAGAAAAATAATTTGCAAATAAATTACAAATACTGGAACCATCTGACGCTATAATATTATTTAAGCTCATTGTTTTTGGAAACTGGGCAATATTTGCACGTTTATTTTTAATATATGTCCAAAAATACTTGGGATTGTGTTTCATAGAATCTTCAACTGTAGCAATATATCGATTATAACAGGCAGTTAATAATAATTTGCATCTTTTACAAAAAAAAACGAGGTTAAAAACAAACTCGTTATAGGTTGACACTTGAAAGGCCACTTTTTGATTTTTAGGTACATTTTTCCCGTAACTTCTTACTGATAAAGGTTTAGCTTTAAAATTTATTTGAGCCCATTTCTTAAAATCTATAATGTCTCCTGTATCGACTTTTTGAACGTTAAATTTCTCTGTGTTGCTGGATTGTATTATTAGATCAATATATTGCTGATGGGTGAATACACGATCCTCACGTCTAATTTTCCTTTTCACAATTGAAAAGTTTCTGCCACAATCGTCAAAAGAGTGACCTCGTACTGGAAAATATATATGGATCATCATATTTCTTTGTACAGACAATGCCATTAAAAATCTGATAACTGTATTATTCTTGTTCTGTCCAGGACATCCGTCACAAAAAAGATGAAGATCGGCTATTGATTGCGAAACATACTTATTGATGTAATTGTTTAAGAAAGTCGAAACTTCGTTAGGACCTTTTAAAGCTTGCCCTTCATGATAGGAGTAAAATGTTCCTTTGCCGGTTTTCATGTTATGTATACAGAATTCGTAGACCCAAAGTTGTCTATAGTAAAAAAATTCTTGTACAGGCAGAGTAGGTAAAGGTAAATTTTGCATATAATTGAATGATAATCCTAAAACCGTATCATCATTGGCACATCTTTCTTGTATTTCTTTAACTTTTTTATAAACTTTGCTTGCACGACGCTTATGTATTATTAATTCTGCAGTTGCTGTTCTTTTAGCGCCATCATTTAAATGAGGATCTTTTATTTTGACATTTAATTCTTCACACTACCGCAAACATCGATTTGAGGTCTACCACATGATAAGTCAAAATTCTGATTGAAATACAGCCGAAAAAACTGATAGTTAATTTTGTCTACCATTTCAGGTGTCCGACTCAAAAACATTTCATGATTTTTTTTTATATTTAATGACGATGATAAATATTGTTTTGTAATATCGTTAGAATAATGAATTTCTATTTTATCAAGAGCATTTATAAAGTCGTGTATTTGAATGCAATATTCGCCAGAAATAACATTACTTCTTGAACCTACTGATTTGCCCCTGAGATCTTGTGGTATTTTATTCAATTTTTTTAGTTCTATCAAACATCGGCACCTTTTAACAGTTATTCCATGTAAACCTACGAACGCAGATTTACATACTTTTCTCTTTTCAGTACCTAATTCTAAAAAATATTTGCAGGTAACCGTTTTAGGTTTTGCTTTAGCTAGATCGTCGGTTCGTTTTGAGATGTCCTTAGACACAGATAATTGTATCATACTTTGAAGATAAATATCTTGTTCGTTTTTAGTTCTATAAGAATTGATTCGTTCAATCAAGCCATCCATATCGTCTTCAGACACATCGTTAAAACATTTTTGAGGACACCTATAACAACATAATCGGTTAACATTAACTTAACCTGACAAAAAACACTTACAAGTCATTAGTCACTCAATATACAGGTCAATTACTTAAAAAGTAAGGAACAGAACAAAGATAATCTAGGTTATCATATTGAAATTATTAAAAATTGCTATTATAACTATGTAGGTAGGTAATATAATCAACAAACCTACCGGCAATTCACTCCCGATCGTCGACCTGGTACTTGTCGCCCTTTGTGGTTTAAGTGCAGTAAACCTTTTATTTTAGCAGTTTTGATGACGAAATGTTGATACTTCACGGGATTTCTTACCTCTTTTCTTTTTTTCGGAATTTCATTGACGGAATCAGAAGAACTCATCGTAAAAACGCAACGCCACGTGTTAACTAGCCACTTGCAAAACATTGACTGATATAATGTAGCCAAACTATTAGAACAGTAGTGGTGATTAGCATAAGTTCAAGCATAATACTGAAATCACTGTCTTGGAAGTACGACTATACATATTTAATTGTATTAGGTACATCTACTAAAAAGAGACAGAAATATTTTATTAAGTTCTAATAGTATTTTTAATTCAATAAGTTCGAAAGGGCACATCTCTGGGACTTATGACTTTTTCGAAATTGTTCCTGTACAGGCCATGACGTAGATATTAGAAGTACCTAATACCAGAAATGTGCTCTTTTCGACCATAATAGGTGTAGGTAAGCATTTTGAGTACATTTATATAAAAAAACCTATTTGACAAAATATGCGACATGTGCCCTTTTCGAAATTGCATATTCAATTAATAACAAAAATAAATAACTTCTTTAGCTGTGAATACCTTTTTTTTGTCAATTTATTATTATTGTCTTATATAAGGTAATAATAAATATAAGAATTTTCTTTTTTTACAAAGTCATTTTTCTTAACGTTTAAATAAAATCTTCATTCTTGAATAACAAACAAACCATAGCTTTAAATTGAATAGTTGAAAAAAAAACCGTGAATATTCTTGAATTTATACTTAATTAGTTTCATTTGCTACTTATGCTCAACTGCATATGTGGTGTGGTGGTTTAAATACTGTCCTAGTGAAGTAGTTAGGGTATGATTCCCAAGCAGAGCAATACTTTATGCGTTCAACAAATTGTTGTACTGTGTCTGGATGTAATTAAGGCTGCTAGAACCAGAGCGGCCTTTTTTTTTTTTTTTTTTTTTTCTCGCTGAGGAAACGAATTTGCGCGCTATCCCCCGCCGGTGACAGACGAGGGGGAGTGTGGGACTCGCCGGCCATAGATGTTAGCGGCCGGAATACCCACTAAAACCACAGCGGCCCCTTCCGCGCTTTTATGGGGAGCCGGAGAGATCGTCTACTGACATTCGATCCCCGGCACCCCCACGCTTGGCTTTCTGGCCACGTCCTATCGTCCCTCAAGGCGGTGAGAGGAGGTGCGCATAACGGCGCCTCCTCCTTCCCGGTCGCCGGCGGCGAAGCGAGTCAGCTGACGCAAGCGCCTCGCGTTCTCGCTCCGCGGCCTCCTTCCTTTTCATGATGACCTCGCAAAAGGAGGCCATTGACGACCAGCACAGAACCAGAGCGGCCTAATTACAAGAACCATATTTTACAATATGGAGGAAATTAAAATTAAATTCAATTTAATCGATTTGAACATAAGCTGAAAATGTAGTTGTACTGCCATCTATTGTTAAGAGCTTTTAAACAATTTTAGGCCACTGTGGTTTTGTAGATTAGTATTTTTAGATAATGCAATTACAATTATAGTCAATAAAATATAGCATGATCTCTGTGACAGTTCTCACTAGTCCCGCACGCTTACGATGCAGTCCATATTTTTGTCGATATAATTCCTTATTTTTTAAAGTTATTTGCTACTGCAATTGAAAAACAATGCATGAAAATCTTATTGAACTTCAATCAAATGGATGGATGAATCGATTTAAAATTTAAAACAATTTATGAAAATCTTATTGAATTTAAATTAATGGATTTTATTTAATTTAAACTAAAGCTGTTAATTAATTCTTTTTATTATTCGAAAGGCATATATCCAAGTTCATCATCACTATAATCATCATCGCTGGAGCATTCCTATAGGTTGATGATGAGATCTTGGTCACAGATTATTTCATGAATAATCATGTTTTTTTTTTTTTAAATAAATTATCTTTTTAATATAATCGAAATGGTCTTATTACGTACTGAAGGAAGGTGGAGTCAAGAGTCTCCGAAACCGGCGAGCGTGTATGAAGAGAATTATGAATGTTGAGGAAGCGAGTGAAGTATGCAGAGATAGAGTTCTCTGGCACTCTGTTCTCTCTGCCTACCCTGCAAGGGATATGGCGTGATGATATGTGTGTATGTGTGTGTCTTATTAATATTATAACTGATGTCTGAATACTAAATTAACACAATTTACTTATTTTATAGAGTAACCCTGTGGTTTATATAGGTAATGTAATGTGATCGTCGTCTGAGTAATGGCAATGTGCTATTACGCGTCGTTCGGTGAGCGAGAGAGCCGGAAGCCCAACTGGATGGGCTTGGGGATTTTATTGGTAGGCAGCGTCCCAAGCTATACCCTTGGTATTGCAAAGGTTCATGGGCGGCAGTGACACTTACCATCAGGTGTGCTGCTTGCTCGTTTGCCACCATAAACAATAAAAAAAATACAAATTAAAATTGTAATAATGACGCGTATTCAAAATTACTTCATCGGTTTTGTCGCTATCTGTCACAGAGATCAAGCTATATTTTAAGGATTATAGGTTAAAAGTTACCATATACTCAGTTATTGAAACGGTACCAACTTCAAAGCCTTGAGTCTAGACGCAGCCTCCTAATGGTTATGATGCTCCATGGTCTATGTAATAATAAGTTTGATTGTACTGATTTAACTAACAAGCTATGTTACATTGTACCCAGAACAGCGATGCGGCGAGAGGCGCGTGTGCCTCGGGTGTTTCACACAGCTAGGTGTAGAACTCATGCCGGTGCACGTGCGCCTCTGCGCCGCCTCGTTGAAACGATATAACACGCACTATATCAACTTGCGACATATTCTCGCTATTACATGAAAAATTCAAAAGAATGGCTATTTTCGCTATAAAGTAGTTATTGTACTTCTTATGCGTTATCTTTTTAGTACTGCTAAGTTTATGCATTATAGATTTTAATATGTATTATCTTGCGGACATTGGTGTGGGTTACATGTTTACTTAGTTTTAAGAATAGATATAGGTATTGTTAATAAATGTGTAACTGTTTTTTTGTCCCAATAAAGTAAAATAAAATAAAAAATGTTGCGAAAATGCAGTTAGGCCACTCTGGTTCTAGCAGCATTCATTTGTTGCTAGTAGTAGTAGAAAGTACCCTAAAGAGTTTAAAACCCCTAACTACCTCTGAATATATTTTAATTGTTTCAATATATCTTCTTCTTCTTTCTCCTACTCTTATCCCAATTACTTGGGGTCTATACTATATGTACTCCTATACATATTGTAAAAGTTATTGGTCATAGTTTTAAGACCGGCCGCCTACCAGCGTCAACCCTCCTTTGGAATGTAATTGTTGACCAAACGGCATCAGATAGTTGGCCCAGGTCTTTATAAGGCTCTTAGTCTTTTACGACATCCACGAGCAAAGTAAGGGTTGGTAGTATTCGTAGCCGCTACCACACAGCCACTAGTTGTTTCAATATATATAAAGGCTTAATAACCTGAAAGATTTGAAAACTGTTTAAGAACCATACTGTCTTTATAATTCTTAAACAGTTTTCAAAATCCTGTCGTAGATCATGCTATTCGGTAGCCTATAACATATATAGCCTAGGGCAGGGGTCGGCAACCTGCGGCACGCGAGCCACATGCGGCTCTTTGGATGTGAAGTGCGGCTCTTTAGTTCTGTACGCAAAAAATATTTTATAAAGAAAACATTTAAAAATGGTTCTGAATTGATTAATGAGGTTTAGGCACAAATTATTATCGGTAAAAAAAAAATGTGGCTTAAAAACTTTAGACCATTATAAATTCTAATTTTTAGCTCTTCCGACTCAAAAGGTTGCCGACTCCTGGCCTAGGGCGGACCGCATTTGCCCTCCTTAGTCTCTCTTGTCTCTAAGGTATCCTCATTCCAACTAAAATTGGTATATCATCGCCTTTATGGCAATTGACCTACTACAGGCAGTGTACCACACAGGTCAGATCCACAGACGGTTCCACTTGGGAGTTTTCTTACTCTTGTAGTCATTACATCAGCATGTATCTCTTAGTTTTGTACAATTACCTGTGAAAAACCGAGGAGTGATGATTTCATAGTGTCTTACTCCATCCAATGCCAAATTATTAATAAATGCCAATTACTTCATAAACAAAAAGTCAAACATCAATAAAAATAAAACTACAGCTTTATTACAATTATTTTAATTAAAAATGAAATTTGAAATAAAAACAGAAAGCTGGCGACTAAAGTAAAATATAACAATGGAATGGTATTTGTTCATACACATACACACAGAGACACACACACACGCACACACAACGATTACTTTATATATAAGTATCTATATTTTGTTTTTTTAGCTTTTATTTATACATTAATCTAAAGAAAAATCAGTTCCCATAGAAAATAAAATAATTACGGATTTTATCGCGTTTGTATTTAATTTTTCCTTTTTTCCAATACTTTTCAGTATTCCTGGTCGTGAGAAGATTAAAGTATTTCAAGACACCCAACAACTCATCGTTATTACATAAAAAATCGTATATTATTTAATAATAATAGAAAAAAACAAGATATTTATATATATAGAACTAGCAAACCCAGCCCGTTGGTTTGTTTGCTGAAGTCGATATATCGAAGCGCCACCTGGTGGCGAGTTACATCAGTGAGGATATAAACCTTTTCTGGGAAAAAATACATATAACACTCCAATTTTCATAATGATCAGTCAAATAGTTTCTGAGTTTAGCGACGTCATAAATACAAACACCCTCTTTTATAGATATAAATTATTTCCTTTTTGTACTGGAGATGATTTTTTATCAAAAATGGGGGTCAAAATTTAACAACTAATACTGTAGCGATTAGATAAATAATCTCTGTAAATCGATAACTTGTTGGATGCAAGACTACTTTGTTCTCTCGTGACCATGAACGCTATAGTGTTCGAAGCGTTGAGATAGTATATATTAAATACAAATGCCATAAGAATTAGTAAAAATAATAATATTTTATACGTGTGATGCTCGCGTAAACATCACAAATCATTAAAATAATAATATCACTAAACATTAACAAAAAATAAACTAATTTATTAATAATTAAATGACTCTTATTACTAAAATAAAAATGAACTTTCTACATTGCTTGCAATTGGTATTATTTTGTTATGATCATCTATGTGGAGACATATTTCTTTGTCCAATCATTATGATCAAACAGCTTGCACGATTTAAGAGAGCATGATCTATAACTGTGCAGTTTTGTCCAGAGATAGTCCTTAACCACTTACAATTCCTATGAAACAATCTGACAGTTGGTCAAACTTCGAAAAACATCTTTCACAGTGCAAAAAAAATATAACAAAATATAAATTCTCTGGAAGCAATGCAGTATTTTAAACGGCTGCTATCATAACCTTTGTTTTTCTATTTTAATGAACTAATATTGCATATGCCAAAAGCATACATCGCCACACCATCACCTTAAACTCTAAAAGATATTATAATTAATACTAAATTTTAAATTTGCATATTTTCCCTCAAGACTATTTTCAATCATAAGAATTTCAATTGAGCTCCGCGCCTAGAGCCATATATTGTCCATAATTGGGGCAAATCTAAACCCCACATAACCATTTTTATTGTATTATTATTATTTTTATAGCTTATATATGGTAGATAGATGTTAAGTTATAGATGGTAAGTGTTACTGCCGCCCATGGACCTTTGCAATAACAAGGGTATAAGCTATGCCGCTGCCTACCGATATAAACCCCAAACCCACCCAGTGGGGCTGCCGGCTCTCATATTAACCATAAATAGGTATTTTTTTTTTACTTTAAATTTGCTCCTTATCGTGTAAGCTTCGAAATGAACCTTCAAATCACCTATAAAATCAGTGTAATGGTAATATGAATTAAAAAAAAGGAATAAATCCAGGAGGACTTTACTGATATATAATTGTAGGATATAAATAACATCTAGACTCGGTACAATCCATTGTGGATCGTACAAAAAGTGCGTGGATATCGAACTCACTGTCAATCGGCATGACAGATTGATACTTAAAACACTCGGCTATTTGTGCAGTCAAATGCATGTATTATAGTGCTACAGTTCTATAATGGTACGAATTTTATGGTAGTTTAGTGTTCTTAGTGTTATTTAGTAAGTGATGATAACAACTGCACTCATATCCCGTGACTACACGAGGTACATACAATTGACTGATGCATTTTTTTTTTATACACAGATTCAGACAATCCTTTATAGATTTACCGAATTATCCTCCGTGAGATTCAAACCCACGGCATTTAGCGCAAGAGGACTACGCCATCTGTGCAATCATAAGTAGTTAACGAAGTATCCTACTAATATTATAAATATGAAAGTTTGCGAATGTCTGAATTTTTGTTATTCCATTACGCGTAAACCATTAAACAGATATGAATAAAAATCAGTATATAGATAGACCTATTCCTGGATTAATACATAGGACTTTTTATCCCGGTAATGTGTTCCCTTGGGATAATAGTTCAACTTTGGGAAAATTACTTTTTAGCAGAAGCCGCGGCTAGAAACTAGTATCGTATTATATTTTTATGTGCTAGAGAAAAAAAAATATTGGACGTGAAATATCATAAGGTTTCCTTGTCCCCATCAAGCCTCATTGGCAATACGAGTACGCCATATAAATTCTTATAATGGCCAATGAATGAAAAATATATTCTCAATTTTATAACATATCAAAAAATTTTTTACTTGTGTCTAGGAGTCATAAAATTTATTAATTCAAATAAAAATATTTAATTCCAAAACTGATTATTATTTTTTTGTCATAATTATAATTTAATTTATATTATGATTACAATTAATTTTATATTTATACTATTATTTTAATAATAAATACCAGGAATTGTGTATTTATATTAAAAAATATAAATAAAATGATTAATATTATTAACATACTCAGAAACGCAGTAATTAATAGAACAATAGACACAACGAATGCAAAAAAAAAATTAATTATCACTTAAAAAAAAAACCATTATTTTTCATAACATAGGAAATAGGGCGTTGTAGTAAATTAATACTAAAAACAGCATATTTTTAATTATAATAGACGTATTATTATTAAAATACAGTATAAACCACCCTATACGATTCTCATGAGACCAAACAAAAAAACTAGTAAATAAAATGACATGTGTTTGAAAAGATATTTCAATACAAAACTTATTAAGATATAACTTTTGAAGTACATCTTCGCTTTGGGGGCGTCCATTAATTACGTGAGGTGTTCGTGTTGGGGGAGGGATCGAGCCGAATCTTACTAAATATCATTACGGGGGAGTTTTATTATTTTCTAGCAAAAAACGGTGTGAAACTACGTGAAAATTAAGTTAAATTAAAATTTATTAACTAATTTTATCACTGTGATTTAAGATTACAGGAATATTCTCGAATACTTTAGTCTTTGCTAGTCTTGTATAGAAATAAATAGGCAAATTGTATTTTTTTAATCATACGCTTTAAGACCAAAATACAATTTCTTAAAACTCTCACGTGAGATCGGAGAAGGGGGAGGAGAATTCGAAAAAAATCTTAACAACATCTCACCAAGAGTAGAGGGGGTCAAAATATCTTCAAAAATGACTCACGTAAATAATGGACGTCCCTTATAAAATATAATTGTTACTGCTTATAAGTGCTTTAAAATTCGTTAAAATGCACTTCATCATAATTATTTAGCTGCAACAATCGATTACAGAACGCCAAGCCAATAACGAATTTCAGATCAACTCTCATTTGATGTATTAACTTTAATATATCAAATGAGAGTTGATCTGAAATTACTGTAGCCATAATAAAGTTACATATTACACTAGTATAAAGAAGTTTTACTGTATCAAACATAACTATAACATCTTTAAATATTCAAGTAGCTGCTCTTTTAAATAAGCCCGCGTCACCTGTTTCTATTCTAATTTATTTAAGATCTAAATTGTCTCCAAGCAAATCTTCACATTCCTTCTCCCATTTTTCATCGCCTGCTTTATCAGCAACTACTTCGTATTCATTCAATTCAGCCTCTAATTCTTTCTCCCATTGTTCTGTAAATTTTTGTTAAAAAGAAAAACATTTTAGTATGGTAAAATTTATAAATTTCTGTTAATATTTTAAGCAATTAATTGGACAGATTGTAATACTAATTATATGTGAAGTAATACTCATTTCACCACATCATAACCGCTAAAATTTACTCACCAGGAATTAAAAGGAACTGTGTTATGTACATGTACAAGTTTTGGTCATATTATATAATGTAGATAACATTTCATTTCAAACTTTATATAAGCAACCTCAAAGCAACTCAAAATCAATGCAAATTAGGCGATATATTTATTAATGTAAATATATGATCTAACTAATAGATCGACGTTTTAAAAATTAATTATGATTTCCCTAAGCTACTGAATGACTTCAACTTTAGATTTTCTAATATCGACTTTGTTATGTGTTAAGTCTCCATATTATTTTCAATTTATACAGTTATGGCCTACATTAAGTTTTCAAGTTGTATGATATCACTTTTTTGTTACCTATACCTCACACGTTATTATATATATACTCCATAGTGCCATCTCAATCTTCGTATACGTTTGAAATAACTCTTTGCATTATAAAATTTTCTCTATCTGTTATTGTTTCTTATTTCTTTCTTTTGTCATTTTTATTTAGAACGAAATATAGATTTGTATGCCTTATTTCATTATTTATCAGACGGTGAAATTATTGATACTAAATTTCAAAATAATTATGAAATTTGATAAATACTGATAGTTTGGCATATCACCTAAGGGTATCTACAGTATACTTACATGAAATAATAACACCAATATTATTTTAGAATAATATAATTATTTCAATTCATAATAACTAACTATAAATGCCAATATTTCCATTTTTTTTTAACTATACCTCATAATTTCGCTAAACAATATTCGAATGTTAAAAGTATACACTGTCGCTAGAAATTACATTAAGACAGGATTATAATCGCTAAGTGAAGAAACAAACCTTAAGGAAGAGATAAATATGATAAAATAAAAAAGGTTAGTCAAATTTAACTGATATCAAATGCAAGATATAGTAAGGGCCATAGTCAAGATACACAGACAGCTAAATTATTTAATAATTTCAGTACTTGATTAAATGGACACCGATTAACTATTATAAACACGACTAACTTATGCCAAACATCTTTTGGATCGAAGGGTTTGAAGTTAATGTTCCAAAAGTATTATTAAATGTAGTTAAAGATATATTAGTAATAAACTATATTAATAATAATGATACTACAGAAATAAATTTAACAGAAAATTTCGTGGCTCAACCATACGGTGTTATAGATATTCCTTCGAAAGATACCAAAAATACTATTGCAATATAGCAAATATTAACAACAAACAATATTAAATTAAATCCAGGCAACAGCATACTAGGCCTGCAATCACTTGTAGATCCAAACGTGAAACACTATCATATAAATGAGTATCCACCTAAATCTACACAACTTTTATAACATTGGATTATTCTCCTGATTAACATAGACCTAAAGCTAATTGTAAATAATTACAAAACAAATGTGAATCGTAAGTAGGTATTGTGTTGTCAGATAGGTATACTTAAAGTTCGTAAAAGTTTAGTACAGACATTATATATCAAAAGTTATAATTGACTATTACTGAACCATAAGTGATACATGTTTATATCACAGCTATGGAGACATTCTATGGCCAAAAAATCTATTAGAAAGATTCTATAGCTTATATATCTTAATACTGCCGATAACATCACAATTTCTGTGTGAATCGCAGTCAGGTAGTTCAATATTTTAAAAATGGATTGATATTTACCATGGTCAACAATTTGAAAGTTCATAAATATGTTACTAAGCATTTCAGACAGACTGACAACACAAATATATTTACAAGAGATTAAAGTTTCAACATTGCTACGTCGGAAACAATTCTAACGCCTATAAAATAAAGAACAATAGGTAACAACCAACTTTGAGAAATATATAAGTATATAAATTAATCAAAAACACAAGACAAACACCAGACAGGCAAAGAAAATTTTTAAAAAAAGCCCAGATAATAAAATCGACATCAAAGTAGCAATGTCAAAACCTGAACAGTAAATACTTACGTCTAACGCTACTGAGCCGAATTTTAATGAACTGTATGATATTATCAGCTATATATAACCTTATTCAATAATACTTAGACATATATAACATTTAGTAGACATTAAAATAGGTTTCATTGAGAAAAATGTATGTGAGTTTTTATTTATTTATTTTTTTATAGATAATTATACAATTCAACCGTAACGGTCTTTACTTCAATAGCAAAATCATACAATAGTCTATTTTAAACGCGTGTAGATGTTAAGAGCTATTGAGATACAGACCAGAAGTGCTATTAGTGACATACAAGAGATTATAAACAAAGAAGTGGTTATATATACAGTTATTATAGTCCTTATAGTAAGGACAGAAGCCATATTGTCATATAACATTAATTTATATATATATATATATATATACGACACACGAGATAACAACAAGGATGAAGATATGATATAGTGATATATCTTTTTAAAGTCAAAATAAAGATGCTAATAGCGATATATTTCTAAAAGTAGTAACGCACAAAATTATATTTATTGTGTGTGATAGTAGTAACAGTGAATTTGCTTGACACAATAATGCCATAAAATATCCTAGACTTTCTAACGTCATACCGAAACTAAGAAGTCATCTACGTATACAAAAAATATTATAGAAATATTCAAATATATAATTACACATATTATATAGTTACATATATAGTATATAAATATATTTTTGGGATATATTTTTTAAATAATACATAGAAAAACATAAGTAAAGGGGTAACATTTCGATTATAAGTTGATAGGTGTACTACCACTAATATATGTGCGTATCCACTAGCTTAATCTTTTGTTGGCATTATTTTATCAAGAATGAAACAATTCATGTGAGTGGATCGTTATAGCAGTACATTCTGCAAGCATCATATACATATACCTTTCACTGTTCTATACATTATATATATCTCTATATGTTAATATATTTTAACATAGGGCATTGCTAATTAATAAAACTAACATTCTTTTGTATAATTTAAAAATGATTAGGATTAATAAATAATAATACTGGATTTGTATTACATATAGCTATATTTTAACATACTAGCAGATAAATAAATATATAAAACAGTATAATGGTGTTGTAATAATAGTGACCGTGGATGCCCATCGGATGTCCGTGCGTAGTTTAAGCTGCATTCCAGGGGGAAAGGGAAAAATATATGCATTTAGCGATAGTACAGTTCTCATTTAATATCACATATATATATTTTAATGAAATCAATGAGATGCGTTCAATATAAATGATTAGATTTTTATCATAAGTAACCGCGATACTTACGTTGTAGAAATACTCAACCATATAGAAAGTTTCGAAACTAGCAAATTTAAAATAAGTGAAGAGTGAATATAATTTTTGATCATTGAAAGTAATTTATATGTTAACATAAATAGTGGTGTAGCCGGATAAATATTTACACATACAGAGAGCATGCAATGCGATATATTCCTCAAAGTTGGTTCTGATCTTTTGTATTGGTGATTTACGATAGAAGAATCAAAACTAACATAAATAATATAGTGTATAAAGAAGAGATGAATATTTGAATTGATATTTTAGGATGTAAATAATTAAAAGAAAACTTGTTTGACGCATTATTAAAAATGTTGCGATTTTGGTCATATAGATGTTAGTAATTTAAAATTTGGTCATAAATAATCAAGTCTTACCGTCATCGTTTTCTCTATCGACTTTCAATGACTTTATTCGTTTCTTGACATCGTCAATAGTCTCTTGGGATGATTTTTCAGCGTTTATCAGAATCTCGCTTGATGACATATCATCTAATTTGAAGAGAAAATAAAAAAAACAACAAAATAATAAGGGATGATGAAAATAAAAAAGAAAGAAAATGATTAATGAAATGATCGTAAATGAAAGTCTACATTTTAATAAGCCTACAATAGAACTAACACGGCAAATAATACTCGTCATACTGCAATAAGACAAACACTGAGGAAATAATACTAAAAACATGAAAAGAGATTCAAATCAACTTAATTAAAATGTATAAAATAGATCTTTGGATCATAATATATGAGATTCGAACGTACTATTAAAACCGAATGTACAAACTATTATTTCTCTTACAAAATGATTTCATGTCATATCGGGCGTACCCATAGAGTGACCACACAATGTAGCCCGTCAATGCAAACCTTAACTCTTTTGTAATGTAGTTCAAAACGTGACAAATCTAGATTAGAACTTTGTTCAAAATATAAATGTACGATATATACGCAGTGTGTCCTACCTATTTAGTCAGCGTCAGTAATGTCAATGGAGGGTATATGACGGCTATAAAGCATGGTGTGGCGCATACCCTGGGAGTCATCGGCGCTGGCTTGACGGCTGGCAGCGGCATCCGCCTCATTGGCCTGGCAGATCAGAGACAGACGGTAGAAATAGTTCCGCCAGAAATTCTCCTCCGTGATACTGGAATTAAATAAAAACAATTATTTAATATCTTCGCTTGGAGAATACAATTCTCTACAGCCCTTCTTGCCCGTGGGTGTTGTAAAAGAAGACTAAGAGCATATCATCTATTATGATATGCACTTGGTCGTCGATAACATTTATGCAAGAGAAGGAAACTTCAAATAGAAACCTACACCAAACATCTGACCTGCGTGGTATAATAGGTCAATTTCCCTCCTATTAAGGCGAAGGCTCGAAAATTGATGGTCAACTTCAGGAACTTGCCATTATATATCAGTTTTCATGTAGTATTATGAATCCACTTTCTGTTGTATTTGGAAATAAACATCATCAGCCTATTTACATCGACTATTGCGACATAGGGCGCTCCTAAACAAATGCGAGATGGCGATTGCAGTTTATGTTATAAATATCCCAGGAAAGTTACAGCTCATTACCCTGTTAGCCTAAATTGCTTGGCTAGCTTTTATGACTCCCACGGGATAGTAAGTCAAGTGGACACATTATATTTTTAACCAGTCACCACATTAAATAATTTTGCCCGAAAAGCAACGTTCTACCAACTTTGTGCTGCAGCTTTTTGTGATGCAGAAACTTTTTGATCTACTTCAGTATTATAAATACTTTCTATTACTATTCCTCTTAGCAGTTTTATTTTTCTATAATATAATTATTTATTAAATAAGTTACTTTTAAAATCATGCTGTAAGAGCCCAAAATAAATTATTTTCTTAGTCTTTTTCTCACATGGGTAATTTGGAAAGTAGATCAACAATATAACTTACACTTTTGGCACGAGATCGAAGCGCATCTTCTCAAGGTTGGGGTCCTCGGACATAATGGCGACCGCTACTGGATACATCTTGTCGTAATCAAAGTCGAATTCAACACCGGCTGGTGGGGCGCGTACGAAGTTCCGCCGATCCTGATAGTAACGAACATAAATATTGTTGACACATTAAGAACTGCCGAGACTTTTTGATGTTGGACCAAGACCGAGGCAATAGCAGTGTCCTGTAGGACTCGCAACACCAAATTGACCTTTTTTAGGTCTGGTGTATGGTTAATTTCTTTTTTTTTTTTACACCCCGCGCTTACACCATTACCGAATGCTGTATATTTGTAGTCATCTTGCATATTATTTTTGTACGTTCGTGATGCCACGCACGTGACCCATTTTTTACATTTCTTTTTTATATATTTAAGTATGGCAATTGTGAAGTGTGACGGCATCTTTAAATATCAAACTCTCTTTGACAATACGTAAGAGAGCGAGTAGGTATGAAAGAGAGTATTGGTGTAAAGATGCGAAAGGAAATGCTCCGATGGCTCGGACATGTGGAAAGAATGCCGAACGAACGTCTGGTTAAGAAGATATACAATGCGAAAGTGAAAGGATGTAGGTACCGGGGGAGACCGAGACTCACCTACCTAGACAAGATTGGTCACGTACTGAAAGAAGATGGAGTCAAGAGTCTCCGAAACCGGCGAGCGTGTATGAAGAGAATTATGAATGTTGAAGAAGCGAGTGAAGTATTCAAGGATAGAGTTCTCTGGCACTCTGTTCTCTCTGCCTACCCTGCAAGGGATATGGTGTGATGATATGTATGTATGTGTGTAATACATAGCAATTAAAATGGGATGAGAGTGGCTAATATATATTAGCAAATCGGTTATAATATAGTAATAATGATCATCCAGCATTCTGTTCAGTAGCCGTTGTCATGACAACTGACGAGATAACAAAAACCATAATTGATGTATTATAGATATTATTAATGTCGGTATTCTTTCTAATATCGCTGGATAATGAAGATATTACAACAAAATAATATCTTAGTAAGGCCACACTCTTGACAGTTTTCTGTCTGCAGCAGCCGGTCTGTACGAGGTAGTACCACACTCTCGCAGAAAATCTACGTCTGAGCAGTGGCACTGTGTTGTACTTCGTTCAGTGAATGAAAGAGGCGGACGCCCAACTTTCTGGGTGGGTTTGGGTTGGTATGCAGACTAGCTATATCATAGGTATTGCAAATGTCCATGAACGACCCGTAGCGCTTGCTATCAGGTGTGCTGCTTGTTCGTTTGCCACCATAAGCAATAAAAAAATCTAAATAATCTATCGTCATTCTCTTACTCTTATCCCAATTACTTGGGGCCGATACAATATGTACTCTTCTTTCATAGTACATATTGTAAAAGTTATTGGCAATAGTTTTATGACCGGCCGCCTGCCAGACGCCAACCCTCCTTGCGAATGTAATCGTAATTGTTGACCAATCGGCATCAGACAGTGTTGGCCGAGGTCGTTATAAGACTCTTAGTCGTCTTTAACGATATCCACGAGCAAAGTAAGGGTTGGTAGTATTCGTAACCGCTACCACACAGCTCTAATATTTCATAAAAATACATTATCAATTGACTTATACCAATTCAACTTTTTTTTAAGACAAGTTTGTTTTACTTAAAATACTTACCGTAGACAACGAGAGGCACTCTTCTTTGAGAGCGGCCTCGTTAGGCGCACCGATCCATGGGGCGATAGCGGCCGCATTGCCGCGCCCTTCCTGGCCCTTGATAAACGCATCCTGTTCCCGGTTGAACTCACCCAAAATGCTCTGGAACAATAACAATTTATACAGATATAAATGTATGTAAATATATGTATGATTATGGGCAAGAAATAAGTCCAAATCCATCTTGATTTGGAGGAACAGCGCAACGAATATTACGATAGCAGTACCAGTAATATAAGACCCTATAAACATAGAAATATAACGACGATCGATTAACAAATAACGTAAACGATCAAAATAAAAAGAAAAAGATGAAATGAAAAGAAGATGTACGAAGATACGGTAGATAAAGTTATGACTGATGTTCACCAAATTAACCATGACGACGTTATTTCTTGACGAGTATCCCCAAATGCAATGAGGAGACGGTTGAAACCGTTTCGTCCACTAAATATACATAGGATTTAGAAGACAACGCCGAGATATTTCAGTGGTTAGCTCGGTCTAAGTAAATATGTAGCAAGTAGATCTTTTGAGGGGCGACGCTGTGGCTCCAAGGTGAAAAATGTTTAATATGAAAATTTAAAAGCAGCAATACATATATATTGCACGACTCATAAGCGAAGCGTTGAGGTCTTGCTCTACTCTCGATATATGAAAATCAAGCACTTTTCAAACCTAAAAATGGTTGTATTTTTATCACATTGCACTTATAGGATAATATTATTATACGTATGTCAAGAAAAAATATTCGTCTAAACGTATTTGTAAAAAGCAATTATTCTGTTTAAAGTAAGAAAAAAATTGATTAAAAAAATATTCGAGGACGTCCGGATGTTACCGTAAGCATCTGGCATTCTCACGACCGTAAAAATGAATGTATCGAAGTTTTTCTTTTATTAAAAACTTAATAATCGCAACGCGCTGTTTCCTTTCGAAAATGGCTTGGTAATTCTTTGTCATTTAATTGCAATTAATAAAAAACTGCTTAGTCATTAGTGTATGTAAACTTGTGAAAATTGGGTTCGTTTACATTTTTTTGTTAGTCCATTCGGACAGGCTAAGGAAAGAAATTCCATACAGCCTATACAGCTATGTTTAGCACTACGCCGAGAATGGCACGAAATTTCAAAAGTATTTTTTTTCTTACATTTTCATTTATGGCATTGACTATTAGTAATTGATAAATAATAGAAAAATTATGAGGCGTGCACTTTTGGATTTTCCAAATTATTTAAGTATTACACGGACTTACATACGGTTTAAGTTATTTAATTTTCTAAGAGAATAAAATTCACTTTCAAGAGAAATATAAACAAATTTAATATTAGAAATTATACTGGATTAATAATTTATTAAATTTATAGTATTAAAAACAATACAATTGTGGGTAAAACCAATATAGTGGTAGGTATATAGTGAAAGATTTTACATATAAATATAGCTTTGTCAGTCCTGAAATTTGTGTTTAAATTATTATGATTGAAACTAGCAGACGAACATACGTACTATAAAATAAGGAAGTGGTGATTGCATGCACATATAATTTCATCAAAATCGATCGTTTAAAATTATTTCAGTCATATATACACGCATAGAGGAATTATATATTTATACAACGATTTGACGATTATCCCTATATGTTACTGCAGAGTATAAAGTATTATCATAGCAAATTTCAAGAAATTCACTGTGAAGAAATCCTATTGAAATAAAAACACTAAATCAATGGAATATATAAATAATTTGCTAACCGAATTAAAAAAATGAGGCGGTTCTATATTCGTCGGACTTCTTTATGTGCATGTTCACTGATTACTCGAAGTCTCCTGACCAATTTGGAAAATTCTCTTCTGTTAGATAGGGTGCACTTTTCAGGTGGATTCATCATTAGGTCAAGATTTGATTAAATATTTATGGGTTTCACACATATCTGACCAGCTTAGCATAGATGAGCTGAGATGATGATGTCTAATATCACGAGTTGACGATGATGTTCAAATAGTCAGCATTATCATTTAGCCTTTTGCCGTTACCTGTTAGACGTAAGCTTCCCTCACAATTCGCCCTTAAGTGCTATCCTGTGCCACCTGCATCCAACAACTCTTAGTAAACATTAAATCATCGATCTAATTGGTTATTTTGGCGTACTGTACTGAGTCGTCGGATATGCGGTCCCTATTCCAGAACCTTTCCTTCCCAACGATCATAATTTCGTCGCGCGATATAGCCTACCTATTGCTACCTTATCGTGCTAATTCTTCGTATTCACTCGAATAATATAACTATAACTTGAGCGAATCTGTTGGCACAACTAGTATGTATACATAAGTATTCAGTACAGTTCATAAATAAGCAATCTCAGCGGGCGCTACACGTCTCTAATAAGGCAGAAATCCGATTACGTAGGCGTAGAGGCACCGTGTACGCTATTTTATAGCTTTAAAACTTAATTAGCTTTCATACGAGTGTATGAGCGAGATGACAAAGTTCTTATAAATTACGATATTAATTTAATAATATAATACAAATGTGCATAAATATATTAATTCACGTGCCTTTTGACTTGACTCCGTCAACGTAAGTTTACAAATCACCACACCCTTTCTTACCCGGGAATGATCGTGAGAGACGACTAAGTGACACAATCAAATAACATCCCTGTAAGTGAACAAAAAAATATAGAAATAACAAAGTGTATTAAGAAGGAAAAATGACTGGTAGCGGTTAGTATACTGCCAACCTTTACTTTGCTCGTGGATGTCGTAAAAGATGACTAAGAACTTTATATCGAACTAGGCCAAATTCAACCGATCCTGTCTGGTCAATGACTATATACGCAAGCAGGATTCACGTCATACTGAGGGCCGGTCATAAAATTATTGCCAATAACATTTGCAATATGTAGGAAGTGGAGTACATATTACGTCGACCCCAAGTAATTGGGATAAAAGCAGGTGAATGATAATTATTGAGAAAATAAGCCTAAATCTTGAGGTTTGCCCATTAAAATAATTTAAAAAGGCACTTCACAAAATGAGACATAATTTTAGGCCAAACTTTATAATAACTTATTTAAACTTTTAGTCGCTAAACGTGTTGGGAGTGGACTAAATCCATAGAGATATGTGCGAAACTAAAATTCGCATCCATTATATATTTACTTATTCATAGTGAACTTTGTCCCTCTCGTGTTTTGCGTCCAAGCAAAAATAACAATCTATATGCAAACATTTATGTTTAAATTATACATAGAATATTCGTTAAAACTTCAATCTATCATTTTGATAGACAACGTCTATAATAAAGATTTTATTTTTTTAACTGCCTCTAAAAAGCGAGGATCAATTCGGATATATTTTAAGTCATAATTTCGTTATAGAAAGATTTATAAATTGAAAAAAAAAAAAATTTGCGGATTTATATGTAAAATACAATTTTGAATATCTGTCATATTCAAAATTGTATTTTGATTTAAATTAGGTATTTCAGACTGGCCTCAGACGTCACGGATTCGGTACTAGTGGCCGGCTAAATGCCCATCGCGGAAGGGAATACGGTGGGTTATGGGCCACGCGTCGCTCTTTAGTCGCCCCGGACGGGACGAACGGCGTACCCGACTAGAATTTTTTTCGTCTTCCTTAGCAGGACCGGACCGGGCATGCCCGATCTGGACCAGATAAGGTATGTAACGCAGAAGATATATCAGGACCCGATCAGGAAAACCTTATCGGGTCCAGATCAGGCATTCCTGATCGGGTCCAGATCAGGCGTTCCTGATTGGGTCCGGAAGAAATTTTACTGATCGGAACCAAATCAATCATCTGCGTTATATATCTTGCCTGATCCAAAACGAGTATGCCCAGTCCGGTCCTTTTAAAAAACATAAATATCTTAAAAAACATGTTTAATAGGTAAAAATATAAATTTATATATGACGTAAGCACCGAATGCAGTGCTATATTCTTATCATAGAGAGTCCCAGTGAGCCGTTCCGATTATGGCGCAACCACCAGATGCTAACGACTGCAACTGTCGCCTGAATTTCTCATTCATGACCTGATCGATCTGTTTTAATCTTATTCGATAACAACTAATTTAATATTAGGCCATGTCATTACGCTTCGGAGAATCTTAACACCGCGATTCAAATAATGACGTCATTTTACTAACGCCATCTATTTATTATGACCCAAAACATTAAATGTTAGAATGGTTGTTACAATATAATATTTCTATCTATCTATGTTTTCAAATGTTAGGTACATTTATATATATATATATATATATATATATATATATATATATATATATATATATATATTATTTATTTTTGTTTTTTACTTTAAATATAAATTATTTTTATATTATTAATTAAACATTATTATTATTATTAAATACATATGATTAATTAAAGATTTCAGATTAATCTCCTCTGATACAAATACAATTTCGCCGTGGCATAAATATGACAATCATGTCACTTTTTTGAATTTTGATTGATATTTTTTTGTGTTACGAAAACTGTTTCTGGTTCTGATATACTACAAGCCTTACTATATACTTGATGATATTTCACATCAGGCTATCCTTATTTGGTCCTGATCTGGTCCTGATCCGGTATGCCTTACCATACTTGATGTTATTTCACATCAGGCTATCCTGATCAGGACCAGACCTGGTCCTGATAGGGTTTGCCGGTTCCGGCATGCCTCATTCTGTCCTGATCGGGTCCTGATCCGGTATGCCTTACCATACTTGATGATATTTCACATCAGGCTATCCTTATTTGGTCCTGATCTGGTCCTGATCCGGTATGCCTTACCATACTTAATGATATTTCACATCAGGCTATCCTTATTTGGTCCTGATCTGGTCCTGATCCGGTATGCCTTACCATACTTAATAATATTTCACACCAGGCTATCCTTATTTGGTCCTGATCTGGTCCTGATCCGGTATGCCTTACCATACTTGATGTTATTTCACATCAGGCTATCCTGATCAGGACCAGACCTGGTCCTGATAGGGTTTGCCGGTTCCAGCATGCCTCATTCTGTCCTGATCGGGTCCTGATCCGGTATGCCTTACCATACTTGATGATATTACACATCAGGCTATCCTTATTTGGTCCTGACCTGGTCCTGATCCGGTATGCCTTACCATACTTAATGATATTTCACATCAGGCTATCCTTATTTGGTCCTGATCTGGTCCTGATCCGGTATGCCTTACCATACTTAATGATATTTCACATCAGGCTATCCTTATTTGGTCCTGATCTGGTCCTGATCCGGTATGCCTTACCATACTTAATAATATTTCACATCAGGCTATCCTTATTTGGTCCTGATCTGGTCCTGATCCGGTGTGCCTTACCATACTTGATGTTATTTCACATCAGGCTATCCTGATCAGGACCAGACCTGGTCCTGATCGGGTTTGCCGGATCCGGCATGCCTCATTCTATCCTGATCGGGTCCAGATACATGATCTGGTTGAACCATACTTTTTTTCTAGTCGGGTATGTCCAAACCACGGAGCAAATACAAAGTACTTCTGTATTTGCTCCGTGGTCGACACCATAGCCTGCCAAAAAAATGGTGACGAAATAACAATACAATTCACCATCCCTTATTTTACCTGTGAGTATCGTAAAGGACGACTCAGAGATATAATATACATGTAATAAATGCAAATATAACGGTTAAGGTATTTTTGCACCTATGTCCAATGGTGGAAGTCAACGTACATATGGATATTCTTTAACTATGACAAATTATGTCAAAGTCGTATACTTTAGTTTCGATAGTTCTTGGTGTTTATAAGCGTATATCTTATAGGTAAGAAAACAGCAGAGACAAATTCTAATAAATTGATGGAATTTGAAAATCATCAGTATGATGGGTATTAGAATCAACAGACATATTCCTATAATATTATGAATTTTTGTCAAACAAAGACCGAATTTCTTTCTATTTCGTACGATTATAGTTTTATACTCAGGATTAACATATTTTATTTATAAGTGCTGGTAAATGGCGAATCTCCCATTCTATTCTACATTTCGAAATAAATAAATTTAAATAAAGACACAAACGCAAAGTTAATTACATTAAATTATGTCAGCGAAAAAGAGTTAATTTTCTACAATTGTCTTGAACGAACAGAAAGAATGAAACGACATTTTCGCCAAAGAAAAGCATTTGGTACCGATGATTCTGGCAAAAGGCGACAGAGATAAAATATAGAAGGTTATTTGGGCTACACGTCCGTAAACTTGACGACAGCCTATCAAAACAATAAACAAAAAAGGGACCAACATTTTACGTACTCAATTCATGGTTCAGACTTTTAAATAAGTCATGAACGTTCATTTTAATTGAATTCATTGTGCATTATGGAAATTGTCGCCTCGCTTTTCACGATAGGAATACTAACTATAATAGAATCGCTGTCATTCATAATATAAGAGATACGCAAAAAAAAAATAGTTAGAATTTTCTATCTTTTTTGCCTTTTATTACGTAATGGTGGCAAACGAGCAAGCAGCTCATCATCATCATCATCACAGCCCATATATGTCTCACTGTTGAGCTGGGGCCTCCTCTGTAATGGGAGGGAAATTAACTTACTATACCACGCTGGTCAGAGGTGTTGGTACAGTTTTGTTTCGAATTTTCATGTATCAAGATGTTATATGCGTTTTATATCCCTGAGTCGTCGCTTACGATCACCCACGGGTAAAATAGGGTATGGTGAACTTGTATTCTTACTCCGTCACCACACGGAAAAATTTGTATATAGGAAGTTTCGGAGGTGTCGAATTGATCTATCTAAGTTATATTTACATAGAATATCATCTTTTTCATGTTTTAAAACTATTAGAATACATACACATACATACATAGTCTCACGCCTGTTTCCCAGAGGGGTAGGCAGAGACTACGGATTGTCACAAACCACGATCCTGACATACCTCCATCGCTTCATTCACACTTATCACCGTCTTCATGCATGCTCTACGGTTACGCGTACCCTTAATATGAGCATTCGCCAACACATATTCAATTTGATCCAGAAAAGTATGACGTGGTCTTCCCCTTGCAATCGTCCCATTCACACTCGCTTTGTACACTCGTTTCGTCAACCTTTCTTCACTTATTCTTTCCACGTGTCCAAACCACCTCAGCATACCCTTTTTTTTAATCTTTGCCGCTACTTCTTCATTCACACCACAGCGCTTTTTTATAACACTATTCCTAATTTTATCTTTCAGACTTACACCTACTACATACTGCGAAGAGCTCTCATCTCTACAGCATTTATTCTACTTTCGTGTCTTTCCTACCAAATCCAACTTTCACTGCCGTACATGAGAGTGGGCACTAATATTCCCCTATGTACGAGTACGTACAGCTAGGCGTGCCATTTTAGACACATTTCTACTCTTCATTAAAGCGTACGGTGCCCCATTCACTTCATTACCAGTGAAGTCACTTTATTTCTATTAGAATATTTAATACATATCTGGGCGCTGTTAATAGAGAATAGACATAGCTTCGTCAAGACAACTTCGGTTCGAACCTTAGTTTTCCTTTTTTTTAAGTTTTGTATATGTATATTTTTTCATTGTTTTATCAATTACTTATTTAATATCTAAATATATTTTCCAAAAAAAATAGTAAAACGAAAATACCGAGCTAAGTTCGTCCATCCAAATATTTCTCATATATACAATCAAAACTATATAGAACAAATCGAATTCCTTTCTATATATTAAGAGATAGATTGTAAATAATACTCTTATTGTACGAAGTCCTCGATCGGATATTTAATTAATATGATCTCAAGGGCACATGAAATAAGAGGCCGCTATCTGTATCGGCTAAAATTAAGTCCCCCACAATACAAGGCTATTTCCTTAGTGCAATGTGGTGTCTTAAAAAATGTACTTTTGATCATTACTATGTATACTCACACACAATTATTTTTTGATAGCACAGATGGCGTAATAGTAAAGATACCGATCTACCGTGCCAGTGTCATGGGTTCGATTCCTATGCAGAGCAATAGTTTGTGCGATCGATAAAAAAAAGCACAAATTGTTATTCTGAGTTTGGATGTAATTTATGTCCGTTAATTGTATGTTTTTAAAGTCCCGCGCAATACATGGATTATTTTCTTAGTTCAGGGTATATGTAAAAAAAAATACATTAGGACTTTTTTAAAACAACACTCTGCACTATGGAACTAATCCTTGGGGAATTTTACAAACATATAATTAAACGGACACAAATTACACTCAGACTTAGAACAACAATTTGTGAATCGCACAAAGTATTATCCTGCACGGGCATCGAACCCATACCTTAACCACTACGCTATCTGTACAATCAATCATATTAGAAGTCGCTCTTGTGCGATCTACACGTGATAGTCCAAAGTCTGGGTGGCAGTTCTAGCCCTACGAAATGATCACGAGATTGGCCGGTTTTGGATCCAGATTGGTCCATCAATTACGCTTCAGAAAAATTTAAAGCGAGAAAAAAATTGAATGATGAGAATTGCTAAAGGATCGTGTACTACGCATATGAAACCGCGGCAATTTGCTAGTATAAAATAAGAGAACTTTAAAAAAATCACTGCATAAATAACTTATAAGTTTAAGTAACGTCACGGGTTCAATATCTACGCAGAACAACTCTATGCTGCCCGCAAATAATTATGCCGAGTCGAGATATCGGCATAATTATTTGGAAGGGAGGAAGGTAAGGAATAAATCCTCATATACGAGGATATATTCCTTTGATTATTATCTTTAAAAAAAATAAGACATACTTGGCCAGTACTGGAAATATGATCTATCTCTGCTCTCTGATCGCCTGCATTGTTGAGGCCAGTGAGCAATTACCACTTACCATCAGATCTCAGATGGCCTCGTCTGCTATCATAGTCAAGATATATATTCTCTAAAACTTTAAATTAAAACGCATGCTTAGTAATGAGATAAAAAATAAAACAAAATAGCTTCAAGCTTCGAGTCTCCACTTAAATATCATGCCGATACATGACTTGCGTTCCTTAATAGCATGACTTACTAGTTGGTAACTTAGCGCTGATTAAAATCTTCGAGTTACGCCCGCTTCGATCAAAGCTATTTGTTTTACGATGACTTGTTTTGTATTCTACGATAGCTATTACAACTAATAGGATTAGCGAATTAATAATTAATTTAATGATTAACAACGAATATTAATGATTTGTAATTCTTTTTTTTTTACACAATCCTGCACTAAAGGAATTATTTTTGTAATGCAGAAAAATTTACAAACATATAATTAACAATCATAAAATGCAGATCGCACAAAATATTGTCCTGTGTGGGAATCGAACCCGCTACGTTCGATACGATATATCCGTATCTTAACCACTACGCTATCTGCGCAGTCAAATAATAGTAACAAAAATAAGAGTAAGTAGATATTTTGTACCAAACTCTTTTGGAGGGAGGTGAAGAAGTCTCGGTGTGGTTGGTCAACCTTCAGAATGAATAAAATAAGGTCTAAAGGTGGAGACATTCTTACACAAACACAAGATGTGTTAAGCCGATGGAGTGAATATTTTGGCGATATGTATGCGGATGCTCGAGTTGGCGCTGATGTCGCATGTGGTTTAGTAGATCAACATTCGGCACCGACGTCCTCCGATGGCATCAGTATGGATGAAGTTGAATGGGCAATAAGAAGTTTGAAAAATTGTAAGGCAGCGGGCATTGATATGGTGTCTGCCGAGATGATCAAGCTTGGTGGATCCTGTGTCTGGGAGGCGTTCCTGTTGCTCCTCAATTTATGTTGGAGCTCGGGAATGGTTCCCAGGGACTGGAATAGCGCAGTCATCGTGCCTTTGTTTAAAAACAAGGGTTCACGTTATGACTACGCAAATTACAGAGCCATAAGCTTGACCAGTTTGGCAGCAAAAGTGTACGGTAAAATTATTGAAAGGAGAATGAGGATGGTGTTGGATGGTTTGATGTGTGAGACACAAGGAGGTTTCAGGAGTGGAAGGGGATGCATGGACCAAGTGTTCTCTCTGCGCAACATTGTGGAGAAGCATCTGGCTCTAGGTCAGAGGGTTTTCTGCAGTTTTGTGGATCTGGAGAGAGCATTTAATACGGTTGTACGAAAGGAAATTTGGAACATTTTACCGGATTATGGTATTAACGGTAAACTGTTACAGGCTGTGCAGTCCAGTTACATGGGCTGTAGAGCCTGTGAGCGGCTGGATGATGGAATGTCGCCTTGGTTTAACGTCAGGCTGTTTATCATATATCTGGATAAATGTCTCCAAAGGTTGAACGATATGAATGTGGGAGTCCAGATGGGCGACTCAGTGGTCACTGCTCTGCTCTATGCAGATGATGCAGTCCTGCTGGCACAGTCAGCGACTGACCTGCAGACCCTAGTCGACACAATGACAGAAGATTGTAAGAAAAGGGGTCTACGCGTGAATGTGAGCAAAACCAAAATAATGGTCTTTGAAAGAGATGAAGCCAGAACAGATGTAAGAGTAAAAATAGGTAATCATGTACTAGAGCAAGTGGATGAATTTGTATATCTTGGATGTAGTTTTAGCCGACATGGAAGGTACACCACTGATATAGAGCGAAGAGTGATTGCGGGAAATAGAGTGAACGGAGCGTTGGGACAACTTCTCGGTAGCCACCACCTCAGCCAGAAGGCACGTGTAGCAATACATAACGCTGTGCTTGTCCCAACATTACTATATGGAAGCGAGAGTTGGGTATGCAGAAAAGAGTATGAAAGTAAAATTAATGCGGTAGAAATGCGATCTCTACGGAAAATATATGGAGTTAGGCTGACCGACCGCATTCGTAACGACGACGTAAGAGAGCGAGTAGGTATGAAAGAGAGTATTGGTGTAAAGATGCGAAAGGGAATGCTCCGATGGTTGGGACATGTGGAAAGAATGCCGAATGAACGTCTGGTTAAGAAAATATACAATGCGAAAGTGGAAGGATATAGGTACCGGGGAGAGACCGAGACTCAACTACCTAGACCAGATCGGTCATGTACTGAAGGAAGGTGGAGTCTCCGAAACCGGCGAGCGTCTATGAAGAGAATTATGAATGTTGAGGAAGCGAGTGAAGTATGCAAGGATAGAGTTCTCTGGCACTCTGTTCTCTCTGCCTACCCTGCAAGGGATATGGCGTGATGATATATATGTATGTAGATATTTTGTAATTTTTTATAAGAACTATAAAAAAAATACCAGATCCGAAAAGAAATTTTACATATGTTTATTAAAAGGTGCTTTTATGTGAATAATTAATTATCGTAAAGTTATAACGGAAAATAATTATATTAATTATCGTAAAGTTATGATGGAAAATAATAATGTTAATTATCGTATAGTTATGATGAAAATTAATGATATTAATTATCGTAAAGTTAAGATGAAAATTAATGATATTAATTATCATGAAATTATAGCTGAAAATAATGATATTAATTATCGTAAAGTTATGATGGAAAATAATGATATTAATTACCGTAGTAAAGTTATGATGCAAAATAATGATATTAATTATCGTAATGTTATAACGGAAAATAATGCTAATTATCGTAAATTTACAATGGGAAATAATGATATGAAAATTAATTTGATAGGCAAAATTACTTACTGATTTGTTTTTCTGTAGTCCATAGATAGGCATGGAAAAGGGGAAAGAAATATCTTTAGATATATAGAGTATTAGTCAGTAGAAATAAGAATAAATAAGAATAATAGTTATATATAGATAAAAGTTCTGAAAATTATAATTGTTCATATGACAACCGATTAAGAATACAAATCACATCTACAACTAAGCAATGCAGACAGATAGCGTCCCTGTACCAAAACCATTTACCATTGCATGGATATCAAGCTATTCCCTCTTCAGGATAGGAGATCTGTAGCCTGGCATGACCAATAGTATAACGTGTATGAGCTAAATACGAGTATAACTTTGTAAATCATAGTTTGTGGTTAAGACGAACAGAAAATTAATAAATTTCCAAGAAGTTTTTTTAATGTGGTTTGAAGACGCAATAACTTCAAGTTATATAACTTCATAATTACGTAATTTTCTTCATCCCTACGTGAAACTATAAAATTCTTATTTGTTCAAAAGACAGACTCGCATTACGTAATTAGTGATATCATATCGTATTAAATTTACAGAAAATAGATTTTAAATGTTGAAAAATATCACAAACGATTGTTTAATTAAATGAGTAATTGGTAAATACTTTCTATTGAAAATCGTCGCTCGCTTGTTGTGTGGTAGCGGCTACAAATACTACCAACCCTTACTTTGCTCGTGGATGTCGTAAAAGACGACTAAGAGCTTTATATCGACCTGGGCCAACTACACCTGATGCCATTTGGTCAACAACTACATTCCCTATGAGGTTTGACATCAGGTAGACGGCCGACCGTAAAACTATCGCCAATAACTTTTGCAATATGTACTCGTACATATTTCGCGTTGATCACAAGTAATTCCAATTACTTATTATCCTAATAAGATTAGGAGAATGATTATCACTTTCTATTAAGAAAAACGTCGTTACAAATAATTTCGTATATTCCTAGAAGATATACCTATACTATTTCTGAAAGGTATTATGTTTATCAAATTTCTTCCATAATACTGCATCAATATTCATGCTTGACAAAACATCTTCATATAATTGACATTTATTATTCCTTCCTTTCCTGAGGTATACGGTATATTGATTAACCGTGGGAAAGTGGTGGGTCTTCCTTCCTCTCCTCCATTTTATTATAATAAAACATCTTGAAGATATTTTACCCTCTACTGCGAACAATAAAACAAGTATATCAAAAAAAAAATACTATCATTAAAAAAATACAGTTCAAACCTTACGGCATACTTTATGCCGTATTAAACACACGACATCTGGTGCTAATTTGTTGAACTTAATATGTTTAATAGTAAAAGGTAACATTTTGAAAAATAAATGCCGCCATCTGTTGGCATATCCTAAAAACGTAACGATTTTTACAAAACCTACTAAAACACTTTTTTAACAATAAAAAAAATTCTTAAGAATTTTCCAGTTATAAATTCTAAATTATATTGGAATAACAAATTCAACAAGAACTATAAACTAAACTAACAAACTACCCTTTTGTCAGTTTACACATCGAAGACCCTCATAACACGCCCTCTGAAACCCCCCCAATGTTTTGAATCAACATTACGCCCGTATATAGATACAATTTGGAAGTTACTCCAACGTAATCCGGCCGATTGATCCGGCGCCGGCGGTCGGCAAAGCTACCTACGCAGTAATAACTTTATATATTACCGCTAAAAGGTTTCATTCATATAGACTCGGACACTATTACAATTTATTTGTAATATTATATCCTATGGCAAATATGTTAGGCAGTTTCCATTTCCTGCTCTGATATTTTCTATTTGGTTTTTAATATAGTTCTCTGTCATCATCATCTCAAGCTCAGAGTTGAATCTCCACCATAGTGAAAAGGAAGTTCTATTTTTTTTTTTAATTGCTTATGGTGGCTAACGAGCATGCAGCACACCTGTTGGTAAGTGTCATTGCCGCCCATGGACCTTTACAATACCAATTTGCTTAAGCCGCTGCCTACCAATAAAATCCCCAAACCCACCCAGTTGAGCTTCGGACTCTCTCGCTCACCGAATGAAGCGCAATAGCACACTGCCATTATTTAGACATCGATCTTCTAGGAGAGTGTGGTACTACCCCGGACGCACCGGCCCGCGGCTGTAGACAGGGAACTGTCCACAGCGTGGTCTTACCACTATTGAATTTGAGTTCTATCATACCAGTAGGGCGGGATGGTCTAGGTAGGCTTTCGGGTTTATCTTCTATTACATACATACATACCGTCACGGCATATCCCTTGCAGGGTAGGCAGAGAGAACAGAGTGCCAGAGAATTCTATCCTTGCATACTTCACTCGCTTCCTCAACATTCATAATTCTCTTCATACACGCTCGTCGGTTTCGGAGACTCTTGACTCCACCTTCCTTCAGTACGTGACCGATCTGGTCTAGGTAGGTCAGTCTCGGTCTCTCCCGGTACCTACATCCTTCCACTTTCGCATATATCTTATTATCTTCTATTACTGTTTATGTTATCTGCTTGTTATCTTTATTCGTTTTATTACAATCACCGAAGTGATATATTCTTTCTTTTTTTATTGCTGTTGGTGACAAATGAGCTAGCAATACACCTGATGGTAAGTGATACTGCCGCCCATAGATCTTTGCAATACCAGGGCATAGCTAGGCCGTTGCCTACCGTGAAGTAACAGCTCTTCTCAGACCTCGTACAAAAAGGACATTTAGCGCTCGGGAAACACAGCAGCAGGTAGTTCATTTCAGATTCTGCACGTACGTGGGAGAAATGATCGCTGAAAACGTATAATTTATCATACAATGGTACCACTTTAGGTAAAAATAATGAAAAGTAATTTCACAAAACAACTATTAATGATAAATCGTGATTTATCATAATATTCTCAATATAGTTAAGAATATATAATCAACAACCCTTTTCTATTTCTTGGACAGAGATAAGGGACCCATACAAAGAACATGCAAAAGAAAATAAAATACGAAACAAAGCACCTATGTATATCTAGTCAAATTTTATAAGATAATAAGTCAATTTCCTTGCCGTTTTGGTGCGAGAGTCGTGCTGAAATGGGGCACAAATTTAGATAAAAATGAAATAGAAAAGAATTCAAATCCTTACGGGTTGAGAGCCCTCAGCGCTCACCTACAGTCCGGGTAAAGTTGTCATAGCCATCTGAGGCTAACAACTAAGACACACAAAAAAAAAAAATCCAAATCCACTATCAGGACAAAGCTATAAATATATATTTTTTTATAAAGACGATACCCGCGTTAGGGAATAAATCTTGATGGCGTAATGACTTTACAAAACAGCAAGTCTATACGTCCATCAGCCTTTTCCACAAGACAGATGATATCACAATCACCACAATAGTTGGATTGGAGATCGCAAATAATACTATAAGTTTCCAGAGCTGCCTTCATCTGATGATCCATCAGCCGCTTTTTCACAACTTTCATATAACAATAAGACGATGATTACACATTGTATTCTTGAATCATCACAAAAACTATTAAAAATTAACAGACACAAACTACAACAAGACTCAATAAATTTTATTAGTGGTAGGATCACGCTATTGACAGTTCTCTGTCTACAGCCGCGGGCCGGTCCGTCCGGGGTAGTACCACACTGAGCAGAAGATCGACGTCTGAGTAATGGCAATGTGCTATTGCGCTTCGTTCGGTGAGTTTTGTAATGGTAGGCAGCGGCCTAGCTATAGCCTTTATAGGAAAGGTCCATAGGCGGCAGTGACACTTACCATCGGGTGTGCTGCTTGCTCGTTTGCCACCATAAGCAATAAAAAGAAAAAAAATCTCAAAAATAATTGTCGTCTGCGAGAATCGAACTCCCAATTTCGACCGAACACTACTAAGACCAGTGCAAACAGACATACGCACTCAGAGTCAGTCAAACTGATAATAATACTACAAAAGATCTTCACAAAATGTTTATTTCCATTACAAGCACTACTAAAAGCTTTTAAAAAACCACTCACATTCATACCTCACAGAGCAGTCGAAGAAATCAAACAGATTTTAGTTATTTCGTATCCACTATTGAGCAAAAAGGCTAAATCCCAAGTTTGTTTATTTGTACGGGATATATGAAAGAGAGTTTTTAACTTAAATACATTTCACCTCTACAAAGAAAATTCTGCTTCCAATGAATATTTCATGAACTTCGTCTCGTTTGTAGAATTAATCTTCCATTATTGAATGTGTGGGGGGTTAAGAATACTGTGTGCTAGGGGCTACGAATACTACCAACCCTTACTTTGCTTGTGGATATCGTAAAATACAACTAAGAGCTTTATATCGATCTGGATTAAGTCCACCTGATGCCATTTGGTCAACAATTACATTCCCAAGGAGTGTTGACGTCCGGCAGGCGGCCGGTCATAGAACTATTGCCAATAACTTTTGCAATATATTACGAGTACATATTGTGTCGACCCTATCTAACTGAGACAAGAGCAGGAGATGATGATGGTGTAGGGTTAAAAATATGGATACAATTTAGAATACAAATACTCGAAATAAACTTCTATAGCAACCGGCGTGGAAACCACGCTGGTACTGCTCAGTAATAATCCTCCATACCACTCCTCCTCAATGGTCAATTTCCCTCCTATTATGAAGGAGCCTCGAACCCAGCGTAGGATGTAATGTTAGCTGAAATGAAGAATATCAATCTACCAACGAACAAGATTTATCTCTTTAATTATCACCTTAAGAACACGCAACAAAACATATTAAATAATAAAGTCGGAGTCAATAGAACGGCTTATCTTAAATACAGACTCCCTCGGGCCAGGGTAGAAATAAAATACAAAAAAAAAAACAAATTCACTTCGCTCCATTGGGAAATTTATGTAAATCTAATAAGTATGGGTATGATTTGCTTATTCAATTGCGCTTATGAAATTCAGTTGATATTTTTTTTTTTGCGAATATTATTATAACGAAAAATACGAAGAAAATTTACTGTGGTACAGATGGCGTAACGTAAAATAATTCCGTGTGGTGACAGAGTAAGAATACTATTCACCACCTCGTATCTTACCCGTGGGTGATCGTACGAGACGACTAAGGGATATAAAATGCATATAACATCTATGCGAGAGAAGGAAAACTCGAAACAAAACCCTATACCAACACGTCTAACCAGCGTGGTATAGTAGGTTAATTTCCCTCTTATTACGGAGGAGGTCCGAGCCCAACAGTGGGACATATATGGGCTGTGATGATAATGATGATGAGATGGCTTAACGGTTTTAGTATCGACCTCCAATATAAAGTATAGTAGGTTTGATCCTCACTCTGAACAGTTCTTTATGCAATACACGTATAAAATAGAAATAGTAAACTCCTGCTCTTATCCCAATTACTTGTGGTCGACAAAATATGTGCTAGTAACATATTGTAAAAGTTATTGGCAATAGTTTTATGACCGGACACCTGTCTAACGTTCAACCCTCATTGGGAATGTAATTGTTGACAAAACGGCATCAGGTGGAGTCGGTCCAGGTCTATATAAAGCTCTTAGTCGTCTTTTACGACATGCATAAAGAAAGGGTAGTATTCATAGCCGCTACCAAACAGCACCACAGTATTTGTACTAATCTATATACGCATAGTCCTGTTCTATCTACAGCTGCGAGCCGATCCGTTGGGAGTAGTACCACCCACTCGCAGAAAATCAACATCAGAGCAGCGGTAATATTCTGTTGCGTGAGCGGGAGAGCAAGAAGCCAATATGTGGGTGAATTTTGGTTGGTAAGCAACGGCCTATCTGTACCCTTGGTTTTGCAAAGGTCCACACCACTTATCATCAGATGTACTGCTTGGTCATTTGTCACCATAAACAATAAAGAATCTATATATAAAATAAATGCTTCTATATCTATTTACTACTTGAAAAACCACCTAAAATTTTTATGTCGTTAGTGAGAACGCGCCTATGTCCCCCTCTAAAGATATTGTATTATTAATTAAACAATATCTTTTCGGTGAATTAGAACATTAGTTAGTAGATTGCCAGGGGACCGTTCTGTTGGCTAAATTATTATATTAACTGGGATTGCCAATCCTGATAAGCGTGACGGGTATGCCATCATAACCCTTGTGAAGGCATATGTTCAACTTTGCACCCAATTGCCTGATAAATGAACGAATGAATGGATGAATTTATTTCAAGTATAAGCTTTCCTTTAAATATTTATTGCAAGTTAACTTTTCCCCACACATACATACATAGTATTCCAAAACAAAGTCATTATTTAAATAAAAAAAACATTCAAAGCGTTTTAGATGTTTGAAAATCTCACAAAAAATATAGGCAACCATCATGACTTTCGACAAAGAAAATTTCCTTTAACTGAATTAATAATGGCGATACTTATCTTACTTACCTACTTTACCAAAAGAATCGTCGACAAAACAAAGAACATAAGAATGAAATTCCCATACAATTGAGTTCTGCATCGTTATTTA
Source organism: Lymantria monacha (assembly GCA_905163515.2). Taxonomy (NCBI): domain Eukaryota; kingdom Metazoa; phylum Arthropoda; class Insecta; order Lepidoptera; family Erebidae; genus Lymantria; species Lymantria monacha. Next base: position 1,640,934 of record LR991103.1, read on the forward strand.
TACACCGTGTGGTGACGGAGTAAGAATACAATTCACTACACCTTGTCCGTGGGTATCGTGAAATACAACTTTTTTTGCGACGCGCTATGGTCTGTTCACACCCCGCTCAATCCAACTGGGCGACAGATGAAGCAGCGCGCGACCCCATAAACCCGCCCTGCAATGTACCTTTCCAGCTGTACGAGTGGGCCACCGGAATTCGGTCTTTGTTGTTGGTACATACATACATACATATCATCACGCCATATCCCTTGCAGGGTAGGCAGAGAGAACAGAGTGCCAGAGAACTCTATCTCTGCATACTTCACTCGCTTCCTCAACATTCATAATTCTCTTCATACACGCTCGCCGGTTTCGGAGACTCTTGACTCCACCTTCCTTCAGTACATGACCGATCTGGTCTAGGTAGGTTAATCTCGGTCTCCCCTGGTACCTACATCCTTCCACTTTCGCATTGTATATCTTCTTAACCAGACGTTCGTTCGGCATTCTTTCCACATGTCCGAACCATCGGAGCATTCCCTTTTGCATCTTTACACCAATACTCTCTTTCATACCTACTCGCTCTCTTACGTCGTCGTTACGAATGCGGTCGGTCAGCCTAACTCCACAGATTTTCTGCAGAGATCGCATTTCGACCGCATTAATTTTACTTTCATACTCTTTTCTGCATAACCAACTTGTTGGTGGCATCGTAAAATACGATTAAGGGATATAATATGTATAAAACATCTATGCAAGAGAAGGAAAACTCGAAAGAAAAGCAATACTTTAATAATAGTAGGGCCACACTGTTGACAGTTCTCTGTCTGAAGCTGGTCCGTTTGGAGTTATAGTACCACACCCTCGCAGAAAATCGACGTCTGAGCAGTGAGAATGTACTGTTGCGCTTCGTTCGACTGCACAGATGGCGTAGTGGTTAAGATACCGACCTTCCGTGCCAGTGCCGTGGGTTCGATTCCCACGTGGGATAATACTTTGTGTGATCCACAAAGTGTTGTTCTGAGTCTGGGTGTAATTTGTCTGCGTTAATTGCATGTTTGTAAAGTCCCCCGCAATACAAGGTTTATTTCCTTAGTGCACACACCACCCGGTGTCTTTACCTCAGCTATGAGGCCGTTCTGAGGAAAGCCCGGCAGGAGCTCGACGTCTCCGACATAGGAGGCGTCGAAGCCCGGACCCGCAAGGCCCGGACAGGGGCTCGAATTTTGGAGTTCCCTGGGGCCGAGGGCACCAGAACGGCCGATAGCGTGGCGTCGAAGCTGCGAGGTCTATTCGCCGAGGAGGGTGGCGTCAAAAATCGCCAGACCTGTAAAGTGCGCCGAAATGCGCATCGTGGGTCTGGACGACTCCGTGACGGTGGAAGACATCCGGGAGGCCATTGCCTCGAAAACCGGGTGTCCCCTGGACACCGTCCGGGTTGGCGCCATCCGGCCCGGTCCGGGCGGCGTAGGTGCCGCCTGGGTGCAATGCCCAGTGGAGTCGGTCAGGCAACTGGCCGGCTCAGGCAGGCTCCTCGTGGGCTGGAGCTCAGCGCGAGTCACCGTGCTGGAGCACCGGCCTGCGAGGTGTTTCAAGTGCATGGCGGTCGGGCACACCCGGCCAACATGCACTAATTGCTTTGACTGCGACGGACTCTGTTTCCGCTGCGGTCAGACTGGGCATATGGCGGCATCTTGCGCCGCCCCGCCCCACTGCCCCGCGTGTGCGGCGGGTAATAAGCCTGCCAAGCACCGCATGGGCTCTGGGGCGTGTAGACCTCCGGCTTCGGCTCCAAAGGGGCGGTGCGGCCCTTCGACTCCGGCCGCTCCCGCTCCTAGCGCGGCCCGATCGCCCGCCGCAAGCTAGGAGGTGATGATGGACACGGCCCATTAATGGCTGCCCAGTCCACTCACCTCCTGCAGGCCAACACCAACCACTCCGCCGGTGCGCAGGATCTCCTCCTGCAATCCATGGCGGAGTGGTCGATCGGTGCAGCCATAGTCGCGGAACCGTACTGTGTGCCTGATCGCCCCAATTGGGTGGTCAGCCGGAACGGAACCGCGGCAATCGTCACCTCCACGCAGCGGCACTTCCCGTCCTTATCCCTCTTGGATAGGGGCGAGGAATTTGTCGCTGCGGATTGGGGAGGGGTCACGCTCTACAGTGTATACCTCGCCCCTAATAGGAGAATGGACGATTTCGGGGCCTCCCTCACCACCTTGGAGGCTTCGATACGGCGACTGGCACCGGGCCTCGTCCTGGTCCTGGGGTCCTGGTACTTCAACGCCAAATCCACGGCGTGGGGGTCCCCGATGACGGACGATCGCGAGCGGGCGATCGTGGAGTGGGCGGCGTCACTGGGCCTCTGTGTCCTAAACAGAGGTTTAGTGAACACGTGTGTGCGACAGCAGGGTGGGTCGATAGTGGACTTATCGTTCGCTAGCCCTGCTGTCGCACCACGAGTGAGGAACTGGCGTGTCCTGGAGGAGGCGGAGACCCTGTCGGATCACCGTTACATCCGGATGGAGGTCTCCCCTCTCCGGGACCCCAGCAGGGGTCACAGGGCGGACCGAGCTCCCACATTTCCGCGGTGGGCTGTGGGGCGTCTGGATAGGGACCTACTGGCGGAGGCGGCCATCGTGAACACGTGGCTGTCCTCACCACCCCCAGCGGACGGAGTGGACGTTGAGGCTGTCCGCATCCGCAGTGCGTTAACGCAGGTCTGCGATGCGGCCATGCCCAGGGTGCGGCGTCTACCTCCGACGCAGGGGGTCTACTGGTGGTCCCCAAGACTGGCGGACCTTCGTGCGGCGTGCATTAGTGCCCGAAGGTCCTACACCCGCAGTCGGCGGCGTCGCCGCGATGTTGAGCGGAAGGGCCAACTGTACGAGGCGTACCGCAGAGCGCGTACCGCCTTTCGGCTGGCCATCCAGTCCGCCAAGGACGCGAGTTGGCAGTAGATGCTGGACGGTCTCGACCGTGACCTCTGGGGTCGCCCGTATCGCGCGTCGCTGAATAAGCTTCGCGCACAGGGCCCCCCCCTCACCGAGACCCTCCAGCCCGACCTCCTTCGTAGAGTGGTCGAGGAGCTGTTCCCGCGGCAGTCGGAGCACACGCCCCCGGTCATGGCTTCGCCAGATCACGACCGGGAGTCCGTCGAGAGTGTTCCGCCCGTGACGGAGTCGGAAGTGGGGGCAGCCGTGGCGAAGATTCGTTCCGCCACCACGGCGCCCGGCCCGGACGGAGTCCCAGTCCGGGTGTTGACGTTGCTCCTCGAGCATCTCGAACCTCGCCTCAGGCGACTGTTCAACGCCTGTCTGACGTCTGGACAGTTCCCTGAGTGCTGGAAGGAAGGGAGGTTGGTTCTCCTGCCAAAGCCGGGACGGCCCCCGGATTCGCCGTCGGCCTACAGGCCCATTGTGCTTCTGGACGATGTGGGTAAGCTGCTGGAGCGTGTCCTCGCTGCCCGCATCGTCCAGCACCTGGAGGAGGTAGGGCCCGATCTGTCAGACGCTCAATTTGGGTTTCGGAGGGGGCGTCGACCATCGGGGCCCTGCTACGCCTGAGGCAGACGGCCGCGGAGGCTGTCGCCGGCAAAGGAGTGCTGTTGGCGGTGTCGTTGGACATCGCCAACGCCTTCAATAGTCTGCCATTCAGTTGCATCAGGGAGGCGCTCCGGTTCCATGGAGTGCCCCTGTACCTCAGGCGGCTGGTGGCAGACTATTTGGAGGAGCGCAGTGTCCTCTACGCGAGCTCCGCAGGGGACATTGTGCGGACGCCCATGTCGTGCGGTGTTCCGCAGGGTTCGGTTCTGGGGCCGACTCTGTGGGACATCGGTTACGACTGGGCGTTGAGAGGGAGTCTCCCCCCCGGGCTGAGCGTTATATGCTATGCTGACGACACGCTCGTCACAGCCCGGGGCAGGACACTCGAAGAGGCGGCGAGCCTGGCCACTCTCGGCACCGAGGAGATGGTCAGGCGTATTGAGGCGCTGGGGCTCAGGGTGGCCCTAAACAAGACGGAGGCTCTACTATTCCATGGGCCCCGTGTGAGGCTGCCATCGGCGCCTCGTTAGTCGTCAACTCCATCCACATCAGTATCCAGGCCCATATGAGGTACTTGGATCTGGTGCTCGACGGGCGATGGTTGTTTCGGGAGCATTTTCGTCAAATTGCTCCCCGGCTGGTCGGCGCGGCGTCCGCCCTTTCTCGGCTCATGCCGAACGTGGGCGGACCCAGTTTCGAGGGCCGACGGCTGTATGCAGGGGTGATCCGCTCAATGGCCATGTACGGCGCACCCGTGTGGGCGAGGGCTCTGAACGCCCAGCTCAGGGCGGTTCTGTGGAGGCCACAGCGAGCCATGGCGGTCAGAGCCATTCGCGGGTACCGCACGGTGTCTACCGAGGCGGCATGCCTATTGGCCGGGACACCCCCGTGGGACCTAGAGGCGGAGATGCTCTCCGACCTCTACCGGCGGGTTACCTCAATGCGCGAAGAGGGTGGCTCCCCATCGTTCAACGAGATAGCCACCTGGCGCGAGGACGCCCGCCGAGAAGTCATCGCCCGTTGGGCTACGCGGCTGGAGAGGCCTAGACACGGTGTTTTTACCGTTGAGGCCCTCCGGCCCGTACTGATGGAATGGATGGAGCGGCGGCACGGAGTTCTCTCTTTCCGGTTGGTGCAGGTCTTGTCGGGGCATGGTTGCTTCGGCAAGTACCTGCACACGGTCGTGCGGAGGGAGTGGACTCCGTCCTGGCACCATTGCAGTAGCGACGAGGACACGGCGCAACATACGCTCGAGGTATGTTCGGGCTGGGACGGGCAGCGCCGTGACCTCGTCGCTGTCATCGGTGCCGACCTGACGCTGCCGGCTGTTGCGCGAGCGATGGTCGACAGCGTCAGGAATTGGGACGCGGTCGCCGCCTTCTGCGAGGCTGTCATCTCGCAGAAGGAGGCGGCGGAACGGGCCCGGGAGGATTCCCGTGACCCGGGCCGCCGCCCGCGGCCGGGGCGGCGCAGGCGCGAGTATCTGCGCCTGATGCCGCCCTAACCGAGGCTTCGGGTGATTGGACCGGGGAGTTGTCCGGTCACCTGACGTGAGGCCACCGCGTGAGGACGACGCCTCGACGGCGAAAGCTGCCGGGGCGTCGACAGGAGAGGAGCCCGAGAGGCCGTACCGCCGAGCGGGCCACCGAAGACAAAGATCGGGTACCGGTGGCCCGCTCGCACGGCGAAGAAGAGGTGCTTGCAGGGTGGGTCAATGGGGTTGCGCGCCGCCTCTTCCGTCGCCCCGGACCGATTTGGCGGGGTGCGACGTCCATAGCCCAACGCAAAAAAAAAAAAAAAAAAAAGGGTGGTGTCTTTAAAAAAAAAAAAAAAAAAAATTGCTATGTCAGCTATTTGGCTTGCGTGTTTTATTTGGCTTGCGTGTTCGGTGAGCGAGAGAGCTGGCAGCCCAACTTTCTGGGTAGATTCGGGATTTTCATTGGCAAGCAGCAGCCTAGCTGTACCCCTGATAAAAAGTGCCCGATAGAAAGATCCATGGGCAGCAGTTTCACTTATCATCAGGTGTGTTGCTGCTGATTTATCACCAATAAAAAAACATGCCTAACATGAGTGATATAGTAGATCAATTTCGCTCCTATAGTGAAAGACGGTTAAACCCAACAGTAGGTAAGGAGTATCATCATCATTCTCCTACTCTTATCCCAATTACCTGGGGTTGGTACTATATGTACTCTTCTTTCATAGTACATATTGTAAAAGTTATTGGCAATAGTTTTATGACCGGTACGCCTGCCAGACGTCAACCCTCCTTGGGAATGTACTCGTAATTGTTGACCAAACGGCATCGGATGGAGCTGGCCCAGGTCGTTAGGCTCCTAGTCGTCTTTTACGACATCCATGAGCAAAGTAAGTGTTGGTAGTATTCGTAGCCGCCACCACACAGCAAGTACAACAAGTAACGTAAGCAAACAAGTAGGTAAGGAGTATACGAGCCAAAATAATAAAATTATATATATATATATATATATATTAAGTCCTCTGTGCAGCTTTTAAAAATATATATATAAACGTTATATCCTGTAAGACTAAATCATTAGATTGGCCATTTATTATGTAGGATGACCGGTAACGAGGGTCGTATGACCACAACCGTGTATGCGTCCGTCCCCCCTAACACCACATTTACATAAAATAATAATAATTTATATTTGATATTATCCCTCATTTGAATATAACGTAACGAACCAAAACCGATGTAAAAAAGCGTAAAAGAATATTTTTTTTAGCTGCTCAATTAAAATGAAGTCGTCAAGGTACAATTCCTAATAAGAATACAACTTACTACTACGGGGGTCTTGTCCGTAGATGTCTTAAAAGGAAACTTTGGAATATAACGTGTTTGTAAGAAAATGAAAACGCTATACCAGGGGTCGGCAACCTTTTGAGTCGAAAGAGCCAAAAATTAGAATTTCTAAAGGTTTAAAGTTTATGAAGAGCCACATTTTTTTTGCCAACAATAATTTGTGCAATTTGTGTTTGTCAAATTAACCAATTCAGAACCATTTTTAAATGTTTTCTTTATAAAATATTTTTTTACGTATAGAACTTCTTTAGTTCTATACGCAAAAAAATATTTTATATGGTGTTGTAGTGGCAGCACGATTGGGCCGGAATCCCAATAGGCGCGGGTTCGAATCCCGCTTGCGACATCATTTTTCATTTCGTAATCGGATTTTATAAATAATTAAGCATATTAAATGCTAAATTTCAGTAATTTAAATAACAAGGTTGTGTCATCGTTTAATACAATTCTAACTGTAAAGTTTTAAGTATTAAGCCTATAACAATGTGTAAACATTGTCGGGTAGATAGCATACCGTCACCTTAAGACGTAAATATGATACGAAGTGAAATTTGCATGTCCTACAATTAGTCACGGTGGTGTAGTGGCAGCACGATTGGGCCGGAATCCCAATAGGCGCGGGTTCGAATTCCGCTTGTGACATCATCTTTCATTTCGTAATCGGGTTTTATAAAAAAGTTTCGTTTTATTGCTTTTGTATATATGCTACTACCGTGCACCTTTGCAATACTAGGGGTATAGCTAAACCGTTGCCTACCATCCAAAACCCACCCAAATTACGCTTCTAGCTCTGTTGGTCACCGAACCAAGCGCCATAGCACATTACCACTGCCACGATGTCGATCTTCTGCGAGAGTGTGGTAATTCTCTGGACGAAGGCTGTGTATGTAGACAGGAAATTTCTAATGGCCCTTCCACTACTCTACCAAGCTTCTACTAACTTCTTCCATTTGCACTGGGAACCACTACCGAGTGTTTTTTCCGCTGACCTGCCCGGACAGCACCTTGCACTCAGGAATTCTTATATTGCAAACACTAAATAATAGTTATAATTTACATTCAAGACGCGACGAGATCACAATAAAACATATTTTTGGTGATCACTCGCCATTAATAAAATATATTGCATATAAAATATAAATAAGGTACGTTAAAATATATCAGATTTATTTTATAGTAACTTTATTATGCCCTCATGTGAAAGTTAAAGCGCTAGTGGACGAAAGTTTATATACAAAAGCTCATACCTAACTAAAACTATCCGAGTAACAAAGCATAGTTACCAACTACTCCGTGAAACGACATTTAATATTTTATCTAGGTGTTTTATATTTTCATTTGGGATATTGTTATTTTATAGAAAGGAAAACTAGAAACAAAGCTCTACCCCCCACCAACCCATCGGCATTGCGTGGTATAGTAGGTCAATTTCCCATGGTTCAATTAAATTTTAATACACACAATTATAAAAGAATATTACTTCCAAAAAGCGAAGGAAATCTTAAAATATAACCTAAACTTATACGTGTGGTGACGGAGTAAGAATACCATTAACCACCCCCTATCTTACCCGTGGGTGATCGTAAGAGACAACTAAGGGATATAGAACGCATATAACATCTGTGCAAGAGAAGGTAAACTCGAAACAAAACCCTATACCAACACGTCTGACCAGCGCGGTATAGTAGGTTAATTTCCCTCCCATTACGGAGGAGGCCCGAACCCAAGAGTGGGACACATATGGGCTGTGACGATGATGATGATAATGATGAACCCTATACTAACTTGTCTGACCAGCATGGTATAGTGGGTCAACTTCTGTCCTATTCTGGAGACGAGTTGCATCCAGTACTGGGACTTTATAAGTTGTTTATAAGTTCAAATCTAATGTCTTTCTTGCTTTAGTTAACTCTAGTTGCTAAAATTATAGATGCATATGCGTATTTATTATATAAGAAATTCAAAATCGTCAAGTGATTAATTTTAATAGTCCTTTAAATCATAGTGTGCATGCATACATAGCAAATGTATGCACACTATAGCGGTACTTAAATATTGTCAATTTTACGTTTTACTCTAATTAAATCCAATAATCTACCACTGGATCGGAACGCGGCCACTAATGAAAAGATCCTGTAGGAAACTCAACGAGCTTGTCATCCCTTTTTCCAAAGCCTTCTTTTTATATAAAATACATGTTTAGTGCGTATTAGCTTCCGGTATATAACATATAATATTTTCAGGTATATAACCAGAACATAAAATTTCCTAAATATAATGTTTTTTTCCGTGTGATGACGGAGTAAGAATACAATTTATCACCCCTATCTTACCCGTGGGTGATCGTAAAAGACGAAAACGTATTTAACATCTATTCAAGAGATGGAAAGCTCGAAACAAAACCCTATACCAACACGTCTGACCAGCGCGGTATAGTAGATCAATTTCCCTCCCGTTGTGGAGGAGGCTTAAGCCCAAAAGCGGGACTATATGAGCTGAGATGATGAGATGATGATATATAATGTTAAAGACTGGAATATTATTATATCCAAAACCTGATAATCTCTCACGCTCTACTACGAAATATGTACGAAGACAGATCATTTTTGAAGCACCAAAATCGATTACATTCGATTACATGCGATGCTATACAGCTGACGTTTGTATTTTGACCCTTTATTTTACCTTTCTTTATTCGTTCAATAAACAATGAATCCGAAAAGAATAAATTTATTACTGAAATATTTTAGTTGCAATTTTTAGACAACTAATGTGAAAAAAATATTTCAATCCAAAACATTCACTTTTAAATTTCGTAGCTTATATTTCTGTATACAAGGAACTCCTACCATAATTCTTTTTACAATAACAAATTTTAGATTTGCTTAATATTAAATTATGCAGTCCATCTAACAAGCAAAACGTGTGCATGCAACAACTCAATATGAATTGGCCTACATCTGCAGGCTCAACAGAAAATAGGTTAAATCGAAGTGCTCTGTATTCAGAGCAGAGGCAGTGAATGCCAGGCGTATACGTTACCAGTTCTAGACGAGAAACAATGGAGATTAGAATATATGAGTGCGGTCAGATTGAATTGTGAGAAGGGAAAATCTTTTAAGATTTTATATCTTTCTATGTTATATAAATAAGACAGAAAAATTGTTAGCCGAAAATATAATATTTGTTTGTGATGTTTGATTCCTAGTAGCTTTATTTGCGAGTAGAAAATAATTCCCAATCCAGCACCACCAATCCGTTCACCTAAGTCTGAGCTCAGAAGGCAATAATAATAAGCGCAATTATATTTCCTAGGCCTTAAATATAAATTTCAACATAACGTGTAGAAGATTTGTCTCTGACTTTCGCGGGCGCGGTTCAATTTCAGTAGTTTTCAGTCATTACCCTATTGACTGTTGGCAAAAAGGTCCAATGCCATGAATAATATTAATATTTAACATTGTAGACCTTTTCGAGAATGTTATATATACTAAAATTGTTTCAGTGTAAAACAAACCCTCTAAATCTGTAAAAAGATCCGTTACTACTCCAAAAACTATAATAAATTAAAAAAGTGCCTCCAAGAAATCAATTTTAAAAGTAATAAGAAAGTAAATAAAATGAAATCTTTGTCTCTGATAAGAAGCCGTCGTTATACATCACGATCTATAAACCTCGAAGAATAGAGAAAAGGTCGTAAAAATTACTTGCGTAACATACGGTGAAGGTTTGCTGTAGTTTCATGGGAGTTCAGATGGTTCAATCGATTGAAGATTTATAACCAACAACCCTAACGCATTTATTTGCTCGTAACACGCGAGTTATAGATAAGACATGCCCTGATATATTAACTATAAACTATTTGAAATAAAACTATTTTTACCAATTCTATCGCGTTTGTATTTGATTTTTAATTTCTCGACGTTTCGAACACTTTACAGTGATCACGGTGATGGTGACCGCAAAAATGTAAACACCATAAATAGAAATAATACCACTTTTACACATATTATTGCCTTTTTATTTGATAATTTCCTGACTTTTCAATATTCATGATCATAGGAATACTGGTCAGCAGCTGTGTGGTAGCAGCTATGAATACTACCAACCCTTACTTTGCTCGTCGATGTCATAAGAGACGACCAAGAGCCTTATAACGACCTGGACCAACTCCATCTGATGACGTTTGGTCAACAATTAAATTCCCAAGGAGGGTTGATGTCTGGAAGGCGGCCGGTCATAAAACTATTGTCAATAACTTCTACAATATGCACTACGAAAGAAGAATACATATTGTATCGACCCAAAGTAATTGGGATAAGAGTAGGAGAATAATGAAGAATACTGTTCAGATAAAATACTTTAAAATATTTTTATTTCACAGTAAAACAATAATTATAAAAACTTAATTTTAAAAGTCATATAAACCACACTGTTGGCAGTTTTCTTTCTACAGTCGTAGACCGGGTCATCTGGAGTACTACCTCACACATCATCTCATATCTCAATTACTTGGGGCTGACGCAATATGTCTTCTTCTTCCATACAGTCTTATCAGACGTCATCTCTGCAGTTACCTCTTGTCTATCCATGTCATGCCTCACGCAGTCCATCCATCTTTTCTTTGGTCTTCCTTTACCCCTAAAGCCTTCAACATTCATACATAAAACATTTCTCACAACATTACTTTCATCCCGTCTCATCACGTGTCTATACCATGCTGGTACTACCTCGCACACACGAAAAAAATCAACGTCTAAGCATTGGCAATGTTGCGCTTCATTCAGTGAGCAAGAGAGCTTGAAGTCCAACTTTCTGGGTGGGTTTTGGTTGGTAGGCAGCGGCCTAGCTGTATCTCTGGTATTGCAACGTTCATGAGCGGCAGTTACACTTACCATCGCTTGTGCTGCTTGCTTGTTTACCACCATAATAAAAAAGAAGAAAACTTAAATCTTAGTAAACAAAAAACAGTAATCAGGGGCTTGATTCAAATATTTTGCTCTAAACACACTTCAATCCTTCTCTCTATCCTCCTACCACAAAAGCATCCACCTGCACTTGATCTCATTAATTCGCTAATGAATCCAAATCTTTGCTCGGGAAAACAACCCAGTATAATCGTTAAAAACTTACGTACTAAAAGCATCATTACTTTAGGATTGTATTACCAAGGCGATGGGATCGACTATCCAGGTGCATTAGCTAATGGGAAGTTGCGCTCTACCCCGAACGTTGAGGAAATAAACTGTATTATCTGTACTAATATCATAAAAGGAATAGATTTATACATTTATTTATAACTAACACAAACATTAATATTTTAAAAATTCTTTCACAATTAGTAATAAATAAATCATAGGAAATAAGTGTAATCATAAAAACCACGAAGCGCAATAGCACAGTGCTGAGACGTAGAATTTCTGCGCAAGTATGGCACTATCCCGAGCGGAGCGGCTCTAAACTGTTGACAGAAAACTGTCAATAGTGAGGTCCAGTAAAATTATATTATTCGTGTGGTCTCGGTGTAGAAATACAATGGTTATAATCTTTTCCCTTCTCTTTTACGATCAAAAAGAAAGTATAGAAAGTCGTCTTTTACGATCACCAAAGATTGTAAAAGACGACATTCATAATTCAACATTCAACATTCATAATTCTCTTCATACACGCTCGCCGGTTTCGGAGACTCTTGACTCCACCTTCCTTCAGTACGTGACCAATCTGGTCTAGGTAGGATAGTCTCGGTCTCCCCCGGTACCTACATCCTTCCACTTTCGCATTGTATATCTTCTTAACCAGAGGTTCGTTCGGCATTTTTTCCACATGGCCGAACCATCGGAGCATTCCCTTTCGCATCTTTACACCAATACTCTTTCATACCTACTCGCTCTCATACGTCGTCGTTACGAATGCGATCGGTATCAGCCTAACTTCACAGATTTTCCGTAAAGATCGCATTTCGAACGCATTCATTTTACTTTCATGCTCAAGAGAAAGAAAATTCGAAATAAAACTCTATACGAATCAGTTTAGACTGTGCAGTATATTAGGTCAATTATCATCCACTGTGGAGAAGACTCCTGTAGGACGAATAGTGACTCTTACGTCCGTGCAAAATTATAGTCTTAGAATTGTGACTCTCCTCTCTCTCCAAGGTGGTTGAAGGGAATGATTGCTGCACTAGTATTTAACTCGTGATCGGGCACCGATTGTGAAATCTGGTCCAGTCGTTTGAATTTTACATTTTATCGGGGTTCAAGGGCATGACACAGAAGCTAATTCCTACCAAACATGTGCTGATTTTTATAAAAAAAAAGTAATTAAAGAAATAATAATAAAAGATATATAAAATAATTATCCGTGTGGTGACGGAGTAAGAGTACAATTCACCACCCCATATCTTACCCGTGGATGATCGTAAGAGACAACTAAGGGATATAAAACGTATATAACATCTATGTAAGAGAAGGAAAACTCGAACCAAAATCGTATACCAACACGTCTGACCAGCGTATATTAGGTCAATATTTCTCCCATTATGAAAGAAGCTCGAGCCCGACTTTGGGACGTATAGGAGCTGAGATGATGATAATAAATAAAAGATAAACCCGCTGAGTTTCTTACCGGATCTTCTCAATAACGGTTACATTCCAATCCATCACCATCTCAGCACACATATGTCCCACTGTTGGGCTCGGGCCTCCTCCACAATGGGAGGGAAATTGGCATACTATAAATACCTTCCTGGTCAAACGTGTTGGTATAGAGTTTTATTTCGAGGTTTCCTTCTCTTGCATATGCATATATACACTACCGTCCAAAAGTTTGGAAGCACACCTGTTTTCAAACAAAACAAATAAATGCCGACTAATAGCGGTAAAAATTAGCAATAATCTTAAGTTTTACAACCTTTTACGACTGTCTACACAAACACAAAAAGATTATTATCCTACATTCATCAAGTTTTATGGAATTCCTTAATATTGACGAAACACGTGTTTTATGACTTAATCCGTCGGCTATTTATCCTATGCAATGGTGTAGTTTTATTGATAATGTTTGCTGGTTTTAACTTTTTTAGACCTTATTCAGTCGCACTTGAGCATTGGCACGTGAAAGTTGTGATATTAACATTGTCTGTATTCGAAAGATATCGGCTACTACTTTGACCGTATTTTTTCTTCTGAAAATGGCAAAACGCAAGCAAATCACGCTTGAACAGCGAAGCGCTATTTGCACTCTACGCGAGGAAGGATACAGTGAACGTCAAATCGCAGAAAGGCTCGGAATTTCTTGTAAAGGTGTCCACTATACCCTTGCTAGAAAACAAGAAACGGGGAAAAATCAAGATAGAAAGAGATCTGGTAGGCCCAAATCCACAACAAATCAAGAGGACAACTTCATTAGAGTTCTTTCTAAACGGAATCGACGCTTAACTGCACCACAGATCACTGCAGCTCTGAATGATACGCGAGAAACACCCATTTCAACAACTACGGTTAAAAGACGCTTACTGTCTGCGGGATTAAGAGGATGTGTTGCTGCTAAAAAACCCAAACTAACAAATCGACATAAGAAAAATAGACTAGAATGGGCAAAAGCGCATAAAAACTGGACTATAGAACAATGGGAAAATGTCCTTTGGAGTGACGAATCAAAATTTCAGATTTTCGGATCCAATAGACGTGTCTTTGTACGCCGGTCAAAAGAAGAGAGGGCTTCAGAGGCATGTACAGTGCCTACCATCAAACATGGTGGTGGTAATGTCATGGTTTGGGGGTGTTTTGGCAACAGTAAACCCGGCAATCTTGTGAGGATAACCGGAAAATTAAACAAGGAAGGCTATTTAAAAATTCTCCAAGATTCTGCCATACCCAGTGGACTAAGTCTCATTGGTTCTGGATTCATTTTTCAACAGGATAATGATCCTAAGCATTCGTCTAAATTGTGCCAGAACTTTTTAAACAAGAAAAAAGCTGAAAACATTTTAAACATCATGCAATGGCCATCTCAATCCCCTGATCTTTCTCCCATTGAACTTGTTTGGGATGAACTTGACAGGAGGGTGAAAAGTCGTTGTCCTACGAGCTCAGAACATTTGTGGCAGCTATTAGAGAACGAATGGAACAAATTAGATAAAGATTATTTTAAAAAATTGATTAATAGAATGACCAGAATATGTGAGAAGATTATAAAGGAGAAAGGTGGACACTTTGATGAAGCTAAAATTTAATCTAATTTACCATTGTATATTATTTTTTTTATTTTGTTTAAGTTAGTTTCTGTTTGTTCTTTATTTTTTTATCAATACATTTAAATTTAAATGACTTAGTTTGGTTTTATTCGATTTTACCTTGCTGCTTCCAAACTTTTGGACGGTAGTGTATATCCCTTAATCCTCTTTTACGATACCCACGGGTAAAACAGGGGGTGGTGAATTGTACTCTTACTCCGTCACCACACGGAAACGTTCCGATCCAGTGGTAGTTTAATGTATTAATTTAAATATGTTAAAACTGACAATATGTAAGTGCCCTCGCACAATTTATACATAGCCAATGAATTTGAATTTAACGAACTTGCCAAATATTAATTTGGAAGATCTATCACTATTCCACCACTATGACGAGATGAGGATAAACTTTGATATAGAAATCCTTTGATATACTTATAGTTAGGTTATATTTCCCTAAGCAGGTATTTAATAGAATATTTGTGTGTATTAAGAAGAAATGTGTCAAGGTTAGCCCCGTTCGTGTCACGGACGAATGAACATTATGGACAAAGGTCACTCGAACGGACGTTGAGGTATAGAAAACCACAATACAGGTAGTAAGACGATCTCAAAGGATGTCCGGGACGTGCCGGAAATCACTCAAGTTTAAATAAGGAAAGGGAAGCGCTCCGGTGAGGAATAGTTCCTCACGGATGTTTCAGGTTTGGTTTTTTTTTAGAAATAAATATTTGATTACGAGAAATCGTGTCTCGCGTTTGAGAATGAATATCTTAAATGTAAGCATACCTTCAGATTTAGGAGTTTAAAGTATTTTTTGTATATATTATTGAAATAGAGTAGGGTAGTCCAAGACTCGATTACTGAAAGGTCTATTTAATAAATACCTTCCATATACAATGATAGTAGTATCCCCTAAACGCTTATGTAAAAAAAATGCACCGATGCCGTAGTGTTTAAAATAATGACCTGCCTTGCCAAGTATCGTGGGTTTCCCACGCAGAAAAATGTTTTGAGTAATCCAAACAAATAATTTGTTTAAGGTAGCAAACGAGCAAGCTACACACCTGATGGTGTATGTTAGTAGATGGCACACGGGAGACGTGTAAATGTATAAAGACGACAAAATGATCATCATCTCAGAGCTCGAGCCTACTCCGTAATGGGAGGGAAATTGCACGCTAGTCAGATGTGTTGGTTCGATTTTTCCTTCACTTACCTAGAAGTTATATGCGTTTTATATCCCTTAGTCGTCTATCTTACGATCACCCATAGGTAAGATAAGGGGTGGTGAATTGTATTCTTACTTCGTCACCACACGAGACGAACAAAATAATGAGCCGCAAATTGAATGTCATACGACAGCTCACTCATGTCTAACTGGTAGGACGATTGGAACGGATTCCCAATAGGTGCGGATTTAAGTCTCACGTGTGATGTGACAATATATTTTTCGCTCGAAAATTTAAAAAAAAAACTTTTTTAACATATTAGAATTTTAAATCGATATCTTAATTAGTTTTTAAGTAATAGTCATTTAAAGAGCAGCTGTTCGGCAGCTAGAGAGTTTCATTAGCTACGGGACGCCAAAAGGTTTCTTCAAAAGAGGGTCGATCATCTCGAAGAAGAGCTGAGAAAGAGAGAGAGAGAGAGATAGAGAGAGAGAGGGGGGAGATAGAGAGAGAGAGAGGGGGGAGATAGAGAGAGAGGGGGGGAGAGAGAGATAGAGAGAGGGGGGGAGATAGAGAGAGGGAGGGAGAAAGAGAGGGGGGAGATAGAGAGATAGAGAGAGAGGGGGAGAGAGAGAGAGAGATAGAGAGAGAGGGGGGAGATAGAGAGAGAGAGAGGGGGGGAGATAGAGAGAGAGAGATATAGATAGAGAGAGAGAGATATAGAGAGAGAGAGATATAGAGAGAGGGGGGGAGATAGAGAGAGAGAGGGAGGGAGAGAGAGAGAGAGGGGGGAGATAGAGAGAGAGAGGGGGATCGTCTATAACTCAAAATTTTAATTATCTATAACTCAGATTTTATTAATTAATTTTATTTTTCAAAAATTTGCCTGTATATTCTTAAAACATGTATAAATATATTCTCAAAATTTTGAAACAATTAATAAAGCAGTTTTTTTATAAAATTCCCAAAAATTACCTTTTTTTGGTCTTCACACTAGGTGTGCCCCCTTAAATGCTAAATTTCAGTAATTTGAATTATTGTCTTTTAAAAGAAAACTCGAATACATAAAAAGCATTCGTTTCTGTACAGTTTACTACAATTGCAATAGCTATTAAAACCAGCATATATTCGCCGCTGTATTATCTAGCAAAGTGCTATTTAATGGCGGATGTTTTATTGTATCTACTCATCTGGCTCTTTTATTTACCAGTCTTTATTTACTCTCAGTCGTAAAGCGAGACGAATTATTGATTTAACTGTGACAGCAATGATAGCTACTGGGGTTCGTATGTGATTTATTGAGAACAAGTATATTATTGAGAACAAGTATATTATTGAGAACAAGTATATTATTGAGAACAAGAATATTATTGAGAACAAGTATATTATTGAGAACAAGTATCTTATTGAGAAGCAGTATATTATTGAGAACAAGTATATTATTGAGAACAAGAATATTATTGAGAACAAGAATATTATTGAGAACAAGTATCTTATTGAGAAGCAGTATATTATTGAGAACAAGTATATTATTGAGAACAAGAATATTATTGAGAACAAGTATCTTATTGAGAAGCAGTATATTATTGAGAACAAGTATATTATTGAGAACAAGAATATTATTGAGAACAAGTATCTTATTGAGAAGCAGTATATTATTGAGAACAAGTATATTATTGAGAACAAGAATATTATTGAGAACAAGAATATTATTGAGAACAAGTATCTTATTGAGAAGAAGTATATTATTGAGAACAAGTATATTAATTTTTCTGCAGACGGAATAAAAATAGATATATGTATCACCACTATTTACTGAATTGAATATGTTATGTTTTAAAAAATACGCCACGTATGGCACACCCAAATAGCGTTAAGAGATACATGTACAGCAGATTATGGGGTCGCGCAACAACCCTTATGTCGCCCTGGACAGATCAGACTGGTTGCGACTATACGAGAAGTACATATTGCGTTCCTACATATTGCAGAAGTTATTGGCAATAGTTTTAGACCGACCGCCTGTCTGACGTCAACCCTCCTTAAGAATCAACAAAATCAATAAAATAGTTTCTGAAGCTTACGCGAGTATTACACATCTGTAATAAAACTACTTTTACGGATTCTATCGCGTTTGTATTTGATATTTTAATAACTGATACTGTAGCGGGTAGATATAAATTTCTGTAATAACGATGACTTTTGGACGTAAGACACCTCATAGTCCTCCTGTGACCACGATCACTATAAAGTGTTCGAAACGTCGGGCAATCAAAAATCAAATACAAACGGGATAGAATCCGTAAAAGTAGTTTTATTTCAAAAAATCAACAAAAATAATAAATAACTTTATATTTTTATGATGTGATCGTAAAGACATTAAAATAGGTGTCAAAACAAATCATGTTACAATGTCGTGGAGTGAGGGCAGAGGGGTGGGACGAGAACAGTTAATAAGATAAATGTAGGGGGAAAATGTTGGCGAAGTAGTTCAAAGTGCTGACGTTAACGTAATAAAGTTACTATGACTTTTGGGGAGTTTGCTTTGTGATTAGACGCTAATGAGCAAGGGGGAATGAAACATAGTTACATTAATTAATTGCCATCATCTCAGCTGATATACGTCTTACTGCTGGTCGAGCTCGATGCTCTGCCAAAATAGGAGGGCAATTGACCTACAATAGCACGCTGGTCAGATGCGTTAACATAGAGTTTCTTTCTCTTGCTTGTTTTATAGATATTAAACCCCTCACTCGTTTTTTATGACATTCACGGGTAAGATGGCAAGGTGCTAAATTGTATTCTTATACCATCACTACATGGAAACGTTTGATTAATTATGGCAGGCTATGGTCTGAGCACGCCCGTCTAATCTATCCAGGCAGATGGAAGAGCGGCGTACGGCTACATAGACCACTCTAAGCCCTTACCATCGCCGTTAGCCTACTGGTACCGCATCCTTGATTTTAAAAACATCATTAACAGACATAAATTACATCGAGACTGAATAAAAAAATATGGATAGCAGAAAGTATGCTCCTTTACGGGCATCGAACCCACATCAACCGGTACGATAGGCCAGTATTTAATCAATCCAGGATATGTGCTGCCAATCGATATCACGCAAAATTGAAGGAAGCCATTTACTTAAAAACTATCTAAAAATATTCACCATCACATGGCAGTCTGCCATAAACCTAAACTGTAAACTTTATACTATTTTTGTCGGACATAAAGAGGGCGAATTTTATATTCTCTCTACTCGTGATAACAATTTTGAACACGAATTAAAATTTTAATATTAATTTATATTGTTCATTACCTTTAAACTAAGACTATGTTCTAATAATATCCATTTTAATAATTCTTTGCATAACAGTTACCAAACATGAAGGGAAGCTTTTTTTAGAACTGGTACATTAATAATGTTAACGTATATAAAAAATATCTTTTTAACATGCAAGACTTCAACGCAGATATATTTAAAAAAACATTTATTATTACTACCTATATACTTACCTATTAAACTAATGTGGCAACTACGTGTAGTAAGTAATCAATTTAGCGTTCACATTATCGTCTTTACACGAAATGTATTACCACGCCATCTATCAAAAATATATATACATCGTTTCGATTTAGTACTTTAACTTGGACAATGATGACACGACATAATATTCTAAATCTATCCATCCTTCCATTTATGCATTAGCCCGAAGACATCCACTGTTGGACATATGCTTCCCCACTAGAATGTTACTCTAAGAACGGTACTGTGCCACTATAATCCATCGGAACGCTAAAAATGTCATCAGTCCACAAACAGTAGTAATAGGGGGCATCATTTCGTAATCGGTTTTATAAATAATTAAGCATATTAAATGCTAAATTTCAGTAATTTAAATAACAAGGTTGTGTCATCGTTTAATACAATTCTAACTGTAGTTTTAAGTATTAAGCCTATAACAATGTGTAAACATTGTCCGGTAGATAGCATACCGTCACCTTAAGACGTAAATATAATACGAAGTGAGATTTGCATGTCCTACAATTAGTCACGGTGTTGTAGTGGCAGCACGATTGGGCCGGAATCCCAATAGGCGCGGGTTCGCATCCCGCTTGTGACATCATTTTTCATTTCGTAATCGGTTTTATAAGTAGTAATAGGGATTATTTCTACGCCATGTCTTCCGATATGTAGTCGCCACTCGAAAACCCTGTCTTACCCCAATAGTTGTCGGTTCAATACGCGGTGTGGCCTGCCCATTGCAAATTCGAGGTTGCAGTTCTTCTAACTACTTCAGTTATATCCGATTTTCTAAGACTTTTCGTATTTTTACTACATATAGGAAGCCTTCGAACGTAATCCGGCCATAAACGATTTAGGGCGTTTTTTCCTCCTGTGCAGGGCGACGGAAGGGCAGCGCGGGGCCCCTGGTATCCGAAAAAGTAACCCGCCGGGCAAACCACCAAAGTTAGGGAGCAGATAGCAGTAGTCAGTCAGTGCCAATAGCGATGAAGAGAAAATTGGTAGGTACACGCACGCTACCCCGTTTCGTCGCTTCGGGTGGATTGGACGAGATGTATCCAAACTATAGCCTGTCCTCAAACAAAAGAGATGGAACTCAATATTCCTCCCTCAGCCTATTAAACAACCGCGATTCATTGAATTCTGATTATATAATACCGTAAAGCAACCTTCGACAAATTCAGAGGCAAATCAAAAACAAAGAAATTGTACATATTCTATACAAACACGACAAAAATAAACGTGAGAAAAAAAAACACTTCAAAAGAAATAAAACTACAAAAGAACAACACACAGCAAAAACTTCAAAGGGAAATAATAAAAACAGTCGAGCGTTCTTGTTTTTCCAACATTTTCGCATTCCAATTGTCTGAAACTGCTATTGCAATGCAAGAGTTTAACAACTTGCGGTGTTGCGGTTGCATTGGTCAGTGTTAATTCTACGTTTCAAAATTTCTCAACACTTGTATTTGTATGCTTGGAACTACATTAAACTAATTTAACTTACGTATATTTATACTGCTTAGACAGAAATGCTTATATTTGCAGACAGAAATACGAAGCAATTTTTAAGCTGGTTGTATTCATACTAATATTATAACTTAATATTATTTTTATATCTTCGTAGCTGTGTGGTAGCGGCGACGAATACTACCAACCCTTACTTTGCTCGTGGATGTCGTAAAAGACGACTAAGAGCCTTATAACGACCTGAGCCAACTCCGTCTGATGCCGTTTGGCCAACAATTACATTCCCAAGGAGGGTTGACGTCTGGCAGCCGGCCGGTCATAAAACTATTGCCAATAACTTTTACAATATGTACTATGAAAGAAGAGTACATAATGTATCGACCCCAAGTAATTGGGATAAGAGTAGGAGAATGATGATCTTAGAATGGCGAGGGCATAAGAATGCAATTGTTGCCTCCCCATATTTGCCCGTGGCAGTCGTAAAAATCAGCTAAGGTTCTAATAAGCAAAGTGACTGGTATGCCTTGCCTGGGAAACGTATAACAACTTATTGAACTCACTTTACTGTCAAGCGTGACGATTATGGCACTTTAATTTATGGCGGAGCCCTACGTCCAGCTAAGGATTCCGAAAGGCTGAATGATGACGATGGTGATGAAGATTTTTAGATACTTTCACCTTTGACATATTTTGTTGGTAAGTGCTACTCGTACATGGATTTGTAAAAGATTCATAATGAACGAAGGATGAATAGATTTTCTACTTTACTCTTGAGACGTGTACTAAAGTACTTCAGACGTGTTCCAAGGATGTCGTAAAAGATGAGGACAACGTTAACAACTGAAACATAACGATAACTTTAAAAGTAACTCTGTACATCTCTGATCATAACGGTATACTACGTCAATTCCCCTCCCACTGTGAGCTAGTTACAGATCGAATAGTGAGACGTAAACAGGTTGACGAAAACTGAGAGCCGCCTGTATAGTCTATCACGAATGTGTAAAGTTAGAAAAAAAATACATTTTATTAAACACTTTTAAATTTGATATTCAAACTGTGTCTTACACAATAAGCTTACAATGAAAATATCTATTCAAAATCCCTTGTAACTATTGATAGTAACACTAATTGTGAAATACCCATATCAGCAGTGTCGACGCTAGGTTTCCGCTCCATATCGACAAGTTTCACCCATGTCGGATTACTTAATCAGCAAAATTGCATTATCTTAGAACCGCTAATATTGAAGAAATCACCAGTTAGTGTGATAAATTACTTAGGTTGTTTATGTAATATGTATACAACGGAACATTGGTTTATGTGTATTTTTATGTTCTGCCAAAATACCCTGAGAAATCTTGAATTTGGTTGTCAGCGCCCAATTAATTTTAACGATTTCATTTACTGACAGACTGTGATGGTTAAATAAGATACTCAATATGAAGACGTCTAATATTATTCTATAAGTTATAAAGAATATTATTGAAAAAGACTTTTATTAAATGCTTAAATTAAAGGCTTTATAACCAGTTTAAAAAAAAATTAAGTATTTTCAACTATACCCATTTCATTTTTATCAAAAGCAACAATTTATCTCTACAATAAGAACTCATACATCTATAAATTGGATTAATAATGTTGATGTTACAAATATCAATATGATTAGTTTAGCTGTAACTAAAAATAGACTTATGTTCTGCTATTTATAAAGTAGTACGTGATTTGATTAGAAAATAGTACCCTGCTTCCCAAAATCCATACGTAAGAAAACTCAGAAAAGGACAAGATACAATACAAGACTCAGAACAGCAGTTAATGAATGGCCCAAACTTGAAATTCAATATAAATCGAGTTGATGTTAATACAAATAACGTACAAAATTTAACAACTTAGACACGCCCATCAGCTTATAAATATATCAGTACTAAACCATAATCTATTTCCATAAATCATAGCCCGTGATATATATTCATTGCATATTCAATTTAACGTCATTCGACTAAATCGCAATGATGTGCAGAATAATTCAGTAGTTTGGTTCCATTGTACGGAATTAGCTCTAAGACAAGCTTAGTGATATATAATTAATCATGTTTAATGCCTTATATCTTAATATAGATCAGAGTAACCTGATTATATAGGTATAGGTGAAAGGATAAAAAAAAAGCTGCAAGATTAGATTGACATCCTTTTTTCCTTTTACCTCCAAACGTAACTGTAAAGTACATAATATCAAAATCAATGGTATCAAACTGCACGGATCTCATAAGAGACAACTAAACAAGGAGGAATTTCCCAAGGAGGGTAGAGGTGACGTCAGGCAAACGGCCGGTCATAAAACTTTCGCCAATAACTTTTGTAATATGTACATTTGTACAAGTATATATTGCATCGACTCCAAGTAATTGGGACAAGATCAGGAGATTGAATGAATAGTATCAAACTGCACGGATCTCATAAGAGACGACTAAGCTATAAGAGTAGATAAGTTCACACAATAGACAACAAAACCTACATAATGTCTGATCAGTATGATCATCATTTTTAAATTATAAAAACAGCACCATGCACTAAGAAATCAATTTGTGTGTTAAATTTTAGAAATATACATACACCTAATTATTTATTATGAAATAGATCCATGCCAAGCAGTGGGAGGAATATTACTTGAAGAATAGGATAATAAGAATAAAGCGAACAAAATAATACGGCAAAATAGCACAGAATCTGCTACCCACTTTAACAATTTATTAGTGTCATGGAATTGGAAACTGAAAAATCCTACCAATCTATCTTCGCTCTAGACTGAAATTTAGTTCAACTCTTGAAATATAAACAAAACTAAAGGACAAGTAATTATTATAGATTCTAGAAACTCCAGTTTCGTATGTAAAATGACGTAGCTATTTTAAAATAAATTATCACAATGCCAATTTAAAACTTAAAACATAAAACATCAGTATATTCTTGAAACTTTAAAAGACTAAAAGAAATTAATAAAAACTGTACAAGAAATAATTAAAAACAACATCGGGTCTTGTTTCTTACAAATAATGAAGAACGCTTTCACAGTGAACAGTGAGTAACGAGAGTAATTACAAAAAGAAATAAAAGTAACGATACAAATAGTAGAACTCGAAATGGCAAATGTCTTCCAAGCTCACGTACATTTGCCCTGAAACCCGGGTAATTATTTGTGGTCGTTAATCCTGTGATTCTTGACAGATAAAAATTGAACTAATTAATAGAAAATAAGAATAAAAGCTCTTAAGTATTAACCTCAACTAATCTTAATATATCAAACTAAGATTCATCATCGTTAATTGGAGTTCGTAAGATTTGAAAGTCTAATAAATATGAAAAATACTCAAATTCAAATAATTACAATTTCCAAGCGTAGGTATGTTTTATCTAATAATTTTGATGGTGCTATATTTAGGGAAGCGAACGACGTAATAAATTTGGTTTATAATAGTCTGGAGGTAAATAAAATAAAATACTCGGGCCATTAATTTGTTACACAATAATTATATAATAAATTTATGAGCTGAATTTTTAATGACATTATTTAGCTACTGCTTTTAAAGTCGCCAAATGAAGATATTATGATTTCTTTTTTTATTGCATATGGTGGTAAACGAGCAAGCAGCACACCTGATGGTAACTGTTACTGCCACCCATGGACTTTTGCAATACCAAGGGTATAGCTAAACCGCTGCCTACCATTACAAACTCCAAACCCACCCCGTTTGGCTTCCGGTTCTCTCTTATCGTGATCGTGGAGATCTCAGATATTTACAGATATTTAAAGTTTAATCGGGGTTTATATAGACATAAATTTGAACATTCCTAGACAGAAATGAAAAGAGTGACCTGTTTATTCCCAAAAATAAATTAGTGAAACAAAAAACACAACTTCAAGCAAATTAAACATTAATGCGAAACAGAAATAGAAAACATAGTAAGCCTCTTAGGCTTCATATCTATCAAATTATTTATTAGTAGGCTGTACAGTTTTAAAACACAAAAGCATAAAGGTCGTAATAACAATACCGGATCTTCCATTAACTATATACGAAACTAAGTGCGGGTGTCATAACCCTTTCATAACTCGAGAGATAACTAGATAATTAAATTTTCCAACTGGATGCTATAAATTTATAAGTTATAGAGTATAAATTAAGGATACCGCAACCCTTTTGTTTGATGTAAAACAAAGTGCTATCAAATTAGTCTAAATCCTATTTCTATGCCGCTTGTCCATATTCTATTTTATAATATTATATATAATATTAATTTCGTCTCGAAGAATTACGTATTTAAAGTACCTATTTAAATAAAGTGTTTGTAAAGGAACAACACAATGTTAATGCGCGTCCAGGATAAGGATTCGAAATCGATCCAACTGAAGAAAGGTGTATGGCAGGGAGACACCATCTCTCCACAATTGTTCACCACTACATTGAAAGATGTCATCAAACTTTTAGACTAGATTGGCATCTGCATTAACATCAACGGCATTTATAAATATTTTCTATTCGTAAACAAGACAAATTATACCTTGTTGATATAACACTTGATGTCTGTGACCATAAATAATGAGTATGAGGCATGAGTATTTTTACATTGGGATTAATCCTACCACACATTCTCACAATTATAACCACTGTAAGGCAGGATCTACAATGGTCTCCATAAACGACATCGAGGTTTAATCCTCAGAAAGTCCCGGGTGATGCTTATAATTATTTTGGGACCCGCAATAAACTTCATCAGAAAAAGTTAAAGAGGAGGAGTTGAAACAAACGATTAAAGAGGAGTTGTAAAGAATGAAGGCGTAAGCATTGTTTGGTTCTATCTGAATTTTCTACTTGAAGCTAGCAATAAATATGGGACGGCCCGATAGAGAGAATTAGACTGGTGAAATTCTAAAACATACAGAGTATAAAATGTGAATCCCTGGAGGACCTTGGCACCATGCTCAATGACCTCAGCAAGGTCTCCCAACTAGTAGGGCTGAAAATGAACATGGACAAGACGAAAATCATGTCTAATGCCCATGTCATTTCTGTACCGGTCCTGGTTGGGAATGCGATTCTCGAAGTTGTCGATCACTATGTTTACCTAGGACAAACAGTCCAATTAGGTAGATCCAATTTCGAGAAAGAGGTCAGCCGACGAATCCAACTCGGCTGGGCAGCGTTCGGGAAACTTAGGAGGATCTTCTCGTCTAATATTCCGCAGTGTCTGAAAACAAAGGTTTATAACCAGTGTGTGTTACCAGCGATGACTTACGGCACTGAAACGTGGTCTCTAAATGTCGGCCTCATAAAAAGGCTCAAAGTCGCTCAGCGTGCTATGGAGAGGGCTATGCTCGGTATTTCTCTACGTGATAAAATCCGAAATACGGAAATCCGTAGAAGAACGGGTGTAACCGACATAGCCCGAAGAATTAGCACGTTGAAGTGGCAATGGGCAGGCCACATCGCTCGACGAACCGACAACCGTTGGGGAAAAAAGGTTCTCGAGTGGCGACCACGAATCGGACGACGCAGCGTAGGACGACCCCCCACTCGGTGGACTGATGACCTCATCAAGGTCGCAGGAACCATTGGATGCAGGTGGCACAGGACCGTTATAGATGGCATTCTCGTGGGGAGGCCTATGTCCAACAGTGGACGTTTACGGGCTGATGGATGGATGGATGGATAAAATGTGAGTGTAATACCGCTATGATTACCTTTAAGAGACAAGAGAAAGATACTTTTAAAAATGTAATTTCATTAAGAGAAAATATGTAAAAAATAATACTATTTTGTATTGTATGTGCCTGCATATCAGAAATTATCATTTTATATATTATATCACATAAAATATAATATAATTCTTGAAATAAACAATTTTAGAGAGAATATAACAGTCAAGAATTCCAAATGTTTTCAGTTCACAAGTTATTAGTTTTGTAGACAGCCTTTTTTTTTTTTTTGGGGGGTGGGTTACGGTCGGCACACTCCTCGCACCACTCCGTCCGGGGTGACAGAAGGGCGTAAGCATGCACACCCGTAACCCACCCGTGACGTCGCCTTCGTCGTTGGGCCAACCACCGGAGCAGAGTGACTTGACGTCAGTGGTTGGCCCGACGGAATACCCCTGAGGAGTACCTTCTCCTCGACCGACGTCCCCCCCTCGGGTAGGATGTCGGTCTTTCCTCACGCGGTCGGCCTCTCGGCGGGTGACGGACTAAATCCCCGATCCAGTCACCCGCGGCCTCGGCTAGGGCGGCATCAGGCGCAGGTAATCACGCCTGCGCCGCCCCAGTCGCCGGCGGCGGCTCGCGTCGTCGAGGAGACGCTCCTCGCGCACGCGCTCCGCCGCCTCCTTCCGCGAGACTACTGCCTCGCAGAAGGATGCGACCGCGTAAGAGATTAAATGGGTAACTAACGAAATACATTTCATAAGGGGTGGACAGTTATATAATACACACAGACAGACATTCAAACATTTATCACCTCCGAAATAGGAGTTAATTGTCCATTACCCGTTCTTCAATATTTAAATACTTTTTATACCCTAGCCAGCATTTATTATACTATATTAAGTCCTTACATATGAAATTAGCGTTTTGCCGTACTGAGCACTTTGATTTGAAATATCTCCTCTTTAGTTAAGAATTCCAAATAAAATTTATAAATTCATTTAGCTGGTACATTTGAGTTTTGAAAACAGTCATTCATTTGTTTTTCCCTAGTTGTTTTTTTCTTTGGCGTCGCTTATTACCGCACAATGCAATACATGAAATATCGGTATATTTACGAGTACGAGTTCTACCGTGGCACCAGTGCTGCAGAAACAGCTCGAAGGATTAATGATGTGTACGGCACTGGTATCGTCAAAGAAAGCACTGTACGATTTTGGTTTCAACGTTTTCGTTCTGGAAATTTCGACCTTCAGAACCAATCCTGTGGACGGCCGGAGACCAAAGTGGAAAATGAAGAATTAAAGGCTGTTTGTTGTGGAAGCGGATCCATCACAAAGCACTTCAGAGATAGCTGCAGGCTTCGGGGTAAGTGACAAAACTGTATTAATCCACTTGAAGCAAATCGGAAAAGTAAAAATCTTAAACAATGGGTACCTCATGAATTGAGTGAATCGAACTTGCAAACACGCGTCGACTACTGTGTTACTATACTCAACCGACACAATAATGAAGGGATTATAAATCGAATCATTACGTGTGCTAAATAGTGCATACTGTACGATAATCGGAAGCGCTCGTCGCAATGGCTGAACCCTGGAACTGAAAAGAAAATTGACTCAGAAAAAGTTACTTGTGAGTGTTAGGTGGAATAGCACTGGTGTTGTTCCCTACAGCTTTCTAAAATCTGGCCAAATGATTACGGCAGATATCTATTGTCAACAATTGCAAACCATGAAGGAAGAACTAGCTGCTAAACAACCGAGATTGGTCAATCGCTCTAGGCCACTGCTGCTTCACGACAACAGAAGACCACACACTGCACAACAGACAACCACACAGCACAATTGGAATGTCTGCGACATCCACCGTACTCCCCGGACCGTGCTCCAACAGATGACCATTTTTTCCGGAATTTAGACAACTTCTTATAAGGAAAAAAAATCAACTCCGATGCGGCAGTCCAAACCGCCTTCGACGAATTTATTGACTCTCGCTCCCATGGTTTTTTTAGTAAAGGGATCGATGAACTACCTATAAGATGACAAAAGTGCATATATAACAACGGTGCATACTTTGATTAATTGAATATATTTTACAAAAAAAAAAATTGACTTTATATTTCGCCCGTACAAAACGCCAATTTCATATGTAAGGACCTAATATAAAGACGACGTAAATTTTAGCTTGCTTATAGCACTAAATCAAAATATCATCATCGTCTCAGATCATATATGTACCAATGCTGGACTAGAGCCTCCTACAAAGTGCTACATCACTCTGGTGAAACGGGTTGAGTTAGTTAGTTAGATTTTTATTTCGATTCATAGTGCTGTGATGTTATCTGCTTGCATCTCTTAATCGTCTTTTACCTATGGGAAAGGTAGAAAGGTTGACAAATTATATTTTTACTCTACATGAATAATGCTAGAACAGTTAAGTAAAAATAATACTATAACGAAAATAAAATTCGCATAGTCTCCTAAGTTATAAGTAGGCACCTAATTTTAAAATATTTATGCACTTCATTTCGCTAGTGTAGCTCACTACGCTCACGATCGCATGAAGTTGTGAACTTTAAGCGGATTGGATACTTCATCAGCCAGGCAAACGACTACTTATATATACTTTGATGGAAGTAACTAGATTCTACGCTGCTTAGATACGAAACTTTATTTTTGAAAGACTATTTAAACTTGTAGTTTTAAACGAAAACAAGTTTTTCCACAGTTAGAAAGTCTGTGTATATTACATAGTTGCCATATATCAGAAAACGAAATTGTCTTTGTTGTTCCATTCAAAGATTAATTGTGAGATTGTGATTGTGTGAGTGTGGGCACCGAAGACAAAGATCGGGTTCCGGTGGCCCACTCGCACGGCGTCAAGAGGTACATTGCGGGGCGGGTCTATGGGTTCGCGCACCGTTTAATCTGTCGCCCAGGACGGATTTAGCGGGTTGTGACCAGTAGACGTGCGCGAAACAGTATTCCGCGAAGTGATTTGATATGGCATTGCAATTCGTGCCGAGTAATATTACATTTTACCATCACTTCAAACATCACACATGTCATTTATTTCTTGGTAACTATATGCGTGTAATGGCACTTGGTTCTAGCATACATTTTAAAACTTAAATGCCCCACTGAGACATAAAAAGTTTATATAAAAGCAATTTAATATGATTTTTATAACATTCTGTAATATTTGCTCATGAGGGACTAAAGTGTAACCTATATATTAGACAATGCAAATTTGTTTTTTTTTTCAAAAGTAAAGCGATTATACAGGGTGGAGACGTCAATACGACAATAAATGAAAACACCGTCAATACTAGTGTACAGGAGTATTTTGAAACTATTAAAAAAGTCCTCGCATGCATATTTAAAAAACAATTTTTTCAAACAAACTTTTTATCATAAATATTGAAACAAAATAGAACACCGTTTGTAAATATTAGTTCACTAACCTGTGGTCGGCAAGCGGCGAGTGACCTTGTGGTATCATATGTTACAACTTCGAAACGTAGGTAAATACATTGGGCGCTATACTATTCATTCTCACTTGATTATTTTATTAAAATAATCACGATAACTTTAATAATTCACTTGGTCGTTAAACTTAATTTTTCGATATGTGCGCCATGGACCCGAACGCACAAATTATATCGTCTTAAAATATTATTTCGAACTCTTGTTAACAGGTCGCCATTGACGGCGATGTATTTTAACTTGTCGAAAGATCGTACAATTCCTTTTTTTAAGTTCTCTACATTATCAACCTGTGTCAAATTTGCGAGAAAAATAATTTAAAATTTGTTCATCTAGGGTGACTCTTACACGCGAAGGAGCACTATCCATATGAGGCAGTAAGGATTGATTATCCCGTAACCTCTGGACAGCTTGCACAATAGTCCGGCCATTGGTAGTACAAACACGTGTTTCCATATCTCTTTCGGTACGTACGTATGGTTAAAGCTGCATTTCCGTGATATTCTCCATAAATTAAAATCATATCTGTATACCCGAAGCTGTGTAATTATAACGAGGCATTGTAAATGAGAAAGAAATACTATTCTAACACAAAGTAAGCGTCTAATTACGCACATTTACGTCACAGGATCACGATGGCACACTGACCTACAGACCTATTATAATAGTTTTGAACATGAGACCGAGGTCTTCTTTCATTAAGCCGCATTAGGTAGTTTTAAATTTCTCATCTAAGTCTGATGACACGGTTTATATGTATGGATCTTAAGATTTAGGAATAAGGTATAATATGCATTGATTTGTATTACGTTTGGGGAAGACTTGAACTGGTAAACATGGCGATATATGTAGGTACTAGTTTCATATTGGTTTATACCGATGCGGCGCGGGAGCTCATTGATAGGCGAATAATTTTAATTTTTATACAGAGTGTGGAAATTGTTAATAATACAAAGTAATGTGCTGCGGCTAAACTATACGACATATTGTATTCAAAGTTTGTATACAGGCTGGGCAAGTCATCAGATACACTAGATTAAAATTATTGTCGTATGGTCGTCTCCACCTTGTATATACAGTATGACTGGTAAAAGACTGTACATATCGAAGGAGACGATAGATAATGGTCACATCTAACAAATAAAAATATAATAAGAAGGTAATATTAATTAACTAGATAGTAAACCTCAACAATATTAGTGTGTCAGGATTCTCAAAAAGATGGTCACCTTCTCAACATTTCTCCATACAAATCAGTCGCACCTCGTACACTGCCATTTGGTCGAGCATATGCAATTTCCCAACACTCTTAGTGCGAATAACACATTCTATCACACTTCACACACAAATAGTCACGGTTAAAATGAAAACGCGGGCAATCGAAAGACGCATAGGTTAACAAACACGGAAATGCAAAACACCCGATACGACGCACGCGCTTTGACTGATCAGCTGACCACAGACGGACACTCACCCCGGGGAAATCCCTCGGGGGTGCGGGGCAGAGTGTGCGCGGGAGCCACTACTTAGCACTGTTGTCAAGGTCACGCGCTCGGCTAGTTACTATTTTAATGTAATTTCAATATCTATGCGGAGGTGTACGTAAATAATCATTTTTATAGGACAATTAGTTCAAAATTTAAGTATCAATTTTTTTTATGTATTCGGTATCAGAATCGAGTACTGAATACCCTCCCTCAATATGTACAATCTTTTACCAGTCACCTGTATAATCATTTTACTTAAACTAACGTGACAATATTTATGGATGTGATCATGTTGAATATTATATATAACCTTCCAAAAGTTAGTAGCAATGGTTAGGTTTAAATGATTAAGTCTCAATGTAAGCTGTATCATCAATGTAAAAAAATGAATGATTATTATCCACTTACATACATAAAATGTAAAACACATAACTCCGTCATCTAAGTACAAACACTTATCTAGTGAAAACTCTAGTATGGTAAAAAAAACTAGCTTTATCAGCAATCTGGTGTATTAATTAATTTAATTAGTAGATTACTAAATATGTTGAAGATAATATTGAGAGAAAGAATTTTCAGAAAAAAATAAAGAGTTGCAAAATAAGTATTTGATTAAAAACAATAGCTAAGTCGAAATTTGAGATATTCATATTGCATCATTCGATTTTTTATCTTGTTACATCAATGATAAGTTTGTTAGACGCAGAGATAAAGCTGCACAAACATAAGCAAATAGATACTAACATTTGAGACAATTTTCAAAATTGTTTTTTTTTATATCGGCTATCAATATGACAAAAATATAGGGCAACATAAAGACAATATTTAAGTTATTAAAACTTATTCGTTGATTCAATTCGACATTGTAATTTCTTATTGAATCCAGACACTAGTAAAATCTCTGAATAAAACTGTAAATTTCAAAGGCAATTACGAACAACATATCTAAAAAAATTAAATCGGACTCATATTAGCTATAAAAAATCGTAAAATTAACTATATATATTAAATTAAAAAGATCGGCAAGTTAATTTATTACAATCATAATCCAAAATGTCGCTCATACAAAAGTTTCTTTCCATAGTTTTAATCATGAAAACCTTCATCTCAAGCCACGACTATACTTGAACAACCTAAAGCGTTGCCGAGGACAAGCCGTAATTGGTACGTATCAGGGTTGAGAGATGCTTCAAACTCCGGCTAAACTGTCTTTATCAAAGACGCGAGTACTTACCTATAGACGTAGTATTTTGAGTAAGGAAACTTGGTACTTACCTGTAACAAAGGAAGATGTAATTAGAATTTCATAATCATAATGTCATGCCGTGTATAGTCTTATGATAGATATAAGCCTCCCCAAGAGGGGAATAATATCACAAAATCACCCACATTTGGCAGTTGTTGTTACAAGTTTTCATGAAAATGCTGCTTATTGCGATTGTCTTAGTGTTATCTCAACCGATTTTACGAGTCATGGAAACAAGGAAAGGAACATTGTAACTTGTAAGGAGCGATTAGTAATATTGCATATGTTGTCTTTTAGAAAATATCCTCACTAATATTATAAATACGAAAGTAACTCTGCCTGTCTGTCGCTCTTTCACGCTAAAACTACTGAACCGATCTAAATGAAATTTGGTACACAGTCTAGAGCCTGATAAAGGAATTATCGTCATTTTTAAAGCCAGAAGTTTGAAGCTTATTGTTAGGCTACTGATTAGATATAAGTAAATATGACATTAACATATGAAAAATTTACCCTTAAGGGGTAAAATAAAAATAGGGGATGAAAAAGTTTAGGAAAGTAACCTTTTACGCGGGCGAAGCCGCGGGCAGAATCTAGTAATCTATATCTCTGACCCGTCTGAGCTTACTATTCAGAACAAATGTTACATTTTAATCGAAAGTCGATAGTCATACAGAAAAGCTAGGAAAATATCGCGTAGGTATTTATTAAATAATTTTAGGGGAATGAGACCGCTAGACAAGTCATGAAAGTTTTATATCCTCGTTAAACGTGTTTACGATGTATCTGTTATATTACTAATTAATATTTGTTATATATTTGCTTAATATAGCCACATATAAAAGATAAAAAAACTGGAGGTGTCAAGGGACACCCGGATGGAACGAAGTTCTATTTTAATTATATAATTTTTTTCTGCCTTAAGCGATTTTTATCGTTATATTTTAGCCAATTTGCAAAATATCTTTATAAATTATAGCCTATGTGTTATTCTGATGTGCAAGCTATATTACTATAAATTTCATCAAAATCCATTCAGTTCAGTAGTTTTTACGTGAAAGAGCAACAAACATGTTCACATCCATACATTATTACAAACTTTCACGTTTATAATATTAATAATAGGATATACAATTCCACTAGACTACCAAAACTTTTCGGCCCCGAGCTCGAACGCGAGCCGGCCACGCGGCCCGGTCACGGGCGAAAATAATGTCGTTGCGCATTATTTTGATTTTGCTATATCTCTTAAGGTATTGATTTAATTTGCATGGTCTGAAGGAAAAAAAATATCTTCATGAAATGCTCAAGCCAACTAATGTATTTAAAATGATAAGGATTAATACAGTATTTGTGTAAATAGCTTTTCAATTACCGTTTTATAATAGAACATTTTTTAAAGTATTAAAATGGATATAGTATGTTATCCTTAAGAGATAGATATATACCATCGCGGACTTTTTTGTAGGCCTTTTTAAGCTGTATAATACTGTAGTACTTTATTTTGATCTATTTCGTAGGGTTCAGCCAGCGTTTGCAATGTAAGCGCAAAATAATGTGTTTATTTACGACATCACATTAGAAACCTCTAAAATTATCAGTGTTTCTCTAGTACATTATGCATATATTATACATATAAACCTTCCTCTTGAATCACTCTATCTATAAAAAAAATCGTCGCGACACCACACTGTTCAATGCGAAATAGAAATGAAAATATCTGGCTTGCTTTCTATAAGAGAGCCGACGAGCGACGCCGCACAGCTTACAATAGCTTACTATAGCAAAAAGTGTCGTGACAACTTTTCGTAAGAATTTTTTCCGTCTAGCCCCCTTTCACAACGCGCGTTAAGGAACTTCGTTCCAATAATTGTGATTGTCAACTATGTTAAGACAAACATCAACATTTACTAGTCACATACTATAACAAAAAAAAAATAATGTAACTTTTTCAATTATGCAATATCATCAGCTATTAGCGTTAAAATATGTTAAAACATTTTGAAAATTAGCAACAATAACTGTATCATAAAATAAATTTTAAAATATAATTATTAAGGCGGCATTATTAGTTAAAATTAATATAAAATTATTTTCTCCTCTAATGACCAATAAAAAGTAAATATAAAAATGAATGCGTTCATTAAAAAGATATAGTTTAAACTCTATATTTTAACACGACATCCGGTGGTAACTTTAAGTATTCTCAGTAATGTTAAGAAAATTCAAAAGTAAATATCGCCATCTGTTGGCAAATCCAAATAAACGTTATAAATTTCACAAAAACCTACACCATGTTTATCACTTTTATTCATCTTAGCTCGTATACGGCCCACTGTTGGGCTCAAGCCTCTTCCACATTGGGAGGAAAATTGATCTACTGCACCACGCAGATCAGACGGCTTAGTACAGAGTTTTACTGCGAGTTTTTCTTCTTATGCATAGATATAATATGCATATTTAGTCACTTATCGTCTTTTACGACACCCATAAGCGAAATAAGGTTTAGTGTATTGTATTTTTAGCCCATCACTAAACGTAATAATTATAAAATGAGCAAATAGCAAACAACAACAAATAGCAACAACAATTAAAAAAAAAAAAGAAACCATTTTTACAACGGTGCAAATTTTCGCACGGATCTTCACATATGAAAGAAAAAAATATCATACACACAGTTACGATAATTTTATATTTCTATAAGACATTAATAAAAAGATATGAATATGAAAAAAACATTCATAAAAATCAAATCAAAATTTTGCAATCTTAACGACAGTGTAGGCTATTAAGTACAGTATGAGCGTGAACGTATTTAATGCGGAAACATATTTTCTGGAGCCAATGATTCTGGGACAGAGTTCAAATCATATATGTGGAAATAGGTACATGGAAGACGTATCCAAATATATAAAATTGGAAAATCTCATATATATTTTTAATAACTTTTACACTGATATTTCATAAGGCTAAAAGGTAACAAGGACGATGTATAGAGTCTTTAAATTATACATATTACATACATACATACATATCATCACGCCATATTCCTTGCAGGGTAGGCAGAGAGAACAGAGTGCCAGAGAACTCTATCCTTGCATACTTCACTCGCTTCCTCAACATTCATAATTCTCTTCATACATGCTCGCCGGTTTCGGAGACTCTTGACTTCACCTTCCTTCAGTACGTGACCAATCTGGTCTAGGTAGGTGAGTCTCGGTCTCCCCCGGTACCTACATCCACATTCCACATTCGCTTTGTATATCTTCTTAATCAGACGTTCGTTCGGCATTCTTTCCACATGTCCGAACCATCGGAGCATTCCCTTTCGCATCTTTACACCAATACTCTCTTTCATACCTACTCGCTCTCTTACTTCGTTGTTGCGAATGCGGTCGGTCAGACTAAGTCCACAGATTTTCCATAGAGATTGCATTTTTACCGCATTAGTTTTGCTTTCATACTTTTTTCTGTATACCCAACTCTCGCTTCCATATAGTAATGTTGGGACAAGCACAGCGTTATGTATTGCTACACGTGCCTTCTGGCTGAGGTGGTGGCTACCGAGAAGTTGTCCCAACGCTTCGTTCACTCTATTTCCCGCATTCAGTTTTCGCTCTATATCAGTGGTGTACCTTCCATCTCGGCTAAAACTACATCCAAGATATACAAATTCATCCACTTGCTTTAGTACATCATTAGTACATCATTATTACATTTATTCTATAGTACATTATTATTATCATCATTCATCAAATTATACATATTATATCCTACATATCAATCTTAAGGCTTACATATAGATCTAGTTAAACTCTAGCGTATCCGTGATGCTACACTGATATGAGTAGACGATCACAGTTCAGGTTAAAGTTATCCAGGAGAGCGTTGGTACCTACCTTCCTGGTGCTCTCATAACTGATAAAGCTCACACTATAGATAGTATAATAGGCTAGTAAGGAAGACTCGAACAGGTTACAACTATACCACCTTAAAAAGATAACGATAGATAAACGATGATGATGAAATTATAATTCATAGTCGCTGCGTGTTTTTTAAACTCAGGCTGAACGCTATAAATAAAAATGACGGTTGAGCTTAACCGTCATTAACTTTCCTAATAACCCCTAGATTATTCCTCGTGATTACAGAAAATAAGATTAGAAGCATGAAAACCAAAATTCTGACATCAGATTGATTATATAAATCGTAAAATTCATCATACTCAATAGGTATTACACAAAAACGTTATAATCCTGGACGGGTAGCAGGGCATTAATGTCCTGTTATACAAACATGAAGGTCCATTTCTCATTAATCTTCATTAACAACATAAATGGGAGTAAAAAATGCTGCATTTATAATGGACCCGCAACTGTCATTTACAGTTGGTACAAATAGATAAAACAATTATAGATAGAGACCATAATATTTATTAATGAATTTATGATTCTGCAACATGATTAATTATCCATATTTGATATTTTATTGCCTGTAGTAGCAGACGGCAAAAGAGCGTACCTCACGCGAATAACTCAATCACAGAACTTAGAAATATCAAAGACAGCCAAATTGTTGACAAACTTGAGAATAGCACTCTTCTTAAGCCTCGCTTAAAGAAAATAGGTACACTACATAAGGCAGTTAAGTTTAGGTACGTAGTTAGTATTCCAGAGCCTTCATGTTCGTAGAAGAAATACTTTCACTGATTCCTTGAATTTCACATATCTTCGCGATAATTAGTACTCCTATTGAAATCCTGGAGGTGCAAGTTTTTCAAAATTCTTCATCACCATTAGTGACTGTTACTGGTTGATAACAAACATACCAACCATGGTATGTTTGTTATCAACTTTGATATTAATGGTGAGGAGTTTATTATTAAATACCTAAATGTAAAGTTTACTTGGATTCTAAACTTGGCAAAAGTCTTCGTGGACGCCTGATACTCCTCCACCAAACTTTATAGCGTAATTTACTTTTAAGACGTCGCTTGACTACAGTTTCACATTCATACGTAATAATATAGGATACTATTACAAATTATTATTGGTAAAAGCGTAAACGGGGACCCCGTCGCAGAATATATATTTATTTGACGCAAAACATTACTAAAATCATGTATGAGATGAATTTAATGTAAACAAATAGTAACCATCCAATAAATAAAATAGGTACTTCATATAAAAAAAAGCTATTCATTTTTCAATAAAAGCAAAAGCCGACAAGGGACAGTCATATAATCAGCTAAATTGACAACTCACTGAAAATTGAACGAGATATTGATGAACGAATGAATCTAATTAAAGTATCTATATATTCAGAAATATATATCCCACAGCATTGTTAATTTTTTATGGCAGATTTATGCGAACTTCTATTGCTAAGTAGTATTGGACTTACGATGGTATATGTCTATTAGGAATTCTTCTTATTTAGTTAATAAATGACATCTATAACGTGATCACACCATCTACGTGTGAATTGCCCGTTCACACAGTAACTATTTGTCTCACTCAACGAATATTGCACACGACCCCACTCTTGTGGAAGGGTTACAGCTGCCTATATAAACCGCATTTGTGCGTATAATTATTCAGTCGATAGCTAGACGACTCAAGGTGCGATAGCCCCGCAGTCCATCTTGGTGTCAGTACAGCGCATTTGAGCGATAGCCCCGCAGTCCTCAAATCGTGTTTAGCTAGGGAGGTGATAATTGGCGATAGCCCCGCAGTCCCTTTTACCCCTCACATAGGAGACTCAACGAGGTCATAAGGTCATAGACCTACAAGCCTCTTAAACGTCCTTACGTAGTAAAAAAGTGTTTGGCGATAGCCCCGCAGTCCCTATCACTCCTTACACAGGGATATATGAATGTATAAACTAGGATTAAGAAGCAAATGTATGAAGATAAACAATAAATGGTCAAGATTACCATGTGTCTTTGATTTATCCATTGGCAACCCTACAACAAATACATTACCAGAAACCCTACTGCTACATCTGGCGCCCAACGTTTATGAAAATACCCACATACCAAGCCAAAATATTGTATTTTTATATATATTATATTTTTATATTATATTATTATTATACATATATTTGAAAGAGCCTATCGATAGATAGCGATCAAATAAATTGGAAACTACCCTCCTTATAATCATTTTTAAATATCGCAAGATATAAAAATGTCGAAACATGAAGTTATGTCATCAGAACAAATCAAGCAGTTGAGCGAGTTGTTTAGCAAAATACAAGCTACTACAATGGCATCGAAATCTTTTGCTCAGTGCCACGCTAAATATAACGGCGAAAAATCACATGAGAAGGTGGAAGAGTTCTTAACGAAGATCACCGTCTTCAAAAAGGTGGAAAAGATTTCTGACGATGACGCCTTGGAAGGATTGTCGCTTGTTCTTACAGATAAAGCATCTACGTGGTGGTTTGGTATAAAACCTAATATTAAAAAATGAAGCCAAGCCCTTGGTGCCATTAGAAATGCATTCGCACCACAAAAGCAACCACATGAAATTTATGTGGAAATCTTTGCGAAAAAACAAACAAATGAACCCATCGACGAATTTGTAAGTGAAAAACGAGCGCTGTTGGCGCAGCAAACGGCAAAGCGACATAAAGAAGAACAATTGGATATGGTTTATGGCTTATTGAACATAAAATACAAAAAGAAGATCGCTTGCAAAAATATCAAATCATTTAATGAGTTACTTGATGAAGGTCGACATATAGAAACCCTCTCCAAAGAAGCTGGTAATTGCGAACAGCAAAGGAAATATATACCAATACGCTGTACATACTGCGGCAAAAAAGGCCATCTAACAGAAGTATGCCGTAAAAGGCTGGCCGTAGAGAAATTAGACGGTACGAGCGCAAAGAAAGATAGAATCGTTTGTTACGGTTGTGGTACTCCAGGAGTTTTTAGAAGCAATTGTGGAGTTTGTAAGAACAAGGAAACGCTTCCGAAGCCTGTTGCCTTCTATACTCTAATAACTACCTTACAAAGCAAGGTAAAGATACCAACTATTGCAATTTTTATAAATGGTGAAAACGTGTACGCTCATATAGATACCGCTGTCAGAACGAGTATTGCTGGTACACAATTATATAAGACCTTGCTACGAAAAGGTACGACCTTTACAGAGTGTTTTGCAGACGTCACACTCGCCGATGGAATTATAAAAACGTCTCGCTTATTGACCGCAACGGTGGATATAGTAATTGGCCAACGTTTACTGTCAGTATCCTTCTGCGTATTGTCCGATGCCAATGATAATAGAACGTTGCTTGGTATCGATTTCCTGGAATCTGCAGGGATTATATTGAATCTACCGCAGCGGTCTTCGTGTTTTATCGACGATCCAGGAACAACATTCGAAATTTTACAATTAAAAAATGAAGAAGTGCCATTGAAGGTTGCAAAACACAGAAGATGAAGAAACATTGTCAGATTTTTTAAAATGGTCAAACGAATTAACAATGCTGTCTCCTATAAGAGAAACGCCGCCACCTGTTAGTCCACCAGAAAATCTGCGATGGTCTTTGCAAAAAATAAATACGCCTCCTCGCCCGGTACGCCCGAGAGAACCTGCAGATATCAGCTCATTTGTAGATCCACGTGTTGATTATGTACCAATAAATCCTTACAAACTGTATTCTATCGATATTTATTTAGACCCAAGGAAGGCACATTACTTACAAATGATGAACGCCTAAAGTTTAATGAATTACTATTTAAATACAAAGAAGTTTTTGATAAAAGTTGTAGACCAACCCCTTTCGGTGAACACAGAATAAATACAGGTGATCATCTACCTATTAGTGTACGACCATATAGATTATCCCATAGTAGACAACAACAGCGCCGGGAAAAACTGGATTACATGCTTATAAATGACATAATTCAGGAATGTGATTCCGCTTGGTCAGCACCTGTAATTCTTGTTCCTAAAGGTGACAATGATGTAAGAGTCTGTGTCGACTATAGAAAATTGAATGAAATTACTGTACCTGATAGATATCCATTACCACGCATTGATGATTTATTACATCAAGCAAAGGCAATGCCATATATGTCCACAATTGATTTGCAATCGAGTTATCATCAAATCAGGATACATACAGATGATCAAGATAAGACAACTTTTGTTTGCCCATTTGGAACATATCGATTTAAGCGTATGCCTTTTGGACTACGAAATGCACCTGCTACGTTCCAGAGACTAATGGACAAATTCATAAGAGGATTAAAAGCAAGTTGCGTGATCACGTATTTGGATGACTTAATCATTCGCTCTATCTCTCTCTCTCTCTCATCATATAAATGACATACGAGAAATTTTTGAAAAACTTTATGAATATAATCTCCATGCTAATAGAAAGAAATGTAAATTCTGCTGTTCCGAAGTAAAGTATCTGGGTCATTTAATTGTCCCTGAGGGAATTAAAGCAGACCCCAGTAAAGTATATGCTATTACTAATTTACTAGAACCCAAAAATATTAAATAATTGATATCATTTCTGCAAACAGCATCTTGGTATCGAAGATTAATAAACAACTTTGCAGAAATTGTAAGACCATTGACTAATTTAACTCGAAAAAAAGTTAAATGGCAGTGGCAAACGGAAGAAAAAGGAGCCTTTAATAAACTTAAAATTGCACTGACGACTGCACCAGTATTAAGCCAAGCCAATAGTGACTTACCGTTTACAATAAAAACAGATGCAAGTCAACGCGCTATAGGAGCAGCTTTGGTGCAGGGGGAGGGTGAAGAAGAACATCCAGTAGAATTTGCCTGTACGTTACTCAATCCAGCAGAACGCAACTATACAGTAACAGAAAAGGAAGCGTTAGCCATTGTATGGGCTATCTCACAATTTCGTGGTTACATAGAAGGTACACGTTTCATAACAATCACAGATCACCAACCTCTTAAATGGTTATGAATTTGAAAACTCCTACTGGTCGCCTAGCTCGATGGGTGTTACAATTACAACCATATGAATTTAAAATACAATACACTCCAGGCCGTACAAATGTTCTCGCTGATACACTCTCTCAACCACCGTGCCCAGATCACAACGATAAATGTACACTTTGTAGCGTAGAACTAGATCTGCTTAGGCTTAATGAAAAACAAATCCGAGAAGAACAGTTAAAAGATGAAGATCTAAAATCTATAATAGAAATAATAGAAACCGGTAAGGACTTAGAAAAATTTAAAGAAAGTATTGAAAAGGGATTTCTGATTCATAAAGGTATTCTATATCGTTACAATCCAGAACAAGACGATGATTATGCTAAATTAGTAATCCCACGACATGAAATACCTAAAATACTAAAATTTTATCATGATGTCTCAAATTCTGGACACATGGGCATCGAACGTACATTACAACGTATAAAAAATAAATTTTATTGGGAAGGGCTAAGAAAAGACATAACCCAATATATAAAAACATGTGTCGAATGTCAAAAGTACAAACCTTCAAACCGAAAACCTACAGGATTGTTCATGGCCACGCCAGATAGTGACAGATTTGAGATTCTCTCAATTGATTTGTTTGGGCCACTACCGAAAGGACTTGGAGGAGAAAAATGGATCTTCATTGTAGAAGATATAGCCTCTAGATGGGTCGAACTATTTGCCCTAAAAGAAGCTAATGCTGAGAACTGTGCGTTAATTTTAATAAATGATTTTTTTTTTGTGCTATGGTTTACCAAAGACTTATAAGCGATAATGGAGTGCAATTCATATCAGCGGTGATACAAAAGCTTGTTTAGTGTTTTGAAATCGAACAAATATATACTCCAGTATACCATCCTGAACCAAATATTGTGGAAAAAAAGAATCGAGATATGAAGTCACAAATAGCTATAATGGTTAAAAATAATCACTAAAACTGGCCTGCTACTTTACCTGCTGTTCGATTCGCAATGAATATAGCAGTCTCTCAAACAACAGGTTACTCACCTTCATACTTAACATTTGGTTGGGCACTAATAACTCCGTATGAACTGACCCATGATCTAAGTTCAACAATCGAATCAGAGAATTACATAAAAGAAATCACACCGACTCTCAAACAATTAGCACAAAATTTAACAAATGCAAAAGAAAACACAAAACTAAATCTGGAAGCATACAGAGGCAAAGCCAACATTAAAAGAAGACCAGATCCAGGATATAAGAAAGGAGATCTAGTATTAGTGGAGACGCATCCCATAAGCAATACTGAAAAACAATTCTCTGCG
Organism: Lymantria monacha; assembly: GCA_905163515.2. Lineage (NCBI taxonomy): Eukaryota > Metazoa > Arthropoda > Insecta > Lepidoptera > Erebidae > Lymantria > Lymantria monacha. Next base: position 1,683,878 of record LR991103.1, read on the forward strand.
AATTTTTTTTTTTTTTATTGGTGGGCTACGGATGCGTCTCGCCCCGCCGAATCGGTCCGGGGTGACGGAAAAGGCGGCGCGTGACCCCATAGACCTACCGTAAAACCTTCTCTCTTCGCCGTGCGAGCGGGCCACCGGTACCCGATTTTTGACTTCGGTGGCCCGCCCGGCGGTTTACCCTCGCGGGTTCCTCTCGTCGACGCCCCGACAGATTTCGCCGTCGGGGCGTCGCCCTCACGCGGTGGCCTCACGTCGGGTGACCGGACGATTTCCCGGTCCGATCACCCGAGGCCTCGGTTAGGGCGGCATCAGGCGCAGGTATTCGCGCCTGCGCCACCCCGGCCGCTGACGGCGGCCCGGGTCGCGGGAATCCTCCCGGACTCGTTCCGCCGCCTCCTTCTGCGAGATGACAGCCTCGCAGAAGGCGGCGACCGCGTCCCAGTTCCTGACGCTGTCGACCATCACCCTCGCGACAGCCGGCAGCGTCAGGTCGGCACCGATAACAGCGACGAGGTCACGGCGATGCCAGTCAAAGCCCGGACACACCTCCAGCGTGTGTTGCGCTGTGTCCTCGTCACTGCTGCAATGGTGGCAGGCCGGAGTCCACTCCCTATATGCGACCGTGTGCAGGTACAAGTCGAAGCATCCGTGCCCCGACAACACCTGCACCAGTCGAAAGGAGAGGACTCCGTGCCGCCGCTCCATCCACTCCATCAGTACGGGCCGGAGAGCCTCAACGGTGACGACACCGTGTCTAGGTCTCTCCAGCCGCGTAGCCCAACGGGCGATGACGTCTCGGCGGGCGTCCTCGCGCCAGGTGGCTATCTCGCTCAGCGATGGGGAGCCACCTTCGTCGCGCAGTGAGGTCACCCGCCGGTAGAGGTCGGAGAGCATCTCCGCCTCTAGGTCCCACGGGGGTGTCCCGGCCAGTAGGCATGTCGCCTCGGTCGACACCGTGCGGTACCCGCGAACGGCTCTGACCGCCATGACTCTCTGGGGTCTCCACAGAACAACCCTGAGCTGGGCGTTCAGAGCCCTCGCCCACACGGGTGCGCCGTACATGGCCATCGAACGGATCACCCCCGCATACAGCCGTCGGCCCTCGAAGCTGGGTCCGCCCATTGCGAAATTTGCCCCTTGCCGAGATGGTCCTTATAATATAAGGACCATCTCTAATGAAAAAACATGGAACTTCTACTTATGAAATAGCACATACAACTTTGCCTGACAAACCTATCGGGAAATATCACACTTCTGCAATAACTAAGTTTGAACAAAGAGATGCTGTATTACCAAAACCTATTAATCCCATCCGCCGAAGAGGAAGGCCATGTAAAGATGCTGGTGCTCTTACGGGACGTTAACGAGCACCAGAGGGGGAGGATATAACGTGAGCACACCATCTACGCGTGAATCATAATGCTTGCCCGTTCACACAGTAACTATTTGTCTCACTCAACGAATATTGCACACGACCCCACTCTTGTGGAAGGGTTATAGCTGCCTATATAAACCGCATTCGTGCGTATAATTATTCTTACGCTATATGCTAGCGATATGCCCCAGTTTAACAGAGTCCAAAAAGCGCTTTACGCTGATGACACCGCACTCTACTGTGCAGGCAGGACCCCGACAGCAGTAGTTAAAACTCTCCAAACAGCGGTTACCGCCCTAGCCAATTGGTTCAGGAAATGGAGAATCGAAATCAATCCAGAAAAGAGTCAGGCGGTCATGTTCACTCGCAGAACTGCCCGTTCCTACTCTATAGACAACATCCCACCCCTCCAGCTATTTAGCAAACCTGTCTCCTGGAGCAGGCAAGCTAAATACTTGGGTGTGACCCTTGATGACCGACTTAGCTTCGCACCCCACATAAAGATTGTACGCGATCGTGCAGCCTTTGTGATGGGACGCCTCCACAGCCTACTCCATGCTAGGTCGAAACTACCCTTGAACAGCAAGGTCCGATTATACACCGCTTGCATACGGCCGATCATGACCTATGCAAGCGTAGTGTTCGCGCACACCAAGGCACACAGGATCCATAGGTTACAGACCTTACAGAATAGGTTCATGCGCCGAGCTACGGGAGCACCGTGGTTCATTCGTAACGTCGATCTTCACATCGACCTCGAACTGCCGACCATCAGGCAGTTTATGAAGCGGTGCTCCCAGAGCTACTTTGACTCTGCCACGACACACCCCAACCAACTAGTGGTCGGGGCGGCTTCCTACACCCCATCGCGCATCTCCAAAGTCCGACGTCCACGTCACGTCCTCAACGACGATGACGACGTTATTACGCTCGCCCAGACCAAAGCCTACGCCGCGCGCGAGGCCATCGCGCACAAACATCCGCGTTTCCGTCCTCGACGTCGAGGTATGAAAACACGGCGAGCAAAAATCACCGACCCCAAGATGGACACGTCCACGTCCACCTTACCCCCAGCGACGCCCCGAGCCGAGGCCCGTTCCCCACAGGGGGAGCCCTCGGGCGAAGTCGCCTAATTCATGTCTATCGGGTTGAGAGCCTTCGGGCTCGCCCGCAGTCCGGTTAAGCTGTAAAAGCCCCTTCGGCTAACAGCTCGCAGTTGGTATGTTTTAGTGGGTATTCAGTGTCCCCTTCAGGGCCTGTGAGTCCCACATACCCCGCCCGGGGCGGGTATGCGAGAAATGCATTTTTAACCACTGCGTTACCAAAAAAAAAAAAAAAAAAAAAAAAAAAAAAAAAAAAAAAAAAAAAAAAAGTATAATTATTCAGTCGATAGCTAGACGACTCAAGGTGCGATAGCCCCGCAGTCCACCTTGGTGTCAGTACAGCGCATTTGAGCGATAGCCCCGCAGTCCTCAAATCGTACTTAGCTAGGTAGGTGGTAATTGGCGATAGTCCTGCAGTCCCTTTTACCCCTCACATAGGAGACTCAACGAGGTCATAAGGTCATAGGCCTACAAGCCTCTTAAACGTCCTCACGTAGTAAAGAAGTGATTGGCGATAGCCCCGCAGTCCCTATCACTCCTTACACAGGGATATATGAATGTTTATACATTCATGTTCATATATACATAGGATTAAGAAGCAAATATATGAAGATAAACAATAAATGGTGTATAACCTTATTTTTATAAAACATTATACATACATCATTTTCTACATATTTCTACATCTCTAATTGATTGTAAATTCTATTACCATATTTTTAGGGGTATAATGATTTTTATATCTTAATCTACTATTTTATAAACAAAAATATTTATATTAATGTAATCAATTAAGTCAGGTTGTATAATATTCTTATTATATAACTATTTAACAGATGGCACTACTAACAACAAAGTAATTACCGAATCTATATTTTGTCTCCCATTTCAACATAATAACAATTGTAACTAATAATCAATATTAGCAGAGTAAACAATGTATTTACTCACAATCACTTCTATATTTTATTCTATAAGCTCTACTACTTACAAACTTAAAAAAGAAAGAAGAAAAAAAAAATAAAAAAAATGTAAGCTATGTATATTTTTGGGACTATAGTTTATTATATTATTTTAAATTGAGCAAAATATATGTTGCCTATATTAAGTTAGTATTACCTTTTATGTCACTTTAACTCTTTATTTTTTCTTAACTTTAGCTTTCTTCAATTCTATTTTCTAATTACTATTCCTTAATCTGTTACTTTTCTCTTCTTAACTTGTTATCTCTATTGTTATTTACTCTCTTGTAGTATAATTTGTAAAACTTGTCTTCACCTAAATTTTTGCTTCTTGTAGTAACATTAAGTTAGTATTATTATTTATTATTTTTATCTAATTTTAAGTTTGTACATAATAATAATTTTATAGCACTGCTAATTTAAGGTCCCTGATAATGTCAGGGGAACCGTATGCCCAAACAATTAGAGTTTGGAAAATAAAAATAAAAATTAAAAAAAACAATAAATGGTCAAGATTATCATGTGTCTTTGATTTATCCATTGGCAACCCTACAACAAATACATTACCAGTAACCCTACTGCTACACATCCAAATTTCTCTGCAAAACTAACTCATAACTTAAAATGAAACAATCTTCTTCCACTGTGTCCTTCTCTTCTTCTTCGTGTTCGTTATTTATTATTGAAAGACCCTGTACTTGATCTGAAGATTGACTAGCAGAGATGCTATTAGCATTACGTCATGCATTGTAAATTATTTTATTGTGGTTGAAGTTCAAATAGATATTTCAATTCACAATTTAGATTTTGACGAATATTAAATGTCACCAGCCTCTCTTCACAGCATAAAGATCAACGAAATTAAAGCAATAACAAAAAATCGTCTAATAAGTAGCCAGAAGTAGCCTCATAATATAATCGACCCGAAACCTAAGTATGATAATAGTGTCTAAAGCTACGGAAAATCCCAAATACATTAGAATAATAAAATAACAAAGACAGTATAGAATTAATGATGTTGAAAATCCTTCAAACGTGCCGTTATAAGCTTTATCTACTCTTTTATATTTATAAGAGGCTGACATTTGAATAAATTTCTCAAAAGAATGATAACTTAGCAATTTTTCAATAGACATCGCATATTCATCAGGCGAAGTAAACTTATGTTTGTCAGCTTATTGGAAATCACTAGCCAGGTCTATAGAATGTATTCCGTATATACGAAAGTTGTTCTATAGGGGACTTCTTAAATACTTTTTCTTTGCCCTTGCTTTATACGAACTGAATAATCGGAAAATTTTCATTAAAACTATCTGCTTCATTTTTTTTCATCCCATGTAACCCACTGTTGGATTCGAATCTGCTACGGAAGGTAAATTGACTATTATGCTAAGCTTTTTAGTCGGGTTAACATAGGATTTTGCAATAGATTTCTTCATTCGCCATGATGTTATCTGAGTACATAGTCAAAGACTTACGATAACCATTTTTTTTTTTTTTTTTTGCGGTGGGCTATGGACGTCGCACCCCGCCAAATCGGTCCGGGGTGACGGAAGAGGCGGCGCGCAACCCCATTGACCCACCCTGCAAGCACCTCTTCTTCGCCGTACGAGCGGGCCACCGGTACCCGATCTTTGTCTTCGGTGGCCCGCTCGGCGGTATGCCCTCTTGGGCTCCTATCCTGTCGACGCCCCGACAGCTTTCGCCGTCGAGGCGTCGTCCTCACGCGGTGGCCTCACGTCGGGTGACCGGACAATTCCCCGGTCCGATCACCCGAAGCCTCGGTTAGGGCGGCATCAGGCGCAGGTACTCGCGCCTGCGCCGCCCCGGCCGCGGGCGGCGGCCCGGGTCACGGGAATCCTCCCGGGCCCGTTCCGCCGCCTCCTTCTGCGAGATGACAGCCTCGCAGAAGGCGGCGACCGCGTCAAAATTCCTGACGCTGTCGACCATCGCTCGCGCAACAGCCGGCAGCGTCAGGTCGGCACCGATGACAGCGACGAGGTCACGGCGCTGCCCGTCCCAGCCCGAACATACCTCGAGCGTATGTTGCGCCGTGTCCTCGTCGCTACTGCAATGGTGGCAGGACGTAGTCCACTCCCTCCGCACGACCGTGTGCAGGTACTTGCCGAAGCAACCATGCCCCGACAAGACCTGCACCAACCGGAAAGAGAGGACTCCGTGCCGCCGCTCCATCCACTCCATCAGTACGGGCCGGAGGGCCTCAACGGTAATAACACCGTATCTAGGCCTCTCCAGCCGCGTAGCCCAACGGGCGATGACTTCTCGGCGGGCGTCCTCGCGCCAGGTGGCTATCTCGTTGAACGATGGGGAGCCACCCTCTTCGCGCATTGAGGTAACCCGCCGGTAGAGGTCGGAGAGCATCTCCACCTCTAGGTCCCACGGGGGTGTCCCGGCCAATAGGCACGCCGCCTCTGTCGACACCGTGCGGTACCCGCGAATGGCTCTGACCGCCATGACTCTCTGTGGCCTCCACAGAACCGCCCTGAGTTGGGCGTTCAGAGCTCTCGCCCACACGGGTGCGCCATACATGGCCATTGAGCGGATCACCCCCGCATACAGCCGTCGGCCCTGAAAACTGGGTCCGCCCACGTTCGACATGAGCCGAGAAAGGGCGGACGCCGCGCCGACCAGCCGGGGAGCAATTTGACGAAAATGCTCCCGGAACCACCATCGCCCGTCGAGCACCAGACCCAAGTACCTCATATGGGCCTGGATACTGATGTGGATGGAGTTGACGACTAACGAGGCGCCGATGGGCAGCCTCACACGGGGCCCATGGAATAGTAGAGCCTCCGTCTTGTTTAGGGCCACCCTGAGCCCATAGCGCCTCGATTCGAAAGACTTACGATAACCATAGGAAAGGAACGAATAATGACTTGTCATCATACACCGCCAATACGTTACCACCAAATAGGTATATTACTCGAAAATCATTAGTGAAAATTTATTTCATATTTTATTGAAATTATAACAACATTAATGGCCAATGATATTAATTGCTTTCAGAAATGGATATGCGATAGAGACCTGAACATGCTATGCTAACCATTTTATAAATAGACATCCATTTGATGGAATGAAATAAGTATTGATTCAATGGCATTTCTTTGGAATTCATCGAACATTATATCTTGTGGGTAACAGGATCCCTGTTACCCACAAGATATTTAATATGCTAAGCACCATCCTAAGCACCGTCTTTGAAGGTACCTAACCATTAATGTTAATCTATTCAACTGCCTATGGCCCTCAACTGTTGGATATAAGCTAATTATAACCGCCACGTTTGACAGGCAGATTAACTATTACACTTGATATTATCATTTGCCCAGTAAAAAGCTGCTGACTTTGGACTCTGGACTTTAACCAGATGAGCCCTCAAATAGTTACAACGGCTCTATAGGCTAATTTTTTTATTGCTTATGGTGGCAAGCGAGAAAGCAACATACCTGTTAAATTTTACTCATCATCATCATCTTGCTCTTATCCCAATTATTTGGGGTCGACGCAATATGTCATCTTCCTCCATACAGTCCTATCAGACGTCATCTCTGCAGTCACTCCCTGTCTATCTATGTCATACCTCACGCAGTCCAACCATCTTTTCTTTGGTCTTCCTTTACCCCTAAAGCCTTCAACATTTCATATTTCAAACTTTCCTCACAACATTACTTTCATCCCGTCCCATCACCTGTTCAATTTTACTGTCACTTATAAATGTCTGCAATACCAGGGATATGCCCAGGCTGCTGCCTACCAAGCAAAACTTACTCAGAAAGTTGGGCTTTCGGCTCTATTACGCATCGAACAAAGGTCAAAAGCATGTTGTGTCGATTTTCTGTGAGACTGTGGCTCTACCGCGGCAGTAGATAGAAAACTGTCAACAATTTAGCCCTACTGTTACATTTCCACCTAAATTAAACTTGCGCAATTGTCGTTAATAAAATAAATGGTATACTGGTAAGGGTAACGCTGTGTTCTTAATCCGTCATCAGCCGAAATTATGCTTATATCTGATATTAATAATTCTGTTCACGTTTCAACATAAATTTAACCACACGTCTTTCGACATTTCGTGTTTATAATCTCTCCAATACAGCGCTTAAACCATCTATAACATTACATATTTATGATTAATTAGTAAAGCTGGCAGCGGCATTTTACTAATAAACGTACAGAATTATAACCCTTACTTTGAATAGAGGACTGTGACCTCCCTCCACGTTTGGTCACGCCAACCTATTCCAAATATAGAGCACCATACGATAACAGTATAATAAAAGATACATATAGAGAAAATAATTAAAAGACAGACAATCTATTTTGAACCTTATATACAAATCAATGTAATTGTAATTTCAATGTCCGCTAACTAATTATATGGTACTACAATGTTAACTAACATTTTATACGAAAAGTTATCTCCTGAAACTTATTTCGGATGTAAGGAACCACGGCGCCGTCACGGCGAGGACAAGTCTTTGATCAAAAGTGATCCTTACTACACTGTAAATGCTTGGGTTGTTGTTGATAATAGCTTGGCTGGGTGCGTAGCGTTAAGTCGGCAACGTTCAGCGTTACGTAACACGTCTCGTATTGATCGTGGCACCCCATCCCCCTTGCCGTGAGCACGCTACAATCGGACCAATCGCGTGGCTTGGTTTAATTTTAATATCATAGCCGTTCTGTGCGAGCGAACCTCTGATTTGTCAGCTCGTTACGCGTCAAGACGACGCGCTAAAGTATCATTGTCAACGCAGAGAGAGCTCAGGTGAAACAGCGAAACGTGTTTTGACGTTAACATATACCACCTACTAACCAAAAGAAAATTTACCACGAATTTCTTGTCTCGTTTTGAAAGACCATTTTCACCAACGACCCCTAAAGTTTTAGTAACAGTTGGGTCTATATAAATATAATCCATTTCATGTCATTTATATCGCCTCAGGTGTTAAAAGTTAAATTTAACACCAATGAACAATAAAAAATAAATAAACTTCAATATTATGTTTCATTTATGTTAGCTTAGGTGTTATCCAACATATAGCAGTCGCTGGTGAAATAAAATAGGCATAAGTAGACAATAGTCGCGACCTCTTTATGTCCCGTGAGTAAGAATACGAATATGAAATGCAAACAGATAACACCATTGCAAAAGAAGAATTTAATCGAAATAAAATGCAATAGCAAACTATCTGACCAGCGTGGACGTGACGTCAGTTTTCATTATAGAGAAGGTTCGAATCAAGCAGTGGAACAGATATGAGTTGATATGATGATTTTTTCCCTGTGGTAAAGTATCAATGCAATTCACAAATCATTCCCAAGGGTGTAATAAAGGACGAGTAAAAGATACAAACAGATTGGATCACTACAAAAGCGCAACATTAGTCTAAGGCAGGCCGTAGGGAGCGAATTAGAGAAATTCTATAATAAATAAAATCCAAATGATTATTATAGACTATTCTAAATAGAGTCCCTTGGTCTACTATTTACTACTTCGTCTTGTCTACTGCTGCAATTATTTCAACATAGACACTGTGAATGTCTTATGTAGTTTCCCTATGAGGATGAGGGGATAGCAATACATATACAATCAAACTAAGGATTGATTCATCTTATCCTGGGGAACTCATAATACCAAATCCCCACGATTATAGCATAATCCACCTTTCATGGGATGGCCTAAATTCAAGAGACATCGACAGGCCAATAGATAAATGAAATCTATACGAAGATTAGAATTCACAAAGTGAGTTGAATACTAAACTAGCAGATTATGTATTATATTCAAAACTTACATAAATTTCACGACATCTAAATTCTAAACAAGTAATCGGTAAACTAACAATCAAACTTGAAGGTTCCAACTAAAATTATATATTCATAGGCAACGCCTACGTACTGAATATAATAACTGTACTATATTTCGTTGAAGATAAAAATAAATGTGAAATAAAACAATTTTAAGGATTTTATCGCTTTTCACTTTGATTTTTGATGAAGCAAATATATAAAACAAGTGAATGGGACGAATACAAAGGGCGACCACGTCATACTTTTCTGGACCAAATTGGAGATATGTGAGAGGTCATATTAAGAGTATGCGTAATCGTAGAGCATGCATGAAGACTATTTATTATAAGTGTGAATGACGCTATAGAGGCAGGATCGTAGTTTGTGACAGTCCACAGTCCCTGCCTACTCCTCTGGGAAACAGGAGTGAGGCTATGTAGGTATGTTTGATTTTTTACTTGCCTGATGTACGAGCACTTCAGTATTCATGATCACGGGAGGACTAAAGCGTTTGATGTCCAACAAGTCACCTTTCTTAGGTATTTTCTCCACCCATTACAATATTAGATCAAATGTTAATTTGAACTCCTTTTTTGATAACTCGATCGTCCCACGACCATCAATACCGAAAAGAGTTCGAAACATTGGCAAAGAAAAATCAAAATTTTAAAGTGGTAAATGCCGTAGACAGGTTTTTTAATATTTAAGTAACATCAGAAATCATTAAACATATATTTATTATATCTAAAAAATTGGAAAGTCTACCTCTGATTGACTGTGAGAATGCTCGTATTCTAAGCAGAGCAAATACATTGTATTGTTGGGAGTTTTCTAGGGCAGGCAAGCAGGCAGGCATCAACAGGCATCTCGAAGTTTGATACTATGTCCATTTAAAGACAATATGCTCAACTATTATTCTGTATGAGCGTTTACGGATGATGGTGAGATATTTAAAAAAAGAATACCTAAAAATGAATTCCTCTATCTAGCTCATGAATATCGAAAAAGACGACCTTCCGATGGTCATGCATATAACATCCTATGCAAGAGAAAGAAATCTCGAAATAAAACTCTGAAACAACCCAATTACCCAGCGTGATATAGTAGGTCAATTTCTCTCCTACTCTGGCGAGAGATGTTGAGGATATGAGTTGATATGATGAAAGATCATTAAAAATATAATCAAAACTGTACGATTTCATTACAGTTTCAAACGTACAAATACTGATGAGAGAACGCAGCCATTAAAATTGGACTTTCAATAACGAAAAGTTAATGTTCCGGCGGAAAATTAATATCAAAAGTCGGAGCCGGGGATCAATAGAGATCAGACTTGGTCAATACTCGCGGTAGTGTCTCGGCCGCGATAAGCTGCACTTATCTTTCACTGATCGTACCATAATTTGAGCAAGTCGCTATATACATTATGTCTTAAATATGTTTGTATTCATAAAATATCTACGCTGAAACTGAATTGGTTTTAATATTTAATACGCCATTTTGGAGATTATTTTACTTTCTAATGACGAGTAATACCTTTAACAGTTGATAAATTACAGTTATTTCAATAAGTCCTCTACAGTAAAGTATTCACACGGGTATATATTAATTATTTCTGAAGGTATTTTGTTTTATGAAAGAAATTCATCCGCCGCTCACATCAACATTAATTTTTGATAGTCTATTTTAAAATTTTGCTGTGTGATAGCGGCTACGAATTCTACCAACCCTTACTTTGCTCGTGGATGTCGTAAAAGACGATTAAGAGGGTTTTCTCATGTACCCACTTCGAAAAATCAACTTTTTTGTTTTTCATATTTCATTAGCAAAACCTATCGAAAATATGCTGTGAAAAATTCAGACCAAACTCCAGGCATAGCAGATTAGTGTAAGTATAAATTTTCCTCAAAAATTCTGCTCTTGAAACTTTAAACGCATTTTTCTGGAAACATGATTTTCTAAAACTGTCATGGTCCAAAAAAAAAAGTATTCAACAGATTGCTTTGAAATTTATACATATTCTTCTACTTATTAATGGTTATCGGCCGTACCAAAATTGTTTATTTTCGAAAATATTTTCTTATTTTTTTAAAACGATTTTTAACCCAAAAATAAAAAAAATAAAAAAATTCTCCATAGTCCGCCATTTTTTTTTCTTTTCATGAAATTGATTAATTCTGGTAGGGCCGATAGCGACAGATCTACTGAACAATGATCCATTCGATTTTTTTATTTCAGACAACATGAACAGCCGCTATTACCATGACCAGTGACCTGCTTTTTTTTTTAGTGTCTAATTTAATTAGAAAAAAAAACACCCCCTTAAGAGTTTTATATCGATCTGGGCTAACTCCATTTGAAGCTGTTTGGTCAACAATTACATTCCCAAGGAGGGTTGACTGGCAGGCGGCCGGTCTATAAAACTATTGCCAATTTTTTGCAAAATGTACGATGAAAGAGAAATACATTATACGTCGACTGCAAGCTATTTGAATAAAAATGGTTACACCTTCATTCATCAATCAGTCCTGAAACGTCCATTATTGCAATATCTGGGGTAACTTAACTTATGTGCATACGTCCATTATATACTGCCGCAAGCACACAAGTTAAGTTACCCCAGATATTGCTATAGTCTGTTCTTCTGGACGTGAAAATAAGTAGGGCCTTTTTTTTTTTTTTTTGCGGTGGACTATGGAGGTGGTGACGCCCCGCTAAATCGGTCCGGGGCGACGGAAGAGGCGGCGCGCAACCCCATAGACCCACCCTGCAAAGCGCCTCTCTTTGCCGTGCGAGCGGGCCACTGGTACCCAAACTTAAAGTGAACACCCTGCCATAAGAAATAATCCTTGCATTGCAAGGGACTTTACAAACATATAATTACGAACACAAATTACACCCAGACTCAGAACAACAATTTGCGAATCACACACTTGGCGCGGCAAGTTGGTATTTTAACCACTACGCCACCTGTGCAGTAAAGTTGATACGACTTTAAAAGTCTAAATAAAATGCAAATCTAAAATATCAGAGCTCGTGAAATCATATGATAACAGTTAGCAAAAATGAATCCAATCTGACCCATAATAGAACCCTGTATATATTTGAAACACGCAAATGTACGATTTGGGAAACGAAAAACCGACTAAGCTTAATAGAATTGCTGATAATATTAGGTGGAAGTTTGGTTATACTTACATTTGAATTGAAAATGTTTCCTATTTAAAGTTTGAGTCTTGCAATTGAAAAAGTTTTAAGTGTTAGTTTAAAGTTATCTGTATGGTCATGTATTAAGAGCTTTCCTTAGACTTTATCGTAAAAAAGGCTTAGGAATCAGCAAGAGAGTAAGAAAGCAGCATTCACTTAGATATCATATAACCTACTTCCCAGTTAACTATGCAAATGTATACTCACGAATCTAAGGTTCACGGTAATTGAAGTATCTAGGGTTATTTTACAGAGGCCCACTCTACAACAAAAATAAATCCGGCATATGGGCCAAATAATTATAACATTGAAATGGCACTGGGTAGATCATGTCTAATCGGCAACAGTTGGGAAAAAAAGATTTTCGAATGACGACCACGAAACGGATGAAGCAGCGTAGGACGACACGCTACCCCACTAGGTGGACAGAAAGTTGCAGGAAACCGTTGGATGCAGATGGCACGAGAACGTTCTGAGTGCAATTCTAGTGAGGCAACTTATGTTCAACAGTGATGTCTACGGGTTGATGGAAGGATGGCTGGACATAATGCACAAAATAATTTGATCCGAATACATCCTCATCATCATCATTCGCCTGCTCGTATCCCAATTATTGCAAAAATTGGCAATAGTTTTATGATCGGTCGCCTGCCGGACATCAATCTTCATTGCGAATGTAAGTGCTGACTAAACAGGATCACGTGGAGTTGGCCCAGATTGATATAAATCTCTCAGTCGTCTTTTACGACATCCACAAGCAAAGTAAGGGTTGGTAGTATTCGTAGCCTCTACCACGTAGTATAACTTGATCCGAACATAAACATCATAATAAGTGGATATATCATTTTCAATTCGCAATCCGAAGCGATCCTAAGCCTATCAACGATATTATAGAAAATGGCGGCATCATTACTTTTTGTAACAGTTGCAAATAAAAGGTCCCATTAAAACGCGTTCATTTATTCGCCTCAATAATCTTTATAAGTCACCTCAATTTTCAGTTCACAGATAAAACAATTTCAGATATATTGAAGCTAAGGCATTTATTGAATAATCTTGAAAAAGAACATAGAATCTAAAAAGAACATAGAATTCCTTTTACGACGAAATTGAATTTTCAAATAAACAATTTTATATGGTGTCAGAATAAGAATATAATGGATATTGCTCTTTCCTTATCCATGTTTGATTGTAAAAGACTAATAAGCGATGTGTAACATCACTGCGAATGGAAGAAGGTAACCCAACCCATCTGATCAAGGTAAATCTTCGGACAAATCTTGCTCCCACTGTGAAGGAGGTTCGAGCCCAGCAGTGAGATGTATAGGAGATGATGATGATACTTGTAAAAAGAACTGTCAAAAAATGGATACAATACAATTTTTTTAGTTTACTTTATTTCTGAAGGTTACAAATTTACCCACTGATAGAGGGGCCAAGTTTATGAATATTAACTGGAAAACTCCAACATCCTAATTGGAATGTTAAAAAGTCCTATTAGGCGATCTTAAATCCATATCCGAAACCTTTTGATATTGACTTTTGACTGGATGCACTACCAAGTCATCTGAAGCTACGACAGGCGGATTATTTCTGTCCTAGCAACAAACTCGACGATCGATCCTACATTTGCAATTTGAAACTTAAACGTACGACGTCCATTCGAGAACATGCATTTTGAAATAAAACAAACATTTAGATCCGTAAAACTAATTTTGGAATTTGTTAGTGGAGTTTCAGAGACAATAGTAAAATAAGAAATCGCCTTCATACGCCATTGGATCCGCAATGCCGTCATGGCCAGCATGTCTCTATGATGTACGTATCGTTAATTGCTCGTTGATTAAATATTTATCTTCTTATTTTGCTTATATTCGTCTGCCGCATAATACACGGCGTTCTCCTTAAGAATAAAAACGGTTTAATATCATAATTAACTTACGTCTTACTTACTTCACGGTGATGTAAATAGCAGCACGATTGGAACTGATTTCCAGGCGTGGGTTCAAATACCACTTGTGACAGTCATTTTTCGCTCGTAATCGGGTTTTTATAAATAATCAAGCATGCTATAATATAATAATAATAAATAATAATAATATATAATAATAATAAATAATAATAATAAATAATAATAAATTCATGCAATGCTAAATTTCAGTAATTTGAATAACAGGGATCTGCCATCATTTAATACAATTCTAACTGCAAAGTTTGAGTATTCAGTCTATACAATGTTTAAACAATATTGGGTAAATGGCACACGTCTCCTTAAAAGACGAAAATATAATACGATGCGAGAATTGAATCATCATCATCTTGCTCATATCCCAATTACTTGGGGTCGACGCAATATGTCATCTTTTTCCATACGATCCCATCAGAAGTCATCTCTGCCGTCACTCCTAAACTATCCATGTCATGCCTCACGCAGTACATTCATCTTTTCTTTGGTCTTCCTTTACCCCTTAAGCCTTCAACATTCATACCTAAAACTTTTCTCGCAACATTACTATTATTAATGTCTTACAATATTTCACGATGGTGTAAGTGACAGTACGATTGGAATGGATTTCCAGGCGTGGGTTCGAATCCCACTTATGACAATAATTTTTCGCTCGTAATCGGGTTTTTTATAAATAAACAAGCATATTAAATGCTAAATTTCAGTCATTTTAATAATTAACTTATTATGTATTCTCTAATGTCATTTACATACATACATACATACATAGCCTCACGCCTGTTTCCCAGAGGGGTAGGCAGAGACTACGGATTGCCACAAACCACGATCCTGGCATACTTCCATCGCTTCATTCACACTCATAATAGTCTTCATGCCATGCTCTACGATTACGCATACTCTTAATAAGACCTCTCGTCAACACATCTCCAACTTGGTGCAGAAAAGTATGACGTGGTCTTCCCCTTGTATTCGTCCCATTCACGCTTGCTTTATATATTTGCTTCGTCAACCTCTCGTCACTCATTCTTTCTAAATGTCCAAACCACCTCAGCATACTCTTTTTGATCTTTGTCACTACTTCTTCATTCACACCACAGCGATCTCTTATAACATTATTCCTAATCTTATCTTTCATACTTACATCACACATACTACGAAGAGCTCTCATCTCTACAGCATTTATTCTACTTTCATGTCTTCCCTGCCAAATCCAACTTTCACTACCATACATGAGAGTAGGTACTAATACTCCCTTATGTACAGCTAAACGTGCCTTTTTGGACACGTTTCTGCTTTTCATAAAGGTGTATAGTGCCCCATTCACTCTATTACCAGCATTTACTCTTCTTTCAACATTATTATCATTTTTACCATCTCCAGTAAACAAAACACCCAAATATAAAAATTCTTTCACCTGTTCCAGTTCCTCACCATTTATAAAAATGTTACATTCCGTCTGTGTCAATGTCATTTAAATATTATAAATATTTAAATGACATTAGAGACACAACACACTGGAGACTCAAATAATTTGAAAGCACAGAAATTGTCTTTGAAATAATCGAAAACTCTTTCTTTTGATTTTATGTTCTAGTATTTCCTAATGTCTAAATATTCTAAAACATTCTTGCTTTCTCTACTATATATGGATATATGCGTTTGTTGGGCAACAAGCTCTTTCATGACAGGTATTTGATACAAACCTCTATTCAAAGAGAAATTGCTTTAGTATATCACGTCAGAAATAAAAACTTTATTAAATTCATATTATTACCGAAATTTCATATCGTGAGGACTTCGCATTGTCAAAAAATATTACTTTTATATCATTACAGGAATTGTTGAAACTGTGAATGGCCAATAATGAAATTTCCTTTTTATATAAAGAATCTTTATTACTTCGATTTCGACTCAACCAAATTATATAATCATATATCAGCAATTATATGGTATTTCTGAAAATTATATGTCCCAATTTGCTAAGATTTAGCACTTTACGAGCATTAGCTTTACGAGCGAAAAATGATTGCCACACGTGAAACTCGAATCCACACCTATTGGAAATTCTTTCCAATCGTTCTACTACTTAGACAAGTGAGAGCTGTAGCATGACAATCAATTTGCGGCACGTTTTACTTTGCCGTTTTTATTTGAGATGTGTGCCATCTACCAGACAATGATGCTTGTTATTGTATGCTCCAAGAACACTTAGTAAAAGGTAACAAAATTTCGTTGTACAACCTACACAACCAATACGAGTTATTAAAAATATTAATACATACATACCCACATACCATCACGCCATGTCCCTTGCAGGGTAGGCAGAGAGAACAGAGTGCCAGAGAACTCTATCCTTGCATACTTCACTCGCTTCCTCAACATTCATAATTCTCTTCATACACGCTCGCCGGTTTCGGAGACTCTTGACTCCACCTTCTTTCAGTACATGACCGATCTGGTCTAGGTAGGTTAGTCTCGGTCTCCCACGGTACCTACATCCTTTCACTTTCGCATTGTATATCTTCTTAACCAAACGTTCTTTCGGCATTCTTTCCACAATAATCACCGGATTCAAAATATTAACACCACACCAAGTTCTCGAACCTTTGGATAGGACCTATTTTGTCTATATCACGCCGTTTATTTACTCCATAGTGTCATACAAGATTGATAAAATCGGTCCTTGATAATATAAAATCAACCCTATCGCCACACAGAACAACATTGACACTTGAAATTAAATATAGCGCCTTATTCCCAAATAAAAAAACAATACCTAAAAATCAATGAAAGAAATATTATACAGACAATTCAATAAAACGAATTTGATAACAGCCAAGGGCTTTGGGCTCTGGCAAAATTACAAATATTTATATGCAAATATTTGCGAATAAACTCACTAACTCCTTTGTATTTTCACAAGAAATATAACATTCAACTTGGGCGCTACTGGGAAATACTCTAAATAACTTTCAACAAGCTAAAACAAATCACATTCGTGAGCTTTATAAAGGAATAAGTTTATAACTAAGTTTTCCTTCACACAAAGCATTAATTGTAAGCAAAATGGGAATAATCCTAATACTTAATTCCTACCACTGTATTATCACCACTCCTGTATTACCAAAACTACAAGGCTCTATAAATAACACTATAACATTTTAGAGTGGCAATGCTACGCTGTTGGCAGTTTTTGTCTACAATCGCGGGCCGGTCCGTCCGGGGTAGTAGCATATTCTCGCAGAAAATCAACCTCTGAGCAGAGGCAATGTCCTGCTGCACTTTGTTTGGTGAGCGAGAGCCGCAAGCCCAATTTCTGGGTGGGTTTTGATTGGTAGGCAGCAAAGATTCATGATGGACAGTAACACATACCATCAGGTACTACTTGCTCGTTGGGCATCATAAGCATTAAAAAAACACCGAACTTTGACCCAGAATATCACAGAGGTACCGGGATATATTTTCAATTCTCTTGTGATCCGTAAAAAAAAATGATAAAAATTGACAAAGAGGAGGAGTTGGAATGATTCCAATTCCCTCCAAAAGAAAGCGGGCAACATGAAACAAAATTGACTAATAAGCCAATTAATAAGAGGATGCAGAGTCACTGATAAGCGCAGCAGCACCACAGATAAGACCAGTACTTTAGAGCCAGCTAAGTACTGGTTCTAAAGATAAGACAACACTGTAAAAGTAGACATTGCAGAAACGCCTCGACGCACGGCAAGTTTCTATATATGTATATAGTTTTCTACTCCAGACCCGTGAAAGTCGGTAAATGCCAGCTGTGGGATCATTAAAATAATTAGTAGCGTGCTGCTGGGCAACTTATAATAACTGGGATCGCCAAACCGTTTTCTAAGCGTGAATGGTATTACATATACGCTTTTAGGAAGATTTATACTCAACAGTACATGTCGAAAAGCTGATGGATAGACAGTTGAATGGACTATAACAGAATAAATAACTAAGTACATATCTCATTGGTCAAGTCGGCAACGCATAACAACAGCTAATCGTAAAGGCCCGATTTAGGATTCTAGATCAAGTATAAAACTTTTAAAAGGATTCTAGTGAGTTTAATATTTTGGAATATCTTCCAGGATTGCAAACATGTAAAAGCAAAAAAGAACACCTCTATTAGGTTAATGTAAAATATTGTGACGAAATGTGGGTATTTTTACCCTCTGTTCCCCCCTGGAGATAATGATATGAAAGTATATAACAAACTTTACACAGAACACCTGAACCTTTCAAAAGAACTAACATCAAAGAAGATACAACTAATATAGTTACAAAAGGTCCTCGATATGAGAATACAAAAGCAAAATATTTAACTTGGTTTCGAATTATTTTAGCTATGTCCAAAGTTATTTCCATTGGGACTAGATACATAAAATATCGGGATGAAATCAGACATGACATCAGAAATTCGGAAACAGAAAAACCAAATGGATAAAGTTTTAAAAGGACATATGACAAAAAACTATTTACTATTTATATCGACCTGGGCCAACTCCAGCTGATGCCATCAGGTCAAAAATTACATTCTCAAGGAGGGTTAATATCGGGCCGGCCAGTCATAAAACTATTGCTAATAATTTTTATAATATGTGCGATGGAAGAGGAGTACATATTGTGTCGACTCCAAGTAATTGGGAAAAAGCAAACAAAGAGCAGGATAATGATGATGATAGAATAAAAAACGAATAGTTTTACCAACCACATCACAATTTTGAGAAACATCTTTATTTTCTACAAGTTCAGATACACATTAATGTGGAATGACTCACAACATCATTCAATCATTGATATTCCGTGTCATATATATATATATATATATATATATATATATATAGGTGCTGTACATAGGTGTCGTGGTGTAAGAGGACATTAATAATACTACATTTCTTGGTAAAATGGTAAGAATATTATTTAAATACGAACGATAGAACACTACTAACACATACTAACTTTTTCGCAACAGTCCGATGCGACAAAATAACGGATAGTTTATGGATCTGATATAAGCTGATCGTACGAACCGCTGCCTTGATATCGATGGCATGAAGAACTAATTCAAAAAATAACCTTCTTAGTCTTCATTGGAGTAAAAATTAGGCACGAGCATCGCCCATAACAGATTACGAGGGAGTGGACAGGTATCTACGATAACATTGTTACCAGACAGTTTCGACGTAGAATTTGGTCTCTTTTCTTTTCTAATCATGTAATCTACTTCCATCCTTTAATTCCATACAAGAACCGTGTCTATGAGAAGGACATTATTGTATTCTTACTCCGTCACCAAACGAAACAAAACCTTAAAGCTATATAATTTCTGAAACTTGCAAGCCTAAACTAGATCTTGTTTAAATATTCAACTTCAATCTATAGCCTACGCGGAAAATAGAGTGATCTAAGAACCTATCTTCCTGTATCATCATCATTTAGACTTTCAGTGTCTCCTGTTCGAGTTACTACTTCCCCGTAGAATATCACATGCTCAAGCTTAAGTAGGATTATTGCCATAATTTCCACACTATACAATCTCTGAAATTTCCAAGCCAAAACTAGAACTTGCCCAAATAGTCAGTCTTAATCTACAGACTGCACAAGACAGCGGAGTGGTCCGACGATGGTAGTAAATACCGACCTCCGATTTTTATACAAAAACCTTCTTTGCACGATTAACAAATAATTGTTCTAAATCTAGTTGTGATTTATTAATTATAGATGTTTGTAAAATTTATTGCACCGCGTTGCCTTTAAAAGGAAAATTCGTGACAATATAAAAATCATTTCTGTAAGACAGAAAATTAAATTAAACATTCTAGCAACAAAAGTTATGAAGTAATATACATTTACAAACCATAACCCCTTTTTACTCGCGTAATAAAGGTAAACACACAGCAAATTAATTACCTCATAAGAAACTCCTACTAATTTAGCACACACAACATGATTATGAACGCACAGAATGTTTATAATTGCCACACGAAACAATTATAATCACGTCAAAGTGGAAACTCATCTTGAACATCATTATGGATACAAGTTGGTCGTTCGACTGCAACAATTAAATACATTGAAGACTTTCCGAAACTCATCAAAGTTATCAAAGTCAATTTGACTTTTATATCGTTATGAGATATACTTTCTGAGCTGATCATTACTGGAGCCCGTTGAGTAATGATACAGAGCTTACTGGCTAGACTTTAGCAAGAAAAATTACTTCCCTATTATTTATCATTACATGTATAAGAGAAAGTTTGAAAGTGGCTTGTCCTGGTACAGACATGTGATGAGACGGGGTGAAAATAATGTTGCGAGGAAGGTTTTAAGTATGAATGTTGAAGGATGAACTGCGTGAAGCATGGATAGACATGGAGTGACTACAGAAATGACGTCTGATAGTGCTGTATGAAAAAAGAGGACATATTGCGTCGAGCCCAAGTAGTTGGGATAAGAGCAAGATAATGATGATTATTTATCATTATCATCATCCTCCTATTCTTATCCAAATTAGTTAGGGTCGACGCAATACTCATTTTGCATCGTATATATCACAAAGTTTTGCCCATAGTTTTATGACCGTCGCCGGACTGACGTCAAAACTTCTTGCTAATTTCACGACTCACCATTCATCTATTAACTTATCATCCAACAGTAGACTGCCTCAAGGATGTGGATAATGTTATAATCGCCACATTTGGTAAGCAAGTTGTCTATCACAGTTAGTGTTTCCAAAATTGCCAGAAAAAGTCGAGGATACTACACGCTCAACTGGCGTTAAGGAGTATTACGATGAGGTTTTAGGGCCACATGTCACCCTTTTATTATCTCGGTTTCGGCAAGTTGTACCCCGACCATAGATTGTCAAAAACAAAAAAAAAATACTATAGTAGATGTTGTTGGTAGAAACGTCCATCAATACTGATTAGTCATTTAGATTATATAAGAAATCTTAGCGTTATAAATGCTAACAACGTTTGAGTTTAAAAGCTCTTCCAATTTTATTTTCGTCCCAGCTTACCAGAGTAAATATGATTTTCATAACGTAAATTGGAACCGGAATGAACTTTAATCAAAAGCTTTTCCGTTTAACAGCCATAATGTAATTAAGTTACATGTAATTTTCAGTTAAACGATTTTGAGGAATTGCGTTTATATATCGTATATAATTAGTGTAGTGCTGAATTAAGAATAGAATGTGTCACCATCCCATACTTTTTCCTGAATATCATACAAATCGCTAAAGGTTTCCTCAAGGACTGCAGCATTCACCTGAGTAACTTATAACGCCAATTGTAGCGATTCTGGCATTAGTAGTTTTCGTGGGTAAGCCTGTTCTATAGTGGACGTATGAAATACTGATGATAATGATTATGGTGGTGATGGTGGTCATGATGATGATGATGATGATCATAGAGAATTATGTATAAATATGAATTTAAATGGTTAAAAATACATTTTTAGGTGTAGTGACGCATAGCCCACTCGATGGTGGGCAACTGACTGGAAAGAACACAGGAATAGAAACAAGAGGTGCCAAGGATTTCTCTAGCTCATTAAACTAACTTCACTACATCTCAACTCATATATGTCCTACTGTGCATCCTCCATAATGTGAGGGAAATTGACCTACTATACCACGCTGGTCAGACGTGTTGGTATAGAGTTTGGTTTCGAGATCTCCTTCTGTTGCATAGATGTTATATGTGTTTTGTATACTTTAATCGTCTCTTACAATCACCCATGGGTAAGATATGAGGTAATGCATTGTGTTCTTACTCGATCACCACAAGAAAATGATAACTTCACTTATTAGTTTTTATCGATATTTACATTTAACTCCAAAAAAACACTAGCAACAAAAGCATCTTCAAAAAATAAAGGTCATAAATCCTTACGGCTGCGCAAACAAATCACAGAGACCGTAGGAACAAACAAGTGTGAAGAGTAAGCACTCACAATTTACGAAGATAGTACAGACTATATATTACAGACCTGATAAAAATAAAGGCAAAAGTAACAAAGAGCTTTTTGAGTTAGAGAGGGCAGTTTAACGCGGACCGTCTGAAACTCATTGTAACGACGTTTATTCCTGACAACAACAGAACTGAACGGTAATTGGATAAGTAAGTTTAACGTCGCTCCCTAAGGATACTTCTTAAACAAACTGCTTCACCGGGGACTATATTTTTTCCCTAATCAAATTTTTATGCTGAAATTAGGTAATGTTTAATCGTTAAATAAGTAATTAAAGTAATACATGTACTCGTACACAATGAGAGACTTAATAATCTAATTTTGGATCATCATTATCACTCCGTTTAGTGAAAACTTGAAATAAATCCTTGTCTCAATACCCGATCAGCGTAGTATAGTAGATTAATTTCTCTACTAGAAGAAGGAGGCTCGATACCAGCAGCTGATGGTTTATAAGCTCAGGTGATGATACAATCGTCTCAGCTAAATGAATTCGCCACACACCTTACCTTCCATTTTTTTTTCCTTTGCAAGGTGGACCATGGATGTGGTTGCGCCCCGACAAATCGGTCCGACGCGACAGAACAGGCGGCGCGCAACCCCATGGACCCACCCTGCAAGCACCTCTCTACGCCGTGCGAGCGGGCCACCGATACCCGATCTTTGTCTTCGGTGGCCACACCTTACCTTCCATGGACATTAGGCGATATAGCTAACTCATTGCTTTCATATATTTTTTTCATCTTTATTCACATAATTCCATCCAGCTCTTTTTAAGTTGCCCACGATTCTTACGTCTATTCACATTCGTATTGAAAATCCACCTTGTCACATACCTTTCATCTTTCTATGTCCATACCGAGACTATTAAAGTAACAATAGATTGCCTCGAAACCGATCTCAGCGCCGCCTACTGCGTCTTAATGCATTGCTTTAGTAATATAGAACAATCTTCATATTATTGCCTTTCTAATGAAACCGATTTAAGACACATCGATTAAATAGTTTGAAAGTCACTAATGGACATAGATAGAAGCAATTTTTGTATTATATTAATGAAAATACACACCACTACAAAACATTAAGAATTCCAAAACATGAATCTTAAATTTTGGTGTCGTCTTAAATCCTATTTATCAACGATTCATGACACTCAAGAACCTTTCTTCGCATTTCAAAGGAACCAAATAAACGTGAAGAAAAATCTAAATATTGATCCATACACAGTGAAATAAAGCTACCGAAAACCTTTATAATCCAGGATAAAGTTTATATAACGAAAAATGGACAATAGGTATTCACAGACCAGACAATAGCATTCATAGCCTCATTTGATCCAGCCAAGTTCGCAGCCTTGAGGAGGCATATAAACTAGACGCCCCAATACTTACATATTTATCTTTCACCCACGCATAGCTGAGAAAATATTTTCCCCATTTTTCTATATCGTCGGCATAGTCCCGAAAATTTATTGATTTGACGAATAGAATATGTATAAGCAAAGATATGTTAGTATTCTCGCTAGATTCAAGTGTATCCGTAGGCGAAATATCATTGTTATATTTCTGGTTATTTCAAAAGATTTATTGTTCTTAGACATCTAAATTTTCCATGTGGTGACGGAGTAGGAATACAAATCACAATTTCTACTCCCCCGCTTTGTTAAAGACAACTAAACGACACAGCTACAAAAATATTATGCATATAACAAGCAAGAGAAGGAAAACTCGAAATAAAATCCTACGCCAGCCCGTCTGACCACTGTGGTATTATAGATCAATTTCCCTCTTATTGAAGAGAAGACTCAAACCCAACAGTGGGATATATATGAACTGAGACGATGAGAATGATGACCTAAATATTATAGTTTCTAACAAGAGTCGTAAAAACCAGTTAAAGCTTTACCAAGTGAATGGACAGTAGCACTTTGTTGGTAAACCTATAACATCAACTATGATCATCAAGCGATTATTGCATTATTCTTTTTTTGGGGACCTAAATTCAATAGTTTTCCGTGTGGTAATGGATTAAGAATACAATTCACCACCCCCTATCTTACCCGTGGGTGATCGTAAGAGACGACTAAAGGATATAAAACGCATTAATATCTATGTGAGAGAGGGAAAACTCAAAACAAAACCCTATACCAACACGTCTGACTAGCGTGGTATAGTAGGTCAATTACGCTCCCATTATGGAACAGCTTCGAGCCGAATAGTGGGACATATATGAGCTGAGATGATGATGAGATGATGAAATTCAATAGTGAATTTTGGTAGAATAATAGCTGGATGAATGTTCTCAGAAATCGTAAGTATTTAGCTCATTATAGGTCCCTAAAATTAGAACAAATATTCTTTATATACGCGAACGATACGCCCGCAACTATCTATTACATTATTTATAAAACCCGATTACGAAGCGAAAAATGATGTCACAAGCGTGATTCGAACCCGCGCCTATTGGGATTCCGGCCCAATCGTGCTGCCACTACACCACCGTGACTTATTGTAGGACATGCAAATTTCACTTCGTATCATATTTACGTCTTAAGGTGACGGTATGCCATCTACCCGACATCATCATCCTGTGTGTATATCATTAAACTTATTGTTTTTTGTTAAATTAAGCTTGGCACCGACTTCAAATCGTGTTAGTGGATTTCTAGCATACATTGTAATTACATACATACATATCATCACGCCATATCCCTTGCAGGGTAGGCAGAGAGAACAGAGTGCCAGAGAACTCTATCTCTGCATACTTCACTCGCTTCCTCAACATTCATAATTATCTTCATACACGCTCGTCGGTTTCGGAGACTCTTGACTCCACCTTCCTTCAGTACATGACCGATCTGGTCTAGGTAGGTTAGTCTCGGTCTCCTCCGGTACCTACATCCTTCCACTTTCGCATTGTATATCTTCTTAACCAAACGTTCGTTCAGCATTCTTTCCACATGTCCGAACCATCGGAGCATTCCGTTTCGCATCTTTACACCAATACTCTCTTTCATACCTACTCGCTCTCTTATGTCGTCGTTACGAATGCGGTCGGTCAGTCTTACTCCACAGATTTGCCGCAGAGATCGCATTTCGACCGCATTAATTTTTCTTTCATACTATTTAATTTAAATCTATTACATTTTCGATTTATAAATAGCAGATCAACGCAGATTCATCATACTATAGAACAATAGCCGTACCTACAACTGAAATCGATAAAATGAGTCGCTGTCTAAAATATCTTTTAGACCTTGGGTTTATATTAAATATTAGCTTTGTAAATATTAGCCAACCTCAATCATATTTCGTGCAAGTAAATGTTTTAGAAGCAAAGTTTTGTTATTTCATTTAACCGAGCGTGATATATTACAAAAGATATAGCTATACATATAAACATTAAGAAAACTGTCTAAACGATGTATAAGCCACATCTGGGACTGAGAAACACTCTAGACCAGTTTAATAATAAAACGTATTAAGACTGACGAGGCTTCTACGCAGCTAAGTCTTTAAACCGTTTAGCTGGGACATTGAAATTGAACTTAGAGTAAAAAGAATACAAGGCTTTAAACGCATTATGGAAGCTGGAAGCTTCTGATCCGTTGATATTATTAAAAATAATACAGTTGTTTTATTTTAAGCATAATTAAGTTTTAATAAAGTCCCACGGTGGGCGCCAATATTAATATAGCTCGCACATAAAGGAGCATTTATTTTTAATATCTGTTATCGCTGAATTTGCTTTAATAAAGTTACATAATAACAAAGGACGTATAAGAATAAGTTCTATTATTCCCAAGCGACACTTAAATTTAACGACATACAAAAGGTACACTATAAATCTTTCTGTATTCATTATTGGAAGTATATTCGAATATATTCTCTTTGAGAGTTTACCAAAACAAAAAAAGAACTCGAGGGAAATTGGGACTAAAGACGAAACAAAAATATTAATAAGGTCGTGGAAAATTCGAGAAACCATTTAGTAAATATTAAGAAAATTCAAGTGACAAGACGAAATGAATAAAATGGAAACGAGCTTATTGAGAAATAATGGTTCCACTTAAATATTATTAAAAAGTCCATTACTCTTTTTAATTAATTATTTTTAATTGACTTTTTTCTTTTATTATTAATAAAAATGAACAAAAGGTTCTAAATTAAACAAAGGTTTAAAAAAAAAACAATTACCCAATCATAATTATTTCATCGTACTTTATTATATAGGTATTATATAGGTTTCCAATAATTGAAAATATATCTTTACTTAAAATTGTAAGAGGCCGATGTCTGTATATTATAGATATTGAAAAAAAAAACAACAACGACGACGTAAGAGAGCGAGTAGGTATGTAAGAGAGTATTGGAGTAAAGATGCTAAAGGGAATGCTCCGATGGTTCGGACATGTGGAAAGAATGCCGAACGAACGTCTGGTTAAGAAGATATACAATGCGAAAATGGAAGGATGTAGGTACCGGGGAGACCGAGACTCACCTACCTAGACCAGATTGGTCACGTACTAAAGGAAGGTGGAGTCAAGAGTCTCCGAAACCGGCGATCGTGTATGAAGAGAATTATAAATATTGAGGAAGCGAGTGAAGTATGCAAGGATAGAGTTCTCTCGCACTCTGTTCTCTCTGCATACCCTGCAAGGGATATGGCGTGATGATACGTATGTATGTATTGAAAAAAAAAAGCTAATAGGTACTTTGGGTCTTTTACAACAACAGATTCTAAAACAAACATTTTTAGAATTTTTATCTGTATGTTTGTATACGCATCAGACAAAAAACATTGAATTGAATACCGTTTTCACAGATGTTCAAAATTTCGCTTAAAAATTGTGTTATTTAGGATAAAAAGTAATTATTGTTATATTTTTTTCTTGCGAAAGTCCTGTTAAGCTACTGTGGCAAAAACATTTAGTAATCAATGCTCCGTCCATGTTTTCATTTTGAACTAAGTTCTTATCGCACGTTACAGGCTCTGAGCGGATGGGACCGAGACTGAGAAACGTGCATATATAAGACTTATTTAGTTATATATAAGACTCCTTATAAGTTTTAGGCATGAATGTTGAAGGTTGTAGAGGCAAGAGAAGACCAAAAAAAGATGGATGGACTGCGTGAAGCATGAAATGGATAGGCTGGGAATGAATACAGAGATGGCGACTGATATAACTGTATGGAAGAAGGACTAATTGCTTTCATTCCAAGTAATTGGGATAAGATGAAGATGATTACGATTCCTGTAGGAGGACGGGTTACACCATATGTCTAGGAAAGCTAACCGATAACATTGATTTTGAACCGGCACAATAAAATCAAATAGTACAAATCCAAAATTTAAACAATATTTACCGAACACTTGACAAACGTGGGTGATACAATCGGCCGTATCGATTTCGCACAACCAATTACTACGGAAACTGTTATCGCAATATTGGTTATATCTCCTGGCACAACATTTATTTAAAAAGTTTCGACGAAGACAAATTGTTTAGCATTTTTTCTCTCACAACATTTATTGCTTTCGATACCTTATATCATTTTCTAATGGCGTATTGTGCAAGATAAAATGTCAAATAATAATAATGGCTTGAGTTTAAAATTGTTATTGTAGATATTGCCAAGTGGTACTATATGGTGGCGGTTACGAATACTACAAACTCTTACATTGCTCTTGGGTGTCGTAAAAGAGGACTAAGAGCTTAACATGGATCTGAAACATCAGGCAGGTGCCGGACATAAAACATAGGTAATACATGGCAAACATATAATGGAAGTGGAGTACATAGTAATTATATATATGAGAGTACATAATATTACTATTAAAACAGAATAATGACCAGTTAATGGCGAGTTGTGAAAACATAGAAATATAATTTAACACCCATTCCTTGTCCATGTGGTGATGGAGTAAGAATACAATTCACCACCCCGTATAATACCCGTGGGTGATCGTAAGAGACGAATAAGGGATATGAAATGCATACAACCTACAATATGCAAGAGAAGACAAAATCTCCCAATAAAACCTTATAAATCAATTTGCTTGATCAGCGTTTTACAGAAGATTGATCTTCCTCTCTATGTGGTGGTGAGCCACGCTCAATTCCTAGTAGCAAATCTTGTACAAATTTGAAAAATCATATACTTTATTGCTTTCCGTGTGGTGATGTAGTAAGAATACAATTCTCCACCCCCTATCTTACCCGTGAGTGATCGTACGAGACGACTAAGGGATATAAAACGCATATAGAATCTATGCGAGAAAAGGAAACCTCGAAACAAAACTCTATACCAACACGTCTGACCAGCGTGGTATAGTAGGTCAATTACCCTCCCATTATGGAGGAGGCTCGAGCCCAACAGTGGGACCTATATGAGCTGAGATGATACTTTATTGTCGTTTACAGTTTCATTTGCCGTACTTGACAATATGAAATTAGTCGGCCTCTATGTTATAGTAATTACTGCACAGGTACTATAATTCGTAGCCGACGGCACTAACAAAGTAGAGTACTTGCGTAACATTTTGCTACGATCTTGCGGTAATAAATCATTTCAAACTTTAACGCTACACACAACTACGATAATTTCTAACCAATAGCTTTAACAATGTATAATATTTGCGCTATATTTTACTCCGATCTTGCGGTAATAAAACACAGTACTTAAAGCGAATGCTACACACAGCTACGAGAATTCGTAGCCGATACCGTGAACAAAGTATAATACTTGCACTAGGTTTTATTACGATCTCGCGGTAATAAATAACTTTATAGCTTTTAACAAAGCTAAGGATATTTTATATATATAACTATAATTCAACTAACCATATATCGTATATCTTTTTTTTTATATCATATTTAGGATAAATTATATAAACGTAACTATTAAATTATTAAAGATATTGTTTGTTATAATCATATGTTTTTAAGCAGATTTGTAAACTGCCACATTGTTGTTGTCACAAAATCCTTATTTACATAGGTCCATGTCTAGGTCATAATGGGGTCGGCAGAAACTACCGATTGCTACAAGGCATACCGGCATAATATTATCGCTTTATTTACACTTATCAGTTTTTAAGTACATTGTACTCATAGCCCTTAACCTTAGGATAATGGGTTCAAGTTTTTGCAACTTTTTTTATTTATTTTTTTATTGCTTGTAGTGGCAAACGAGCAGACAATACACCTGATGGTAAGTGTCACTGCCGCCCAGGGACCTTTACAATACCATATAGCTAGGCCGCTGCCTACCAATACAAACCCCAAACCACCGAACGAAGGGCAATAGCACATTGCCATTACCCAGGCGTCGATCTTCTACGAGAGTGTACTACCCCAGACGGACCGGCCCGCAGCTGTAGACAGAGAACGATCGATAGCGTGGTCCTACCACTATCAAAACTGCTACCTACGCTGTTGAAACTATTCAAACATATGAGATATAGTCATATAAGTTGAAAAAAATAACAGACGAAATATTATATCGTCGATCATATCATTGTCAGATGATAGATATATAAAAATCTTTTTACTACAAGAGTTTTAGATAGGTTTTATGACGTGTCAATAATCTTGAAAGACGTGAAAAGCAATTTACTCCAAAAATAGATCAAACCTCATCATCAAAATCGATATTCCATTCACATTTATAATGTATCTAGGTCGTTTTGACAACCACTCGCAAACTTTAATCTCGAAGGTCCATTTAAAAACAAGGCCAACGGCTAAATTGGGAACGGCCAACAGTTAAAAGCCTCGACGCTCGGCTTTGAAAAGTCACCAGAAAAGCTATGCAACGAGAGATGGAGCGAAAAATGAAATAAATATTCATTGAACAGATTTAAATTTGAGTGGCGAAATACCAAATGGCAGGGTAGAAAGGTAGTTTTACATTTAAAGTGACCCTTTTATAAATGAACGGGCGAATGGAGTCACTAATTTCATTTGTGTATCGGAAAGAAATTGAGGAGTTAGTTCATCCTTCATATGATTTTCGTTATTTAGTATTACTACATATAAAATAAAATTTCTTATTCGGATTCTACCGTATTCGTGTAATTCTGTGACAGTATTAATATATTTTTTTTGTGTATTGACGGAGTAAGAATACAATTCACCAACCTCTATCTTGCCGTGGGTGTCGTAAAAGACGACTAAAGGATATAACATGTATATGATATCTATGCAAGAGAAGGAAAACTCGAAACAAAAGCCTATACCAACTCGTATAACCAACTATACCATATAGTAAGTCAATTTCCCTTCTTTTGTAAAGGAGGTTTGAACCCAACAGGCGAAGGTATTCGAGCTCAGATGATGATGATTTCAATAATTAAAGCTACAAATAAATAGATCAAATACATTGTATGAATAACACAATAGTATGCGTTTGTGTGACTAAACTCCTAAACAGCTGAATTTAATACAAATAGTTTGTGTTCTAATCCTTAAAGAGTTTTCCATCTCTTGCAACGATATTATGCTCGTATGTTTGTATCGTTGGGAAAGAAGGGGAGGGCCACCACTACTTTATAATTACTTCGTCACCAGGTGGAAAGTAATGATTATTGGAATTATATGCGTATAATAATTGTAAATAATATATACATATTTCACTAAAAAACTTTAGTGAAATATGACAATATGAATTGTCACGACAAATCCAATGAGTTTAAGCAAAGGTTCTAGAGCCTTCTATCGCCGATGGTAATATTGTAACCAATAGTTTGCCATGAAATATTCACGACTCTGAATCTAAAGATAGCACTCCAAACTTTTCCAATATTTCTCTTTTAATATAAAAACAAGGACGCAGCCCAAGTATCATCAAGATGATAACAACCAACATAACGGTGAACATTTACTTTTATTTCCATACAATGGCGCCAACACACACAATTTATCAAAAGGCCTTTAAAACATTGTAGATAAAACACTGGTATCAGATGATAAATCTTCGTTAAGGACACCTGCAATGCGCCACCTCACGTAATCGGTCGTTAAGTCTTTATGCTACACCGTTGAAGATCGATAGGACTCGCTATCTATCAGAATTGCCATCCTCTTTGATAATAAGTTTAGAAAGACTAATATTAACTAGAAGATAACTTTACCGTATGTTAATAGAGAAAAACACCACCATTGTACTGTAAGGGTCGTAAAAATTACTGTGGCAGATAAGGCTGCTACAGGAAATGGAAAAGTCGAAATAAAAACTGAAGCCAACCCCACTGACCAGCATAATATAGCACGTAAATTTGTTAACCATTATGGAAGAGGCCCGTGATCAATAGTGGGAAGAGTATGGACTAACGAAGATGAAAATGTGACTAAACTCAAGTTACCTTCTGGAAGGAATACGAGTCAGTTTACTGGTTCAGTTACAACTCATAGTTCTGTTTATGTGAATTAACTAGATACCTACAGGTATATTATTAGAATGGACCCACATTGTACTATTTTTTTAAGAAACCTCTACATGTAGAATCTACGCGACTTTACATTTTGCTTTACAGGCAACCAATTCTTCTTTCATGAGAAGTAAGTGATCGTTATCAACATGGTGGATCGACCCTGGGTCGATTCACTAAAGACAAAATTCTTGGCGTCTCGGCGTACAAAGTCATGTTCAAGTCTAGTATGAAAAACTAGCAATTTAAAAATGAAAAAGAAGGTCCAAAACTCGCTCCTGGATAGCTAAAACGAAAGCTTTATTGCAATATTTTTTTCTAGTTAAGAACCAATTCGAGGATCTGGCACCGCAATGCGTAAGATGGATTATATTTTTAAAATGCCAAATACTAAAACAGTTTTTTTTTTGATAACGGCATCCCGAAATAAAGTTGAGGTAAAATTTATAGCGAAATATTTTCGGAAGAAGATACTCTCAGAATATATCTACAACATTTAAGATGCTTACTAAAAGCAAAGAGCAGTTGGGTATTATCTCTGACATAAAATCTACTAAGTATATTTATCGTCCAAAATTCCTAGTCTATAAATAATTTTATACTTATTGTAAGAAAATATAAGAGACTCAGAACATATCAGCGTACCCTTTTTATAGTTGATGTCCTTTTATACTACTGAAGTAAGGTGGAGTCAAGAGTCTCCAAAACCGGCGAGCGTGTATGATGAGAATTATGAATGTTGAGGAAGCGAGTGAAGTATGCAAGGATAGAGTTCTCTGGCACTCTGTTCTCTCTGCCTAACCTGCAAGGGATATGGCGTGATGATATGTATGTATGTATGTTCTTTTATCGTACAGACGACTAAGGTAAATAATATAACCTCAATGCAAGAGAAGAAAACCTAATTAAGTCTAACTACGTATCGAAGTTCTATCGGTTTACACGGTAAGGGGGTGAGATGCAATTAAATTGTATGCGGAGTGCTTCGAAGACACTCACATCATCTAACTCAAGACACTTAACTCAATTATATACCATTACCGCTTATTAACTAGGGACTAAGGAAGCCTATCCAATGATTTATTGAACTAATAGTTGCAAATTTCAGAAGATATTAATATACATTAATGGTATGCTAGAAATCCAACTAAGTATATATATACTATTTTGATATCATAGTATAGGTTTTGTTTGCAAATTTATCCAAAAATACTGGGCCAAACTGTGTTAAATTTTGATGGCACCAAATGGCAGCTATTCTGCATCAAACTAAAGAAGAATCACGTAAATCAGATTGTAAATCTCAATGTAATGGGTGTACATACATAAAGACATATACCAATCGAATTGAGAAACCTCCTCCTTTTAGAAGTTGGTTAAAAATTATGATTTGTATGAAAACTATCAAAATGTATCGTCTATGTTTATACCCTTTGCAAGGAATATATCCTCAGAGGGGCTGGTCCTTAAAATGTCCAATTTTTAGTGAGTTTCTAGATCTAGAAAGTTAGACGCTTTCTAGTACTTTTTGTGATAATTTTTAATTCAAAAGGAAACAAAATAAAAGTAACTTCAAAATTTAATCCACTATTTTACACTCTTAAAGGAAAAAAAAATAAAAAATCTGAAAATCTTATTGATTTTTATTTTCACTGAAGAATTTGAGAATTGTGTTTATTTGAAAACAATATTGAAATCAATGCGAAAGTGGAAGGATGTAGGTACCGGGGGAGACCGAGACTAACCTACCTAGACCAGATTAGACCAGATACTGAAGGAAGGTGGAGTCATGAGTCTCCGAAACCGGCGAGCGTGTATGAAGAGAATTATGAATGTTAAGGAAGCGCGTGAAGTATGCAAGGATGGAGTTCTCTGGCACTCTGTTCTCTCTGCCTACCCTGCAAGGGATATGGCGTGATGATATGTATATATGTATGATAACATCATATGGAAGGGGATAAAACGTTTTATCCATTACAAAGCGTCTTTTTTCCCATCATGAAAATTTTACCATTGCATTTCACCACCTCTTTTCAGAGTTTAATTTCGTGAAATCCTTTCTTAGTGAGTCTCTACGTTAACAAAATAAATCACTGTCAGATTTCGTTTCTAGTTTCATTAGTTCCCTGCTCTATAAGGGCAATTACATATTATCATGTTTAGATCTTTGTTAAATCAATTCAATATACAAATTACTGAAATTTAGCATTTAATATGCTTGATTATTTATAAAAACCTGATTACGAGCAAGAAATGATTGTCACAAGTGGGATTCGAACCCACACCTATTGGAAATCCGTTACAATCGTGCGTCTCCTCCAAGACGAAAATATAATACATTTGATATGCTTGATTATTTATAAAAAGACTCTCCTTAAAGACGTAAATATAATACGATGCGAGAATTGAATGTCCTACAATAGTTCACGTTGGTGTAAGTGGCAGCACGATTGGAACGGATTTCCAATAGGTGTGGGTTCAAATCCTACTTGTGACTATCATTTTTCGCTCGTAATCGGGTTTTTATCAATTCAATATAATCTACAACCTGCAAGATCTCAAGATCCTGCAAGAAACTGAATGCTCGTCATTTTCCGAGTCACATATTTTAATCAAAATTATATGTATACATATTTAGTAAGTATTAGCTCCAGTGAGATGCCCTTCAAATAACGCTTCTTTTTTTTAAGTTGAAATACAAAATAAATAAACTTTTTAAAAAAAATGTAAACCGACTTCAAAATAGGATCAGCCAAAAACCATACTTACTTAAAACACTAAAAACCGAAAAATAAGATGAATTATTTAATTCTTGTCTAATTCTAATTATGTATTAATTTTTTTAAATATAATTACAATGTATGCTAGAAATCCACTAACACGATTTGAAGTCGGTGCCAAGCCAAATAGGTATACTATATCACAACAGCTTCAGCTTCTTTATATATTATAGAAGATGATAATTATGCCTAATGAAGTTCACAATAGTTACACATTTGCCGTCACAAACCATCATCAACATCGTCACACTGCTGGGATGTATAGGGTTTCATATCGAGCTTTCCTTCTCTTTGCACAGGTTTCTATCTATATTATTCCTCTTAGTCGTCTTTTACGATACCCATAAGCAAGATAGGGATGAATGGTATTCTTAATGCGTCACCACACATCATCATTCTCCTACTCTTATCCCAATTACTTGGGGTCGATACAATATGTACTCTTCTTTCATAGTACATATTGTAAAAGTTATTGGCAATAGTTTTATGACCGGCCGCCTGCCAAACGTCAACCCTCCTTGGGAATGTAATTGTTGACCAAACGGAATCAGATGACGTTAGCCCCGGTCGTTATAACGCTCTTAGTCGTCTTTTACGACATCCACGAGCAAAGTAAGGGTTGATAGTATTCGTAGCTGCTACCACACAGCTTACTACTACGTCACCACACATACTCGTATAGTGAGCACATTAACCAAAGGAATAGTCACACAGTAAATTAAATTTCACCACGTGGTGACGATATAAGAATGTAGTTGTTGCCACCCCTTACTTGGCCTCTGCGAGTCGTCAAAATCGACCAAGGGTCTCACCAGGAGATTGGGTAATAATGGCGCTGTGCTAGAAAAAGTATAATACGTTACTGTGATCGTCGAATGGCTTATCAATATCATCATCTCCTATCATTTACGTCCTACTGCTGGGCTCGAACCTCCTCTGTATTGGGAGGGATATTGACCTACTATACCGCACTGGTCAGATGTATGGATATAGG
This sequence comes from Lymantria monacha, assembly GCA_905163515.2. NCBI lineage: Eukaryota > Metazoa > Arthropoda > Insecta > Lepidoptera > Erebidae > Lymantria > Lymantria monacha. The sequence continues at coordinate 1,719,506 of LR991103.1, forward strand.
ATTTTATTTCAAGTTTTCCTTCTCTTCCATAGATGTTATATGTATATAGTAAATCAATGTTAAGGCTCACATATAGGCCCCATAAGCGTTGCCATATCCGTGGTGCTGTACTGCTGCGCTTCACGTATCAGTACATATCTCTTATCTATTGGCCTATTAGCCAATTTTTGCTTCATGTCTCCCGCTTTGCATAGGAGGTAAGTGAATTTTTTTTTTTCAACTCCTGTTTTTCTTTTCTAATTAAATTTGTTGAGGGTTCCAAGACAGTTAAAAGCGTTTCCCGGGACTTCCCGAGGGTCAAACCTCGGTGTCTTATACGGAGACCGTTGTGGATCCTGGCTTACAGGAGTTACAGTGGCGGGAATGTGTGGTGGGATTGGTCCCATAAAAAAAAAAATGTATATAGTATCGTTTAGTCGCCTGTACGACACCCACGGCAAGAAAAGGGGCATTGAATTGTATTCTTACTCCGTCACCACGCGAATTATGGCAATAAACCCGTCAATAATAACCACACCATGTGACATTCTATAGAGGAGACTTAAAACTGGTAGTGAACGACGAAAAACAGAACTTTTGTACTGACAATGAATTTATATTAAAAATGTGGGTCAAAATTTAATAACTAATACTGCAGCGGGTAGATATAAATCTATGTAGTAACGTTGACCTGTTGAACGTGAGACACCTTGGTCCTCCTGAGACTATGAACGCTGTAAAGTGTTCGAAACATCGTGAAAATAAATATCAAATACAGACGCGATAGAATCCGTAAAGTAGTTTTATTTCCAACTAGCTTCTGCCCGCGGCTTCGCCCGCGTAAAAGGTTACTTGCCTAAAGTTTTTGATCCCCTATTTTTATTTTTGACCGTCGGTAATACAATGCAACGGTATTACAATACTCAGGGTTGGAACTTCATTACTGGACTGCTAGATGGCGTTGAAGAAGCTAGATTTTGAGATTTTTTGACAAACAATTTTTTTATTTTCATATAAAAATTGAGATTTTTTTTTGTAATAAAAAGTATCCTATGTTACTTTTAATACCTCCAAGAATATGTGTACAATGTTTCATGATGATCGGTTGAGTAGTTTTAGCGTGAAAGCGTAACAAACAAACTTACATTCACATTTATATATTAGTAGGGATGTGTAATACTCGCGTAAACGTCAGAAGTCATTACATTATAATTCAATTTGCATCAAAATTTAATTTGTCAAGTCAAAGATTAACTGGAGTATATTTGAATAACTGTAACAATCTTTCGATTGTAAACTAAAGCTGCTGGTGCGCGAGGTACAAGTTGAACGAGTTTGTGCAGAATTGAAGTTGACACAACTTCCATTTCTCAAACTTCGAAGTCAAGATTAAAGGTTATATTTCATTTTCAATGCGCATATTTCACGACTCATGAATATATATATAACTAACTATAGTAAAGTATTTCGTTTATAATAGAGGGCATGTGCGAATACTTGGCACCGTTAATAGAGAATTTATTACGTATTAGCTGTAATAATTTATTAACCTGGCTCTGAATTCTCCGTGTGCTGACGGAGTAAGAATACAATTCACCACCCCCTATTTTAACAGTGGGTGATCGTAAGGGGTAAAATATGCATATAACCTGAGCCTATGCCAGCACGCCTGACCAGCGTGGTATAATAGGTTAATTTCTTCTTAGTGTGGAGGAAGTTTGATTCCAGCAGTGGGATATGATGATAAATTCATCACCATCTCAGCATATGCAATCACCGGATCGAAATGCCGTCGCACTGAGAAAGTTACGGCAAGAAAACTCAGAGGAGCATAATTATTTAGGTTACTGCTACTAGTTATCCTGAACAAAGAAGAACAACAATAGTAGTTTATTAGATTTAGATTTATTAGATAGAAAATGGAGCAGTCTAATCCAGACAGCCCCGGTTCGATTCTTAGTTTCCCTTTTATTTATTCCTTTCCTTTTTTTATTCATTATTTTATCATTTATTTTTTAATATCTAAATATATTTTCTACTAATAATAAAAATCCTAGCTATGCTCGGTAATCCAAATATTTAACAAATATGTATTTAACATGCATATTGCTGAGTGGTTATGAAAGAAGAATGCAATTCATCCCCATCGCCTAGAACTAGATGGTGTCGTAAAAGATTACATAGACGCAAAAGACGAAAACTCAACATAAAATCTCATATCGACACGTCGGACCAGCTTGGTATAATAGGTCAATTTCCTTTTAAATGTAGAGCATACCCATTATTTTTTTGGCGGCGGGCTATGGAGTGTGCAAACCCAGGTAAATTCGTCCGGGGAGACAGAAGAAGCGGCGCGCGACACCATAACCCAACATGTACCTCTCTTCGCCGAGCGAACGGGTCACTGGAATCCGGTCTTTGTCTTCGGTGAGAGCATAAACAGCGTTATATATATGCCCAAATGGCGAGAATTACAGAAAGAACGGTTATGGAATGGGACACGATCCTGGATGATTTGGAGAAACTGTGACCGCGCTGTCCAAACAAAAAATAAATACATATTGCAAAATTCCTAGGCCCAGGTCTGGTCGGCCATGGTCGACCGTCGTGGTCCAGGTCGATATGAAGCTCTTTATCAGCTTTTGCGATACCCACGAGTAATGTAAACGTTAGTATTCGTAGCCACCACCACACAGCATCAAAGGCAAAGACTAGAAATGACTCAGTTCTAGAAAATTCTAAGGAAAACTGCAAATCGACAATCTCCTATAATAAAATCTGAATTCACAGACATTAAGTCTGATATGTATCTATATATATATTGAGCAGCTAGCATAAAAATGACAATGAAACCCTTTTATAAAGCTTAACAAAAGAAGCGTAATCTATTGTCCTTTACATTTTTCTATGACTGCGACTTAGAAACATCGGTGTGTACAAGCCCTTACCACCCCTTGCGTCATATCCGCATTATGACTCGCCCCAATTATTTTAGATCTGGCAGAAAGCCAAAAAAACCCTTGGATAGTTTTCCAACTATGTATGTGAAAAAATTCACACTGTGTTCGATTCTTGAAAAGTCATCACAGAGAATGCGTGCTCAATAATTCCCTGTTCATTTCATTCTATTCATCAGCAGTTTTTTACAGATCCCACAGACAAGTAAGACCGGAGCCATATTCTATTATTTTCTTGTCTTTAAATAAGTGTAATAATACGTTTTAAATAAAACCAAGATTAAAAACAAAACACGCTTTTACGATGCGCTAAAAAAAATATAAAGCTTCCTCTATCCATCTGTTGGTACCATCATCAGTTCCTGATCTATTGTACTCGTCAATACAATCATCAATACAATGTAAAAATCTTATAAAAACACGATAAAATCGTTGGCAATATATTTTATTTCACACGTAATACTTGCGTACATATTATATCGACCCCAAGTAATTGGGATAAGAGTAGGAGAATGATGATGATGACGTAATACTTGAGTAAACTTCAGATATCACTAAACTTTCTATAAATTCAAAAGCAATTTATACATTATGACTTTTAGAACCTTTTTTTTGGGATAGGCATGGTATGGATATATTCCGCTCGGTCCGTCCGTGGCGACGAAAGGAACGGCGCACGACCTCATAAACACGACAGTGTGCATTCAGCTATTTTGGTTTATTTTTTACACATACATACATATCATCACGCCATATCCCTTGCAAGGTAGGCAGAGAGGACAGAGTGCCAGAGAACTCTATCTCTGCATACTTCACTCGCTTCCTCAACATTCATAATTCTCTTCATACACGCTCGCCGGTTTCGGAGACTCTTGACTCCACCTTCCTTCAGTATATGACCGATCTGGTCTAGGTAGGTTAGTCTCGGTCTCCCTCGGTACCTACATCCTTCCACTTTCGCATTGTATATCTTCTTAGCCAGACGTTCGTTCGGCATTCTTTCCACATGTCCGAACCATCGGAGCATTCCCTTTCGCATCTTTACACCAATACTCTCTTTCATACCTACTCGCTCTCTTACGTCGTCGTTACGAATGCGGTCGGTCAGCCTAACTCCACAGATTTTCCGCAGAGATCGCATTTCGACCGCATTAATTTTACTTTCATACTCTTTTTTACATACCCAACTCTCGCTTCCATACAGTAATGTTGGGACAAGCACTGCGTTATGTATTGCTACACGTGCCTTCTGGCTGAGGTGGTGGCTGCCGAGAAGTTGCCCCAACGCTCCGTTCACTCTATTTCCCGCATTCACTCTTCGCTCTATATCAGTGGTGTACCGTCCATCTCGGCTAAATCCACATCCAAGATATACAAATTCATCCACTTGCTCTAGTACATCATTACCTATTGTTACTCTTACATCTGTTCTGGCTTACCCTACCACCACGCGTAGAGTTATTTTTTATTGTATAATATTGCCGAACTAACGTATCTCCATTCTAAAACATAACCATTCTATTCTGAAACATAACACTAATGGCGATGGTTGAAAATATGGTAGGCTAAGAAGACGCACGTCGTCCTGCCGTCGGCCTAGACAAATTGGATTGAATGTGCCTGCCAAAAAAAAGCGATTTCATGCCACTCTTATGTTTTTACATCAAGTCATCATCATCATCACAGCCCATATATGTCCCACTGTTGGGCTCGGGCCTCCTCCATAATGGGAGGGAAATTAACCTACTATACCACGCTGGTCAGACGTGTTGGTATAGGATTTTGTTTCGAGTTTTCCTTCTCTTGCATAAATGTTATATGCGTTTTAAATTACTTAGTCGTCTCTTACGATCACCCACGGGTAAGATAGAGGCTGGTGAATTGTATTCTACTCCGTCACCATACGAATATCACATTCAGTACTAACGAAAATATACGAGGTTGGTGTTATTGTACTTTTAATCCATAGCACACAGGATATCATGATAATAGTTACAGTTGTTTAAGTATTCAAGAGCAGACATAACTTATTACAACCTTATCGTAGCGAAAATAGTTTCATTTCCTCTACAGCGAGAGAAATGTTTTTATTCGTCTCACTACCTCCCTTACGGAACTACGTTATTATAGAGACGTCCTCTCCCCGTACCGTTCCGTCCCCTTAAATGCAATTTCGCTGTGAAACACAAGCTAATGCTATTCATTGGACATAACTAGTAGCATTAGTTCAAGTATTTATATTTGCTAGTTACTTACTTGTCGCTTTATTACGCGAAAGTCTCGAGATAGAGGGAACTTTTTCCGTATGGTGACGGAGTAAGAATACTATTCACCACCCCATATCTTACCCGTGGGTGATCCTAGGAGACGACTAAGGGATATAAAACGCATATAACATCTATGCGAGAGATGGAAAACTCGAAACAAAACCCTATACCAACACGTCTGACCAGCATAGTATAGTAGGTTAACTTCCCTCCCATTACGAAGGCCCGAGCCCAACAGTGGGACATTTATGTGCTGTGATAATGATGATGATGAGAGGGAACTTTAAAAGCAAATTTCTCATTTTTGACCTTAATTGCTTGAAGAATGGTTTTAAGGTAATTATTAGATATTTTTAGGTCTAAATATACGTAATAGTCATTATTTTTCGACATAACATTATGATCTATAAGAACGTCATCATCGTCTGATATTTTTACTATTGGGCGAGAACCTCTTTCACAGTAGAAGGGAATTTTACCTACCTGACCGATCGCATTCGTAACGACGACGTAAGAGAGCGAGTAGGTATGAAAGAGAGTATTGGTGTAAAGATGCGAAAGGGAATGCTCCGATGGTTCGGACATGTGAAATGAATGCCGGACGAACGTTTGGTTAAGATATACAATGCGAAAGTGGAAGTACGAGACCAGATTGGTCACGTACTGAAGGAAGGTGGAGTCAAGAGTCTCCGAAACCGGCGAGCGTGTATGAAGAGAATTATCAATGTTGAAGAAGCGAGTGAAGTATGCAAAGATAGAATTCTCTGGCACTCTGTTCTCTCTGCCTACCCTGCAAGGGATATGGCGTGATGATATGTATGTATCAGGACGATTAGATTAGTTAGTATAAGGCTTTATTTCGAGAACCCCTTTTTTGTAAAGATGTTAACTTCACTATCCCTTCTTTTTTTACGTATATCCATAAGTAAGAAAAAAGTAACCAAAACTACGTACATAATAAAATACTGAAAAGAAAAAAACAAGCACTTAGATGTCCGGTGGTCTAGAATTCCATAATATATTATTGAATAAATACTATTGCAGAAAATAAAATATATTTTAATAATAGAACATGACAACTGAACAGTCGGGATCCACTGAAAAATTATGTAGATTTGCTGTCGAATAATGGATGTTCAGTCAGTACTTTTTACGCAGTCGGGTTATTTGATTTTTTTAAATTATTTTATTTATTTTATACTTTTTAGTTATGAATACCTAGGTAGCTATAGTTATCTTATTTGTTAATAAGTAGGTAAGTACCTAACTATATACAGTTTTTTTCAGACTGAAGTTGAGTACTAAATCGTTAGAAATATGAGATGGGCGACCGCGTAAGACATTAGATACTTTAGGTAGGACTACCTATGGTATATTAGACAATATACCTACTAGATACTTCAGTATATGTCCATCCTCATCCAGTTATATGAATTTTTCGTCTTTTCATCGTAAATTTCTACTGTCTAAAAAACCTATATGTGAGAAAGGTTATTAGGAAACTTTAAATCGATATAGATCCTAAACGGCCACTCAAATCGAAGACTCTTTACTGCCGTGATTAAAATCTGCAATACGAAACTGCGTGGAAAAACGGATATAACTGACAGAACTCGATGGATCAATACGCTGAAGTGGCAATACCGAACCGACAACCTGGGTATAAAAAATGTTCAAGTGACGATTACGGATCGCACGACGCAGTAAACAACGGAACTTCATCAGACGGAGAGAAAACAGCGTGTAAAATTAGTAGCAAAACTGCTGAAAAGATTATGTGCCGAAACTGGTTTCACTAGAAATCTCTAATATAATATAATACAATTTAGAATAATAAATGTTTGATAAAAGCTTTTGAATAGATATAATCCTTATTCATTGCTATAGCAGTAATTAATTGTGAAACCATTTACTGATAGACAAAGTAGTACATTATTACTATTATGAAAATCATTTACAAGTCTAGGCTTTAAGGTTATCGAATCGTCTTGCCAAGATTGTCGGATTTGTTCAACAATGCCAAGAATATCTGAGTCATTGCTCTATTTTCGTATTTTGGAGGATGTTGCCAAAAGGCTAACAGCCCGTCTGGGAGTTGCTATAATATAGAAGACAAATGTGTCTGGTGATTCAACATTAAATGAATCAGAATCAGTGTCAAATTGACAGTTTTTGCTAACGTTGCCAAAACTGAACTTAAGTATAAGACAGACTAGAATAAGCCTGTGTGTTTTCATTTAATTTGCCTGCTCTATAGGTTGCAACATAATCAGAAAATATTAATTTATAGACCAAATCCACAGTCTCCTTTATGTCTGACTTTATATTTTTGACTTATATCGTTAACGTTATGAATTCACTATAGAATTCAAAAATATTTTATATGTTCTATTTTGTGCTAAGACGGTAGAAAGAAAAACGTTGCCCTACCAAAATTCATCCAAGACTTTATTGTATGAGAAAATAAAATTCAATGAAACCACAATTTACTTAAGTATACTAATAATAATAAAATATAACAAGCCAAGCGGCAATTGCGCTAAAGTCTATAGTAAAATGTAATAGTCTATGTGACCCTTGCCGAATAAAGCTATTAATGAACATATTTTAACGCATACACGACACTATAATCCGTGAAAGTCACAGAAACGACGCAGTTTGCTTGAGCTAACAACTCTGGGACCATTATCGTACCCTGTGAAACGCCTTTTCGAATATACACATGTTATTGGCAATTGTTCGATCTGAGTGGAATTTCAAATTAAATTTTAGTAGCAAAGTCTTAATTAAAATGAATTTTGCAATAGAAATACGCTTATACATATATCAGAAATAATATACAAAATCCCGAATATATAACGGTGAATTCATTCAAAAGCTTGCTTTGGATGTTTTTTAATGTTGATGTTATAATATATTATTTTCTGTAGAATATATATACAAAAGCTCTAAACTAAGAGCTTTGGTTGGACGTTACCATCAAAGAAAATATAGAACACATTTGTCGTCTCAAAAATACAAATAAATAAACAATAATGAAAAATATTTTGAATGAAATTTGCAAGAATTACAACGGTACAGAGTCATCTTGCCACGATTTAAGTCTGTTTTAAAACTTTTACTGCAAATTAATATCTTGTTTTTACATTTTTTTTATATTGAAACTTAAAAGTACTTACGTTCTCCTCGACCGTTTTCTTGATCTTAGCAGTAGTCTCGCTCACTTTGGCTCCAGCCTTATTCACCGCTGAGTACAGGAAGTTGCCGAGAGATTTCGCTCCAGCTACCGCCTTGGTTGTGACTGTCGAAATGAAAGATTATTAAAATTTATATTAATCGTCATTTTAATGATAGTTTTATATGATTCTCTTTGTGATATACTATTGTCCACATCATTATCATCAATACTTTTATTCGAAAAATAAAACTAACATATTTATTTTTTACATTGAAGCATCTATATTTAAATCTAAAAGTATTTCATACACTTTTTTTTTTCAAAAGCAAAATGCACTAATAATCTCCGTACTTGCGTAAAGAGTAGATACAAAGTGATGAAATAATCAGAATGTTATAGTCAATATAATTATAGCTAGTAAACTTGTAAGTAGACGAAGAAATATCCAAAATATATTTTATAAACAGAAAAAGGATACGAAAAAGACTTGAGTTTCAAATGTTCAGTAAATATTCCTTGTAGAAGGCCGAGTGGCAATCTCGCCACTTCAAACTTAGTGACAATAAAAGACCCAACATAAAGCACTGAGTAAGTTAATTTAAGGGAAATACCTTTAAAATAATAAATTAAGTTTGTGTTCTAAGTACTTGTGGCCGCATCGACCGCAACAAGGTTGCTTTAATAAGTGAACGTGTGAGGTAGTAGTAGTTCTTTGGACATCTTCTTATTTAGGAGGAACAGTTAAGGTCATTACTGTCAAATATTACAATAATGGCTAGGCCAAGTTCAATATGCTTTAAATATTGAATCCACATGATAACGAGAAGAAAGAATATGATATTAAAATAAAATTTAAAAAAAGCCAATAGTATTATTAAACTCGTTTCACAGAATACGTATAAATAATTACCCTTAAAATTCAATTGATTCAAAGAACGTTCAAATTATTATATCATCAATATTATATAGTCATATGAAATAAAATACACAGACTTTTAAAACTCTGTAAAACCAGTTTAATTTTAATCAAAAATAATAAAGGGAAAGCTTTAACTACTAACGTTCTTGCATATCAGGTACTTCAATAGCATCAACTGCGAAATATTTTTTACTCTGCTCACCTGAAAATGATTAACGTTAAAACTAAAAAAATCTAGCGAACAAAAAACGACTTAAAGGTATAATAGCAACACATAAACAAAATAATAAAAAACTATCAAGTCATACTACACCTCGTTAACAGAAAATATCTTTTTTCAACAAACATAAAACTTAACAAAAGGTATAAAAGGAGATATTTGTTATCTACTAAATATATATAATTCTTATCTTTTCTTTTTCACTATTTCTTACATTTTTTATTGCCTTTTGTTGGCATACAAACAGCCTACCTGATGATAAATTGGTAACTGCCAGTCATGGACATCAGCAATACCATAAGTACAGCCAAGTCGCTGTCTACCGTGAGAGATTAGTTCCTCTTAAACCTCGTTCAAAGAAGGATATGTCATAGTTTCCGTAAAACAATGCTACAGGTAGTTCGTTCCAGAACCTTTATGTGCATGTAAGAGGTGAACGGTAAAAACCAATTAAGGACGTTATTGTTTCCAGATGGTATCGGTAAATCGTATTGCGGTATCGAGTTATATAAGAAAAAAGAATTGATAACAATTCGAGCAGCTCCTTAGAGTAAGCCCTAAAGAGACGATAGAGCACACAGAGAGACCTGAAGTCTCTCCGCTGCTGAAACGACTCCAATCGATCTGCAAGATTGATATTATCGATAATTCGATCAGGATTCTAAAGAATCAAGCTGATAATTGAGCGAACCTGACCAAAAAATGTGAACAGTATTCCATATATGGACGAACTTGTACCTTGTACGCGTCGGTGGCTCTGTTCAGGATGCCCAACGTTTTATATACATGTATTGTTGAGTGAGGGAATTATTGTGTGGTAGCGGCTACGAATACTACCAAACCTTACTTTATTCGTGAATGTCGTAAAAGGCGACTAAGAGCTTTATATCGACCTGCGCCAACTCCACCTGGTGCCGTTTGGTCAACAATTACATTTCCAAGTAGGGTTGACCTCAAGAAGGCGGCCGGTCACAATAGCTTTTGGAATATGTGCGATGGAAGAGGAGTACAAATTGCGTCGGCCTTATGTAATTGGGATAAGAGCAGGAGCATGATCATGTTGAGTGAGGGAACTCTGAATACTGATATTCAGAGTCATGTGGCTGACTACAATTTAATCTTTTTAGACATCCCATGATTTTAATATCAGACTTTAACTTTGCTATTGAGGAATTTTCCATTTAAAATCAAAATACAATTTTACCAGATTGATTTTTTTAATGATTATTATTATCACCACATCAACATCATCATCTTAACTAATATACGTCCCACTACTGGGTTTGAGCCTTCTTCACAACAGAAGGGAAAGTAACCTACCATGTTAATCAGACGGATAGAGGATTTTATTTTGAGTTCTCCATCTCTTGCAGAGATATTATATTCCTTAGTCATCTTTTACGACACCCATGAGCCAGATTATATTCTTATTCTTCTCTTCTTACTCCGTCAATACACGGATCACCACATCACTTAAATGTTAACTTTAGGCAAAATTAAATAAAATCTATTAGGGCAACAATCGCTGCAGACTTATGGATTTTAGTCCATTAGTCTGCAGGACTCAGAACCAATGGTCAGCCCAAATTGCGACAAAATAGTGCAATACGGCAAATTATGGAACTGCACCCCATCCCTTCCACCGCCTCAAAAGGTTCGCATAAGGTGTTGTCGAACCATAACCTGTCAAAAAAATGGACGACCGTCGACAATATCCGCTACTTCGCGCGCCACATTTTGTGTGTGACGCTTCCGCATCCGGTTAACGCTTAAAGGGTTCTTTTAGGAAGGATTCTGTACTCTGGCAATATTGATCTTTTTATGTGTGGGAATAAATTTCAGGATGAATTGAGAAATATCATCCTATATCGATTATCATACAATAAGAAATACAATATCATAAAAGATGGAAACACACTGATTACGTAAAAAAACCAAGTTACGTTCATACGGAACACACGGCTATGGAAAATCAATTTTATAAGTTTCATATGTGGTTTTGCTTTATATTTTACGCATGGCGTCTTTCTTGCTTGGGTGTCGTAAAATGAGACTAAGATGAAGACATCGATTTTCAATAAAATTATGTTACTACCACCGGAGAAGTGGACGCATTTCTAGCTGCTTACACCAAACTGTCCGCATGGGTCTACCTATTAGACTTTTTGTACTTTTTATATGGATTTTGTACTGCATTGTAAATATGTTAATTCATTAGCTAATGAATACACTAACCGACTAGTGAAAAAGTCTAGTTTCCTACTTCTGAGTGCTGGATTTGGTCTAGTTTCCTACTTCTGAGTGCTGGATTAATTCTATTTATAATCGATGCAAAATAACGCTTATTATATAAAAAATAAAACTGTCCTCATATCCGGTATCCGGTCGTGATTAGTATCAGCTTAAATGTTAATGTGTTAACATCTATATGATGGAGAATTTACTGCAACAGTATCTGTAATACCTTAATTACTTACCATTACCAACACCACCAGGTTGCTCTTCAGTTGGAGTGCCGCCAGTTGAAGCTGGCCTGCTGTCCGCACCACCGGTAGCGCTGCGTCCAACATATCAGTATTTATTAAAAAAAATATGTTTATAAAATTCTAAAATATATACTTTAAACTAATCTAAACAAGATATAAAAAAATCAAATAAAGGATTTATACTTTCCATGTGGTGACAAGGATAAAATACAAAACGCTAACACCTTTTTCATTCCCACGGGTGGCCTACGAGACTATCTAGAGGAAGGAACGCCAGTTCAAGAAAATGATATTTGAAATCAAATTACTGTACCAACCGAGCCAGCGTAGTAGTAGTTGATCAATTTCTCTCCCATTACAGAAGATGCTTATGGATAACAAAGAGACGTATATGACCTCGAAGGAAAGTAGAAAGAAAACGATTTATTTAAAAAATACACATACATACATATCATCACGCCATATCCCTTGCAGGGTAGGCAGAGAGAACAGAGTGCCAGAGAACTCTATCTTTGCATACTTCACTCGCTTACTCAACATTCATAATTCTCTTCATACACGCTCGCCGGTTTCGGAGACTCTTGACTCCACCTTCCTTCAGTACATGACCGATCTGGTCTAGGTAGGTTAGTCTCGGTCTCCCTCGGTACCTACATCCTTCCACTTTCGCATTGTATATCTTCTTAACCAGGCGTTCGTTCGGCATTCTTTCCACATGTCCGAACCATCGGAGCATTCCCTTTCGCATCTTTACACCAATACTCTCTTTCATACCTACTCGCTCTCTTACGTCGTCGTTACGAATGCGGTCGGTCAGCCTAACTCCACAGATTTTCCGCAGAGATCGCATTTCGACCGCATTAATTTTACTATCATACTCTTTTCTGCATACCCAACTCTCGCTTCCATACAGTAATGTTGGGACAAGCACTGCATTATGTATTGCTACACGTGCCTTCTGGCTGAGGTGGTGGCTACCGAGAAGTTGCCCCAACGCTCCATTCACTCTATTTCCCGCATTCACTCTTCGCTCTATATCAGTGGTGTACCTTCCATCTCGGCTAAATCCACATCCAAGATATACAAATTCATCCACTTGCTCTAGTACATCATTACCTATTGTTACTCTTACATCTGTTCTGGCTTCATCTCTTTCAAAGACCATTATTTTGGTCGTACAATCTTCTGTCATTGTGTCGACTAGGGTCTGCAGGTCAGTCGCTGACTGTGCCAGCAGGACTGTATCATCTGCACAGAGAAAAGCAGTGACCACTGAGTCGAAGTCGCCCATCTGGACTCCCACATTCATATCGTTCAACCTTTGGAGACATTTATCCAGATATATGATAAACAGTCTGGCTGACAGAACGCACCCCTGCTTAACGCCGATATTGACGTCAAACCAAGGCGACATTCCATCATCCAGCCGCACACAGGCTCTACAGCCCATGTAACTGGACTGCACAGCCTGCAGCAGTTTACCGTTAATACCATACTCCAGTAAAATATCCCAAAGTTCCTTTCGTACAACCGTGTCAAATGCTCTCTCCAGATCCACAAAACTGCAGAAAACCTAGAGCCAGATGCTTCTTCACAATGTTGCGCAGAGAGAACACTTGATCCATGCATCCCCTTCCACTCCTGAAACCTCCTTGTGTCTCACACAGTAAACCATCGGACACCATCCTCATTCTCCTTTCAATAATTTTACCGTACACTTTTGCTGCCAAACTGGTCAAGCTTATGGCTCTGTAATTTGCGCAGTCATAACGTGAACCCTTGATTTAAACAAAGGCACGATGACTGCGCTATTCCATTCCCCGGGAACCATTCCCGAGCTCCATTATAAATTGAGGAGCAACAGGAACGCCTCCCAGACACAGGAGCCATCAAGCTTGATCATCTCGGCAGACACCATATCAATGCCCGCTGCCTTACCATTTTTCAAACTTCTTATCGCCCATTCAACTTCATCCATACTGATGTCATCGGAGGACGCCGCTGTCGAATGTTGTTCCACTAAACCACATGCGACACCGGCGTCAACCGTAGCATCCGCATACATATCGCCAAAATATTCACTCCATCGGCTTAACACGTCTTGTGTTTGTGTAAGAATGTCTCCACCTTTAGACCTTATTTTATTCATTCTGAAGGCTGACCAACCACCCCGAGACTTCTTCACCTCCCTCCAAAAGAGTTTGGTGTTACCCTCGAAATTTTTAGTCAGCCTATCTTCTGCACTCATACTTGCTCTATCACGTTTCTCTTTCACTAAGGCCTTGGTGTCATTCTTACATTGCCGATATATTTCTTTCTTCTGTTCAGTCATACTGTCATTCAGATTCAAAGAAGAGACATAGTCCAGCCACGCTTTCTTCTTTTGCTCTACGGAAGCTGCCACTTCCGCATCTCACCATGCATCACCATTTGTTTTTCTATGCTTCTCTGAACTTCCACATACTTCTTTCGCTGTATCTACCATACTCTCTTTCAATACTCTCCAGCATTCTTCAATGTCCGTTTGCGGCTGGCTTGCCATCGTCAGCCGTTCTCGGACACCCTCTGCATACTTTTCTCTTACACAGTCTTCTTGCAACCTTTCAACCTTTAAAAAATATATAATCGAAAAAGACATTTTAAATGATAGGGCCACGTAATTGATAGGTAGGCCCGCACACCATAAATTAGGGAGCTCGTCCAAGGCAGTACCACATTCTAAGAAATAACGTCTAAGAAATCCCCACGATAAAAGTATTTATAGCATAGTGCAGAATATCCTTATTAAAAACCTTGTATAACTACTACCTATATTATAAGCATAAAAGTTATACGTAAAACTTATTACACTTCCCATATAAACTAGACCCGTGACCCCATTCGTGTATAAAAATCAATAAAAGTAATTTATGCGGCTTTCTTTTTGCTGTTTCACCATGTATTTTTACATTGTCGTTGTATTAAAGACTAAAGTCAAACGATCCGTAGCTACAACACCAGCCAAATGGAATTACATAATTTTCCTCGTTGCCCGACAAATCTATATATTTTCCTTTCGTTATCTAACTCAGCGGGTTAGCAATTGCTGATCATTACGTAAATTAATAGAAAATGATTTTCCTGTTAAATTATATAACGTAATACGAAAAACTTTTTTTTTTTCGTAATACGATAAATTTCCCTAATTTTCTCCTAATGTATGCTTTTACTTCTTTTATTTCTTTTTCCCCTCGCTGCTTTAAAATACATATTGCCAGTGTTATTTTTTGTCTCATAAAATAAGGAGTATATATATTGCAGCCTTCTTTTGGGACAGCCTATGATATAGTCACAGCCCGCTCGATCCGATCTTTTGCAGCTTAAGGGTGAAAATTACAAGATTCCATGTAACTATATAAGGCAGCATAAGGGAACGATTATCGCATATCCAGCACCACGTTGGAATAACCTCGTGCCTAACGATCGATCGCGGTGCCGCCAGGCCATAACCAACCAAAAAGTAAAGCATTGAAGCACCTTGTATTCTTACTCGGCCATCACACAGAAAGCAGCTAGTATCAAATAAATATTCAAATTATTCTCAAAACTTTCGTAATTTCAATTGTAATAATTACCGACGAATATACACCGTGAAATGGTAAAGATTTCTCATCGAATACTATATACGGTTTACGGTCTAACCATATTCTTTTATAAGGCGAATTAAGTAGGGCTCACGACGTATTTGCGTAATGACAAATAACTTTTTAAATATAAATAATGGCTGACGCGTCGGCAACTTACCTAATGGTAATTAGAAAATCCAAACTGGCTCAACTTTAGCTGCCATACAGCCAAATAAATGGTATTTTTATTATTTAATAGTATATTATTTACGTAATGAATTAACTGATCAATTGAAAGCATAATTTTTAATACACCAATACATTTTTGATGCGTATTTGTTCGTTTTTATGAAAATCTATTTAATTAAATGCAAGAATATGGCTAGATCAAAAATAGATATTACGAAAAAACAGATATACTAACAGAATGCACAACAATGAAAAATAAAAAATGGGGTTCAGCAGAAAAATGAGTTCATATTGCAAGTGCAACTAAATACATTAGTTTTATAATGTATATTTATAAATAAATCTAATTAATTAAAACTGATCAATGAAGGTTTGAAACATATCCTAATTAAAATGTCCTCTTTTGTAGATTCTTCTAGAAAATCTGTACTTCTAGAGATTTGATATGAATTCGAACATTGAAGTAATAAAAATTGTAGTTTAAATAAATAATATTTTCCAAAATAATAATTACAATAATGTGCCAAAAAGCCATATAAAAAAAAAACAAAATTATTAATGAAAAGCATGAAGCCACATTTGTTTAGTGCTTAATCAGAAATATTAAATCATCATAGTGTCATATGATGCTTAATGATTCAAATGAAGTATAAAGGCTTTTAAATATTTTCTTACAATAATAAAAAATAGATAATAAAAATTTATTAAAATGTTTACGTACACTGTTGCAGATAAATAAAAAAATCTACATATTAACATCAACGTCTTCAAAGTTAATTAAATAATATACCAATTTAATGAAATTGTCTTAGTAAATTCTCAATAAATTGAAATATTATTTAATTTTTTAATTCATCGCTCATTTCTAATATCTTTTAATCTGTATAAATTACATAACAATTTCGTACTCATTTTAGAGCTAGAATTAATTTTAAACCTTTAAAAATGATCAAAAAGATAGAATAATCAGCAACAATTCACCTTCTGTAAAACAATGAACTGAATTAAAATAAGATCAAACATAACTGCATTAACTCATTATTTCCGCCAACCCCTCGTACCTATTATACCTAGAATTATCATCATCGTCTTTCCCCTCAAGTTTTGGCTCGGCAACTTCGGCGATTTCGGGAGCAGGCTGTTCAGGTTGTTCAGCAGGGGCAGGTTCATTTTTCCTTAGGCCGGGAATTGGAATTCCCGAACCGAGCCAACCAGTCATTTGTGACTTGACATTGGTGATGAGATCCAACTTGCTGCCTCCTTTTGTAGGGCTGCAGTAAAAAGAACATGTTAAAATTCAAATAAGTTTTTAAATAATATGAATCAATTTTCTGTGCTTTGTCATAAAAAATAGTTATATAATAGGTACAGAGACTGAAAATAACAGTTTCTAGTAAAATTTTCAAACCACAGTTTTTTGTTATTGTCAGAGATGAGCAAAGATTTTTTCACAAACATAAGCTGAGAAATTAATAAGTATGGATTATGTTACTAGTACCTAACATTTCCATATGGAGACCCACTTGACCTATATAGAAAGATATTGATTAAAATCAATAGTTCCTCAAAATTTAATTACTTAACAGATTTTCCACAGAATTCTATATTGATAGTTTCCAATCAAGACAAATAATACTTACAATTTCTTGACTTCAATTTGGGTAATTATTACCTGTTCTATGCAAAAAGTGCAATTCAGGCTTATCGATTTTTATCAATAGCATTAGAAATTTTAAATAAAAGATCTAGAAAGAGAATGTAAACAAAGAATATATGAAACCTTTGTTTGTCACCCTCCGCCGCTGTGGCCTCGCCTGTCGCTTCTTTCGTGGGAGTTGGAACTTCCTCATCTTGGGGCTCACCTTTAGCCGCCCCCATCCACGAACTGACCTGATTAGTGAGTCCTGAAAACATTTTCACTGGCACTAGCTAATCAAGCAACTACACAACACAATCACTCAGCGATTTCACAACGCTGCGACAGTTTCGCACATGACCCGCGACACGGTCAGTCTGCTGTGCGACTACAGAAAGCGTGATCAGCTGAAAAACTAAATGGAAAACCACAATCGACCAGCGAAAATTAGGAAGAATCCACTGCGCATGAAAACTTGCGCTCCTGCGTTATTTACGCTATCCTCACACAAGCCTGTTGTTCAGGTACGGCAATGTAAACCTTAAGTCTGAGGAAGAGTTACTAGAATAGCATATTACATATATTATGTCTTCTTCTAACTTAACCATACAGACTAATGTCAAACTCAAAAATATGTCAATATCATGGAGACTAGAGTAAGGAGTACCATCTCAGTGTATTAAGAAGTGTCCATTGAACGGGAGCAAATTAAGGTGGCGCTATAGTAGCAAGTGTAAGAATTTTAAAAAAAGTGCCACAAATTTCATAGGTTATTATTTATCAAATCACAGCTGACTACGTAACTCAGCACACTTCACTCTGCTTATTACTGCTACATTCATATCATTTCCACTTGCTACACTAGTGCTATTTCGGTGAGTGTTCGAACAATAATTTGCTGTTTACAAGTGGACACTTTTTTGACTAATCCCCCCCATACAAGATGGTACTCCTTACTCTAGTCTCCATGGTCAATATACAGATAACACAGATAATATCCTGCGTTTTATTTAAATGAGAGCAGGCTTATGTAGTATTTTAATTTTAGTAAATAATATTGTTGGATCTGAATGAAACGATATTCTTACATTTATAATAGAATAAAATTACAATAGCATGAAATAAAATTCTAATATAAGCCAAGGGTCATATTTCTTTATTTCCAAGTAAGTTAATTTCATAACATTAAAAGTGATATCGTACTCATTATAAAAATTCTTGATGAAACTTAATATAATATGACATAGCTCACTCAATGATGTCAGCCAGCAATGTTTTCCATATAGAATATCTACAACAAAACATGAGATGGATAATATGGATATGTCTAATATCAATACTATTTCTTAATGTCCTGTAGTTGCCAATCACTTGATATTGCCAGTCCAGTTATATATGGATCAAATTTTGAGGAAGACTACAAATCTAATTCTTCATTCTTGGATAGCATTCGGCAACCTAGTACCTATCAGCATTATCTGAAAGTACCGATAGAGTCTAAAGAATTAAGATGCTCAAGTAGCAAGTAGATATCTTGATGGTCACAGAGAACGATTGAATGCATTTGTCACAGTACTGTTGTGAGCGACATCTTCGTGAAGATATATCTATAAGTCTATATTAAACAGCAGAGATGTGACTTATCTAAGATACAAGTATCTGAAATACAGATACAAGATACAAAATACGTATTTCCATCTTGTATCTAAGATACTTTTAAAAATTCATTTTGTATCTTGTATTTAGATACCTTTTGTTTGGTATCTTATAAATACTTTTTCTGACAAAATACTTTTAGTAATATGTTAGCAGACATTTATAAAATTGTTAGTCCAACATCTCATTGACGTCACATTTTTTAACAAACTGTGCTAGGTCTTTCATAATTTTTAATGTTATTCTTTTAAAATCCGCGAGCAACTCAAAACAAATAATATCGCCATACAGTTTTACGAGTCACGTGTTTCAAATGCAGTGTTGTTATTGGTCAATTTCATTTTAGGGGACTTTGAAAATAATTATAGTTATTTTAGCATTATTTAACTAACATTATTTTTTAGATTGGATTTATAGACATTAATAAGCATTAACTTATAGAAAATAAAATTTAAAAATCTTTCTTCTGGTACAAAATGTAAAAATGTATCAAAAATCACTTTAGAGGGTTTTGAAACTATATCTTTCATTTCAGTGATGAATACGATTTATTCGTAAATAATATTAATGTCAATTATCAAAAATGAACTTAAATTCATTAGTATAAAATCTTGTTTTCTCACAAAAGTATTTTCATCTTAAGAAGTATTTAGAACATACCTATCTTGTATCTAGTATTTCAGATACTATTTTCAAAAGTATTTTGTATCTGGTATCTCAAATAATTAATTTAAAAGTATCTTGCGTTTTGTATTTCAGATACTTTGTACAGGTTACCCGTGTGGCGACGCGATAGAATACAAGTGTCGCCACCCCTTGCTTGCCCATGGGAGTCGTAAAAATCGGCTAAGGGTCCACCAGGAGAGAGGGCAGCAGCTCTCTCCTGGGATACGTATAACACCACACTGCGATCGCCAACCCGCCTGCCAAGCGTGGCGATTATGGCTCAAAACCCCTAATGATAAGCACAAATAAAAAAACGGCCCCTAATCACGGCAGCTCCACTATCCTACGGGTTCATTGTGGTAGCAGGCCTGGTAGCGATGGTGTAAGGGTGCTAAGAATCCCCGGCAGTGATCCGGCTACCAATCAAAACGACCCTTGGCCTTGGTAACACACAACATTCGGACACTCAGGACCGACGAGAAGGTCATCGAGCTGGAAGAGGAATTGAGCAAAATCCGCTGGGACATTGTAGGATTATCAGAAGTGCGAAGAGAGGGCGAGGGCACGATAATCCTGCGGTCTGGAAACTTTCTCTTCTACCTGGAGAAAGATCACCCGTCCCAAGGCGGTATAGGGTTTATCGTTCGCAAGTCTCTCGTAGGCAACGTGGAGAGGATCGAGAGTGTGTCGACAAGGGTAGCATACCTTATACTCAGAATTACCAAACGGAATTCGTTGAAGGTCATACAGGTATACGCACCGACCTCGGCATACTCCGACGACGAGGTGGAGGCCTTTTACGAGAATATCTCGAAAGCCATACACGCGTCCAAAACCCACTTCACGTTGGTTATGGGAGACTTTAACGCGAAACTAGGCAAAAGGAGTGATGATGAGTTGAGACTGGGGAAACATAGATATGGACAGAGAAACCAGAGGGGCCAGAAACTGGCTGAATTTCTGGAGAAGGAAAGCCTCTTTATGATGAATTCCTTCTTCAGAAAGCAGCCACAAAGGAAATGGACCTGGATTAGCCCCGATGGTTCGAGATAGACTTCATCTTGTCGGAGAAACGACATATATTTAATGAAGTCCTGATGTCGGCTTGGTCCAAGATCCAAGATCCAAGCTGCACTATACCGAAGAAATCCCGGACATTAGCTTGTGCGAGATCAGAATGGCTCTCGAACAACTACGAAACGGTAAGGCACTGGGAGATGACGGAATTACGGCAGAACTACTGAAGGCAGGCGGTAAGCCGGTCTTAAAAGCCCTTCAAAAGCTATTTAATTCCGTTATCCTCGGAGGCGACGTTCCAGAGTCGTGGACCAGGAGTGTGGTGGTGCTGTTCTTCAAGAAGGGCGACAAAGCTCTTCTAAAGAACTACAGACCCATCTCACTCTTGAGCCACGTCTACAAGTTGTTTTCGAGGGTCATTACCAATCGACTCACGTGCAAGCTTGATGACTTCCAGCCGCCCAAACAAGCTGGCTTCCGAAAAGGCTATAGCACAATAGACCATATTTTCACGCTTCGGCAGATTATCCAGAAGACCGAGGAGTACAATCGGCCTCTGTGTATAGCGTTTGTGGACTATGAGAAAGCCTTTGATTCAGTCGAAACTTGGGTGGTGCTGCAGTCCCTTTAGCGGTGCCAAATCGACCATCGTTATATCGAAGTGCTGAAGTGTTTATATAGGAACGCCACAATGTCAGTCCGTATCCGGGATAGGGGAGTACGAAACCAATCCAGTTGCAGAAAGGCGTGAGACAGGGAGATGTCATCTCTCCGAAACTGTTCACCACTGCACTGGAAGATGTCTTCAAGCTCTTAGACTGGACCAGACTTGTTATTAACATTAACGGCGAATACATCACTCACCTTCGATTTGCAGACGATATTGTCGTTATGGCAGAATCCATGGAGGACCTTGGCACTATGCTCAACGATCTCAGCAAGGTATCCCAACTGGTGGGGTTACGAATGAACATGGACAAGACGAAAGTCATGTCAAAAACCCATGTCATTCCCGTACCGGTCCTAGTTGGCAATGCGATTCTCGAAATTGTCGATCATTATGTTTACCTTGGACAAACAGTCCAGTTAGGTAGATCCAATTTCGAGAAAGAGGTCAGCCGACGAATCCAACTCGGTTGGGCAGCGTTCGGGAAACTTAAGAGAATCTTCTCGTCCAACATACCTCAGTGTCTGAAAACACAGGTCTACAACCAGTGTGTGTTACCAGTGATGACTTACGGCACAGAAACGTGGTCCCTAAATGTAGGCCTCATAACCAAGCTCAAAGTCACTCAGCGTGCTATGGAGCGAGCTATGCCCGGGATTTCTCTGCGTGATAGAATCCGTAATACGGAAATCCACAGAAGAACGGGTGTAACCGACATAGCACGAAGAATTAGCACGCTGAAGTGGCAATGGGCTGGCCACATCTCTCGAAGAACCGACAACCGCTGGGGAAAAAAGGTTTTAGAGTGGCGACCACGTACCGGAGGACGCAGTGTTGGACGCCCCCCACTAGGTGGACAGACGATCTAGTGAAAATTGCTGGGCGTCGATGGATGCAGACGGCACAGGACCGCACTCTGTAGCGTACCATGAGGGAGGCCTACGTCCAGCAGTGGACGGCGATGGGCTGAAATGATGATGATGATGTACAGGGTATTTTGTACATCTCTGTTAAACAGCAGATGTATATAAGCTGAGAAATGGATGTAAAACGAATTCTTAAAATTCGATGCAGGGCAATATGCATGTAGCGACCATATGACTATTTCGGTTATAATGTTATTATTACTACCCCATTCTCTCACAAAGAATCGTGATGGGAGGTCAATAGATAATAGATGGTTTCTAATATATATTTTAAATTATTTCATTTTGTATTACATCTTCAGTGAAAATATATTACTCTAACCTTATGTGGAACGGAACGTAGTGATCCGAAAAATAATTTTATCTGTGTCAAATTTCCCTAAAAAAACTTGACGTTTTCTGATTTATTCTCAATTTTTGTTTGCCGTGTGTTTTTACTACAATCCTTGTGTTTTAAAACATCAAATGTATTATTACGTAGTCTCAGTGACTTAAAAATTATTTTAGTACCTATATAAAGGAAAAAGAACCAAAATTTTCATCATGACAGAAACACGAAAATTACAGCTTCACCTTGGAAAATGTATAGAGGATTTGGATAAATTACACAATGTACCAGATTTGAAGTCTAAGAGAGCTACACTGTAAGTATCACACGCCTTTACAAATGATAAACATTACTACTTCAATTAAAATACTCTAACTTATATGTTTTATCTAGCTTGTGCAAAACAGCCCAAAAACTATTCGAAAGTGCTGAAGAAGCTCGTGAAAAGGGTGATGAGGAATACTCTTACGTCTACTATATGAAATACCTACGTGTGATTGCGTATATTAGTAAAGATAAAGAGTATGTGAAAGATAAATCATATTTCAATAATATGCTTGGTGCTAAGAATCCAAACAAAGCCATAGATGCCGCCGAGGAGCTCAAAAACAGCCTTATTGACAGGTAAGGGATTATTATTAGCCAACAGTAAAGTCTTAGTCTTTTTTTAAATCTCTATGTGAATGATAAACTTTTTACAATGTAAACAATGTTATTATGGAGGACTAGTGAAAGTTATCAGTTTAGTATCCATTATCTAAAGTGATTGTCGCTGGCCTAATATTAAAAAAAAATATATATATTTTGATGTAATTGCTGTATTTTAATTTTATTTCAGATTTATTAATTAAACTTACAAACTAATTGCAATTTAATTACATATATTATATTCAAAATAATACAAACACTCAAATGTTTATTGTTTATTATTATTCAGACGTAGACAAATAGATATTCATCAATGAGTATACAGTACTCTCTCGCTAATCCGGCACCATAAAATCCTAACCATCGGCGGATTACTGAAAACGGCGGATTATAATGTACAAGAACACACTGAAAAAAAAAACAAGAAATGTGTCATTTATTTGTATATTTTATTTAAGAAATCAACAAACATGAATGTTTTATTAAACTAATTACTCATACATATTTAGAAAAAAAATGAGTCTAATATTGCTTGTTTTTTAACAAAATATATCTTTTTGATAACTTCATCGCGTATTTTACGTAAAATTGCTACCATATCGCATGACTTTCCATTTTCTTGGGCCCACTTAATACATATATCTACGCTATTCAGGGCATCTTCAGATTTCACAATGGCATAAAACATGACTTCTTCATTTGATGAGTTGTCCGGTTCAACGGCATCATTTAAAAGTTCATCATCAGTTAAATGAGGCTCATATATTTCAGGGTTTTCTTCAAACCAACCTTCAAGATCTTCGCGTGTTAAGCCCGCATTTGGGATGGTTGCTAATCGTATCAGTTCTTGTAAGGGTATCAGATCTTCTTCTTCCCAACTCTCGTCATCTTCGGTAATGGAAAGGCACAATTTTTTCCAAGATGATTTGATAGCTCGTTTTCCGACCTCATCCCATGCATCTGAAACAGTTAAAACTGCGTCTTTGATATTCAATTGTTTCAAAGTTTCAGAAATGTTTGCCTCTCGACTTATCGCATTAAGTAAAATCTTCTTTTTATAATTATTTTTCATCATTTGTATGACGTTTTGATCCATCGGTTGGATAAGAGACGTACAGTTCGCCGGCAGAAAAATTGTTTTTATAGAACCATCATTAGATGATAATTCATCGTTTGGGCCGTGTCCAGGTGCATTATCTAGGACAAGAAGCGCTCTTTGCGGTAAATTTCGCGACTTTAAGAATTTTTTTACGTCAGGTACAAAATCATGGTGAAACCAGTCATAAAACAATTCCTTGGTTACCCATACCTTATTTTGACTCTTGTAAACCACTGGAAGGTTGACACTCTTAAATGACCTAGGGTTTTTAGACTTTCCAATAACTAAAAGCTCCAGCTTATGACTGCCAGTTGCATTGGAACAAGGCATAACAGTTATTCGTTCCTTGGACACTTTTCTGCCTGGAGCAGACGTTTCACCTATATAAACTAGGTATGCGTCCGATATATCAAAACGAATCTGAAATCGGATTTCAGTCAGAAATCGTATCGTATCGATATTCAACACTATACAAACTGATTTTAGAAAACGTATTTCGGCAGAAACTAAATCAACACATATCAAAACAAAACGACGAAAACGCAAACTAATAATAAATCTAATCATCGCGCAATCGTTTTCCAATATTTGAAAACTTACTAACTATCTCTTTCACTCCGCTAAGCGATCGCTTAGTCAGAATGAGAGAAAGCGAATTTCATTAAAATTCGCCTCCTTTCATTCTAACTAAGCGATCGTTTAGTGCAGTGAAAGAGATGGAGAGAATTGCGGTTTCTAAGAAACTAAGAATGGCAGATTGATACGAAACAGAATTATACGGGACAGGGAATAAGATCTATATCAGAATGCAACTACTTCCATGATAATATTACGCAATACGTTTAAGTTTTGCGTTTGTTAAATAGATTTTTTGAATTATTGGAGAGTTTTGATCCACACTTGACCTTGGTGATACGTGCAGTGTGCGCGTAATGTTATTTTTGTGTTCTCGTGAACTATATAATTATATAGGTATTTTATGATTCAATACTATACTAACGTATGTTAGTATCGTACATACGATTTGATGATAAATAAGAAATAACTATTAAATGTAAAATGGTAAGAAAAAAACCATACTAAAAATGTACATTATATAATATAATCATGAAATCATTGTAAATATGACGATTTTTAAATACGCCAGAAAGTTTTGTATCACACTCAAAACAAAACATTTTTGCTAGTCTAGTACTCTAGTTAAGCCTAGATAAAGCATGGAGGAAAATCGTACACCTAAATCCAATCAACAAAGAAACTAAAGAAAAATATTTTGAATGCGTTTGTTCGTTTGCGTTTTTCGTTTGCTACGCTAAAATAACTAAAACCATCGAATATCGATCGAGACTAAGGTAAATCCGCTCCGACAATCGCTCTGGAAATCGATTTCTGAAATCGGTTTTTTAAATCGATTTCAATATCAGAAATCGAATTTGTATCGGTTTGCGTAAAAATCTGAAAACGCCCATCTCTAATATAAACATATATTTTAGTTGGTAAAAGACGCCAAAACATGCCGCTTTCGTCGGCATTATAAACTTGATCGGCTGTCAAATTGAGTTCTTCAATTTTATTCTTAAAAACCTCTATAAATGGTGAAACAGCAGACTCATTACTGGACAATTTTTCTCCAGTTACAGTTAGCAGTCTGATGCCAAATCTTGCTTTAAACTTCGAAAGCCATCCTTCACTGCCTCTAAAATCATTATTTTTATAAATTTTGTCATAGAAATGAAGTGCTTTCTGCTGCAACACATCAGCCGTTATCGGTGTGTGACGTCGACGCTCTTGCAAAAACCATGCAAAAAGTGTTTCTTCTAACTGCGGGTATTCACCAGTCCTCATAGTTTGACGTTTTCCTATTCCAGATTCTGCTGTAGTGACATAATTTTCAATTTTATCTCTGTTCTTTCGAATGTCATAAACCGTTGACCGCCCTATATGAAAATGATTTGCAATGTCTGTAAAAGGCATACCACTATCCACTTTTTGCAAAATTTCCATCTTTTGCACTAAGGTTAGAGTTTCATGCTTTCGTTTTGTGGATTGTTTGGGTAATGACGATGCCATTTTGGACGCTTTACTTCACGAAACGCAGCGTGGAATGCACGCGCGACCTCTCACCCCGGATGTCGTAGACGGACTAGAGAGTGGTTGCTTAGCAAGTTAGCACCGTGTGGCGGAGTATAAGAGAGTCTAAGTGTATAAGAGAGTGTAAGTAACTCTGTTCGTCTTACGCATGAAAGAGAGGCAAGACGGCGGATTATCAAGTCGAAAACTTTTAGTGTCGGCGGATTATAGAGTTTAATCAAGACCAATCTCCTCCCCAAAAAACGGCGGATTATAGTACTTGTCTGATAATCGAGCGGCGGATTAGCGAGAGAGTACTGTATTAATTTATTAGCTGATATACTATGTTCTATTAAAATTTAAAAAAAAAAGTACTTATTTGTTTTACTTATTAAGTGTATAAAAGTTGATAGGAAATATGTTTACTATACTCGTTCCAACCATTTATTTTACTTTTGACACATGCTTTAGGACGTAACTGTTTCATTATACGCAATTATTAACTTTGAAACGAGTGAACAGAGAAATATATAAACTGCCCAATAATATTTATATATCTTAATTATTACCCTCTAAATACATTAATATGCCGTAAATAGCTCTATTCATAAAATTTAAGTGATAATTCATTTCCGTTATAAAAAAAGTTACGTTCTATCGCATCTAGTGACAGGATCAAAAGTATTCGGTGCAAACTAATGAATCGCAAATAATCGATTACACTTATTTGCAGTTAAGTCAGCTGACAACTGAGTTTTGAATTGTTGTAATAGACAACACGTTAAAATTGTATCAGGGAGATATAAAAATCTTCTCATCATACCTATAACATGAAATAAAACAACCAAAATATTTTAATATTATTTTATTATAACGAATCGTCGGATTCTTCATACGAACTCGAATCGTCGCTTGAATCATCTGCAGTGTTTATTATTAACTCTTGTGTAGGTATGTTGTCAAATTCAATTTCCCGATCCCAATCAGAGAATATAATATTTTTTGTCTTGTTGACGACACTCGCCCAGTTTTCAGGCGTCACACTAGCACATGCGTTTTTTAAAAGTTCAAGCATTTTATTTGCTGTGAAAGGAGGAGTTGTATTGTTTCTTGCGGCGTGTCCTTTGACTTGTGCCCAGATCATTTCAATTGGATTATATTGACAGTGGTACGGAGGAATTCTGATTACAACATGCCCATATTCTGCTGCCATTTCGTCGATGACATATCGTGTTGGCTGCTTTTTACTTTTTAATATTTTAAGTAATTCTACTTTTAGTAGGGATTCGTCCACATCTTCCCCATTATCACGAAGCCAGTTTATAATCTCGTGTTTTTTGTTGCCCTGTGTTGCCAACACGTTTTATTAATTTGGCGAGAGTGATAGGGTGCATTATCAATAAATATTGTTGATGGCTCTTCAAGTGATGTAAGCATTTCTCTGAACCACTTTTCATACACGTCCGCATTCATCTCCTCATGATAATCTCCTGTTTTTTTTTAATTGAGCGCTAACAGAGCGTCTGGTACAAATCCCTTTGTAGTTCCCGCATGGCAAATGATGAGGCGTTCACCTTTCCCCATTGGCACTGCAAAAGTAGAAGCAGCAGTATCGTCAGTCCAACCTTTTGGTATGGAATGATTGGCATTGAGCCAAGTTTCATCTGTGAAAACGACATTCGACCAGTCTTCTATTTTCTTAGCTTGTCTTAAAAATTCACAGCGAGACAAGGCTATATCACGACGTACCATTAATTTTTTTCTTTTGTCGGATTTCTTATACAAGAACCCGATTTGGTGCAGCACCTTTGACAAAGAAGATTTTTGACCACGAAACAAGCCACAATTTCGTAGAGACGCTACTAATTTTTTCAAAGTAGGAATCTCTTTGCTTGTGTAATAATTGTATATATGACGATGAATAGCATCAGTATCAAAACTGTCAATTGCTGTCACTTTACGGGGCTGACGTTTTTTCTTAGGCGTAGATAGCTTGTTCTGTTCAATACCACTACTACCATAGGCTTCTTTAGTGATTTTCGCCACCGTTGGAGCACTAATACCTAATGCTGCTGCAACACGGTCTCTAACTTGGGTTACTGGTATAAGGAATCCGACATTGCGGCTTTCCTTTTCAAAAAATTCACGAAGCCGCAGCACTAACTCTCTGGATTGTCCTTTAAGCACCATACCTTTCGGCATTTTGCAAGTAAAATCTTACTGTGAGGAACGATACGCTCAACTCAATCAAAGTAAGAACAATGAAATCAATACGGTGGAATATAAATACTCAACACAGCGTATGAAAAATATGAAAGAGCACTCAGCGAACAGAAATGTGACTAGCACGGGAGTCTTGTTGCGAGTGACAGACAACACAACAAAATGGCGTCGCCGGCGCGCCGTTCAGTGTTGCCAATTCGGCTTAAAAAAAAGGGGTAGGCTGGATGAGAAAATTAGTGATTTACTACCGCAGACGAGGGCGCCATTGTCTTTAAGTAAAGTTTGGAGCAGCGGACCCCGCTTAATGGAAAAATGCTTCATAAAGTAGTTATTTTTTATTTTGCAAAGTACAAAGTAAAATATTTTGGGAGGACTGAATTAGTGGGTATGCAAAAATTAATGTGCCCAAATAATAAATATATTTACAGAAGTGAAGTTTTTAAATAATATGAAATATGTATTTAAGCAAAAATAAAATATCCGTGTTAAATCAATTAAAAGTTCTTCCTGACTAAAATCGATTATTACAAAACATAGTATCCGTAATACATTGGTACAACACTAATTGATCAGAATTCAACCTGCCAAAAGTGAAATAAATGGTTGGAACGAGTATACATCATCTCACCTCATATATATCCTTCTGTTGGGCTAGAGTCTCCTCCATACTAAAAGGGAAATTGACCTACTACACCACACTGGTCAGACGTGCTGGTATAGGGTTTTATTTCGAGTTTGCCATCTTTTGCATATATATTCTATGCACATTTTATCCCTTATTTGTCTTTAATTATCTTACAGGTAAGGTAGGGGGGACTACATAGTGGAAATTACATATTTTTTTAAATATGCACAATTGTTCACTATTTATAATAACCATATTATGGTAATTGAGTCTATTTTAACTAGACATTGTATATTATATTCATGGTGCTTTAAGAGAAAATCTTAGAATGAATCACTTCCAAAACATTATAATTTAATTTATTATTATAACATTTTAATTTAATTTATTATTATAACATCCCACACTACGGAGCATGCAATTAACCTTTAACTACCGACGTCGTTTTTTAGTCACACTAATACCATCGTAGGGCCTGAGAGGCCGCTAGTATAACATAGAATTTAGTGCAATATATTTATAATATTTATGAATTTATAGCTTTTATTATTAATTTAGGATCTTACAATGAAAGAAAAGGTAAAAATTATAATCAACTTTATTAAAATTTGTAATTATGTGCTTCAACATCGTTGCCAATGTTTTATTAACTTAAAAATGACTACTGGACGAAATAAAAATAAAAAAATATTTCACTTATTAGGAACCACAAAAAATATTTTCCCTTATAATTTAGGGTAAAATCTATAAATATGAAAAATAATAAACAACATTTGGAATGCTTTAAATTAAAAAATGTCCAAGAACAAACTTATTCACAATCAGGACACATTTGCTCAGCGCACTGTAAACAAACATGTTTTTTTACAAGAATGACACTGATATGTGGATTTTCTATTTAGTTTAGGTGGACAAGATGCACATATTTTTCTTGTTTTTTCTGCGTTGGCTTGACCTTGAACAGTTTCTGGTATATCAGAACCAAGTATTCTTGCCAAACTCATACGAAGCTCTCGAGGCAAACGTAAGTTGACCACCCTTCTCGTGATATGCTCTAAAACTGCTCAAATTGGAAGTAGGTACTCGCAGAATAATATTATGTTGTGATATTCTGACTGATGATCGGTTAGTAGGAGTTTTAGACCGCTTATACTTATTTTTGCCCCTATAATAACTAATTGTAGAAGACGCTATATCGTCGTCTTCTGATGAGGAATCACAAATAGCCTCATCGTTAGATATATCATTATCAGTATATGTATCGTAATCGTAGACTTCTGGTACAAAATCGTCTCCGATATAATCTACTTCCGATGCTCCGATCTGCTAGAGTCTATCGCAATCAAGCTCTCAATGAAAGCTTCATTGTTTAAAAGATTTACAGAGCGTCGTGATCTTTTGTAAAGACATGGATTGGTTGTAGGTAAACGTTGTTTACCTCTTGACGTTCCAGGTATCTCCATTTCTCAAATTAGCAACGAGATTTCAGTAAAAAATAAAATATGTAGACCCATAGTACAAACAAAAAAGTCACGTAACTACCGACGTTGGGCCTGTGAGGCCGCGTCGGAATTTCAAATTGACATAACTTACCGAAATCGTGTTCTCCAGCACTAATACTACACTCAATGGCGTGGGCGGAACTAAACTCGCAGCTACTAAAGAATGCAGGGCTCTCCTGTGGGGGGTTGGGTAAATCTAATGCAGTGTCAACCCGCCGCGGCCTCATAGGCCCCACGTCGGTAGTTAAAGGTTAATGGACACAAATCACACCCTGATTCTGAGCAATAATTTGTTGAATACTTAAAGAACTGTCCTACATGGGGATTGAACCCACAACACTAATCATGGGTAGACACTACTATTATGGAATCATGTGTGCAACAAAACTTTACAAAAATATGCCAAAATAAAAATACGGTCACAAATTTGAAATAAATCTATTTTTACTGATTCAATCACATTTGTATTTGATTTTTATATAGATATTAATCTCTGTAATAAAGATGACTTATTGGACGTGAGTCACCTTAGTCCTCCCGTGACTATGAATGCTCCTAAGGGTTCGAAATGTCGGGTAATTAAAAATTAAATACAAACGCGATAGAATCCGTAAAAATAGTTTTATTTCAAATAGAGTTATGAACGTAAATAAATATTATTGATAACAATTATTTCAGATATTCCCAAGAGCAGAAAGTGAAACGTTTAAATGATATAAAAGAAAATGAATTGATAAAACAGAAGATTGAAGAGAATAGAAAGAAAACAACTGAAATTGTGCCTATCAATGAACCACCACCCACTTCAGGTTTACCAGGTAAAGTCTATTTTAACAAATAACATTCGATTTATGATATACACCACTTCTATTCTTACATTTTCACAGACAACTGAAGGTGAGGCATTTACATCATGGGACATTTTCCCATGATAGAAATGCCTCACCTCCAGTTACCACAGAGGAAATACATACATAATATACCATTTTAGCCAGACGAGATAGCATACAATTTTATCTTTTTAATTTGAGCTTATCTCTGGCAGTAATTTGCATTTTCCATGTGGTTAGGGTTGAGGAATAAAATACATCACTTTCTTTCCCACGGAAATTATAAATACCAACATAGATAGGACTAGGACAATCATCAGCAAAACTTTCAAGGAACCTCATAGCACAAGTGTGTTCACAAGCCCACATGACATGAGTGGTAATTAAGGAACTATTCCACCTTTAGTCCAAAAGTTGCCATCTAAATACTATATATAGTCGCTGTGAGATTCACCAGGTTACAAAGTATGTAATTATAGAAACTCATCAAATGGGCAACTATTCACTGGATATCTAATGTACTGTGATTACTATTCCACCTGCCAAACTCTCTCTAATGATAATGTTATGTGATGTCTCAGCATTCTATCATGTGGATAAAAGTGGATGACGAAAAGCTGATCATTATTCTGCTCTTCTCCCAATTACTTGGGGTCGATGTAATATGTAGAGTACAAATTACAAATGTTTTGGCAATAGTTTTATAACAGACCAGGCGGTGGGCAGGCACCCAAGATCAACCCTCCTTGGGAAATTATGTCAATGTAAGGTTTGGTCAGGACCTAGTTGTCTTCTACTCATAAGCAATGTAAATGTTGAAAGTATTTATAGCTACTGTCACACATTGAAAAGCTGAATGTTGAAAAAAATGTGTATCCACAGGTTTAGATGAAGTAACTATCAAGAGTGAACATCTTTACACCATTCTCAAAAGTGGCAAGCTGAAGGTAATGATACTGGACACAAGATCTGGAAAGGATTACATTGAGTCTCACATCAGCTATCCAGCCTGTATTAGTGTTCCAGAGGAATGTATATCACCTGGGTAAGATATTTTTCAAGGTCTTTGTCTACCTACTCTTCTTTCTCTGCCTATTTATATCATTATCATCACTCTTCTCTTATCCCGATTCCCAAAATTTGAAGTGGACGCAATATGTATTCTCCTTCCATACAATACTGTCAGACATCACGTTTATATCACTCCCTATCTATCCATGTCATGCTTGACGCCGTTCATCCGTCTCTTCTTTCGTCTTCCTTTGCTTAAAGCTTTCAACATTCATATTTAAAACATTCCCCACAACATTAGATTCATATCTCGTCAGAGAATATTGCGCCAGTGATAGAGAAGACATGTGTCTTCTTTTTAACTGGCGCAACATTCTCTTTTCTTTTTCCTCGGTCTATCTTCGTATATCTACATAATATATAATAATATATGTACAATAATGGTAGGACCTCTCGTTCATCAAAATCAATAAAAATAAGTTTTATTTCATTTGTGTAGAACTCGCGTAAATATCAAAAATGAACGCTACGGATGCCAGGTGAGTTGGCGACCGTAGTAAGTGTTATAAGTTCGCTAAGAGAGTGCTGTTATCTTAGAATAATAACACATAGAAACCAACTTCACGCACAATATTTGACGCCACTGAATTGGTGATAGAAATGTCAACCTACGCCGGCTCGTACCGTAGTGTGCAAGGTCTTTGTGTTTCATTTTAGAGTAGTGTGCGTGTATACTCGTGTAATCGCTTGCACACTAACAGGATTTTTGGCTTCACTTTTTTAAACATTTAAAGTACCGAACTATCCTTCTATTTTATTCTAAGGCTGTTATCCATTTTTCTGTGGATCCCCCAGTCAATTTTTACAGCACCCACGGGTGAGTAAGGTGTGATGAGTTATTATTGTATTTCAATCTACCATCATACAGGAATAATGATAATTTTAGAAAATTCTGAATTGCTTTTTTATTAATCCAAGTTTTTTTTCACAGCCAATCGGCCAATGTGTTAGAGCAGATTCTACCACCCGACTCCCGTCCAGTTTGGGCGGAACGTGCCAGTATGGAGTTAATTGTGATGCTCGATTGGAACAGCAAGGCTGTTATTCCCGGCAAGACCCTACATCTGCTCAAGACTATATTCCTTAAGGTAACAACCTGCTGTATTTATTTCAATTTATATTTAGTCAGCATGGCATATTTTCATTCTTCTGCTGCATTATAGATGGAAGCAGTGCAGAATATATTGCTTAGAGATTTCTATAAGTTTTAACTGGTATGCCTGATTGATTCTCATTAGGAATGGTATAGCTCATATATAGGTAGTGCTCATGTCCCACTGCTGAACCCGAGCTACCTACACAATATGAAAAAAATTATATATCACGCTACAGATGAGTTGGTAAAGGATGTAATATCCATTTTTCCTTCTCTTGCAGTGATATTGTATTTGAAGTAAAATAGAA
The DNA here is from genome assembly GCA_905163515.2 of Lymantria monacha. Taxonomy (NCBI): domain Eukaryota; kingdom Metazoa; phylum Arthropoda; class Insecta; order Lepidoptera; family Erebidae; genus Lymantria; species Lymantria monacha. The sequence goes on from LR991103.1 coordinate 1,753,674, forward strand.
AATATGCTTTAATTGGTACAAAACCGCATTCAAAAAACTACAAATAACAACTTTAAACAAAAAAGAAGAGAAACTTCACTTATTGTTAGTTGTTTTTTACGATTATCCGGAAAGGAAGGTGTGGTGACACTTTGTATCCTTACTCCTTCACCGGAAAATCTTTGATCATACAGCGATCGTATTTACAGAGTTCAAAGATACTTTTAACACGGCTCGACGCGAAATCTACCTTTTATGTCAATTTAGTATCAGATTAGACAATTGCTCATTATTATCGAAGCGCGTTAAAAGTATGTTCGATCATAACGAAACAGAGTACTAAATAAAATTGTCAATATGAGTATAGAGCTGTGTGGTAGCGGCTACGAATACTACTAAACCTTACTTTGTTCAGGGATGTAGTAAAGGACGACTAAGAACTTTATATCGACTTGGACCAACTCCTGATGCCGTTTGGTCAAAAATACATTCCTAAGGCGAGTTGACATCAGTCAGGCAGGCCACTCATAAAACTATTGCCAATAACTTTTACAATAAGTACTATGAAAGAAGAGTACATATTGTATCGACCCCAAGTAGTAGTGGGATAAGAGTAGGAGGACGTTGATGATATTTTTGCAATATGAAAGAGGAGTACATATTGCGTCGACCCCAAGTATTTGGGTTAAAATCAGGAGAACGATGTTGATGAGTATAGAGCTAATAATCAGCTCGAGAGACATAGACTTAAGCCCAACAGTGGGACACATAAAAACTGAGATGGTGATGAAACTAATCATCTGTGTGTAACAATATTTATAATTATCAGTGGGATGTGAAAGTACGATATTCTCGACCTCCGGTGGCTCTGTTCGGCGGTTATGAAGACTGGCTGCTCAAATATCCAGCCTTCACGACCAATCCTCATGCGATGCCGCCCTGTCAGGACGATTTCATGGATGATATGTTAGGTAAGCCTTGTTTATTATTATAATTTTTTCACATTATTTTATTCGAGAGGTTATTTATCAATATCAATTTTTCATATCGTTTTATTGGATAGATTATTTACCATTATCACTTTTTGTCGCCTTATATTCATATTAAAGAAAGTCTGAAAGTGGAACAAGGGATAAAAAAGATTAGGAACGCAAGGCTGCCTTAGTATGGGCATGAGGATGGATAAAAGGCGTATGACAAGAAGGATTATTAAAATGAATATGAATGGAAGAATCGTGGCAGATCCAAAAGGAGATGGATGGACAAAATAGAATAACCACTTGGGTTTGAAAGGAGCGATCGCAGATATGGCGGCTGATAGTATATGTAAGTTTTAAAAAATGTTGTCTCGACCGTACTTAGTTTGGGATGATGGCAGGGTAATGATTAATATCAATATTTCGTTTCTTCCCTCAGTGGGTTTACTAATACAATGGTATCACCACCTTTTAATTTTCGATGAGAATCTTAAAGCACGTCTGAAAGTATACTAGGAGGATTGAAATGGGAACTCTGTATCCAAATAGTATATCTATCAAATGGGACTGAAATATATCTATAAGGGGGCGCGCTGAAGTGTTTTTAAGGATTTTTCGACCTCCTCTCCTCCTGTGATGAGGTGTGGCAGGATTTGCATCAAGACCGCCCACCTCCGCTAATCCCACTTTAGATCTTTTAAAATTTGTATTTTGATTATAAGGGCGGTTGCATATAATAAATAAAACAGAATTTATTATTTTTAATGACTCGTATTTAGAAATTGTTTAGATTAATTTGCGTTTTGTTATTTTAATACTATTCTTTACCAGAAAAAAAAACGTGACTTTTTAGAAATATCCCTACAGAGATAAAGCATAGATAAAATATGTTTAGGCGAGATCGAGTACCCGAACTGGTCGGAGCTGAGCCCAACTGCTGCCCCGTCACAACCCTCGCGCGTCAACAAACCGGGGGAGCCTGTCGTTGATCGATCTAGTAAGGTAATGGGTTCCATTTTACTTGCTCTTCTTAGAAAATTCAATTATAACTGATTTTATTAATATATGAGCTTGAATTATTTCTTAAAAGTATTTTTGTCAGTCAGTCGAATTTTCATGGTGTTGTAACATTTTTTTATTATTAAGAATAAAATATAAGATAAGAATTCAACAACCAGTACTTCGAAATTAATTCTTGTATTGCCCACTTTACAAATTTTCAATTAACGAGCACAAAAAACACATAACTCAGAAAATGGATCATATAAAATATTTATCCGTGTGGTGACGGAGTAAGAATACCATTCACCACCCGTGGGTAATCGTAAGAGACGACTAAGGAATATAAAACGCATATAACATCTATGCAAGAGAAGAAAACCTCGAAACAAAACCCTATACCAACACTTCTGACTAGCGTGGTATAGTTGGTCAATTTCCCTACCACTGTGGAGGAGGCTCGAGCCCAACAGTGGGACATATATGAGCTGAGATGATGATCATGAAAGTATTGTCTTGGGTGGGGATTGGGAATTATCTTAATCACCATGTCATTACTGCAATCTATATTTTCTAATTAATTATTTTATTCTAAATTGTATTAACTTTTAAATGTTTTTTATTAAAGTGTAAAAATATACTTTTCTTAAGTTACAGTTGTATACTCAATAAACTTTCAATTAACGGTGCTATATATTTGCAAGGATTTTTTAATTATTTAAAAAAAAAATGAATTATTAATAAAATAAAAATAAATTACCAATCAGTTTTAGGTGTAATTTCAAACTGTGAAATTAAAAAGCGTGTCTATTCGCTAAAAATTTAATACGAGTTAGCTTTAGATTTGTAACGCTTTCATTAGATCCTGGGTTCGAATTCCATCTGCGGTAATGAAGGCTCTGTTTTGATAAATAATAATTAAAGGCTAATAATACGATTTTTGTTGCATCTAATTAGATCTACCACACAACACACGGCAGAGTGTGTGGCTGTGCCTTACACATGAAATGCTGCCATGCTAGAATTATTAAACACAAAAAGGTTTCTATTTTCTAAATATATAATCTGTAAAAACAAGAAAATCTCTTATAATTAAAGTATTAATAATATTAATGTGTAAACATTTTTTTGATAAATTGTGTGTAAAAAGTTACCCGTAGAGCTGATAAAGGGAGTCATAATTCGGTTGTCATGTTGGAGCAGGCCATACCAGGCCATGGTATGGCCACACCTCGCCCGATCCCTCCGGGGCGACAGAAGGGACGGTCTGTTACCTCATAGTCTGCAGTACACGTACCTCTCAATGCCATCTGGACGAGCCACTGATACCTGGTCCTTGCCATCGTTGGCCATCATACATACTCTAACTAGACTAATTTGTAAGGTGTTTCAGGATTTCCAATAAAGGGCTCACTTCCTACATGTGGTACAAATATTAAAAATTGTTTCCAAAGTAATTGGAATTGATTTCAGATAGATTTTGGAGCAATTTCTCCGCGTGGTAATAACTTCTCAGTTTGTAATCGAATTTATATTAAAAAACATATTTCTCTCTATTGAAGGCAGCAGCTGTCCAGATGTACTCTGAACGCTCTCGCAATATGCAACTGATACTGGAGCAACAGGAGCGCATCGCAGACAGCTCACTAACCCTGGAAATGCAGAGAATAGAAGCTGAGCAGGTATCTACAAAACTATTATCATTATCTATTCCTTTCTACATTTATATAACTACATAATTCTGGATGAGGCGGCGGGTGATTTTCTATCAGAAACAATCTTTGCGCCTGGTGGATAATAAATATATGGAAAATATACTATAACTGTTGCCAGGCTTTTTAACCGACTTAAAAAAAGGAGGAGGTTCTCAATTCGTCTGTACTTTTTTTTTGGTAGATTTTGGTCTGTATGTGCTGCTGTGTGGTAGCGGCTATGAATACTACCAACCCTTACTCTACTCATGGATGTCGTAAAAGACGACTAAGAGTCTTATGTCGACCTGCACCAACACCACCTGATGCCGTTTGGTCAACAATTACATTCCTAATGAGGGCTGTCGTGAGGCAGGCGGCCGGTCACAAAACTATTGCCAATAACTTTTGTAATATGTAGGAACAGGAGTATATATTGCGTCGACCCCAAGTATTTGGGATAAGAGCAGAAGAATGATGATTTTAGTCTGGATGTGAATACATCCTAGATGGAATCATCTAATCCATCCGGGGGCTTATATCCCCATCGCCGTTGAGCTGAGCACCTGTAATGATTCCTTCGGTGTCGTTAGCATTGCTCTGGAAGGATACAGACAAGAAATGATATAGAATTATAATTAATAATGATGTTTATTTACAAGGATTGGGAGAAAGTGAGGCTGCAGCGTGAAGTGGAAGTTCAGGATGATCTACGTGCATTCTTCAAGCTCAGGGAGCAGGAGATCATATCACAGCTTATGCAACTGGAGAATAAACAGTATGATATGGTGAGTTTCCTCAACCACTAGTTGATGTAAGACAACGGTCAGATTACCTCAAATGGGCCTAACTTTTTCCATATGGTTCTATAATTCAAAGTTATATATTTTAATATAAAGTACATTTACCCTCAATAATAAAATCCTGAAATGGTTTTTTTTTAACTTGAATATCAACAATTTTTTTTTATATTAAAATTTCTACAGACTTTTAATTAAAAAAATATTACAGAAAAATCATTAGAGATATTTTGATATTAATTTATTTATTTTTTAGAAATTTTCAGAGTTTATTGTTTAATATACATATTTCGATATACAAATCGAAATTAAAAAGCTCGGTTTGTATATCGAATTTATAATTAACTTTTAAATAAAAAAATGAATATTATAATGACTTCTGCCTCGAATTTATAATTATTCCGCAAGAAAATTCCACTGCTCGCTATTATTCTATACAATATTTTTTTTTATCACCGAAATGTGAGCGCTGTCAGCACAACTTTGCCTCATTTCCGACCAGTTTTAATAAAATATATTGATTTTTTATCTTAAAAAAATAATATTATACAGTAAATTTTGTTTTACCAAAATAATATAACAAATAAACAGGACTAACATTAATACAATGGTCACCATGCCTTCCTTTCCACCATTGATTGTAAAAATCTTTTATAGAAAGTAAGCAGATAAAATCATAGTGAGAAAAGGTAATATGGAATTAAAACGTTATGCTATTCATTATAAAGCCAGCGTGATGTAATAGACTAATTTCCCAACATCTGAGGGCAGCTCGTGCGCAACAGTGGGACATATACGAGCTGAGACGAAAAAGAATGTAATAATACAATTCACCATCATTCCCTTTCCCGCGGATGTTAAAAATACAATTAAGAGATAAGTATTCCAATACCATTGCAAGAAAAGGAAAACTGTAAACAAAATCTTATGCCATTCTTTCCGAAGACCAACTGGCTTTAGCCCTCGCATTGAGGATAGCGGCTTGCAAATAATAGCAATGACGGAGTCATCCCTATTTATATACTTCATGACAGAGTCACACCTATTTAAATTATAATTTGAATGTATAGGCTCTTGACAATCCACTTGTTCTACTCAGGAACAAGAGAATCAAAGCCTGCGCGAGCAGTTGGAAGAATATCAAAGAAGAGAACGTGAGGAAGCCGAGAATCTTGCTGAGACTATCTCCAGCGCAAACGAAGAGACAGGAGGCACTACAGATGTTATAGGTGATGATAACGCAAAAAAAAAAAAAAATCCTCCGAGCCTTATTATAACGTATTTAGCTTAGCTTTCTAGTTTAGTTTCAGTAATATATTTTATTTTCACAAGGGTATAACAAAATATTCTAGGACTGGACCAGCTGTCAAGATATTTGAGAAACCGAGCTGGCCACAGATGTGAAGGAATCGGTACCTGTAGTCGCTTCAATGGCAATGGGGTAGGGATATGTTGGGTTACAACAGGACTGCACGCTGCACTACCGTCTCTCCAGATGAATTAAAGCCCAATTGGGTCGGTTTGGGGTTCATATTGGTAGGCAGCGGCCTAGTTATATCCTTGGTATTACAATGGTCCATGGGCGGCAGTGACACTTACCATCAGGTGTGCTGCTTGCTCGTTTGCCACCACTATCAATAAAAAAAAAAAAAATAAACGGGGTGTGCTTGCAAAAAAAAATTGATTTCCTGATGAATGGACAGTAACCTCAAAAGCTCTGCATGACCCTCTTTTCTGTTTTCACATTTAGTTCTCACCAAAATATATGGAGTTGGCAGGTTGGTTGGTTGGAGTAGCATTGTTCTTTTAACCTATATAAGTACAGAGGATATTATGATCATAGTTACATAGTTTATTCAGACCACAGCCTTAAAAGAAAAAAATGTTATTTCTCAAATAACATTTTTTACCAACATTCCATAACACTGGGCATTTCTCTCAATATTTAATTTTTTTAATATATAGAGATTACTTCACGGTATCATCCTTTAAAACAAGGTTTCTCAAAGTGCAGTACGCGAACCCCTAGGGGTTCGCCATTCGTCGGTAGGGGGTTCGCGGCAAGATTTACGTGATGATGGCTGTTTGGCGTGGTAAAAACGGAATACAGAAATCGACTTGATGTCGAATCAGAATTAAGATTAAAATTCTCCAAAATTACTCTTAAAATTGACTTAATTTGGGGCAAGAAACAAGTCTACCCATCACGTCAATAGTAAAAACATAGCTTCACGCCTGTTTCCCCGAGGATACTACGGATTGCCACAAACCACGATCCTGGCATACTTCCATCGCTTCATTCATACTCATAATAGTCTTCATGCGTGCTCTACTATTATATTTGCTTCGTCAACCTCTCGTCACTCAAAAATAGTAAAAAGATACTTCTTTTGACTCTGTCTTTGTTACTTTTATTGAAATAAATACCTTATTTTCTTCAACAATAAACTTTATTATTTTCTATATTTAGGGGTTTTAATTGGTTGGTTAGAGACAAGGGGTTTGCTGTCATCTAGTAATTTTAACAGGGGTTCGTGGAGCCCAATATCTGAGAAATCCTGCTTTAAAGTAACGAAAGACGGTGGAGAGTGTTGTCGTATATTACAGACGAGAAAATATTATAAAAAGGGGGACATTTAGTTCAATTATAATACCTAAAACGATTAGATTCTAGTTCATTGCATGGTGCACTAGAGGGCGCTAAATATATATTTTTTTAAATTTTATCAGTGATATTCATTGAATTTCATTTTATGTAAACGTTAAAAAGGGTATTTCACTATGTACTTTCCCAAGGGAGATGTAACAGATAGTTAAATTCCTTAGGTAGAAAACATCACTGTAAGAGAAGGAAAAGACGAAATGAATTTTTTACCAAAGCATCAGACTACTGTGGTATAGTATGCCATATTCGCTCCATGAAACCAATAGCTCGGGAAGGCCATTGAAGACAAGAACTCGGACCGGTGTTTCAGATCATGGTCAGTCATAAAAAATGGTAGCAATAGTTGACCATATTTTAAAGAAAAAAGTATTTTTGGTTAACAGTAATTTCAACGTTGTGACGTAATCATTTTATATATTATAACAGCTGAACGTGCAAGGTTGATTTCTGAGCAGCAGGCAGTGGCAGCTGCTGCAGCGCGCATTGAGGCCGTCCGCCAGCAGCGCGACCAGCTCGATCGCACTCGGGAAATGCTGGAAGTTGAACGGAAACGGAAGCTAGCACACGCGAGGGACAAGAGGAAACCGGACCTCGATAAGATCTCGCACGGAGTGAGTATAATATACCATCATTAACATTAAACCTTTGGACGTGGTTTTTGCGGTGGATTATGAAGGTGGTCACGTCTCGCCAAATCGGTCCGGGGCGACAGAAGAGATGGCGCGCGACCCTATAGACCCACCCTGCAAAGCGCCTCCCTACGCCGTGCGCGGGCCCCCGGAAGCCGATCTTTGTCTTCTATCTAGGTGCAGGTTAAAATTAAGAGTCCGATCAATTATGTCTTAAAAGATTATCACACGTGAAAATTGTACCCTACTGTCTTTTGGAGATACGCTCCAACAGTCTTACGAATTAGACCAGTGTGGGTGTGTATGTACATACATATGATAACTAAATTGGGACACGCGTTATCGTCGTTACGGAAGACGTTTTAACTGACTGATTAAAACCAGATTTCAAGTCCCGTGTCTGGTCATCACTTTTCTCTCGCAAATAGGTTTCGTGTCTGGTCATCACTTTTCTCTCGCAAATAGGTTTTTATAAATAGCCTAACTAAAAGATACTCGCTACTTGTATGTGTGAGTGCGCGTTTTTTTTTTTCTTTTTTTTTGTGTGTCCATATTATCATTCCAGCTCATATACTACTGGGACTCGAATCTGCTCTACAATGAGAGAGAAATTAACCCATGCCACGCTGGTGAGGCGGGCAGGTTTTCTTTCGAGTTTGCCTGTTTCTGCATCGATGGTATCTGCATACTAATATCATTAATCATCTTTACAACACCACACAGAAATACTTATACAAACATAAAGTTGCACAGATGGCGTAGTGGTTAAGATATCGACCTTCCGTGCCAGTGGCATGGGTTCGATTTCCACGCAGGACAATACTTTGTGCGATCCACAAGGTGTTGCTCTGAGTTTGGGTTTAGTTTGTTTGCGTTAATTGCATATTTGTAAAGTCCCTCGCAATACAAAAGGAGTATTTCCTTATGAAGATACTCTGCACGGGTATCTTCATAAAAAAAAAAGAATACATTTAACTAAACAATTGGTGGAGTGATTTAATAATTACCGATCACTCAAGACAAGTGCCGTAGATCCACAAATAATGGACCTGAGTTTGGGTATAACTTTGTGTACCACGCTATCTATACAAGGATTTATTCCTTACTTTTCATTTCTTACATATATACTACATACATTTGCCGTGTGGAGTAAGAATACAATTCACTACCATTGTTATTGTGAGAGACGACTAAGGGATATAATATGCACATAATATCTATGCATGAGAAGGAAAACTCTAAATAAAACCCTATACTAACCTGTCTGACCAGCGTAGTATGGTAGGTCAACCTTCCTCCTGCTTTGGAGGAGGTTCGAGCCCAGCAGTGGGACGTATATGAGCTGCGATGCGATGACGCTACATGCATATTTATATTTCTTATAACTCTTAGTCGTGTTTTACGACACCTAAAGACAAAATAGGGGATAAAGAAGTGCATTCTTACTCCGTCACTACACGGAAATTTTGTTATGTGTCATAATACAATTAATATAACTAAAACTTTAGTGCATGTTGTTTGTGTCGTGTCTGTCTGTGTGTGTGTTCTAAACTAAAACACTGACGCAGGACGACGACGGCGACACGTATATGATATCCCCGGACAGTCCCGGCGCCACGGGGCTGAACCGGTCTCATTCTTCACCAAACATCGCCAAGGTGCGTATGCATGTATTTACCTATTAACAGCATTAACATTAATAAACATGTAAATAAAATATTAGCTATTAACAGATAGACTTGACAGACTTACAATTAGCGTGCACACTTAACCAATTTACAATCCATGGTGGCCATGGATTGTAAATTGGTTAAGTGTGCACACATAAATATTTAACGGACAGATTTAACAAGCACGATTCGTTAATCGATTGCCCGTTAATTATATTTTTATTAAGTCAACCTGTTGGTAAATTAAACAAACACTTAATTAGCGGGTAGATTTAATAAACACGATTAACGGATAGACTAACAAACATACAATTAACGGTAGATTAACTTACAGTAAACGTGCAGAATTAACATGTAATTAAGGGACAGACTCAACAACAAGTAATTAAAGAACAGACTTAACGCACATACTATTAATGGACAGATTTAACAAATCTACAACTACTGGGTGGACTTAACAAATATAATTAACGGGTAGACTTAAAAAACACAGTTAGCGGATGGACTTAACAAATACAGTTAACGGGTGGACTTAACAAATACACAATTAATAAATAAGAATCAAATCCTTGTACAGAAGAATTATTTGTGGATCGCACTAAGAAATTAAATATAAGCTATTATTACAGTAATTATTATATTTACGCTGATGAAGATTATATTATTCTGTTCGTGATACCACCAGGTATCCTCGGACGAGGAGGAGCCATGCGCCCCGACGTTCGACCGCAGCACAAAGCCGAGCAAGATCGCGCCCTCCAGCGAGATGCATCAACGTGACTTCCAACCTGTATGGGGCGATGTGGTGAGTGACAACATTTTAAATATATACTTTTTATTTTTAGGACTAATCCCACCACTGTACCTCATGTAAGACAGGATCCACAACGGTTTCCGCATAAGACACCGAGGTTTGACCCTCGGGAAGTCCCGGGATACTCTTTTAATTGTCTTGGGTCCCGCAACAAATTTAATTAGAATTGAAAAAACAGGATGTTTTGAATAAAATCAACTTATTTAAATATACCTATACCTTACAAGCTAACATTAAGGGAACTGTACGTTTTTAACGTTTATTTCTCCTACGTATAAGATATGGAATAAATTACCTACTGTGGTTATCAAGCGTTATGGCATGTTCATCTTTAAACGAGGACCAGGTTCGTCTTTTAAGAAGAGTACTTCATGGTAGGCAATAAACGGGCTGTGCACTTATTGCTAAGGTTCATAAGCGGCAGTATCACCATCAGGTGTGCTGCTTCCTTTTGGCCCCTATAGGTAATAAAAAAACGGTAAATGATAAAAATATCTGTCACCAGCTCATCTACGTAACATAGGATTCATCAAAATGAAATTACAAAGAAAATATTGAATATAACTTATTTATCTAGAAACGAGCTGTGTGGGAGCGGCTATGAATACTACCAACCGTTACTTTGCTTGTGGATTTTGTAAAAGATGACTAAGAGCCTTATAACGATCTGGGCCAACTTCATCTGATGCTGTTTGGTCAACAATTACATTGGGAATGTATTTGTTGAAGAGGGTTGACGTCTGGCAGGCGGCTGGTCATTAAACTATTGCCAATCATCATCATCATCACAGCCCATATATGTCCCACTGCTGAGGTCGGGCCTCCTTCGTAATGGGAGGGAAATTAACCTACTATACCGCGCTGGTCAGACGTGTTGGTATGGGGTTTTTAAGACCAAAGGTCTTAGTATCTAGAGCCGGTAGCTTCGTTTGCGTGAATTAACTATTTATATAATGTTATTAATTTGTTAGTACTTTAACGTCCATTAATAATAATTTCAAATTTGATAAAATTGTTATCTCAGCTGTTGTCATGACCGACTGTGCATAACGTTGGATGCGCTATATATCAAATTTTAGCCGATTTACTAGCATTTATAGACACCGATCCGATTTTGTCGCAACGTTATTTATTATTGCCCAAAATCTCTCTCAATAAATATGCTATTTATGGCAATAATATTTATTACAAATAAATTTCAATTTTATTATTGTTGTAGTATTTTTATGAAAAAATAACTCTGCACTAAAGAAATAAATGTTTCTTTCTATTACGGGGGACTTCACAAACACATATGTATTATCTTGTATGGGAACTGAACCTGTGACATTTGACACGGTATGTCGTTATATTATAACTGCTAGGCCATATACAGTCATTAAAACAGTAATATCATCATCTCAGTTTATATATTTGTTGGGCTCGAGCTTACTTCGTAATGGAAGGGAAATTGACCTACTATACCACATTGGTCAGCCCTGTTGACATAAGGTTTTGTTTCGAGTTTTCCTTCTCTTGCATAGATGTTATATGCGTTTTATATCCCTTAGTCGTCTCTTACAATAACCTACATGTAAGATATGGGGTGGTGAATTGTATTCTTATTCCATCACCACACGGAAAGAAAATTATAGTAATATATATTTGTACATACATATCATCACGCCATATCCCTTGCAGGGTAGGCAGAGAGAACAGAGTGCCAAAGAACTCTATCTCTGCATACTTCACTCGCTTCCTCAACATTCATAATTCTCTTCATTCACGCTCGCCGGTTTCGGAGACTCTTGACTCCACCTTCCTTCAGTACGTGACCGATCTGGTCTAGGTAGGTTAGTCTCGGTCTCCCCCGGTACCTACATCCTTCCACTTTCGCATTGTATATCTTCTTAATCAGACGTTCCTTCGGCACTCTTTCCACATGTCCGAACCATCGAAGCATTCCAATATATATTTGTAATACTGTAAAAATATACACTGTGGTTGGCATGCGTGCGTTCAACGAAGTCAAGGTTCTGAATCCCCGCGTGTGCACTAATCCCACCTCCGCTAACTAACAACAAACGTGCCCGAGCTCATGACATGCTAATAACTTTTTTTATTTAATATAAACATACACATTAAAGCGCGAAATTCTTTTAGTATATTTTTTTTTTACATTTATACTGTGCGATGGCAGCTATGAATATCATCAACACTTACGTTACTCGTGGATATCGGATACGGCTAAGAGCTTCACAACAACCTGGTCCAAGTCCATTGGATGCTGTCTGATTAACAATTTTCATTCCTAAGACGTCAGACAGATGACCGATCACATATTGCCATAACTGTGCAAAATGTGCAACGAAACAAGTTTATTTGCATATTGCATCCATCCCATGTGATTGGAATAAGGACAGGATTATGATGAGGGTGATGATTTTTTTTAAAGATAATACCGCTGTTGAAATTAAATATGAATACAATTATAGCTACCACTTACTTGCAAGTAGGTGTCGTAAAAATTAGCTAAAGGTCGCAACAGAAAAGTGGGCAGTAGCTATTTTTTTGAGGAACTAATAAATGATCACTATGGTTGCCAACGCGCTTGCTAAATGTGACCTTCTGTGGAGTCAGATTTATTCCTTCGTTTTATTGAAGTGAAATTTATATACTATAGGAGGACTTTCAAATTCTAGTCCGCAGACTATTCGTGTGATAAAAAGTGAATAAATACTGTAAAGTGTGACAGACAGAGTGGCAGCTGTATCTCGCTTGCCTTAGATTGTAGAGGTGTGAGAAATACGCACATCTCGCTTTCATAATTTGATGTAAATGATATACACAATATCATGAATGATAAACACAATATTATCATTCATCATCATTCTCCTACTCTTACCCAAATTACATGTGGTCGACGTAATATGTACTCCTCTTCTATCATATACAAATATTGCAAAAGTTATTGGCAATATTTTTTATAACCGATCGCCTGCCTGACGTCAACCCTTTTTCGGAATGTAATTGTTGACCAGACGGCATCAAATATAGTTGCCTTAGGTCAATATAAAGCTCTTAATTGTCTTTAACGACATCCACTAGCAAAATAAGGGTTGGCAGTATTCGTAGCCGCTATCAACACAATTTTGATAAATATGCTATACAAAAGTGATTTTAAAATGTTTCCCTGTACCTATATATATATTCCTAATTTAATAATTCAAATATTGACTGCACAAATGGCGCAGCGGTTAAGATATCAACCTTCCGGACCAGTTGCAAGGGTTCGATTCCCACGCAGAATAATACTATGTGCGATCCACAAATTGTTATTCTGAGTCTGGATGTAATTTTTCTGCGTTAATTGCTAGTTTATAAAATCCCCCGCAATACAAGGATCATTTCCTTAGTGCGGGGTGGTGTTAAAAAAATATATTTTCTTTTAATATGTTTTACTTCTGCCATCTTAATTACGCGCTCTGTACAGTTTATTACCCAACTGCAAAGGAGTGGTATTGTGTTTAACAGTCTATGTATGTATGTTTGTATGTTCCTTTGAAGCACTATATATACCAAACGCCTGGGCCGATTTTTATGATTCGCACGTCAATCAATTCCTCTTAATCCGGCGAGTGTCACTAAAGACATGACGTTAATGAAAATTCAATATGGCGACTACTGGACGCCATATTGTGAAAATTTTAAAAAATAAAGTCTACAAACTATGTCGAGTGGGGTATCGTTGAATAGGTATTTAAAAATCATTATTAGTTTTCTCTCAATATTTTTCGATTTGACTGGCCGTTTAGAATCTATATCGATTTAAAGTTTCGTAACAACCTTTCTCACATATAGGTTTTTTAGACAGTAGAAATTTACGATGAAAAGACGAAAAATTCATATAACTGGATGTGGGTGGACATATACTGAAGTATCTAGTAGGTATATGGTCCAATATACCATAGGTAGTCCTACCTAAAGTATCTAATGTCTGACGCGGTCGCCCATCTCCGATTTCTAACGATTTAGTACTCATCTTCAGTCGAAAAACTATGTATAGTTAGGTACTTACCTACTTATTAATAAATAAGATAACTATAGCTACCTAGGTATTTATAACTAAAAAGTATAAAATAAAAAAAATGATTAAAAAATCAAAAACCCGACTGCGTAAAAAGTCACCAAAACTACGTACATAATAAAAAAAACTGAAAAGAAAAAACAAGCACTTAGATGTCCGGTGGTCTAGAATTCTATAATATATTATTGAATAAATACTATTGCAGAAAATGAAATATATTTTAATAATAGAACATGACAACTGAACAGTCGGGATCCTTTATTCGACAGCAAATCTAATTTTTCAATGGATCCCGACTGTTCAGTTGTCATGTTCTATTATTAAAATATATTTCATTTTCTGCAATAGTATTTATTCAATAATATATTATAGAATTCTAGACCACCGGACATCTAAGTGCTTGTTTTTTTCTTTTCAGTTTTTTTTATTATGTACGTAGTTTTGGTGACTTTTTACGCAGTCGGGTTTTTGATTTTTTAATCATTTTTTTTATTTTAAACATGTGTTTCTTAATGCGTGTTATAGAAACGTGAGTGCGTGTGTATTGACTCGTCCGAAATCAGTGATATATCTGGTCACATGGACGGTCGCGTGCCATTCCTCATTGCAAGGCTTCGGTCGTGACACAATGAACTGTAGACCTAATAGATTTTTTTTTTTGACAGACTAATCTTTTTCACATGACTGAATGGAATATTTCTTTAATATGATCCCTTGTCATCATTGTTCTCCTGTTCTTATCCCAATTACTTGGGCTACTACGCCCAAGCAATAGTTATTGGCTATAATTTAATAACGGGTCATATGCCTGACGTCAACGTAGTTGTCGATCAAACGGCATCAGGAGGTTTTCAAGTCAATATTATATAGGTTCCTGCATGCAGGCATATGTCGCCTCTTTTGAGGTAGTATTACACTTTTATAGAAAATAATCGTCTAAATTGAAGCAATCTGCTTCCGAGTTACGTTCGCCCAGCGAGAGAAATGAAGGTTCAAACTAGAGAGGTCTTGAAACTCCGTAACCGTAACCAAAAGTATTGGAAATCCGAAATGAAAATATATACAAAATTGAAACCGATATAAAAGTTTGGAATATTTTCGGATAGTGGCGAAGTATGTATGATAGGTATAGAAGTGGCTAAACTTAAGCCTCTCCAAAAGCGAATAATATTATAATCATGACACAGCATTTCCTATTTACAATTGCCTAAAAATTTAATATCTCTAAGTCTAAACGAAACCATCTGAAACTTTTGGATAATTCGAAATAATTTGATATGCGTATCCAGATCCTTACATCCCTAGTTAGAACCCCGCCATTTCGATAGGCAGCGATCTAGCTGTGTCCTTCGTGTTGCAGAGTGCAATGAGCAGCAATTAAAATTACCATCAGGTAGATGAAAAGCTAGACGCCCAAGCGTCAAGCGTAGACTACCACTAAAATCAATAAAACGAACTACACAGGGCGTCTTATGAAGACAATAGAAAGAGAAATGGCTAAGTTACCAACCTTCCCTGCCAGTGCCGTGGGTTCGATACCTGCGTAGAATAATACTTTGTACGATCCACAACGTTTTGTTATGAGTCTGGGTATAATTTGCGTTAGTTATATGTTTGTAAAATCACCCGAAATACAAGAATTATTTCCTTAGTGCAGGGTGGTATTAATAGGCCACCGAAGACAAAGATCGGGTACCGGTGGCCCGCTCGCACGGCGAAGAGAGGTGCTTGCAGGGTGGGTCTATGGGGTTGCGCGCCGCCTCTTCTGTCGCACCGGACCGATTTGCCGGGGCACGACCACATCCATGGTCCAACTTGCAAAAAATAAAAAAAAATAAACAGGGTGGTATTAATAAGCCTTGGGTGATCGGACCGAGGAATAGTCCGGTCACCCGACGTGAGGCCACCGCGTGAGGACGACGCGACGCCCCGACGGCGAAAGCTGCCGGAGCGTCGACTCGAGAGGAACCCGCGAGGGTAAACCGCCGGGCGGGCCACCGAAGACAAAGATCGGGTATCGGTGGCCCGCTCGCACGGCGAAGAGAGGAGTTTGCATGGTGAGTCTATGGGGTCGCGCGCCGCCTCCTCCGTCACCCCGGACTGATTTGGCGGGGCGAGACGCATCCATAGTCCAACACAAAAAAGAAATATAAAAAGGGTAGTATTAATAAAAGAAATAATAAAGCATCTGTATTCATCATCTCAGCTCATATATGTCCCACGCTTGGGCTCGAGTCTCCTCCGTAACGGGAAGGAAATTAATCTACTTCACCACGCTGGTCAGACGTCGACGGCATGGTTTAGAGTATTCCTTATCTTGCGTAGATGTTATATGCGTTTTATACCCCTTAGTCGTCTCTTACGATCATATGCGGGTAAAATAGGGGGGTGGTGAATTGTATTCTTACTCCGTCACCACACGGAACGTCATTTTCATTACAAGGAAACCTTTTAATTATACATTAATCACTTTTGTATAGTATGCTATGCATTGTGTTTATCATTAATTTATTTACAATAATACATTATCTTGCCCTTATCCCATTTATTTGGGCAATAAAAGGGAAATAGTAGGTCTACTATACCACGCTAGCCAGACAAATCGGTATAGAAGCTATACAAAAATATTGCGTGCCACTCGTTAATATATTATCCGTGTAGGTTCATCAAATGGCAGTTGATTTGCATGTCTGATTGGCCGGACGTGTCTCAGGTTCGTAAATAAATTATACCGTGTGATGATTAATGTAATACCTTGACCAACGTCGCGGTGCCATACGATTTGAATAACTGCCACCGTGACCTCTAAAGGTCCGTTAGTATTTTTTATCCATTTAAATGTTTCATTTGTAGTTAGCGACATATGTATTTGTTGGGATATATTCGGAAATATATGATTTTTATCAGTTAAAAATGGGTGGACATAATTCTCTGCATTAAGGTAATAATTCTGATATTGAGGGGGGCTTTATAAATAAATGATCAACGGACATGAATAACATTTAAACTCAGAGCAACAGTTTATGTGTCGCATAAAGTATTATCTTTCATGGGAATCGAACACACGATATTGATACAGTAGGTCCGTATCTTAACTACTACGCCATCTGTGCAGGCTTATTATCTTTATAACGGTAATCTATGAACATATTGACATTGCCGTTTGGGATTATACAAACACAGAATCCACGGATACAGATGACAATCAAACTCGAAACAACGATTTCTAGACAGCACTAAAAACTGTGTTGGGGAACAAACCCGCGACATTCGGCATGAAAGGTCGATACTTAAATCAACATACCGTCTGTGCTATCAGAATTGTATTTGTATACGACTCTTAAACCTCTCATACTTACATGAAAGTAAGAAAAAAACAAACTTCTTTCTATCCAACCTACCGTGCCAAGTATCATGGGTTCGACTCCCATGCAGAACAACACTGCAATCCACAATCTGTTGTTACGAGTCTTGTAATTTTTGTGTATTAATTATATATTTGTATAGTCCCCCACAATACAAGGATTATTTCCTTAGAGCAGTGTTTTGTCATTGTAAAATAGAAACTTTATCTTACTCCTTTACTACATGGATATATCCTGTTAAACAGTTTATAAAAACAATTTTCGTCTATACGTCTGTATAAAATTCAACCAACAAAACATAGAAAGGCAACGAATAAAGTATTATGAAAAAGCATGCAAATATGACCACACCTCGCAGTACACAGCACTAACTCTATAGTGGTTACGCTATCAATCATGCCATGTCTGGTGGTCAAACTATTTGTACGATATCCTTACGTATGGGAGGTAACCACACGTTTGAATACCTTCGGATAGTCCTGGACACATTTAATATTTTTTAAACTCACTGCTCCTTATGTCCCTTGTATTCCAGCGGACTTTACAAATATTTGATTAACGGGCACACACATATAGCCGAACTTAGTACAACATTTATAAAAACCCGATTACGAAGCGAAAAATGATGTCACAAGCGGGATTCGAACCCGCACCTATTGGGAGTCCGGCTCAATCGTGCTGCCACTTACACCACCGTAAACTATTGTAGGACAGTCAAATCTCGCTTCATATCATATTAGATGGCGCGCGTCACCTTAAAGACGATATGGACTCCCAATAGGTGCGGGTTCGAATCCCGCTGACATCATTTTTCGCTTCGTAATCGGGTTTTTATAAATAATTAAGCATATTAAATACATACATACATATCATCACGCCATATCCCTTGCAGGGTAGGCAGAGAGAACAGAGTGCCAGAGAACTCTATCTTTGCATACTTCACTCGCTTCCTCAACATTCATAATTCTCTTCATACACGCTCGCCGGTTTCGGAGACTCTTGACTCCACCTTCCTTCAGTACATGACCGATCTGGTCTAGGTAGGTTAGTCTCGGTCTCCCCCGTTACCTACATCCTTCCACTTTCGCATTGTATATCTTCTTAACCAGACGTTCGTTCGACATTCTTTCCACATGTCCGAACCATCGAAGCATTCCCTTTCGCATCTTTATACCAATACTCTCTTGCATACCTACTCGCTCTCTTACGTCGTCGTTACGAATGCGGTAAAAATGAAATAAATGCTAAATTAATATAGTCCCCCACAATACAAGGATTATTTCCTTAGAGCAGTGTTTTGTCATTGTAAAATAGAAACTTTATCTTACTCCTTTACTACATGGATATATCCTGTTAAACAGTTTATAAAAACAATTTTCGTCTATACGTCTGTATAAAATTCAACCAACAAAACATAGAAAGGCAACGAATAAAGTATTATGAAAAAGCATGCAAATATGACCACACCTCGCAGTACACAGCACTAACTCTATAGTGGTTACGCTATCAATCATGCCATGTCTGGTGGTCAAACTATTTGTACGATATCCTTACGTATGGGAGGTAACCACACGTTTGAATACCTTCGGATAGTCCTGGACACATTTAATATTTTTTAAACTCACTGCTCCTTATGTCCCTTGTATTCCAGCGGACTTTACAAATATTTGATTAACGGGCACACACATATAGCCGAACTTAGTACAACATTTATAAAAACCCGATTACGAAGCGAAAAATGATGTCACAAGCGGGATTCGAACCCGCACCTATTGGGAGTCCGGCTCAATCGTGCTGCCACTTACACCACCGTAAACTATTGTAGGACAGTCAAATCTCGCTTCATATCATATTAGATGGCGCGCGTCACCTTAAAGACGATATGGACTCCCAATAGGTGCGGGTTCGAATCCCGCTGACATCATTTTTCGCTTCGTAATCGGGTTTTTATAAATAATTAAGCATATTAAATACATACATACATATCATCACGCCATATCCCTTGCAGGGTAGGCAGAGAGAACAGAGTGCCAGAGAACTCTATCTTTGCATACTTCACTCGCTTCCTCAACATTCATAATTCTCTTCATACACGCTCGCCGGTTTCGGAGACTCTTGACTCCACCTTCCTTCAGTACATGACCGATCTGGTCTAGGTAGGTTAGTCTCGGTCTCCCCCGTTACCTACATCCTTCCACTTTCGCATTGTATATCTTCTTAACCAGACGTTCGTTCGACATTCTTTCCACATGTCCGAACCATCGAAGCATTCCCTTTCGCATCTTTATACCAATACTCTCTTGCATACCTACTCGCTCTCTTACGTCGTCGTTACGAATGCGGTAAAAATGAAATAAATGCTAAATTAAATGCTAAATTTAAATTAAATAATAATTAAATGCTTAATTTATTAAATGCTAAATTTCAGTAATTTGAATTAGTACAACATTTTGAAAATCGCAAATAATACTGTTCTGCATGAGAATCAAGCCCGTGACAATGACATTGTGAATAACCGATACGCCGTCTGTGCTTTAAAATTGTATATAATAATAATCTTAATTTGCCCCAACAATAAGAAAGAAATTTACCTACTATAATCACGTTGGTTATACAGATTGGTGTAGGGGTTATATTTCGAATTTTCTTTCTCTTGCATAAATGTTATATTAAATCCCTTAGCCAACTTTGTACGTTACTCTCGGGTAGTGTAGGAAGGGGGGTCATGAATTGTATTCTTACTCCACCACGAACACACAATTAGAAGAAACAAATGACATGTAGACTCAAAATAATCATTTATGGATTGCAAAAAGTATTATCGGATCGAACCCACGTTACTAGCCACGAAAAGCTTAGATCCACCACTCCACTATCTATGAAGTCTCAAATATATTTTGCATTTGTATTAAAAAAAAACTTTAATATCTATGACTGCTTTCAAACAAATTAATCCGTGTTTCTTACATTGTTAATATTATACAAAGCTAACACGATACATAGGCAACCTACCACCCACCCTTAGCTGCAACCCCCTAAACGTGAACGTAGTACTGAATTAACAATGCTCGCGACAACACGCCCGGACAACTGGCGTGTTTAGCATACATGCATATTGAATACAAGTGAAAATGCTACTTAAATATAATAAATAAAAAAATTGTATTTATTAAGTCTCCTTCGAACATTATTCTTTCGTTATAGTTCTATATTTAAACATAATCATAATTAAAAAGACTAATATCCTAATTTAAAATTGCAAATGTGTGAGATTTAATTAACATTTTAAATTAATAATAAAAGTGACTTATTACCAGTAATGTTGCCGTGGATTATATCAACAGTGTTTATGTTATATTTAATAGTGCTATTGATATTAGTATTTCCTTTGTCTCGATACACAAAATCTAGTCTATTATTCACCAAAGATTATTGACTTTAAAGTTTCAAGACCAAGTTAAAAGAGGAGTGTTAAAAAATTGTTAGAAATTTTGTATTTCAACAAAAAGTTAAAAATAATAATTTAGATCGTTGTAAAGTATTTTAATACAACACTATTTAATTAATGATAATATTTAATGGAATATTTCTAAAATATTATTCGAATAAAGTACATAATAAAATTTAATTTAAAATTTCAAATCTAAATAAAAAAATATTTTTACATAATAATAGAGACTAAAATACCCACAAAATAAAATAGACTAAAGGTCTTGACTACATGGACTTGGGCTATATCTTCATTTATTTTTTAAAAATTTGTCGATAAATAATTATTATATAAAAAGTAATAAAATTTGCATATATTTTATAACAACACAAGCCATTCGTGTTACACTTGAGCGGTGTACAGACATCAAAATTGTCGGCTACGATCGGCGATGCATGCCTTTGGACACGGCAAGCATGGTTCTTAAAGTGAAAGTGAGACTAAAGTACTCGCAGAATCATATCATATGGCTATTTAGACGTGTAAGTAATAATTACCAGTTATTGTTATAATTTTCAACTTATTTTATACATTTTTGAATAGATCCACGATGATCTCTATAAATAACACCGAGGTTTTAACCTCGGGCATTCCCAGGTGGTGATTTTAATTGTCTTGAGACCCACAACGAATGTAATTAAACTAGACTAAAGAGGAGGCATTGAAAATAATGGTTCCCCTTCCCTCCTAGGCAAAGCGAGAGACAGGAAACCAAATTGACTAATCAGCCAATAAGTAAAGCGGTGTAGGTACAGCTACGATAGGTGCAGCAGCACGGCACTTCGGATATGGAACAGCTTAACGAGGCCTATATGTAAGCTTTAAGATTGATTGCTAGAGTAGGTATGGCAGAAACGCCTGAATGCACGGCTTTTTTCACGTGTTACTACAAGGTCCGTATAGTACACTGCGTCAGAGGAGACTTGCAACAGTTTAACATAAGGTCACGCTCGTTTCACTTGGTTTTTAATAGATTGTTGATTTCGAAGTGTCCGGTGCCTATATAAAACACGTTACTAAAGGTTTGCTCTCCAAAAAGGAATACGGTAATCACCAGACTTAGCGTTTCCTTTTTATGGTTCCCTAAAAATTCAATATCACTAACAGAAACCATCCGAAACTGGGAATTCCGAAATAATTTAATAACGATATTCGTATCTATTTCCGTGTGGTGACGGAGTAAGTATACAATTCACCACCCACTATCTTACGCGTGGCTGATATGTAAGAGAAGGGAACTTGAAAAATAAAACCTTATACAAACACGTTTGACCAGCGTGGTATAGTAGGTCAATTGTCCTCCCATTATGGAGGAGACCCCAGCCTAACAGTGGGACGTATGGACTGCGACGATTCGTATCTAAAACGGGTATAATGTTCTTCTTATATCTAAATTCGTATCCAAAACTTCATATCGGCAACATTCCTACATTCAATTAATCTTTGATTGCACAGATGGCTTAGTGGTTAAGACACCGACCTTTTTTCGATAGACTTTGGTTTGAACACACCCCGCCCATTTCGTCTGGGGCTATGAAAGGGTGCGGCGCCATAACCGACCGTGTTCCCTCGTCACTGCTATTGGACCGATCGGTGGTACCGCTTCCTTGACATCCGTGGTCGGCCCTACAAGATACCGATCTATCGTGACAAATCTCGTGGGTCTCTCGATTCTATAATTTGTTGACCGCAAATTGTTGAGTTCAGAGTGTCAGAGTTTAAGACCAGTTCAGGTTCATTTGTGTTCATTATGTTTCTAAAAGTATTAGGTGTTTAAAAAATTACAAAAAAATAATAATATTAATTTAAACAATTAGTAATAGTATTACACCGAGTAGTTATAGAAATCAAACTATCGATAATAAAGGATCTAGACCGAGGGACCTTCTCACTTGAACATAAAACCTTTAGGTTTTGAGTGGGAAAACGCACTGTACGCATACCCACTGCTCAGTTGAGGTACGCCGAGCTCAGCGGCGAATTCTCGGGACTGTTTACCCAGGGACCGCAACTCTGCCATAACACACATCTTATGTTTTGTAAGCAGCAACAAAAAAAAACACTTTACAGCGTTCTTGGTCACTGAAAGACTTGAGGAGTGTTCGATACGTCGGGCAATTAACAATCAAATACTCGTACAAACGCGATAGAATCAGTAAAAGTAGTTTTATTTCAAATGTGTAATACTCGCGTAAACATTAGATGTCATTAAAATCGGGTTGAGAGCCCTCAGCGCTCACTCATAGTCCGCGTAAAGCTTTCAAAGCCATCTCCGGCTAACAGCTAAACACAAACAAAAAAAAAACAAAAAATAATAGAAATCATCATGTTAACTAGATTACCTTGGTGTGTCGAAAAGACACACGATAGAATTAAAATATTTGTTTTATAGGGAAATATTTTAATTAATTTTCAATATTTTTTTAATATCATGGATTGTATTAATCATTCTTTTATTTACATAAAAAATAAAAGTGAAAAGTACGTATAGTTACACTCTATGCGACATCTCATCAGTAAGTAAGCGAGAATTTAAAACTCTGTAACCGTTTAAATTCTGTGAGGAATACGCGTTAGTATGTGAAATAGCAGCCACTTTTTTTGTCGCGGGTTATTCGTCACAAAAAAGATTGTGAATCAAAATTTCAAAAAAAGTCTCACTTGAAAAATTTGCAAAACTTTTAAAATCAATGAAACATTCAAACCGGTAAAACACTAAAACAATAGCTTACGCGGTCGCCGGCCAAGCCGCAATCACTGTCGGCCAAGATAGTGTATTTCTTTTCGAACTTGACCCTTGACCTCTGATAATAATCTACGGCGAGGCCGAGCCCGTAATACATACGACTTTATTTATAAATGTTATACCTTACGTTTTGCGGTCACGAACAACTCAACCCAGAAAACTGCTAGTCTGTCAAATATTACCTTCAAATGCGTCATAAAATAAATGTTTTATTAATATATTATTTCAAATTCAAAATCAAATCATTTAAGTACTGCACAGATGGCGTAGTGGTTAAAATACCGACCTTCCGTACCAATGACATGGATTCGATTCCTACGCAGAACAATACTTTGTGCGATCCACAGTGTTGTTCTGAGTTTGAGTGTAATTTGTCATTGCATGTTTGTAACACAAGCATCCTTAGTGCAGGGTATTTTTAAAAAAGAAAAAAAAAGAAATCGAAAATTTGGTATAGATATAAAATTGAAGTCAGCGAAACTCACTAAGAGCTTAAGTATAAACTCTGCTGGGAATACTATTTACTTGTTAATCGGATAAACTAATACCAGTTCCCTTACCTTATAAACTGATGTACCTCGAAACGATATGTCAAATGACCTAAGAAGTTAATCTATTAAATAGTACAATTATTTAAAAAAATGTGTATATTGATTATAGTTCACAAAACTGGATAACAATTTGAAATAAAAGTCCTCCCGTGACCATGATCACTGAAAAGTGTTCGAAACGTCGGGCAAATAAAAATCAAATACAAACGCGATAGAATCCGTAAAAGTAGTTTTATTTCAATTGTGTAATACTCGCGTAAACATTAGAAGTCATTACTGGATAACAAACCAAAAATTATATAACGATAATAATTATTTATTTATGTATTACCATATGATCATTACATAAATATATAGGAATATCTGGCATTCAAATTTGAAATCTGGCATCAAAAATTACATATAATAATTGGTAGCTTGATATTTATTAAGTTCTATCTTAGTAGATGGGAATGTAATATATATATATATATATATATATATATATATATATATATATAGATCGGAATTATTGACACTGCAGCTTTAAAAGAATTGCAGATTTAATAGGGGTAAGGCAACAATGTGGACTGTTGACAGTTTCCTCTCTACAGCCACAGGCCGGTCCGTCCGGAGTAGTACCGCACTCTCGCAGAAAATTGACGTCTGAGCAATGACAATTTGTTGTTTCGGTTGGTGAATGAAAGAGCCGGCCGCCTAACTTTCTCGTTGGGTTTGGGGTGTTCAATCTACTGTGTTATATGGGGAATTACTATTGTATTGATTGTATTGTTAAGTTATATATTAATTCTCCCACTCGGTGGACTGATGACATTGTCAAGGTCACAAGAAACCGTTGGATGCAGGTGGCACCGGACCGTTGTGAATAACATTCTCGTGGGGAGGCCTATGTCCAACATTGGACGTTTATGGGCTGATGGATGGATGGATTGTTAAGTTAACCAATTAAAGTAGCCAATTCCCCCGCCAGATATGGCTGTTATAGCACTCTCCGTACTGGTAGTTTCATGTCTAATGTTCGCAGTTGATAATGAAGTTAATAAGATTGCAATTATGGTGTTTTAATAAACCAACAATACAATTAATTAATGTGATGTGTACGAATTCCAGGGTCGCGGTCTCACAGGCCTGAAGAACCTCGGCAACACATGCTACATGAACTCGATAATACAGTGTCTCAATAACACAGCGATACTGGTCACGTACTTCTGCAATGGACAGTATTTGGAACACGTCAACAGGTAAAACTACATACATACATATCATCACACCATATCCCTTGCAGGGTAGGCAGAGAGAACAGAGTGCCAGAGAACTCTATCCTTGCATACTTCATTCGCTTCCTTAATATTCATAATTCTCTTCATACACGCTCGCCGGTTCCGGAGACTCTTGACTCCACCTTCCTTCAGTATGTGACCAATTTGGTCTAGGTAGGTGAGTCTCAGTCTCCTCCGGTACCTACATCCTTCCACTTTCGCATTGTATATCTTTTTAACCAGACTTTCGTTCGGCATTCTTTCCACATGTCCGAACCATCGGAGCATTCACTTTCGCATCTTTACACTATGTATGAAAGAGAGTATCTCTTTCATACCTACTCATACAGGTAAAGCTAATTGCTTTAATATGTCCACACACTTTTTTTAAGGTCATGAACTGGAGTGTACCTTTCTCACTCGCATCGTCTGGAACGATAATGATTTCGCACGTGAGACAATACCTTGTGCGATCCTATTGTTATGAATCTAGATGTACTTTGTCTAATTTAATTGAATGTTTGTAAAATTCCACGCAATACAAGCTTTTTTTCCTTAGCGTAGGGGTGGTGTCTCTGGCCACCGAAGACAAAGATCGGGTACCGGTGGCCCGCTCGCACGGCGAAGAGAGGTGTTTGCAGGGTGGGTCTGTGAGGTTGCGCGACGTCATCCGTCGCCCCGGACCGATTTTTGCGCGCGACCACAACCACAATCCACCGCGCAAAAAAAAAGGGGGTGGTGTTAAAAAAATTGTTAATTGTCTCTTTCTAAAGTTCGGTGTGCAATATTTATTGCCGAGTACTGTATTTGTGACATATTTCAGGTCCCACGGCACTCGCGGCGCGATAGCAGAAGAGCTCGCGGCGGTTGTACGCGCGCTGTGGTCCGGACAATACCGTTTCATCGCCACCAGGGACCTGAGGGTATGTAAACTACGTTATTTTATAAATTTATAACGAATATAAAAAAACGATATATCGCCACCTCTTATCGGTTTTCTTTTATGGTCGGGACACGCTTCGCCCAATCCGTCCTGGGCGATGGAAGGGCAGCGCGAGGCTCCATAACTTACTTACCTCCCCATCGGTATTGCATTGACTGTTACTGATGACTTGACCTCAGTGGTCAGCCCGGAACTCTTACTTGCTCATGTGTGATTTGAGTCGTAATAACCGCCTGATTAATCAACAGAAGAATACTTAGAGGCACTCTTCTGAAAGTTACAACACTAGCAGAGATCGCCAATCTACCTGCCAATTGTGGTGATTATGGCATTTTGCGCCTTTGAGGAAGGCTTACGACGTCCATCAGTCGATGCTGATGGTGGATAAATATATCTTATGCAGTGTCTTTGATCCTAATATAATAAATGGGGTATAATATAGTAACAATGGTTGTTAAGCGTTCTAGGCAATCGCCGTTGTCATAACGACTACTGAGATAACCAAAATATGATATTAATGTTGATATTATTACTAATTTCGCAAGCAAAGCTGCTTCCACAGCTAGTATCATCATTCTCCTACTCTTATCCCAATTACTTGGGGTTGACACAATATGTACTCTTCTTTAATTGTACATATTGTAAAAGTTATTGGCAATAGTTTTATGACCGGCCGCCTGCCTGACGTCAACCCTCCTTGGGTATGTAATTGTTGACCAAATGGCATCAGATAGAGTTGGCCCAGGTCGTGATAAGGCTCTTAGTCGTCTTTTACGACATCCACGAACACAATAAGGGATGTTAGTATTCGTAACCGCTACCACACAGCTAGTATGTAGACTCAAAATGACAGATTATACAGCTGCCATAGTAGTTAAGATATCAGTTTATGGTAAACTGCCAATGTCGCGGGTTCGATTCCCGCGCAGGACAATATTTTGAACGATGTACAAATTGTGAGCCTGTAATTTGTTTCAATGTCTGTCCTGTACCTGTCCAATACCAGAACCCCGATAGCTTTCAACTCGAATTACATAATCGCTTCCAATGCCTGGAAGAGTGCGAATCTTCGAATGATATGAACAACAGGTTCGTGGAAACTGTCCACGCGGTCGGGTCAAAATTCTTTAAGGCCCATCGCGCTACTAGAACAAAAAAGGTTTCTGACCAGACTCTTCAACTCATGGAGAGGAGAAAGGAAATGACGGTACAGTCTTCAGCCGATTGGTCCGAACTCAGGCAGCTTAATAGACAAATCTCTAAATCTATGCGACGCGATATTCGCCGATTCAATACACTGCGTATTTAAGAGGCGATAGAGCGAAATCGAGGCTCCAAAGTGTTCGCACGAGATTTGTCTATTGGGCAGAGCCAAATGACTAAGCTGAAGACCGATAACGGTACTGTCATTTCATCCCAGAGTGAGATCTTGGGAGAGGTCGAAAGGTTCTATGGGCAGTTGTACAAATCATCCCTGAATCCTGTTGTCAGCTTGGTCCAAGACCCCAGATCCAAGCTAACTCGGCACTATACCGAAGAAATCCCGGACGTCAGCTTGTACGAGATCAGAATGGCTCTAAAACAATTAAAGAACGGAAAGGCACCGGGAGATGACGGAATTACCACAGAGCTCCTGAGGGCAGGCGGCAAGCCAGTTTTAAAAGCCCTACAGAAGCTGTTTAATTCTGTCATTCTCGGGGGCGACGTTCCAGAGTCGTGGACCAGGAGTGTGGTGGTGCTGTTTTTCAAGAAGGGCGATAAAACGCTCTTAAAGAATTACAGACCCATCTCACTCCTGAGCCACGTGTACAAATTGTTTTCAAGAGTCATTACGAACCGACTCGCGCGCAAGCTAGACGACTTCCAGCCGCCCGAACAAGCCGGTTTCCGAAAAGGTTATAGTACCATAGCCCACATCCACACGCTACGCCAGATTATACAGAAGACCGAGGAGTATAATCGGCCTCTGTGTCTAGCGTTTGTGGACTATGAGAAAGCCTTTGATTCTGTCGAAACTTGGGCAGTGCTGCAGTCCCTTCAGAGGTGCCAAATTGACTATCGATATATCGAAGTGCTGAAGTGTTTGTATAAAGACGCTACTATGTCAGTCCGCATCCAGGATAAGAGTACGAAACCGATCCAGCTGCAGAAAGGCGTGAGACAGGGAGACGTTATCTCTACGAAACTGTTCACCACTGCGCTGGAAGGTGTCTTCAAGCTCTTAGACTGGACCGGACTCGGCATCAACATCAATGGCGAATACATCACTCACCTTCGATTCGCAGATGATATCGTAGTCATGGCAGAATCCCTGGAGGACCTTGGCACCATGCTCAATGACCTCAGCAAGGTCTCCCAATTAGTAGGGCTGCAAATGAACATGGACAAGACGAAAATCATGTCTAATGCCCATGTCATTTCTGTACCGGTCCTGGTTGGGAATGCGATTCTCGAAGTTGTCGATCACCATGTTTACCTAGGACAAACAGTCCAATTAGGTAGATCCAATTTCGAGAAAGAGGTCAGCAGACGAATCCAACTCGGCTGGGCAGCGTTCGGGAAACTTAGGAGGATCTTCTCGTCTAATATTCCGCAGTGTCTGAAAACAAAGGTTTATAACCAGTGTGTGTTACCAGCGATGACTTACGGCACTGAAACGTGGTCTCTAAATGTCGGCCTCATAAAAAGGCTCAAAGTCGCTCAGCGTGCTATGGAGAGGGCTGTGCTCGGTATTTCTCTACGTGATAAAATCCAAAATACGGAAATCCGTAGAAGAACCGACATAGCCCTAAGGATTAGCACGTTGAAGTGGCAATGGGCAGGCCACATCGCTCGACGAACCGACAACCGTTGGGGAAAAAAGGTTCTCGAGTGGCGACCACGAATCGGACGACGCAGCGTAGGACGACCCCCCACTCGGTGGACTGATGACCTCATCAAGGTCGCAGGAAACCGTTGGATGCAGGTGGCACAGGACCGTTATAGATGGCATTCTCGTGGGGAGGCCTATGTCCAACAGTGGACGTTTACGGGCTGATGGATGGATGGATGGAATTTGTTGCAATTAATTATATGTTTGTAACTGCACTTTATAACTTCTACAATAAAAGAACTATTTTCTTACTGAAGGTACTTTAAAAAAAATGTCGATCGCTCATAAAATTGTCCTATAGTGGACTTCCAATTAATATATTGAATTGCAGTACTGTAAAGATGTTTGTTTGTCGTACAATTAGAACGAGGTGGGCAAACACCAGCGCGCGTTCCGCGGCTGCGAACAACAGGATTCGCACGAGTTCCTCACCATACTGATGGATTGGCTACACCTGGATCTACAGTTCACCATCAGCGTACCACCACACAAGGTAAATCAAGACATTTATTATATCCATAAGCCCTCAGGTCATATATGTCCCACTGTTGGGCTCGAGCCTCCTCCATAATGGAAGGGAAATTGACCTACTATACTATGGTGGTCAGGTGTGTTGGCATAGGATTTTATTTCGAGTTTTCCTTCTCTAATTAATTTAATAACTTTATATTACAATTTTGGCAAGTGTTAGCTCCAGTGCGATGCAGATAAGTGATTTTATAAACCTCACTTCGTGCCGAAGAAAAAGAAGAAAAAAACCACGAAGCAGTCATGAGGACTGCCGACAGAAGTGAAAACTTAAACCTATGTAACAAAAATAAAAAAGAATGCCACATGTATGGGTGTGACCACACAAAAAATAACTATTAAAAACTATTGAATAATTGATAATAATAATAACAATTATTACATATAAATTGAATACTTACTGTATTCAATTTATATGTAATAATTACACACATATAAATTGAATACTTACTGTATTCAATTTATATGTAATAATTGTTGATGATGATGATGAATGAAGAAGTAGCGGCAAAGATAAAAAGGGAATGCTGAGGTGGTTTGGCCACGTGGAAAGAATGAGAGAAGAAAGGTTGACTAAGCAAGTATACAAAGCGAGTGTGAGTGGGACGTTTACAAGGGGAAGACCACGTCGTACCTTTCTGGATCAAATTGAAGATGTATTGGCGAAAGGTCAGGTTAAGAGTACGCGTAACCGTAGAGCATGCATGAAGACTGTGATGAGTGTGAATGAAGCGATGGAGGTATGTCAGGATCGTGGTTTGTGGCAATCCGTAGTCTCTGCCTACCCCTCTGGGAAACAGGCGTGAGGCTATGTATGTATGTAAACACAGCGACATGAGTGAAGAGCAGCCGTATCTCTCTCGCTCGGGTACACTTGGCGGTCCCGAGTTCACCCGATCAAGCCTTTCACGTCAGGGCGTGACGGATCAGCCTCACTTACAGCCTACGAAAATATCTGTGTGCGGTGCGCCAAAAAAGTTTTCACTTCAAAAAAAGTTGGAGCTCTCCCTCATATCTATCGATCAAGATCAGCTCAGAAATCTGTTATATCCTTGATATACTAAAATTATTGATATTTCGTTTGCAGGACAGTCTGCCGCCGTCGGAGAGGGCATGGCACGAGTACACCAAGAGCAAGGAGAGCCTCATCCTGCGTTTGTTCTACGGTCAAATTAAATCGACTGTGAAATGTACAGTATGTGGCAAGCAGAGTGTCACATATGAATCCTTCTCCAACCTGTCTCTGGAACTGCCCGCAAATACGAACAAGTGTACGCTCAGCGTGAGTATTGCTTAACAATCGACCTCCTAACCTTATTACATTTTTAAGTCGCTAAGCGTGTTACGAATATAGAATAGATAGATAGAATCAGTAATACGAAAATCCGCAGAATAACGAGTGTAACCGACATATCACAAAGATTTAGCGCGCTAAAGAGGCAATGGGCAGGCCACATCGCTTGACGAACCGATGACCGTTGGGAAAGATAGATTCTCGAGTGGTGACCGCGTATCGGACATCGCAGTGCTGGCCTGAGTCAGATCAGATCTGATTTATGATTTTCCAGTTTATTTCAATAAAAAACCAGGTGTTGCATGAAAACATCTCATAGGTACTACTACTATACTACTACTAATGTGAATCGTAGAAACCGCCCGATTGATCAACAGAAGAATGGTGAAGCATTATTCTGAAAGTTACAACACTAACAGCGATCGACAACCTACCTAACGATTGCGGTGATTCTAGCATTTGGCGCTTTTGAAACGACCATCAGTCCATCAGTGAATGTCAATAAGCTGATGGATGGATATATCTTATGCAGTGTCTTTAATCTTAACATAATAAAGTAACAATGGCTTTTGTCACAGTTGTCATAACATACATACATATCATCACGCCATGTCCTTTGCGGGGTAGGCAGGAGAACAGAGTGCCAGAGAACTCTATCCTTGCATACTTCACTCGCTTTCTCAACATTCTTAATTCTCTTCATACACGCTCGCCGGTTTCGGAGACTCTGCTGTCATAACAACTATTGAGATATCAATAAATGTGATATTAATGTTGATATTATTGTTGATTAATGTTGATATTATTATTAAAGTTTAAATTTAATAAAAATCCAGTTGTATGAAAACATTATCGCCTTACTAAGTTTATATTTCATCATCGTTGAAAACATTTAGTTACCTCCTATAAATAGTAGTGTTGCCCAAATGAGAAAGAACTCTTGCGAGTCTCGCAAAAGTTTTGCAACTCTCGCTGTTAGAATAACACAGAGACAATTGTTTTAATAGAAATGATAAATCCAACTAAATTAATGACATTCCATTCATCTAGGCACTAACTGTACATCATCATCATCATCTTCATCATCACAGCCCATATATGTCCCACTGTTGGGCTCGGGCCTCCTCCTCAATGGGAGGGAAATTAACCTACTATACCGCGTTGGTCAGACGTGTTAGTATAGGGTTTTGTTTCGAGTTTTCCTTCTCTCGCATAGATGTTATATGCGTTTTACGTCCCTTAGTCGTCTCTTACGATCACCCAAGGCTAAGATAGGGAGTGGTGACTTGCATTCTTACTCCGTCACCACACGGATATAACTAACTGTACAACTATCAATAATTAGGTACATACCACCTAACGGGAGTGGGGCTATAATCACATCTATCTATCGTGAGACTGTTTAATATAACATCAAATTATTTTCCCGTGTTCAAATTACTGAAATTTAGTATTTAATATGCTTGATTATTTATAAAAACTTTATTACGAGCGAAAAAGGATTGTCAACCATCCCATGTGTTACAATCATATTTCGCTCGTAATAAAGTTTTCATAAATCCTTTCTTTGTCAAAGGAATAGTAAAATTCTGTGTAATGGAGCACTGTGAGACTCTTGCAGCGACTCTTGGTCTTGCATTTGGGCAATACTTATAAATAGTATAACTTACACAATTGCATATTCTATCAATTACAATTCATCCGTTCTTGGTTTCACAGGATTGTCTAAAACTATATTTGAATGGTGAAACAATACCAGGATGGAACTGTCCGAACTGCAAGGAGAAACGCGACGCCGTCAAAAAACTGGACATCTCCCGCCTACCGCCTGTACTCGTGATACACTTCAAACGTTTCTACGTGGACCCCAAGGAGTATATGTGTAACGCGTATAGAAAGAAGCAGACCTTAATAGATTTCCCATTGGAGGACTTGGATATGAGACAGTTTGCTTTACATTGTCCAAGCAATCATACATATAATCTGTACGCCGTGTCCAATCACTACGGGTCAATGGAGGGGGGACATTATACTGCTTATTGTAAGAGCAGTGTTTATGGCAAGTAAGTAGCGTCATATTTTTTAAAAAACACCACCCTTTATGGAAATAATTCTTGTATTGCGAGGGACTTTACAAATATATAATTAACGCAGACAAATTAACACTCAGATTTGAAAACAACAGTTTGTAGAACTCACAAAGTATTGTCCTGCGTAGGAATCGTACCCACGGCTAATGCACTAAAGGCCATCTTAACTACTACGCCATCTGTAGTCCAAAGTTTATCTTCATTTCAGCTTAGATACAAAAAGAGTGTTAACAGAGGTACAAAGATTTTCAACTAGGAATCTTATGGTGACCTTGGATTTGACCTTGAACTTCAATTTCAAAATTCGTTTTGTTTTTTAATGGGACTCGTTAACAATTAAATAACCGGGTTGTGAGCCCTCAGCGCTCAACCCATAGTCCGGGTTAAACTATGAAAGTCATCTACGGCTAACAGCTAAAAGACACGACTGATAAAATGCCCATGTCCTTGAAGAGGTTAATCTATTAAATTATACCATTGTATAAGCCTTACCGTGTGGTGACGAAGCAAGAATACTATTCACCCCCCCATATTATACCCGTGGGTGATCGTACGAGACTACTAAGTGATATAAAACGCATATAACATCTATGCGAGAGAAGGAAAACTCGAAACAAAACCCTATACCAACACATTTGACCAGCGCGGTATAGTAGGTTAATTTCCCCCCCCCCCCATTACGGAGGAGGTCTGAGCCCAACAGTGGGACGTTTATGGGCTGTGATGATTATGATAAGCCAAATATAAATGTAATTGTGTACTTCCTCAGTCACACACATTTTTTTGAAAAAAAAAACTAAAATTTCAGATGGTACAAATATGACGATCACGTTGTGACAGAAATATCATCGAGCGACGTGAAATCCAGCGCCGCATATATTCTGTTCTACACGTCGTGTGGCTCTACGCGTCTCTCGTGATCTGTCGCCGAACGTCGCGCGACATCGCCCGCGACATACTCACCGAACGTGTCCAATCGTAAACGGGGCCGTTTTGATATCGTGTGAGTTGAACTCCTGTGCCTATTCACCGACATTTTATCTACCTGTTAAAGTTGTAGTAAATGAGAGTAGCTATGGAAGACATCAGCGTCGTTATTTGTTTAACTACCGGGACAGTAGTTACCACTCGAGTGGTACAATAGTGGTGTTGTACAAAGAAACTGTGAAGTGAAAGTTTCGATTGAATCGAATGAAGTTCAGTTATTAACAGTTTTGTGTGGTATTTGTGAAATATGGACTTATATAAATACATATAATAAAATTTGGATTGTTTTAGTTTTAACAAAAAGACATTATTTGGTTCGCTGACTGCTCGATGGTTTTTGTGTATGGGCTTTTATAGTGTCGCTGAAATTTAAAAAAAATGGAAAACGAAAATTGATTACCATAAGTGAGGTTGCCAGCTACATCTATTGGGAATCCGTTGTAAACTACTTGAAAGGTCATTAATTAATTACCAAATGAATATTATGTCCTTTTATAATCCGCTACCTCTAATTCTTGAATTCCCGATATCATTTTTTACCTAAAAATGTTATGTTACAGTTTTTAACATGATCAAAATATCTTCTCTTAATAAAAAAATCTATTATGCACATTACGAATTAAAAATACTACCTATGAATGACATTCTGCCCTCCTTTTTTTCGCATAATGAAGACAGCCGTTTCTAAATCGCCTCTCTTCCTTCCTTACTTAATTAACGAATGCACCTTTATCAATTAAGCTAAACATTACCGATAGATGGCGTGATAAAGTATCTTTCACAAATACATGATTATGAACCATAAGCGGTTGGAGCGGATTTCCCATAGACGTATGTTCTAATACCTCAATTGGTTTATATGTTATCATTTTTGATTTACAAAATGTGTTTATAGAAAAGCTTAGCATATCAAATGCTAGATGAACAGTGTCACTGCAGATACAGATTAATAATAGCTTTTTGGCACCTAGATGTTATGACCTAGTGCCTACAATGTAGAAAAAAAAAGTAGTTGTCACGAGATAAGTGGCACTTAAACGCTCAGTCATCGTAATCCAATAAACAGATCATATCAATAACCGATGTTGAGTTACTATTGAGTAATATTTTTTTTGTTTATTCATGAATTTAACTAAAATATACTGGTAATGAGCGGTCTTGTAAAGCAAGGCATATATTTATTATCAAAACTATTGTTTATAGAAAATAGTACATTATGATCTTATAAAAGAAGTAAATACGGCATCATCAACAAACGTTTCGAAGTTTTTTTTAAGGAAAAATTCAAAATTGTATCTAAAAATACATATAAATTTTGTAAGAAAATTGACTGCCGCAGCTACTTTAGTGTAGATTACTTGCATTTTGTTATTTATTATAATATAATATATTTATGATTTGTCACAACTATGGTTGTTGTGACAAGGTCCTATCGATGTACACAACTAGTAGGACTCTCCAAGAATAGATGATGCCATAAGCGCTATGCTTGGAAGACGGTGATTGTAGATAACGTTATGAATTTCTCAGGAGAATGCGACCCTTACGAATAGGTAAGGGGTGAAACTTTGTATTCAACTCCTTACCTTTTTCTTTTGAAATAAAAGTAATCTTATTTGTATCAGATTAGAAGCATAGACGTATACAATCCACAAATCTCTATTGAATATATAATATTTCTTATTATTTATGTATGTAATAAATTCACAGCAATCGTTTTAAAAAATGTAAAACAGTCAAAAATGCTGTTTTAATTAATATATTGCGCGCTGAGCCTCAGGGTCATAGACAAGGATAAAATTCATAGATAATAAAATTTTAACTCTTTTTGTCTATAGTACGAAAACTTGACAGTGAGTCAGTCTTTTAACTGTAATTATATTTATATTATTAGATATAAAAATCTCAATATAAAAAACGAATATAATTATAACCAATATTCTGATTACAGGCCTCTTATATAAGTTATAGTGATGAATATGTGGGTGATTATAAAATATATTTATTACTTCAACTGTGCTATCTTTTGATCTACCTCATGGTATCAATGTCCGGTATCCACCATAGATGTCCCTAAGGGGAATAAGTCCACAAACGCAACAATTGACTGTTAGTTGACTATCAATCTGTTTTCACTACTCCCATAAGAAAGTATGCTATAGTTAAATATTGTGATATCATACCCTCACCATACGTCTTTTAAGTGGGATTGAATAACATAATAAACTTATCTCAGTAGAGGGGTCTTCGGGCCACTGCAGACATAAACTCGGTACCGGTGGGCCATCCAAATGGCTATAGAAATGTGAGGTTGCACGCCATCCTGTCCATCATCCTGGGCGGTTTGAGTGGGATATGACCGGGCCTTAGCCTTGGTCAAATAAAGGGGCACCTGTCTTATTCATTCATATATTGGTGGAAGATTATCACTAAATATCATCTAAAAAATTGATATAATATCCACCTGCTTAATATAAAATTTTATTGGAATGAGTTTGTTACTAAACCTAAATATACTAAATACTGAAGCTAGATTCTAGTTCTATATACCAAGCATATATTGTGCCAAAATAAAAAATCATTCTCTAGTATATGAGGTTTGTCTGCTGGCCGTAGTTCAAATTTGAAGTTTCAGTCTGCCATTTATAGGTCTTTTCGTTATCACAAAATGACAAAAAGATAGCATGGTTGAAAGTAAATTGTCATTTGAGAATCACTCCGTATATATATTTTATTCCTAACAGTACAGTGGTTTTTGTGAAAAGCCACACAAACAATTTTATTAATGTAATGTTTAATGTATAAATTATGTCATGTACAAATAGCTTTTTCATGTTGATTAAATATGTTATTTTATTAATTTATTGTATTTTCTTTTTCTTATTTATTCTAAGATTATAATATAGTTTAAAAAAAAATACTCTTCAATATCAATCTTTTCTCAAATCAATTATTATCTGTGGTGATTTTTAATAATTTACTGTGTGAGACATTAATGGTTTACTGTGTGAGACACAAGGAAGTTTTGAGGAGTGGAAGGGGATGCATGGATCAAGTGTTCTCTCTGCGCAACATTGTGGAGAAGCATCTGGCTCTGGGTCAGAGGGTTTTCTGCAGTTTTGTGGATCTGGAGAGAGCATTTGACACGGTTGTACGAAAGGAACTTTAGGACATTTTACCGGAGTATGGTATTAGCGGTAAACTGCTACAGGCTGTGCAGTCCAGTTACATGGGCTGTAGAGCCTGTGTGCGGCTGGATGATGGAATGTCGCCTTGGTTTGACGTCAATATCGGCGTTAAGCAGGGGTGCGTTCTGTCAGCCAGGCTGTTTATCATATATCTGGATAAATGTCTCCAAAGGTTGAACGATATGAATGTGGGAGTCCAGATGGGCGACTCAGTGGTCACTGCTCTGCTTTATGCAGATGATGCAGTCCTGCTGGC
Source organism: Lymantria monacha (assembly GCA_905163515.2). NCBI lineage: Eukaryota > Metazoa > Arthropoda > Insecta > Lepidoptera > Erebidae > Lymantria > Lymantria monacha. The sequence continues at coordinate 1,791,533 of LR991103.1, forward strand.
ACAGTCAGCGACTGACCTGCAGACCCTAGTCGACACAATGACAGAAGATTGTAAGAAAAGGGGTCTACGCGTGAATGTGAGCAAAACCAAAATAATGGTCTTTGAAAGAGATAAAACCAGAACAGATGTAAGAGTAACAATAAGTAATGATGTACTAGAGCAAGTGGATGAATTTGTATATCTTGGATGTGGATTTAGCCGAGATGGAAGGTACACCACTGATATAGAGCGAAGAGTGAATGCGGGAAATAGAGTGAACGGAGCGTTGGGGCAACTTCTCGGCAGCCACCACCTCAGCCAGAAGGCACGTGTAGCAATACATAACGCAGTGCTTGTCCCAACATTACTGTATGGAAGCGAGAGTTGGGTATGCAGAAAAGAGTATGATAGTAAAATTAATGCGGTCGAAATGCGATCTCTGCGGCAAATCTGTGGAGTTAGGCTGACCGACCGCATTCGTAACGACGACGTAAGAGAGCGAGTAGGTATGAAAGAGAGTATTGGTGTAAAGATGCGAAAGGGAATGCTCCGATGGTTCGGACATGTGGAAAGAATGCCGAACGAACGCCTGGTTAAGAAGATATACAATGCGAAAGTGGAAGGATGTAGGTACCGAGGGAGACCGAGACTAACCTACCTAGACCAGATCGGTCATGTACTGAAGGAAGGTGGAGTCGAGAGTCTCCGAAACCGGCGAGCGTGTATGAAGAGAATTATGAATGTTGAGGAAGCGAGTGAAGTATGCAGAGATAGAGTTCTCTGGCACTCTGTTCTCTCTGCCTACCCTGCAAGGGATATGGCGTGATGGTATGTATGTGATTTTTAATTTTTTATTCGTCAGCATTCAGTGTGGTTATAGGGGAAAAAATACCTAAAAATGGGGTGAAAAAACCTACAAAATTTTAAATCTATAACCAATTATAATAATTATTTCCACATGGTTTTTACCCCATATGTGTACATTACTACTGCAGTAAGGTACACAATGTGACACTTTTACACACATAAATTCTATAAAATTTGCATTGTTGAAAATAATAGCTTATTTTCCACTACACAGATGGCCTAAATAACAAACTCTCTTCTAGTTCCCAATCAAAACAATTACTTATGCAATGAAATCTGTTCTAAATTTGGATGCATTTTTATTCTTTAATTGTATGTCTTTTAAATCCCCCCTTAACAAGGATATAAATCTTTGATATAATCCCTTCGTGTTATATTTAGTAAAATAAATAAATAAAATTTTAATATGAAAATCGTGAATATTTTTAATAATTCTTACAATCCATATTGCCCTTAATTCAAGTATTTGCAAATTACATTCTTATGGGTGAGGAAATAGCTGGCAGATTTAAATTTATTTGCTGTAAAAATGCGAAACATTAGTTTAGTCCATCTATAATATATGGTGATGTATTAAAAACACTATTTGTCACCACCCCTTACTATCCAGAGTCCTAAAAACTGGATGAGGTCACTAAGAGATTGGGCAGCATGACTGTCCTGAAAACTTATAATTTAATCACCATCACGCCTACCAAGCATGTCGATTTTGTCATTATTCTAACTTGGGGCCTATGTCCAACAGTGAACGCTAATAGGCAATACTATTATTTACTCTTTAAAGAGGATTATTCGCAACTATGGTATGGTATGGTCGCAACTTGGTAAGTAAAAGGTGATCACACTTCAATCTGGTCCTTTAATCAGTCACATTAAATTATTTGAACCAAAATTGAAACAAAGAATTACAGCACTTATTTATTAGTCCATTTAAAATTAATGTTTGGGGAAATTTCGATGATGTCTATGGCAATATTAAATTTCCCAACCCACTGCTGAGGCATTTCTCTCCTCTATTTTCGTCAAATTAGGGCAATGAACCTTTCCACCTCTCTGGAGAGGTGAGTCGGCTTGTGTGTGTGTGACCATGTGCTAATGGAATAGAAATAAAATTCATCACTCCTATCGTGCCCATCCAGTGACCCACCCGCACGGCGTCGAGAGGTATGTTGTAGGGCGGGTCTACGGGATCGTGCACCGCTTTGCCTGTCGGCCCGGACGGATTAGCGGGGCGTGATGAACCGTAGCCCGCCGCCAAAAAAAAATCGTTCCCATAAATGTCCCAAAAGACGTAGGGTCCTACGTCTTTACGCCTTCAGAAGATCGACGACTGAGTAATGACAATGTGCTATTGCGCTTCGTTCGGTGAGCGAGAAAGCCGGCAGCCTAACTGGGTGAGTTTGGGATTTATATTGGTAGGCAGCGGCCTAGCTGTACCCCTGGTATTGTAAAGGTCCATGGGCGGCAGTAACACTTACCATCAGGTGTGCTGTCTGCTCGTTTGCTACCAAAAGCAATAAAAAAAAGACGTCTAAGAAATATAATATGCATATAACATCTATGCAAGAGGAGGAAAACTAGAAATATAACACTATATCAACCGGTCTGTTCAGCTTGACGTAATAGGTCAATTTCACTCTTATTATGGTGGAGACTCGAGCTCAACAGTGCACCATGTATGTGCTATGATGGTGATAATTCTATTCTGCGATGCCTACGCGACGGTCAAAGATATTGACCACGGTATTCTTAATGTGTTAGCACATGAAGAATGCCAGTGAACTTGTCTTATCTTTAAAAGGGACTACAAGAGATCAGATGTGACACTCTGCCTACCTACTTCGGGGTGAAGGTTGAATATATGTATATAAAGCTAATGTCGCTGTTGGTAGATAATTTCTTCCATCCATTCATTAAAAATAAATGTCGTTTTGCGACCTCACACACCTCTGTTGCGTCATCATGGAGATCTCAAATGAAACATGGACAAAAAATTAATTTAATTGCAAAACTAGTTGATCTGCACGGCTTCGTCTACATCATACAAGGGAGAGGGAGTTAAGGGGGCATGGGGGGATGGGTGGCATTTATAACACGCTGCACACACAAAGGAATATCGGCTAACTACCGCGGCTGCCCACGTTCACCGAGACGGATAGTCCGGCAGCCAACCAGACAGGCCTTATCTATACATCTTCTATACATATAATAAAAATGTAACGGATCGCTGTCTGTACATGGAAGATATATGAGAAAAAATATTACTCCGAGTAATTTGCCTTTTATCAACCATAATAGAACCCAAAACAATTATTTTTAAATTTTTTGTCTGTTTATCTGTTTGTCTGTGTGTTTGTGCACGCTAATCTCAGAAACGGCTTATCCGATTTAGATGCGGTTTTCACTAATATATTGTGGTAAGCTTCACTTAACATTTAGGCTTTATTTTATGTCACTTGGTTTATAAATAAAAAAGTTATGTTAATTTAAAAAATGTTCGGAGAAAAAAATCTTTATCGATTCTTTTCAAATTACGTACAAATTATCTTCAGTAAAAATAAATAAACACGTGTTTCAGCATTTATTGATTTTCAACCTCAGGGGGTGTAAATTAGGCCTGCGAACGGTTGGACGACTCATTAAGTCGTTAGCGCCAAGCCGATATTATTGAAGCTGGCAACTTGAAATGTTGACAGTGGTATCTTTCTATGACGTAGAGATTTACTAAGAAAGGATTTTACGAAATTATACCCCTAAGGGGGTGGAACAGAGTGCCAAAGTTCGTATGGGGAGAAAAAAATCTTTATTGATTCTTTTCAAATTACGAGTCGAATCAAATATTCTAGGGTAATATCGGGCATTTGTCAATTTTCACCCTTTGGTTGTGTAAATTAAGCCTGTGAAGCGGGTTGAACGACTCATTATCGCCAAGCCGAAACTATTAAAGCTAAAAACATTAAATTTTGAAGAACGTTTCTATTTATGACATAGTGATTCAATATGAAAGGATTTGATGAATTCCGACCCTAAGGCGGTGTATCAAAGCGGCAAAGTGTGTATGGGGAGAAAATTTCTTTATTGATTCTTTTCAAATTACGTACAAATATTCTTCGGTAAAAATAAATAAACACGTGTTTCTCTCTCCCTCTCCATCAACCCCGCACCAGTGCCGTTGTGGCGACCCGTGCCGGCATGAGAGCTCATACGATACACATAGTAAACGGCAATAGGTTCTTGCCTAATGGTTTAAGATACAGGTTAAGTTTAACTTCAAAAATGTTCACTCTATAACTCAAATAATAAATCATATCTAACGAGGTCGCAACTCTGCTGGTGAAACAAAACAGTCAAATAAAGGGTGGCGATAATTATATTTTTATCCCATGGTCATACCGTAAATAGTATATTAATGGCAATATAATTTGTAGAATGGATAGAACTTTGAACCATCTTTTTCTTTAGTGACCGGCTATGGTATATAGACACGCGCGCCGTACACGTACATCTGAACGTTGTGCGGGCGGGCCACCGCAACCGGGTATCATCTCGAGTCGAAGCCCTCATGCAGTGAACATCAATACAGGTATTCACGCTTACGCCGCCCAAAGCACCGACGGTAGAGCGTGTCAACCTAGAGTATTTTCTCTCGGACCCACCCTATTGCCTAATTCCGTTAGACAACTAACTCGCAGAACGCGGCGACCGCATCCCAGTTTCTGACGCTGTTCATTATCGTCCTAGCGACAAACCTTAAACACCTTGCATTGCTTTTTCTATTTAACTCTGTCATAGATGACTTCTGCGTGGACGAAGTCGCGGGCAAAAGCTAGTATTACAATAAGGCCTTTGTCCCAGCCCCAATTCCAACCCACAACGCGTGGGCCCGCCCCTTGCCTCCCAACAAGGAGGCATATCCAGCCCTGCCCATCAGGCAGCCCAACCACCCTCCACCACTGCTATTCCAGCCACCAATCTCCAAACCACCTACAGTTAGGCAAAACCTTCCCCCCGTGGACCAAAATAAGCCTCCTCAAGGCACCAAAACCGTGAAACCCGCAGCTTTCGCTACAGGGTGGAAGGTACGCTGTCTACCTCCCACCCTATCAAGGCCGGCGTCCCTCAGGGATCAGTCCTCTCCCCTTTCCTATTTACGCTATATGCTAGCGATATGCCCCAATTCAATAGAGTCCATAAAGCGCTTTACGCTGATGACACCGCACTCTTTTGTGCAGGTAGGACCTCGACAGCAGGAGCCAAGACTCTCCAAACAGCGGTTATCGCCCTAGCCAAATGGTTCAGGAAATGGAGAATAGAAATCAATCCCGAAAAGAGTCAGGCGGTCATGTTCACTCGCAGAACTGCCCGTACCTACTCTATAAATAGCATACCGCCCCTCAAGCTTTTTAACAAGCCTGTGACTTGGAGCAGGCAAGCTAAATACTTGGGTGTGACCCTTGACGACCGACTCAGCTTCGCCCCTCACATAAAGCGTGTCCGCGCGCGCGCAGCTTTTGTGATGGGACGCCTCCATAGCCTACTTAATGCTAGGTCAAAACTACCCTTGAGCAGCAAGGTCCGACTATACACCGCTTGCATACGGCCGATCATGACCTATGCGAGCGTAGTGTTCGCGCACACTAAAGCACACAGGATCCATAGGTTACAGACCCTTCAGAATAGGTTCATGCGTCGAGCTACGTGAGCACCGTGGTTCATTCGAAACACCGATCCTGCCGACCATCGGGCAGTTTATGAAGCGGTGCTCCCAGAGCTATTTTGACTCTGCCATGACACACCCCAACCCGTTGGGGCGGCTTCCAATACCCCTTCGCGTATATCGAAAATTCGACGTCCGCGCCACGTCCTCAATGACGATGACGATCAAATAACACTCGCCCAAACAAGAGCCTACGCCGCCCGCGAAGCCATCTCATTCAAATATCCGCGGTTTCGTCCTCGCCGTCGAGGTGCGAAAACACGGCGCTCAATAATAACCAACCCAAACGTGGACACGTCCACTTTGCCTCTAGCGACGCCTCGAGCCGAGGTCCGTTCCCCTTCGGGGGAGCCCTCGGGCGAAGTCGCTTAGTTTACCTTGTTCGGGTTGAGAGCCCATAAGGCTCGCCCATAGTCCGGTTCAGCTGTAAAAGCCCCAACGGCTAACAGCTCACAGTTGGATTTTTTAATGGGTATTCAGTGACCCCTTCAGGGCCTGTGAGTCCCACATACCCCGCCCGAGCGGGAATTCCAAAAATGCATTTTTTAGCCACTGTGTTACCAAAAACAAAAAAAACAAAGGAATATCTCAAAAGCAATATTTTCTCCGTTTTCGCAATATTTTTTATTTATCGACTGCTCCTATTTGTCGTAGCGTGATGTTCTTTAACCTTTTGCCTCTCTATAATTTTGCTATCCAACACAGAACGAATTTTGCATTACCGATAGTATTTCATAGGATTAGCGACTTCAAGCAAACTCTTTAGTTTTACAATATTAGTATAGATTTGCATAAAAAAACCGTTTGGTTAAAATATCTTATGTTGCCTGCTGTATTTCGGTATAACGATGAAAATGTCTCATCATTCTCCTACTCTCATCCCAATTACTTGGGGTCGATACAATATGTACTCTGCTTTCACAGTATATATTGTAAAAGTTATTGACAACAGTTTTATGACCGGACTGCCAGACGTCAACCCTCCTTGGGAATGTAATTGTTGACCAAACAGCATCAGATGGTGTTGGCCCAGATCGTTATAAGACTCTTAGTCGTCTTTTACGACATCCACGAGCAAAGTAAGGGTTGGTAGTATTCGTAGCCGCTACCACACAGCTATGATGAGTTACTATGAAAATGTCTGCAAAACTAATATACATATAAGAGTATTTTTTTTAAATTCTGTTAATATATGCTATTTTATTTGGTTTTTGACGATTAAGCGTTTTTTTTGCTATTCCTACATTTCGGGCACTTCACATAATGTTGATGCAAGATGACATATTAAATATTTTTAATAATAAATAACAACTTCAAACAGTTTAATTATTTTAATAAAAATGAAAGCATGTTTTGTAATTATTTTTACTTACATTTTAATATAATATAAGGGGTCATCCATTAATCACGTGATGGTTAGCATTTTATTAGCGTGGGATTTTCAGCTTCCCTAAGTGGTACATAGTGAGGTTTAAAACTAAAAGTGTGAAATACGAGTGATATCTCACGACACTCTGCCTTGTGATATTTCGTGATTTATGGCAAACCTTCTCTCCCCTTTTAAGCCGCGTGTTTAAAGAATGGCACCTAAATTAAGTGTCGACTTCGTATGGGCTTGCTTTGGTGTACCTTAAATGTACACCTTACTGCAGTCTCTTCTTGGATATCTTATGTATAGAAGATATTCTTCCCACTCTGAGTTCTGCCTCTCATCTTGTCTCATTTTGTACTTGTAGAATTTTATTTACCACACATCAACAAATCCATATCAAGTAGACAATTCTCCATATCTTCTTCGTCTTCTTCCTCATCACAATCCGCGCCGTATGGATGATTGTCTAAAAATAGACATTTGTCTTATAAATACATTTATAAATTCTGTATGATGACAAAGTAAGAATACAATTCACCACCCGATCATAAAACACGACTAAGGGATATGAAAGGAATATAACATCTATGCAAGAGAAGGAAAATTCGAAACAAAACCCTAAGCCAACACCCCTGACTAATGTGGTATAGTAGGTCAATTGCCTTCAAAATTTATATATATAATCCACTGTTGGGTTTGAGTGTCCTCTATAATAGCAGAAAATTGGGATGCACACTAAATGATTACACCATGCTGATCAGACATATTGGTATATGATTTTATTTTCCAGTTTATCTTCCCTCACATAGATGTTGTATATAGCCAACTGTTAGAATACCCACCAGTAAAGAAACAGATGTTGATTTGAACAGATGATGTTTTGACAACAGGTTTTACAACTAGCTGCCTGCCTCATGTCAACCTTTCTTAGGAATATAATGTTGACCAGAGACAGATGGAGTTAGCCCATGTCTATGTAAAGCTTAAGTCATCTTTTAAAAGCAATATAAGGGTTGGTAATATTATTCATGTGGTGACGGAGTAACAATATTATTCACCACCCCTATCTTACCCGTGGGTGATCGCAAGAGACGACTAAGGGATATAAAACACATATAACATTTATGCAAGAGAAGGAAAACTCAAAACAAAACCCTATACCAACACCTCTGACCAGCGCGGTATAGTAGGTTAATTTCCCTCCCATTACGGAGGAGGCCTGGACCCAACAGTGGGACGTGTATAGGCTGTGATGATGATGAATATTTGTATCTGCCACCACACAGCATACATTTGGAATTAATAATATACTTACTAAATATTGAATTGGAGACAGATAAGTTGAGTTCCTCATTATTACAAAACTCATTGTAATCCATTAATATTGACACATTTGCATCTTTAGACGTATCTTGTTGAAGACTTGGAATTTCTTGAATATCAGACAACTCCACCAAATCAGTTTTTTCTACACTCATACCACTCCCCGATTGGGTTTTATTTTGTTCAGCAATTATTTTACTCCGCATACTTTCAAAGTGAAGTCTTTCTATCTGAAAGTAAAAATAAATGTTTAAGTAACAAAATAAAAATATATGTTTTTGAAGTTTTTAAATATAATAAACACAGGTGCACAGTTAGTCATCATTCTCCTACTCTTATCCCAATTACTTGGGCCGATATAGTATGTACTTTTCTTTCATAGTACATACTGTAAAAGTTATTGGAAATAGTTTTATGACCAGCTGCCTGCCAGACGTCAACCTTCCTTGGGAATGTAATTGCTAAACAAACGGTATCAGATGGAATTGGTCCAGGTCATTATAAGGTTCTTAGTCGTTTTTACTGACAGCCATGAGTAAAGTAAAGGTTGGTAATATTGGTAGCCACTACCACACAGCTTACACCTGCATAATTAGTTTAATATAAAAAAAACAAAGAAATGTTTTAATATATTTATATTTTAAAATGATCATTTAATTCTAAGTTGTTAAAATTTTAAAGTTACATAGTGCAACTTAAACATAGGCGAAAATAATGTAATAAATAACATTGATTTATTTTTACTACTTTTAAAATTTTGTTATAGAAAAACCATTCACTAATGCTGCAAGAGAAATATTTTAACCTGTAATTTAGCTTTTTTATATTGTATTAAATTTATCGATATGTATTTTTTTTTATAATTTTGACCTAAAATATTAAAGCGGTAAACCAAGTTGTAACCTGCAAACCATTCCTCTGTGCTTTAATTTTCTTTAAAGCATCTATTATCCACTTTTCTTCAGCAAGTAATTGTGCTTCTTCAGCAATGCGCTGGTTCATTCTGGGGTCTAACTGATGGTGTTTCCTTGGTCTCCTAAACATTGTTATATGTTGACTAAACTAATAATTTAAAACACGATACCGGGTTTGTTAGTTGTCAGAAATTGAGCGCTTATCAAAGGCTGAGAATGATTATATACATGAACTTAAGCAATTTAAAAAATTACAGACAAGAATAATTAATTAATAACTTGAATTGTTGAGTAAAAATTGATGAACAAACAAAGCAAGAAATTAAAAAAATCCTAATGCCTAACGTATACTAGTGATGGATTCGAGTCATTTTTTACCCGAGTGAATATGTCAAACTCGTACTCAAGTGAAATTATATTTGTGCTCGAGTTCATTTACACTCGAGTTACCGAGTCAACCTGGCGCGCCGAGTAGTAGGGATATTCGATATACATCAATGCATCGAACACATCGATGTTTACAATGCGATACATCGAATCGATCCGATGTTTTGAAGAGCTATCGAAATACTCGATGCATCGATGTTTTTTCATAAAACATCGAAACGATGATATAATATAGTAAATGCCACAAAAAAGACTTTTTTTTTTTTTAGAAATATGTTTGATAAGGGACTGTGGAATAGGTATAAATGCCACAAAAAGGACCTTTTTTTAGAAGTCAGTTTTATAAGGGATTGGAATAAGTATAAATGCCACAAAAAAGACCTTTTTTTTTTTTTTTTAGAAGTAACACTTTTGATATGACTAGAAAAAGTACTCGATGTTTAAAAACATCGATGTTTCTTTCATCCGATACATCGAAAGACATCGATGTACAGTTTCGATTTATCGAATCGAAAAAAACATCGATGTTTTTTCAAAGTGGACACCCCTACCGAGTAGATTCGTTAAACGCTACGTTAGATTTCACTACATCACTAGTTTATGTCGAAACTTTATATCAACAAATATTAGTTGAATTTATGTGCATCTTTTTATAGATTTACTATGAAAGTGTGATTATGAGTTTAAATTTTTTTATTATAGTACCGAGTGTATAGTATCGAAAGTGATTAAAATCTACTTTATATTTGTTTACAACATAAGTTATAAGTATTTAAATATCAAAAGCTAAATTTACTTAAGTTTTTATAGTTTACGAACTATAAAAACTATAGTCCTTAAAATATAGCTTGATCTCTGTGACAGATAGCGACAAAACCGATGAAGTAATTATGAATACGCGTCATTATTGGTTTATTCCTAAACGGTGATAAACCCGATGGCCACAGTGTAGACGATGAAGTCTCAATATCAAATAGACTTCAATCGGAACTGGCATTAACGTTATCTAGATCTAATTTAAGAAAGAAGACTGAAGCTTTGGCGGACGCTAGCCAATGAAGATTATAATTAGAAAAAGCACTTAAATCACTTACTATATTAGATGGAAGATTTAAATTAGACTTACAGTGAATATAACATTTGGTTAGAATTTTAACGGTCAACCAAAGTTAGTTAAGTATATAATTTATATAATTGATTGAATTAGGCGATACATGGCGGAAATCCATTATTATTATAAAATGGAGGAGAGGAAGGAAAACCCACCACTTTCCCACGGTTAATCAATATACCGTACACCTCAAGAAAGGAAGGAATACGGGATGGGATCAAGGTGGAATAGGATATAAGGAAATCTTACTCCTGTGATGAGCACCGTCTCCAGAACTTCTACTTGCAATTTTCCGCAGAACTTTGAATAAAGATTCTGACACGTGTTTCGCCTCTAAACGAGGCATCCTCAGGACGGTTCGGCTTCAAATGCGCTCCGATTGACTGTACGCACGCCTTTTATACCCGCTCCACTATCAAACTACCCGCGTTGAGTCATTTTATTGACACGCAAACAACTTTAAGAGTGGGGATGTATTAAAGTTTGTTTGTTCATTCAGCAATGCATGTTTGCTACATTTTAAGATCTCTAATTGTTCCAATACACACAGCCTGAAATCTTTGCTGCAAATATGTAAGGGCTCGAAAGTATTATTATTATTTATACTGTGATTACTGTCTATTAAATGTTTAGCAAAATTCGATTTATGTGGGTAGTTGTTTGTATATGCGGCCAAATGTTCTTTGTACCTAGTTTCAAAATTGCGACCCGTTTGTCCAATGTAAACATTGTGACACGTGTCGCATTTTAACCTATAAACACCGGACTTTTTACTTGTGTTGAGCTTGTCTTTTCCGTTACACAGGGTCTTAAGAGTGCTATTTGGTCTATAAGCACAGTGAATGTCATGTACTCTAAGAATTTTCGCTAGTCGGTCAGTCAAGTCTCCGAAATAAGTTAAAGTACACGTGAATTTTGTAAGCTCTTTTGAAGAGGGATATAAAGACTGTTTAACTATATTATTTTCTTTTCTTTTAATTAGCTTATCGATCAACTCTTTATTATATCCGTTGGATTGGGCGATATAATATATGATATTGAGTTCTTTTCTATATGACTCATCGCTTAAGGGCACTTTAAATAATCTATGTATCAAGCTATGGAATGCTGCTAGTTTATGTTGCCATGGATGACACGATGATACAGGTATTGTAATATCTGTACACGTTGGCTTACGATAAACTTCAAATTTATGCCTATTGCCTTCTCTACGTATGGTAAGATCTAAAAAGTTGATCATATTATTCTCTTCTTCTTCCAATTTAAATTTGATTTTGGGATGTAAAGTGTTCAATCTATTAACAAATTGATGGAGTTGCCGGGTAGTCCCGGTCCATACTAGTAATATATCATCAACATAACGGTAATAATATAACAATTTACTTTCTTGGACTACGTATTTACGTTCATAATCGTCCATAAAGATGTCTGCCATTAAAGGACTTAAAGGAGACCCCATTGCTAGACCTTCTTTTTGAATGTAGTGTTCGTTATTAAATTGGAAATAATTTTGCTTCATACAGAGCTCAGTGAGGCGTAGAATGTCATTTGTTTGTCCTGGATGTATATTTTGTGTGCGAAACATATTTTTTAAGAACCCTAAACATTCCTTATATGGGACCTTTGTGAAGAGGCTCTCTACATCTAAAGAAACTAATTTGGCATTAAATGGTAAATGGACATCTCTAATTTGGTCTATTAATTCAATACTATTTTTAATAGTGTATTTTGGTTTAAAGCGCGATTTATCCTTTATTATTGTATTTAAATATTTTGCTAATTTATATGTAGGCGCGTGTACATAAGAAACAACCGGCCGAATAGGGATTTGTTCTTTATGAATTTTGGGTAAGCCATATAATAAAGGACACTGAGGGTTCATCATAACTAGGTTTTTACCGTGATATGAATTTGGTGGAAATAGTTGTTTAGCATCTTTAATGCATAACTTTAGCTCAGCTTGGAAACGTTTTGTGGGGTCAGAGGACAAGCGTTCGAATTCATCAGTCAATATGACGTCGTTTATTTTACTATTATATTCGGATTTGTTCATAATAACAACGGTATTGCCCTTGTCTGCTTTATTTACAACTAAATCGTTAATTTCTATTTTATTTTGAATGGATTTAAAAATTTTGTATTCTGCGTTATAACGTTCACTGCCTTTGTATTTTTTTAATTGGTTGGCAGCTAAACTTTTAACTATGTCATAATCTTTATTCGAAGTTCTGCGGAAAATTGCAAGTAGAAGTTCTGGAGACGGTGCTCATCACAGGAGTAAGATTTCCTTATATCCTATTCCACCTTGATCCCATCCCGTATTCCTTCCTTTCTTGAGGTGTACGGTATATTGATTAACCGTGGGAAAGTGGTGGGTTTTCCTTCCTCTCCTCCATTTTATAATATAATTTATATATAATAATAAGAAAATATAACAATAGATTGTAGTGCCATTTTTAAAATGTATGGATGATTAGAAAGTTACTAAGTGTGAAATGTGAATATAATGCAGTTTTAAATATATGTATCCAAAAAATTTAATAAAAATCGATATTATCTTAAATAGAATAGTTTATGATATGATTAATTACCATGTATATACTGTAATTATTATAATTACCGTGATTAATAAATGAAATTGTATCTGTGGAATACCTAAGTCATAATTATTACAATTTTAATTTGTATTTTTTTTTATTGCTTACGGTGGCAAACGAGCAAGCAGCACACCTGATGGTAAGTGTCACTGCCGTCCATGAACCTTTGCAATACCAAGGGTATAGCTTGGGCCGCTGCCTACCAATAAAACCCCCAAACCCACCTAGTTGGGCTTCCGGCTCTCCGCTCACCGAACGAAGCGCAATAGCACATTACCATTACTCAGACGTCGATCTTCTGCGAGAGTGTGGTACTACCCCGGACGGACCGGCCTGCGGCTGTAGACAGAAAACTGTCAAACTGTCGTGGTCCTACCACAATTGATTATATCGCCTATATTTTCATTCTTTAGGTGCCAGTTATATCTCAATTGAATATAAAAATACGAATATTTACACTATAACTACTACCTCGTATGTTTTAAAGTATTTAGTAACCATTTTACAAAAGCATGGTGCTTACGCAAGTACAAGATCATACTGAACTGAGAATAAGATAGAGATGGGGCAATCGATAAACGTAAATCGATAACATTCTTATTAATTATTTATAAAACAAGTAAAACCAATACATTACCTATATAAACCACATGGTTACTCTATAAAATAAGTAAATTGTGTTAATTTAGTATTCAGACATCAGTTATAATATTAATAAGACTATTTCTATTATATTAAAAAGATAATTTCTTTTATAAAATAAACATGATTATTCATGAAATAATCTGTGACCAAGAACTCATCATCAATCTACAGGAATGCTCCAGCGATGATGATAATAGTGACGATGAACTTCAATGTATTCCTATCGAATAATAAAAAGAATTAATTAACAGCTTTAGTTTAATTTAAATAAAATCCATTAATTTAAATTTAATAAGATTTTCATAAATTGTTTTAAATTTATAATCGATTCATCCATCCATTTGATTGAAGTTCAATAAGATTTTTATGATTTGTTTTTCAATTGCAGTAGCAAATAGCTTTAAAAAATAAGGAACTATATCGACAACAATACGGACTGCATCGTAAGCGTGCGGGACTAGTGAGAACTGTCACAGAGATCAAGCTATATTTTATAGACTATAATAACTTCTCGTTGGAATTTTAAAGTCATTTTTACATGGCAAGTTAGTTAATGGTGAGAAAGTATTGCACGCCTCATAAGCGAATCGTTGTGATCTTGCTCTACTCTCGATATATGAAAATCAAGGACTTTTCAAACCTAAAAATGATTCTATTTTTCTCACATTGCACTTATAAGATAATATTATCTTACATATGTCAAGAAAAAACATTCATTTAAACGTATTTGATATTTTTAAGAAGAAATTATTTTATTTAAAGTAAGAAAATAGTTGATAAAAAAAAATATTCGAGGACGTCGGGTAAAATATTTTGAACCTGGCACAAATACAAATACGACCGTAAAAATGAATGTATCAAAATATTTCTTTTTTTAAAAGCTTCAAGCAGCTTAAACAAAGCTTTACGCAACGCGATGTTTTCTTTCGGAAATTGCTTGGTAATTCGCTGGCTGTTCGAAGCGGTATGCTGGCCTGCAAGTTCGCTCACTGCACTACCCCAGTGTCCCCAGTAAAGATCACGCTTTTCAAAGCTTATTGTCAAAGTTTTTATACGTGCAGCCTGTGGATGAACTTTAGGCAGAAGGCATACAGTGACCTGCATGTACAATACAATAACACGTTCCGGGTGTTGCTGGGGCTGTCGCGTTTTTGTAGCGCGTCCGGCATGTTTTCTGACGCGAACGTAGATAGTTTTTCAGCCGTTATGCGCAAGAGAAGCGCCTCACTATTACGTCGTATACGCGCCAGCCCCAACAACATAATAATGGGTTTGGCTGATTGGTGGGAATCTCCGATCCTGAGGCGTTGGATACGACTGCATGCAGCTAAGTAGACACCCTCAGGTTCGGACGACCAATAGTTTTTGTTTAGTTTTGTTTATAGGTTATAAGTTAATTATGTCAATGGTTGAAAGGTTGCAAGAAGAGTGTGTAAGAGAAAAGTATGCAGAGGTTGTGCGAGAACGCCTGACGATGGCAAGCCAGCCGCAATCGGACATTGAAGAATGCTGGAGAGTATTGAAAGAGAGTATGGTAGACACAGCGAAAGAAGTATGTGGAAGTTCAAAGAAGCATAGAAACACAAATGGTGATGCATGGTGGGATGCGGAAGTGGCAGCTTCCGTAGAGCAAAAGAAGAAAGCATGGCTGGACTATGTCTCTTCTTTGAATCTGAATGACAGTATGACTGAACAGAAGAAAGAAATATATCGGCAATGTAAGAATGACACCAAGGCCTTAGTGAAAGAGAAACGTGATAGAGCAAGTATGAGTGCAGAAGATAGGCTGACTAAAAACTTCGAGAGTAACACCAAACTCTTTTGGAGGGAGGTGAAGAAGTCTCGGGGTAGTTGGTCAGCCTTCAGAATGAATAAAATAAGGTCTAAAGGTGGAGACATTCTTACACAAACACAAGACGTGTTAAGCCGATGGAGTGAATATTTTGGCGATATGTATGCGGATGCTACGGTTGGCGCCGGTGTCGCATGTGGTCTAGTAGATCAACATTCGGCGACGGCGTCCTCCGATGGCATCAGTATGGATGAAGTTGAATGGGCGATAAGAAGCTTGAAAAATGGTAAGGCAGCGGGAATTGATATGGTGTCTGCCGAGATGATCAAGCTTGGTGGCTCCTGTGTCCGGGAGGCGTTCCTGTTACTCCTCAATTTATGTTGGAGCTCTGGAATGATTCCCGGGGACTGGAATAGCGCAGTCGTCGTGCCTTTGTTTAAAAACAAGGGTTCACGTTATAACTGCGCAAATTACAGAGCCATAAGCTTGACCAGTTTGGCAGCAAAAGTGTATGTTAAAATTATTGAAAGGAGAATGAGGATGGTGTCCGATGGTTTACTGTGTGAGACACAAGGAGGTTTCAGGAGTGGAAGGGGATGCATGGATCAAGTGTTCTCTCTGCGCAACATTGTGGAGAAGCATCTGGCTCTAGGTCAGAGGGTTTTCTGCAGTTTTGTGGATCTGGAGAGAGCATTTGACACGGTTGTACGAAAGGAACTTTGGGACATTTTACCGGAGTATGGTATTAACGGTAAACTGCTGCAGGCTGTGCAATCCAGTTACATGGGCTGTAGAGCCTGTGTGCGGCTGGATGATGGAATGTCGCCTTGGTTTGACGTCAATATCGGTGTTAAGCAGGGCTGCGTTCTATCAGCCAGGCTGTTTATCATATATCTGGATAAATGTCTCCAAAGGTTGAACGATATGAATGTGGGAGTCCAGATGGGTGACTCAGTGGTCTCTGCTCTGCTTTATGCAGATGATGCAGTCCTGCTGGCACAGTCAGCGACTGACCTGCAGACCCTAGTCGACACAATGACAGAAGATTGTAAGAAAAGGGGTCTACGCGTGAATGTGAGCAAAACCAAAATAATGGCCTTTGAAAGAGATGAAGCCAGAACAGATGTAAGAGTAACAATAGGTAATGATGTACTAGAGCAAGTGGATGAATTTGTATATCTTGGATGTGGATTTAGCCGAGATGGACGGTACACCACTGATATAGAGCGAAGAGTGAATGCGGGAAATAGAGTGAACGGAGCGTTGGGGCAACTTCTCGGCAGCCACCACCTCAGCCAGAAGGCACGTGTAGCAATACATAACGCAGTGCTTGTCCCAACATTACTGTATGGAAGCGAGAGTTGGGTATGCAGAAAAGAGTATGAAAGTAAAATTAATGCGGTCGAAATGCGATCTCTTCGGCAAATCTGTGGAGTTAGGCTGACCGACCGCATTCGTAACGACGACGTAAGAGAGCGAGTAGGTATGAAAGAGAGTATTGGTGTAAAGATGCGAAAGGGAAAGCCACAACGCTCGAAGAATCGACAACCACTAGAAAAAAGGTTCTAGAGTGGCGACCACGTACCGGACGACGCAGTGTAAGACGTCCCCCCACTAGGTGGACAGACGACCTGGTGAGAGTTGCTGGGCGTCGATGGATACAAACGGCACAGGACCGCACTCTATGGCGTACCATGAGGGAGGCCTATGACCAGCAGTGGACGTCGATGGGCTGAAATGATGATGATGATATTTTTTTTGTTCGTCCATTTGGGAAAGACAAAGGAAACAAATCCCAAACAGCCTTTTGTAAACGAACAGCTATGTTTAGCTCTATCACACAGCACGTCGAGAATGGCAAGAAATTTCAATATTTTTTTTTTCGTTCATTTTCATTTATGGCATTGACTAATAGTAAATGATAAATAATATAAAAATTATGAGGCGTGCACTTTTAGATTTGCCAAATTATTTTATTTTCTTTGTATTTAAAAATTCTTAATCTAAATTAACTGAAACTTGGTGTAATGTATGTGCATTGATTTATTATTTTATGTGTGTGGGTAGGTTTATGTGTGTGGGTAAATTTACATATAGTAAGTAACAATTTGTCAAACTATCTCGCAGACGCAATATTTTTTTTTGTGTGTCTTAGTTGTTACCCTCAAATGGCTATGACAACTTTACCCGGACTGTGGGTGAGCGCTGAGGGCTCTCAACCCGTAAAAGTTAAGCGACCGATCCCGAGGGCACCCCCTGTGGGGTACGGACCTCAGCTCTCGGGGGGTCGCTGGCAAAGCGGGTTCACCCACGTTTATGATTTGAACGTGACACGATTTCCGACCTCGACGGAGGGGACGGAATCGTGGATATTTATTTGTCAGGGCCGCGTGGGCTGTGTGTGCCTCCGTCTGGGCGAGCGAGATAGTGTCGTCGGGTTCGTCGAGGATTAGTCGCGATTGTCGGATCGCGGATATTTTTGATGGGGTATAGCTAGACGCCCTAACCACTATGGGGTTAGGGTGAGTGGCGGCAGAGTCGAAGTAGCGGCGAGAGCACTGCTTCATGTACTGCCTGATGGTCAGCAGGCCTAGATCTATGTGAAGATCCACATTGCGCATGTACCACGGTGCTCCCGTCGCACGGCGCATGAACCTATTCTGGAGTGCTTGTAAACGGTGTAACCTGAAGGGTTTCGCTTGTGTAAACACCACACTTGCGTACGTCATGATAGGGCGTATGCAGGTGGTGTATAATCTAACTTTACTACTGAGGGATTAGCTTGGCTTTGGCGTGCAACAAGCTATGTAATCGTCCTAACACAAAAGCTGCGCGCGCGCGAACTCGCTTTATGTGCGGACCGAAGGTCAGGCGACTGTCCAGGGTGACGCCCAGATATTTGACTTGCCTAGTCCAGGGGATGGACTGGTCTGATATGGTTATGCGTGGGAATGTAGCCATAGGATGGATGTGATCCGTCTACCGGTGGAACATGATCGCTTGGCTTTTTGTGGGATTGATGGTATTTCTCCATTTCCTAGACCATTTGTCTAGGGCGGTAGCCGCATTTTGGAGATTACTGATTACTGTTTCTACGGAACGACCTGCATAGAAGATGGCAGTGTCGTCAGCGAAGAGTGCTGTTTGCACATACTTCGGTTGAGGGATTTCGCTGGTGTACAGCGTGAATAAGATTGGAGATAGCACCGATCCCTGGGGGACGCCGGCTTTAAGTGGGTGCGGTGCGGAGAGTACGTTCTACCCTGTAGCAGAAGCTACGATTGGATAGAAAATCTCTGACTATCATGACTAAGTAGTGCGGAATATTTAACTTTAATAGTTTGAAAATAAGCCATTATGCCAGACTTTGTCAAACGCTTTTTCTACATCGAATAGAAGCATACCCGTGAAATAGCTATGGTGTAGCTTAACACTGGCATACTCGACTATTCGATGTACTTGCTGAACGCAATATTCCACGACTTACTTTTGGCATTTAGATCGCCTGCGATAAGCACAGCGTCGCCAAGATCTAGCAGAGATTTGAGATCGCTCAATAAGAGGGCATTCCTCCCGTTGTTGCGCGGGGGAGGGAGGTATACTGATGCTATAATCAGTGGTTGGTGGCCGGTAAGGGCCAATCTACAAACCGAGGCTTCAATGTACGTCACGGCTGGGGTTTCTAGGGGCGTGCAGTGCAGCGACCTTTTGTAATAAATGAAGGTCCGGCCTAGGCGGGAGTGAACCCGATCGTTGCGCACTACATTGTAGTTTGCAATTTTCGGGTCTCTGTTGCAGGGCTTGAGAAAGGTCTCCTGGACCAGAAGAAGGTCGAGCTGCTGGTCTTGTAGTAGTGTGCCTATTTCGTCTCTCTGTCGGGAGAGACCGTCCGCGTTAAAAAACCCTAACTTGAGTGTTCGCGGTTTGACTCTGCCTAATGGTGTGTACGTATCCATACTAGGCGTTCCAGGAACCTAGGCTCTCTAGAACGGACGAGAACCTAGTGGCTATGGTTAAAAGCGCAAGGCTATTGCCTTGATTTTGCCGCAGCTCAGCTGCGAATTTGCGGATTTCATCAGGTTTTATTATTGACGCGAAACTACACACCAGGGCTAGATCCGTATCTAGTCCCTGAGTGGGTGCCACGTGTGTGTTAAGCTTTGGGCCCTGAGTGGGCTTAGGGTGGCCCACGGTGGCTGTTTATGCCCTACGGTTGGCGCCTTTGGGATATTATTATTAGAAGAAGACGGTGTCGCGATCGCGGGTACCGGCATCTTAGTTTGAGAGAGCAGAGGTGGGAACTCCACCCTGCTGAAAGTTTTAACCCATGGATTTTTGGGTGGGGTATAAGGTTTGGGTGGGGCTTGAGGTACCGGAGGGTACCTTGGAGGGGGTGGTCCCCTAACAAATGGACGTGGTGCACGTGGGCAACCACGGTAATTTGCGGGGTGTCCCACCTGACCGCAGAGCACACACGACGATGGTGTCGTGCTCTTAATGGGGTCATTGGCTTTTGGCCTTGAGCAATCTGCCGTAGCGTGGTCCTCCAGGCACTTAACGCACCGGGGGTTCGCGTGGCAGTTGCGCGTGGAGTGGCCGTAGAGCTGGCATCGGTGGCATTGGGAAAGCATGCCCTTGCGATGCGGGATTTCGACGGTGATCCCTGATAGACCGCACACCGAGGTGAGGCGGAAGATGTCCTTTCCCTCTTTGGTGAGGTCCAGGACGACCATTATTAAGTCAAATGGCTGGCGTGAGGCGCCTCTGATCATCCGGTGTACCTCTACTACCGGCAGATCTTGGTCCTGAAGGGACTTTTTGATATCGTTGATACCTAGCTCGACGGGAACGTTGCGTATTACTACGCGAAGTTTACGCTCCTCGGGGAGCGTAGAGGTGTGGTAGGGTATTTTCTGACCCAAAAACATAGATATAAGTTTTCGATGGTCGTCCGAGGTGGACAACAGCATCTTTATACCCTCAGGGGTGGTATGGGCGGTGGTTCCGGGAGCATTTTCGTCAAATTGCTCCCCGGCTGGTCGGCGTGGCATCCGCCCTTTCTCGGCTCATGCCGAATGTGGGCGGACCCAGTTTCAAGGGCCGACGGCTGTATGCGGGGGTGATCCGCTCAATAGCCATGTACGGCGCACCCGTGTGGGCGAGGGCTCTGAACGCCCAGCTCAGGGCGGTGCTCTGGAGGCCACAGCGAGCCATGGCGGTCAGAGCCATTCGCGGGTACCGCACGTTGTCTACCGAGGCGGCATGCCTGTTGGCCGGGACACCCCCGTGGGACCTAGAGGCGGAGATGCTCTCCGACCTCTACCGGCGGGTTACCTCAATGCGCGAAGAGGGTGGCTCCCCATTGTTCAACGAGATAGCCACCTGGCGCGAGGACGCCCGCCGAGAAGTCATCGCCCGTTGGGCTACGCGGCTGGAGAGGCCTAGACATGGTGTTTTTACCGTTGAGGCCCTCCGGCCCATACTGATGGAGTGGATGGAGCGGCGGCACGGAGTCCTCTCTTTCCGGTTGGTGCAGGTCTTGTCGGGGCATGGTTGCTTCGGCAAGTACCTGCACACGATCGTGCGGAGGGAGTGGACTCCGTCCTGCCACCATTGCAGTAGCGACCAGGACACGGCGCAACATACGCTCGAGGTATGTTCGGGCTGGGACGGGCAGCGCCGTGACCTCGTCGCTGTCATCGGTGCCGACCTGACGCTGGCGGCTGTTGCGCGAGCGATGGTCTACAGTGTCAGGAATTGGGACGCGGTCGCCGCCTTCTGCGAGGTTGTCATCTCGCAGAAGGAGGCGGCGGAACGGGCCCGGGAGGATTCCCGTGACCCGGGCCGCCGCCCGCGGCCGGTGCGGTGCAGGCGCGAGTACCTGCGCCTGATGCCGCCCTAACCGAGGCTTCGGGTGATCAGGCCGGGGAATTGTCCGGTCACCCGACGTGAGGCCACCACGTGAGGACGACGCCTCGACGGCGAAAGCTGTCGGGGCGTCGACAGGAGAGGAGCCTGAGAGGGCATATCGCCGAGCGGGCCACCGAAGACAAAGATCGGGTACCGGTGGCTCGCTCGCACGGCGAAGAAGAGGTGCTTGCAGTCAATGGGGTTGCGCGCCGCCTCTTCCATCACCCCGGGCCGATTTGGCGGGGTGCGACGTCCATAGTCCACCGCATAAAAAAAAAAAAAAAAAAAAAATGGGTTGGTACGGGCCGAGCGGTAGTTAACATGATTTTTGTGTTGCCACCAAGCTGTGTGTGTTTGTATTGTTACCAAGCTGAGATGGGGAGGCATTTATCCTTGTTGCGGATAACAAGGGGTGGTGGTGTGAGGGGCTTGTAAGCCTGGGGGGGCGCCTGCGGGTGTGGGGCCGCCCGCTGGGTGTTTCTGCCTTGAGGCTTAGGTGGGACGTAGTGTGACGCGGAGGCGGTATCGCTTTCGGAGTCAACACGGGAGGTCTTTGGTGGCGCCCCGTTTTGCTCCTTACGCAGTCTCTTGCGGAAGCACACTATTGTATAGTCAGAGTCCGCCGAGTTGGACTCGGACTCGGAGTTGGTCGGATCCGCAGTGGACACGGTATCCGCATCGGAGTCGATCATCTCCATCTCCGCATCACTCTCCGGTTAAGATTCTGGGGCGGGGGAGGAGGGAGAGGACGCGTTGCCCGACTGAGGGGACGCGTTGACGTTAACCGCTGAGGTCGCGGCGATCGCGGTGATCTCGGAGGACTTGTTGACCGCGGGGGTCTCCAAGTTGGCGTGCGCGTCGGTGGTAAGGCGCGCAGGGATCATGCTCCCGAATTTCCTTCGGAGGAACGCGTAGACTTCCTCGTCGGCGAGGAGCATATCGATATTTAATAGTTGGCCTTCCATAGTGGAGGGCTACTACTAAGAATTGCGACAAAAATCGAATTAACGCCTAGTGTCACAATGTGACACGAGAGTGTCGCAATGTGACACGAGAGTACCCGAAAATAGGAGTAAGGATGAGGAGGATTGGGAGGGAGATCATGGAGCTAGACTAGGGGATACCCCCAAGGCCTAGTGGTTCGATCCCGTCCGACGTTTGCCTTTCTCTGAAGGAGATCGGCAGCGACTCGGGGCTTCGCCCACCCGGCTTCGTTGATACCGTGAGGTTTCAACCGGGGACCAGAAAGTTGGCTTTGCCTTGAGGAGGCTTAATGACGATTTGACTTTTATCTACCAGATAGAAAAGAGAATAGTAATTTATTGTAACGGTTTTTACCGAAACAATAGCTTACTATATCTCGTGAGACCGTTAAAACTCGCGCGCCTCGAAAGAGGCGGTTTAACTGTCCACTGACGTCAGCCGATGTAACGATTTTCGTGAAAAAACGGTTACGAACGTATGACGTTGTGAGAACAGAGCGTGCTAGTAGCGGCAAGCGCTCACCGTGACGCCGTTAACCGTTGTAGTACGTTACATCATTTATTGATCCTGTCTGATCCTATATCCTTCACTTAACTTGAGTATGAGAGTATATGCGAGTGAAGTATGCAGAGATAGAGTTCTCTGGCACTCTGTTCTCTCTGCCTACCCTGCAAGGGATATGGCGTGATGATATGTATGTATGTATGTATGTTAACTTGAGTAATAAATTCTTATTCGAGTTATAAGGAGTCTAAGTAGTATACTCGAGTGACGCGAAAACTCGAGTACAACTCGAGTGAAAAGTAAAATTACTCGAGTGGCTCGAGTCAGAAAATCCTACTCGAGTCGCATCACTAATTGTAGCCAATGGTAGGTACATATTGTTTAATCTGTGGTAGGTACTCACATTTTGACGTTGTTTTGACGGACGTGCAAAGGAAACAAAGCCCATACAGCCAAGTAATATAATGTTCTTCAAATATTGTTTAATTTTTCTTTAGATTGAGTTACCTATTAATAGTCACTGTTCATCAGTTAGTCAAGTCTTTATCATTAGTTGGGTGCTGATAACCATATTAATAATTTCTTTTTTTGGGCAAAACATGAAAATAAATGTACACCAATATTATATCATATGAATATGATGAATATAATATGATATTACTTTCAGCACTTTATCGGTATTATATTACATGAACATCAGCAAAATTATTCAATATAACACTCAAGAAATCTTATGAATATAATTTAAGAGCGCAACATGACATTTACATATTCTTAAAATAAACTAAAGAGAAAAAAATCTTAAAACTTTAGAGAAATATTTATGTAACCTTTTGTCGCTAGCAAATATATTATTTTAGTTATCTATTTCGAAAATGACAGATATGCCATTATCGAAATACACGATTCCTCATTTCGTTAATTGAGTAGCGGAATAATGTTAAATAATATAAAAGAAAATTACTTGGTAGTAGGGGAGTTGCTTCCTTTGCCTATCTGAACGAATGAACAATCATTTTATTTTTATCCTCGAAGCTCTATTTATATTGCGCTGTAATTTTTTACCCACAATCGTCTATAACTCGCCACTGTTAGGTTTCTCAAGTATTTAAAAATGAGTTTTAATTCGGGATCCAATTCTGATGGAGAGTATGAAATATGTCCTATACTTTCCAACTCTTGTACATTGCCCTTCGACCCCGCTAATATAGAACAAGTAATATTAACAATTAGCGATCAGTTTGATTTCCGTGTTGTGATGAGCGATAAACGAGCGAAAGGAGCTCTAATGTTAACTACAGGCTTAACTATAGCTGGAGGACTATTGGGGCGCCATTACGGAGGAAAAGTCGGTGCAGCCGTTGGCGGCGCTGTCGGTGGTGCATGCGGAATCGGTATTATTAGTAAGTATCCTATAATCTACTTTACCGTTTACATAACTCTTAGCTTCTTTGTTTTATTTTCCTTTTTGCTGCGTCCTGCCTATGACGGACAAACAGTTATGTACATTACATATACTTAATTTGATTCTTGTATTAATTTTATTACTCAATCTGTATCTATCTACCCTCATTTCTCTGCGATTTTATTATCAATAGATCTATCTTTTCTTTTTTTAGTTGTATCCATGAGAAGTATATGGAATGAAATAAAAGGTAAACTGGCTGAGCTTTTTGAAATTGTGTACGATTATCTGGCTGGATTGGGTTTGGATGATTATAGGAGAGCTGCAACATTTTTAGCTAAAAATGGTTCTAATGTCCAACTTGCTATGATGATTATGGAGACTGCATCTAATATTCTTGGCAAAAAAATTCTTTCCAGCCTCACAGCAGTGTAGTTTTTTAATTGATGTACCGACCTATCAATGTATCACAAATAATATTAATCAAATGACACATACATATTTTTTATAATTAAACATTTTATTTAAAATTGTATAAATATTATAATATTTAATCAATTGTTTAATGCATACTTCATTTATCTATAAACTTTTAAATTTATTGTTATAATATGTTGATCATGATATTTGTAATTAATATTGTATAATGTTATGTTTACTTAATTTATTATAATTAAAATTGACACATTGTAATGACTTAAATATAATTAATTTAGACCTAAACAATAAACGGCGATATGTAATTGTTTTTAGTGAACCATAATAAAGTTATTAATAAAAATGTCTATTTATTGTACTTATTAAATAAAACTTGAGCTAATCTTTGTTTTAATTTAAAGCTTAAGCTTGTATATTGGAATTGTCTAAAACAGCTACGCCTGGACTATGGATGAGCGCTGCGAGCTCTCACGCAATTATATTGATGTGATTCCTAGTTATAGATGAGATTATTTATTTTTTTATTACATCTATATTTTCACGACTGTGGACGCAGTTAAATATTTCGAATATGTAGGTAGTGTATTTTAAGAGTATATTCGAAAAAGAGGGTAACTTGTAAAGCCGCGTATCGACTTTGCGCTCCAAAAGGACAAACAATGGCGCGCGTTCTGGCCGCGCAAAATGGATACCACTTTGGAATGCGCGCCAATGTCTTCGTTGGAACGCCCGAACGTGGAGCGGGTCGTTCCATCTGTTGTCGGTTTTTTGCCGCGTATCAAACGTGGCGCGCGCGCCAATTGAGACGGACGCGAAAGCATTTTGTGTGTTCATATATTTGGAACGCGTACCGTGGAACGCACTCTCAGCGCGGTGATTCATGGCACGCGCGCCAGGAGCGCGAAGTCTCTACCCGGCTTAAGAATGTAAATCCACGATACTGCTGCATGCATAATGTTATAGAGTAATCAACTCTAATCAGGTGCTCTTGGCGTGGCATGTATATGAGATTTTTCCCGGGCCTATGCCATTGGTTTCGGATCGACTCTTCCTAAGCTAAAGCGACATGGGTGTTTTCTGAAGCAATAAAAGTCTATAAAAACCCGATTACGAAACGAAAAATGATGTCACAAGCGGGGTAGGTGAATATTTGAAAACGTACATTTTTGATGTCTCGCTGTGAATAACACATTAAACCTAAATCGAATTTGATCACTTTTTTTATATACATAGTTAATTAAGTGGGGCACATATTGCAGATCAGTTTATTGTGTTTTATAAGCTATAAGCCATTTTATAAAAAAAATATTTCCCAAAACCTCATTACCATTCGAGTCCCTTTTCCCAATTTTCAACCATTATGATAAGAAAAATTAAACGAAACCTTCGAAGAATAACATTTTTTCTTATTATTTAGTAAATATAATAGTTAATGTATAAACTGAAATAAAATATATGATATAAGGAACAGTTTCAGTTAATTTTATACCAATTCAAAAATTGTTCTACTTACCGTACGTACCGTTGTACTACTTACCGTTCGCGAATATTGACAGTGAAATGGAATTGTACCCAATGGTAAATGTAATCCTCACGACGACTCCCCACCGCGACCTCCGCTAGTAACTTGAGCAGATCACATGTCACACGTCTTAAAGACCGATTTGGCGCCAATAAAAAATTAATAATCTACAAAAAATCGTCCAGGTCAAAATAAAATCTCCTTACCGTTCGTGTCTTCTAAAGGTAAGTTATTTGTTCAGATTAATTTAATTAATGATCTAATATTTGCCATAAGATTATTTTTCGTCTGATAACGTATTTAGTCTCATAAGTCTAATAAATAATGCAACGTACACAAATGTTGCCAAATATCTACTTACCATTTTACTATTTACCATTTTGCCCGTTCATATTTTACCCGAATAGTAAGGAGCAAGCTGGAATGGTAAGTAGGTATTTTTCTATTTAAATGTAATATTGTTTCAATACATGCTATATTTAAACTGCCGTGTAAATTACTAAACCACTACAAATTTCAGATTCAAGAAAAGCGCAAAATGGCACTTTCTGTGCTTTTTTCTGTCACTGTCAATCTTTGAATCAGAACTTGGCGAATAAGGCACAAAAAGATAAAATAGAAATAGAGTTATTGAAGAAAAAATAACAAATACAAAAAAATAATTCTGAGACTTAGGAAACGCTTACAGAGTCCTAACACAAATGCAAAAGCTCTACTGCACTTTTTCTCTCTTTCATTTCTCATTAGCGTTTGCTTAATAATTTTAGATCCAAATTGTGACGTATATAAAGGCTTATTTTTTGGTCTCACGCATTTTTCTGTATGAGTATGCTATCAGTTTTGCTTTGAATATCTAAAGAACAGTTTTGTAAGTACTATTCATTAATTCTTTAAAATTGTCTAATATGTTCATTTGCAAATATTCACCCGGGTTCGAACCCGCACCCATTTGGAGTCCGGCCCAATCGTGCTACCATTTACACCACCGTGAACTATTGTAGGACGTTCAAATCTCACTTCGTTAAATATGATATTTACGTCTTTAAGGTTTTTCATTTTCTTTAAATTTTTCGCTTCGTAATCGGGTTTTTATGAATAATGGGATGATCGATTTAAAAAAAACATCGATGTTAACATTTATCATCGACGAACAAAGTAGTAGTAGTAGTACGAACAAGGTAGTGACAAAAAAGGTAAATGTAAAATAGTAACTATTCATTCAGCTATTTCGGTTACGTTGATCAGTATGATCTAGTGTAGAATAGTTGAACTTAATAGCTAGTACATCCTTCCAATTAATGGTACATGTCCTTAAGGGTGTAGATCGTGAAAATCACCGAAAAGAGTGTTACGATTTTTCATATTTAACCTATTTACATATGATTGATATCAATGATAATTTGTATATATTACAATCAAAGACCAATAAGTATGTTCATGCTTATATTAAACTCTTAAACCTAATGGTTGTTATATAATAAACGTCAACAAACGCACAAAATTGAGTAAAAATGCAAAAACATGACTTCGTATTTTAAAGATTTAAGCCCATAAATCAACACAAATTGATAAAAAGAAACACTTTTTGAACACTGAAGAAACCAATAAGTATAGCTGTATACTTCTTTTTATACCTTTACAAACAAAGACTTCCTCTTTTAAAGCCCTAAAATCTAGATATATTTTAAGGTAAATTTTTCATACACAAATGTATGGGATAAAGCGTTCGTTTCATTCGTGCAATCTCGGTGGTCACTAACGGCAGTTCCTTTCTGTAAGTGAACGCGACACCACGCTTGTCGGCTGCAGACAGCAGAATTACGTATTGTGAATTTGTGTTTTTTGTAAAAAACTGTAAGTATAACATTTTTATAATTAATTTATTTTCAGTTAGTAGAAAGTATCGATATAATGAATGTCTGAAAGAAAACCATGATGGAACTAGATATAAATCGTAAAAAATACAATATCTACACTAATAGGTATTATAAAGAGGAAAGATTTGGATTTTTGTATGAAACGAATAAACTCGAAAGTACTGGACCGATAATTCTTTTATCATTCGAAAGCTACATTATCACTGAGTAACATAGGCTATTTTTTTCGCAGGACTGATTGAATTTGAGTGTCATGCCAGGGAAAAGAAAGTTTTGTACGTATTATAAAAATATGAAAGCCAAAAGATCTCGGAATAAAATGTAAGTTCCTCCCTACTTATTTATTATCGCATTTGAACAGGGTACATTACAAAGCTAATACAATATGTCATATGATTTAGATCGCCCGATTCAGACATATACCTACAATAACATGTAAATATTGGTTTGTATTATCTATATCTATACTGATAAATAAAATTGAAGTATCTGTATGTAATATCAAAATAATAGGATTTAAAAAAAAAAAAAAGGCGATACGGAGTTCGCCGGGTCGGCTAGTATTGTCTAAATATCAAATTGTGGAAGTAGGTAGGCGACAGTGCAACTTTGTCGACATACCTATACCGCCAAACAGACGCGAGGCGCCTAGCGTCTGGCTTAGGGTTGTACAAAATAAATAAAAAGTGGATAATATTGATGAATAATATTTCCAGTATTGAAAATAAAGAAAACCTTGGGGCCGAGACTCTGAGCAACAATGCTACGCGCTGTATAGAGGTAAGTTGTTATATGTAATTCTTGTAGACTTGTTACATAAATAAACAAACTACTTAGTTAGTGATGGGCGAAGACAAAATCTCAATACCTACCTATAGATTTTTCTTGCAATATTTATTATTTTCATCGAGAGACAAACACCTTAGTACCGAAATACTTCTCAATTACTTTCTCAAAAGAAAATTTATTTTCAAATAGGTGACGTCATAAAAAAACAATACCTAATGCGTAAAGAAATTATAATTTCTATTCATCAGGAACCTAATATTGTATTAATTCTTTTGCATTTTTTTTAATTTTTAATTATTTTTTATAAAAAAAAATCAAGCCATTATCTTTCTTTACAGGAACTAGTTATTGAAAACGACCAAGAAGGAAAGGTGGATGAAATGGAAGTTGGGCGTAGAGTTGTAGACGTTTCTTTTTTTTTTAAAGCTCTTCAGGCCATAGGGGACCACGGTCCAATGGATTGTAAGTTAAGTTACCTCAGTATAATAGGTGAAGTAAAAGTTGGTCTGGACTCAAAACTCATCATGAAATGTAGTATGTGTAGTATGAAATTTACTGTGTGTTTGATTGAAAAGAAAGAAGAGAGAATGGAAGTGAATCATCAAATTGTATCTGGTATCATATCATCTGGTGGGAGCTACTATCAGTTAAAAACATTAACTGCCGCAGTAGCCCTACCAATCATGTCACCTTCATTATACAATGACATTAATAATACGGTTTGCGATTGGTGGGAAAAGACAGCAGCACATTCCATGGCAGAAGCTGTCAAGGAAGAAGCGGAGTACGCAGTGTCTATAGGTAGTGTTGATAAAAATGGTACACCATTAATATCTGTTGCTGTTGACGGTTGTTGGAGCAAGAGATCTTATGGTAAGAATTTTTCCGCCTTGTCCGGCGCAGCTGCGATAATTGGCATTAAAACTAATAAAGTATTGTTTTTTGGAGTTAAAAATAAATACTGCGTAGTTTGTGCACGAGCCGCAAAGAACGACAGTCAGCCCTCGGAACACCGTTGTTTCAAGAATTATTCGGGATCATCTACCGGTATGGAATCGACCATAATAGTTGAGGGGTTTAAACGTTCCATTGTTGATCACGGTGTAATTTATAATAAATTTGTAGCAGACGGCGATTCCAGTACTTATAAAAAAATATTAGATTCGCGACCGTACGGTAATTTAACAGTAGAGAAAATTAAATGCAAAAATAATCTTTTACGAAACTACTGCAATAGCTTGGAGAAACTGTCGAAAGACACTAAGTATCCTTGCGAATTGCGGAAATTCCTAAAAGAAAGGTATTTGCGTTTAAGAACGGGTGTAAAATGCGCTATTAAATATTGGGGCGATCAAAATCAGTCACTCGAAGAAAAAATAAAAAATCTTAGTGAAGATATCCTAAATGGTCCACAACACGTATTTGGTAATCACCAATATTGCAAGGAGTATTTCTGTAGACCTGATACTCGTCGAATAGAACCTGTTGGGTTGCTTCCAGCAATTGTTGGATGCGGATTAATGGACGCGGTACACATTTTAAGTAAAAGACTGTCATATCATTCTAGAAGTTTAATTCATAATTGTACAAGTAATATAGTTGAAAGTTTTAACGCAGTGATTGCCAAATTAGTAGGGGGTAAGCGTGTAAATTATTCTTCCCGTGGTTCTTATGCGGCCGATGCGCAGCTGCTGTTGTGTCTTTTAATACAGGATCGATTCATAGTAAAACTCATGAAGTAATATTTAAATCTAGTCCTAATCCTTTGATCGCGAAAGTGGAAAATTGTAATCGTAGAATCCGTTTAATTGCTAAACCTAAATTAAGATTGAAAAAGAGCCACAGCGCTGTATCGAAAGATGCTCACTATGGACCAAACTGCGAAAAACCTGATCTGAGTCCAGAATTATATGAGAAAGCCAAGTCATCTTTTTTAGCCGATTTAAAGTTGTCTTGTGCTGAAAGAGAGGAGCTTGAAAGGTCGACCCATTTGCAAAGAAGTAGTTCTGAGTGGATGAGTACAAGGAGAAAATTACTAACCTCATCATCGTTCGGGGAAGTTTGTAAAAAACGAGAGAGCACAAGTTGTGCTGTTCTTGTTCGTAAAATCGTTTATGGTAGTAATATCTCCAGTTTGCCTGCTGTACGGTACGGTATCGAAAACGAAGAAACCGCAATTAAACAGTTAGAAATTCAAGAGAATATTAGTATACAAGGTTGCGGTTTGTTCGTCGACGATCAATATGAATTTCTTGGTACTACACCAGATGGCATTTATGCAAACGGTTTAATTGAAATTAAGTGCCCACATTCTTTAGCTGGCATGACTCTTGATGAAGCAATGGCCAAACATACCTTTTGGGTTAAGGACAAGGCTTCCAAGGGTTATGTCATAAATAAAAATCATAACTGGTATTTCCAAATTCAGGGACAGGTACATATTACTAAAAGAAACGTTTGCATGCTTGGCATCTGGTTTGGTGCTACTGTACCTATGAAAGTTTATATTATAGAAAAGGACGACAAATTTTGGGAGGAGAAAATGGAAATGAAATTAGTTAGGTTTTATTACGATTGCCTACTTCCAGAATTAGTTGATCCTCGGCAGTCACGAAGCATGCCCATTCGTGACGCGCCCAGTATCATAGAGGCTATGAAAGAGAGGAAAGAAAGAGCTTTACGTGTTTTGCAAGAGAAGAACGCCTAATGATTTTGAAAGATACAGGTAACTTAACTACCCAGCCAGTCGATTCACGTAAACACGCCAGTCCAAAAGTCGTTTTAACTTAGGAACTTAGAAATCGCCTTTTGGTTTTCTGTTTTAAACGCACTTACTTATCTAGTCTTGGATTGTCATAAATCTTCCAATAGCTCAATTACTATACAATTTCTGAGTTACCTGGTGTAAAGAATCATAAAAATTGGTTCAAAAATACAGCGAATTGAGAATTCTCCTTTTTTTTAAGTCGGTTAAAAGGGCTAAATTTGCAAAAAACGAAGTGACGTCACTGCGCTACGGTTTTTATTACTTACGTGAATCGGGCAGCTGGTAACGTTTTCATTCTGATAGGTTTTGTGATAGCCATTGATTTTATCATCAAATTAGCAGAAATCAGAACTTGATCCGTAATCGAATGAAAAAACATTAGAATTTTGAACTCATATTTCGTTATTGTTTAATTACTTACTTTTAATTAGTATATTAATAATTTACAAACTTCTGTTAAAATTAGTAAATAAATGAATTATTTACTAATTTTTGTACAACCCTAGCACGCTTTTGAGATAGCGAGTAATGGCGACTCATATTTGTTATTGTGTAGTAAATAAATCATTTTTATACTTGTGTTTCATTTATTGACATTTTTTTTAAAACCCTAGGATTTTTTTTAGATATCGACGAGGTGATCGTAAACAAAAAGTAAGTATTTGAGTTTACGCAATAGGCACATTTCCTTGCGTAGAGATAAACACACTTCCTACTGAATTTGCAATTATTTTATTGAATGAATATTTTACGAATTAGAATAAATTTTGGTAGTGAAATTACAAATAAATACATAGTTGGAATTTTAGGTAAGTAGAATACAAAAATGTCAGTCCGGACCTGCTCTTGATTGTATATTATATTATAAACTAGTAACCCGCCCTCGCTATCTTCGCTATCTTCGGCAATATTCACTTAAATTACATACTATAAAAAGCATATTGATCTATAATAAATGCACAATTTATTTAAGGTACTTAATTGGATAAGGATTAATGCTGTATTGTATAAAATCACTTAGTAAATAATCATTTTTTAGTAGAGGATAAAAAATGGTTATGGTGGGTTATCCCTAAGAGATAGACATATGCCATCGTGGACTTTTTTGTTGAACTTTTTAAGATGGATAATACTGTAGTACATTATTTTGGTCTATCTCGTAGGGTTCAGCCAACGTTTGCAATATAAGCGCAAAAAAACGTGCTTATTTACGACATCACATTAGAAACCTCCTAAATTAATCAGCGTTTCTCTATTATATTATGCATGTATTATACATATAAACCTTCCTTAAGAATCATTCTATTTATTAAAAAAAACTGCATCAAAATCCGTTGCGTAGTTTTAAAGACTAAGCATACATAGGGACAGACAGACGGCGGATAGCGACTTTGTTTTATACTATGTAATGTAATGATAGAAAAACATAAAAATTGTGTCTCAACTACTCTTATTAATCTATTAAAAAGAATCAACAGCTAGTTTCCAAAAATTCAACGTTATTGTTATGCTGTAAATATTCAAGTTCAATAACAATTTCTCAACGTGGAACGTTTGTTGCAAAACATTTTGAAAATCACGCTCTCTAGGTCATTCATCCGCCCCGTCGGATGTTACATTAAACTTTGGCGCTGCGGTCGCTCGAAATCGAGATCTCAGGCCAACAATCTACACCCTTAATACTATATTGACATTTCGATATTTTATTCTCTTAACCACAAAGTATAGATACAAGTAGTCCGAACGTAATATTGAATGACTGGTCTCAATTTAAGGGACAGATTTTTTACCGGTAAGCTCTGAAATGTTTTGTTGCTATTGACAATAAATTAATTAAATTCAACATTCGCGAGCCAATGCGTGTTTACGTGTAATAACAATAATAGCATCGGTGTGCTGAGTGTGAGTTTTGTCGTTAACATTACGTGCTCGACGACGTGCGCGTAAGCATGCCAAGGCGTGAATACTATGAAATAATTTGGAAAATCCAAAAGTGCAACCGTGCTGCCACTTACACCATTGTGAACTATTTTAGGACATGCAAATTTCGAATCATATTATATCTTACGTCTTCAAGGTGACGTATGCCATCTATCGGACAATGTTTACACATTGTATAGACTTAATACTTCAAACTTTACAGTTAGAATTGTATTAAACGATGACACAACCTTGTTATTCAAATTACTGAAATTTTTAGCATTTAATATGCTTAATTATTTATAAATACCCGATACGAAACGAAAAATGATGTCACAAACGGGGTTCGAACCCGCACCTATTGGGAATCCGGCCCAACCGTGCTGCCACTTACACCATTGTGAACTATTTTAGGACATGCAAATTTCGAATCATATTATATCTTACGTCTTCAAGGTGACGTATGCCATCTATCGGACAATGTTTACACATTGTATAGACTTAATACTTCAAACTTTACAGTTAGAATTGTATTAAACGATGACACAACCTTGTTATTCAAATTACTGAAATTTTTAGCATTTAATATGCTTAATTATTTATAAATACCCGATACGAAACGAAAAATGATGTCACAAACGGGGTTCGAACCCGCACCTATTGGGAATCCGGCCCAACCGTGCTGCCACTTACACCATTGTGAACTATTTTAGGACATGCAAATTTCGAATCATATTATATCTTACGTCTTCAAGGTGACGTATGCCATCTATCGGACAATGTTTACACATTGTATAGACTTAATACTTCAAACTTTACAGTTAGAATTGTATTAAACGATGACACAACCTTGTTATTCAAATTACTGAAATTTTTAGCATTTAATATGCTTAATTATTTATAAATACCCGATACGAAACGAAAAATGATGTCAAAAACGGGGTTCGAACCCGCACCTATTGGGAATCCGGCCCAACCGTGCTGCCAGTTACACCATTGTGAACTATTTTAGGACATGCAAATTTCAAATCATATTATATCTTACGTCTTCAAGGTGACGTATGCCATCTATCGGACAATGTTTACACATTGTATAGACTTAATACTTCAAACTTTACAGTTAGAATTGTATTAAACGATGACACAACCTTGTTATTCAAATTTCTGAAATTTTTAGCATTTAATATGCTTAATTATTTATAAATACCCGATACGAAACGAAAAAGTTGTGTCATCGTTTAATACAATTCTAACTGTAAAGTTTGAAGTATTAAGTCTATACAATGTGTAAACATTGTCCGATAGATGGCATACGTCACCTTGAAGACGTAAGATATAATATGATTCGAAATTTGCATGTCCTAAAATAGTTCACAATGGTGTAAGTGGCAGCACGGTTGGGCCGGATTCCCAATAGGTGCGGGTTCGAACCCCGTTTGTGACATCATTTTTCGTTTCGTATCGGGTATTTATAAATAATTAAGCATATTAAATGCTAAAAATTTCAGTAATTTGAATAACAAGGTTGTGTCATCGTTTAATACAATTCTAACTGTAAAGTTTGAAGTATTAAGTCTATACAATGTGTAAACATTGTCCGATAGATGGCATACGTCACCTTGAAGACGTAAGATATAATATGATTCGAAATTTGCATGTCCTAAAATAGTTCACAATGGTGTAAGTGGCAGCACGGTTGGGCCGGATTCCCAATAGGTGCGGGTTCGAACCCCGTTTGTGACATCATTTTTCGTTTCGTATCGGGTATTTATAAATAATTAAGCATATTAAATGCTAAAAATTTCAGTAATTTGGAATTATTTTGTTGTTGAAGATTAATAAAAATATCGTTAAAGGTTACAATGAACTTATAAAGTGTTATATGTCTGATTAGAGTTAATTTATTTTTAACTTTTTAGTTTATTATATTAGCAAATAATAAAAGCTTGTTTTTAAAAAAATATTTTTCTTTTATTTTATTTTTAACTTTTTAGTATTTTTATTATTCGTGTTGTTCCCACAAATATAGGACAAAAAGGGTTCATCACCCCAGAGGTCAATTGTGGAGGGATAAGGGCTTCAGTATAACAGGGTTCGCCCTGGTACTCTGAGGCGCAACGTTAGCGATATGGATATATAATTACGGAGTTCTTATGGCCAGGTTCCATGTCCATCATCAGACCCTGGTTACCATATAGTCTCAAAGTACTCGTCAAGACGAATCAAACGAGCCCAAACTCGATGGAGTTGCGTCGCTTAATTATGGAGTTCCTATGGACAGCTTCTAGGTCCATGATCAGACTCTGGTTTCCATATAGTATCAAAATACTAGTCAAGACGAATCAAACGAGCCCAAACTCGGTGGGGTTGCATCTTTTAATTACGGAGTTCCTATGGCCAGCTTCCAGGTCCATCATCAGAACCTAGTTACTATATAGTATCAAAGTACTCCTCAAGACGAATCAAGCGAGCCCAAACTCGATGGGGTTGCGTTGTTTAATTACGGAGTTCTCATGGCCTGGTTCCAGGTTCATCGTCAGACCTTGGTTACCATACAGTCTCAAAGTACTCGTCATGACGAATCAAACGAGCCCAAACTCGATGGGGTTGCGTCGCTTAGTTACGGAGTGCCTATGGATAGCTTCCAGGTCCATGATCAGACCCTGGTTTCCATGTAGTATCAAAGTACTCGTTAAGACGAATCAAACGAGCCCAAACTTGATGGAGTTGCGTCACTTAATTACGGAGTTCCTATGGCCAGCTTGCAGGACCATCATCAGAACCTAGTTACCATATAGTATCAAAGTACTCGCCAAGACGAATCAAGCGAGCCCAAACTCGATGGGGTTGCGTTGTTTAATTACGGAGTTCTCATGGCCTGGTTCCAGGTTCATCGTCAGACCTTGGTTACCATACAGTCTCAAAGTACTCGTCATGACGAATCAAACGAGCCCAAACTCGATGGGGTTGCGTCGCTTAGTTACGGAGTGCCTATGGATAGCTTCCAGGTCCATGATCAGACCCTGGTTTCCATGTAGTATCAAAGTACTCGTTAAGACGAATCAAACGAGCCCAAACTTGATGGAGTTGCGTCACTTAATTACGGAGTTCCTATGGCCAGCTTGCAGGACCATCATCAGAACCTAGTTACCATATAGTATCAAAGTACTCGCCAAGACGAATCAAGCGAGCCCAAACTCGATGGGATTGCGCTGTTTAATTACAGAGTTCTTATGGCCAGGTTTCAGGTCCATCGTCAGACCCTGGTTATCATATAGTCTCAAAGTACTCGTCAAGACGAATCAAACGAGCCCAAACTCGATGAGGTTACGTCGCTTAAATACGGAGTTCCTATGGACAGCTTCCAGGTCCATGATCAGACCCTGGTTTCCATATAGTATCAAAGTACTCGTCAAGACGAATTAAATAAGCCCAATTTCGATCGGGTTGCGTCGTTTAATTACGGAGTTCCTATGGCCAGCTTCCAGGTCCATCATCAGGTCAGCTCTATGTCACAATAATATTGCATTGTCATCTAATTTATACATGCATGCAAAATTTCAGCTCAATCGGAAACCGGAAAGGGGATCAAATTTAACTTGCAAAATTTGATTAGAGACAACGGGACAGGTGAAACTAAATAAAAGCTTGTACATACTCGTAATGAAAGAAAAAAAAATACTTTAGATATCTTGTGTCATGCTCGACGTAGAGCTAAACATAGCTGTATAGGCTGAATGGGATTTATTTCCTTTGCTTGTCCGAATGGACGAACAAAAAATATAACGAACCCAATTTTCATAAAGTATACATACACTAATGACTAAGCTGTTTAGTTTTTTTTATTAATTGCAATTAAATGACAAAGAACTACCAAGCCATTTTCGAAAGGAAACAGCGCGTTGCGATTATGAAGCTTTTAATAAAAGAAAAACTTCGATACATTCATTTTTACGGTCGACAGAATGCCAGATACTTTACGGTAACATCCGGACGTCCTCGAAAAATTTTTTTAATCAACCTTTTTCTTACTTCGCTCGCGCTCCAGCGCTCCTTCAAAATAAGAATTTTTCTAAATGTTTGCCTGTTAGGCGATTTCTGGTAGTAGCGACTGCTGACCAGCTTTGAAAAACAACCTTTCGCACTGTTTGGGTACAGAGATACCTACTACATTTAAATAAATGTGCGCTTGTACCGCGCTGAAAATACGGGTTTTAAATCCTCCCATTCCTTTAATGGGTTAGATTTTAAAGCACACACGAGATTAGCCAAATAAATCGACAATTCATCGGCTTTTGAGAAACGCCATCGCTTCTGGCCAACTGCAAGTTGTTTGCGATGTGACCAAACATCAAAATCTTCGTTAGCCATTTCATCTTCAGACGCACTGGTTGACATTTTTGTATCTTCTTTTTTTATAACGTTTTTCAATTTTTATATAGCCCTTCTACACGAATTTGCGTTTTGAAAATAGAGGTTTTTAAACCGTGGGTCTAAAATTGTTGCCATGCTGCAAGTGTTTTAAAAATCAATGAAACCAAATCTTTTTTTACATTCAGCTAGTAGTTTTGTTTGCAATTATGTAACACATTCTATTGGATGTTTGAGACATATGTACAGAGACATATGTACATAGTCATATGTGAGAAAATTAATCATGGGTATGATTTTGGATAAGGTAACATAATTCTGGCCTGATGATTCTTTTGTAACAAATTCAAATGGTTGTAACAATGGCATCAACTGTTTTAATATTGCAATTTCCTGTCTAGTCACCAATTCAGGACTATCTGTAGCATCGAGTAATAGCTGTGCAGCAATTTTGGACATATTTAAAAATCTATCAACCAACCTATATAGTGAAATCAACCTATATAGTGAATTCAAGCCAAAACTTTCTCACGAATGAAAACAATAACAACAAATATATGGCGACACTGGCAGACTTTTTTCTGGCATAGACAGACAAGCTTGCCAACTACACAAAGCTAAGATCAAAAAAATACATACATACATACATAGCCTCACGCCTGTTTCCCAGAGGGGTAGGCAGAGACTACGGATTGCCACAAACCACGGTCCTGACATACCTCCATCGCTTCATTCACGCTCATCACAGTGTTCATGCATGCTCTACGATTACGCGTACTCTTAATCTGACCTTTCACTAACACATCTTCAATTTGATCCAGGAAAGTACGACGTGGTCTTCCCCTTGTAGTCGTCCCACTCACACTCGCTTTGTATACTTGTTTAGTCAACCTTTCTTCACTCATTCTTTCCACGTGTCCAAACCACCTCAGCCTTCACCTCAACCTTTTTTATCTTTGTCACTACTTCTTCATTCACACCACAGCGCTCTCTTATAACACTATTCCTAATTTTATCTTTCATACTTACAACACATACTACGAAGAGCTCTCATCTCTACAGCATTTATTCTACTTTCATGTCTTCCCTGCCAAATCCAACTTTCACTGCCATACATGAGAGTGGGCACTAATACTCCCTTATGTATAGCTAAGCGTGCCTTTTTAGATACATTCCTACTCTTCATAAAAGCATACAGTGCCCCATTCACTTTATTACCAGCATTCACTCTTCTTTCAACATCATCATTATTTTTACCATCACTAGTAAATAGTACTCCCAAGTATACACATTCTTTCACCTGTTCCAATCCCTCACCATTTATAAAAATATTATTCAACTGTAATCCTGTCGTATCCTGCAGACTTACCCGCTCTCATACCTTTCAATGCATTTGTAATTTCTATCATACTTATGCATTCTCCTTCCTCGAGATCTCTTTCATTCACAAATGATAATTTTTGTGGCTCTTCTCTTTCAAATAAGCTTTCAAAGCATTTCTTCCATCGCTCTAGTATACATTCTTCTCCATACACTGTCCTTCCACATTTATCGCTGATCGAGACTAGCTCTGAATCTTGCGCTTTGCCTCGAGCCGATCTTATGGACTTCCAGAAAATCTTCGAATTAGTTTGAAAATCCTTCGACAATCTTCTATCGTACTCGTCTTTTTGATCTTCTTTCTTTCTTCGAACAATTTCTTTCACTTCTCTTTTCTTCCTCTTATCCTCTTTTATTCCTCTTATCAAAAAAATATAAAGCTAAAATGTATGCGTTCAAAAACTTCAATTTAAAATATGCATTTTTATTTATCAATATGATATACTGATTTGAGTACTTATGACCGATACCTACTCAATATTTAATTTCAAAGTATCGATACTAAAAGTACTTGGTATCGGTAGAAAAGTATCGAGTATGTATTTGTATTTACTCGTATCGTTTTATCCCTAAGCCACAACCGCCACAACGTTCGGACTCCTCGTATATATATATACGAGGAGTATGAGACTATACTATCTATATATCGTGCTCTTAACATTGATGTATCAAAGACGAAACATCGATGTCAAAACATCGTTTGTTTTTCCAATGTATTATATTACTCTATGGTTTGCAGCTAAACATCGATGAATTCGATATTCATCATTGATCATTTATTCATCTTCATCCCCAATGTTGTGTTTCCCGTGTGACGTTAATTTTGTTTACTTGCCAAGAATCTAAAATATTTTTGGCTCCATTGATTCACACCTTTCACGTAATTATAATTGCGTTGTTTATTAACTAACAGTAAATAAAAATGCAGGTAGAGGTATATAACGGTGGTGGAGTGAATTATAACTTACCGTGGCTAGAACAAGTACTTTTACAAATCGGTAAGCAAACGTTTTAAAGATACATTTGAATTTTACAGTACCTACTGTAATTTACAGTACAGACAGTGTAAGAATACAATTTTCGTCGGCCCAAAATTGGCTTAAGATCTCACCATGAGAGTAGGCCAGAGTTTTCTCTTGGGGATCGTATAACACTTCATTCCACATACATCACTCCAAATCGTCTGCAAAGCGTGGTGATAATGACACGCCGTCATTTGTAAGGTAGACTCGAGCAGTGGATAGCGAAAAACTATAAACTAAACTTTCGATTATGAAAATTATGAAATAAAATTTCCGACTGAACAATTCATTATATATTTAATTATTACTGTTCTTTATGCACCATTTTGTAAGTTCTCATCTTTACTTTTAATTAAGTAATATATTTTTCTATGTAACTTGCTTTAGAACCAAAATTATTGAATTGTAGCAGACTATTCAAACCATACTCTACATTTGTAACTAAAAATGTCTTTATTGATAAACTTGGTAATGTTTGCCCAAACTTAAACAATAATAAGTCAGAACTAATATGCTTATATCATTATAACCAGTAACCCATCAGACTATTGTTTAATAAATTCTTATATAAAACTACCCTTTCCTCTCATCAATGGATTACTAAAAAATGTAATAAGAAAATACTAAGTAAATTTTATATCTATGATCATTAACATCTATCTTCATTAAAGTTTAATTAGTTGCTAAAATATCTGCAAATAATGCAAACCATTTTTGTTTACAATAAAATCACTATCCATTTCTATTAAAATATTACAGTACAGTATTTATGTATATAAAAACAGATTGAATTGAATTTCACTAGTTTTCATGAATCATATTTTTTTTTATTGCTGATGATAGCAAACACTTAATGATAAGTGTTACTGCTGCTTGTGGACCTTTGCAATACCAGTGGTACAGCAAGGTCGCTTCCTATCAATGGAAATCCTCCAAACCCATCCAGAAAGTTGGGCTACCGCCTCTCTTGCTTACCGAACGAAGCACAATTGCACATTTCCATAGCTCAGACATTGATTTTCCACAAAAATGTGATACCTTCCCTAATGCACCAATCTGCAACTATAGACAGAAAACTTTCAACAGGGTGGTCCTACCACATAAGCACTTATATGTTAATTTGTGCTAAAACCTTTTAAATGATTAAGGTATAAAATCTTACATCGCAAGACTTATGCATACCTAACTGATTTGCTCAACTTTAGCTGCGTCACATAAGAGAAGGAGGGAGAGAATTATAGAAGGTTGGTTGTAGGCACATAACCTCATATATAGTGTAGCACTCACAACAACAATTTTTACAACATTTGCCATTAACTTTTCACTTGACACCACAAACACTTTATAGTAATTGGTTGTATGGTATAAGGCACAGAAGTTTCGATTTCATTTTAGTTTCACTGGAATCTACTACTTCCATTTGGCAACATGATCTCCTAGACGGTTGGCAACTATATTTCTTCATCACCACAAGAGTGAGACCATATTGACGATAGTGCACTCAAAAGGTGGAGAGGGAGAACACATTTTTTTAAAGACATGCTGCTCTATGGATATAACCTCTGTATTGTGGAGGATTTTACCAGAGCAGAGCAGATCATCACCTGAGCTCACTTATTTCCCATTGTTGGGCTCAAGCCTCCTCCATAATGGGAGGGAAATTGACCTAATATACTACGCTGGTCATACGTGTTGGTATAGGGGTTTGTTTCAAGTTTTCCTTCTCTGGCATAGATGTTATATACATTTTATATCCCTTAGTCGTCTCTTGCGGTCACCCATGGGTAAGATTGGGGGTGTTCAATTGTATTCTTACTCCGCCACATGGAAAATTGAGCAGATGCATGGAGACCAATCCATTTCCTTAGTGAACTTGAAGGATAAGCAATGAGAGTAAGATGATAATGAAATTGTAGGAGATATATTCGAGATCCGAATAGTATGGGATTGCGAAACGGCGATGCTGACCAGCGTGATGGCAGTAGCGGGCGGTCTCATTGGAGGGTACGCCGGCGGTAGACTGGGCGCTGCTCTAGGCGCTGGCATAGGTAGTGCTGCTGGGTTTACAGTCTCCAGTAAGTATTGTTAAAATACCTTATAAATATTATTTATACTTAAAAACAGTAGCCGTAAGAGTGGACCAACTCCACCTGATGCCGTTTGGTCAACAACTACATTCTTAAGGAGTGTTCACGTTAGGGAGGCGGTCGGTCATAAAACTAAAACTACTACCAATAACTTGCAATATTTACGATGGAAGTGGAGTGTATATTGTGTTGACCACAACTAATTGGGATAAAAGCAGAATGATAATGATCAATTAATATAAAAAAATAATTAACCTCAATGTTATGTGTCAATTATATGGTCTTAGGTGTTACCTAAAATTTGGAAGCCCAA
Source organism: Lymantria monacha (assembly GCA_905163515.2). NCBI lineage: Eukaryota > Metazoa > Arthropoda > Insecta > Lepidoptera > Erebidae > Lymantria > Lymantria monacha. The sequence goes on from LR991103.1 coordinate 1,834,526, forward strand.
AAATAATGGCATTAGGTTTCTATCGACGAAAATTTCGCTGCAACGCGTCTTACATGTGGATATAGACTTCTATGCAATATTCATTTTAAAATGGCGGCTTCAAAACGACGCTCAAAGTCGAATTGCATACTGCTCGGGATTTCGTAACAAAATAAAATTCTAAGCATACAGTAACAATTGAATGGCGGTCACGAACCGGATGGCTCAGTGTAGGTCGTTTTTTTAGCAGTCTGTGATTTGGACCCACCACGGCTATTTCTCATCGCCTTTAGACCGATCACTGGTACCGGTTTCTTGATATCCGTAGTCGGCCCAGCGGGTATCATCATCAATGTAGGTCGACCCTAGTTGGCCAAAGCATGAGATAGATTGAAATAAAATGTGGGCGTGAAGATTTCTCTAGATTTCGAAACCTGGGCGGAAAGATTTCTCTTTCCCATCTTGTGTGAACTGCTTACATTTTTTAATTAAGAAGTACTTCTTAATTGTATGTACGTACGTACAGGGGTGGCTTTACCTATAGTGCAGAGGGTACGGTGCACCCGGGCGCCGGGTGTTAGGGGGCGCCAAGAGCTGCTCGGGACACAGAGCCTCCACTGCAACGCTCCGCACGAAGCGGGCGCACCGTACGCAGCGAGTGCCTAACTACTTATAAACGTAGTGGGTGCATTATTTGACAAGTTTTGATAGGTTGCTTTGTCGCGAAGTTCACTGTAACTTCATAATCCCATCCGATCGCGTTTACTTGGTTTCGTGTCAAAACAATAAGACTAAGTATGCGACAACGCATTCCGATACAAGAGGGCGCCAGGTTATTGATTGCACCCGGGTGCTACATGTGCTAGAGCCGCTTCTGAATACGTACTTATTAATCGCACAGAATTAGTTGATGTGTTTATTATTCTTTGCAGCCGTTATATCGCTTCGTGAAGCTTGGGCGAAAGTCAAAGAGAATTTGCAAGAAGTTTTATATATACTCTACAATTTCCTAAGAAGATTGGATGCTACGGACTATTTAAGGGCTTTCAACATTCTCATGTCTTGCGCCAGCAGCCGTCGTGAGCTAGTCTTGAATATTGTTGAGTTTATAGCGGAGAAATTGAGTAAGGAAGTGTTATCTAATATATCTGCTCATTCTATACAATGATGCTTAATATGTAATTGTAAAATATGTGTGGATAGAAAATCAAGTTTTATATTTTAGTAAAAATTGCAACTTATCTATTGTTAGTTATACATTTTGTTTTACTATAAAGGCTCGTTTTCAATAGTTGCTAGAGCTTGCATTCGGGGTACGGGAGATTTCTGTTCACGCATACCATAAGGACCGCATGCTGTAATCGTTTTCATTGCCCGTATGCGGGGTACGGGACATTAATGTTTAAGCATATTATAGGGCCACCGGCACGAATCTCATTGGTTGCAATTGTTTGTTACGCCAACCAATGAATTTCATTGGTTGTTAGGCCACATGCAGGGAATACCCGCATGCCGTATATCGACCAAGATTAGATAGCCACTTTCATTAGTCGATAGCCCGTATTCGGGGACTCCCCGCTTGCTGTATAACGACTGAATTAACGACCAAAGAAAGTGAGCTTTAAGAGCGTTGCAAATAGTTAGCTACGTTAGTAAAGAATTTATTACTTAATTAACTGTAAACAAGCAACAGAATACATGTAATTTGCTAAACATATGTTCATCAAAGTTGATACAAGTAAAATAATCAAAGGCGACCAGATAACATTTTTGTCATTTTTTTTATGATAATATTTATTTTAAATTATTTGCTTTTTTCGCCTTTAATTATTAAATTCAAATTCATTTGTCGTGTATAAACCCTGCGAGGGTATTTATATATTGTGAATTTTAACATTTTAAATTAATACAATAAACTAGCATTGGATCGAAATGTGATCGCTACTGAGAAGATCCGGCAAAAAACTCAGCAGGTTTGTTTTTTATCATATATATTTTTTATTGATATTTATATAAAATGGTTTAGATGTTTAGTAAAAATTAGCTCCAATGTGATGCTCTTCGAATTACAATATATAAAAAAAAATTAAGGTTTGATAATCTTCAAAATGGCTTATCAAACATTAAAATAGGTATAGTATTATGGCGGATATACACCGCGTCATTTGCGTTTTTAGAATCAGAATATGAGGGTAGCTCGCTAAAATATAATAATGCTCAACAACCGTCCATTTTTAATATTAATAATTAAGCCTGGTTTTTATATTGTAGTTATATTAATGTATGTTAGTGCTTATGTACGGCGTATAGAATCAAAACCGGCAATCTGTCAAAAATTAGAGTTTGGTTTACACCGAAAACAAAGACCGGGTGCCGGTAGTTCGCACGGCATTGGGAGGTACTTGTAGAGCCAGGTTATGGGGTTGTGTGTTGTTCCTTTTGTCATCTCAGACTAATGGAGTGGAATGTGCCATAGCCTGTCGCCAAAAAAAAGTTAAGCTTAAAGTACAAACTGTGCTGCAGTGTCTGTTTGGTTTTAGGAGTTTTGGTGCGAACATGGGAATGCCACGTCACGCTCTTGTATTATATTCATTTCTTTTGTGTTTTGTAGTGTTATATTGAATAGTTTTGCTGGTATTTTATGGAATATGATACAGTTAAAATGCTGAAGTGTAGTGAATATGGTATAACAGTGGTTTACGTGTATTTTCATATTTTGCCAAAATTCCCCAAAAGCCATTGATTTGGTTATCAGCGCCCGATTAATGGTAACGACATGACTTACTGACGGACAATGACTATTAAGACTATACAATATGAAAAAGTATTGAATAATATATGAAAAAAATTAAATAAGCCTTGACTGTATCTCTGTCTGTCCGAACGGACGAACAAAACAAAAAAAAATCTCTTTGGTTTTAGTCTATAATATGGTGCCTGTCCGAACGGACGAACAAAACAATAAAAAGTTTATAATATGGTGTCAAAAATCCATATAAAATAACAGTTTTGTATCAAATAATTTGTATGTATGTACGTTATTTAATTTTCAAAGTTCAAATTGACGGTTTTAATTCTATACGACTCGTATGTGACTTAGTTTAGCATAGTTTGATATAATTTATATTAGATCTGTCAATGATTCTATTAATAAAAATAAAATAAAAAAATGAAAGAAAATAAACTGTGAATTGTTAGTGAAAATAAAAATTTACATTGGTGAAACATGTTTGACCCACATACAAATATAATATATTATATTTAATAATCGCATGGCCTTTAATTATTGAATTTACTCTATTTTAAAATTGTATAATTAGAGAAAATTAAGGATCACATATTTTATAGTTGGAAAACTTGGTTTTTATATTTGTGACTATATATTATTTGTAAATACAATGGGACTGACTACAAAGATGGCGTAATGATCAAGATACCGACCTACGGTGACAAGTGTCGTGTTATTTCGTTCACACGCAGGACAATACTTTGTATTATCAACAACTTTTGAGTGGAATTTGAAAACGTCAAGTGTGCTCTTGTATTATATTCGATATCTGAGTGTTTTAACGTGTTATATTAGATAATTTTGATGGCATTTTATGTAATGTGATGTGGCGGAACTACTGGGATGTAGTGAATATCATATAAAAGTGCTTTACAACGTTTTCGTTTTCCATCAAAATTCCCACAAAATACCATTAACAGTATGGCCATTGCACTGTTAATGGCGACAATTTGACTTAGACAATGACTAATCTGAAAGACTAAAAACGTGAAAATATTTATAACTTGACACTTGCACCAATAGTTCGTATAAGTAGCTGATTGCCAATATATAAGAAGAAGAAGAATTACTATCAACAAATGGTTGTTAATTATATATTTGTAAAGACAAATGTTAATTACTTGTCTATCTACCCAAAAAAAGAAAGTTTGAAAAACACTACCTATCAAAGTTATTATTATATTAAAATAATGACATTAAGTATGTGTCTTAGTTCCTACTGAATCGTGTCCGCTGAGAGAATGGGTTTAGACAGTAAAAAAAAATGGTAAAAATTTAAATGTAGACTCGAGTGATTGTGGTACATTTATTCTGTCAAACGCATTCTCTCAATGGCGGGAATGTAAGAAAAACTGAAAGAAACGCGCTGTGATTGAATTTTAACTGTTTTATGATTGTTTTTATAAGTATATGTGTAAAATCAATTATTGTTGTTTTATTTTTTATAAATGAGGGTATAATGGGAATATGATGTTTACGTGTGTATTTCACGTATGAAATAAAACTATTTTTACGGATATTAACGTGTGTATTTGATTTTTAATTTACCGACGTTTCGGACATATTTCAGCGTATGAATATGAGTTCACGGGAGGCTGTGTTTCACGTCTAGTATATAGTTATTACAAATGTTGGTCCATCAATCTATTAGCGTATGAACGTACAACATTAGCACGGGCCTCCCAGTGGTAGCATAACATAATTGCCATCTTTGAAAGCCGGATTTAGGATAATAGTTTGTGTTATAAATTGCCTTCGAAGTTACTGATGTATGAACAATGAGAAAATAATCCTCTAGTTATATTTTGAGGGAGTTTGACTTCCATAGAAAAATAAGGTGTGGCATAGCTTTTTAATTAGTCACTGCGCAAGAAACAATCCAGCTTATGGCAAATTATAAGTATTGTAACTGCCTCTCTAGGACCTTAGCAAAATCAGGAGCCAAGCCCCATCGTCCAAATATTGCTTTTCGTCAACCTCGTTACAAAAAAGGACATGTCATAGCGCTCGAAACACTGCAGCAGGTACTTCGTTCGAGAACTTATACTTTCGTGGAAAAAATTAACGTTGAAAACCGACGTTGAGTCTATATCCAGGTGAAATCAAATAAATGGTGAATCTTACTGCGGCGTCGAAAGGTAGAAAGGTGATATTGGTACCAAGTCAAATATATCTTTAGAGTACTTCCCGAGAGTCTATAGAAAGCATCCTTAAGAACCCAGTGTCGACTGTCCCAAAACTTCAATTTCAATGCAGTTACGTAATATATTAGAACTTCTGTAGTAACTTTAAGAATTAAAATTACTTTTACGGAATTTAGAACGTTTTATTTTGATTTTTGTTTTCAAGTGTTTCGAATATTTTATAATATCTATGATTACGCATGAAGTAAGATAATTAATGTCCAATAAATCGTTTTACAAAAAAATTGCAGTTAGGTACTGTAGATATTGCCATAACAGGGTCGCAATTCTTTTTAAAATCAAGAATAAGCAAAACAATAAAAAACTAAGACTACGAGACAATCGGAGCACATTAAAAAAGTACAAGACGCCGCTCTAAGCCCTGAGTCGCGGGGAATATAAGAAAAATGGATTGATGATAATTCATCATCATCTGAGCTCATATATATCCCACTGCTGGGCTCGAGCCTCCGCCATAATGGGAGGGTAATTGACCTATACTACGCTGGTCAGACGTGTTGGTATAGGGTTTCATTTCGAGTTTTCCTTCTCTGGCATAGATGTTATATGTGTTTTATATCCCTTAGTCGTCTCTTACGATCACTCACGGGTAAGATAGGGGATGGTGAACTGTATTCTTACTCCGTCACCACACGGAATATAATTAATGGATACAGTGGCGTAGCGTGCCTTAGCGGGGCCCCGTATAAAAATTTGTTTGGGGGCCCTTATGAAGGGTAAAGATTTCTCACAAAAGAAAAAAAAATGTTTGCATAAAATTAAAAGAAATATTTATTCATAATTATCTGTCATTTTTTCCAAAATTTTTACAAACAATTCAAATTAAATATACACTCTCCTTGCCCTTTTTTCGGCAAACTGATTTATTAAATCATTTATAGCTGATGATGACTTTAGTTTTTCTAAAGTTTCTGCCTCTATGTACAATAGTGACAGGTCTGATAGCCGTTCATGTCCCATCGAAGTTCTTAGGTAATTTTTTATCAGTTTTAATTTTGAGAAACTTCTTTCCACAGTTGCGGTTGTAACTGGAAGGGTTAAGAATAAAAAGCATGCTGTTATTACCTCCGAAAAACTGGATGCAAGACTATTGAATTTTATCAGCAATAATTCAATAAGTTCCTTAATGGAATGAATTTTTTGAATTTCAGATTTTAAGCATGTTTTTAGAGCATTTAATTGGTCATAAAGATTAACTGAGATGTCGTTACTGTATTTAGCCGACAGTTTTCCGGAAGCCTTAAATATCTCTTCGTTTGAAGAAGACAGGAGTTTCTCCGGTTGTAATATTTCGAACATACTACTTGGTCGCAAAGGCTTTGAAATCTTTGTTCAGTTTGAGAAATTAATATATCTAAACACAATAGTATACATTGACTTTGAAATAGGATTCCGGGTCTGAAATTCTTTCATCTTGTGATAACTCATCGAAAAAACGCTTCGTTATCTTCCGCCTTTTGTCTTTAAAAACAGTTGTTACCCCCCACTCCTTTGCTAAATCTTTGAATTCATTCAACAAACTATTAAATGAATTTATTATAGATTTCTTAATTCGAATAGTCTATTCAAAAGATTACTTAATAAAATACTAGTTTTTTGTAAGTTATTATTTTCATGCTGTAGAGCACGAAGTATAGTAATTATACTTTTACATTCTTCACGTTCATCTTTTTTATTCGAAATTAAATTTAGTTTGTACAAAGTTTTCATGATTAATAAATATTTTTTTTTATCGCTAATAAAGCGTTCTTTATCGCTAATAAAGCGTCGTTCCTTGAAGACCATCTGGTAGGACATACCTTTTTAAGGGTAATTAAATATTTTTCAGATGAATCGTCGCTTAACATTGCTCAACGTTTTATACTATTGCCAAAAAAGTATATATTTTTTCTAAATTATCGAAAAAAGTTGACACTTCACGAACATGTTTCGCAGCATCGTTTAAAACTAAATTTAATGCGTGCGCAGCACAATGAACATAATCGGCATTCGGAGCATGCTCTTTTATTAGGGTTTGTAATCCTCCATAAACACCCGACATAACATTTGCTCCATCGTAACCCTGTCCTCTACATTTAGTCAAATCAATTCCATATTCTTTAATTGTATTAAAAAAATCAGTTTTAAGTCCTTCAGCGCTGCAATCAGATACTGCTGCTACCCCAAAAAGGACTCACAGATTTTTAATTCTTTAGGCTCATTATCATCATTTTCTGTAATCGAGATGTATCGAAAAACTACAGAAAGTTGGTCAATTTTTGACAAGTCTTGTGTTGTATCTAGAATTATTGCCAGAAATGGAGCTTTTTTTAATTTCTGAGATAATGTTGTTCCTAACTGCGGTACCAAGCATATTAATAATTTCATTTTGAATCTTAGGGCTTAAATAATTTATTTTGCCTTTTGGTTTCAGAAGACGTTCTTTAAAGTTGCATCATACATAATTAGATAGCAAACGTAAAATTGCTATAAAATTTCCAGAATCAAAATCATGGCCTCTTAAAGGTAGATTAAAAGATGCTAAAGTAATTATAACATTAATTATACGATACAATACATCTCTCCAGAATGTAATTGTACTATTAATTTTACTTTGCAATAGAGTATCGATGGTACTTCCTTGTAGCCAATTATAATAACATAGGGATGTGTTAATATGCTGCTGCGACTTTTCATGGATAAATATAACTTGCGTAAAATTGCTTCCAACGGAAACACCGTTAACCCATGCAGAGGAGTACGATTTGGTTTGAAGATCTGCTAATAACCAACAGAAGTGGCAATATGGTTTGTTTAAAACATTAGAATAACATAACCACGGTCTTGGAATTTTTATCCCTGCCTTGTTAAAATACGAATAATAATAGGTCGAAAAAGGACGGTTACTTTCGGAATCTATTGGAAACAGTCCATGTGGTTTAAATGCACCCAATTTAAATATTATTTTTCGTTCGCATTCAGTTGGACTGTCACCATAATTTCCTATATCTGATGAAACTATATTACAATCTTCAGATATCTTAGAATCGTCGATTTGAGTTTCTTCTATTTCCGGATGGATATCTGATGAAGAATGTGCTTGGGTTTCTTCTATTTCCGGATGGACATCTGATGAAGAATGTGCTTGGGTTTCTTCTATTTCCGGATGGACATCTGATGAAGAATGTGCTTGGGTTTCTTCTATTTCCGGATGGACATCTGATGAAGAATGTGCTTGGGTTTCTTCTATTTCCGGATGGACATCTGATGAAGAATGTGCTTGGGTTTCTTCTATTTCCGGATGGACATCTGATGAAGAATGTGCTTGGGTTTCTTCTATTTCCGGATGGACATCTGATGAAGAATGTGCTTCAGAAGAATCTGACAATATAATTGTTAAAAAATTAAAGCGAATGTTGTAAGAAATTTCAAAAATATATGTTAAATAAATTACTATACTTAAGGTTACGATTAGAGAGTGTTCAGACGTAAACAGGCTCTATGCAGATTGTGCGGTGTTAGTACAAAATCACATGCGCGCAGCCCATGCGTTATAGGCCAAGCGCCGGGTCTTTTTTTTTTGCAACGTACGGGACCTGGTATTTTTTTTTGGGAATATGTTCAAGGTCGTCCCCTGAATGTAAATCCAAGTTGGCGCGGCGGGGGAGGGTTCACTTCAGCCGCCATCTTGGAAAACACGTTTTATTGAACTGCGCATCGTACGACAAAAATTGCAGAGACCATTATTGTAGATAATAATATTTGCCATCTTTTTTATTTGAAACTTTTTTTTGTATAACGCATAGGTTTTTAATTATAGCGAATCAAACTTTTTACAATATGGTTTTTACTAAATATTTATTTAATGGTCAATGATAAATTAAAAATAATGGTGACTGAATTGTAGAGCATGAAATTACCTATAAATTTTATAAAAACTTTTTCTCGTAGCATTTATAGTCTAAGAGCTGCAGCTTAGTAAAACTTGCACCTCGTACATTATCAGTGGCAATATTGCTCGCTGTATACGAAAACCATTTCATAACGCATAAAATGGCATAAAGTGTTCAAAAAAATGTCAATACAACTGTGCAGCAAATCAATTAAAATTATAAATAATGTGGAAAACAACTAATAATTTGTCGATCTTTATTGTTACTTAAAACGGTATCATCATAAAAGATTGTCTATGTAGCAAAAAACAATAGTACGTCCCGCTACATCGTAAGAATTGTAATAGTTATTATTTTTATTATTATGTCTCCCTATATCCTATCTCCAATTGTTATCGAAATCACAAAAATGAAAAGAATTTTACGAATGTTACTTCAAAAAAACGGGAAAAACATTTGTTTACACAAACAAAGAGTGGCGCATTATTTTACGGTGCGAGTCTTATTTTTTTCGATGTCGAGGGAAGACACTCATCGTCTTGTGGATCTATCTCTTCTGCCTCCGCCATATCCGAAGGAGACGAATCAAAGGTTAGGTCTTCGGTTGGGATGGCATCTAATATGTCTGGCACGTTGTCGCATGTTTGGCCGCTGCAATTGGAGCAAATAATCGAACATTTGAGAACAGCTTTTCGGCATCCGCAGGCAGCTCCGCAATTTTTGGTGCATTTGCACGATATTATTTGCAACAAACTCGACGGTGCAGGAGCCATAGCAGTTCGAATTGGTTCAAGCCCTTGTGCAGTTCGCTTCCAACCCCATTTTTCAGCGTCGTGATAAAATCCAAGCCAAGTTTGAACCTGGTGGTACACTCTGAAAGAATGGTAGCGTGCCGTATCTTGTGTTGGAGATAGAAGTGATAAATTCAACCTTGTCTTACTCGCCAATTTCCCGAAGCATTTGTAGCGAAGCGAGTTAATAGAGACTTCCGATTTTGTAAAACGGTTGGGATTTATACCTGAATACTGTTGGAATGTTAAGAGGGAGAAATTCCGAACGACCCGAAATATATACTACAACTTATAGGGACATAATTGAATATACAGCATTATAATCTCATTTACAGCGTTATAGCTCTTAAACTATAAATGCTACGAAAAAAAGTTTCTTATAGAATTTATAGGTAATTTCATGTTCTACAATTCAGTTACCATTATTTTTAATTTATCATTGACCATTAAATAAATATTTAGTAAAAACCATATTGTAATAAGTTTGATTCGCTATAATTAAAAACCTATGTGTTATACAAAAAAAGTTTCAAATAAAAACGATGGCAAATATTATTATCTACAATAATGGTCTCTGCAATTTTTGTCGTACGATGCGCAGTTCGCGAGATATTCAATAAAACGTGTTTTCCAAGATGGCGCCTGAAGTGAACCCTCCCCCGCCGCGCCAACTTGGATTTACATTCAGGGGACGATCTTGAACATATTCCCAAAAAAATAGCAGGTCCCGTACGTTGCATTACAAACCTACTTTTTTTGCTACGGCGCTTGGAGTATTACCCCCGCGTGCGATACAAACGCGCCGCGTAGCATACAAAACGAACAGAACCTGAGCTCGCGCACGTCTAAACACGAAATTTACGATACGGACAGATAGACAAACAGACAACAAATTGATCCTATAGATAAGTAAGAGTTCGAAATTACTGAAACTTAGCATTTAACATGCTCGAGTATTTATAAAAATTTGATTACGAGCGAAAAATGATTGTCCCCTGAGTGACAATCATTTTTCGCTCGTAATCAAGTTTTTATAAGTAAGAGTTCGGTTTTTTTTCGATTTGAGGTACGGAACCCTAAAAACAAAATTCACCCTTCGCTACAGGTAGATAAGCTAAATGGGTTAGGTGGTACTTACCTTTGCAATCTAAATCACTCATAGAAGCTGGTTTCTGAAAAACTGAAGAATTTTTGGGCACTTTTTTATGACCTCCTCCCTTTTCTGTTTACTTTTTCTTTTCGTAGCTCCGCTGGGATAATCTCTTTTCCATTCACTCATTGTTTTTTACAAATCACTACTAATACTACTAAACCAGAAGAACAATTGTTTGTATTGTATTCATCGATATATATGTACTACCTACGTACTAGATTTCGCGTTCCGAACACTTGCTTTGTTCGACTAAGCTGTACTGCAATCCGTACTGCGTACACCTCACTTTAGTGTGACTGCGACCATCATGGACCGTAGGTGTATACAGAGCAGCGTTGTTAATACGATAATTCGAATAATACCAATCAAAACTTGCACATGTGGATGTGAAAAAATTCTTTTTACTTAGTTAACTAAGTAAAATGTTTTGTTGTTAAAGTGCACAAATAGGTAATAATATCGAATTAGCACAATAAAAAAAAATATTCTACATTTAAATGTCACGCCATCTTTGATTATAGACTAAAGCCCGCAGATGTTCAATTACACTGGTTGGAGGTAAAAATGTGTGACTAAACACAGACTTGACGTAGTGTCTAGAAAGTATTTTGATTATTTATATTCTTTTTCCTTTAGTTTGTGTTATCAGTTGATACTTATTTGTCAAAGATCAAACAGGTTGGTATAGGATTCGAGTTTTCCTTCTCTTGATAGTATAGTAGTATATGCATATTATATCGTTTAAAGGCGACCTTTTACGATATCCACGACCAAGATAGGTAGTGATGAATTGTATTCTTATTCCGTCATCACACGGATATTCAAAACTATTGTCGTATGTTAAAGCAAAGTTTATATAAACATATAATAGTTCATTTTCTTTTATAATTTACTATTATTTTTATTTATTTAACTACTGAATAATACACTTTGAAATAGAGAATGCTGTATGAGTTCTAATGAATGTTTGTAGGTACAAAAACTGTGTCACTTCTGCGGTGTAACATCTATAAAAACACACTTTGTTACATAACGTTGAACGAAACGCGTAAGTGCGCATGAAATGCCTACATCTTACGACGTTTTGGTCGCGAAAATTACAACTATAAAGCGATCTAGCGCTGTGTGCGCGTTAGATTGCCTATTTATTCTTTTAGCGCTGCAGCGGATTTTAGTTTAACTGTTACCAAAATGGAACAAAATATTTATTCGGGATAGCTTCTCTATACATATAACTCTATGATTGTAATACTATGTAATGCACAATTAAATAAAACGCGTCAATTAACACTGCTCTCCGTGTATCATCGTATGTACATCGATTATTGTGGGATTCCCCCGTTGAAGTAAATGACTTAAACGGTGAAATCCCGCAGCCCACGATAACCGATGCAGGGTGTTGCCAACTTTTGAACGCACGCTTTACGTGGGGTGAAAAGGAAATTGTTTTTTTTTACTTTTGTCATTTCTGAAATAAAAAAAAAATTTGGGAAGTTTTTATTGATTTTTGCTTACGCACGTCGGGGGCCCCCGTGGCGCGGGGGCCCCGTATAATTGATACGGCTGATACGGTGGTAGTTACGCCCCTGAATGGACACAAATTACATCCAGACTCGGAACAATAACTTGAGAAATGCACAAAGAATGATTCTGCGTAGAGATTGAACCAACGATATGGTATTTAACTAAATAGACTACATCTGTTCACTCGAACTATATAACAGATACCAGATGAAAGAGCGTGAAATATACCATTTATAATAATAAACATTTTTCTTTTTTTTGTGTTTTTATGACGTGGTAATAAGGACCTTTAGGTCATAAAAATAAACATATTTTACCAACTATACTAGGGATGTGAGGTTAATGGAAAAGAATCGATTTATTAAAAAAATGATTTTTCTTTATTCAATATTAATCGATTTGCCAAAAATTGATTTTAATAAAAATAAATAATCGATTTTTCAGGAAAAATCGATTTTCTATTATTTAAAAATCTATATGCTTTTTGTATTACAATAATAAACCTAAGAGATTCATATTAACAATTTATCAGAATAAATATCAAATAAAATTATACATACATACATATCATCACGCCATATCCCTTGCATGGTAGGCAGAGAGAACAGAGTGCCAGAGAACTCTATCTCTGCATACTTCACTCGCTTCCTCAACATTCATAATTCTCTTCATACACGCTCGCCGGTTTCGGAGACTCTTGACTCCACCTTCCTTCAGTACATGACCGATCTGGTCTAGGTAGGTTAGTCTCGGTCTCCCTCGGTACCTACATCCTTCCACTTTCGCATTGTATATCTTCTTAACCAGGCGTTCGTTCGGCATTCTTTCCACATGTCCGAACCATCGGAGCATTCCCTTTCGCATCTTTACACCAATACTCTCTTTCATACCTACTCGCTCTCTTACGTCGTCGTTACGAATGCGGTCGGTCAGCCTAACTCCACAGATTTTCCGCAGAGATCGCATTTCGGCCGCATTAATTTTACTTTCATACTCTTTTCTGCATACCCAACTCTCGCTTCCATACAGTAATGTTGGGACAAGCACTGCGTTATATATTGCTTGTACACGTGCCTTCTGGCTGCTTCTGCTGCCGAGAAGTTGCCCCACCGCTCCGTTCACTCTATTTCCCGCATTCACTCTTCGCTCTATATCAGTGGTGTACCTTCCATCTCGGCTAAATCCACATCCAAGATATACAAATTCATCCACTTGCTCTAGTACATCATTATCTATTGTTACTCTTACATCTGTTCTGGTTTTATCTCTTTCAAAGACCATTATTTTGGTTTTGCTCACATTCACGCGTAGACCCCTTTTCTTACAATCTTCTGTCACTGTGTCGACTAGGGTCTGCAGGTCAGTCGCTGACTGTGCCAGCAGGACTGCATCATCTGCATAAAGCAGAGCAGTGACCACTGAGTCGCCCATCTGGACTCCCACATTCATATCGTTCAACCTTTGGAGACATTTATCCAGATATATGATAAACAGCCTGGCTGACAGAACGCACCCCTGCTTAACGCCGATATTGACGTCAAACCAAGGCGACATTCCATCATCCAGCCGCACACAGGCTCTACAGCCCATGTAACTGGACTGCACAGCCTGTAGCAGTATACCGCTAATACCATACTCCGGTAAAATGTCCCAAAGTTCCTTTCGTACAACCGTGTCAAATGCTCTCTCCAGATCCACAAAACCGCAGAAAACCCTCTGACCTAGAGCCAGATGCTTCTCCACAATGTTGCGCAGAGAGAACACTTGATCCATGCATCCCCTTCCACTCCTGAAACCTCCTTGTGTCTCACACAGTAAACCATCGGACACTATCCTCCTCAACAATTTATCAGAATAAATATCAAATAAAATTATATAAATAAGAAATAACCAATTCATAAGTAAAAATCAAACCGAAGGTTCCTTTAAATTATCAAAGTAAGGCATAAGGAAACTAAATGTCATTATTGATACAAATTTTCAGAACCATTAAACATTTTATTATAAAAAAAATTAAATTATTAGCATCCTTTTTTTTTGTTATTGCTCTGGAAACGCATTTACGCGCTATCCCCCGTCGGTGACAGACGCGGGGGAGTATGGGTCTCATCGGCCAGCTGAAGACCGACCGGAATACCCACTAAAACCACAGCGGCCCCTTCCGCGCTTTTACGGGGCGCCGGAGCGATCGACAGACATTCGACCCCTGGCACCCCCACGCTTGACCTTCTGGCCACGTCCTATCACCCCTCAAGGCGGTGGGAGGAGGTGCACATAACGGTGCCTCCTCCCCGGTCGCCGGCGGCGGAGTGACTCGGCGGATGCAAGCGCCTTGAGTTCTCGCTCCGCGACCTCCTTGTTTTTCATGATTGCCTCACAAAAGACATCCTGAATGATGGCATCCTAACAAGATAACCATATTGTCTCAAAAACTAAAATATAAATCAGAACAAAAGAAATCTGCCATAAATGTTAAGTACTATTTTACAATTACATCTACGTTCAGCTGTGGACGGGAATAGGGTCAGATTTTTTTTTAAGTCTAGCACTAAAGAAATAATAATTTTTGTATTGCGGGGGACTTTACAAACATGCAATTAACGCAGACAAATTACACTTAGACACAGAATAACACTTTGTGGGTCGCACAAAGTATCACACATGTCCTACGTGGGAATCGAACCCACGGCACTGACACGGAAGGTTGGTATCTTAACCACTACGCCATTTGTGCAGTCAAATGAAGATGATGATTTTATATTTGACTAGTTTTAAAATAAAATATTAGTTTGTAAAACTTATTGATGACGAGTTTACCAGAACACATTTTTTATTGAAAATGTTGAGGTGATAAAACGTATGACTCGCATGACAGACGTTTTTAGTTTTTGGAACGAATTTTACAGAGACCAGTATTTTGCTGTCATAAGGAACACAATAATCATTATAAAATATAGTAATTCATGTTACTTGTAAGACAGTGGGATGTTTTTGTTCTATGTGCTATTTTAAATTTGTAGTATTAAAAAAAAACAAAAAAAATCTTTCGAACAGTACATGAATATTGCTGTGGTATTATGCTTACATACATACATATCATCACGCCATGTCCCTTGCAGGGTAGGCAGAGAGAACGGAGTGCCAGAGAACTCTCTCCTTGCATACTTTACTCGCTTTCACAACATTCATAATTCTCTTCATACACGCTCGCCGGTTTCGGAGACTCTTGACTCCACCTTCCTTCAGTACATGACTGATCTGGTCTAGGTAGGTTAGTTAGTTAAGGTATTATGCTTCTTCGTTATAAAATATTTTCGACAGCGGCTTTTAGCTGTTCTACGGTTAAAAGGCTTTTTTATTTTACCAACAACTACGACTATCTCTTACTACTATTATCTCAATCTTAATTTGTTAAAATAATAATGAATTGACTTTGAGTTTTATTTATCCGTCGTATAGATGGCGCTGTTTATAAAAATCGATTTTAACGCGTAATTTATATAATCGATTTATTAAAAATAGATTAATATTACTATAAAAATCGATTGTAAGTAAATAATAATCGATTTTCATAAAAATTGATTATTTTTTAACATCCCTAAACTATACATATTATAATGATTCACAATGTGTATTAAACTTCATGGGGCTGCAGTGTCTCAAACATCAAACCGATATTTCAGTATTTCTACCGAAATGACTTTTATTCACTTTTATTTTTACATATATTTATATGATGGCAACCTTTTTGGTTGTTGAATGTTATGGGGAATCACTCAACAATAAGTATGGATAAGTATTTAATTATGCCTCAAAATTCCATATATTATGGGGCTCCTCTCGACTGCTACAAATCAATGTCTAAGGCGTTTCCAGCAAGGGAATTCACTTGTTATATAGGCAAGTTATCAGGCAATTTTTTTTTTATATATTTCTTAACATCGAAAAAACTATCAGGTTTATAGTTTCGAAGAGCTATTATTAAGGTAAAATATCGTCTGACGAGAAGTCGAGTACAAGCGCGAGTGTAAAAAGAAAAATATATACAATATTATAGAAAAGAATTCTCAGGCTGATTGGCAGATAGTCGTAAAGGCGTAACATTGCCTATTGTAAGAGTTGTAATAAAGATATTAATATTACATCAGGAGGATAAAAAATACAGTTCTTAACAAAAATACTTGTTATCATCGAAAAATATAAAATCATAACCGAAAATATCATCATTTACTGTAACAAAAACTCAAATATACTATCCATTTATTATTATGGAGCACCTAACAAAACTGATATAATCTGTTTGTCGTGATTGAAAATTCCTTCCGCGATCATGATTCATGAAAGCTGTAAAGTGTTTGAAACGTCGGGAAATTAAAAATCAAATATAAACGTGATAGAATCCGTAAGAATATAGTTTTATTTCAAAAATATTTGAGCGTGTTTGATATAAATTAGTCTGTTAATTTGTTTTGTGATAAATTGAAAGAAAATATTGAGCGTTTTATTTATATGTGACATATTGATTTTGGGTATAGTTATACCGATTTTAGTGGGCAGCTCTATCGATTTCGCATAATGACTAATACGTAGTACAATATGTGAAAACCGCAGTATCTCTAACTAGTTTGTGGTGACAACGACCTTCGAGATTGGCAACACTCCATAGATTAGAAAGTAATTCCCCTGACGAGTATGCAAAATTCCATATAGCAAGACACGTACTGACACGTAGTAAGTAGTAACTCTCATTTGTCTCTACAAGATTCGCTTTCGGGGTGGATTTGTGGATTTAATTGCCCTTCTCATTATTAAATAAAATTAAATAAAAATGCACGTACAGGCATATAATGAAAATAGAATGAAGTGTAACCTACCTTGGTTAGAATCTGTGTTTTTAAAACTCGGTAAGTATTCAATATATTTCTTAGTACGCACTGTTCTATATAAAAAAATACCTTAAAATATAATTAAAATTACGAAGTATCAAATTATTAAAAGTAGTAATATATATTGACCTCTATATATTGTTAGTATGAAATCGTTACTTATCAATGAAAATACCTATATGGAAATGGAGACAGAGCGAACAAAGGAACTATAGCTGATAACTATACTGATAACTTCTCTAATTTGTTAGAAATTTCAATGTTATATACAGCTTTTTGATATTAAAAGATCACATTTATTTATGCAACGCATGGTAAGTTGCAATCTGAATATAGTCAAAATAATACCTATCACTGAAAACAAAATCTCTCATATTTTCCCATCTTGCTCATATAGAAAAACTTTTTGGTTCCAAATATTATTTTTAAACATCCCACTTTTTATGTCAGAATAAAAAGTGGCATGTTATAAGTTTACCATATCTGTTTGTGTGTTTGTTGTGTATGTGTGTTTGTGTGTCTATCTGTGGCATCATAGCTCCTAATGTAACGATGATGCAGTTTTTTTGTTGTTTAAAAGCTGATATGATCGAGATGGTTCCTAGCTACATTATATCTTTTCATGTATTTCAGCTGATGACCTTCATCAGCTCATTGGTAGCTGCCATACATATCTTAGACACATAATGGATATTTACTTTCAAAGATATCTGAGACTTAACAATTGATACACCCTCATGTATAAGGGTATCACTGCGCTACTCTGATCATGGAGCTCGAAAGGAGATAAAATCCAGATAATGTTCCAGAGGATGTTCTATTAGTAAATCTATTAATTTGGGGCTATTAGTAAACCCATCAAATTTTATCTTCCTATATGTCATCATCATCATCCTCATCTCAGCTCATATATGTCCCACTGTTGGGCTCGAGCCTCCTCCATAATGGGAGAGAAATTGACCTACTATACCACGCTGGTCAGACGTGTTGGTATAGGGTTGTTTCAAGATTTCCTTCTCTTGCATAGATGTTATATGTATTTTATATCACTTAGTCGTCTCTTACGATCACACACGGGTAAGATAGGGGGTGGTGAATTGTATTCTTACTCCATCGCCACATGGATAAACATGATATAGATATGTCATCACCTGCTTCTTATTTTCTTAATTTTATTAAAAAGAATGCTATATCCTGTTATATTTCAAACTTGGCTAATTGGAGATCTCTTCTTAAACATAATAAATAATCTTATGATATTTGTTCATATCTTCTTAATCCACCTTACCTATTTTTAAGGAGAGTATTTCAAAGAGAGTCATGATAAAAGTTTTGTTAAAAACAGCACATAATGTTACAGGCATTCATTTTGCACCTTATTTCAACACAATAGAGTTAAGTTGCCTGGTCCTAAGGGCAAATGGTGGAGACCCGACCTCGGCTTGATGGTTGGCTCACACTTAGGATATTAAGTTTACATGATTTCTGACCTCACTGGAACCGGCTATTTACTTCTCAGAGCTTCACATGCTGTATGTGCCTCTATCTTGGTGAGCATCTCTCACCATAAGTAATAGAAAAATCCTTGGTTTTATATTATTTCCTTTAGTTAGAAAGTCACAAATAAGAATGGGACATCCCTGTATTATTTTTATTCTTCTCAGCCCATGTTGGCCAGACATATTCTCATGGGGTTTAATTTCGGGTGACTGGATCGGCGAATTAGTCCGTCCACCCGCCGAGAGGCCGACTGCGTGAGGAAAGACCGACATCCTACACGAGGGGGGACGTCGGTCGAGGAGAGGGTACTCCTCAGGGGTATCCCGTCGGGCCGACCACTGACGTCAAGTCACTCTGCTCCGGTGGTCGGCCCAACGACGAAGGCGGTGTCACGGGTGGGTTACGGGTGTGCGTGCTGACGCCCCTCTGTCACCCCGGATGGAATGGTGCGAAGAGTGCGGGGACCGTAGCTCACCACCACAAAAAAAATGGGGTTTAATTTCAAGTTCTCCCTTTGTTGGAAAGTCAGTTGCTTTTGTCTTAACCCAAACATCGTGCTGGGTCATAACTTGTCTATTATTTGGTGATATGTCTAGATGGATCCTAACTATATAAGTATATACCACTGAATTTGCTAGGTATTGTACAGATGGAGAAATATGTGTTTAAGAAATCCTTTAATGATATGACATGGTAAGCCATGTGGTCACAATTTTATGCTTTTTCTTAGGCCATAGGCATATGTGTTGAAAAAGACTACTAAAGAACGTAAGAACAACACAGCAAGAAAAAATAAATTGCACTCCGGGAGTGCCGGCAGAAGGGAAAACTTGAACATTAACATTGTGCATCTTTGAATATTTTGGAATGGTTAGGTTAGTTTAATAATTTCGCACATTATTTTATCAAAACAATAGGTTTGCCAGCGTACATTGACCTGTAGGTACATTTTGACCCAGCTGTGCGGCGGTGAGCGTAGCGAGAGTGGGACTATTAGCCCACTAGTTCAATGTCACACACATGAGTATATGCCTACATCGAACTTTTATAGTACAAGTGTAATGACCGCTTATCATTAGGGCAATTTAATCAAAAATTAGATACTATTATTTTACTGATTTGGATAGTGTATCATGGTCGGATACACCTTCTTCAAGGATTCTACTAATTAAATCGGCAAGCTGTATGGTTAATTACAATATTCATTTATTGCGCTATCGTACACAAACATGACAATTAATATTACATAAAAAAATTAATACTTCTGATATATTACAATTACTTTACATTAAAAAGTTTATCTCTCAGAAAAATCAACTTTCATCCATAATTTCAACAACTCTTTCAACATCATCATTACGAGCATCATCATCGCCAATCTCTAAAACTGATACTGATAGGTTTATGGTAGCTGAAGTAAGAAACGAACAATTTTGATTGGAATCTATTTAAATGTCTAATAAAGATCGCATAATAGTTTTGTATTTCGTTGTGCTAAGATTGCGATCATTTGACATCGTTAAACCAAATTAATTATTTAAAAATTCAATGAATATATACACGTACACTCACACAAGCGCCATGCGTCGCTTAAACAAAAAATTAGGCGCAGGCATACATTTTCGCCGCGCGGTAGAAAGAGGGGATATTTACGTCTTACGAATTTTCGATCAGGTCACGTGTCCTGACCCGAGTTTAACATTTATTAGCCATCCCAAAAAAGTGCACAGCACCGCTAAAGTAGTTTTCACGTCATAAAACCCAAAACAAAAGCTTCAGTCAACCTGTGTGGCAACCGTGACATTGTTGACCATTTCTCCTCTCATTGTGTAGCAAGCCTATGTCCAATACCAAACCTCAACAAAATTAATTACCATATCATTAATTTAGTTGAGGTTTAAATAATATTTGTATGATTTGACAATATTACAGGAGACGAATTCGAAATCCGTGTAAAATGGGATGGAGAGACGGCAGTTATGACCGGCGTGATGGCTGTAGTAGGTGGTCTCCTCGGACGTTATGTTGGAGGGCGCCTGAGTACTGCTCTAGGCGCTGCTATTGGAGGTGCTGCTGGATTTACAGCTGCCCGTAAGTATACATATTATTTTATTTTAGTTGATTTTGGTTGGCAGCGGTCCAGCTATACTCCCGGTATTAACACTGACCACCAGGTATATTGCTTGCTCGTTTGACACCATAAGCAATATGTACACGCGTTAGAAGTTATACTTCTTTGACGTATCAAGAGAATTTTATCTTTCGCCTTATTCTACGTTTGTAGAAAAAATGACACAAAAAAAAAGATATTTAATGCATTGAAAGTTTTATTATAACGCATTATCTAGATTAAAAACTATAATGTTGACTATAGCTAACTTCAGGGTGTCGGTTTTTTATGAAGGTGTGCGCGCGCATCGTAAAAATTTAGTCTTATCATTTTTCCCTAACGCGCTAAAAGAAGTATAACTTCTAAAAAATATAAATTGAAAATCAGTCTAGAAAAAAAAATGGATAGAAAATTAATTATTAGATAATTTTGCACATCATTGTCCTGCTAGCCTTTATATACGTAGTGAGTTTTGTGCTTCGAGCCTTACGGATGTCAGTGATGTTATCACATATGACGTAACATATCCCTTAGCTGTTTTTTTATCGTGAAATCTTTGGCCATCACACGTAAAATTATTTATTATTTTCTGTGTAGGGTACATATCTCTACGAGAAGCATGGGCGCAAATGAAAGAGAAATTGCAAGACGTCCTATATCTTATCTACGGCTATCTTCAGAAATTGGATGTTAGAGACTATATGAGAGCTTTCGACATTCTCATGTCTTGCGCCAACAGCCGTCGTGAGCTCGTCTTGAATATTGTTGAATTTATCGCACAACAGTTGAGTAAGGCAGTGCTTTGTAATATCTCTAATAATGGTCACGCTGTTTGCGCGATAGGTAGTTCCTTGAACAATTATTAATTGTACACTTGCAATATATATATATATATACAGCGTATTTTATATTTCAATAAAAAAAGCATAATCATGAATGTATTATTATATTAAAGTAAATATTTACTCATAATCAGGTGTCTTTTTAAAACAATGTTATGACGATTTAAAAGAAGACAAAGCAGGCCAAAACAAAGATGGAAGATGACATCAGGCAGGTGGCAGGAGCAACTTGGAGTACAGTGACTACAGAAAGGGCAGAATGGAGAAGATTGTAGGAGGTCTGCCACGTGTCAAACGGACATACAAAAATGGAAGAGAAGTTGTGATATATGACCATAATTATTGGCATATTAATTATTACCAAGGAAATAAAATAAAATTACATTGTATAAAAACGGTTTAATCAATTATATCATATTTTTTAAAAAGCCACCCACACTAATAATCTTTGTATTTCGGGCGACTTTACAGACATATAATTAACGAAGACAAATTACACCCAAACTCTGAACAACACGTTGTGGATCGCACAAATTATTGTCCTGCGTGGGAATCAAACCCACGGCAATGGCACGGAAGGTCAGTATCTTAAACACTACGCCATGTGTGCAGTCATTAATTTGTTTATGTAATAATATTTACTGTAATTTGCCCAAATGCAAGACTCTTCCACGTCTCGCAAGTCTTGTAACTCTCGCTGTTAGAATAACACAGAGCCACTTGTTTTGATAGAAATGAAATTCCATTCATCTAGTGGCACTAACTGTACAACTATCTATAATTAAGTACATACCACCTAACGGGAGTGGGGCTATAATCATACCTATCTATCATGAGACTGTGTAATATAACATCAAATTATTTCCCCGTGTACTGGTATTAAGAATACAAAATGTTGACAATCCTTTCTTTGCCAAAGGAATCTTAAAATACTGTAAAAGTCGAAAACATCGATTGCAGATTTAACAAAGCCATGGCCTTGAGCCACACCGCCCATGGTCGCTTTAATGACAAAATGGAAACTGTTGCATTGTTGGCACCCCGAGGCCGCGGGTGACTGGATCGGGCCACCCGTTAGTCCGTCACCCGCCGAGAGGCCGACCGCGTGAGGAAAGACCGACATCCTACCCGAGGGGGGGACGTCGGTCGAGGAGAGGGTACTCCTCAGGGGTATTCCGTCGGGCCGACCACTGACGTCAAGCCACTCTTCTCCGGTGGTCGGCCCGACGACGAAGGCGACGTCACGGGTGGGTTACGGATGTGCGTGCTTACGCCCCTCTGTCACTCCGGATGGAGTGGTGCGAGGAGTGCGCCGACCGTAACCCACCCCCAAAAATAAAAAAAACATTGTTGGCGCCGTAATGGAGTACATATTTGAAATAAAACACAAAGAAATATTTTAAGTATTTATATTTAAGTGCACATTAAAAAAAAACATATCACATCTAGTAAGGCAATTGTCCATGATGATACTCTATATTAACACTGACATTTAATTAAAAATAAAAAAATTACCATAAATAATAAAAGAAAGATACACTCGGTAAATTCTTGTATATTTTTATAATATACTAGCAACTCCAGCTGGTGCAGTGCCGCCTGGTGGCGAGTTACATCAATGTAGATAGCATATAAATATTCTCCGTAAAAAAAATACATATACATACCAATTTTCATAATGATCGGTCAAATAGTTTCTGAGTTTAGCGATGTCATATATACCAACATTCTCTTTTATAGATATAGATTATGAAAGTATCCATTGTAATTAAATACAACGACAATCACTGAACATATAGAAAATTACAATAATTAACATTTATTTCATATTGAATCTATATAGGAGATCTATCCTATGTAGATCCAAGATGGCCGTGTCTATAGAGAAACGGCCATCTTGGATCATAGTTAGTTTCTAAACAAAAATAATCATTACCTCGTGATCCAAAGGTAATACATTAAATGAAAATAATACACGTCGCTGACAGATCGTATAATTAAATATTTGACATCTATCAAATATTGGTGGGCTTCATAGCTATTTTTAATTTGGTCAATTTGTGGATAAAACGTGCACATAAAACATCTGTGATTTGATTTATAATTTTACTGGATAATATATCTATATGGTCGACGGTTATTTTAACATTATCACTTTACGCGGTATGTATAAGATTATTTTCAAATGGGCGGAATAGAAATCGAGACCCACCATCATCTTCATTCTCCTGCTCTTATCCCAAATACTTGGGGTCGACGCAATATGTACCCCTCTTTCTACATATTGCAAAAGTTATTGGCAATAGTTTAATGACCGGACGCCTGCCAGACGTCAACCGTCATAGGGAATGCAATTGTTGATCAAACGGCATCAGGTGGTTTTGGACCATGTCGATATAAAGCTGTTAGGTCTCTTTTACGACATCCACGAACACAGTAAAGGTTGGTAGTATTCGTAGCCGCTACCACACAGGAAGTGAGATCCATCAATTGAGGATATCCAGCATCCTACAGAATTTACATCTAAATTCTACAATTTTCTCCAGAAATTCGAATATCGTTTCGACACAGGTTTCGTCCGTGAACGAAGCATTCTCGGCACAGTTCGGTATCAACGCGAATTTCTACCGTTCTTGATGTGTGCGGTTATAATAATTAAAAGTGATAACTTTCCTCAATTTCTAAATAATTTGCAATCAGTAAGCGATTATTCCGTGTGGTGACGGAGTAAGAATACAATTTACCACAACCTATCTTACCCGTGGATGATCGTACGAGACGACTAAGGGATATAAAACGCATATAACATCTATGCAAGAAGAAAAACTCGAAATAAAACCTTATACTAACATATCTGACCAGCATGGTATAGTAGGTTGGAGAGGAGCCCGAGAGGGCATACCGCCGAGCGGGCCACCGAAGACAAAGATCGGGTACCGGTGGCCCGCTCGCACGGCGAAGAAGAGGTGCTTGCAGGGTGGGTCAATGGGGTTGCGCGCCGCCTCTTCCGTCACCCCGGACCGATTTGGCGGGGTGCGACGTCCATAGCCCGCCGCAAAAAAAATGATATAGTAGGTTAATTTCCCTTCTATTACGGAGGAGGCCCGAGTCCAACAGTGAGACATGTATGGGCTGTGATGATGATGAAGCGAAGATCTATATCGGTGATATAATACACAAAGATCTTAAAAACTCCATTGTGTTACTTGTTAAAAAGGCGTATTTGATGTCGAACTGTCATGTTGGGCCCGTTGAGTGGCGAAATACGTGTCAAAACAATATTCAAAATACCGCGGCGAATTGCAAGTTGAAATTGTCTAGACCGCTTTTCATACAGATAAGAGATCTTGATTCTAGCTTGGATTGCTTTCTTAGGATATATTGACTAACCATGTGTAAGTGGCGGGTCTCCCGTTTCCTATATTTAAAAATAACAATAGCTTTTAGTTTAGCCATATATCGTCTAATTAAATCAATTAAGTACAAGATTAATTTAAGCAAGTATTAAATTAAAAAAAAAAAACAATTTTGAGGAACTTATGTTAAAATCATAATGAATTATATTCAGTATGATTTTACTAACTTATGGAAGAGTAGGTGTAAAACTAATTTAAAAAACATCAGTTGCAATTAATGGAGAATATTACAAAGTATATTATCCTACGGTAATTTAAAGGAAAGATTATTTCCTTTTTTACATTTATTCAATTAGACAAGGGCACAAAATCATTTTTTGGATTAGGGGCGTCCATTAATTACGTGTGGATTTTTTGAGGATTTTTTGACCCCCTATTGGTGAGATGTCGTATGATTTGTCTCGATATCCTGCCTCTTTTCCAATCTTACGTGAGATTTTTTCTCAAAACTTGTACTTGGGTATAAAGGCTTTTTACTTTCATTTAACTTTAATTTAACTTTCAGCCGTTTTCTGCTAAAAAATAATTACGTAATATTTGCAAAGACCTCTCCTCTCTCTCCCAACTGAGATTTAGTAAGATTCTTTTGGACAATCCTCCCCTAATTGAATACCTTACGTAATTTATGGATGCACCCTTATTTGAAAAGTTAATCTTGGTTAACTTTTCAAATATTCCAAACCTACCTACCCTGATTGGTGCTAACATTGAATTAATTAGTTTTAAACTTGATACAATCTAAATTTAATAGTTATTATACTACAGGAATGTCTAAATAGTGCAACTACAGAAGGAATGAATACTATTCTTATTTAAATTTAAAGCTAATTCAACTTATAGTTCACTTTATTATAAAGAATTTAATTCACATAATGGCAGATGGCTATTATCTCTCATAAAACTTATACAAGTGAGTAGGAGTGTAATTATAGTTTATGTACTCTCAGAATATTTTTAATAGAATGGAATAGGTATACAATGTAAGCAGGGCCAGATCTAACATATGGCATTTAAGACTTCAGCCTAGGTCCCTGTTGATTCAGAGGGCCCCCATTTAAGTCAAGTCAAAAAAGAAGATAATAATTTAAATAATTTGCCAAAGCAAAGTACATAAGATTATTTTATAATTTGTCAATTTATTTACGGTTGTAACAAACACAACATATTTATAAAAACCCGATTACGAAGCGAAAAATGATGTCGCAAGTGGGGTTCGAACCCACGCCTATTGGGAGTCCAGCGAGTAAGTGGCAGCACTATTGAGCCGGACTCCCAATAGGCGTGGGTTCGAATCCCACTTGTGACATCATTTTTCGCTTCCTAATCGGTTTTTTATAAATAATTAAGCATATTAAATGCTAAATTTCAGTAATTTAAACACAACATATATTATAATATAAATCAAATATTTTATTGCCTTATTTTTTTCTACACATTGAGTAATTAGGTGGGCTCCTAAACTCACGGTCCGGTCTTGATCATAGGAACACTAAATAAATGATAGCTTTAGAAAATAATTATTAAGTAAAAGAAAAAGTGTGTGTCGGGATGGCCCGACAGAAGTGATAAACTAATCTAAGTTGAACTATTTGATATTTATATTGTTTAACTTGAGAAAAGCTTAGGCAATACCTATATTGTATGTATATTAATATGATAATATAAAGTAAGGTTATTTATTAATAAAATCTTATAACATCTTAATACGACCAGCGCTGTGGGTTAGATAGAATGAGAGAGGAGCCTGCTTACCATTGTCGTATGCGTGAGAGCAGGGGCGGCTCCAGCACATGTAGCGCCCGGGTGCAATCAATAACCTGGCGCCCTCTCGTACTAAAATGCGTGAATAAAATGGAATAGGTTGATAGTTACAATTACAACACGTTCGACTAAACTACCAGGCAAACGCGATCGGATTATGAAGTTACAGTGAGCATGGTGACAAAGCAACCAACTTAAACCTGTCAAATAACGCACCCACTACGTTTATAGATGGTTAGGCACACGCTGCGTACGGTGTGCACGCGCCGTGCGGAGCGTTACAGTGGAGGCTCTGTGTCCCGAGCGGCTCTCGGCGCCCCCTAACGCCCGGCGCCCGGGTGCACCGTACCCTCTGCACTATAGGTAAAGCCGCCCCTGGCTGAAAGACAGGGAAGCCAGACAGACTGGCAACGTAATGAAGCGGTTTACCCTCCTATACTTAAGTTATCATTTCAATAATACAAATCTTGCATAGTGCCTATTTTTAGAGATAAATAGAGAAGTTTTACTTCAGTCGTGTAGTCTAGAGCACACTCTCAATCAAGCCATATTCTTAATGTTATTTTAACTCAAATTATTATAATTTAGCATTTAACGTGCTTGATTATTTATAAAAAACTTAATTACGAGTGAAAAATGAATGTCATGGGATACGAACCTACATCTATTGGAAATCCGTTCCAATTATGCTACCACTTACACCAGCGTTAGCTTTCGTATGACATTCAATTTTCGGCTCGTATTATATTTTCGTCTTTAAAAGAAACGTGTGCCATCTACCCGATAATGTTTACACATTATACAGATTTATTACCATGTGTGACAATCATTTTTCGCTCGTAATCAAGTTTTTATAAATTATTTTAACTTTTATAATTTTGTATTTTAAATATACTGTCATGATAAAGTGAGATTTCTAATATACGGTTTACAATAAATAAATTATATTGATTATAAGATTCATTTAAACTTTGTACTTTAGTGTTTTATCTTAAAGTAAATAACACATTTATTATATCCATCCATCCATCATTAAAGTGGATACTGACGTCATCAAGCGGAGGATATCCCAAAATCGCCACGTTTTATTATATATTTGTTTTTATAATCTCACAGAATCTGCTGACCATTTTCTTGGTGATTACATCTGGTTGTTTTTTTAAGACCATGGCAATACCGATACTATCACTTAAACCAAACAAAACTCACGGTTTTATACCCAAAAAGGAATTATCAACCAAAGGGGTACTGATATTTGGGATATTTTGCATATGAAGTTTCGCATCTGGATACGGATGTTAAAATAAAGAAGCGAATCATACGAACTATTTTCTTTTAAAAATTTTAACCCTCTCCCTTCGGAGACCTTTCGTAGCATACGGAAAATCTAATTTTATTCAAGGGTAGTATTTTTGAAGATCCCCTATGCCATTTGTGCAGTCTGTATCGTGATGGATGCATGGATAAATATTTATTTTTATATATTTTTTTCATATCTATAAATCTAATAATAAATTATGAATAGAAATTCAAATAGCACTTAAGTTTACAATGGTGGAATGAGAGCAATAAATAAATAAATAGTTATGTGGTAAGTATCCATTGCGTACTAAGCTCACTTGTCTTCCATAGCGTTCTTCAGCTCCATGGCCAATTTATAGCCGAGCTCTGGTCTTCGGTCGCGTCCATCCACCATAGATAACACCTGGATAACATTTTAATTTTTACACGATATCAATTAAGCTTTGTGGTAGCGGCTAAGAATACTACCAACCCTTACGTAGATGTCGTAAGAGACGACTAAGAGCGTTATAACGACCTGGGCCAACTACATATGATGCCATTTGGTCAACGATTATATCCCCAAGGAGGGCTGACAGCTGGCCGGTCATAAAACTATTCCGAATAACTTCTACAATATGTACTATGAAGGAAGAGTACATATTGTATCGACACCAAGTAATTGGGATAAGAGTAGGAGAATGATGACACGATATCAAATTAGTGATTAGATTTTGTTGATAAAAACTTGATTTCCACCTGTGGGACTTGAACTTATAACTACTGAAAATTGATTGCAGTCATCTTATAGATTAGACGAGCGTAGACATTACGTATAACAACTATAAGTCTGTCGAATCTAAGAAGTGTACTTTGACAGCTGTCTGAGTAAGTTGTCTAGGTATGTGAACCAAATAATAGGTTTCGAAAATATCCGATTTTACTGAGAAATCGATATTGATTCTTTATAATTAATAATAGTTTTTTTATTTTTCAATAAGGTGATGAATAAATTAAGTGCTAAATTAGTACTAAACAAATTTAATTATTTCAGCATAGAATCTATTCATCATATTTAGTAGGATTAAGTTAATTAAAAACAAAAACTGGATTTGAAAATGGCTATTTATTAAGAATTACTACTATTACTTGAATTATCAGCGTCGCGAACATTAATAATTATTTCCTCATCAATCAAAGTGTCGAAATGTACATCTCTGTCAAAATCTCAATTCGATTAATTGTATTATTCTAATATTTTTACCGATTATTTAGATAATCGTGAATTGGAAGTTGTCAAGCACTACTGTATAGAACGTGATGACGTGACATTGTTAGGTCGTCACTGACAATTACTATTTACCATGTTATTTCTATTTTAAATTAGTTTTACGAGTTTCAACATTAGATTATTATACAAGAAAGTCACCCGCAATGTTAATTATGTAAATAACTTAATAGTTGTTTAAAATTTCAGACTTAGTGTTTACAATCATGTGTATACGTTTGACCGAGGTTATTGTGTATTAAAAAATGCAAAACGTCAAAATGCACTTCTTAGATTAGATGAGCTATAATATAAATTCACGCTCGCTTTCTAGTCTTTACGAGTGACGTTCCACACGCCATCTATTGGCAATCATGTACATATTGCACCGACTTACAACTCTAACTTTACAGTTATATTTATATAAAGTAATCTAATACATTAAATGCAATATAATCTACTATTTGATGATTCGGACATTATTTTTTTAAAGACGAGCTATTGCTCACTGTTCCTTTGCTTACTTAAGTGGGTTTTTATGACTCACAGGTGAAAATGAAGTGGGCGTTGACAGGATTTTTTTTTAAACTTGTAACCAGGTACAGATGCCAAAGAAGCGTCACCAGTGGTCGGTCCAAAGGCGATAGGGAAGGAACACGATGGGTTCTGCAGCCACCACCCTTCCATCGCCCTAGCATGGGCTGAATGTATCCAGAGCATCATCATCATCATCACAGCCCATAAATGTCCCACTGTTGGGCCCAGGCCTCCTCCGTAATGGGAGGGAAATTAACCTACTATACCGCGCTGGTCAGACGTGTTGGTATAGGGTTCTCTTTCGAGATTTCCTTCTCTCGCATAGATGTTATATGCGTTTTATATCCCTTAGTCTTCTCGTACGATCACCCACGGGTATGACACGGGGTGGTGAATAGTATTCTTACTCCGTCACCACACGGAAAGAGTATAGCTTACAATAAAAATGTACACAAAAAGTAATAATTATATTGTCCTCACATCATCAGAATTAACTATAACGCCATTGTTGTTGACGATGGTGGCCTTGGTCTTCTCTATATCGGCTAGGTCTACTCCGCGGCTCGCGTCATCAATCAGCACGGCCCGGTAGCCAATAGCTAAGGCATCTGCTATTGTAGCTCCTGGACATATTAATTACAACATCATTAGAATTGAACAAGCTACATAAATGGCCTAATGGTGAAGATATCGATATATCATGCCAATTGTCGTTGGTTTGATTCTCACACAGGACAATACTGTGTACAATCATAAATTACTATTCTAAATGTGGGTGTAATTTATATAAATTAATTGTATATTTAGTTCCCAGCAATTAGTGCCTTAGGGGCCGTCCAATAATCACGTGATGTTTGGAAGGCGGGGGGAGGTGTTTGATAAAAATCACGAAATATCACAAGGGGGACGGGGGTGTAGTAAGATATCACGTGTATTTACTTTTTCGTCAAACGCTGCGATTTCTAAACTGAAAAGCGGCGTGTAGTGTGACTTTGACTTGCCGTTGGCAGGCAGTAGGTGATCTGTATAAAGATCTTTTTGCGAAGTACAAAAAAGCAAAAATAACGAGAATATAATGAGCTGTGGGCTACTTCTTTGTGGGTACTAAAAATTCACGTGATGTTGGTGGGGGAAGGGGTCATAGTCTTCAACCTCACCACGTATCACCAAAAGGAGGTTAAAAAATGCTAAAAAAAGATCACATGATTAATGGACTTAGTGCAGTATCTTATTTAAAAAAATAAAGAGAAGTGCAATACGTACCCACACATACGTCGTACGCGAGACCGCATATGTAGATGTCGGTGGCACCGCGCATACGTAACTGCGTACTCAGACTCGTATCCGTCAACTTCTTGTTATCCCAGAACACGGAATACGAGTCCACCTCGGGGTTCGTACCTTTGTATACTTTCACTGCACCTTCCATTACCTGAAGATACATATTTTAAAAATTATCAGTCCTATAGGTTTTCCATGATCACAGGTGGACACTTCCGTGACCAAGAACGTTGATGTGGCGCAGTCCTCTCGTAACCATGAATGCCGTAAAGTTTTCGAAACATCGTAAAAATAATGGGGGGGGGGGGGGGGGGGGTTAAATTAACCTACCATACCACGCTGGTCAGACGTGTTGGTATAGGGTTTTGTTTCAAATTTTCCTTCTCTCGCATAAATGTTATATGCGGCCACCCAAGACAATGATCGGGTACCGGTGGCCCGCTCGCACGGCGAAGAGAGGTGTTTGCATGGTGGGTCTATGGGGTTGCGCGCCGCCTCTTCCATCGCCCCGGACCGACTTGGTGGGACGCGACCACGTCCATAGTCCACCGCAAAAAAAAAAGATGTTATATGCGTTTTATATCCCTTAGTCGTCTCGTACGATCACCCACGTGTAAGATATGGGATGGTGAATAGTATTCTTACTCCGTCACCCCACGGAAAAAAAAAATCAAATACAAATGCGTAAAATTGTGTGTAGGACATCTCAAGGGTTGCGGGAGCCTTTGGATACAGGTGAGACAGGACAATTCTGAATGGCATTCACGTGGAGAACCCTGTGGACGTCTACGGGTTGATGGATGGATAGATGACGATAAGAACCGTAATATTAGTTTCATTTCAATTTTAAAAAATATATTTAATGCGACCCCAAAAGTAAATCGTTATAACAGCCAATTTGCCCGTTCTTACGGTACCTTCAAGTCCTTATGCAGCTCAGCGCCCCAGGTGTCCTGCACGCAGTGTCGCGGCCAGAGCCTCTGCTTCATCGGCGGTGGACCAGCGAAGACCACCGTATCGTACGCTTGGGCTTTGTCTGCTGACACCTAAAAATATCAATGAAGCAATGTTACAACACCATCTATTTTTCTATCGTCCGTCCACACTTACGTTATGAAGATAAGTCTACGTGCGATGTTGTCTTCTAATCATATTAGCCAATTCTGCTTCATGTCTTCCGTTTTGTATATAAGGGAAGTAGAAGTCGTTTTATCCAACTCCTCGTGTTTTTCTTATTATATATTATTCTCCTACTCTTATCCCAGTTACTTGGGGTCAAATGGAAGTAGCCCTCTCGCGACTTCGTGGTAGGAGGAAGGCGCCTGGTCCGGACGGCGTCCCGGGGATCGTACTCGGCATTGCCTTGGTGTACCTCAGAGATGAGCTCCGGGAACTGCTCAACGTGTGTTTGAGGTCCGGGCAGTTTCCGGAGCAATGGAAGTGCGGACGGTTGTGTCTGCTGCGGAAGGAGGGTCGCCCAGTTGACTCTCCTTCCGCCTACAGGCCACTGGTGTTGCTGGATGAGACAGCTAAATTGTTCAAGAAGGTGCTCGCGGACCGTCTCGTCCAGCACCTCGAGGAAGTCGGGCCGGGACTGTCAGAGAGACAATACGGCTTCAGGAGCGGCCGGTCAACAATTGATGCACTGGCTGCCCTGAAATCTCTGGTCACCGAAGCGGTGGCCGAAAAGTCAGTCATCCTGGCAGTTTCGCTCGACATAAAAAATGCCTTCAACAGTCTCCCACATGAGACGTTGAAGGAGGCGCTCCGGTACCATGGAGTGCCTCCGTATCTCCGGAGGCTGTTGGAGGCATACCTCGAGGGAAGACAAGTGCTCTGGGAGAGGGGCGACGGGCGCATTTATCGCCATCGGGTGGAGTGCGGCGTCCCACAGGGCTCGGTCCTTGGTCCGATCCTGTGGAACGTTGGGTTCGACTGGCTCCTGTGGGGTCGGCTCCTTCCCGGGATGGGGGTTATCTGCTACGCGGATGACACCCTCATCACGGTGAAGAGGGCCGACTTTCAGGGGGCCTTCCGATTGGCACAGGTGGGAGTAGCGCTCGTCGTAGACCGGATCAGCATGCTGGGTCTGAGGGTCTCCTTGGATAAAACTGAGGCCCTCCTATTCCATGGCCCACGACGTGGTCCCCCTCGAGGAGCACACATCAGTGTGTCTGGGGTTGCCGTGCCGGTGCGGGCTCAGATGAAATATCTGGGCCTGTACCTCGATAGAAATTGGAATTTCAAGCCACACTTTGCCCAGCTCGTCCCTAGGCTCACCAAGTCAGCTGCGGCGCTGGGAAGACTTCTGCCAAATACTGGTGGCCCTGGATCATCCTGCCGGCGGCTTTACACCGGGATCGTGCGGTCCATGGCACTGTACGGTGCCCCTATCTGGTCGGAGTCGCTCACCGCCCGCAACAGGGTCCTCCTGCGACGACCTCAGAGGGTTATGGCGGTGAGGGCTATCAGGGGCTACCGTACGGTGTCCTGGACTGCGGCGACACTACTGGCAGGTGACCCGCCTTGGCCATTTGTGGCTAAGGCGTTGGCGGAGGTTTACCGGCTCCGCGCCACAGCGCGGGCCAACGGTGAGCAGGTCTCCGCAAGGAGACTGGGCAGAGCACAAGAAGTGGCCCAAAGGACGGTCATCCAGCGGTGGAAGGAAGATCTGGAGTCCCCTGTAGCAGGGCGGGGGACTGTGGAGGCGGTTGCCCCACACCTTCACCGCTGGCTTACAAGAAGGCACGGCAGCCTAACATTTAGGATGGTGCAGGTGCTTACCGGACACGGGGTCTTCGGTAAGTACCTTTTTTTTTTTTTTTTTTTTTTTTTTTTTTTTTTTTTTTTTTTTTTTTTTTTTTTTTTTTTTTATGGTGGGCTATGGGTGCGTCTCGCCCCGCTGAATCGGTCCGGGGTGACGGAAAGGCGGCGCGTGACCCCATAGACCCACCGTAAAACCTTCTCTCTTCGCCGTGCGAGCGGACCACCGGTACTCGATTTTAACTTCGGTGGATCTTCGGTAAGTACCTGCATAAAATTGGAAGGGAAGGGGCCCCGGGATGTCATGAGTGTGGCGCGCTAATTGACGATGCGCGCCACACAGTGGAAGTATGCCCCACCTGGGGGCCCCAGCGCCACGACCTGTCGTCGGAACTGGGAATGGATCTGTCGCTGCCGACCATCATCTCCAAGATGCTTGGTAGCGACAGGTGCTGGTCGTCGATGGCCTCTTTTTGTGAGGCCGTCATGAAGAGGAAGGAAGCCGCGGAGCGGGAGCGCGAGGCGCTTGCGTCCGCTGACTCGCTCCGACGACGGCGACCAGGAAGAGGAAGGCGCAGCTGGCGAATACGCGCTTCTTCTTCCAGCGCCTTGAATGATGACGGGACGTGGCCAGAAGGCCATGCGTTGGGGTGTCGGGGATTGAATGTCATCAGACGATCTCCCCAGCACCCTGTAAAAGCGCGGATGGGGCCGCTGTGGTTTTAGTGGGTATTTCGGTCACACGGTGGCCGGTGAGTCCCACACAAGTCCTCCCACTCTCAACGGTGGGGGGATAGTGCGCAAAAGCATTTCCACAGCGTGAAAAAAAAAAAAAAAAAAAAGTTACTTTGGGTCGATACAATATGTACTCCTCTTTCATAGTACATATTGTAGAAGTTATTGGCACTAGTTATATGACCGGAGACTCGGAACAACAATTTTTTGATCGCATCTTTGTGCGACATAGTCCTGCGCGGTGATCGAACTTACTTCAGATATCTCTTGTATCTTTCGAATTTATTATATTAAGTACCACTTACCGGACTGGAAGGGTGCAATTCCCTCATATGGACGTTATCAATGAAGGAAACGTGATCTGGTGGATGCCAGTCAAGTGAATAGAAGACACAGTCGAACGCCACTGCATCCAGGAGACGATTGATGGGTTCCACAACCTGCAATAGACGAAAGTGTTTTTTATTAACATTTTTTAATTGATTTCTGATGTTTATGCCAGTATTACAAATCCTAGCTAATATTATAAATGTAAATGTGAATTTTTGTATAAAAACCCGATTACGAGCGAAAAATGATTGTCACAAGTGGGATTCGAACCTACACGTATTGGAAATCCGTTCCAATTCTGATGCCACTTACACCACCGTGAACTATCCTCGCATCATATTATATTTTCGTTTTTATGGTGGTCCAAATTCCAGTAGGTGTGGGTTCGAATCCCACTTGTGACATCATTTTTTGCTCGTAATCGGGTTTTAAAAAATAGTCAAGCATATTAAATGCTAAATTTCAGTAATTTGAATGTGTTTGTATGTTACCTTTTCACGCCTTAAAACCACTAAACCGATTTTAATAATTCTTTCACCAATTGAATCGTACATTATCAGCTAATAAATATACACTATATTTTATCCTCGTATTTGGAACTATGGCGGTGAAACTGCGGTAATTTACTAGTTTCTTTTTTATTGCTAATGATTGTAATCTAGCACACCTGATAGTAAGTGTTACAGCCACTCGTTCACCTATGCAATACCAAGGGTATAGCTTAAGCCGCTGTCTACCAATGAAACCCCAAAACCACCCAGTTGGGCTGCCGGCTCTCTCGCTCACCGAACGAAGCGCAATAGCACATTGCCATTACTCATACGTCGATCTTCTGCGAGAGTGTGGTACTACCCCGGACGGACCGGCCCGCGGTTGTTGACAAAAAACTGTTAACAACGTGGTCCTACCACTAATGTATGTAATAAAATTAATTTCACTTCACGGGAGAATTATCAGTCCTCTCGACCATAAACGATGAAGTGTTCGAAAAGTCTAGAAAAGAAGAGTCAAATCCTTAAAAACAGTCGTATTTTGATTCTTTAAATAAAAACTTAACCACCACACCTCACCTCACCACTGATATAGAGCAAAGAGTGAATGTGGGAAATAGAATGAACGTAGCGTTGGGGCAACTTCTCGGTAGCCACCATCTCAGCCAGAAGGCACGTGTAGCAATACATAATGCAGTGCTTGTCCCAACATTACTATATGGAAGCGAGAGTTGGGTATGCAGTAAAGAGTATGAAAGTAAAATTAATGCGGTCGAAATGCGATCTCTACGGAAAATCTGTGGAGTTAGGCTGATCGATCGCATTCGTAACGACGACGTAAGAGAGCGAGTAGGTATGAAAGAGAGTATTGGTGTAAAGATGCGAAAGGGAATGCTCCGATGGTTCGGACATGTGGAAAGAATGCCGAACGAACGTCTGGTTAAGAAGATATACAATGCGAAAGTGGAAGGATGTAGGTACCGGGGGAGACCAAGACTAACCTACCTAGACCAGATCGGTCATGTACTGAAGGAAGGTGTAGTCAAGA
This sequence comes from Lymantria monacha, assembly GCA_905163515.2. NCBI lineage: Eukaryota > Metazoa > Arthropoda > Insecta > Lepidoptera > Erebidae > Lymantria > Lymantria monacha. The sequence goes on from LR991103.1 coordinate 1,871,085, forward strand.
GTCTCCGAAACCGGCGAGCGTGTATGAAGAGAATTATAAATGTTGATGAAGCGAGTGAAGTATGCAAGGATAGAGTTCTCTGGCACTCTGTTCTCTCTGCCTACCCTGCAAGGGATATGGCGTGATGGTATGTATGTATGTAAATAAGAACTAAAGGTTCCATTACGAGTTGCAGCAACAATGCCAACGAAATCTTGCACATGGATTAATCACTTATTTAATGCTATTTAATTTAGTTGATAACCCCGTGGCAATCACGATGCCATGTGAAAATAATAACATCAATATTAATAATATCCATAATACATCAATCATATTTTTGTTATCACAGCAGTTGTTATGACAAGGGCGATTGCACAGAACGATTGTTGGCCATTGCTACTATATTTTGTCAGATATGCTAACATTTATAAATACTTCTCCGATATTATTTATTGCAACATTTAGTATATAGCCCATAACCTTTCACGATAAACAGTCCATCGGATATTTTTTGGAATCCAACTAGTAGTTCTTGAGATTAGAACTGTCAAACAAACAAATGGACTCTTCAGCTTTATAATAGTAATATAAATATACAGCTGAAAACTGTAGGTTCGATTCACAAAACAATATAACAGAATTCCACTCAAATGGTTCTCAAACCTGACAAACAGGACGTTGAAATTCACCCTAGGTCACTGGTATACCAATAATCTTTTTAAAAATTGCTCGTACAAAGGGTTGTTCATGGAGATTAAAGTCAGGAGAACCATGGCACCTTGTTGCCCGCTGAACGGCCGGACTTGGTCATGGTGCCACAGAGCCCGCGATCAAAATAAAAAAGTACCTCGTGACGGCAAAATGCATTTCTTTTTTATTCTTTATTTGTACATACATACATATCATCACGCCATATCCCGTGCAGGTTAGGCAGAGAGAACAGTGTCAGAGAACTCTATCCTTGCATACTTCACTCGCTTCCTCAACATTCATAATTCTCTTCATACACGCTCGCCGATTTCGGAGACTCTTGACTCCACCTTCCTTCAGTACATGACCAATCTGGTCTAGGTAGGTATCAAACCGACCGACAATTGGCACTGAATATCGCAACTTAAACCAGGATTCAGCCAAATTGTCACTTAAATAATACCTTTTTTTTTTTTTTTTTTTGTTCACGCTGTGGAAATGCATTTGCGCACTAGCCCTCGCCGGTGACAGACGAGGGGGTGTGTAGGACTCGCCGGTCAGCTGGTTCGACCGAAATACCCACTAAAACCACAGCGGTCCCTTCCGCGCTTTTACGGGATGCCGGAGAGATCGTCTATTGACATTCTATCCCCGACACCCCAACGCTAGGCCATCTGGCCACGTCCAGTCGACAGTCAAGGCGGCGGGAGATGCGCGTAACGGCGCCTCCGCCTTCCTGGCCGCCGCCTACGGAGCGAGTCTGCAGAAGCAAATGCCTCACGTATCCGCTCCGCGGCCTCCTTCGAAGAGATGACCTCCTCACAGAAGGAGGCCATCGACGACCAGCACCTGTCGCTGTCAAGCATCTTAGATATGATGGTCAACAACGACAGGTCTATTCCTATCACCGCCGACAGGTCGTGGCGCTGAGGCCCCCAGGCGGGACATACCTCTAAGGTGTGACGCGCATCATCAGTTAGCGCGCCACACTCATGGCATCCAGGGGCCTCTTCCCGTCCGATTCTGTGCAGGTACTTACCGAAGACCCCGTGTCCGGTAAGTACCTGCGTCATCCTGAAGGACAAGTTGCCGTGCCTTCTCTTCATCCAGCGGTGGAGGTGGGGCGCAATTGCCTCAACGGTCCCCTGACCTGCTACAGGGGACTCTAATTCCTCCCTCCACCGCCGTATAATTGCCGCTTGAGCCGCTTCTCTTGCCCTAATCAATTCCCCCACGGTAATATGCTCGCCGCTTTCCCGCGCCGCAGCGCAAAATTGGTAGACCTCCGCTTGTGCCCTAGCCTGGAGCAGCCAGGGTGGATCACCTGCCAGCAATGTGGCTGCGGTCCAGGATACCGTCCGGTAGCCCCTTATAGTCCTCACCGCCATGGTTCTTTGTGCTTTACGCAGCAAAGCCTTATTAGGGGCGGTGAGAGACTCCGACCAAATTGGGGCACCGTACAATGCCATGGACCGCAAAATACCCGCATATAGACGCCGGCAGGACGATCCGGGACCACCAGTATTTGGCAGAAGCCTACCCAGCGCCGCAGCTGCTCCGACGAGCCTGGGGACTAAATGGGCAAAGTGCGGCCCGAAGCTCCATTTACTATCCAGGTGCAGACCCAGGTACTTTATCCGGGTCTGCACCGGCACGGCAACTCCAGACACCCTGATCTGTGCTCCTCGGGGGAGACCTTGGCACCGGCCATAGAATAGGAGGGCCTCCGTCTTCTCGAGAGAGACTCTGAGACCCAGCTTGCCTATCCGGTCCACGACGAGCGCTACACCAACCTCTGCCACTCGGGCGGACTTAAATAATACCTAAGGTACAATTAGGTACATGGGACCATTATTTGTGACCTTGACATAGATTCGCCTTCATTTCCTTGACTGTGAATAGTAATTTTTCCATCATATCTAAGCTGTATAAACGTTTATACAGGGTGGAAGTGGACCGCTCCCGAAAACAAAGACAGGTAACCCTACTAGTCCTACTTGTAATGATAGGCTAGAAAAAAAAAAAAAAAAAAAAACGCAATGTATTCAATAATCAAAACATCTTTTCGGCCGATACCTACATGCACGCGGTCACTTACCGCGCGCGTGTAGGAAAAGCTGTACTGAGTTTTGAATACATTGCGTATTTTCTCATCTGAGTAAAGTTACGTATTTTTTTTTAAATTATCGTTACAAGGCACTGTCTTAATACGATGGTGTGTGGCAAATTTCTAAAAATTGTTGTAAAAACTTTTTTTTTCATCCGAATCGATTTTTTTCTAGCCTATCATTACAAGTAGCACTCGTAGGGTCACCTGTGTTTGTTTTCGGGAGCGGTCCCCTGCCACCCTGGATATGTTTGACAGTTTCTTAACCATTCCATATGAAGATATAATATTAGTATTATAATGTTTTCTGGTGATCCTTTGATTAATTACCTAACATTTCATCTTTTTATATAAAAGAGAATGGTGAAGAACAAATTTAATTTTACTAAAATTTAATCGGTGAAAAATCAACTTAAATAAATTAAAGTAATTAAACTAACTAATAAACTCAGATGAAAGTTTTCTTGCGGTAGATATCTTTTTTTTTTTGGCGGCGGGCTATGCGATGGTCACCGTTAAATCCGTCCGTTAAAACAGAAGAAACGGCGCGCAACCCACATAGACCTACATGTATTGTATCTGCGCTGTGCGAGCAGGCCACCGGAATACGGTAGATATCTCAGTTCGTAGTTCTAGAGTCACAATCAAGATTGGGTGGTGAACTGTATTCTTACAATCACTCTCACCACACAAATAAGCTATATAAAGTCATCTAATAGCAATAGCTTATTAATCCAATGGATCAATATAATACTTTCCCACAAAATATATGTCAACGATTCGTGTCACCAACAAATTTATTATAAAGACATAAAAACGAATCAAGTTTCGTTTGTCTAGTATTAAAATTGATAGTCTAGCTAGACGGTGAATGTGATCTGAGCAAGCCAATTTTGCCATTATAATTTATCGGTTGACTTGTCAAATGAATTCTATTTGTAATTCTATTCGCGATAAACGTTAACGATGGGAATAGGGTAATGAAATATTATCGGAGAGAAATTTAGTCGTGTCTAATTAATCATACTTTATTGAAAGAAAACTACACACGCTTGACTTGGAAAGTAAGCTGGTGAATGTATGACGAGACGTTACGAAAAGTGTGATCGGACGAGGCGAACAATAATTGAGAGGGGGTATATGTTAGTGAAGATAAAAAGAGAGAGACAGTTACGTTTAGTATATTATTGTAGGGGCAAGAGAGAGAAGTGCGAGCACATACTTTCGTTTTGTTTCTTATTCGGATGAACTAATAAATAATAGACCTTTGCTGGACTGGAGCCTCCACTTGTATAGAAGGAAAATTGACCGGATATACTTTTCTTTATTGCTTATAGCGGTAAACGAGCAAGTAGGACACCTGATGGTAAGTGTTACTGCTGCTCATGGACCTTTACTGTACCAGGAATAAAGCTAGACGGCTGTCTACCAACTAACACCCACCCAGAAAATTGAGACTCCGGCTCTCTCGATCATCGAACGAAACGCGTCAGTATAATGCCATTGCTCAGATTGACGTCGATTTTCTACGAGTGTGATTGTACCCCAAACGAACCGGCCCGCAACTGGAGGCAGAAATCTGTCAACAGTGTGGTCCTACAACTATTAATTTTTTTTTTTGTGTGACTTAGTTGTTAGCCTCAGATGGCTATGACAACTTTACCCGGACTGTGGGTGAGCGCTGAGGGCTCTCAACCCGTATGACTATTAAAGACATTTGGTATAGTTTTATTTCAACTCCGGTTGTTGCTCAACACTCACCGAATAGTCCGGGTAAAATTGTCATAGCAATGAGGCTGACAATTAATTACACATAAAAAAAAGTTTTTTTTTCCGTGTTTTCCTTCTTTTGCATAGATGTCATATGCATATTATATCACTTAGTATTCTTTTAAGATACCCACGGGCTAGATAGGGAGTGGTGAATTGTATTTTAACTCTGTAATCATCATTGTCTTAGCTCATATACGTCCCATTGTTGGGCTCGAGCCTCCTCTACAATGGGAGGGAAATTGACCTACTATACCACGCTGGTCAAACGTGTTGGTATAGAGTTTTGTTTCGAGTTTTCCTTCTTTGGCTTAACTGTGTCACCAGACGAAAAATATAAAATAATAAAGAATATATAATCTTCTGATTTTATATTATATCCGTCAAGCTTGCGATGCAGGTAAGCGATTCTAGTTAGTCTTATGATTCTTCTAGCCAAGAACTGTTATCCATAATACCCTGCTGTATCAGTCAATCAGTTTTCGTAACACCCATATTTTTTGGCAGGCTATGTTCTAGGCACACGCTGTTCTTGCCGTCCGGAATAACAGAAGAGCGACGTGGCCCATCGCTTTTGGGCCAACCACTGGTGCCGAATCTTTAACGTCCGTGGCCAACCCGGCGGTTTACTCTTTCGGGTACTATCCCCCGTCGACGCCAACTTCCTGCCGGGGCATCTCTCTCACACGGTGTTATTTATCCTATAACTTATTTTTAACTTCCAACGCAAAAAAGGGGTATTTATGATATTAATATATTAAGGCTGCATAGATATAATTGGAAATATTTCAAAGGCTTCGTTATTTAAACGAACTTCCTGAACGGAACTATTATACACAATAGATCGTTTTCATTATTCGCGAATGATTTGACAGACAATAAATTAGTAAACGACAATGGTCCCAACCCTATACTATTGTAATATTAATGATCTGTCGTATAAAGCTTTATACATATCTATGGTACGTTTGCCACAGTTAAAATCTATATTATTAACTAGTTATTTGCGGTCGTATGAATGTCGAATTATATTTTTTTCTAGTTAATACGCAGAAATTGAATGAGTTTTTTTTAGCTGAAACATGAAAGCGTCATGGTAGTCTTGTATTTCATTCAATATCTTTAAGTTTTTTCATGTTATATCAAATAATATAGATGACATTTTATATAATGTGATACATAGAAAGTGCTAGGGCGTACCGAATATGATATAACAGTGCTTTATACATGTTTTCATTCAGAAGATATAATAAGCCACAACGGTGGTGAAAGTGTTGGATGGTTTGCTTGATCGTGTATTGAGTGAGCACATAGCGCTAAACGACGCTCAGTTCGGTTTTCAGCCTGGGTTATCCACAGAATCAGCGATACTCTGCCTTAAGCACACAGTCCGGTACTACACTGACAGGAAAACACCAGTATATGCGTGTTTTCTGGACCTCTCCAAGGCCTTTGATCTGGTGTCATATGATGTACTATGGAGGAAGATGAGAACGACAACTAGCCTCCCAAATGAGGTCATTGAAATTTTTAAATATTGGTACAACAATCAAATGAATGTGGTGCGATGGTCAGGTCAGCATTCCGATGCTTATAGGTTGAAGTGCGGTGTGAGACAGGGGGGTTTAAGTTCTCCTCGCATTTTCAACTTGTACATTAATGGGCTTGTCGAGGAGCTAAGTAGCGCCGGCGTCGGATGTTCCATCGATGGTACTTTTATAAATAATATAAGTTACGCGGACGACATGGTGTTGCTTGGACCCTCGATAGGTGCAATCAGGAAGCTCCTCGGTATATGTGAGAAATATGCCGTGGCACATGGGCTCAGATACAACGTCAAGAAGAGTGAGTTTCTGGTCTTTCAGTCAAAGGGCGTTAAGACGAATACCGTGCCGCCTCTATTGCTGGCTGGTGTTCCTTTGGCTAAAGTTTCTCGCTTTAAGTACCTGGGCCATTGGATATGTGAGGACCTCACAGATGCCGAGGACATTTGAGATTGAGAGGGAACGCAGGGCGTAGGCTGTCAGAAGCAATATGCTGGCTCGCAGATTTGCACGTTGCACGGTTGAGGTGAAGATCTCTCTTTTCAAAGCATACTGCCAATCTTTTTACACGTGCAGTCTGTTGGTCCGCTATTCGCAGAAGGCAATTAGCGCCCTCTGTGTGCAGTACAATAACGCATTCAGGATGCTGCTGGGGCTGCCGTGGCGCTGCCGCGCGTCGGGCATGTTTGCTGACGCCCGGGTTCCATGCTATCATGCGCAAGCGGGCCGCCTCGATGCTAAGCCGTGTCCGGGGCAGCACTAACAGCATCCTGAAGGTCGTAGCGAGCCGATTTGACTGTCCCATTATGAGACATGCGATTGGACTACATGTCAATTATAATTAATTTCGGACGTTTTCAAAGATTATTCATATATTTATTTTTAATTTTATTTATCTTAAAATATTGACATTCCAAATTTGACATTGATATTAATATTTAACTTTATGCAATTTAATTAACTTTTATTCCTTTTATACTTTGACATTTTATTATACCTACTTAATCTTATTAATATTTGTAATTAACATGTAATAATCTGTTTTATTAATTAACCTAATAAGTAAGTAGAAACAGCAAATAAACCTGTACCTAATAGTTAAGTTTTTTATATGGACATAATAGTAAGTCTGAAATAAATGAATTATTATTATTATTATCTTTATTTAAACTTTCACCTACTTAATACATTTCTAAATATAATATAAAAAAATAATATATTTAAAAATATAAAAAGCGTGTTGACCCACCGGCAGCGAATACAGGGACCAAGCCGCCGGTGGTTAGGGCTCCAAAGAGAGGAACTTTCTCACGATGCGTGCCGTGTCGAGCAACACCGCTTTCTGCATCAGACCCCCAATCCAACTACCTAACGCGAGCCTCTTAAGGTGTTGAGCGAGGCTCTTGGCAATTAGACCATTGGTCGAAATGACTATCGGTACAACGATTGCCGTGTCTACATCCCACATGTCGACAATCTCGTGAGCTAAGTCTTGATATTTTATTTGTTTATCTTTCTCAGCTTTCACGAGATTCCCGTCATGAGGAACAGTAACATCGACAATCATTGCACGGCGCTGTAGCCGATCTATCACCACGATGTCTGGTTTATTAGCCACAATGGTTCTATCAGTGATAATAGATCGGTCCCAGTACAATGTGGCACGACCATTTTCGAGAACTGGCTGAGGTATATACCTGTAGTACGGCACTTCTGTGCTTACAAGTCTATATAACAAAGCAAGTTGCTGATGGATGATCCTGGCTACTTGGTTGTGTCTATGCAAGTACTCGCCGTTAGCAAGACGTGAACAACCGGAAACGATATGCCTGAGGGACTCGCCTGGTAGGTGACACGCCCGACAAATATCAGCCGTGCCATCCCTCAAGATATATCTCCGGTAGTTATTCGTCTTGATAACTTCGTCAGCAATTGCACAGACAAAACCTTCGGTTTCTCCAAAGAGATTACCGAATTGTAACCAGGTCACAGAGGCTGAGAAATCTACTTCCGAGGCATTTAGGGCCCCGTAGAACCTGCCATGCAGCTCCTTGCTCTGCCATATACTCTCGCGATCTTTGGTGCTTAGTACTGCAGGTTTATGCCAGTTCTCTTTAGCCAACCCAAGCGGGGTGAGCCCGTTATCCACTGCTACCACATCAAGATGCATACCACTCGTCATCTTGAGGAAATAATCCCTGAGGTTGTATATTTCGCGATTATGGAGGGTTTTAGCATTTAGAAAGCCTCGACCCCCACATTTTCGCGGAATATACAACCTCATTACTGATGAACGAGGATGATGCATCCTATGTGATGTCAATAGAGTACGAACTTTCCTGTCCAAGGCGTCCAATTCGGTTTGAGTCCACTTGAGTATGCCAAAGGAGTACATTAGAATCGGCATGACCCATGCGTTGTAGGCACGCACCTTATTGCCGCCCGATAAAAGACTATTTAAAACCTTCTTCAGGCGGCCAAAGAAACGTTCCCGCAACGTTTGTTTCATGTCCGATTCATTAATGTTCAAAGCCTGTGACATACCCAAGTACTTATAGGTATCAGTTACTTGAAGTGGTCTAAATTGTAGAGTATTGAAGAGTTGACCTCTATCAACCTCCACTATCCCACCATGCTTTACATGCATGACAGCACATTTATCTACACCAAACTCCATTTTGATAGAACTACTAAAAGTTTCAGTGACTTTTAGTAATTTCACCAATTGTGGGTTATTTGGTGCAAATAATTTCAGGTCATCCATGTAAAGCAGGTGAGATATTATTTGACCACCTCTTCGTAACCTGCAGCCTAACCCTGAATGTTCTAGTAAGATACTAAGAGGATTCAGTGCTAGGCAGAACCAAAGAGGACTCAAACTGTCACCCTGAAATATGCCCCGCCTGATGTATATCGGTTCGCTACTCCCTAGATTCAGTCGGTGCATTGGATATTTCAGAAACGTTTTCCATTGCCCCATACAAGACTTCAAGAAAGTGCATAGAAGTGAATTAATTTTGTACAACTCCAGCACTCTCAAGAGCCACGTATGCGGCACGGAGTCAAACGCTTTCCTGTAATCTATCCAACATACCGACAGATCTTTTCGGTTGCGACGAACTTGTTGACTAATAGCCGTGTCTATTAGGAGGAGCTCCTTAGTACCACGTCCCCCATTCCTACATCCATTCTGAGAGATAGACATAACCGAATTTAATTGAACATGTTTAGCAATTTTGTTACTCAGAATAGATGTAAGAAGCTTATAGACCGATGGCAAACACGTTATCGGTCTATAGTTACATGGTTCAGTGGTACTACCTGTTTTATGGAGCAGGTGAGTAATGCCAGTCGTCATAAATTCCGGCAACGTCCCAGACACTAAAGCCGACTGAAAGTGAGATGCCAAACGAGCATGAGCACTGTGTAACCATTTTAACCAGAAGTTGTGCAGTCCATCCGGTCCTGGTGATTTCCAATTAGATAAGGAACGGACTGCACAGGTTACATCATCTTTGTCTATTAAAACATTTTCCATTTGTGGAATATTCTCACATGCTCGTTTGACATCCCCCATCCAATCGCCCTCGGAGTGAACGACAGGCACCGACCAAATACTGCGCCAAAATGTATTAGTGACTTCAGCATCAGGTAGCCGCTCATTATCCACAATTAGGCAGGGACGTTCCCAGTTTCTGTAAACTGACTTCTGGTCACTTTCAAACATGCGATTCACAGAATAACGATTCATACGTTTTTTATACCTGCGAATTCGACTTGCCCAAGCATAGACTTTCTGCTTCAGAAAGTCAATGCGCTCCGTGACACGAGCGTTATATTCATCGGGTTTGATGTCAGTTCCCAAGAAGGCCCGTCTCACGTAGCGCATCACCTTCGGTCGAGTATTGCCCGCTCTGAAGCAGATAAGCTTTCCAATGAGCACCCTCGCCTCACAGATACGACATTCAATCCTGCACTGCCAAGCGGGTTTGGCTTTTTTTTGTTGTATAGTAGATTCATTTTCTAAAAATTTTAGTCCTGCTATACGACATGCTGCAACCGCCACACAGTACAGGATTGAATGTGTATCACTAATACTATCACTAGTATGTAAATAACTAGTTAAAAGTGAGTCAAGGGTACCCACCAGACGCCTGTTTTTTCTATGCATGGGCAATCGTGGCAAGCGTGGCCTAATATTATGAGGTATGAATCTATATTCGCGAATCGCACATTCTAAAGCATTTCTTACCTCCTCATTGTACTGGGTGTCCATAGAAACAGTCGCGTCCTCACCTTCCGCATATGGTGGAGGAACGGATTGTGTAGTGTCAATCGTAGAAATTTCTGTAGAAATGGGAGTAACACGGCATGTTTGTATGGACACTAAGCGTAGCCGATCAAGTGTAGCAACATCCAACAGATGACAGCGCTGGATGGCTCGCACCTGATCCGACAGTCGTTGAGCTGTAACGTTGATAGTTGGTTCGAGGTTCTGAAACAGAAGCAGCATACGATCACGGTACGCGGTGAGTTTGATTCCCCCCTCTGTTGCCTCGAAATATGCGCGCATGACGTTTTCATTAATGCTATGCGTCCATTTCATGCGCTGCACATTACCACCGGCAGCGGGGGCCCTGTGTGAGGTCGGTGGGCCTCTGGGTCCCAAGCAAATCGGTGGCCGGCCTCTCCCTCGTCTCGGCGCAGGTGTTGGTGTCGTCGGTGGGGAGAAATACTCGTCGCTGGAACTTGAGCTCGACGCCTCTGTCGTAACAGAAGCTGCTGGTACACTAGCCGTCGGTTGGGAAGCGGAGCTTTGCGACGAGCCCGGGGGTGGTGGTCGTGCTGCTTTAGTCTGTGACCTTGTCAACATTTCGCTATAACAAATTTGTTCATGTTTTCTTTCTTCAGTTTTAATGATTTTTTCATTTTGACGTGTATGTCAAATGTCATTATTTCTTATATTTATGTATTTTTCAATGTTAATATGTTATTACAAAGATATTGCTTTAAATTTCATAAATAAAAAAATTGTAGATACTTTTTAATACAAAACAGATCTATTAGAAACTCAATAAATTAATTAAAAATATTTTTTACAATATATTGTGTTGACAAACATGTATAGCCTTCAGTGTTGCAAGGTTTATTATTATTATTATTATTATAATGAACAATGTGGTAAACGTTGAAGACGATGATTTAACTTACTGATGCACAATTATGAATTACTTTAAATAAAGTGATCATTTACAAATAAAGTCTTGTCATATAAAAACATGAGACTGGCAACAATGGGCTTGTATTGATAGCTGATCGCCATTACAAAAAAAAAGGAGAAGAGTTTTGAAATAACGGTCAAACGCGAATCTACCTCGCTCATTAATGAATCTGTACTGTCTGTATAAGCTGTGTGGTAGCGGCTACGAATACTACCAACCCTTACTTTGCTCGTGGATGTCATAAAAGACGACTAAGAGCCTTACAATGACCTGGGCCAACTCCAACTAATGCCGTTTGGTCAAAAATTATATTCCCAAGGAGGGTTGACGTCTGGCAGGCGGCCGGTTCTAAAATTATTGCCAATAACTTTTACAATATGTACTATGAAATAAGAGTACATATTGTATCGACCCCAAGTAATTGGGATAAGAGTAGGACAATGATGATGACTGTCCGTATAAGAGTCAACGTTATGCATTTTTTTACATATCCAATGTATCTAGGTGTATCGATTTTTTTTTTTAAAAGGCTCTAAGGAAATAATCCTTGTATTGCGGGGGACTTTACAAGCATGCAAGCAACGCAGACAAATTACACCCAGAATGAGAACAACACGTTGTGGATCGCACAAAGTATTATAATGCGTAAGAATCGAGCCCACGGCACTGGCAGGTATTAAAAGAGCGGAAGGGACCGCTGTGCACAGCGTTAACAAAAAAAAAGGTTTGCTTGCTCGTTTGCTATATGCAATAAAAAAAAGTTGCAATTTCCGTATTTGCTATTAAAGATTTCTTGGCAGAAAATGTTTATAGGTAACACAAAGTTTTTCTGTATCATCATCAACATCATCACAGCCCATAAATGTCCCACTGTTGGGCTCGGGCCTCCTCCGTAATGGGAGGGAAATTAACCTACTATACCGTGCTGGTCAGACGTGTTCACATAGGGTTTTGTTTCGAGTTTTCATTATATCGCATAGATGTTATATGCGTTTTATATCACTTAGTCGTCTCGTACGATCACCCACGGGTAAGATATGGGGTGGTGAATTGTATTCTTACTCCGTCACCACACGGATAACTTAAACTTATTATAAACACGCTAACAAATAAATCAATTGCATACAAATATAGTATATAATGAGATATAGACAATCTGTTATGTATGTCTGTTTGGCATCGTGGCCTTGACACGACATTGGTTACAACACGACTTAAACATAATGCAACATTACTATTGATTCTATCATATGGAATTGTAAGCTGATTGCTACTGACGAACGTGAATTATTATCGGATTGTTTCCTGATTTAGACTGAACTTAACTAAAGCCAAGTTTGCAGTTAGGAAATTTGCAATAGTAGTGTAAAATGTGTGTACCCAATGAAAATTTTCATTTTTAACTTATTATTATTATTTTATATATTTATTATTATTTATATATATTTTTTTCCGTGTGTTGACGGAGTAAGAATACAATTCACCACCCCCTATCTTACCCGTGGGTGATCGTAGGAGGTGACTAAGGGATATAAAACGCATATAACATCTATGCGAGAGAAGAAAACGTCGAAACAAAACCCTATGCCAACACGTCTGACCAACGTGGTATAGCAGGTCAATTACCCTCCCATTATGGAGGAGGCTCGAACCCAACAGTGGGACATATATGAGCTGAGTCAAGAGTCTCCGAAACCGGCGAGCGTGTATGAAGAGAATTATGAATGTTGAGGAAGCGAGTGAAGTATGCAAAGATAGAGTTCTCTGGCACTCTGTTCTCTCTGCCTACCCTGCAAGGGATATGGCGTGATGATATGTATGTATGTACTACTATCTCGTTGATAATAACAAACCTGTCATCAAATAAGGGAGGACACTGGTGCCTACAACACAGTATGCAACTAAAGTAGGAACCAGGGAAATCAAAATATTATGTATAAAATCTTAATTCTTTAAAAAAACAAAAAAAAATATGGATTTAGGTTCGATGGCGTCCTAGAATCAAGTTAATATAAGGCTGTTATTTATAATAATTTATTAGGTATTTTAAATTTTAATAATACATATGTTTATAAATACCCGATACGAAACGAAAAATGATGTCACAAACGGGGTTCGAACCCGCACCTATTGGGAATCCGGCCCTCATATCATTATATATATCATATATCATTGTGAACTCACAATGGTGTAAGTGGCAGCACGGTTGGGCCGGATTCCCAATAGGTGCGGGTTCGAATCCCGTTTGTGACATCATTTTCGTTTCGTATCGGGTATTTATAAATAATTAAGCATATTAAATGCTAAAAAAATTTCAGTAATTTAAATACATATGTTAACAAAAGATTTTTTACCTTTTAAAATTTGTTATTTTAAGATTGTAGAGGCTAAAAAGAAGCCAAAAAAAATTGATATTACAGTTAAATAAAATTAATTTAAAATTTTAGTGACTTAGAATTTCAACGATTCTAAAAAAATGCCGCAAGGCTCGGGGCTTGAATTTTGAGGCCTCTACAAATTTGCCGCCCTAGGGCTGGGCCTTGCGGGTGTATGCTTAAATCCGTCACAACCAGTAAGCTATTTATGATTACGATTTCTTATTCAGCAGGCTCAGATTAATTTGGCTTTTATGTAACGGAACTTTTGAACGTTATTTTCATTACCATTCCAATATGTAGTTGAATTAATTTGAAACTTTGTATTTATCAAGATCTGATAGCAGTGCAAAAGTTTATATTGTTCCATTATCCTTAGCAGAATTATGTAGCGATTTTTTCATATCTGTGAATATGATTTTAGCGTAACTCAATAGATGTCGCTGTGTCCATTTTCTGCATCGCACTTTTCATTTCAGTTATCTACAAAAGCCCGTTTCATTTTAAAACAACTCATATAAAAGCTGGACAATAAATGTAAAGCTGGGCACGGGTTGAGAGCCCTCAGCGCTCACCCACAGTCCGGGTAAAGTTGTCATAGCCATCTGAGGCTAACAACTAAGACACACAAAAAAAAAAAAAAAAAAAAAAGTAAAGCTGGGATTTGAGTCACAAGGGGCTTTACAAATATACAATTGACGGATACAAATTCAAACTCAGAATAATAATTTGTGGAACGTACGAAGGATTATTCTTTTATGACACGACTAGGAAGACGAAGACCGACATGATTGACGACTAAAATATAAATGTATTATAATTTTTTAAACTTATTTTACTTGACATTGGGCGAAGTTGTGGTTAATCACTCACAGAGGCCATTCATTAAGAAGAAGAAGAAGGATTATCCTGCGTCAGGATAAGAAAATAAACCCTGTATTACAGTGAACTTTACAAAAATTATCCAAACTAAAAACAATAATTTATGGATCGCACAAAATATTATTCAGCGTTGGAATCGAACCCACGACACTTAGAAATGCAGAGCATCTTAACCACTACGCTATGAGCGTAGGCATCAATCTGCACCGCTGGATGAAACGAGGGCACGGCAACCTGTCATTCAGGATGACGCAGGTACTTACCGGACACGGGGTCTTCGGTAAGTATCTGCACCGAATTAGACGTGAAGAGGCCCCTGGATGCCATGAGTGTGGCGCGCAAATTGATGACGCGCGTCACACCCTGGAAGTATGTCCCGCCTGGGGGCCTCAGCGCCACGACCTGTCGGCGGTCATAGGAGCGGACCTGTCGTTGTCGACCGTCATCAACAAGATGCTGGACAGCGACAGGTACTGGACGTCGATGGCCTCCTTTTGCGAGGAAGTCATCTCTGCAAAGGAGGCCGCGGAGCGGGAACGCGAAGCACTCGCGTCTGCGAACTCGCTCCGCCGGCGGCGACCAGGGAGAGGGAGGCGCCGCTACGCGCACCTTCTCCCACCGCCTTGACGGCTGACTGGTCGTGGCCAGATGGCTAAGCGTAGGGGTGTCGGGAATAGAATGTCAATAGACGATCTCTCCGGCATCCCGTAAAAGCGCGGAAGGGACCGCTGTTAGGTTTTAGTGGGTATTCCGGCCGTCAATCTCATGGCCGGCGAGTCCCACACACCCCCCCGTCTATCACTGGCGGGGGATGTGCGCAAAAGCATTTCCTCAGCGATAACAAAAAAGGCATCAATCTGTGCAGTTATCAATGAAACTAATGAGAAACCTATTCTTTATAGCTTCGGAATTGCATCATCAGCTAAAACCCGAGAACACGCTTTCAATTCGAATTCAAACACGAATTGATAAATCAAATAAACGATTTGTATTAACAAAAGTTTATAAAACTTATAAGTATCTATTCAAAACTAGGTTCAATTAAAATCGAAAATCATGTCACGGAACTCGTACGCTAGGCAGGCAACCAATCCGCAATGCCGTCATTCAATCGACGCCAAAAATTCAATCTTTCAAGGGTAATCCACGAACCGTTGACTGCGGGCCCCTCCGGTGCCTGGCACTAACCCGACCTTTTGATACACAAATAGCGATAAACGCTTAAGGTGCGAACTTTAAGCTGTTCACAATTATCTTTAACAGTGTTTCCCAAATTGGAATTCATTAATCTAATGGTTTAGCTAACTTAGAATTAACTTAATGCAGATTAATCATTAAAATTGCTTAATTTATTAAAGTAGTTTGGATAGATTTCAACATAAACGTAGTTTCAAGGTTACATTATAATGGTAATATTTAATTGGAATTTACTTGTTTAATTATTAAAAATAATTGTAGTATAGTGAATTAAAATTACAATGCCTTGTCTTCATAGAAAAAAAAACACAAAGCAGTCTCATGACTATTAATGACTACGAGTATGTCTCAGTCCTCATGGACTGCCGACAGAAGTGAAAACCTATGAAAAAAAAAAAATTCAAAAAAAAGCGTGCCCTAGAGAGTATGTATAGGTGACCATACCATAGCGAGCCGTCAAAAAGTAACTATTAAAAGCTATTGAAAAATTGATAATAACAATTAATATATATAAATTGAATATAATAAAAAGAGCAACACAGCAGTGAAGAGCAGCTGACTGTATCTTTCTCGCTCGGGTACACTCGGCGGTCCCGAGTTTATCCGATCGAGCCTTTCACCTGAAAGCGTGACGGCCGCCTACGAAAAATCTGTTTGCGGTGCGCCAAAAGAAGTTTTCACTTCAAAAATCTCAAGTTAAAAGATCTCTTTGAGTATTATGAGAAGTTATTTTGATTGTTTACGTTAAAGAGACTTAAGCAAAAAAATTAAAAACGTCATAATGTAAAATAAATAACATGACTAAAAGACAGGTTGATAATAAGAATTTTACGAGTTAAAAGCAGTATCTTTGTGAAATGAATTCACATGTTTTACGATTTAAACGAAGTATCTCTTAATGCTATTTCTATTTGGAACATATTTTTACATATTATCGTAATTCAGAATAAATTTTTCGGTGAACTACAATTAAGTTATTTTAAAGACAATATCCCAAGCTAGGTTAGGATATTTGCACCACATCACCTTGAAAAATATGCAATTAACAAAAAAAATACCAGACTCAGAAAAAGTGTGCATGATTCACACATAGAATTGCATGACGTGAATCGAAGTTAGTATGTTCTATTCGAAGGTCATAGTTTATATCGTTATGCCATTATTTTGTTGTAACATATTTTGAGTCCAAACTTATCAGTATTCCATTGCTTGCACGTTTGTAAACTGGTCTTTGGCTACACACAATAATTTATTAATATTGGAGTATGTGTGCACTCCCTATCTTGTTCATGGGCGTCATTAAAGACTACTATTGGATATAATATACTGATAACAAGATAAAGAAAACTCGAAATAAAACCCTATACAAATAAGTCTGACCAGTGTGGTGTTGTAGGTCAATTTTCCTTCTGCTGAGGAGGAGGTTTGATTCCAGCAGTGGAACGTATATAAACCAAAATGATAAAATTGTAGAATATGTGGCCACGGAGTACCCTTTCCTATCCCGCAGCTGTTAGTAAAATACCACTAAGAATATATACAAGCAGATAAAATCATCGCAAATGAATGAAGAAATTAAAATAAAACACTATGCCAACTCCACTGACACGCGTGATACAAGAAACTCAATTCCCCTCCTATTGTGATGCAGAACCATATAAATAGGTCAAATAGTTAATTTCCCATTCACTACGGAAAGGGTTCAATAACAACAAGACGCACATATATAAGATAAGAAATATGGTGTTCGGCAAATTATGGGGTGCATTAGGTTGAGTTTGAGAAACATTGACCTGTACAACATTTTTGGCGCCTCACTGTCATGTTTTGACAGGCAATTTGTTCAATTCGTAAAAGTTGGTTAAGAAATTCGCGAGTGGATGCGGCTTTGTGATTGGCAATGTGGTTTGAGTTAATTTTTTTAATTGGTTCTTGTAATTAAGTAGGCTTTCATATAATGAATTAAGTGTAGTTGTTTAAAGAGAGATCTTCTGTCACAAATTATTTATGATTCTCTACAGAATAAAAACAAACGTGAAACTAGCTGAGTGTTTCTTAGCTTTTTTTTTAGTTGAGAAATGTCTATTTATATTAAAACAGTAATAATAGTCCAAAAAATAGCTAATCAAAACCCGTTGCTTCAATTTATTGTCATTAAAATAAACATCATTCAATTAATTGTTTTTTTTTTTTGCCAGCTCCTTGAAATATAATACCTAGGCGACCGACCTTCGCTCTGTATTTTCGCCTACTCATTTAATATACTTGAAAAGTAATATATTAACTAGTAGAATTAATACCTCAAAAGTGTTTTATTAACGTCATTTTTTTTGTGTGACTTATTTGTTAGCCTCGACTGGCTACACCAACTTTACCCGAACTATTAAGTGAGCGCTAAGGGCTTATAACTTATTTCTTATTTTTAACGCTATCTTATTGCCAAAAAAATACATTACTGTAACATGACCGAAAATTAAAGGCTTATTCATCATCGTCATCTCAGCTCATACACGTCCCACTGTTGGACTTGAGCCTCCTCCATAATGGGAGGGCAATTGACTTACTATACCACGCTGGTCAGACGTGTTGGTATAGAGTTTTGTTTCGAGTTTTCCTTCTCTCGCATAGATGTGACATGCGTTATATATCCCTTAGTCGTCTCGTACGAACACTCACGGGTGAGATAGAGGGTGGTGAATTGTATTCTTACTCCGTCACCACGCGGACAAAAGGCTTATTACTTACTTTTTATTTCTTCTCTACTTTTATCTACTCTCAACTAACTGATGACGGGTCTTCTCTATAATGCAAGGGAAAATAATCTACCATTGGTTAACAGGCAAATCGGATGGTTTTATTGGGTTACTTTAAAAAGTTAAAATTAACGTAAGTGTCTTCGCAGGGTTTATAAATAATAAATGATTTTGAACACGTCTTATGTTTATAGTTATTTCGAGAATCGAAATTCGAGTTTTCCATTTCTCAGAGACATTTGTCTGCACAGACTATTGTTAGGGTGCCTAAGAAACCAATTTACTGCGCCAGTGACACCGGTTCGATTTCCACTAATTGCCCAATAAGCAATATTTTATGCAAATTGTTGTTCTGAGTCTGGATGTAATTTGTGTCCGTTAATTGTATGTTTGTTAAATCCAGCGCTATACAAAGATAATTTCCTCAGTCCAGAGTTGTCTCTTAATGAAAATATTAATAAAGGCCTGTATAAACTAGAAACGTTGCGGACATGACGATTCTACTGTTTTAGTAACGGATATTGGATTTTCAGGACATTTGAAAGCTGGGCTGCATTTTCCAAGCTGAGCAGCTGAGTAGCTGAGCCGACTGTTAAGCGTGGTGATTATTTCCTTTTGTAGAGTTCACTACCCCTTTTCTGCCCGTAGGTTTAATTAAAAATGACTAAAGAATATAATATAACATTTAAACAAGAGAAAGAATTTGAAATAAAGATCCTATAACAATACCTACATCTGACCAGCATGGTCAATTTGGTAGGTAGGTCAATTTTCTTCCAATTTTGGAGGAGGCTCGAGCCCAGCAATGCCTAGTATATGTAGTATATGAGCTGAGACGAGGTCTACGTTTCGGCTGTCTGCTTAACTAGGTAAAAGAAAATCTATCATACACCAAAACTACCCGAAATTATTTGAAATATTTATTTAAATTTTGGTTTAATTTTATACAATATAGTTAATATTAATTACTAATATATGAGCCAAGAGATAAGAGCTGGTGTTTCACCCGCGAGCATGCAAAAGGATTCGCTACACAGCATAGCACTGTGGTACCTCACATAAGATCCACAACGCTGATCTTCTGTAGCGAACTCATTTCAGACATCCTATGGCTTTAGTTACGAGGTTTATAGAGCTAGATAATATCTGCAACCATCATACTCCTGCTCTTATCCCAATTACTTGTGGTGGATGTAATAAGTACTCGTATATATTGCAAAATTATTTCTAATGTTTACGCGAGTATTACACAATTGAAATAAAACTATTTTTACGGATTCTATCGCGTTTGTATTTGATTTTTAATTTCCCGACGTTTTGCACTGTGATATAATCCATAAAAATAGTTTTATTTCAAACATATTGCATAAGTTACGTCTATCTGACGTCAACACTCCTTGGGAATATAATTGATGACCAAACGACATTACGTGGAGTTGTTCCAGGTACGATACAAAAGTCTTAGACAAATTTTATGACATCCACGAGCAAAATTAGTTGGTAGTATTCGTAGCCGCTACCACACAAAAATAATATCGCTAATATAAACATTATATTACAAGCGACTCATATGCTTGTATAAATAAGACACACACACTTCGTATAGTTACAATCATTTAAATAAATTATACAAGTATTTAAAACTCATACCGTTACTTCATTATTATTCAAATTCTTCAAAACAATACAAAAGGAAATTTTAATAAATTCAATAAACGGTAACAATTGTGATATTGTTATCGCCCATCGAAAGGTGGCGATTCCAAGAGTGTGCTCTGGCAACATTAGCGTTACGGTTGAGTGGTATCGTGGCGAAAACGGGTATAAATAGCGATTACAGACGCGTAGACGGGTACCGGGTTGAGAACCCTCATCGCTCACCCATAGTCCGGGTTAAGCTGTGACAGCCATCTGCGGCTAACAGCTAATAGACAGACAAAAAGAAAGCGTAGACGTCACTCTATTGTAATATCTAATCTGTGGTAGAAAGTCTGTTATATGTAGTTATGGAGGTTTAGGTGTATATCTATGTCATTTGTTTGGTCTACTATTATTTACTCAGTTTTTAAAATAACGATTTTTGTTATTCACATTTGTTAGTATTAAATTAATTAATTGTCATAATAAAATAATTAATATAAATTTTATATTTAACTAATCAAAAATAATAAGATTTTATATAGAACAAGCTCTTTTATATATATATATATATATATATATATATATATATATATATATATAGATAATTTTCTTTTTGCACAGGCAATGAAATTCTATCAAAAATGTAAATCAAAATTTAATAACTAACACTGTAGCGGGTAGATATAAATTTCTGTAATAATGATGACCTGTTGGGCGTGAGACACCTCAGTCCTCCCGTGACCATGAACGCTGCAAAGTGTTCGAAACGTCGGGAAATTAAAAATCAAATACAAACGCGATAGAATCGTTAAAAATTGTTTTATTTCAAATACTTCTCTGTTTATAGTGGTTGTTAGTGGTAACATACTTTAGTATAAGTAGTACTAATATTCTTTAGTATTAGTTTTATTTCATCTAATACACGCGTAAACATCAGAAAACGATTTCATTATCCTTACTAATATTATAAATGCGAAAGTAACTTTGTCTGTCTGTCGCTCTTTCACGCCAAAACTACTGAACCAATCTAAATGAAATTTGGTACACAGATAGTCTACAGCCTGATAAAGGACATAGGCTACTTTTTAATGCAAAAAAGGGGTTGTAGAGAGGGATGATAAGATGTAAGGAAGTATCGTCATTTTTAAAGCCAGAACCTTGATTGAAACTTATTTTTAGGCTATTGATTAGATATAAATAAATATGACATTAAAATTTTGTCAAAAATTTACCCTTAAGTAGTAAAATAAAAATAGAAGATGAAAAACTTTAGAAAAGTAACCTTTTACGCGGGCGAAGCCGTGAGCAGAACTAGTGTGTTATAAATGACCCAGTTTGTGATGCTCACGAATGATGGTACAATATATTCGTCAATATATCATGGACCTTAGACAGATCGCGTGAAAGTTCTAACTAAATACTTAAAAAAAGTATCGGTTTGAAAAGTGTAATAGAGTCATAATTCGTGTTGCATGTTTAACTTGATTGGTATCTGCATTCGAACTGATAAAACTGCGGAATTTTTAGCACGACACCTCCGTTATCTACGCGATCGCATCAAAATTAAAGCGAATAAAAGAGAACAGAATATATACTTCTTTTTTTTAAAAGGCACTTTTTTTTAAACACTGCACTAAGAAATAATCCTTATATTGCGAGGAACTTTATAAACATATAATTCATCTCATCTCAGCTCATAATAATATATTTCCCACTGTTGGGATCGAGCCTCCTCCATAATGGGAGGGTAATTGACCTACTATACCGCGCTGGTCAGACGTGTTGGTATAGGGTTTTGTTTTGAGTTTTCCTTTTCTCAGATAGATATTATATGCGTTTTATATCCCTTAGTCGTCTCTTACGATCACCCACGGGTAAGATAGGGGTTGGTGAAGTCTTCCTCCGTCTCACCACACGGAAAGCAATAAAATAAAGCAAAAGAAAACATATAATTAACGGACAAAAGTTGCACTCAAACTCTGAACAACAATTTGTGAATTGCACAAAATATTATCCTGCGTGGGATTCGAACCCGTGACACGTGTCATGATACGTCGATATCTGAACTACTACGCGGCTTTCGGCCTCAAAACCCATCGCGTTCCTCTCATCAAGATTGGGCCGACCACTGTACCGATATCGTGTCATCCAATACCGATTCTTTGATATCCGTGATATGTATCATCATCATTTTAGCCCATATATGTCCCACTGTTGGGCTCGAGCCTCTTCCAAAATACGTGTTGTGACTGTAGAAATTAAAAAGAGGTTTTATTTCTATTATGTTGGTAGCTTGTTTTCAAGACTTAATGAGTGATTTTGCAGCTAACTTAAACCTGTTTTACTTTTGTGTTACAATGATGCGCGCCCAACATATTTGCGGCCAACTTCAACCTCTTATTTATGTGTTACAGTGATTCGCGCGCATCTTAAAACTTCACTCTCATCATTATATTTTTAAAAAAGTATAACTTCAGAAATACATAAGAGAATAAAACGAATGAGCATACATTAATAATTAAAAAAAAACACACACGAATTATGCGATTATGCAAGCCATCGATCAGACGGTGACTACACAGTTCTTAAAATACCAATTTACCGTGCCATTAACGTGGTTTCGATTCCCACACAGGATAATACTTTGTGCGATCCACAAATTGTTGAGTCATGCTATTATTTATGTTCATCAATTGTATGCTTGTAAAGTCGCCACTTTAAGAGCGAGTAAAGTCCGTGGGTATGGTAGAAATCGACAAATGATCTCACCAGAAAAATAGGCAACAGATTTCTTTTGAGAAAGGTTTAATATCTAATTGCGAATCAGCCAAGCGTGATGATTATTTCACTATGCTCTCATATGTGGGTAAGCTAATATTGGACGGGGAAAGTTTGAATGATAAAGAGTCCTTAAGATATAGCATATCTGACATAGCGAAACGTAAAACCTCTAAAAATGAAAAAAAAAATTAGCTATTCAATATCTTGCCAATCCCATAAGGTACTAATATCACTGTGGTAATGATATCGATTTAACAGAATTACTGAGAGGTATAAGTGCGTACGTCATCGCACGCTCCATTGCCGATAAAGGACGGACCAACAATGTTGATCGTTCGGTGAACAGTTAGTTTTTTACGTCGACTTTTATATGTAATCCATACAATCAGTCGATTTTGCATCATGGGAATTCCCCCCTCCCATTATTCAATATGAATAATCTATTAGTATTTACAAGAGACTTTGAGAAACGCCTGAACAGATTTGAATGGTATTAAATTAGTTTATGAAGTTTATAAATTGAGTTAAAATAGGATATGTTTGAAATTAAATTATTTTTACGGATTACATCGTGTTTGTATTTGATTTTTTAATTTTCTAATGTTTCGAACAACAGTGGGCGTTGTAGTTTTCGAAATGTTCGCAAATTAAAAATGAAATACAAACACGATAAAATCCGTAAAAAGATTCTTATTTCAAATGTGTAATACTCGTTTAAACATCAGAAACCAAATAGTACACACTCTTTATACCGGCTAATAAGATAACGACTTATCAATCTTTATAATAACTAATAATCATTTAATAATTCCATATAAGAAATATATCGGCAATGTAAGAATGACACCAAGACCTTAGTGAAAGAGAAACGTGATAGAGCAAGTATGAGTGCAGAAGATAGGCTGACTAAAAACTTCGAGAGTAACACCAAACTCCTTTGGAGGGAGGTGAAGAAGTCTCGGGGTAGTTGGTCAGCCTTCAGAATGAATAAAATAAGGTCTAAAGGTGGAGACATTCTTACACAAACACAAGACGTGTTAAGCCGATGGAGTGAATATTTTGGCGATATGTATGCGGATGCTACGGTTGGCGCCGGTGTCGCATGTGGTCTAGTAGATCAACATTCGGCGACGGCGTCCTCCGATGGCATCAGTATGGATGAAGTTGAATGGGCGATAAGAAGCTTGAAAAATGGTAAGGCAGCGGGCATTGATATGGTGTCTGCCGAGATGATCAAGCTTGGTGGATCCTGTCTGGGAGGTGTTCCTATTGCTCCTCAATTTATGTTGAAGCTCAGGAATGGTTCCCAGGGACTGGAATAGCGCAGTCATCGTGCTTTTGTTTAAAAACAAGGGTTCACGTTACGACTGCGCA
This sequence comes from Lymantria monacha, assembly GCA_905163515.2. Lineage (NCBI taxonomy): Eukaryota > Metazoa > Arthropoda > Insecta > Lepidoptera > Erebidae > Lymantria > Lymantria monacha. Next base: position 1,895,403 of record LR991103.1, read on the forward strand.
AATTACAGAGCCATAAGCTTGACCAGTTTGGCAGCAAAAGTGTATGGTAAAATTATTGAAAGGAGAATGAGGATGGTGTCCGATGGTTTGATGTGTGAGACACAAGGAGATTTCAGGAGTGGAAGGGGATGCGGGGATCAAGTGTTCTCTCTGCGCAACATTGTGGAGAAGCATCTGGCTCTAGGTCAGAGGGTTTTCTGCAGTTTTGTGGATCTGGAGAGAGCATTTAACACAGTTGTACGAAAGAAACTTTGGGACATTTTATCGGAGTATGGTATTAACGGTAAACTGCTATAGGCTGTGCAGTCCAGTTACATGGGCTGTAGGGCCTGTGTGCGGCTGGATGATGGAATGTCGCCTTGGTTTGACGTCAATATTGGCGCTAAGCAGGGGTGCGTTCTGTCAGCCAGGCTGATTGTCATATATCTGGATAAATGTCTCCAAAGGTTAAACGATATGAATGTGGGAGTCCAGATGGGTGACTCAATGGTCACTGCTCTGCTTTATGCAGATGATGCAGTCCTGCTGGCACAATCAGCGACTGACCTGCAGACCCTAGTCGACACAATGACAGAAGATTGTAAGAAAAGGGGTCTACGCGTGAATGTGAGCAAAACCAAAATAGTGGTCTTTGAAAGAGATGAAGTCAGAACAGATGTAAGAGTAAAAATAGGTAATGATGTACTAGAGCAAGTGGATGAATTTGTATATCTTGGATGTGGTTTTAGCCGAGATGGAAGGTATACCACTGATATAGAGCGAAGAGTGAAAGCGGAAAATAGAGTGAACGGAGCGTTGGGATAACTTCTCGGTAGCCACCACCTCAGCCAGAAGGCACGTGTAGCAATACATAACGCTGTGCTTGTCCCAACATTACTATATGGAAGCGAGAGTTGGGTATGCAGAAAAGAGTATGAAAGTAAAATTAATGCGGTCGAAATGCGATCTCGATCTGTGGAGTAAGGCTGACCGACCGCATTCGTAACGACGACGTAAGAGAGCGAGTAGGTATGAAAGAGAGTATTGGTGTAAAGTTGCGAAAGGGAATGCTCCAATGGTTCGGACATGTGGAAAGAATGCCAAACGAACGTCTGGTTAAGAAAATATACAATGCGAAAGTAGAAGGATTTAGGTACCGGGGGACATCGAGACTCACCTACCTAGACCAGATTGGTCACGTGCTGAAAGAAGGTGGAGTCAAGAGTCTCCGAAACCGGCGAGCGTGCATGAAGAGAATTATGAATGTTGAGGAAGCGAGTGAAGTATGCAAGGATAGAGTTCTCTGGCACTCTGTTCTCTCTTCCTACCCTGCAAGGGATATGGCGTGATGATATATGTATGTCTGTAATATTCATTTTTTTCCGTGTGGTGATGGAGTAAGAATACAATTTACTGCCCCGTCTCTTACGCGTAGATGATCGTAAGAGACGACTAAGGGATATAAAACGCATATAACATCTATGCAAGAGAAGGAAAACTCGAAACAAAACCCTATACCATCACGTCTGACCAGCGTGGTATAGTAGGTCAATTCCCCTTCCATTACGGAGGAGGCTCGAGCCCAACAGTGGGACATATATGAGCGGAGATGATGAATATTCATTTTCCTTTATAATATATTTTAATCATCTCAGCTGATATACATCCCACCGCTGGGATTGCTGCTATTTTGTCAACAGATATCAGTTATTCAAGTTTCGTGTTGAAGAACGTTATCCTTAAAAATCACTAAGATTATCATAGGCTGATATTATCGTGGTATTACTATTTATCGTTAAGGAAACTATGACGGCAAGCCTTATATCAAGGGCAATAATATAATTATACCATGTAACTAATTTGGTATTTGACTAATATTGAAATATGAAATAATCTTGTACTAATAAATGGAGTGATTTTTTGTTAGGTTATACTACGAAAACTACTGTGCCGATCGGTGTAATACTTGTATAATAAGATGCAACGTGTTTCGGAGAGTAATTTTAAAGCATTTTACCGAGATTTAGTCGGCCATATTGGATCCACAATCATAAATTTTGAAAGTCTGATTTTGAATTCGTGATTAGAAACTTTAAAAACTCACCTACACATAGAATTGCCGTAATTTTGAAGCATTTTACGAAGTTTAGTCGAACATATTAGATCCGCCATCTTGAATATTCAAAATATAACCTCAAATTCGTAATCAGCGACCTCAAAAACTCCTTATATATTACATTTAAGAGACAATTATAACATTAGAGACGTGAATTTTATTGATAATATTCGTAACTTATCAAATAACGTTCATGTCTTCACATATTGATATCTTGAACAAGTTAGGTTGATTCAAGGCATATAAAAAATGTATTTATACTTTAGATATTTTGTGCACTTTTGTTTGTGATTTGGTATCGATTCGGCAACTTCATGATAAGAAAAAAAATCACAAAAAAAGAAATTCTAAAAATACTATGATTTTTTTTTAATGCGTTATATTGGTTTTTAAAGTCATTGTTATGCAAATCTGACTGCACCAATCGAAAAAACGATTTCGCAATTAGTAGAATAGGTATGTTTGGAATTTTTTATCTTAGTTTCTCATGGCAGAAAATAAGTCAGTCAAACATGGTATGAAAATTGTGCTCTTGCTGGACTTAATGGGTTAAATAACCGTTGGAAAGTGGTGGGTCTTACTTTTTTCCTCAATTTTAAAGTAAGTTATATTGAGACTACATGTAGGTATGACGTTATTGTCAGTCCTCCCGTGACCATGATCACTGTAAAGTGTTCGAAATGTCGGGAAATTAGAAATCAAATATAAACGCGATACAATCCGTAAAAGTGGTTTTATTTCAAATGTGTAATGCTCGCGTAAACATTAGAAGACCTTCGATACTAAGTGTCGCCTCAATACTCGCGTACATTTTGTTTTATTAACACCAGCTGTGTAATGAAATGATAATAAACATAGCTAACGGATTTTGTATTACTTGAATCATATTAGATGTCCGGGACCGTTCTTCAAATGAAGTTTTCTTTATTGCTCTTGATGGCAAACGAGCAAGTAGCACACCTGATGGTAAGTGTTACTGTCGCCTATGGACCCTTGCCAGCTAGGCTAATGCAAACCCCAAATCCACCCAGAAAGTTGGGCTCCTGATTCTCTCGCACAATGAACGAAGCACAGCAGCACATAGTCACTGCTCAGATGTAGATATTCTGCAACGGTGTGGTACTACCCCGGACGGACAGGCCCGCGACGGTAGACAGAAACCTGTTAACAGTGTGATCCCACCACTATTAAGGTTTAAGAGGAGCACTATATTCACGATAGGCAGCGGGATAACTGTGCTTCAGATATTGCAAAGGTCCATGTACTGCAGTATCAGAGTATCACTTACCATCAGATGCGCTGTTTGCCATCATAGGCAATAAAAAACTGGCTATTGGTATCTAAATAAATTATTTTTACCACTTACCTCGCTACCGTCCTGTTGAGCATTGCACTTGCTGATGTTAAGGGTGCCAGAGATAAAGTCGTTCTGAACATCCACTACCAGGAACGCGCTTACAGGACGAACGATCTGGATAAACAATTGCCGTTAGAAATTAACAATTCATCTCAAAATGTAGATTTTATATACAAAACGAAAGAAAAGGAAGATTTTATTCAATTATTTCGCCTGTCAGTCAAGATCATATTTGTCATATACACGGGGAAGTATCAAGTTGAAATTTACACCGCACTCAGATTCTATTCTGTATTCCTACTCCGTCACCACACGGATAAACACACACTGTGGCCTGTATATTGTGTTGAAAAGTTTTTAGAGCAACTACAACTAGTTTTTAGACTAACAAATGCTAACAAAAAAAACTGCCAACAATATTCTCACAAATCAATGATAATTATATCGTTGCATGTTACAAAGAAATATTTTAATATAATAATATTTAATGAACGATTTAAATGGATATCAGATATTTAAATAAAATATTTTTTGTTATTTAATTGGTAGGGCCCACAAAGCTGTGTGGTAGCGGCTACGAATACTACCAACCCTTACTTTGCTCGTGGATGTTGTAAAAGACGACTAAGAGCCTTATAAAGATCTGGGCCAACTCCATCTGATGCCGTTTGGTCAACGGTTGCATTCCCAAGGAGGGTTGACGTCTGGAATGCGGCCGGTCATAAAACTATTGCCAATAATCTATGGTCTTTTGAATCTGTGAGAAATTTAATTCTTTTTTTAAGTTATCTCAATCAAACTGTTTCATTCTTTTCAATTTATACATGTCCCCATTATCAGGTCCGAGCCATCCCCAAACGGGTGGGATATTAACCCAACATACCACGCTGGTTAAGCATGTTGGTGTAGATTTTAATACGTCTTCCTTCTCATGCATTATTTATATGCGTTTTATATCCTTTAATATCAATCATATACCAATATGTCTGACCAGCATGGTATAACAGGTCAATTTCCCTCCCATTACGGAGAAGGCTCGAGCCCAACAGTGGGACATATTATGAGCTGTGGTGATGGTGATCCTTTAATGATCCGTGATGCAGACGAAGTTGCACAAGTCAACTGGTTTTAAATAAAGATATTAATCAATATCTCTTCTCAGCCCATATACGTCCCATTGTTGGGCTCGGACCTCCTCCATAATGGAAGGGTAATTGAACAACTATACCACGCTGGTCAGACGTATTGGTATAAGGAAGATATTAATAATAATGCATAAATATATGGACATCTCTGGCTCCTAGGCTTATTATAAACTGTGTTGCGGAACACAAATGAGAACTTACCACTTTAATCCAATGATTCCAGCAGAAAGTGAATTCTTCCTTATCAATGAAACCATCTTCATTTTTATCGAACACTTGAAATATATGACGCGCTCTTTCCTCGGGCAACGGGTAGATGTGACCTTTGTCGTTGCGGAACAACGCCTTGCAAATTAACCGGAACTCGTCCAGGTTTAGTTGCCCATCTCTATGCGGGGAGAGAACATATGAATATTTATCATTTTTTTAAAGACAACACTGCTCTAAAAGAAATAATCCTTGTATTGCAGGGGACTTAACACAGACTCGAAACAACAATTTATGTTAAAACTATTTTTACAGATATATATTGAAATGAATACATATTGCGTCAACCCCAAAAAGAATACACATTGCGTCAACCCAAAAAAGAATACATATTTTGTCAACCCAAAAAAGAATACATATTGCGTCAACCCCAACAAGAATACATATTGCGTCAACCCCAACAAGAATACATATTGCGTCAACCCCAAAAAGAATACATATTACGTCAACCCCAACAAGAATACATATTGCGTCAACTCCAACAAGAATACATATTGCGTCAACCCCAAAAAGAATACATATTACGTCAACCCCCAAAAAGTAGGATTAGAGCAGGATGATGATGATGATGTTTGTAAATTAATCACGCTGGAACGAATAAACCGTTTTGGATGAAATATGATGAGTTAACTTAGTCTACTTCAATATTAGATCCAAACTTGTGTTATGTAAGTGATTTTATACAAATGCGCCTTAGGGGCCGTCCATTAATCACGTAAGGTTTGAGGGGAGGGGTTTGAATATCACGAAGTCCTAAACCTTCATAGTCATAAACCTCACCACGTATCACCAAGGAGAGGGGTTAAAAAATGCTAAAAAAAGATCACGTGATTAATGGACGTCCCCTTATCAGGGTTTAGTGGCGCAAACAACGATGAACAAACTATTATTTCCAGCCATCCATCAGCCTGTCAACATCCACTGTTATACAAAAGTATCTTTAAGGAATAAAAATGCCATAATCGCCACCACCGAAGAAGAATTGATGACTCCAGTTGACATAGTACGAGCTCGATTTTAGTACCACTTACTGCCTGATATTGTCAAGCACAGGACAGAAAATGATGGATCATATATCGTCGATCGTATTTGACCCCAGGTAATGCTGGATTAATGTCACCACACCGTACTGACCCATGTAAGTCGTAAAAACCGACCAAAGAACCACCAGTAAATTGGTCAAAGGCATTCTCTTGTATTGAGTATGCTCTTCTGGAATGAGGGTTATATGCAACACATCTATAGTCTGATTGAATGCATGAAAAGATGTTACAGTGGAAATGAGTTTCCCTTTAGACTTTGAGCATGAGATTAAAGTTTATCACCACCTAGGTCAGTTACTATGGATCATAAAAAAAAATTAAGGTCAGCGGGTAAATATTATTGTAAGTGAAAGAAATCTTATAATCAAGATCTTGAGTTTTTCAGTGACGGAACCCGTACGACCTCGTTCCTTATTCTAAACCCATACCCTCCAATTGTACACCTTCGGTAGGCCAGAACTCTGCAGCGTTGCTATTATTATATAAAAAAAATGCATAAATAATATGGCATATCAGGGAAGGGTAATTTACTTTCTATGCAGGTGACTCAAGTCTTATTGCAGGTGACTCAAGTATTATATTCCAATACTCAAGTAGTACAAATAATGAATACTAATATCAATTCATCATCTCAGCTCGTATAGGTACATCTGAATTGACCTACTATACCACGCTAGTCAGACGTGTTGGTATCGGGTTTAGTTTCGAGTTTTTCTTCTCTTGCGTAGATATTATATGCATTTTATATCCCTTAGTCGTCTCTTACAATCACCCACGAGTAAGATAGGGGGTGGTGAATTGTATTCTTACTCCATCACCAAACGGAATATCAATTAAAATAAATAAATCAATCATCATCTCAGTTCATATAATATTTGTATAACTACTTGGTCTTGAACCTTTTCCACAATGGAAGGGTAATTGATCCATTAAGCCATGGTGCTTAAAAATGTTGGTATAGGGTTAAATTTTGAGTTTCCTTTTGGCATAGATATCTTATCTATATATTATATTCTTTAGTAGCCTTTTATGAATTTACAGGTTAGAAAGCAGGTGGCAAATTATATTCTTATGTAAAAATAAACCAAAGAAAAAAAAACAATTCTCTATGATTGGTTAACATAAAAACAAAGTATATCATCATCTCAGCTGATATATAACCCACTGTTGGGCTCGAGCCTCCTCTATAATAGGAGGTATATTGATCTACTATACCATACTGGTCAGACGTATTAGTATAGGGTTTTGTTTCGAGTTTTCCTTCTCTTGCATAAATGTTAAGTGCATTTTATATCCCTTACTCGTCTCTTACTATCACCCATGAGTAAGATAGGGGGTGGTGAATTGTATTCTTAATCCATCACCACACGGAAAGTATATATAAATATATAGTGAGTAGTAAAGCATGAGTGTGCAATATTATATGAAAATTACAACATGTTTAATCATATTGCAATTTTCAGTTTTAAGAATTAATGTAAATTTTAAATTATCTATAACACAATATAAATATTAACATTCATCTTTCATATAACGTTAATTTTATTTTATTTCATATTTTTCGTAAAGACGACGTAAGAGAGCGAGTAGGTATGAAAGAGAGTATTGGTGTAAAGATGCGAAAGGGCATGCTCCGATGGTTCGGACATGTGGAAAGAATGCCGAACGAACGTCTGGTTAAGAAGATATACAATGCGAAAGTGGAAGGATCTAGGTACCGGGGGAGACCGAGACTAACCTACCTAGACCAGATCGGTCATGTACTGAAGGAAGGTGGAGTCAAGAGTCTCCGAAACCGGCGAGCGTGTATGAAGATAATTATTAATATTGAGGAAGCGAGTGAAGTATGCAAGGATAGAGTTCTCTGGCACTGTTCTCTCTGCCTACCCTGCAAGAGATATGGCGTGATGATATGTATGTATGTATATCTTTATATATATATATATATATATATATATATATATCTTTCATATTCTTTTAATACTTTTGCTCCCTCATAAAAAATAAGGTCTCAACAATTTTTTTAATTAAATTACTATAATAGTTGTAATTATATTTTTTTGCGCATATTTTTGTTTTGAACTCCCATGTATACAACATTTAAAAAAATATTTTTCAAGTAACTTAATAAGCAATAGTAGTGTATAATTTTTCCATGTAGTAACTCATCACACTCAACCTCACCTGAGTTACTGTGGCCCCATTTAAATCTATGGACAATTATTTAGAAATAATAATTTATAGATGCTCTTTAGGACTCATTTTTAAGAGTTTAAAATTTATTACATATAGTATTTTTTGTGTAACTAAATATGCCAAAATAAATAAATAAAGAATTATAAAGTACATATTTTTATTAATTAATTAAGTCATTTAAATCAGCAAATATTGTTATGAATATATTATGATATTGTAACTACAAAATATTTAAAAATCACTACATTTACGATATAAAATCGCATAATCATTTATAATTATATTATTCATTTAATTAAAATTCACTTTATTTTATTTAATTCATTATGTTAAATAAAATTGAAGTAAGTCTTGAATTGTCTATGTATCTTTTACAAAAATAGTAATTATCTATTATCTAGAAGTACAAAAAGTTTTATGGAATTCTAACAGTAAATAAACTTGAAAGTTAAAATATATTATTGTGCTGATATATTGAGAAAGTAATCCAATTTCGATCTTTCCATTTTGTCATTCATTCACAAAATATCGGACTGCATTCTATTATTTTTTCAGTGATAACAACTGCATATGTAATAAAAACGTACCCGTCTTTATCAAACGTTTCATAGCAAGCGTCCATGTCGTTGAAATCGAATTCGTCGAGTGGAGAACCGTTGCTAACGTCGAACATTGGTGGTTGAATCGAAATGAGCGGCCAACCATCTGGACACCGGTTTATAAGCATATCCAGCATGACTACTGATACTTAGTATAGGCACTACGTAACCCTAATGACCTATAAGGTAAACAACATAGAATACCGTAATTATGAGATAAATCATCTACTTTTGCTTATTCCATGTTGTGTCAATTTATACCTCCTGTTTATAAAAGCTCTATAATGTAGTATCCTCTGAAATTTCTTAGTAAAAAATATTATTAAATATAAGTTACAAAACAAGCCGATTCACAATCACATCCTTTTTGACATAAACGACATTGTAATGTCAAAGTGACTGTCAAATTAAATAGAGAGGTATCTCGTTCTTTCCTATCCACCTTCTTATCCACTTTGGATACAATACTTACTAAATAACTAATGTATTATCTTAATAATCAATTTAATTATAACGAGATAGCTTTTTAATTTATCGCCCCATAGGCTATATCCTATAGGGTATACGCGCCCTATAGGCTATAGTTAGTCGACATTACTGCCTGGTCTTGCCTATTAATTGACTTCATCATTAGACATGCGCGAAACAGTACTTCGCGAAGTGATGTTATATGTCATTACATTTCGTGCTGAGTAATATTACATTTTACCATCACTTCAAACATCACACATGACATTTCATTTAATATAAGCCTTAAAATTCTAAAAATAGAGCTCAAAATAAATATTTATCGACCGCAGGTGCAGCGCGGTCCAGTCGTTCTATCCCTCTCACTCTCCCGAAAAGATACACGGCGCGTTTGAGAGATAGATAACCATTACCAAATTACCGAACATTGCAGAAATACAGAACAGTACACGAGTGTTCGGCGTCATGTTTAATGTGATGTGTGATGTTTAATGTCATGTAGTGTTTAGTCGCGCAATGTGTAATATGACAGTACGCGGTCGGGTAATATTACGTGTGATGCATCACTCGCATTACTTACACATGTCTATTCATCATCATCATCTTGCTCCCATCCCAATTATTTGGGGTCGACGCAAGCCACAAGCGACGCTATTAATTAACTTCATATTTATATTATTTGTTACTTTTTCAAATTGTAATTAGTCCTTGATAGTCACTGTCCGTCAGTAAGTCAAGTTGTTGCCATTAATTCGGTGCTTCAATATAACACTATAAAACACTAAAGAAATGAATATAATACAAGAGCGTGACATGACATTTCCATATTCGCGCCAAAACTCTTACAAGATAAAGACAATAATAGAAGCTTATTATTGTTATTTTAATCTTTACTCTTAGCTAGAGTTGAAGGCTCTAGCTATATTGCATTGACTTTTACTTAATGTACAATCAGGCGGGCTACTAAAGACAATTTAGTGGTGTGGATATTTCGATTCTGACAGGAGGAAATAGACCAGCTGGATTACCACTACACCACCGTTTGAAATACCGTTTTATTTAATTTATTGATGAACAATTTCTTTGAATAAGTTTATATAAAATTTTGGCATAAAGATAGTTGTAACACTGCAAATTCTTAAAAAAAAACTTTTCCATTCAATTTTGTTCATTCACTCAAGGTTGACGGATTGATGGCGCGCAAGCGTCATTAAAAATTTTCGGATAGCTTTTCCCATACGTATCAAATTTCGCTGTATTCGTAATTTTATTCGTGATGGTGAACGTTTTTTCATAAAGCTCTCGCTGTTTTTTAGTTTCTATTGCGTTCCCTTATAATTCATAAGTACTGACAGTAAATAAACATGGTGATAGAGAAAGTTCACGGTCTTCGGGCCACTAATATTAGCATGCACGACAGATTCACAATGTTGGCGAGAAATGAAGCCCTCAGACTTGCTTTGCGACAGCAACAGGAGCAGAGACGTAATTCTATCGGGTCCTTCACACAGAATGCAAACTATAATAATCGGTTGACAGGACAACAGTTCAACCGGCGATGGAATATGCAAGCTAAACGGGTAATTGTTTATTTTTATTGTAGATAATATTTTAATGAAGAAAACAGTAGCCTAGGTTGTGGATGATAAGGATTAGTTTTTAAGTCTAAATTTGCAGCATAAAGCTAGTTTCTTACACGTCTTCATGTCACTACTCATGTTATTTATGTCATAACCATAAACCCTTATTTTTATTTACTTTATTAAATAACATGTGTACATAATGATTAAACTTAATGCTTAAAGGGTTACGTGTGGTTAATGCAGTATGATTACTAGTGGATCATTGAATTTATAAGCAGATTAGAAAGACTGAATTTAATGACAGAGAGCTCTAAAATCAATTCTACCTAGTGCCATGTGATTAATAAATTCAACCTCAAGGAAAACCTCTACCAGCTCTAAAATTTCTCAGGACTATGCTGCAATTGTTTTTCATATCAAATTTGTATATAAGAACAGTTTAAATACCTAAACTGGTATACTTTATGATATTGTATAAAATAAAATATTTGCAATGGATTTTATCACGTTTGTGTTTGATTTTTCACTGTCTGATATTTTAAACACTTGAATTCATGGTCACAGGCATTCTCTTGTGACCATGAGCACTGAAAATTATCATACTCAAATGTGCAATACTTGCATAACCATCAAAAATCAACTGACAGTGTAGCAGGTAGATAGAAACCTGTGCGATAAAAGTTGTTTGGAAGAAATTGCAGCATGCGATAAGCCTGCCTAATAGTACTAGTACCTAATAGTACTAGTACCTAATAGGACTAGTACCTATGTCAAATAATTGAATTTTATTTTATTCCTGTACTTAGAAATGGTGTGCAATAAAGAGTTATTGTATTGTACGCTGAAAAGTGCCCAAAATATTGATGAATTGTAAGTGCCATATACAGTAGAACCTCGATAAGTTAAAGTCCAAGGGAAACAAAATATTTTAAGTCATAGAGGTTTTGAGTTATCAAGGGTCTATGTTAGGGATAGGCTTTTAATTTATCAGCGTATGTGAGTGTTGTTAGTTTTCTTATTGAACTCATTTTAAGCCAGTTTTATCATACAGTAGGTAAAGTGATGTTTTCAGGACAATGATCAAAAACTTATGATCCAAGTAAGCCGTTGTCTTAAGGCTAACCGCCGCAAAGCTTTAAATAATTATGAAGAAGCAAACAATAGGTGACATATGAATTGTTTACGTTAACAATTTAACTAGTGAACACGTGCAAGCAACAAATAATGAAACCTTTTGTTTTGCACACTCTTTAAAAATGACTTATTGACAAACAATTTTATGCTATAGAGGTTTTGGAAACATTTCTTTAAGTTACTGAGGGCCAATACAGAGATTAATTATTTAAGTTATAGAGGTTGCTTATTTTAAGTTATAGAGGTTTTGGGCTCTGATGGGAAGGGAACATATTATTTTTTGAAGTTATAGAGGTTTTTAAGTTATCGAGGTTCTACTGTAGTAGATTGATGATAATATTCATGACTATAATATATCATGGTGTTAATTTTCTATCATGATAATATTACTTTTAGGCTGTGACACAACGCTTGGGTACTCCACAAACAGGACTTCGTAGATTTGGCAGCGAGGGTAACCTGCCAAGACTTCAGAGAGCCAATAGTCTTGGCAACATTAGTCAATCAAGTGTCAAGAATAGAGTTTCATGGAGACAACCTAATGGAAATCTCAAGTTAGTAAATATTAATTATTATATTGCAAATTCTTTAGTCGTATTGCTTATCAAGTATTATGGAGTTGAGGTCCTTTTGTATAGTTGTCTTAATAATTGCTAATAAAACTTGCTCTGCTATATGTTAAAACAGACAGAAATTAACTATATCATTTATTAAAGTAATCGGGTATTTATAAAGAAATTAACTAGTTATCTTCAAGAATTGTATCATAGATTATTTGTAACTGACATGTCATCAAGAATTTGATGAATGCGAATGAAGTGATTGGATCAGTTTAGGATCATATCCAGTGGGATCCATAGTCTACCTGTAGGAAAGGTGTAAGTCTATTATTTTAGTGGTATTGTTGGTATGTAAATGGCCAATTTCATCCATTCATTATTAATGAAATATAGTGTGATTACATAGGAACAATACATCCATCCATAAGGGGCTGTCCATTAATCACGTGAGATTTAAAAGGGGTGGGAGGGGTTTGACAAAAATCACGAAACATCACAAGGGGGAGGGGGGTGTAGTAAGATATCACGTGTATTTATTTTTCGGCAAACGCTGCCACTTCTAAACTGAAAAGCGGCGTGTAGTGTGACTGACTTACTGTTGCCAAGCAATGAACAAAGTCGTTTAAAGAAGGTGATCTGTATAAAGACCTTTTTGTGAAGTATAAAAAAGCAAAAAACCGAGAATATAATGAGCTGTGGGCTTCTTCTTTGTAGGTACTAAAACTCACGTGATGTTGGTTTGAGCTTCATAGTCTTAAACCTCACCACGTATCACCAAGGGGGAGGGGGGGATTAAAAAAATGCTAAAAAAAGATCACATGATTAATGGATGTCCTCTAAGCTTAATGTCTTTAGCCATTCCCGTGGTACAGTAATGCTTGCTATGCTCTGAGAAGTGTCTTAATAATGCAGTTGGTGCTATAATTCTCTGTAGAATACTGCTGACCATATTTCCCATGATTTCTCAGTTGATTCATATGACTGCTATGAACCTTCCTGTGTTACTTTCCTCTAACCTATTGCTATTATTTCGGCCCCATATCTGACAGCCATATCTAGTTCAGAGGCCCTGATGCTAATGATCAACCTGCAAGGCCATATACTCTTTTTGGTACTGCTTTTGCTAGAGTCTTTTCCTTTTAGCATTTCACTGCCTTTAGTCCACTACCAGCATTCATGAAGACCTGACATTTATATCTGTGAACCTGAAAATAGGAATAAAGTTGCTAAATTTGCTTTTACAGTCGATCAGCATCCTTCAGTAATCTGTCAAATGCCACATGGCGTAGCTTCCGCAGGCGCGGCGGTGGTCAACGACGACTGAGAGGACGTTTTCGGTAAGTAGCACTACCGTGTGTCGTAAAATACTATTAAGGTTATAATATGCATAAAATCTGTCCAAGAGAAAGGAAACTCGTAATAAAACTCTATACCAAACTGTCTGATTAGTAGCCTAGTTTAGCTCTGATTAAGCAATCCGTTCCAATCGTCCTACCACTCAGACAATTGTTAGCGGTCGTGTGACAGTTAATTTGTCGCTCATTTTTTTATTGCTAGTGGTGGCAAACGAGCAAGCAGCACACCTGATGGTAAGTGTCACTGCTGCCCATGGACCTTTGCAATACCAGGGGGCAACTAGGCCGCTGCCAAAATATCGTATTCGTATTCTTGTGGTTTTTATGAGTGACGTGTGCCATCTACTGGACAACGATTACACATTTTATCTGTTTAATACTCTAACTTTTCAGTTAGAATTGTAATAAATGTTTTTATAAATCTGGCATGTTAAATGCAAAATCTCAATAATTCAGTATAAAAGTAATTTAAGGTTAAAAGTAATTAAAGGTTTAATTATGTTTCCAGTGGACGTGGTAGGGTCGGTGTGAATGGAACAGGTCGTTACACTCGTGCTACGTTCAATAAACAACAGCAACAAAACCAACGACCCAGACAACAAGTCGCCTGGAGAGTTTGGGGAGGTCTTAAGGGTAAAAGTGAGTTATTTTTATTCTTTAATTCATATAGTTGAAATTAAAAGAGTTTCTTTTATGTTCTACCTATGAAGGTTGAATAAACTAGTGACTAACTAAACTAGTAACTAATACCTATGGCTGATTTGAATTTCTAATACATATTTTCTTAAAATTATCTATGTGATGACGGAATAACTGTCGCCACTCCTTATTTGCTCATAGAACTCGTAAAAATTAGCAGAGAGAACTTACCCATGGGGAACGATGGTTACCCTCGGTGACCACACGTAGTATACGGCCAAGACCAGAGTTTATCTTAGTGTGGTATCATGGTATTATTATAAAGTTGCCTATGATAAAAACATTTATTCCTTTATCTAATATATAAAATTCTCGTGTCACGGTGTTTGTAATTAAACTCCTCCGAAATGACTCGACCGATTTTCGTGAAATTTCGTGTGCATATTGGTTGCGAATCGGACAACATCTATTTTTCATCCCCTAAAAGGTTAAGGGTGGTCCACCCTAAATTCTAATTCTTAGACATTTTTTTTTGTGATACTGCCTATAAAAATACATATAACCCTAAATTTCATTTCTCTCTGATCAACCTCTATGTTTTATTAGTTAACTAAAAAACTTTTTTTTTGGCTAGTTTTTTTTATTTTGTCATAACTTAGAATAAAAAATTTCATATTACTCTTAATTTTCACCCTATTCTATCCACAGATCCGCAATAGGGTTGCAAGATGTCAATCTAATATAATAATTGTAGTATGATAAATGCAGAGTTTATAATTTCAATTTCCTTTAATAAAGATTTTTTCCTCAATTCAATTTCATCTCTCGCCCTCGCCAAAGGGAAATGCGGAGGTGTTAACCTAAAAAAATCCTTAATCAAAAAAAATTTTTAATAAAAGTCCTACAGATTTAAATTGCGGTAGGAATATTTGTGTTACGATGCAGAGCTAAACGAGCAATGGCTTTTTAAAAATTTCATCCCAAAAGGGACTTGCGCAGGTGTTAACCCAAAAAACCAAATTTTCAAAATTTGGATTTTTTTAAAGACTTGAAATTTGGCGTGGACTGTCTTTCTGCCCTGTAAAAGTCAGATCAAGTAGGATTTTAAGAAATTACTTCTCCGAAAGGCATTCTATGTAGCAAAAGTAAACAACATAACTGAACTGACGTAACCGAAGCGAAGCGAAGGCGGGTCGGTAGTGTATCTATATTACTTAAGAAACAAAATTATTTAATTACAGAAGGTATCACCCGTAAAGATGAAAAGCCACAAGTAACCAAAGAGGAGCTGGATCATCAACTGGACCAATACATGGCTGGCACAAAGGCAGCGTTAGACTTAGAACTGGACAACTACATGAAGAATGTGATGGAGATTGAGTGATTGACAAATGTGCTAACATGTTATGTGTGTGTGTGTGTGTGTGTTCATTTTAGTGCTTAGTGAAAATACATTTCATCACATTTGTGGTGAGTTTAGATCTAAGGTATTCTTAAAATACTTGCATAATTATTGTAAGCATACCATAAAGTTGATTGTTAAAGATTTTTGAAGGAGAATTAGTCATCAATAATTAATTTGGTTTTTTTTCAACTAACATACTATGATATACATTAACCAGTACACAGATAATCACAGTTATAGAATTAAAATGAAACTAAATAAAGATAATAAATGTAATAATTTGCCGAATAACATACTTATTAATAATTGATTACAATAATAATAATTGTTATCCTTTTTTTTGTAATAAATTACTAAAATATAATGGGCCCATGGAGACCAAGTCATTACAGTCAGGGTCTTAAATGTCTATCTTAGTTAAATGTCTAAGGATACAATGGTATTTATAGTCCTTAAGGTATATGACATTGGAGCAAAGAACAGTAAAGAATTGACAGTTATGAAAGCTATTGCTATGAGCAATAAAAAACAATTAAGAATTGTACTCGATACCCATCTGTTACAAACTCTGTTTATTTCTAATACCATTGTGGCTGGAGAAGTATATTTAAGTTAATATTCTTAAGTATACATAAGTACAAATATTGTACATAGTTTTTAGTTTCTTAAAATGAGGGTAGACAGAAAACTTTATGTTGAAAGCTATTTTTTTTTATGGCTTGGTTATTAAGACCTTTAAGCCAAATCTTTGTTTATAAAATAACTTAATTTAAAGTCATGTCCGTCTGTAAGTCAAATCGTCGTCTTCAACAGTGCCATGGGCGTATTGTTAAAAGTAGCTTTTGGGAATTTTGGTGGAAAACGAAAAGGTATTTAAGGCACTGTTATATCATATTCACTACACGTCAGTACTTACTATGCATGATATTACATAAAATGCCAAACAAAATTATTTCATACAACACATCAAAACACTAGGATATTAAATATAATACAAGAGCACCACATGACGTTTCCCCCCCAAGCTAAAACTCAGTTAATATATTATATACTGTTATGCTAGGGCCGCACCTGCGTGTATCGTCCCGAAGTAATGTGTGGCAAAGCTTCGTACGTTTTGTACACTAGAAAGTTATCGCGATAATACTGGTCATATTAGCGACTTCGGTATTTTACTCGAAGTATCGTGCAAAATGCGTAATTAAAGATGGCCGAAATAATTTTCATGCGTTTAACTATGGATGACGTTGTAGTTGCTTTACTTTTATAGCTATATTATGCTAATAATTACATAATTATTTTTTATGGATCCCTTCACGGGTTCAGCTTCATAATGGTGTAAAAATTCTAACACCATTTCATTGCTCCACTCCACATTTATTGATTAACTGGAGATCCTCGAACGCTTCTAAACACATCAAAAGTTTCCGCCGTAATGAAAAACGCTAGTCTGACCACAGAGCGCGACATTAGCGCGCTAAAACCCTTTAACTTATCGCCACCCAAACGATAACGCACAGGAAGACCGAATATTCGCGACGATAGCCAATAATAACCGATCACATCTGCGTATATCGTCTCATTGCACGAAGCTTTGTGACGATACACGCAGGTGCGGCCCTTTCATTAGAATACAGTATACAAAAAAGGTTTGTACTTAAAGTGATATAAGTGGCACCTCTGCAACAAGTTGTGTCACCTCCCAAGACTCCTCCTCCTCCTCTAGACTAGAATACCCGGGGTCTCTCAGCAAGTTTTTACGGTTCCCATGAACACAAAAGCATGTTAATAAAAGTTTTCTTATCCCATTCTCACCTAGAAATTATCATTTAAAATAATGTAACATACTTATACTGTGCGTCCTCTTCAGAGGGGAGTCTTCACAAATTAAATACTGGAAAAAAAATTATGTCTTGGTTCTATATTATGGGTGGATACCAAGTGGGGAGGTAGTAGCTAAACATTGTAAAAAATCACTCGAGGTAGTATGGGTATGTACCCTAATTTAATCATTATCTTACCATACTTAAGGAGTTGCTTTCGATTGTTGATATATTGTTACAAGTAATAGTAATGGTACAAAGTCTGATATTTGCTTTTTTTTCAAATAATTAAAAAAAAAAAAATTAACAACCCTATTCTTTATTTACACTTGATGTTTTTGAAATATAGTAATCCCTATGGAGATTATATGGGATCAGAGATTAGTCACGTTCTGACTGAGCTGAGTGTACAAGCGAGAGCGCGAAACAAGCGATAGAGAGGCACGATCGGCCTAAACGTTCTTGCATTTTAAGAATTTGACGTGAACTGTTTTGGCGTTTCTTTATAAAATGAAGGGAAAAGTTGATGTGGTTTCCATTGTATATATTTGTTCAACTGACCGACCGCATTCGTAACAACGACGTAAGAGAGCGAGTAGGTATGAAAGAGAGTATTGGTGTAAAGATGCGAAAGGGAATGCTCCGATGGTTCGGACATGTGGAAAGAATGCCGAACGAACGCCTGGTTAAGATGATATACAATGCGAAAGTGGAAGGATGTAGGTACCGAGGGAGACCGAGACTAACCTACCTAGATCAGATCGGTCATGTACTGAAGGAAGGTGGAGTCAAGAGTCTCCGAAACCGGCGAGCGTGTATGAAGAGAATTATGAATGTTGAGGAAGCGAGTGAAGTATGCAGAGATAGAGTTCTCTGGCACTCTGTTCTCTCTGCCTACCCTGCAAGGGATATAGCGTGATGATATGTATGTATGTATGTGTATATTTGTTCAATTCATAAATGCATGCAATTTTTTAATTAATGTTTTCTTATAACGTTATCACGTAAAATGTAATCATCTGTAAACCGACTTTACAGACAACCGTCGGTTTTTTCTTTACGTATACGGCAGAGTATATTTCCGTTTATATAGATGGGATAATTAGAAATATTTTCAGAACTAATGGTTGTAAATTTTTAATGAATCTGTAAAATAGATCTTACTTAAAAAGTTCGGGCGATTGACTTACCTGCCTGTTAGAATTAGAGTCATACTCTAATTCTAACAGGCAGCTTATATTAAGAGATGGCTGATTAAGAGATGGTGATAGAAAATCTATAGTGACATTTGTATAAATCTTAATGTATATAAATTACGCGTCACGTTGTTTGTCCGCGATGGACTCCTAAACTACTCAAACGATTTTAATTAAATTTGCACAGCATGTGTAATTTGATCCAACTTGAAAGACAGGATAGCTTCCATCTCAATTTATAGTCGCAATATTATTTTATTGCAAATTATTTGTCTATTATTTGATAGTCACAATTATCTGTTATCTCCAAACGATTCTAACAGATAGCGATATCTGTTGATTGGATTGAGTAAGTGTTTAATAGATGGACGATGGACGAGACGCTATGTTAAACGTTTTATAAAAGCTACAATTTATTAGCATAACCACCACGTGTTACTGAGGCTACCTTAGCCACAGCAACGCCTGGCCGGGTCTGCTAGTAAATTTATATAATTTAGAGTTATAACATATTTGATAATGATAAGTTTAAAGACTCGAATCTTTTTAAGTGAAACTTTTACGAAGGCTCAGTAAGACCTTTTTGTGTGACGAATACGCCTAAGTACAGTAATGCAGCTGTCGCTTAACCGTTTTATTTGCGAATTTAAGTGAGGAGTGAGGTATTACAATCTTTGCGCTTTCATATTTAATTAATGATAAACACAATATATGCTATACAAAAGTGAATGAATATTAAAAATGGTGCCTGTTAACAAAAAAATAATTTCAATAGTGTCTCATTATGACACTGTTTAGTTATCATAATTTTAAAATTATAATATATGTAATTGAAATTAAAGATTTTCAACAGGCGTAAAAGACATCATTTATTTTTTATTTTTTTTGTTTTAATATTTAGAGTTGAGAGAGTATCAATTATTGAATTAAAACTATCCTTATATATTTTATAGTTTGTATTTTAAGTTTTTCGACATATCAAATGGTTTTCAACATTTTCTGGTTCAAAATTAATAACTAATATTTTAGCAGGTAGATATAAATCTCTGTAATAATGATGACTTGTTGGGCGTGAGACACTATAGCCTACTCGTGATTATGAACTCTAAAAATGGTTGAAACATCGCGCAATTAAAAATAGTTTTATTATTTCATATGTATCGATACATACATATCACCACGCCATGTCCCTTGCACGATAGGCAGAGAGAACAGAGTGCCAGAGAACTCGCTTCCTCAACATTCATAATTCTCTTCATACACGCTCGCCGGTGTCGGAGACTCTTGACTCCACCTTCCTTCAGTACATGACCGATCTGGTCTAGGTAGCTTAGTCTCGGTCTCCCTCGGTACCTACATCCTTCCACTTTCGCATTGTATATCTTCTTAACCGGACGTTCGTTCGGCATTCTTTCCACATGTCCGAACCATCGGAGCATTCCCTTTCGCATCTTTACACCAATACTCTCTTTCATACCTACACGTTCTCTTACGTCGTCGTTACGAATGTTATGTTATTATCAGTCGATAAAATACCAATTTGATGTGACACAATATAAAATACAAACAATTAGCAGCATGCAATTATTTCTTGTGTTGATGCAAATATTAATTACATGAAATGTGTTTAATAACTAATCAACAAACTAACTCTGCCTACAAAAACTGTTTATCTGACGATCGAAAAATCGAAACTACACAAAACATTTGTTTATTATAATAATAATAAGTACAGTGTCTAAATTATTCAGTATTTTACATTTGTATTCCACGGCTATTATAAAAAAATATTTACGTTCAAAAAATTATTACCACACTTGAGATTCGAACCTATATCTGTTCTAACTGCATTAGCAATTAGACCAGTATGAGTACGTGTAAATTAAGTCATGACTCTTTACACGCCATCTATCAAAAGACGAGGGTTTCGATATAGAGATGGGCGTTTTCAGATTTTTACGCAAACCGATACAAATTCGATTTCTGATATTGAAATCGATTTAAAAAACCGATTTCCAGAGCGATTGTCGGAGCGGATTTACCTTAGTTCGATGGTTTTAGTTATTTTAGCGTAGCAAACGAAAAACGCAAACGAACAAACGCATTCAAAATATTTTTCTTTAGTTTCTTTGTTGATTGGATTTAGGTGTATGATTTTCCTCCATGCTTTATCTAGGCTTAACTAGAGTACTAGACTAGCAAAAATGTTTTGTTTTGAGTGTGATACAAAACTTTCTGGCGTATTTAAAAATCGTCATATTTACAATGATTTCATGATTATATTATATAATGTACATTTTTAGTATGGTTTTTTTCTTACCATTTTACATTTAATAGTTATTTCTTATTTATCATCAAATCGTATGTACGATACTAACATACGTTAGTATAGTATTGAATCATAAAATACCTATATAATTATATAGTTCACGAGAACACAAAAATAACATTACGCGCACACTGCACGTATCACCAAGGTCAAGTGTGGATCAAAACTCTCCAATAATTCAAAAAATCTATTTAACAAACGCAAAACTTAAACGTATTGCGTAATATTATCATGGAAGTAGTTGCATTCTGATATAGATCTTATTCCCTGTCCCGTATAATTCTGTTTCGTATCAATCTGCCATTCTTAGTTTCTTAGAAACCGCAATTCTCTCCATCTCTTTCACTGCACTAAACGATCGCTTAGTTAGAATGAAAGGAGGCGAATTTTAATGAAATTCGCTTTCTCTCATTCTGACTAAGCGATCGCTTAGCGGAGTGAAAGAGATAGTTAGTAAGTTTTCAAATATTGGTTTGGTTTGCAAAACTAGCAATAGAAAACGATTGCGCGATGATTAGATTTATTATTAGTTTGCGTTTTCGTCGTTTTGTTTTGATATGTGTTGATTTAGTTTCTGCCGAAATACGTTTTCTAAAATCAGTTTGTATAGTGTTGAATATCGATACGATACGATTTCTGACTGAAATCCGATTTCAGATTCGTTTTGATATATCGGACGCATACCTATTTCGATATAATCATTCAACATTTCGTTTAGAATTGTCTTAAGCGATGTTGCGACCTAAAAATCTAAGCTATTGATTGGCAATTTAAAATGCGCTAGACTATTTATAAAAGCTAATTTGCGAGCGAAAAATGATTACCACACCTGGTACTTTATTTTTCACACTCAAATGAATTTTTATAAGCATAGAGAACTCGAGGTTTATCTGCTTTCACCATGTAGTGATAAATTAATATATTTATAATCAAAATAGATTGCACAGATGGCGCAGTGTCATGGGTTTACGTTCCACGCAGGATAATAGTTTATGTGCTCCATATTATTGTTGAATCTAGTTGGCATTATGTTTCTAAGGTCCAACGAATTACAAGGATTAGTTTCTTAGTGCAGGGTGTTATCTTATAAAAAAGAATATATAGTTTAGAAATGAAAGAATAGATCATTTTGAGCCATTTAAAACTATATTGTTTAAACTAGTTTCAAACAGGGTAAAAGGTATCTGACCTTATATGTAAAATCCTTTTTAACGTCCATTAGACATAGCTCATAAAAGGGTTGACAATAATGCGATAATCGCCACGCATGGTAGAGGGGTTGGCGATCGCAGTCGGCGTTATTAATTCTCCATCTAAACGCTGCAACCTATTCTTCTGGATTTAACTATTATTAATATCATCTCAGCTCATACATGTCCCACTGTTGTGCTCGAGCCTCCTCCATAATAGAAGCGAAATTAACCTACTACACCACGCTGGTCAGACGTGTTGGTATAGGGTTTAGTTTCGAGTTTTCCTTCTCTCACATAAATATTAATGCGTTTTATACCTCTTAGTCGTCTCGTACGATCACCCACGGGTAAGATAGGGGGTGTTGAATTGTATTCTTACTCCGTCACCACACGGAAAATTATTAATATACTAGCCACAAAATCGATCATATTCGTCAGTTCAATTATTTTCAATAAATTGGTTTTAATGGTTTCATAATTGATTTTAATAATAATCGACGTTTCTGTTATTATTTTAGTGTAACTTTTCTAATTTGAAGTTCTGATTAGCAACTTTTTTGTATGACAAAAAGTTCGCGAGAAAAAGGACATTGGCGACTTTATATCGAGTACTTACGCGTATTCACATGACACATTTTGAATTGAAAAGTGCCGAAAAATGACAAATACACGCCGTATTCGTAAAGCGATTCGGCTTACGCCTATTACGAACTCTATGTGGCAGTCGCGTAAGCCCTTTTTCTCTTAAAGAACTTGAGAAGACATACTATCTTCTCGCTTTCATGAATCAACGACATAATCTATATTATTCATAAGTGATTGATGCATAATTAAAATGTTTTTCTGTAATACGAAAGTTTCAATTCTATCTTTTGTCCTTATGACACATTCTGTCTAGTTTTTAATGGCATTGAAGTTGTATTTTCTGTTAAGAGCTCAGATCTAACGCAACGTTCTATTAAACGTTCACTATCTAGTCTTTTTCGTACTACATGCTGATATAATCGTTATTTCAAATGGTGTATTGCTACAGTACCCGGGAAAAAAGCAAGTAGTGTGTGACAGGGACAACACTACGTAGCCGAAATTAGTCGATTCTTTTCAAGGGTCGATCTGCAATATTTATCGCCGTGAACAACACATAGATCCTTGAAAAGAGTAAGTAGTGTGCGATAGGGACAATGCTCTTCGAAGCCGAAATTAGTCGATTGTCTCTTTCCAAGAGTCGATGTGTAGTAGTAGTATTTTTAGATTTGTGATCGTTTAATGGAACGTAGCACAAATATGCCATAATTGTCGGCCTTTAGAATAAGTAAAAGTTTTCTACCATTTTTGTATAAAAGTATTAAAATGAATGCGCACGCAACTTTGATATTATTTAGGTATAAGTTTGTTGAATTTTACTGTAAGTTACATACAGTGAAAATAAATCTGCCTCTAATCGACGTTGTTTATTTTTCAATGAGTTTGTTTTATTTCTAATTCTACCATTTGGTAGAATTATTATTAACCCTAGAACACTATAAATATCGAGGTGGGTATCTAACGCATTTTATATCGCACCGCCCGCGCCAACTCGACTGTTTAATTTGAATACCTATTTCCAAGCCTGAATGCATGATTAGTCCGGGGTGCTTAGATGGCTAAGGCTAACATTTGGTTGGGTTCCACTCCCACGTTAGACAATACTATATGCGATACACAAATCTTTGTCATGTTCCTCGCATTACAAGGATGATTTCCTTAGTACAAGGTGCCTTTAAAAAATGTTTCTTTGCTATACGTCATTGCTGGTAACGCATTGGTTATGGACCTACGCTTTCAGACACTTGCGCTCCACTGACCTCTCTCGGAATTGAAATCTAGTTAAATGGTCTGTTAGTCCTAGGTACACAGCAATCGACAACTTCACATTGCATTTTCATCATTCCCATTAGGACCTGTACAATTTAGATGATACTATACTAATGAAGAAGAAGGGAGGTATTGTACAGCAGGACACGGAGTTAAACGCTGTCCTTTCACCGCCAGGAGTAGTTTAGTGATTCCGAATGGACTAAAGGTTGTCCTAAAAGTATTTTAAGTGTATAACTAAGAGTTAGAGTATGTATGCCTATATAGGTTCTAGAGTAATTTGGAATGCCTGCTGATGAAAATTAGCATACTCCCACTATAGCCAGGCAGGTTGGCGAGTATCTCCACCTCTAAGTCCCACGAGAGAGTTTCGACCAACAGGCACGCTGTCTCTGTCGCCACCTTGCGGTATCAGCGTATAACCCTGACCGCCACGGCCCTCTGTGGTCGCTACAAGAGAGCCTTGAGATGAGCGGTCAGGGTTCCCGCCCACACAGTAGTATAAGGATGTTAAAAAATAATCGATTTTTATTTAAATCGATTATTATATTCTTATAATCGATTTTTATAGTAATATTAATCGATTTTTAAAATTCGATTATATAAATTACGTGTTAAAATCGATTTTTATAAACAGCGCTATCTATGCGACGGATGAATAAAACTGAAGTAAATTCATTATTATTTACAAGTTAAGAGTGAGATAATAGAGTTGTTGGCAAAATAAAAATATCTTCTAACGGTAAAGCAGCTGGCGAAAATATTTTATAACGAAGAAGAATAATACCACAGCAATACTTATGCATGTACTTTTCGAGAGAATTATAAAGTAGTAATAGTACAAATTTAAAATAGCACATAGAACAAAAACATCCCACTGTCTTACAAGTAACATGAATTACTATATTTTATAATGATTATTGTGTTCCTTATGACAGCAAAATACTGGTCTCTGTAAAATTCGTTCAAAAAACTAGAACTTCGTTCAGGATGTCACGACTGTGATGCACCAGTAGACGATGCGCGTCACACTCCGGAGGTATGCTCCGCCTGGGGGCCCCAGTGCCGCGTCCTATCGGAAGTCATTGGGAGAGACCTGCCGTTGTCGACCATTATCTCGAAGATGCTTGACAGCGACAGGTGCTGGTCGTCGATGGCCTCCTTTTGTGAGGCCATCATGAAGGCCGTGGAGCGGAAACGCACCAAGCGTGGGGGTGCCGGGGATCGAATGTCAATCGATCTCTCCGGCGCCCCTTAAAAGCGCGGAAGGGGCCGCTGTGGTTTTAGTGAGTATGCCAGTCGGGCTTCAGCTGGCCGGTGAGTACGCCGCGTCTGTCACCGATGAGGGATAACGCGTAAATGCGTTTCCACAGCGATAACCAAAAAAAAGGATGCTCATCATTTAATATTTTTTTTATAATAAAATGTTTAATGGTACTGACAATTTGTATCAGTAATGACATTTGGTTTCCTTATTCCTTACTTTGAAAATTTAAAGGAACCTTCGATTTGATTTTTAGTTATGAATAGTGTTGCCCAAATTCAGTCTTGGTCTTGCAGTCTTGGTCTTGTTCTTGCGTTTTTGCAAGACCAAGACCAAGAACAAGACCGCGTATTTTTAGCAAGACCAAGACCAAGACTGACCGTGCAAGACTTGAGCAAGAACAAGACTAAGCCTGCAAGACTCTTGCGTCTTGCAGCTAGGACTTAGCGCTATTTCACGGAGTAGTTAGGTGTAACAGTTCGGTGTATAGGTACGCTTAGGAATTCTATGAGACGCAAAAAACTGTATCAAAGAATATGAAAAACTGGACCTATGCGCATTACGACTAATACCATAAACATACCTACATAGCGAATAAAAAAATATCCATTAAAATCAAACTGAGTGCATGCATAGTTATGTTTTAACCATCGGCACTTTGATAATGCGGCATCAAAGGTTTTGTACTTACTTCTCAAAGAAATTTGCCGCTTTTCGGAAGTACATGGTTATGATACACGCGCCGGCGGCTTCTTTTGAAATCATATACAACAATCGTTGCCGCCGCGCCGAAATCACAACATTTGACACTATTTGATTGCCGCCACAGGGCGTAGGTATACTCATGCAAAATAATTTCGAATTTTAAGAGTACCTACAGGTGTTCCAAAGAATAAATAAGTTTCAGAGTGCTTAGAATGAAAATGAATACATTATACTGATCACGCAAGTAGTATTATGATAGGAAAAAATGTTAAGAATAGGTAGTAGATGTCATAATAATTTATTCTAGTAAGTATATATTATAATATTGATTATATGGTTTTAAACTAATTACTTAGGTACTATTATTGTACATTTAGTCATTATATTTCTTAAGTTTTTACAAGAAAAAATAGCAAAAATGTGTTCAAATATCACCCGTTTGATAAATATTGTAGCCACTTTTAAATATACTTGAAACGTGTAAAAAAATTCTACAAAACTAATAAAATAATATAAAAAGCGTAGGTACTTACCTACTAATAAAATAAAAAGCCTGCGATAAGAGTTTTGTATTGCTTACCAGCCCGAATATCTCTGAGAGAGATGATGAGAGTAAGTATTTACTAGCAGTGCCCGCGACTTCGTCCACGAGGAATAGTAACTTTGGAGGTATAGTGACGTTCAGGATTTATTTATTTATTTTAAAACTTCTGTCATCAAACATAGAAACAAACTCTTCAGCTTTATAATATTAGTATAGATAAGTATAGATGTACGCCAAAACATTCACTTATATGTAAAGAATAGTGATTGGCACTAATTCTTTACATATATTTTATTCACGCGTCGCGTCTGTACAAGTAGGTAATAATCTGTGTTTGTACGCCGCACGCGGCATCGTTTGATTTGCGGCGGCATCCTTTTAATAGAGCCGGCACGTGGCGAGGCGGCGCGGTAGAAAGCAAGGAAACGTACTATAAATAAAGGAATTATTTTAATTCCAGTCATTTCCAATTGAGCTGTGCTTCGAGTCTAACTTAATAATTGTTTTTACTAATTCTTGTTGTTTTCTAAAAACGTATCACGTGTACAATTTAATATGAGTGACGAAGATTCAAATTATTCTAGTCCGAGTAACGAGAGTTTGAGTCACAGATCTAAAAGACCCAAAAGCAAATTTGAGGAGTTTTTCGAAATAATTCATGCATCCCAAACTGCCTTGTGTAAATTGTGCCAACATAAAAAGATTGAAATAAAAATGAAAAACAGAAACACTTCAGGCTTAAGGAAACATCTAATATCTTTCCAAAAAAAGGAATCACAAATATTTCTTCCTGTTAAACCAAAATTAAGTGGAGATATCACAAGCTTTTTAGTAACCGCTGGAAGAAGTGGACAGGTAAGAATATTTTTTTAACAATGATCGAAGTTGTCGCTACGGGAATTTTAACTCCGCGTAGCTATTCATGCGATACTTTCAAAAACGCCATTAACTTACGTAAGTATTTTTGAGTTAGTGGTGTTTTCATCTAGGGGTGCGACATATTAAGTATGTAATTATCGTCTTAAATATTTTTTATAAACACCCATATTTTCATTTGTTTTCATAATCGGCCAGTAACAACTAAGTACTTTATTTTGGTAATATAACAAATGTCAATTTAACGATTTTCTCGATTTAACAACAACAAACCTCCTCCTCCTAAACGCTCAAACCTAGTATGTTTTAAATAATAACACAAGATTTATTATTTTATTTCAGTCGGAAAACAGCAGTGACAACATCACGACAGCTACAGTTGATTGGGTGGTGAAAAAATATCTTCCCTTCTCATTTTTCGATGACGAAGCTACACAAGTATATTTTCGACGTATTTGCCCTAATATGGTGTTTCCTAAAAGGTCTACACTTAGAAGGAAAGTCAAAGAGCGATTTGAAGAGCTCCAATTGAATCTCAAGGAACGACTTCAACAATTATCATCTAAAATGTCGTTTACTATTGATGGGTGGACGTCAATTGCTGGTAGGAGTTACTACGGGGTTACTATGCATTATATAGACAACGAATGGAAGTATCGATCTGTAGTTCTTGATTTTATACCATCACGCGGTCGACATACTGGGGAAGATATTGCAACGATTTTCCATGAATGTTTATTGGAATATGACATAATTGATAAAATACAAGGTATCACGGTCGACAACGCAACTGCAAATACCAAATTTATGAATGAACTGGGCAAACAGCTGCCGCCACACTTTGATTCAGACAATCAACATTTCCGGTGCTTTGCTCACATTTTAAACCTTGGTGTACAAGATTTATTAAAGACCTTAGCATTACACTATGAGTCTGACACTAACGCGCAAGATCAGCAGTATGAAGACTATGCAGACGAAACTGAGGATGAGGAAGATGAAGAATATGCACCAAATATTGCTGACTCGCGTACATCTGTAACAAAGTTACGCAGTATTTCCAGTAAAATAAAAAGAAGTGAGATAGTGAAGAAGAAGTTTCAGTCTGCTTGTGAAGCAGCTGGCGTGCCATCAAATCTAAATGCCATTCTTGACTGTCCAACGAGATGGAATTCCACACATGATATGATTGGATTTGGTTTAAAAGTGAGAGCGGGCATTAACATATTGTGCAGTTCTGTCACCGAATTGAATGATTTTCAAATCACAGCTAGTGAATGGCAGGTACTCGAAAAATTACATAAATTTCTAATAAACTTTAAACTTTTAAGTACAAAACTTGGTGGAGACAAATATGTTACATTACCGCTAGTCATTGTATCATTCAATCTCTTGCTAGATAAAATTGAATCCATGGTAAAACAGTTAGATGAGAAACCTAATCGATCTGAAGTGGATGAAAGGCTCATTCTAGCTTTCCAAGCAGCTCGAGACAAAATGCTTAAACATTATAAGAAGAGCAACTGGATTTATTGTACTTCTTTAATTTTAGACCCAAGGCATAAGGCTCAGACTTTTGACCTGACAATGTGGGGGAAGCAACTTAAAACAGAAAGTCTGCGCAAGTTCAATGAACTTTATGAAGAATATAAAAGTCTACACTCACTGAACAAATCTCTGGAATTACCAAAAAAAGAAAATAAAGTATGTGATGAAGATGAAGACGTAATAGACTTTGATAAACTCTATGAATGTCCCTCGACGTCATCTGGATCTTGTCTTCAAGGCTTAGTGATAGACGAGTTGGAGGAGTACCTGAGAAAACCAAGAACTGTCAGCTCGGAAGACATTTTAGATTGGTGGAGGACGCATGAGACAGAGTATCCGACTTTATCGAAGATGGCCCGTGATTTTCTCTCAATACCTGCAACTTCAGTACCTGCTGAGAGATTATTTTCTAAAGCATCATTAGTAATTAGAAAACATAGAAATAGGTTAAGTGATGAGTCAGCCAGATGGTTACTTTGTATTAATTCTTGGTCAAAAGAATTGATATAAAGTAACATAACCTAATGATAAAGCTGTTGTGTACTGTTATGTTTGATTTGTGTTGTATTTTATTTTTTATTGAAATAAATGATAAATCGTAAAACTCTTTTATTAAATTTCATATAAGTCGAGGGTTCAATCTCTTTCTAGACAGATATTGTTCTTTAAAATACAGTCAAGTTATTGTAATTAATTTGTTTTTTACATGTTTTAGCAAATGTAAGCTTATAAATCATAAATGTTTATTAAGAAACAGTTGCTTCCATGGAAAACGACATATAGGTCAGTTGATTTTTCGAATTTCTTATCAAATCCTCAGTTATTTATTAATCTGCTTGATCTTTACTATGGCTATGTTAATTCAAGCTCACAATGTTTCAATTCTAATACGTTTTTCTAAGATTTAAAGTAAACTTTAATAAATAGTAATAGACTAATAGGTAATTGCAAGACTTGCAAGACTCTTGCTGCAAGACCAAGACCAAGACCAAGACTGGGAGCGCAAGACCAAGACCAAGACCAGGTGTATTGGCGCAAGACCAAGACTGGCTAAGTCTCGTCTTGTTCTTGCATTTGGGCAACACTAGTTATGAATTGTTTATTTTTTTATTTATATCATTTTATTGGAATTTTAATCTGATAATTAAGATGCGAAAGGGAATGCTCCAATGGTTCGGACGTGTGGAAAGAATGCCGAACGAACGTCTGGTTAAGAAGATATACAATGCGAAAGTGGAAGGATGTAGGTACCGGAGGAGACCGAGACTAACCTTCCTAGACCAGATCGGTCATGTACTGAAGGAAGGTGGAGTCAAGAGTCTCCGAAACCGGCGAGCGTGTATGAAGAGAATTATGAATGTTGAGGAAGCGAGTGAAGTATGCCAGGATAGAGTTCTCTGGCACTCTGTTCTCTCTGTCTACCCTGAAAGGGATATGGCGTGATGATATGTATGTATGTAATCTAATAATTTTTTAATATAAATCTCTTAGGTTTATTATTGGTATACAAAAAGCATATAGATTTTTAAATAATACATAAACCCACAAGCACCAGACTCAGATATTTTATCTGCGTCCGGATGCTGATGGGGACTGAATTGATTGAGACGCCGGCGGGTGGACCGTGCGGGGCCCATGGAATAACAGGGCCTTCCTCTTATTCCTCAATCCTCCGAACAATCTTCCCGGTACAGACATCTCGATATGCCAGGCCATGGGCTGTGACGAGTGTGTCGTCGGCGTAACAAATTACGCCTAGCCCGGGAGGGAAGCTACCTCTCAACGCCCAGTCCTAGCCCATACTCCACAGGGTCTTTTTTTTTTTTTTTTTTTTTTTTTTTTTTTTTTTTTTTTTTTTTTTTTATTGCTTATGGCGGCAAACGAGCAGACAGCACACCTGATGGTAAGTGTCACTGCCGCCCATGGACCTTTGCCAATGGTATAGCTAAGCCGCTGCCTACCAATACAACCCTGAACCCACCCCAGTTAGGCTTCCGGCTCTCTCGCTCACCGAACGAAGCGCAATAGCACATTGCTATTACTCAGACGTCGATCTTCTGCGAGAGTATGGTCTTATAATGATTACTGATCATGTTGTACAATTTTTTTATATAAAAGTTAGAATTGAAATAATATTAATAGACAAACCCGTTGAGTTTCTTACCGGATCTTCTCACCGGGTCTAGTTCCAATCCGGTGGCAGTTTATTGTATTAATTTAAAATGTTAAAACTGAAAATATGTAAGTGCCCTCAGAGGCGGTTCTAGCACATGTAGCGCCCGTGTGCAATCAATCACCTGGCACCCTCTTGTATCAAAATGCGTGAACAAAATGGAATAGGTTGATAGTTTCAACACGTTCGACTAAACTCTGAACCTCGCTGGAATGCGTTGTCGCATGCTTAGTCTCGTTGTTTTTTGTACCGGTGGCCCGCTCGCACGGCGAAGAAGAGGTGCTTGCAGGGTGGGTCAATGGGGTTGCGCGCCGCCTCTTCCGTCGCCCCGGACCGATTTGGCGGGGTGCGACGTCCATAGCCCACCGCAAAAAAAAAAAAAAAATATAAAAGATAAAGCAACCTACCCAAACCTCTCAAATAACGCACCCACTACGTTTATCAATGGTTAGGAACTCGCTGCGTACGGAGCACACGTTCCGTGCGGACCGTTGCAGTGGACACTCTATGATTCCCGAGTGGCTCGCGGCGCCCCATAACACCCAGCGCCCAGGTGCACAGCACCCTCTGCACTGTAGGTAAAACCGCCCCTGATTGCCCTCGCAGGGTTTATATATAATATTATATATCATCATCATCTTGCTTCTATCTCAATTACTTGAGGTCGACGCAATACGTCATCTTCCATGCAGTCCTATCAGATGTCATCTCTGTAGTCACTGCCTGTCTATCCATGTCATGCCTCACGCAGTCCATCCATCTTCTTTTTGGTCATCCTTTACCCTTAAAGCCTTTGACATTCATACTTAAAGGCTTTGATATTCATACTTAAAGCCTTTAACATTCATACTTAAAGTCCTTGACATTCATACTTAAAGCCTTTGACATTCATACTTAAAGCCTTTGACATTCATACTTAAAGCTTTTGACATTCATACTTAAAGCCTTTGACATTCATACTTAAAGCTTTTGACATTCATACTTAAAGCCTTTGACATTCATACTTAAAGCTTTTGACATTCATACTTAAAGTCTTTGACATTCATACTTAAAGCTTTTGACATTCATACTTAAAGCTTTTGACATTTATACTTAAAGCCTTTGATATTCATACTTAAAGCCTTTGACATTCCTACTTAAAGCCTTTGACATTCATAGTTAAAACTTTTCTTATTACATTAGTTTCATCCCGTCTCATCACATGTCCATTCCATGTCAACCATTCACTCCTTAACTTTTCCGTCACTGGAGGAACTATCAAATTTCCTCTAATATGTTCATTTCTTATTTTATCTATTTTCCATAATAAATGAATTTGAATATTATATACATTAGCCGTTCTGTGTGGTGACGGAGTAAGAATACTATTCACCACACCATATCTTACCCGTGGGTGATCGTAAGAGACGACTAAGGGATATAAAACGCGTATAACATCTATGCGAGAGAAGGAAAACTCGAAACAGAACCCTATACCAACACGTCTGACCAGCGCGGTATAGTAGGTTAATTTCCCTCCCATTACGGAGGAGGCCCGAGCCCAACAGTGGGACATATATGGGCTGTGATGATGATGATGATACATTAGCCGTCTTTATTGACACCCACGTACAAGGGGTGATGAGTTGTATCGGAGTACCGCGTAAGATCTTTTTAACCATACGGTGATTTATGAAAATATATGTATTACGCTCACGTTTTTAAAAATTTATAAACTATTATTAGTATTGAACAAATACCATCGAATCTAAAAAAATATTAATGTTAAAAAAAATTGGAATGGTGATAGACGTAATATTTATTTGTTTCTCTTCAGAAACCAAGTGTTTTATATCATTGTGATCATCATGCTCTTCTTGTTCTTACCCCAATTACTTGTGGTCGATCCAATATGTACTCCTCTTCTATCGTACATATTGCAATGCAAAAAATTCAATAATTGCTATATGGGTCGATACAGTATGTACTCTTCTTTCATAGTACATATTGTAAAAGTTATTGGCAATAGTTTTATGACCGGTCGCCTGCCAGACGTCAACCGTCCTTGGGAATGTAATTGTTGACCAAACGGCATCAGATGAAGTTGGCCTATGTCGGTATAATGCTCTTAGTCGTCTTTTACGATATCCACGAAAAAGTAAGAGTTGGTAGTATTCGTAGCCGCTACCACACAACAAAAACCAGATGTTTTATTGCAAAGCAAAACCGGTTTTTTTATACAAAAAGTAAAAAATCAAAACGGCTTTATGTCCGAAATATTTACGGTTGCCGAATTTCTTATGTTTCTGTCGTAATGAAAAAACAGCTTATAAATGCTTACTCATAGCGTTATTTTTATAATACAAGATACTGTCAAGCTTTTCAATTTTATTTCGTATATAACGGTTGAAATCCTTGCATGATCTGTAAGGCGGCCTACCGTTAAATAATGTCATATGATAAAGGCTCCCTAGCCTCTGTATTTATTTTTAAAAAAAATCTAGTAAACTGACTGTCACCGCCGGGCTGGCCACGGATGGCAACGAGGGAATACGGTTGGTTATGGGGCCACGCGCTGCCCTTCCGTCGCCCTGGACAGAACAGGCGGCGTGTCCGGACCATAGCCTACTTAAAATAAAAGCTGATTGTCAAAAAACAGTATTAAAATAAGAGTATTTTCCGTGTGGTGACGGAGTAAGAATACAATTCACCAACCCCTATCGTACCTATGGGTGATCGTAAAGAACGACACTCTAGCCAGCCAATGAAGGCCAGCTGGAGACGAGTCCCTGATCGACTCTCTGGAGTATTCAGGACCGCAGTGTCGCCACTCACATTCAGCTCGCCACAAGCCGCCCTGCGGTTTATTGGCTTGCCTGTAAATCTTGTGATACATTTTTTTTTATATCAAAAGAACTTAAGGAGCTATATAATGTTCCTCCGAGTTTTGCGTTAGCCTCATGGTGAAGTAACGACTGGCCCGGAGGTATTTATTATTATTATTATTATATTGGTTGTGTCACAAGTTATTATCATTATTTATTTAGTTAAATTACCTATGTAAACCTATTACCTTTGGGGGGCATAGTCCGGAGCGTGCTCGTTCGCGTCCCCTGCCAGTCTAATTAGACTGCTAATCCGGCTCGAAATGCGTACCGCAATGCGGGTTAGGGCGTCCCCCGGAGGCGACGCGTACCGACCCGCCCCCGTCGGTACGAACATCGGCAGTTGCGGCGATGGGGGCCGCCACCCATCACGCCTTGCCCAGTTAGGCGAGTCGAGGAGAACGGAGTGCCGGGTGGGCACGTGGAATGTAAGAGGTTGTGTGGAAGGTAAGTTGCACGAGCTGATATCCGTCATGGCGGACAAACAGCTAGACGTGCTCTGTGTAACAGAGACCAAGCGAAGGGGCAGCGACGCCTGCGCTCTTCCTGGTGGCGGGATAGCTCTGTGGTCTGGTGTACCACAGAGCGATCGAGCCAGCATGGGGGTAGGAGTGCTGTTGTCCTCTCGCTTGGCCTCAGGTGTGAAGGATTACGGAATGTATGATCCCAGACTTCTCTGGGTCCGTATAAAACTAGGTGTCACCAAGGTATTCATGGTTGTAGCATATGCTCCCGTAGGATCCTCGGTGGCATCAGACCTAGAGAAGTTTTGGGATAATGTTAGGGAAGTTCTGGATATGGCAGAAACCAGTGAACGCGTGATTGTATGCGGAGATTTGAACGGATGGGTGGGGACCAAGCGTCCCGACTATGAGGACGTACTTGGTCCATTTGGTGATAAGACAGTGAACGACGCAGGTAGGCTCATAGCGGATGTATGCATGGAGAGAAACCTTATTGTGTCAAACACATTTTTCCAACATAAGGACATCCATATGTATACATGGAGAAGGAATGAACAGAAAAGCATAATAGATTTAATTTTGGTAGACAGTCGCCTCCGAAGCAAAATATTGGACGCAAGAGCCTACAGGGGCCCCACAGTCGACACGGACCACTATCTCGTTATTGCGAGATTTAGTGGTCTGTTCAGAAAGTGGAGGCACTGGCGAGAGCGTGTCCACTTCGGAGGGCTTGAAAGAATAAAGGTTGAAAGGTTGCAAGAAGAGTGTGTAAGAGAAAAGTATGCAGAGGGTATCCGAGAACGGCTGACGATGGCAAGCCAGCCGCAATCGGACATTGAAGAATGCTGGAGAGTATTGAAAGAGAGTATGGTAGATACAGCGAAAGAAGTATGTGGAAGTTCAAAGAAGCATAGAAAAACAAATGGTGATGCATGGTGGGATGCGGAAGTGGCAGCTTCCGTAGAGCAAAAGAAGAAAGCGTGGCTGAACTATGTCTCTTCTTTGAATCTGAATGACAGTATGCCTGAACAGAAGAAAGAAATATATCGGCAATGTAAGAATGACACCAAGGCCTTAGTGAAAGAGAAACGTGATAGAGCAAGTATGAGTGCAGACTATAGGCTGACTAAAAACTTCGAGGGTAACACCAAACTCTTTTGGAGGGAGGTGAAGAAGTCTCGGGGTGGTTGGTCAGCCTTCAGAATGAATAAAATAAGGTCTAAAGGTGGAGACATTCTTACACAAACACAAGACGTGTTAAGCCGATGGAGTGAATATTTTGGCGATATGTATGCGGATGCTACGGTTGGCGCCGGTGTTGGATGTGGTTTAGTAGATCAACATTCGACAACGGCGTCCTCCGATGGCATCAGTATGGATGAAGTTGAATGGGCGATAAGAAGTTTGAAAAATGGTAAGGCAGCGGGCATTGATATGGTGTCTGCCGAGATGATCAAGCTCGGTGGCTCTTGTGTCTGGGAGGCGTTCCTGTTGCTCCTCAATTTATGTTGGAGCTCGGGAATGGTTCCCAGGGACTGGAATAGCGCAGTCATCGTGCCTTTGTTTAAAAACAAGGGTTCACGTTATGACTGCGCAAATTACAGAGCCATAAGCTTGACCAGTTTGGCAGCAAAAGTGTATGGAAAAATTATAGAAAGGAGAATGAGGATGGTGTCCGATGGTTTACTGTGTGAGACACAAGGAGGTTTCAGGAGTGGAAGGGGATGCATGGATCAAGTGTTCTCTCTGCGCAACATTGTGGAGAAGCATCTGGCTCTAGGTCAGAGGGTTTTCTGCAGTTTTGTGGATCTGGAGAGAGCATTTGACACGGTTGTACGAAAGGAACTTTGGGACATTTTACCGGAGTATGGTATTAACGGTAAACTGCTACAGGCTGTGCAGTCCAGTTACATGGGCTGTAGAGCCTGTGTGCGGCTGGATGATGGAATGTCGCCTTGGTTTGACGTCAATATCGGCGTTAAGCAGGGGTGCGTTCTGTCAGCCAGGCTGTTTATCATATATCTGGATAAATGTCTCCAAAGGTTGAACGATATGAATGTGGGAGTCCAGATGGGCGACTCAGTGGTCACTGCTGTGCTTTATGCAGATGATGCAGTCCTGCTGGCACAGTCAGCGACTGACCTGCAGACCCTAGTCGACACAATGAGAGAAGATTGTAAGAAAAGGGGTCTACGCGTGAATGTGAGCAAAACCAAAATAATGGTCTTTGAAAGAGATAAAACCAGAACAGATGTAAGAGTAACAATAGGTAATGATGTACTAGAGCAAGTGGATGAATTTGTATATCTTGGATGTGGATTTAGCCGAGATGGAAGGTACACCACTGATATAGAGCGAAGAGTGAATGCGGGAAATAGAGTGAACGGAGCGTTGGGGCAACTTTTCGGCAGCCACCACCTCAGCCAGAAGGCACGTGTAGCAATACATAACGCAGTGCTTGTCCCAACATTACTGTATGGAAGCGAGAGTTGGGTATGCAGAAAAGAGTATGATAGTAAAATTAATGCGGTCGAAATGCGATCTCTGCGGCAAATCTGTGGAGTTAGGCTGACCGACCGCATTCGTAACGACGACGTAAGAGAGCGAGTAGGTATGAAAGAGAGTATTGGTGTAAAGATGCGAAAGGGAATGCTCCGATGGTTCGGACATGTGGAAAGAATGCCGAACGAACGCCTGGTTAAGAAGATATACAATGCGAAAGTGGAAGGATGTAGGTACCGAGGGAGACCGAGACTAACCTACCTAGACCAGATCGGTCATGTACTGAAGGAAGGTGGAGTCAAGAGTCTCCGAAACCGGCGAGCGTGTATGAAGAGAATTATGAATGTTGAGGAAGCGAGTGAAGTATGCAGAGATAGAGTTCTCTGGCACTCTGTTCTCTCTGCCTACCCTGCAAGGGATATGGCGTGATGATATGTATGTATGTATGTATGTACCTATGTAAACAAGAAGAGTGTTACCTTTTTCTCGTGCATGCGGATGCTCGTGCAAAAATACTTTAAGCGATTTCTATATCGTGTAATTATGCGTATTCTTCATAAGCTTATCACTTCAGTGTGTCTGTTCAATGAATACATGTGAGGAATAGGTTCCCAGTATTCTTTTAACTTCTTCAGGAAAATAATTAAAAGTACAACAAAGAACAAGAATTTAACTTATTCCATATTGCGATTTCTTCATTTTCTCTTAAAAAGAATAGAATAAGTGAAAAAAAAAATATAACAAAAATAGTGAAAATTCATAAAAATAAATTATATAGTATTAAATTTAAAATAATTTCTTTTAAAACAATTGCCCATGTCTCTGAATAGATCAAGTAAAGAAAATTCGCGAGAAAGATGTCTCGCTAATTTACTTTACATAAAAAGCCATTCCATATAAAATTTCACTTAAAAATATTTTCCAAGTGTGTAGGCACCTTAAAATTTGTGAATATTTTGCAACAAAATATTAAAATTATATCAATGCGTGCGCGCCATTGTACCTTACGAATAAAGAGCAATGACATCGTTGATGTAATCCAATCTGCAACACCACAGATTAATATATTTAGAAGTAATAAAAATTTAGGTAAATTCAAAATTAATGACGTTTTTATAGGGCTTTGA
This sequence comes from Lymantria monacha, assembly GCA_905163515.2. NCBI lineage: Eukaryota > Metazoa > Arthropoda > Insecta > Lepidoptera > Erebidae > Lymantria > Lymantria monacha. The sequence goes on from LR991103.1 coordinate 1,933,711, forward strand.
AATTCGTCAAAATGTTCGCGAGAAAAGAGGCTTTAGGGACTCGAGAAAAGTGAGATATACGTTTTTCTTGTTTTCATAATTATATATAAATAAATTAATAAATTTCAGTGTGGTGATGAAATAAGAATACCATTCACCATCACCTGTCTCGTCGGTGGACATCGTAAATGACGACTAGATTATATTATATAATAGTTAGTTATATTATATACTAATATAATATGAATTAAAACAATATACCAACCCGTCTTCGGACCGGCCACGGATTTCAAGGAAGCGGGTACCAGTGACCCGACGGTCATGGAGAGTGAACACGATTGGTTATGGGACCCCATATGAAGTGGGCGAGGTATGTCCATAGTTTGGAGCCCATTAAAAAAAAAATAACAAGCCGTCATCAGCGTGGTGCAGTACTCATCTATATCGTACATATTGCAAAAATTTTGGCAATAGCGTTGTCACCGGCCACTTGACTGACGTCAAATCTCTTCGAGAATGAAACTGTTGACCAGACTGTATCAGATAGAGTTGGGATACCGAGATTAATAGTGGTAGGACCACGCTGTTGACAGTTCTGTCAACAACCGCGGGCCAGTCCGTCTGGGGTAGTACCACACTCTCGCAGAAGATCGACATCTGAGTAATAGCAATGTGCTATTACGCTTCGTTCGGTGAGCGAGAGAGCCGGAAGTCCAACTGGGTGGGTTTGGGGATTGTAATGGGCAAATAATAGGCAGCGGCCTAGCCTTGGTATTTCAAATGTCCATAGGCAGGAATGGCACTTACCATCAGGTGTGCTGCTTGCTCGTTTGCCACCATAAAGAATAAAAAAAAAGATCAACATAAAGCTCTTAGTCGCTTTTTACGCCATCCACGAGCATTTTAAGAGTTGGTAGTATTCGTAACCGCCATCATCCAGCAAGTTTATTATAGTATTAAATTAATTTATGAAAAAGAATTTACCGTTGTTTAAAAATGAGCTCACATCTATTGGCAATCTGGTCCAATTGCATTACGAATTAAGTCATCGTAGTAAAACATTTTCGTTCAATTCTCATTTTTATAAGAGATCATCTTCATCTATTAAATATGATTGATGATTCAAATCCCCATTTATCACATTTTTCATCACATTATTTTTAGTCTCACTAAAAGGGATAAGTCTACTATGCCTATTAAGCATAGAAATTAGTGCTTACTATCGAGAATGCCTTGATAAATTCGCAAAACATGTGGCAAATCTCAACTTATTTACACAACACAGGACTCAAATGCAGTCCCTCAAATCATAATTGCTTAAACCACTTCTCCCGCGACCATGAACGCTGTAAAAATCAATTGCACACTGACATAACTGCACAGCTGACATAATGGTTAAGATAACGACTTTCCGTTCCAGTTCAGTGGGTTCAATTCTCACGTAGGACAATATATTGTGCAATCCACAAAGACTTATCCACGCTTTCATCCTCGCTGTCGAGGTGCGAAATCGTGACGTGCAAAAATCATAAATCCAAACGTCGGCACGCCCACTTTCCTACCCGCGACGCCCCAAACCGAGGTCCATTCCTCACAGGAGGAGCCTTTGGGCGATGTCACTTAGCTAACTTTAATCGCGTTGAGAGCCATCAGCGCTCATCCAGTCTTAGTCCGCGTAAAGCTGTCAAAGCCATCTGCGACTAACAAAAAAAAAACACAAAGTATTGTTGTGTCTGTATGAGTCTGGGTGTAATTTATTTGAGTTAATTGCATATTTGTAATGTCCACCGCAATACATGGTTTATTTCCTTAATACCCTGCATTAAGGAAATAATCCGTGTGTGGTGTTTTAAAAATAAAAATTAAAAAAAAATATCAACACCTATCGCACCTATTGGGAGTTCGGCCCAATCGTGCTGCCACTTACAACACCGTGAACTATTGTAGGACAGTCAAATCTCGCTTCGTATCATATTTACGTCTTTAAGGTGACGCGCGCCATCTAGCCGACAATTGTTACACATTGTATAGGCTTAATACTTCAAACTTTGCAGTTAGAATAGTATTAAACGATGACACAACCTTGTTATTCAAATTACTGAAATTTAGCATTTAATATGCTTAATTATTTATAAAAACCCGATCGCGAAGCGAAAAATGATGTCACAAGCGGGATTCGAACCCGGGACCTATTGGGAGTCCGGCCCAATCGTGCTGCCACTTACACCACCGTGAACTATTACTTACTAACCGCCGGACTCCCAATAGATGCGGGTTCGAATCTCGCTTGTGACATCATTTTTCGCTTCGCAATCGGGTTTTTATAAATAATTAAGCATATAAAATGCTAAAGTTCAGTAATTTGAAAAAAAAAAATAATATCGTAAATAACCCCTCTGTTGAAATAATCTTTGTAACGCATCTGTAAGGTTCCGTTACCTGGTGGGTTGGAAGGATGTATAATTAATGTTTCTACATGCTTTACACGAAAGGGATGAGAAATGAATACTACGTTCTTAATGGAAATTTCTTGTTATATTTGTTGATAATAACTGGCGTTAAAAAACTTTAAAAACCCATTCATCATGGCTGATGAATGTGTTCTTAAATACATACATACATATCATCATACCATATCCCTTGGTGGTAGGCAGAGGGAACAGAGTGCCAAAGAACTCTATCCTTGCATACTTCACTCGCTTCCTCAACATTCATTTTTAATTATTTAAATGGAAGAGGTTCTGTTTGAGGAATTTGAAAGGAAATTTTGTTACGTAGGTTTTTTCGCGAGGTGACTGGGTAAAAAAAACAATTTTAACGCTCCCTGTTTTGCCCATGGGTGTCGTTGAAGACAATTAAGTATTATACTATGCATATAATTATGTATTCAAGTGAAGGAAACGACGAAGTAACACTTTATACCAACGCGTCTGATCAGCCCAGTATAATAGGTAAATTTCCCTCCTATTATGGAGCAGTGTCGAGCCTAGCAGTGGTAGGTGAGCCGAGATAATAGATAATATGATGTTTAGGAAATAGTCTGAGATTTGCCAAAATCTTTAAAATACATACATACATATCATCACGCCATATCCTTTGCAGGGTAGGCAGAGAGAACAGAGTGCCAGAGAACTCTATCCTTGCATACTTCACTCGCTTCCTCAACATTTATAATTCTCTACATATACGCTCGCTGGTTTCGGAGACTCTTCACTCCACCTTCCTTCAGTACATGACCGATTTAGTCTAGATAGATTAGTCTCGGTCTCCCCCGGTACCTACATCCTTCCACTTTCGCATTGTATCTTTGAAATAGGTTTATAAAAATTTGTTTACTTGTGAAACATAATGATGATGAACGTGTGAGAAATGTGGGACAAGGGTCGTGTCATCATTTAATATAATTCTAATTGCAAAGTTAGAGTATTAAATCGGTACAATGAGTAATTATTGTCCGGTAGATGGCACACGTCTCCCATAAAAACGACGAAATAAAGCGAGTTGCAAATTGATTGTCGTACGACAGCTTATACTTATCAAAGTTGTAGGATGATTGGAATGGACTTCCAATGGGTGTGACTTCGTGTCCCACGTCTGCCAATAATTTTTCGCTCGTAAACAACTTTTTTAAATTACACCATGCAGAGTAATACCTACTTTGTGCGATCCACAAACTGTTCTCTCAACTCAACAGAAACTCAACTCAGAGTCTGGATGTAATTTGTCTGCGTTAATTAAATGTTTGGAAAGTACTCCATAATACAAGAATTATTTCCTTAGCGGAGGATGTTGTCTTTTAAAAAAAATTAAAAAACATCTCTATCACAATTTTGAAAGAGGTTTAATTTGAAGATGGAAATGTAGAATCAAAATGGTTCTTTTTTTTTTGTTAAAAATCTTTTCTTAATTCAAAAATATCTTCTTTAAAAATATTTCAGCAGGCGATACATAGCGACAGTCCATTATTATTTTAAAATGAAAGAATGCCTGAGGATGTCTTGTTTAGATTAGATTAGATTAGATAGCACATATTGTAAAACTTATTGGCAATAGTTTTATGACCGGCCGCCTGACAGACGTCAACCCTCCTTGCGAATGTAATTGTTGGCCAAACGGCATCAGATGGAGTTGGCCCAGGTCATTATAAGGCTCTTAATCGTCTTCTACGACATCCACGATCAAAGTAAGGGTTGGTAGTATTCGAAGCCGCTACCACACAGCTATTTTAAAGCCATTTTAAAATACATATAGTAGGGACATTGACTAACTATACTACGCAGGCCAGACATATTATTATAGTGTTTTATTTCGAGTAACCCTCCTCTTACATGCATATATCTGCATATTATATACCTTGATCGTCTTTCACGACACCCACAGACAAATAAACTCTTTTCCTACTCCGTCATCACACGGATAATAGTGATAATACAAATAATAATAATACATAAAAAGAAATTTTCAAAAACACTAGCGACCTGTCTGTTTCTTAAGCATTATGAAGCTAACTTTCTCCCATTCTAACGCCGGTCGACGTCTGTTCGCCACAACGTTTACAGTAATCAAACAGGTTCGAGTCCGTCGTCCGCTAACCTGCATGTACCGCAATACATATAACGTTGTAACTATATTTTGTTTATCACAAATACTGTACCAAAAATTGGGCACTAATTCTAAATATAATGAGCCTGTCTTTGTTTACATCTGGAATGACAGGATTACATATTTACATACCATGTACACGAATACCATTTTCTTTTTTGTTTGCGTAGTAAGATGCCTTTAAGTATTCCTACCTCTCAGGAGGGAGATTGAGTATGCCGGGCTCAGCGCCAACTAAATATTACACGCTATTGTGGTAGGACCACAGGGGTGTGTGGACAGTTCTCTGTCTACAGCCGCGGGCCGGTCTGTCCGGGGTAGTACCACACTCTCGCAGAAGATCGACGTCTGAGTAATAGCAATGTGCTATTGCGCTTCGTTCGGTGAGCGAGAGAGCCGGAAGCCTAACTGGGGTGGGTTCAGGGTTGTATTGGTAGGCAGCGGCCTAGCTATACCATTGGCAAAGGTCCATGGGCGGCAGTGACACTTACCATCAGGTGTGCTGTCTGCTCGTTTGCCGCCATAAGCAATAAAAAAAAAAATAAAAAAAAAAAAATTAGCGCCACTACTTGCAAAAAACTACACGCCTTCCTTCCTCCCGGTTACGGTGAACGGGGGAATTCATGGCACCGTTTTCACATGCACCGCGACTCTACCGGGGTGCACACGAATACCATAAGCCAACCATTTTCTTGCCCGTGGGAGTCATATAAAAACTGCTAATCTACACTTATAGTACAAAATAGCTGAACATGTTTAAATGAAATATGACTTAATAAGTAGTTTATTATATTATCCGTGTGGTGACAGAGACTTACCCATGGGAGATCGTAAAAGACAACTAAATGATATAAAACGCATATAGCATCTATACAAGAAAAGAACTCGAAACAAAACCCGATACCAACTCGTCTGACCAGCGTGGTGTAGTAAGCTAATTTCCCTCCCATTATGGAATAGGCTCGAGCCCAACAGTGAGATATATATGGGCTGAGATGATGATAATAATGATGAAGTAGTTTATTCTCTTAGAAATAGTTTCGGATATAAAATAATAAAATACAGGACATATCCACTTGAGAATTATGAATAAACCGGTCACTCACTTCGCTAGTAAAATACATATAAATTTGTTCAATTTACACAAGAGACATGTTATTTCTAAACAAACATTTCATTGGCTCACGACGACCGTCTAATCATTCATATAACTTCGTCCATTGCGTGCACTAAATGTATAAACTAAATAATAACTTGACTTTTACTTTTAAACGTGGTAGATAGAGAGGACAATATGTCAGCCTATGAACGCGTGCTACCAAGTATAATTCACACCTATTACTTGTGACAGAACTTGAAAAAATATTCAATGGAGCACTTAGAATAATTATTATTTCTGATATCATCATTCTCCTACTCTTATCCCAATTACTTGGGGTCGATACAATATGTACTCTTCTTTCATAGTACATATTGTAAAAGTTATTGGCAATAGTTTTATGACCGGCCGCCTGCCAGATGTCAACTCTCCTTGGGTATGTAATGGACTAAATGGCATCAGATGGAGTTGGCCCAGGTCGTTATAAGGCTCTTAATCGTCTTTTACGACATCCACGAGCAAAGTAAGGGTTGGTAGTATTCGTAGCCGCTACCACACAGCTATTCTGTTCTGCTATTTCTGTTTCTGATATGACAAAATTATAAAATAATATAAAATAAAAATTTTAAAAGACCTCTTACGTATAAACAATTACTATACATACATACATAGCCTCACGTCTGTTTTCCATAGAGGCTGGCAGAGACTACGGATTGCCACAAACCACGATCCTGGCATATCTCCATCACTTCATTCACATTCATAACAGCCGACAACATGAACATTAGCATGAACTCCTGTTTGATCTTGAATTTGATCCAGAAATGTATAACGTGGTCTTCTCCTTGTACTCCTCCCATCATGGCTTTTCCATCACTTTATATATTTCTTTCGTCAACATCTCTTCACTCATTCTTTTAACATGTCCAAACCACATCAAAAACAACTGTAATGAACAGAATTAGTTAAGATGAATCCATAGAGTCCAAACTTGTTGGGTTACTAATAGACAATCCAGCATTTTGACTATTATCTTCGAGCTCCATCACTGGATAGCTCAGTGGTATCATCATATATAGGTGTTCATTCATGAAAGTAAAGTATATCCGTATGCGTCTAATATTCCTTTGGCAGTTAACAGATGGTTGAATCTTGAAAGGCCTCAACCGATATTTATAAATTATAAGTAGAAGCATCTCAATCACGTCACCTTTCAAACAAAAACAAATAAAAAACGAATCATAATAGATCACAAATACTTATTTAGCCCCTCTTTTTATTTAAAAAAAATCTGATACACACCAAAAGAAGCGTGGTGTACGTGTTTTTGTTCATGTTTCATGATGTTTCGTTATCTATCCCTGCTGAAGGGCATGTTACTATTTGTTTAAAGGTTCACCTGGAAAACTAGATCTGCTGGGTCCATGGCACAGTTGATCATTCTTTGGGTAATGAGGCGTTTTATGGGCTGGTTAATGAAGACTGCATGGCTTTATTTCAGCCTATATACACACTTCTGTCAGGCTCCAACTTCTACCACAGTGGGAGGAATTTTAACCTACCATAGGAATGATGAATTATGTTTTTACTTCATCATTACACGCAACAACAATTTCACTAAATTATTTTTCAGAAGATATACAATGCGAAAGTGGAAGGATGTAGGTACCGGGGGAGACTGAGACTAACCTACCGAGACCAGATTGGTCACGTAGTGAAGGAAGGTGGAGTTAAGAGTCTCTGAAACCGGCGAGCGTGTATGAAGAGAATTATGAATGTTGAGGAAGCGAGTAAAGTATGCAAGGATAGAGTTCTCTGGCACTTTGTTCTCTCTGCCTACCGTGCAAGGGATATGGCGTGATGATATGTATGTATGTATTTTTCAGATCAGCAATTAAGAAAGCAACCAATCGTACCAAGTGTCGGAGATTCGATTCTCACGCAGAGCGATACATTGTATGCGCCACAAATGGTTGTTCTGAGTCTGATTATAATTCGTGTTCGTTAATTGTATGTTTGTAAATATTACAGCAGTACTAAGATTATTTCCTCGGCCCAGGGCTTTATTAAATTTAAAAAAAAACGCAATTCCAAGAAGAGAGTTGATATCAGGCAGGCGCCTATGTAAAAAGAGTACATATTGCTTCAACACCAGATAAATGGGATAAGGCTATAATAATTATGATTTCTTTCCATCATAGTTGGGCTGACGATATCACGAAAATCGCAGGATGGATGTAGGTAGCACAGAACCGTTCTAAACGGCATTCTCATGGGGAGCCCTATGTCCAACAGTGGACATCTATGCGCTAATGGACTGACGATTTCTATTTAACGTTGTCATTCATTTGTTGCCCGTGATTTTCACGAGTTCAGTGTAAAGATATATCATGATCATTCATTGAGTATTACGCGGCCACGTCGGCGCTGGTGGCTGCAATAACATACGAAAGAACGTTCCCCCGTTAAGTAATGCTAATTTGAACAAAGATTATGAGTTTCTAAAATGATTAAATTCCTCTTTAATGCCTATGAGTTATAAATTTTATGAATGTACCCTAAAAAATGTTGGTTTCGTGGGATGTTTTTAATGATTATGCCATATTCCAGTTTAAGAATAATATAGTCTTCAGTATTGTTAAAATTATATCATTTAAAATACTACTAATAAATATATTTTTAAATATTATACAGATAGAATAATACCAACGCTTACATTGATTGTAGGTGTCGTAAAAGACGACTAAGAGCTTGACATCGACCAACTGCATCTGATGCCGTCTGGTTAATTACATTTTCAAGGAGGTTAATATCAGACAGGCGGCATGGTCATAAAACTCTTGCCAAATCTTTTTAACCGACTTCAAAAAAGGAGGAGGTTCTCAATTCGTCTGTATTTTTTTTTATGTTTGTTACCTCATGACTTTCGACTGGGCGAAGCGATTTTAATGATTATTTTTTTATTTGAAAGCAGGTGCTTTCCGTGTAGTCCCATTTTAATTTGGTCCAGTTCTGACAATGGCACCCATGAGAAAACCATATAAGTCTTAAATTAGCATTAAGTATGTGTGCGACAAATGTACGAGTAACTCAAACCCCATTACTAATAGAACAACCTATGTGTGTCTGTAACACTAAAAAGTGAAAAAATTAAAAACAAACTACGTTTAAAAAACCAACTTCAAAAACTTAAAAGTACAAAATAACTTAAAATACTATCATTTGTATGTGCTTATTGCTATAGGTAATATAAAAAAATGCCACCTTGGCAATCAAATGTTTTGATTCTCGTATAACATAAGAAAACATATCTCTTGATAACTAAGTTTAATAAACTTATATATCAATGAAATGTCCATCAATGTTTACCATAAAAGTTCAGGTGGACAGCTGAAGCATCTGTCACGCTAGCAATAAAAAGAAAACTAAATTCGAAATGATTATCTAATATTTCTTTTGTATACATCATAAAATCCCACCATTATAGCTACATTTACCATAATCATCTTTAGTTGACAAATTATTTGCATAATCGTTTCAGATATTTACGCGAATATTACACATTTGAAAGAAAATTATTTTTACGGATACGGGTTTGTATTTGATTTTTAATTTCCTTGTGATTCGTCCACTTTATGGCGTATTGTCCCCCTGTGAACATATGCGCTGCAAAGTGTTTGAAACGTGGGCAATTTAAAAATTAAATATAAACGCGATAAAATGCGTTAAAATATTTTTATTTCAAATGAATTACACAAACTCACTTATTCACTAAAGAGACAATTTTTCCACTTATAAATAAAATTTAAAATTAGAAAAAGTATGTAGAATAATTCGGAAAATATACAAGTGATTTTATATAAGCTAAGGAACCCGATATGTAGCAAAGAACTTTCTCATCTATCCGTTGATCATTGACGAGCATGGCACGCACCCAAACACCTTTCTTCTTGATCAGTGGTCGCACGCGCGAGTCCGCAAGCGGTCGACACGCCATGCGACACGATTCATCTACAAAGTGACGTTATAACAGTGCACCATGACAGTGGCGACTCTCAGTGTGGCCTGTGGCCTCTTATTGGCCTTCATACCCGTCAGCTACTCGCAGGATACGTCGTTCGCCAGCTCGCTACTCTCCGGTGAGAATAATTCATATAGGACAATATTTTAGGTCATCGTGTGAACGAACCTGGTTGTTGATTGATTTGTTAGCCATATGTGTTTTTAGATTACAGTTCCGTTCTAGAATTATTTTCTAGTTTGTCCCGTTTTCTAACAACGTTAATGTGTAGGTCAAGAAATTGTTAGTGGTGTACGCTATTTGAATAGATAATTATTCAAGTGATACCGCGGCAATAACGGTACGTCGTAATTCAACTTTCCAAAAAAAAAATCATATATCTCTTAGTTTCTTAATTTTAATAACTAAACATTTTTTTAAATGGTTTATATTTCAACAATTATCTATGCGTTTTGTGTTGAATGTTTCTCTGCATACGAATGCAAACGGTATTGCATATAATTGAGTTTCGTTTTATTCAAATATATTTGTTTAAATAAATTAAATGCCGAATTGTTAATATGGAAATTTTCAATCTCTTCATGAATACTAATGCACGTAATACTTTTTAAATCCTGTAGGAAATGTTTCCTTAAACAATTAACAATACAAATGTGGTTTTGTACGAGGTATAATTAGACATATATAGTGACAGTCTTAACTGTAATCAAGAGAGTCATTATCCTGCTCTTACCCTAATCACATGGGATCGACATAATACTCATCTTTCATCGTATATATTATATTGCAAAAGTTTAATCAATAGCTTTATAACCGACCGCCTATCTGACGGCAACCTTCCTTAAAAATCTAACTGCTAGCCTACGGTGGTGTAAAGTCCTTAGCCGTCTTTTACTACATTCACAAGCAATATAAGGTTTAGTAGTATTCGTAGCCACTATCGCAAAGCAATTGCAGTTATGAGAGTACAAAATTGCCTTATTACCCAAAGGATACGCAGTAGGATGTAGGTACCGGGGGAGACAGAGACTAACCTACCTACACCAGATTGGTCACGTACTGAAGGAAGGAGGAGTCAAGAGTCTCCGAAACCGGCGAGCGTGTATGAAGAGAATTATGAATGTTGAGGAAGCGAGTGAAGTATGCAAGGATAGAGTTCTCTGGCACTCTATTCTCTCTGGCCACCCTGCAAGGGATATGGCGTGATGATATGTATGTATGTGTGTATAAGCAGTAGTGTAATAAAGTTAATTTTCAACTTCTTAATGAGTAGGTGAGCCTCCTGCCGTTCTTAACTTGGCGGACCAAATAAATACTGGGTCGTGACTCTAACCCAAAGACCTAACAATCAACAGTTTCGATAGAGTAACGAAGTAGCGTGACTACTAAAATCTACTTTACATCCAACCGTCATCAACATCTTACTCTTCTCCCAATTACTTGGGATAAGAACAATATATACTCATCTTCCATAGCACATATTGTATAAGTTTTGGCTATAGTTCTAGGACAGGTCGTCTGCCTGACATCAACCCTCCTTGAGGGTATAACTCTTGACCAGACATCAGATTGAGTTAATCCAGGTCGATGTAAAGCTCTTAGTTATGTTTTACGACAACCTCAAGCAATGTAAGGGTTGGTAGTATTCGTAGCCGCTATCACACAGCGTATTACTATTTTATATCTAATATTATTATTAGATATAAAATAAATGTGTGTGTTACCAGCGATGATTTACGGCACTGAAACGTGGTCTCTAAATGTCGGCCTCATAAAAAGGCTCAAAGTCGCTCAGCGTGCTATGGAGAGGGCTATGCTCGGTATTTCTCTACGTGATAAAATTCGAAATACGGAAATCCGTAGAAGAACGGGTGTAACCGACATAGCCCTAAGGATTAGCACGTTGAAGTGGCAATGGGCAGGCCACATCGCACGATGAACCGACAACCGTTGGGGAAAAAAGGTTCTCGAGTGACGACCACGAATCAGACGAAGCAGCGTAGGACGACCCCCCACTCGGTGGACTGATGACCTCATCAAGGTCGCAGGAAACCGTTGGATGCAGGTAGCACAGGACCGTTATAGATGGCATTCTCGTGGGGAGGCCTATGTCCAACAGTGGACGTTTACGGGCTGATGGATGGATGGATTATTATTTCTTTTTAAACTCTAATTTGTTTAATGCATCACCCATGTAGATAGCCAATCTATAATTACATATATAGTAGCTAGTGGTTGTAAACTCGCAGCTCTGGCTCCTCGTCTCGTACCCTCTCGTATCTGTCAATACAGGCTTTAGCCTCGTTCAGGAACTAATAATAAGATATTTTTGTATAATAGCACTTTTGTTTAAATAAATTATTCATCACCATCATCATAGCCCATATATGTCCCACTGCTGGGCTCAGACCTCCTCCGTAATGGAAGGGCAATTAACCTACTATACCGCGCTGGTCAGACGTGTTGGTATAGGGTTTTGTTTCGAGTTTCATTTCTCTTGTATAGATCACCAACGGGTAAGATAGGGGGTGGTGAATTGTACTCTTATAGGATTAGGATAAATAATAAAATAAATTATTATTATTATTATATAAAACGATTGCACAAATGGTTTGTGATACCAACCTTCCGTGCCATTGTAATGAGTTCGATTTCTACATAGGATAATACAATATGAGATCAACAAATTGTTGTTTTGAGTCTGGATGTAATTTGTCTGTGTTAATTATATGTTTATAAAGTCCCCCACGGAATACAAGGATTATTTCCTCAGCGACTAGAGGGGTGGTGTCTTTAAAAAAAATGTTTATCAGCGTATTGACCTGCATTATTGGACATAGCACTCTACCAAGAGCGAATCAGTATCATAATTGCCAAGCTTAATAAATAGGTTTGCAATCGCTCTTGGCTATTCCATTGGTGTTTCCAATAGATGTCGGTTGAATTCTCGTTTATAGTAATTGCAGGTCACAAATAAATGTATAAAAAACCTAGAATTTCAAATAATAAATCAACAAAAGTAATTTTTGAATTTAAAATATTTAAATCAATCAAAGAACAGGTTTTAACATAAATGGCGGACTTGTCGAGTATCGAAGTTCAATCCACACGTGCAACTGTTCGAAGACTGCTCATGACTGCCGTTGATTATATATCTCTAAACTTGTAAAGTCCCCCATGGCATAAGGATTTATTCCTTATTGGTGTTACATACATACATATCATCACGCCATATCCCTTGCAGGGTAGACAGAGAGAACAGAGTGCCAGAGAACTCTATCCTTGCATACTTCACTCGCTTCCTCAACATTCATAATTCTCTTCATACACGCTCGCCGGTTTCGGAGACTCTTGACTCCACCTTCCTTCAGTACGTGATCAATCTGGTCTAGGTAGGTTAGTCTCGGTCTCCCCCGGTACCTACATCCTTCCACTTTCTTCGCATTGTATATCTTCTTAACCAGACGTTCGTTCGTTCGTTCTTCTTGGTGTTGATTTAAAAAAATAATATTTTTCAGTACATGGAGATGGTGAAAAAAATGGAGTTGTTTATTTATAAAATCATAGATAATTAACTTGTAGACACACTTTAGAGTTGACCGAGGCGAGGGTAATGGTCAATTAGAGGTATTTAAAAGGACGTTTTGGTAATATGCAAACCTTTTCTAAATACTTTAGGACAAGTAATTATTTTCTAACAGAATAGCAAATATATCTTTTAAAATAAAAAAAATATGAATGATAATAAAATAGTAAAGTTTACACAAAAAAATATGAATACTTTCTCATAAAGAGAAAATGTACAATTATGATACGTACGAACTTTTAACTCCTACATAATTTCATATTACGAATACAATTGTCCGTGTGGTGACGGAGTAAGAATACAATGCACCACCCTTACCCGTGGGGATATCGTAAAAGACGATTAAGGGATTTAATATGTAGATTTATGGCAACTGAAAGAGCTGACTAAGGGATATCATCATTTTCCTACTCTTATCCCAATTACTTGGGGTCGATACAATATGTAGAGTACATATCTTTCCTAGTACATATAAAAAGTTATTGGCAATAGTTTTATGACCGGCCGCCTGCCAGACGTCAACCCTTCTTGGGAATATAATTGTTGACCAAACGACACCAGATGGAGTTGGCCAAGGTCGCTATAAAGCTCTTATTCGTCTTTTACGACTTCCAAGAGCAAATTAAGCGTTGGTAGTATTCGCAGCCGCTACCACACACCCACAGACGACTAAGGGATAAAAAACGCATATAACAGCCAAAGTAGGAAAACTCGAAACAAAACCCTATACCAGCACGTCTGATCAGCGTGGTATAGTAGGTCATTTTCCCATTATGGAGGAGGCTTGAGCCCAACAATGGGACGTATATGAGCTGAGATGATGATGATATGGCGTCTGTTCAAGAGAAGGAAATCTCGAAATAAAACAATAACAACACGTCTGACCAGCGTGGTATAGAAGATCAATCTCCTTCTCATTGTGGAAGACGCCTGAGCCCCATAATGAGATACATGTGGGCTAAGATGATGATGTAGATGACGCATACTTATCAAACAAGCATATACCAGAATATACACCACTAATATAACATTTTCTGAATAAAAAATCGAATAATCCTTGGTTGAATTTGTGAACTCCCACCGAAGACAAAGATCGGGTACCGATGGCCCGCTTGCACGGCGAAGAGAGGAGTTTGCATGGTGGGTCTATGGGGTCACGCGCCGTCACTTCCGTCACCCCGGACCGATTTGGCGGGGCGAGGCGCATCCAGTCCTCCGCAAAAAAAAAGAAAAAAACGTGTGTGTGTCAGCTCCGACGCACGACTGGAGTTTACTCCTTAAATACGATTATTATTTACATTTATTAAAACTGTTCATTGAAGTATTATCTCACGTCAGAAAGTGAAAGGTGCGCAGAATAGGTTGCGCACCAAAAACGTAACGAGGTCATTCGATCACTAGATTTTACTCCTCAAATTTTTCTCATACCGGGCGCCTTATATGAAAATCGAATCTTAAGGAGTAAACTCCAAAAAAAAAGATGGTTGAATTTGTGAAAGTACTTTAAGCGTTCAAATATAATAGCAAGTCACTCTCTTAGAGGAAAACTCACAAGATTTAACAACAAAATGACCTCAGAGAGCCAGTGTAAAACTGTGTCAGAAACTCATGGTGGTCATTCTGACATTGTTCTTGTAGTTGATATAAAACGCAGAGTCATGGATCTTCGGCACAGTTCACACGTTACCTAACCATCACTGTGTGAATTCATTGTATACAGTATTGTTAATTTCTTTAAAGGTAAAGTGTACTTTTATTATTATATTGTAACGGAGTTATAACTGTTTTAAGTTGATATTAACACTTATGCTTCATGAGTTAGCAACCATAAGAACTCTATGAGAAATTGGAAGGTGAGTGCTTTACAAATCGTTGTTCTAAGTTCGGGTGTAATTTGTTTTCAATCCTTACTAATATTATAAATGTGAAAGTAACTCTGTCTGTCTATCTGTCGCTCTTTCACGTCAAAACTACTGAACAGATCTAAGTGAAATTTGGTACACAGATAGTCTAGAGCCTGATAAAGGACATAGGCTACTTTTTAATGCAAAAAAGGGTTGTAAAGGGGGATGAAAAGTTGTAATGAATTATCGCTATTTTTAAAGCCAGAAGCTTAAAACTTATTTTAGGCTATTGATTAGATATAAATAAATACGTCATTAAAATTTCGTAAAATATTTACCCTTAAGGGGTAAATAAAAATAAGGGATGAAAAACTTTAAGAAAATAACCCTTTACGCGGGCGAAGCTGCGGGCAGAAGCTAGTTAATTATATATTTAGAACTACCGCAGTACAAAGACTGTTTTCTTGTTGTGGGATATTGCTTTTTTAAAAAAGAAAAGCCGGCAAAGAATCCTAGATTCTTCGTAATTTTGCACATATCAATAGATATTTGTATCTAGTAATTAGCTAACTCGAAACTGCAAAAACTTTCCTTAACCATCCCACCCACTAAAATATTGAATCTATTTCATTCTCTTTTATTGTGAATTTTTAAATTAATTTCAATTTTAAGAGAGTTTAACTCGTGAATACGAGATATTGGAGTGTACCAAAATATAAGAACACGAGTAAGGTCGCTAATAATAGGAGAGGCAGGCAATTCTAAACGGAGTGTTTCTCGCCTTTTGTTTATGAAAAGTCGACAAAATGTTACGATTTAAGCTATAGATACGTGCTACCACTATCGGATGAAACCTCGATTGCCGTAGAAGCTGAAAGTATATCTAATCGTTGTGCGGATACTGTTGCGTAACTTGTCTCGTATTATTTATGTCTGAAAGAAACATTGTTGCTATAGCGTCAGTTATTATAATTTTGTTTTAGTTTTAAATAACGGTTATTAGTGAATTTGTATGGATTATTCTGTGAAAAGTGCTCAGCTCGGCATTTGTTTTATCACTTTCCTGAATATAACCATTCTAATACGATACGATAAGCACTTTATCGATGACGAAAATATGATTAATAAACATATTTTTATTTTTTATGACAACGGAAATTGGGGTAGAAAAATAATAATAAATTGTTGAGTCACAGAGTTATTTAAAAAACGTTTGTTAAGTTTTTATATATAAAAAAGACCCAGACTGGGAATGAAAATTTATGAATTGCACATAGAAGTATTCAATGTCGCATCAAACCTATACTGGATGGCCGAGACATAGACGACTTCACCATCTGTGTAGTTTTATTTAAACTATAGATGATCATAGCAGTATGGTCACGCTGGTAACAATTTTCCGTCTACCATAAATAGATCGGCTTGACCGTGGTAGTACCACACTCTCGTAGAAAATTGATATCTAACTGGCAGCACTTTGCTACAGCGCTGATTTCGTTGAACAAGAGAGTCGAAGGCCTAAAACCCACTTGGTATGGTAGACAGTGAGCTGGCTGTGCTTCTGGTATAGCAGAGAACCATGAGTGATGACTTACCACTTACCATCGAGTGAACTGCTTACTTTTCAAACAAAAACAGTATATATTTTGTAGATTTGTGGACTTTAATGGGTTCAAATGTTTCAAATGCTGCTTAATAACCATTTTGAGGGTGTTTTATGGTATTTGATGGTTAACATATTATTATTATTAAATAAGTTCTATTTACCTACTAAAGTTCTAGTTATTAATACTTCAAATGTTCGCTTCTAGCATTATTTTTTATATGAAAACACAACAACAGACCCTGCACTAAATTTTCTTTGTACTTTACAAACATACAACTTACTTACGAATTACAGCCAGACTCGGAACAACAAGTTGTGGATTTCATATAGTGTAGTCTTGCTTCAGAATC
Source organism: Lymantria monacha (assembly GCA_905163515.2). Classification (NCBI taxonomy): domain Eukaryota; kingdom Metazoa; phylum Arthropoda; class Insecta; order Lepidoptera; family Erebidae; genus Lymantria; species Lymantria monacha. The sequence goes on from LR991103.1 coordinate 1,950,798, forward strand.
TAACCGGTAACACTTGAAACGGTAGACAGATATCTCAACCAATACACCATCTATGCAATTAAAGCTAAAATTAAAACATGTGATTATATGTGAACATGACATTCGCATTGGTCGCTCATTAAATTATGATAATTAACATTTTACGACAATTTCTTAATTTAAAACATAATATTATGCTATCACCGGGTCGGAACGCGGCCACAGTGGATAACATCCGGCATGAAAACTGAAATGAAAAGTTATCTTTAACTTTTTTTAACTACGAATGCTGGTCTACCATTAATTGACAACTGTATCAGCAATATACATGAATTATAATATTTTTATTAGATATTTTAATATTTGGGCTGTGAATAAACAAAAATAAATGAATAAGATCTTCTAAGGAACTATTTCTCTACAAATTAATTGTGTATTCAGCTTTTTCGTGCTTCATATAACAGAATCAACGTTCCCACACCTGACCAACTTCAGTAACTCCACTGGAGTTGTTCAATCAACGATCACCAGGTCACATCAGACTATGACCACGAACATAGAGAATGCTAGTTTATTTTGATACACTTAAATATGCACTTCCTATATCATCATCATTCACCTACTCTTATCCTAATTACTTGAGATCGATACAATATGTACTCTTCTTTCATAGCACACATTGCAAAAGTGATTGGCAATATAGTTTTATGACCGGTCAGACGTCAACACTTCTTGGGTATGTAATTGTTGATCAAACGGCATCAGATGAAGCTGGTCGAGGTCGTTATAAGCCTCTTAGTAGTCTTTTACGACATCCACGAGCAAAGTAGCGGTTGGTAGTATTCATAGCTGCCACCACCACACAGCACTTCCTATATGGCCCGCATAAATTATTGCGTTACTATGACTGTCGTAAGAAAATAAAATTGTAAGAATTAAAAATAGATTAGATTATAAAAAAAATATAAAACGATATATTACAAAAGTCAACTAAAATTATAAAGTTAAATCAATCGTAAAATTAATCAAATGAAAATACAAAGTTAAATCCATTGTAAATTTAGATAAAGCTAGCTGCAAAATTTAATCCACTGTAAAATCATGCAATCATCATCATTTTATCTCATATACGTCCCATTACAAGAGGTACTATTCCACAATAGAAGTGAAATTTGCCTACTATATCACGTTAGACAAACTATAAGTTTTCATTCCTAGTTCTTATTCTCTTGCCATCGTCTTTTAAGGTGATGAATTGTTTTCTTACTCCGTCATCACACGAATGAATCGTGTAAAGTAAACTGCAAAATTAAATCGATCTGTATGATACTGTGTTATATGGAGTGTTCTAACGGTGTCGGCGCCGTTAAGTACGCGCGCTTCGACTGAGAAATATCGCAACTTAACATTTAATTTAATATTCCTTATTACTAGCCACTACCTGGATGTATGCTTGCATGAACCGCCCTGTTTATGGATTAATTGCTATATTACCAACATCACCGTCTCGTCTGTTAGTTATTTATTAAATTTTATCTTAACAGTATTTATACAATGGCGGAGAATTGCTTAATGTTTATCAAATTATCTGCTTTCATATTATGAGTTAATCAATTAAAATAATATAACCTATTTATACAATCTATTTATACATGGTCACGGGAGGACTGAAAAATGATTAATGTAAAGTATTCGAAACATCGGGAAATTAAAAATCAAATACAAACGCGATAGAATACGTAAAAGTACTGAAATTTAGCATTTAATATGCTTAATTATTTATAAAATCCGATTACGAAATGAAAAATGATGTCGCAAGCGGGATTCGAACCCGCGCCTATTGGGATTCCGGCCCAATCGTGCTGCCACTACACTACCGCGACTAATTGTAGGACATGCAAATTTCATTTCGTATTGTATTTACGTCTTAAGGTGACGGTGTGCTATCTACCCGACAATGTTTACACATTGTTATAGGCTTAATACTTCAAACTTTACAGTTAGAATTGTATTAAACGATGACACAACCTTGTTATTTAAATTACTGAAATTTAGCATTTAATATGCTTAATTATTTATAAAATCCGATTACGAAATGAAAAATGATGTCGCAAGCGGGATTCGAACCCGCGCCTACTGGGATTCCGGCCCAATCGTGCTGCCACTACAATTTCGATTCGAATCCCGCTTGCGACATCATTTTTCATTTCGTAATCGGATTTTATAAATAATTAAGCATATTAAATGCTAAATTTCAGTAATTTAAATAACAAGGTTGTGTCATCGTTTAATACAATTCTAACTGTAAAGTTTGAAGTATTAAGCCTATAACAATGCGTAAACATTGTCGGGTAGATAGCACACCGTCACCTTAAGACGTAAATACAATACGAAATGAAATTTGCATGTCCTACAATTAGTCGCGGTAGTGTAGTGGCAGCACGATTGGGCCGGAATCCCAATAGGCGCGGGTTCGAATCCCGCTTGCGACATCATTTTTCATTTCGTAATCGGATTTTATCCGTAAAAGTAGTTTTATTTCAACTGAGACAGTCAAATTTCGATGTTACAATCTATCCGATATCCTTTGAGATTTCAACTACATATTTAAGAGAAAAGATTTTCTTTATAATTATTTGAAATCATAATTTATGTTCGTGTTAGTTGCGCAGTTGGCGTGATAGTTAGTACTGTCGAGTATAGTATATGACCTCGCACGGTAATTATTATAAAAATTAAAATAAATTATTGTTCTAAGTCATTTATACTACTTAAGTCCCTTGAAATATAACTATTTAGTTTCTGGTGTAAATGTATGCATTGCTTCCAAAAAGCCGAAATATCAATTGCACTGGATTCCATTCATTACATTAATGTTAATCATATAATAAACGATATAAAAATCTACAAAAAAATTATCAAGCGTACCGTTTTAATATTGCAAACTAAGTACAGACAACCTGATAAATCTTATATTTATTTATAGTCAAGAATTTAACATTCCACTTTTTATTTCTCGGTTTAACGGAGTCTAAAGCATAATAACGTAATAATGGCATGTAAACGAAGCGAATTACATGCTCGCACCGATCATATTGTAATAATTATCTGCTCGTAAATACCGTAGTCTGAGTCTCTGTAATAATGTTACTAGGTTTATGGCATTCCTGAGCTAGTTACATGTGTGCGCCTACAAAAGATATAAACGCGTTCGTCAATGGGTTAATTTGTAAAATGAATAAATTACAGTCGGTTAATTGTCTGCACAGGTGGCATAGTGGTTAAGATGCCGACCTCCCATGCCAGTACCGTAGGTTCGGTTCCCATGCAGGACAATACTTTGTGCGATCCACAAAGTGCTGTTCTGAGTCTAGGTGTAATTTGTCTTCGTTAAGGATTATTTCCTTAGTACAGGTGTATTTTTTTAAACAATAAAAAGTCAGTAGTCATTGCGTGATGGATTATAAAAAGAATGTAATTACTCCTTTTTCTAGGGAAATTATAGAAGATCATAATAGATGATCTGTAATCATCACCTATATATCTGTTATTATCATCTTCTGACTTCTCTTTATGACTTGTTATATTTGCATATGTTGCAAAAAATCTATATAATAAAAGCCTAAAATCTTTTTTAAGCACGAAGATCTAAAATGGCATTGGCGATTAATCTTTTATGACACTAATGAAATATAATGTAAAATGTGAGTCTATTCGATTTCTACCTATTTCTTTAATGATAAGAAGGTAAAGCAAATATTTATCTCAACTCATATACGTCTCTTAACCGGGCTCAAGCCTCGCTCGACAGTTTGGTATAGGGTTATATTTTGGGTTTTATTTATTTTGCACAGATGAGATTTTCTGCATATTATATATCGCACTCGTCTTTTACGACATTCATGGACAAGATAAGTAGTAATATACTATATTCTTACTCCATTACTAAACAGGCAATATTAATAAAACCCAGAAGTGGCAAGACTGATTATATATTAAAGTGCTGCTCTTTGGTTTTAAGATTTTTTTCTATCCATCCATTTATCAATAATAACGACCACAGTTTGATATTTTAGTCTCTTCAAAGCGATTATATACCATATATACCATATTTGCCATGCTCTATATTTCTATGAAACATTGTATTTTAACTATAAATCATAATGAGAGTAATTAATCATCATCACACAATCAATCAATCAATTTTAACTTTGTGCTTATGATATATCGCTATTTAGAAGACATTTAAAAGGAGTACTATATTTACGGTAAGCAATAGCCTAGCAGTTCCTAGGTGGTTATGGGGGTTTGTATTGGTAGGCGGTGGCCTAGCTATACCTTTGGTATTGCAAAGTTCCATGTGTCGCGGTAACACTTACGATCAGGTGTGCTACTTGCTCGTTAGCCACCATTAGCAATAAAAAAATGTTACACATATTTTTGTTGTTTTCTTAATTAATACAATAACATAAAACAATAGCTTCGAATAATCACATTTTCACTTGTAATCTGAATATAATGAATTAATTAGAAAATATTTTTCTAAACATTTTGTAATTAATTAAACGGTATCGCGGACATTTTATAATGAAAAAATGGTAGGTTGATTAATGAACATTTTGTATGGTCTATAAATAGGCAAAAGTTTCATTTAGCTGTAGATGAATTGGCAAAAACATAATAGTATGAATTTTGAGATCATATAAGAAACGAACGGAATATTTTTTAATTGCCTATGTCAGTAGAAGCTTTAATCATTCACTTGCATTTCATCAACACTAAATCAGATAATTCGTTCTAAAATAAACATTGTCGTAGGCAGGATAATATTTGTGCGATCCATACATTGTTCTTCTAAGACTGGGTGTAATATGTGTTCGTTAATTATATGTTTGTAAAGTCTCTCGCAATACAAAAATTATTTCCTTAGTGCAGGGCATATTTAAAAAAAACATTTTAGGTACAATTAAAAAGTAATTTAAAAAAAATATATCAAGGCCAAATATAAATTTAAAAGTGATAGGAGGTTTTTTAACAATGGTAGGCCCACACTGTTAACATTTCTCTGTCTGCAGCCGTGAGCTGATCCGTCAGGGGCTGTACCACACTTTTACTTTGCTCGTGGATGTCGTAAAAGACGACTAAGAGCCTTATAACGACCTGGGTCCACTGCATCTGATGACGTTTGGTCAACGGTTACATTCCCAAGGAGGTTTGACGTCTGGCAGGCGGCCGGTCATAAAACTATTACCAATAACTTTTACAATATGTCCTATGGAAGAGGAGTACATATTGTATCGACCCCAAGTAATTGGGATAAGAGTAGGAGAATGATAATGATAGATCAGAGGAGCTGGTATAAGTTTTGGTATTTTTTCCTGGCTATGATTTTATCAGCAGTGTTCAGTCGTTTTTTACCCATAAGAAACAGAGGTATTATGAATTGTATTCTGACTCAATTATCATACGGAAAAATGTTAATAAAACACTTATAGTAAGTGTTACCTTACCCGATTATTCATCTTCTTGAATCATGTTTAACTTTATTATTTTAAATTCCTAGAATACTATTTACTAGGTTATGGTAATAAAAAGTGTTATAACATTTAGTCACACTAAATACTAAGATGTTTCAATTCGTAATAAAATTCTTTAGGGATCACATCACTAGTAAGTTTTATAATCACACTTAACAACAGACAGTGAGAAAAAGAAAGCATTTCATCGTTATTTAATAGGCGTCCTTTTGAACGTTTGAACGCCATGAACGTTTGAGTCACATATACTCGTATGAGTCATGACCGACGTCAACATTTCACTTCGTTACACATTCAATGATTCATGAAATATGATTGTGGTTGCGCTGCGTATGGATAACATTGAAATTATTTTCATTATTCCCTTGGGAAGTAAAGGTGTATATTTTTTCTTCAACCATAGCCTCAGTTATACTTTTATAGACTTGTAAAGAGCTGTGTATTAGCGGCTACGAATACTACCAACTCTTACTTTGTATATATATGTACTATGAAAGAAAAGTACGTATTGTATCGACCCTAAGTGATTGGGATAAGAGTAGGAGAATGATGACTTTTATAGACTTCTAAACAGCTACCAATAATCAACACATTTGGAAATATTTATCTAGTTTTAATACATTTTATTAGTTCTATATTCAATTATAAATATATTTAGTCATTCTTCGTTTTCATTAAATTATATATAGTGTCCACGTAATTACATTGAAAAAAATACTATAAGTAAAGAAAGACCTAAACAAAAATATTGATTTTATTTAAGCTCTGAACAATATTATGATATTAATGTGTATATGCTCATCAAATATAGTAAAAAAGTAAACAAATCAAAATTATTTTGTGAAATTAAACCAATTTTTAGGAATTTTATCGGGTTTGTGATTCATTTTTACTTTCCCCAAAGTTTCAAACATTTTCAACATTCTTAATACGCGCGTAAATATCAGAAATTAAAAATATTTTAATAAAAAGTGACTGAAAATAAATAAATAAATGAACTAGAAGCAAATAAGTTTTTAATACCTACCTTTTTGTCTTGATTCTAACTTCTCGTTAACTAGAAATCATAATAATTCTTAACTGAACAAAGACTAACATTGCGAAAACATGCAGCCATTATAACAGATTATTCAACGTCTATCACATTCAATGTCGCGTAATCTCGCGGCTCAAGACCGTGCATGAGCAGAGGAGAGGTGAGGCCTCAAGCACGTGAAGGGGGAGTTGTGGGAGAAAGTCTGACAGACGCGACGACGCCGGAGTGCGGCCGCGGTCACTGCGTGTCGGTAACGATCATTGATTGTTTAAGAAATGATATTTGTATGATATAAGATACGTTTCTTTGCTTTTTCTATGCAATCTTGCACTGGTTATTTTTTTATTTACTGTAGATTTTTTAAGAGTTTTAATATAAATCAAATTCAAACGTGACAGAATCAGTAAAAATAGTTATATTTATTTATATTTAGATAAAAGTTTTTGATAAAATGAATTCTTGAAGGGTACAATGAAATAATGTACCTATGTAGGTACCGGGGAGACCGAGACTCACCTACCTAGACCAGATGGGTCACGTACTGAAGGAAGGTGGAGTCAAGAGTCTCCGAAACCGGCGAGCGTGTATGAAGAGAATTATGAATGTTGAGGAAGCGAGTAAAGTATGCAAGGATAGAGTTCTCTGGCACTCTGTTCTCTCTGCCTATCCTGCAAGGGATATGGCGTGATGATATGTATGTATGTACAATGAAATAAAGACTTGGAGAGTAGAGCGGGTTCCCACTCCCTCCTTACCTCCAATGTTACTGAAATTAAATGTAATGACATTTAATATATTTATCTCATCATTCATCATCATACTCCAACTCTTATCCCAATTATTTGGGATCGATACAATAGGTACTCCTATTTCATAGTACATATTGTAAATGTTATTGGAAATAGTTTTATGACCGGCCGCCTGCCAGACGTCAACCGTCCTTGGGAATATAATTGTTGACCAAATGGTATCAGATGGTGTTGGCCTAGGTTATTATAAAGCTCTTAGTCCTCTTTTACGACATCCACGAGCAAAGTAAGGGTGAGTAGTATTCGTATCCGGTACCACACAGCATTTAATATATATATCTACATACATACATACATACATATCATCACGCCATATCCCTTGCAGGGTAGGCAGAGAGAACAGAGTGCCAGAGAACTCTATCTCTGCATGGACAAGCACTGCGTTATGTATTGCTACACGTGCCTTCTGGCTAAGGTGGTGGCTACCGAGAAGTTGCCCCAACGCTCCGTTCACTCTATTTCCCGCATTCACTCTTCGCTCTATATCAGTGGTGTACCTTCCATCTCGGCTAAATCCACATCCAAGATATACAAATTCATCCACTTGCTCCAGTATATCATTACCTATTATTACTCTTACATCTGTTCTGGCTTTGTCTCTTTCAAAGACCATTATTTTGGTTTTGCTCACATTCACGCGTAGACCCCTTTTCTTACAATCTTCTGTCATTGTGTCGACTAGGGTCTGCAGGTCAGTCGCTGACTGTGCCAGCAGGACTGCATCATCTGCATAAAGCAGAGCAGTGACCACTGAGTCGCCCATCTGGACTCCCACATTCATATCGTTCAACCTTTGGAAAAATTTATCCAGATATATGATAAACAGCCTGGCTGACAGAACGCACCCCTGCTTAACGCCGATATTGACGTCAAACCAAGGCGACATTCTATCATCCAGCCGCACACAGGCTTTACAGCCCATGTAACTGGACTGCACAGCCTGTAGCAGTTTACCGTTAATACCATACTCCGGTAAAATGTCCCAAAGTTCCTTTCGTACAACCGTGTCAAATGCTCTCTCCAGATCCACAAAACTGCAGAAAACCCTCTGACCTAGAGCCAGATGCTTCTCCACAATGTTGCGCAGAGAGAACACTTGATCCATGCATCCCCTTCCACTCCTGAAACCTCCTTGTGTCTCACACAGTAAACCATCGGACACCATCTTCATTCTCCTTTCAATAATTTTACCATACACTTTTGCTGCCAAACTGGTCAAGCTTATGGCTCTGTAATTTGCGCAGTCATAACGTGAACCCTTGTTTTTAAACAAAGGCACGATGACTGCGCTATTCCAGTCCCCGGAAACCATTCCCGAGCTCCAACATAAATTGAGGAGCAACAGGAACGCCTCCCAGACACAGGAGCCACCAAGCTTGATCATCTCGGCAGACACCATATCAATGCCCGCTGCTTTACCATTTTTCAAACTTCTTATCGCCCATTCAACTTCATCCATACTGAGGCATCAGTATGGATGAAGTTGAATGGGCGTCCGATGGCAATCGGAGGACGCCGCTGTCGAATGTTGTTCTGCTAAACCACATGCGACACCGGCGTCAACCGTAGCATCAGCATACATATCGCCAAAATATTCACTCCATCGGCTTAACACGTCTTGTGTTTGTGTAAGAATGTCTCCACCTTTAGACCTTATTTTATTCATTCTGAAGGCTGACCAACCACCCCGAGACTTCTTCACCTCCCTCCAAAAGAGTTTGGTGTTACTCTCGAAGTTTTTAGTCAGCCTATCTTCTGCACTCATACTTGCTCTATCACGTTTCTCTTTCACTAAGGCCTTGGTGTTATTCTTACATTGCCGATATATTTCTTTCTTCTGTTCAGTTATACTGTCATTCCGATTCAAAGAAGAGACATAGTCCAGCCACGCTTTCTTCTTTTGCTCTACGGAAGCTGCCACTTCCGCATCCCACCATGCATCACCATTTGTTTTTCTATGCTTCTTTGAACTTCCACATACTTCTTTCGCTGTATCTACCATACTCTCCTTCAATACTCTCCAGCATTCTTCAACGTCCGATTGCGGCTGGCTTGCCATCGTCAGCCGTTCTCGGACACCCTCTGCATACTTTTCTCTTACACACTCTTCTTGCAACCTTTCAACCTTTATTCTTTCAAGCCCTCCGAAGTGGACACGCTCTCGCCAGTGCCTCCACTTTCTGAACAGACCACTAAATCTCGCAATAACGAGATAGTGGTCCGTATCGACTGTGGGGCCCCTATAGGCTCTTGCGTCCAATATTTTGCTTCGGAGGCGACTGTCTACCAAAATTAAATCTATTATACTTTTCTGTTCATTCCTTCTCCATGTATACATGTGGATGTCCTTATGTTGGAAAAATGTGTTTAACACAATAAGGTTTCTCTCCATGCATACATCCGCTATGAGCCTACCTGCGTCGTTCACTCTCTTATCACAAAATGGACCAAGTATGTCCTCATAGTCGGGACGCTTGGTCCCCACCCATCCGTTCAAATCTCCGCATACAATCACGCGTTCACTGGTTTCTGCCATATCCAGAACTTCCCTAACATTATCCCAAAACTTCTCTAGTTCTGATGCCACCGAGGATCCTACGGGAGCATATGCTACAACCATGAATACCTTGGTGACACCTAGTTTTATACGGACCCAAAGAAGTCTGGGATCATACATTCCGTAATCCTTCACACCTGAGGCCAAGCGAGAGGACAACAGCACTCCTACCCCCATGCTGGCTCGATCGCTCTGTGGTACACCAGACCACAGAGCCATCCCGCCACCAGGAAGATCGCAGGCGTCGCTGCCCCTTCGCTTGGTCTCTGTTACACAGAGCACGTCTAGCTGTTTGTCCGCCATGACGGATATCAGCTCGTGCAACTTACCTTCCACACAACCTCTTACATTCCACGTGCCCACCCGGCACTCTGCTCTCCTCGACTCGCCTGACTGGGCAAGGCATGATGGGTGGCGGCCCCCATCACTGCAACTGCCTATGTTCGTAGCGACGGGGGCGGGTCGGTACGCGTCGCCTCCGGAGGACGCCCTAACCCGCATTGCGGTACGCATATCGAGCCGGATTAGCAGTCTAATTAGACTGGCAGGGGACGCGAACGAGCACGCTCCGGACTATGCCCCCCAATTAAAAATATAAAACTATAGATACCGGGTATGACCCAAGTTCAAATGTGACTTTTCATTTAAAGACAATACAAAAATCTGAGGAAATGATCTTTGTATCTCGAGGGACTTTAAAAATATACAATAAAAGGACACAAACAACCAGACTTAAAATAATCACTTGTAGATCACGAAAAATAAACAGTTCCATGTAGCAATAGATCATACTCGGCATAGAAGATCAATACCCAAGCCACTATGCATACATACATATCACCACGCTATATCCTTTGCAGGGTAGACAGAGAGAATAGAGTGCCAGAGAACTCTATCCTTGCATACTTCACTCGCTTCTGCCAACCACTATGCCATGTGTGAAATCAACTTATATACTCGTACCTATATTTATAGACAGGTACGTTTTTACTGATGGGCTTCTGAAGTATGCCGATCATGAGTTACGTGATATTGCTTGAAGCATAAAATGTGAGTGATTAAAATATGAAACACCCGTTTGCACCTCACATTGCCGCAAGCTACGGCTGTCAACTATGTCTATGATAAATAAATTATGATTTTTTCCTTATACGTTTATGGATCAGCAATAAATGTCCTCCTCCGTTATGCGCTGCTTAAAAAAAATTACAACGAACTAGAATAGTTTTTGCTATTTTTTTAACTAGAAACTTATCTGGTTGTGAGATTTTTATAAAAGTAGTCTAGTTAATTTTTTAGGAGCCCCGTATCTAACATTTATGAATTGAGCAGCATTTATATGATACATGAAAATAACACCACAAATAGCATTAGTAATTTAATTATGAAAGCATGCAAAATAAAATTTCGATAATATTACTATATTATTATTAAAATATTTTTGTGTCACGTCGCAGAATATGAATTAGTTTGGTTATTTCTTATCACTGATTTTCTTTGAATTATCAGCAATAATAATTACGAATGCTTTAATTTATTTTTTAAATAATAATCTAATTTAATAGCATTATGTAATCATTTCATTGTCGTCACTTATCAAATCTTTAGACAAAATTTAAAACGATATTCATAATAATTATTTTAAGAGTTACAGGATCGTCTGTTTACAGCCACAACTATTACCAACCATAAAATATCTCATGGGTGTCGTATAAAAGAATAAAACCTCTTAAGATAGCATTTTCAACGTAGGAACATCAACAAGGTGGACGGCCATAAAACTTAACTGAACTTACTTTGAATAACATAATGATGGCGTCAATCCCACCAATTTCCTATGGAGTAACATATTTATGTCAGCAGACACCAGCAATCTTAGAAAAAGTGAATTGTAACCGCCAAAGTATACAGCGTTGATTAGCTCATCATTCCTGATAAGCTGATATGAATGGATGAATAAATCTGTTCACGATCTCATATAGACTTTGGTTGTTAAAATAAAAATGACAGAATATCCTAAGCATGTGAGTATTTAGCACCGTGAACTGAAACTCGGTGAAAACATTACATGTAGCACGCTCACTGAAAGTGAATTAATATGTAAAAGAGACTGTACTGAATGTAGAGACGCGTCACACATCAGCTCCTTAGTATGTGTTCAATGCTCTCGTATTTGTACAGGTGTGGTGTACTGGCGTTTCATTTACACTAACATCCGGAATGTTGCAGCTTATTATCACTACTGTTACTTTAAAAGTTACGTTTGAAAATATAGTTTTTTATTTGTAGCGTCATTATCTTTGTAGAGTTATAAGCAAACGCTTTAATTTTTTTATACTATGGTTCGGCAATATTCGATCCTTGGCTCGCCACGCCATTCTGCCTGGGATTGCAGTATGTGTTGCTATGAACCACCATTAAGAATTTTAGCGCCTTTTCATTGTGCTGCCGAAACTGTGTTATTTAAGAAATAGTATTTAATAACATACTTATATACATTTGAAATTTGCCCTAACAATTTAAATTAGAATTTGAGAAATTTATTATTTAATGCAAACATATTGTTTATGTAATTGTTTGTTTTTACTAACTCTCTTTTATATAAGTTAATACGGTGATGAAATAACTTATTCTCATTCTTTTTAATAAATAAAAATATTATATACTAAAGAAACAAGTGTTAAAATTAAGTTTTGAACTCGCTCTACACCCTCATGCTAGTATTCATTGATTACGATTTTGTTTCTCGTACGTATTAAGGATACATTATGTTACCACAACTTAATTGTTTGTGGAAGTTGTAAAAATTGGTTGAAGTATCATCAGGAATAAATGCAGCAAGCATTCTTCTTGAAAATTTATAATACACCTGCTATGGTCAACATGCATGCCAAGCATTGCAATCAGGGTATTACCACTTGTAGAGGCCTATGTCCAACATTGGACTTTGATAGGATGGTTTTGTTAAACGAAACCACTTTCCCTTCAAGGGACGTTCGTAGATAACAGTCAAACAATTTTAATTAACACTTTCAGTCTCATTCCATTACTGAAATATATTAACCTAAATGAAATCATTCACCTTGTTTCGATAGTATTAGTCAGTATATTTTAATTTTCAATAAATGATATTTTGTAAAATGATTTAATTAGGTGTATATCATTATAATTTACAATTTGACTTATTAATTACACATTTACTGAATAGACTATCAGAACTTGCAATGTTTAGACTAAGCAACGCGTTGATGTCTTTTGTACTGTTATTTCCGTACCAATTAATCAACAGGTAATATAGGATTAATTGTTTGGAAATAAATGTTTGCGAAACGTCAAAACGCGATGTGTTGTCACATGAAGTTATTGAGCGGTTGTATCATAGCCGTAGTGGCGACTTTCGCGCGGTCAACGACCTCTTAGAAAGCACCTCGCTAGCCTGAACCATTGGTTAATAAATAGTTATTATCGACAACATTGATACGTTTGTCTTAACTTATTGTATAATATCTATGGTTTATAACATTTTTCTACGTTCTAGAATAAATTAATCACTATTTATTTCTTTCACATAGTTACTTATCGTAGAAATAAGATAGGGGTTGTAAGCAAAAAAGATCGTTACAAAAAACAAAAATAGTTTGAAATAAATCGCTACACCAATCCGTCTGGCTATGATGATTAAATACACTAATTCCCTTTCACTATAGAAAACGCACACCGAAGTTCATGCCTAATCATCATCATCATTGTCTACGTCGCTATTGCATATGATGTTAGAGTAAGAATACAATATATCACCTACCACTCTATATCCCAGGCTGACCATAAAAGACGAATAAACGATGCAAATAACATCACCACATGAGAATGAAATAAAACTCTAAAGCATGGGTTGCTTTCGAGTTTTATTTCATTCTCATGTCTGACCAGCATATTATAGTGAATCAATTGCCCTCTAAAAGAAACGTATATGAGCTGAAATGATGATTGGGCACGAGATTCCTCTAAATTAAACTAGACCTCCTCTAATTAATTGAAAGGAAAATGGCTACTGTAGCTATTTTAATTAAAGTGATGATATTTATACTCCGTTATAATCATCAACATTTCAGCCCATATACGTCACATTGCTGAAGTTGAGGCTCTTCTACAATAGAAGAGAAACTGACCTACTATACCAAGCCGGCTACACGGATATGTATAAGGGTTTATTTTGAAATATTAGATCCCTTAGACCTCTATTACGATACCCATGGCCGTAATAGAGGGTGGTGAATTATATATATTTTTACTTCATCACCACACAGAAAATACCATCATAACACAGCTATAAAATAACTCCATTTCATTATATTAAGTAAGATGTCTGCAAGACTCGTATAAGAAATTTAACTGAAAACCGTATTGCACCGCGATTTAAATTAAAATTATTTAAAGATAATTCTCATTAGACTAACGGCGAAATTATTATCTCAAATATTACTTCTTTCTCTCAAAAAAAAAAGTAATAATTATTTTCTATACTATTATTATAAATGGCTTAATAAGTTAATTATATCTTAATATATAATTATAATTATATCTTAATATATAATTATAATTATATAAGGTAGGTAATAATATTTTTACTATTTGGATAGCAACTATTAGCACTATTAAATTGTTATTCGACTTTTCATTCCAGTCTGATATCCGTTTTAATCAACGACAGTTTATCTCATTATCTTAGCTCATACACGCCCCACTTTTGGGCTCGAGCCTCCTCCATAGTGAGAGGGTAATTGACTTACTATATCAGACATGTTGGTATAAGGTTTTATTTCGAGTTTTACTTCTCTTGCACAGATGTTATATGCGTTTTATATCCCTTAGTCGTCTCGTAAGATCACCCACAGGCAAGATAGGGAGTGGTGAATTGTATTCTTACTCCGTCACTATACGGAATAATGATAACGACACTTAATTTTTAAGTAACAAGTAAAGTAATAAACAGTGTTACACGCGAATGAAATAAGTGATGTGTGGTAGTGCCTACGAATACTACCAATCCTTACTTTGTTCGTGGATAGCGTAAAAGGGAACTAAGACCTTCATATCGACTTGGGCCAATTCCATTTGATACCATCTGGTCAACGATTACACGTGTTAATGTCAGGCAAGGAGCCGGTCATAAAATTTTTACAATATGTATGATGGAGAACATATTGCATCAACCTCAAGTAATTGGGATAAGAGCAGAGTGATTATGACGTTGATTAATAAAATAAATTGATCTTTTTATAACGCAAATTTAAGTTCAATTATTAAAAAACTTACGATTATCGCCCGAAACTGAAGCTTGCCTAAGTACTTTAATTATTTTGATAAATATATCTAAAGATACATTTAAAAGAATATATCCTCTCATTAACAGTCGCGTCAAAAGATGCATTAAAAAGCCCAACTATGTCAAAACTGTAATAATATTCTCATACGAAGCCAAATGTCAGTGGCCTGACGATACCATATAAGTCAAGACAACTCGACTAAACGGTGGTGGCAAAATTCAACAAAATTTGCTTAAAATGTCCATTTTGATGCAAACTTGTTATCATTTTTATAACAAATTTGTACTTTATTTACTTCGGACCTGCGATGATATGAAATAAATTTGTGAATTATTTGGTGTGACATATAATCAAGATTGGCTTTTAAAAAATCACTATAGATATGCTAAGTGATTTCAATTTGATACATTATTGACTAAATTTGAAAGCAGTTTGTTTAAAAAGAAATTTACAATTATTTAGGCTAAACGCAATCTTTGTATTTATAAAAAAGTTGGCATATTATAATAATATCTGACAAAGTTTGCCACTATCAATTTCTTCTTAAAGTAATTTATAATGTTGTGTAAAAAGAAAAAGAAATCGTATTAGAAAAATTGTATATTTAAGTATTATCTGCGCAAACCTGATACGGACTGGAGCAGTCAACATTTTTCTTAAACGAGGTACTTATAGATGATCAGACTATTGGCGTCAAGTGGTCAGACAGAATAAAAATTCTATCCGCTTATTGTCGTAGAATACAATTTTTATATTTAGCGATGTAGAAAAAATGGTATTATGAAAAAAAAAATACAAAAAATAATATTACGTTTATTTAAAATATAAATAATAATACAGTTTCTTTGCAAATTTTGTTTATGAGATTAAAATATATATTATGTCATATATTTACGCCTGAACTTTCGTTAAAATTCTTGCAAAAAAATGTGAATGTTTAGACGTCTGTAACTTTTAAACTAGAATTTAATTTCCAATTTTCGCTGCGTATTACATAACACATATATATTAGATAAATGTATATTGTATTTAAAATTGGATTATACCAAAAACTCTCAAAAATTTGTATGGTTAAACAATGACGCGAGCGAGTTAAGTAAAGGTTTGATACATCCACACTTATCCTTGTAATTTTAGTTCTACGTAATGGGTTACATAAAAATAGGCTTGACATCTAGATGTCGACCTAGGTCGAACCTAATCCTTCTTCTTCTACTTCTTAATGAATGGCCTCTGTTAGTGATTAACTACAACTTGGCCAATGTAAAAGAGCCAATGAAAAATTAGTAGATTAATATTTTAGTCGTTAATTATGTCGGTCTTCCTAGTGGTGTCCGGAGCAGTAGCGAGCGTACGCTTTGCATTCCATTCGTTAAAAAAAATCCTAATCTTTTTTAATATTACTATTATAAGTCCTTAAAATATAGCTTGATCTCTGTGACAGATATCGACAAAACCGATGAAGTAATTATGAATACGCGTCATGTTTACAATTTTAATTTGTATTTTTTTTTTATTGCTTATGTTGGCAAATGAGCAAGCAGCACACCTGATGGTAAGTGTCACTGCCGCCCATGAACCTTTGCAATACCAAGGGTATAGCTTGGGCCGCTGCCTACCAATAAAATCCCCAAGCCCACCCAGTTGGGCTACCGGCTCTCTCGCTCACCGAACGAAACGCAATAGCACATTGCCATTACTCAGACGTCGATCTTCTGCGAGAGTGTGGTACTACCCCGGACGAACCGGCCCGCGGCTGTAGACAGAAAACTGTCAACAGCATGGTCCTACCACAATTGACTATATCACCTATATTTTCATCCTTTAGGTGCCAGTTATATCTCAACTGAATTATGAATATAAAAATTTTAATATTTACACCAAAACTAGTACTAAAAATGCCCGTAGTTTCGTTCACGCTGTTCTCGTTCCTAAGGCAATACGGCGATAAAATATAGCTTTAAAGCGGCGATAAAAGTTTTAGTGATTTAGGCATGACAAATAAACACATTAATAATATTAGTTATATATCCTACATGTTAATTTTTAAAAAGCCAGTGTCAAATTTTGTATTTAATTTTTTTAAAACTACCTCATCTGTTGACTGCTTTTTTTGTTGTCTGTTGATTGAATAATCACAGAGTACGCAATCATATAATTTACAAGCGGGCGTGAGCATTGCCGTAAATAAATCCACCTGTTGGACGCCTTTCCCACAAATGAGGGGAGAGTACCGTAATCGCCACGATTACTAAAGAACGTCTTACAAGTTTCATAGAGAAGAGAGCTGTCCCACTCATCTAGTAAACCTTTAACCAATATTTAAGACAACAATTATAATCTTACCCCGCTACCATTCATCGAACTGTAAATAAATAATTAAATTTAAATTGAATCAACAAATTAAAGTTTGAAGTGGTGATATGGCGCCATCTGCCGACCCTTCGCCCATACAGAACAGTATAGAACGCGTCGTTTGTACGCGTATATATGTATGTACTTTCGTTTTCGGCGCTCGGCTGTGGTCGATTTCACCGTCCGCCGCGTAGGTCAACAAATAACGGTTGTATGAAGTAGATACAAGACATAAGATGTTATTTACTACTGGCATTAAATTAGAAAGATTATATAAAGTTGTCTGCTTAAACTGGTCATCTGTGACGTAACTGTCTTATATGCATTTGAATGGAGTTATATCAATAGATATTAAATATCTTGAGATCTTGTAGAGGTAGACTTGACTTGCCTTTTGTATATATTTGCTTTTATAATGTTAAAATCTCATTAATACAATAATTTATATATTAGATTGTTAATATTGAAAGCCAGTTTCAAACTGTTGTTACACAAAAACTGAGAGCGGGGTATTTTATGGAAAAAAAGTGTGTGTGACCTTATGTACATGCGTTAGAAGTTGTACTTCTTTGGCGTAACAAGATAAAAACCTTTTCAAAAATTTAATCTTTCGCCTTATTCTACGTTTCTAGAAAAAACGACACTAACAATAGAAAAAAGGTATTTAATACATTGAAAGTTTTATTATAATGAATTGTCTAGTTAAAAAAATAAAATGTTGACTTTAGCTAACTTCAGGGTGTCGGTTTTACGTGACGGTGTGCGCGCGCACCGTAAAAATTTACTCTGATATTTTTTTCCTAACGCGCCAAAAGAAGTATAATTTCAAAAATCGGGTCTCAACGGCGAAAGCAAATTCTGGTAATACATACGGTAGTTGGCTATATACTAACATCTTATCTTGCTAATTACGTCAAACTAATATTTATATCAAAAAATATGATACTAAATATGGTATAACTTAGGGTTATTATAATAGATCTAAGAGAACTTTAATCCCACTTAATTCTATCCAGTATCAGCTGGTCAACGATGAAATTCCTAAGGATTAAGTCAAAATAAAAGCTTAGTTGGAAGAAAGTACTGCATATTAGAAGTAAAAGACATATTAAGCTGATATTACTAATGAAAAGAGATAGTAACGGTAGTTATAAACAGCTTACTTATTGCTTGATATATATTTTTTTTAAAGCGTAACAAAAAGAAACCGTATTCATAATCTTAAAAAAAAATTGTGAATGATCACACGAAATAACAAAACAAAAGTGATATAATATTGTTTATGTACTAGCTAAAATCTGTGTGGTGACGGACTAAGAATACAATTCACCACCCCCTATCTTACCTATGGGTGATCGTACGAGACGACTAAGGGATATAAAACGCATATAACATCTATGCGAGAGAAGGAAAACTCGAAACAAAACCCTATACCAACACGTCTGACCAGCGTGGTATAGTAGGTCAATTGCCCTTCCATTATGGAGGAGGCTCGAGCCCAACAGTGGGCATACAACATATATGAGCTGTCATGATGACTAACTAAAATCCAACTTAACACACATAAAAATACATCAAAATCAGTGCAACCGTTTAGTAAGAGTTCAGTCATATATACATAAGAATTTTATGAAAAAATAATTATGTACAATACATATTAATTTTATTGTAAACATTACATGTGATTAATTTTACAATCGATTAATTACGCACACGTAAATATTACAAACGCTTTCGCTTGTAATTTGTAACGATAAATCTTTTCCTTTCATTTGGTTTCAATGCCGTGACGGTGGGTTGAGGTCGGGGAGAGATGAGAGGGGAATACCACCCACTGGTTGAGCGGGAGATCATAACGGCATTACATTTTAGATCATCTTCGAAGCTACGGAATGTGGCCGTGCAAGTTATTGGGTTTGTGGTACGGCCTTGACCGTTATAGAACTAATAATTTAAGTGAATAGTAGTAGAAATAGTTCAACGTGAGTAGGTCGCGAGATAGATTATCTATTATTCACTATCGCTTTTGTATTTGATTTTTAATTAACAGACGTTTCAAACACTTTACAGTGTTTATGGCCACGGAAGGACTAAGGTAATTCACGTCCAACAAGTCATCCGTTATTACAGAGATTTATATCTACTCGCTCGCTTAATTATTTAATTTTGATCCACATTTTGATAACAAATTTAGTGCTAGTATAAAAAGAAACTAATTAGTTATAAAAAAAATAAAACAAAAAACAAATTAAGTGTTCGTAAGGTCGGACAATTAAAAATCAAATACAAACGCGATAGAATCCGTAAAAATAGTTTTATTTCAAATGTGTAATACACGCGTAAACATCAGACATCATTATTCAGTTACAACTAAATAATCTTTATTATTATAAAGATATGATATGGTGGTAGCGGCTACAAATACTACCAACCCTTACTTTGCATATCTCCGTTTTTGTTCACGAGAGCTACCACAAGGAAGATGCCCGGCACTTTGGGAGGCTTCCATGGAGACAGGAGTCCAATACGCAGAAGCCTTTGGAGATATTTTATTTAATAATGGGATGGAACCAATACTGTTATTATTATTAATGTCATCGGATGACGTCCAAATTCGAACAAATAATAACATTAAATTAATTAAGCCACACATTTGAAGTTGTTGGCTAAGTTAATTCTCTCATATTTCGTTACAGTTCCTTGTAACGAAGTGTTTTCGAAATTCTTTAGAGGAACGTAGCAAAATCCAAATAACACTCATGAAATAGTTTAAAGACTTTGTTATTACACTTGGACCCTAACCTACACACATCAGAATATTAAGCTCAAAAGTTTGATAACTAGGGTTGTCTAATGCATATACGGGTTAAATAACTAGTTTTACGGAACAATATATAATTTATAATTTACTTTTACAATATTTAGGCGAAATAGTTAATAGAATTGTTCGTAAAAAATATCTACATCAATTCCATCTACCCGACTAGAAATTTTTTCGTCTTCCTTAGCAGGACCGGACCGGGCATGCCCGATCTGGACCAGATAAGGTATGTAACGCAGAAGATATATCTGGACCCGATCAGGAAAACCTTATCGGGTCCAGATCAGGCATTCCTGATCGGGTCCTGATCAGGCGTTCCTGATCGGGTCCGGATGAAATTTTACTGATCGGAACCAAATCAATCATCTGCATTATGTATCTTGCCCGATCCAAAACGAGTATGCCCAGTCCGGTCCTTTTAAAAAACATGAATATCTTAAAGAACATGTTTAATAGGTATAAATATAAATTAATATATGACGTAGGCACCGAATGCAGAGCTATATTCTTATCATAGAAGCCCCAGTGAGCTGTTCCGATTATGGCGCAACCACCACATGCTAACAACAACTACAACTGTCGCCCGAATTTCTCATTCATGACCTGATCGATCTGTTTTAATCTGATTCGATAACAACTAATTTAATATTAGGCCATGTCATTACGCTTCGGAGAATCTTAACACCGTGATTCAAATAATGACGTCATTGTACTAACGCCATCTATTTATTATGACCCAAAACATTAAATGTTAGAATGGTTATTACAATATAATATTTCTATCTATCTATATGTTTTCAAATGTTAGGTACATTATATATAATATATATATATATATATATATATATATATATATATATATATATATATATATATATATTATTTATTTTTGTTTTTTACTTTAAATATAAATTATTTTTATATTATTAATTAAACATTATTATTATTATTAAATACATATGATTAATTAAAGATTTCAGATTAATCTCCTCTGATGCAAATACAATTTCGCCGTGGCATAAATATGACAATCATGTCACTTTTTTGAATTTTGATTGATATTTTTTTCGTGTTACGAAAACTGTTTCTGGTTCTGATATACTACAAGCCTTACTATACATACTTGATGATATTTCACATCAGGCTATCCTTATTTGGTCCTGATCTGGTCCTGATCCGGTATGCCTTACCATACTTGATGTTATTTCACATCAGGCTATCCTGATCAGGACCAGACCTGGTCCTGATAGGGTTTGCCGGATCCGGCATGCCTCATTCTGTCCTGATCGGGTCCCGATCCGGTATGCCTTACCATACTTGATGATATTACACATCAGGCTATCCTTATTTGGTCCTGACCTGGTCCTGATCCGGTATGCCTTACCATACTTAATGATATTTCACATCAGGCTATCCTTATTTGGTCCTGATCTGGTCCTGATCCGGTATGCCTTACCATACTTAATGATATGTCACATCAGGCTATCCTTATTTGGTCCTGATCGGGTCCTGATCCGGTATGCCTTACCATACTTGATGATATTACACATCAGACTATCCTTATTTGGTCCTGACCTGGTCCTGATCCGGTATACCTTACCATACTTGATGATATTTCACATCAGGCTATCCTTATTTGGTCCTGACCTGGTCCTGATCCGGTATGTCTTACCATACTTAATGATATTTCACATCAGGCTATCCTTATTTGGTCCTGATCTGGTCCTGATCCGGTATGCCTTACCATACTTAATGATATTTCACATCAGGCTATCCTTATTTGGTCCTGATCTGGTCCTGATCCGGTATGCCTTACCATACTTGATGTTATTTCACATCAGGCTATCCTGATCAGGACCAGACCTGGTCCTGATCGGGTTTGCCGGATCCGGCATGCCTCATTCTATCCTGATCGGGTCCAGATACATGATCTGGTTGAACCATACTTTTTTTCTAGTCCGGTAACGCAATCATCTAAAGCAATAAAAACAAAACAGAAAAGCCAAACTGAGAACAACAATTTTTTGATCGCACATTATTGTCTTATATGAAAATCGAACCCGTCACTCTTGGTAGATTAATATCTTAACCACTACGCGATCTGTGCAATTTATGCATTTTTTTAAAGCGCTAAAACCACTACTCTCGACACTCAGACTTAACAATCTTTAATTTTTCCAATTGGCTGATAAAGTCAAACCAAACGATTTTTAGCAATTTACTTCCTAATACATATCGGAATTATCCGAAAAATCATAGCGCAGTGAGGATCGATCTCGAAACCTCTCAGCAGCAGTCATGATCTCCTACTCATTTCTAACTATTCACTCAGACGTAAGCTATAACTAGCTCAGGCTTATCATCATCGTTACCATCATCATCACAGACCATATATGTGCCACTGTCGGGCTTGGGCCTCCTCCGTAATGGGAGGGAAATTAATCTACTATACCGCATTGGTCAGACGTGTTGGTATAGGGTTTGGTTTCGAGTTTTCCATCTCTAGCATAGATGTTATATGCGTTTTATATCCCTTAGTCGTCTCTTACGATCACCCACGGGTAAGATAGGGGGTAGCGAATTGTATTCTTACTCCGTCACCACGCGGATAACACAGGCTTATCAATGGAAAGATAATTGCACTCATTTGTAACTACTCACTCAAGCGTAAGATCTTTTTTTTTTTTTTTTAAAGACCACCCTGCACTAAGGAAATAATCCTTGTATTGCGGGGGACTTTACAAACATGCAATTAACGCAGACAAATTACACCCAGACTCAGAACAACACTTTGTGGATCACACAAAGTAATGTCCTGCGTGGGAATCGAACCCACGGCACTGGCACGGAAGGTCGGTATCTATAATCCCATTCGGCATTTTTTTATAGCTTATCGTGGCAAACGAGCGTGCAGCACACCTGATGGTAAGTGTTACGGCCGCCCATGGAGCTTTGCAATACCAAGGGTATCCCAGTTGGACTTCCGGCTCTCCCGTGAACGAACCGCAATAGCATATGGCCATTACTTTATTATTCAGACGTCAATCTTCTGCGACAGTGTAGTCCCACCCCGGACGGACTGGCCCTCGGCTATAGACAGAAAAGTATCAACAGCGTGGCTACCACTAAAGATATAACTACTAGGTCAGATCTAACAATGGCAGTATAATGCCAACCCTATTATATGATGGCTAATTTCGTAACTAACCGCATATTGTGCTAGTATTCGCGGCTTCACCCGTTGGCCCGCTAACCGACGCGTGCAATGAATGATAACGTGTAACGGAACGTCCACCAGCCGTTTTCGTACGCAGACCAATAATAATAATTATTTAGGACGGTGTTTAATTTTTAATGTGTACTTATTAGACCCAATTACGGACCGATAATTAGTTAGAGCTACACTAATAATTTTCGTTATGATTGGCTCATATTTACGCGATTAATACACATGTGAAACTATTTTTACGAATTTTAATTATTTTACGCGTTTCTCATTTAGTAATTTTGTATTTAACTTTAGAAAGTTTATATTAAATTAAACATTTTTAAAATTTATTTTATTAAACTCATCATTCCCCTGCTCTTGTCCTAATTATTCGGAGTTGACGTAATATGTACTCCACTTCCTACATATTGCAAATGTTATTGGCAATAATTTTATGACCAGCCGCCTGTCTGACGTCAACCCTCTTTGGGAATGCAACTGTTGACCAAACAGCATCAGTTGGTATTGCCCAGGTAGAAATAAAGCTCTTAGTCGTCTTTTACCACATTGCCGAGCAAAGTAAGGGTTGGTAGTATTCGTAGCCGCTACCACACAGCAATCTTGGTCATGCTCACTGGAGGGTCCGCTTGTGGTAGCTGCGTGGAGCGGGTCTCTCCCTTCCCTTCAAGGTGGTTGAGGGGAGTGATGGCTGCTCTAGTAGTTAACTCGTGATCGGGTGCCGCTTGTGAGATCCGGTCCAGCCTGGTCTTTTATATTATATTTAAACTATTGCGTTCGAAGGGCGTCGCACTGGAGCTAATTAAATAATAAACATATATTATACTTATATATATATATATATATATATATATATATATATACAAGATTTAAAAAAAAGTTACTTGATTCATAATTTTTTATTATTAATACTATTGCTATATCTCTTATAGGTTCACTTCATTGGTTAGTTAGGAAATATAGTTATTTTATAATATTATGCATGTTTTACAAAATCTAGTCGCTAATTTTTACGCATTACTTACATCTTACTTATATATTATAAATTATTTTTCTAGATAACTAACTACATACTTATCTTAGATTTTACTTACCTTCTAATTATTTCTACTCGTTATTTTATTTATTAGATAATTAATTAATACTTTTCTTTTTATCTCTAACATTAATTTACGCATTGTAATATATTCCTAAATGTTGTGCACATCTGTAATTGATATAAACACTAGTTTTAAGGCACTGGAATGATCTTAGCATATGTTAGTGTTTATGTCGTAGATGAGCCTTATATAAATAAATAAATACTATTTTTTTTATAAAGAATGAAAAAAATAATAACATAGATAAAATATAATTAGACAAAACCGCTGAGTTTCTTGCCGGATCTTCTCAGTAGCGGTCTCATTCCGATCCGGTGCTAGTTTATTAGATTAAATTTAAATGTAAAAAATTGACAATATGTAAGTGCCCTCGCAGGGTTTATGCATAATAAATGAATTTGAATTTGAATATTAAATTATACACATAAATATTTCCGTATGGTGATGGAGTAAGAATTAATCTAATAATAATCCCAGAGTAACGGAGTTACGAGCAAAACAAGAGAATAGATATGGGCTGAGATAATGATACAAGCAAATATGAAGAAAAATACTGAAAATAGCTCGCTAAGTCACTTTGAGTCTAGTTATAAGGCTAATTTAGAGAGCACGTTGCCGAAAAAAAACAGAATTCTAATTGTATTTTTTTTTAATTACAGGTCTATTAGATACCCTAGACACGCAAGTCGACGCGAAGAACTGTCCAGGAACATGCATGCATTCACTAGCAGCCCTGCTCTGCAGCAATGTGCTGGAGGAGGTCGAGTGTCCCAGCCCTTCTATGAAGTGTTGTACTGAAGAGTCCAGTAAGTTTGTTTAGCTAAATCATGACCATCCAGGTCTTATCTCAATCACTTGTGGTCGACTCCATTTGTACTCTCATTTCATAGTACATATCTACTACAAAAGTTGTAATAGTTTTAAAACCGGGCGCCTGCCTAACGTCAATCTTTGGGAATGTAATTGTTAACCAGCCGGCGCCATTAGATAGAGTTGGCCTAGGTCTTTGAACAAGCTATAGTTACACTACACGCAAACCCGGGTGACGGAAGAACGATGTGCGACCTCATAGCTTGCTTTAAGGATAAATTTCAGGTACCTACCTCTAAGCGGTGTGACATCGCGCGTCGCCCTCACGCTGTTAAATTCTACGGATAGCAGACTATATCCACATTACAACTAGCCACAGACAAAATAAAGATATAATAACATTAATAAAGATTGCCTAGGTTTACAAAATCGCCAGCTGAAATATACTATGACATACATTTTAAAGACGATTTTCGTATTCCAAAAAAAACAAATAATATCTGCTATTCCCTGCGTTAAATTCTTATAGAGAACTAGGAAATACTATAAGTATATGAACTGATATCTCTGTATCTGAAGTATCCCTTCATTATCCTATCAAAAATATTTTTTTTTTCTTAAACGATATGATATCTATATTAAAAGTTTCACTGAAGGCATTTGTTGTAATGAAACACTAAAACTGCAGCTGTACTCACATTAATATGATATATTATCAATCAAATTTGTCTCATGGAAAACATTTTTTTTTCTGGATAAAAGTGTAAAACTAGTACTAGGTTGTAGTATCAAAAATTAAGTTACTATCACCAAATATAGTATTATAACAACACGCTTTTTTGGGACAGGTATGATATAGTCACACTCTGCCAATCCGTCCAGGGCCACAGAAAGGACGACACGAGGCTATGACCTGCTATATATGTACCTCTCTACGCCGTGCGAACAGGCCACTGGATCTCAGTGTCATGGGGGGGTAATAGCATGCTATTTTAAGGAACTTACAAATATGTAATTAACGGACACAAATTAAACACAATCTCAGAATAACAATTTGTGTATGGTACAATATAATATTGTTCTGGGCGGGAAATGAACTCACGGCACTTGGCAATCTGGGTCAGTATGTTCTCCATTAGATATTCCATAAAGTGCTAAATGTAGACTTAGAACTGTTGTTTTTTTTACCTTTTTAAAATTATTGTTATTTTTATTACAGGTAATGAGACATTGGTGACGACATCGCGGCCGTATCCCACACGTCACACGACGGTCGATGATGACGACTACGATGAACCCACCACTCTCCCACCAGCTGACAAATACAAAAACAGTGGTAATTATTAGGTACCCTACCATATTGACTATTAGGCATTCGTTTGTAGACACGATTTGATCAGTTGAAAGTTGGTTATTACAGTCTTGAACAAAGCTTATTAACTTAGGTAATATTTTTCTAAATCAAATTAATTATGGACAGTTTATAAAAACCTGATTACGAACGAAAAATGTTTGTCACAAGTGGGATTCGAACCCATACATCGAAATCTGTCCCCATCGTGCTGCCACTTACACCACCGTGAACTATTGTAGGACATTCAATTCTCGCATCGTACTATATTTACTTCTTTAAGGTGACGTGTGCCATCTACCCGACAAAGTTTACACATTGTATAGGCTTAATACTTCAAACTTTTCAGTTAGAATTGTATTAAACGACGACACAACCTTGTTATTGAAATTACTGAAATTTAGCATTTAATATGCTTGATTATTTATAAAAACCCGATTGCAAGCGAAAAATGAAAAGCGAAATCATTTTTCGCTCGTAATCGGGTTTTTATAAATAATCAAGCATATTAAATGCTAAATTTTAGTAATTTGTATGGACAGTTTTTTTTTAACCGAGATCCTATCTTGTGTTGCCTAACTAGTGATGCAATCTATTATATAGTGATTATTGTTAATGAAAAGTAAGGATCAATATTTAATATTAATATCCGCCATATTGGTATTAAACTAACCTTGTATTATTGTCATGGCGCTGTTTTGACAGCCATTGATTTGTCGTTATTTTATTTAACATATTATCGGTATTAATTTTTTTATAGTGATAATATTTTCTTTTTTCCGTATGAAGAGTTACCGACCTGAATGTGTCGCCAGATTAATACAATTTCAGAGTTTCTTTGATACAATTTCAGAGTTTTTACGTGGCTACTTCTTTATTCGAAAAAAAAAATTGTGAACCCTTTTTTTGGCAATTAAGCACATTATACAAGCTTGTATATGTTATAGTAGCTGTATAAGTATAAGTAGCTGTATAAGTATAAGTAGCTGTATAAGTAATATGTTAAAATATATAATTTACCTTAAAAAGACAAATAAGCTTAAGGACATACGTACATACATACATACCATCACGCCATGTCCTTTGCAGGGTAGGCAGAGAGAACAGAGTGCCAGAGAACCCTATCCTTGCATACTTCACTCGCTTCCTCAACATTCATAATTCTCTTCATACACGCTCGCCGGTTTCGGAGACTCTTGACTCCACCTTCCTTCAGTACATGACCGATCTGGTCTGGGTAGGTTAGTCTCGGTCTCCCCCGGTACCTACATCTTTCCACATTTGCATTGTATATCTTCTTAACCAGACGTTCGTTCGGCATTCTTTCCACATGTCCGAACCATCGGAGCATTCCCTTTCGCATCTTTACACCAATACTCTCTTTCATACCTACTCGCTCTCTTACGAGAGCTTAAGGATTTGTTTAATTTAAGGGTTTGAATCTATAATGATTATGAAGTCTCCCTCGAGACAAGCATTTATTCCTTAGCACAAGGCGTTGACTATAAAATAAAATCATAATTTAAAAAAAATACACTCTTAAAAAATAAATCATAATTGGAATTCCAGGTAATATCGCCTGCCCGGGAGTGTGCGTGGAATCACGACTTACGCAGTACTGTGAGGCGTATCTCACTTCACCTGGACTCTGCGTCAAAGGAAGGCTGTGCTGTGTCTCTAAAGATGGTTACGGAGATCGTCCACCTTCAGATCTTGTTGTGCCAAATGAAAAAAGATACACCACAAAAAGACCTACTACTGCGGTAAATAATTTAATGTTTATTCTCTTAAAGTAACTAACCATCTCTATAAGTAACTTAGCACACACGCTGCTTTATAAAAAAACGTCGTAACTAACATGCTCAGATTATTTATAAATTTTCTGTTTTTGCGATTGAAAAATTATGTGCGGTAATCATTTTTCGTTTGCAATAACAAGTGTTTATAAATATAGAATTGATTGAAATCCATCGACGTACTATAAAAAGCTACACATCATAATTATTATTTTTGGTATTATTGAAAAGGTTCAAGGCAAGGTACACACTAACACTTGCGTCACTGAAAGAATCAAAATTATATAAATTTTCTCTTAATCTTCACATGTTCTTTCGTCACAAATTCATCTTACTACTGAACGCCAGTCTCCTTCAAGTAACATAAATTATACTACAGCAGCGCGCTGGACAGATGGGTTGTCATAATATTTTATTTCGAGTTTTCCCTCTCTAATATAATTTGTGTGATTCTCTTATTAGATTTTTACGGTGCCCAGGACTAAGGAAGAGTTGGTAACTATTGCGATACATTCAGTACATGTAGAAGCCTCCCAGTCTTTATATACCTATGATAATTATAATCTTGGCTGACATAATATGTCCCATGGCTGACCTCATTCCATTACTCTCATTACGAGGGTAATTGACCTACTATACCATGCTAGTCAGACAAGTTGATAGATTTAAGTTTGAGTTATCACCCTCTTACATAAGTGTTATATGCATTTTATATCCCTTAGTTGTGTTCTACGACGCCAACGGCTAAGATAGGGGATTAATTGCATTCTTCTTAAGGAACCACAGAGAAAAAGTCTTAATTAATCATCTTTTTCAGTTGACTACCACACCAAAACCCAGACCAGGTCGCAAATGCCGCGGTGATTGTATATCCGGATTGTTCTCGTTGCTTTGTGATAATGTTGACGAAGATGCTGTATGTCCTGGTGAAGGTGTATGTTGCATTACTGAGACAAAATCTGAACCTTCGACTAGAAGACCGCCGACCTCACCTAGGCCAACTACTCCGGTAAGTGATAGTTGAATTCCATTGATATTTTATTATATATTACTATATTTTATTCGGCACAGCTTAAAGGTTGGACTGAATATGGAATAGTCCATCATACGCAGGACGCCGACTGCGTGAAGATTACCCACCGGCACTTTACTGTCGGGTCTTCACTATAGCCCGTCAAAGAAAAGTATCATAGCTTATTGCACTAGGAAAGAATCAAAACACTCGACTATCTAAGAACATGTCAAACTTTCGTCGATTTTCAATTATTGTTTTTATCTCAGAACGTTTTTTTTTCTATGTAAACTAATTTTCCGCGGATATCTGGACCGGTTCATAGTCCGTCCCCCACTGAGAGGCTGACCGCGTAAGACCGACCGGGATGGTACCCAAAAGTGTAACCCGTCGGGCTGGCCACGGTTATCAAGGAAGAGGTGGCCAGACTAATGGTGATGGGGAAGGAATACGGTGGGTTATAGGGCCACGCGCCGCCTTGCCGTCGCCCCGGACGGAACGGACGGCTTATGTCCAGACCATAGCCTGCCAAAAAAAAAATGTAAACTTATTTTGATAACTCTTTTTTATTCATTTGAAAACTAGTTCTTCCCATGTAGTCCCGTCTAAACTTTATCAAGATCCGACAAGTAGTTCTTGACCTATCCTCATTAATACATATTTTATCAAGTTCCGACAAGTAGTTCTTGACCTATCCTCATTAATACATATTTTATCAAGATCCGACAAGTAGTTCTTGACCTATCCTCATTAGTACATATTTTATCAAGATCCGACAAGTAGTTCTTGACCTATCCTCATTAATATATATTTTATCAAGATCCGACAAGTAGTTCTTGACCTATCCTCATTAATACATATTTTATCAAGATCCGACAAGTAGTTCTTGACCTATCCTCATTAATACATATTTTATCAAGATCCGACAAGTAGTTCTTGACCTATCCTCATTAATACATATTTTATCAAGATCCGACAAGTAGTTCTTGACCTATCCTCATTAATACATATTTTATCAAGATCCGACAAGTAGTTCTTGACCTATCCTCATTAATACATATTTTATCAAGATCCGACAAGTAGTTCTTGACCTATCCTCATTAATACATATTTTATCAAGATCCGACAAGTAGTTCTTGACCTATCCTCATTAATACATATTTTATCAAGATCCGACAAGTAGTTCTTGACCTATCCTCATTAATACATATTTTATCAAGATCCGACAAGTAGTTCTTGACCTATCCTCATTAATACATATTTTATCAAGATCCGACAAGTAGTTCTTGACCTATCCTCATTAATACATATTTTGTTGACCACCATTATTAAAATTTTGCATTTTATTGCCTATATTATTAAAAGTCCATGATATTCCAGCCACCCTTGCCGCGGTGTCCAGGTTACTGTCTCCATGGTATTATGCGAGCATTCTGCGAACCTCCGGCGGTGATCCTCTCGTATACTAACTGCAAAATGCAAGGATTCATCTGCTGCGACAACACCAGGTTTGTTACTAAATACTCAATGATATTTAATTAATATTTTTAAAGAAACACGTGAATTGAGAGACTAAATTATCAGATATTAAAAATGTTTGGACAGAGCGACCGAAGCGAAGTGGTTTGGGTCGTTCGAAAATTATATAAGAGTATGGGAATAGATATTTTCCGTGTGGTGACGGAGTAAGAATACAATTCATTTATCGTGGATGATCATAAGAGACGACTAAGTGATAGAAAACGCTTATAACAACTATACAGGAGTAAGAAAACTCGAAACAAAACCTTATACCAACACCTTTGACAAGCATGGTATATACAATTATACAATTTCCCTTCCATTATGGAGGAGGTTTGAACCCAACCATGGGACATATATGAGCTGAAATGATGATGATGGGAATAGAACATATCGCCACATAAATTGACATATAAACCGTAGTATAAAGCGATAGAATAAAATTGTGTCGCCTGTCTACATCTACATGCATGTAGATGTACTTGTATATGAGTTGCTGGAGTATCACTAAGGGCCGCACATGCTCAAAATTAACCTTAATGTTTCACAGACTACCACCACGTACCACTCACCGTCCCACCACTACAACCACGACGACTACAACGACACCAGCGCCGGCAGACCCTAGGCCTGACTGCCCCGGCTCTTGTATAGTCTCTTTACTTTCATTCACTTGTTTCCGTAAGTACTTGACCATATTTACTATTTTGGTTATTTTATTCTTCATCATCTGTGTGCCCGTGTTCCTTTTACTAGGAAAATTCTGTCTGTTCTCCTATTGATCAGATCTCGACCGGTTTTATAAAGTATTTTAATTTATCATTACTAAGTATTTCATATTTATTACTAGCTGTCCTCCGTCCGCTTCCCTTCTTTCCATATAAGTAATCAACAATATATTATATACTAAAATCTTTTCCGCAACACGCTGCACCTTATGATATCAGTATTATTCCGATCGGTTCAGTAGTTTTCGCAATATAACCGAACAAAGATAAAACGGCTCTCCATTTAATAGTAGATAAGATATTTACAACCACAGAAGTTCTAAGTGAAACTTTTTTTATAGAAGAGTTCGTAAAACATAATTTATGTTTTACAACCTTTTTGTGTGGCAAAATTGGCGGGAGTAAACAGCGTGTCGAGTAGAATGATAGCAGCGCCTCACTTGCCTTCGATTTTATCAGAGAAATGTGATACCTACGCTCATATTGCATTAATTATGTAAATGAATGTATTATTAACACAATATATGCTATTTAAAAGTGATTGGTGAATAATTTAAAATGTTAAAAGTTTTTCACTTCTATTGCGTTCGTTATGGTTCTTCTATGCGTGATGATATGTGTGTATGTGTGTGTGTATGTGTATGCATATATACACACACACACACATACACACATATCATCACGCCATATCCCTTGCAGGGTAGGCAGAGAGAACAGAGTGCCAGAGAACTCTATCTTTGCATACTTCACTGGCTTCCTCAACATTCATAATTCTCTTCATACACGCTCGCCGGTTTCGGAGACTCTTGACTCCACCTTCCTTCAGTACATGACCGATCTGGTCTAGGTAGGTTAGTCTCGGTCTCCCCCGGTACCTACATCCTTCCACTTTCGCATTGTATATCTTCTTAACCAGACGTTCGTTCGGCATTCTTTCCACATGTCCGAACCATCGGAGCATTCCCTTTCGCATCTTTACACCAATACTCTCTTTCATACCTACTCGCTCTCTTACGTCATCGTTACGAATGCGGTCGATCAGCCTTACTCCACAGATTTTCCGCAGAGATCGCATTTCGACCGCATTAATTTTACTTTCATACTCTTTTCTGCATACCCAACTCTCGCTTCCATACAGTAATGTTGGGACAAGCACTGCGTTATGTATTGCTACACGTGCCTTCTGGCTGAGGTGGTGGCTACCGAGAAGTTGCCCCAACGCTCCGTTCACTCTATTTCCCGCATTCACTCTTCGCTCTATATCAGTGGTGTACCTTCCATCTCGGCTAAATCCACATCCAAGATATACAAATTTATCCACTTGCTCTAGTACATCATTACCTATTGTTACTCTTACATCTGTTCTGGCTTCATCTCTTTCAAAGACCATTATTTTGGTTTTGTTTACATTCACGCGTAGACCCCTTTTCTTACAATCTTCTATCATTGTGTCGACTATGGTCTGCAGGTCAGTCGCTGACTGTGCCAGCAGGACTGCATCATCTGCATATAGCAGAACAGTGACCACTGAGTCACCCATCTGGACTCCCACATTCATATCGTTCAAACTTTGGAGACATTTATCCAGATATATGATAAACAGCCTGGCTGACAGAATGCACCCCTGCTTAACGCCGATATTGACGTCAAACCAAGGCGACATTCCATCATCCAGCCGCACACAGCTCTACAGCCCATGTAACTGGACTGCACAGCCTGTAGCAGTTTACCGTTAATACCATACTCCGGTAAAATGTCCCAAAGTTCCTTTCGTACAACCGTGTCAAATGCTCTCTCCAGATCCACAAAACTGCAGAAAATCCTCTGACCTAGAGCCAGATGCTTCTCCACAATGTTGCGCAGAGAGAACACTTGATCCATGCATCCCCTTCCACTCCTGAAACCTCCTTGTGTCTCACACAGTAAACCATCGGACACCATCCTCATTCTCCTTTCATAATAATTCTATTATGCATCTTTATCATAAAAATACACTCTTGTATTTAATTTAAACTTTGATAGACTAGTCGTGCCTATAGCTCAAAAAATCACTAATATAAAAAAATCTCTGGTGTTTACGCGAATTTCACACATTTGAAATAAATCTATTTTTACGGATTCTATCGCGTTCGTATTTGATTTTTAATTTCTCGAAATTTTACAGCGAACACTTTACAGCGTTCATCGTCATGGGAAGGCTGATGTCGGGAAATTAAAAATCAAATACAAACACGATAGAATCAGTAAAAATAATTTCATTTCAAATAAAAATTCTAATTAATTTATAAAAAACTATCTAGTATCTTATGATTAAATTGTGTACTTGCTAAATATGAATTAATAAAAATATTTTTTTTTTTCGACAGGCAACGCAGAAATGACTGATGTATTTAAATGCAAGAAAGCCGGCACACAATGCTGTGCACCGAAATCCAAAGTTCTGGAGGTAGTGGGAGGTAGGCCAGGTAATGACAGCGCCCCGCTACCGCTCCCACAGCCGGCCACCATCTACCAGCATTATACCACCGCTATAGCGCATACACATACCACGCCTATGGGTACGTTCAAAGAAATACTCTAGTCTGAGTAAGAATTACTTCGGTAACACGCGTTTTTTATCCACATTTCATTATCATCATCTCAGTTTCTATACGATCTGCCTACTGCTGGGCTAAAGCCTCATGCTCATAATGGGAGAAACATTTACCTACTTTATCACACTGATCAGACGAAGGGGTTTAGTCGTCTCTTACGATCGCCCACTGGATCATTACATTCCATCACATTCACAATATTTCTTTATATTTATTATGATTATCTGTACTAAAAAATATAATATCTATGAAGAATCAGCGTCATATTTTGGTAATTTGTATGATATATTTTTCGAATTTTAGTGATTTGTGTAATAAATTATTAAAATTTTAGTGATCCATATAACACATTTTTCGTATTTTACTGATTCATATGATAAAGTGTTTACCATAAAAATCTACTTAGTAAATTTTTGCATTCTTTCGATCTTCTCTCTTCTTTTCATTTGCTTATGTGCTTAATTCGAGTTATTATGGCAGCCACTGGAAAACAAATGGATTTGGTTCTTAAGCTGTCTTAATATTGCTTTATATACTCGTATAACAGCTAAGTGTGCTACCGCCATTCTACTAGTCTCTTGGTTAAGAATCTGATCGGTGCTTTAATGGTTGAGATAGTCTTGGATTTCTTATATAAAAGGACAAGCCCTTATATAAAGGGGCCAAGGCCCTAACCTGATTTTTTATATTAAAACCTTGTAGACGATCTTGATACAACGCCGTTATTATCATAAACATGCAATGACAATTGTTTAAGAATTTAATCAGTATTGTGTGATTTCATATTTTATTTTCAATATGACATAACGAAAAAATTTTTTTTTTTTTTTTTTTTTGTTGTGGCTCTGTTTATACTTAAGCCAATGTCAAAGTTAAGTTGCAGCTTTTTCTTCTTCTTCTTTTTATGTATTGGCAATCAGCTACTTATACGAGCCATTTTTGCCAGTGTCGAGTTATAATTATCTTCACGTTCTTAATCTTTTCAAGTTAGTCATTGTCTGTCAGTCAGTCGAATTGTCGCCATCAACACTGCTATGGTGACACTGTTAATGGTATGTTGTAGGAATTTTGATGGAAAACGAAAACGTTGTAAAGCACTTTTATATGATATTCACTACATCCCAGCTGTTCTGTCACATCATATTACATAAAACACCATAAAAATTATCTAATATAACACGTTAAAACACTAAGATATCGAATATAATACAAGAGCACAACATGACGTTTTAGATTCCCGCCAAAAGCCCAACGAAAAAATTTAAATATTGAAATAAAATTCACTACTTTTTAATTAATTTCAAAGAAGAAGGAGGTTCTGAATACAAATATATTTCTTTTTTGTGATTTACCTTTTTAATTTTTATCATAGTGAACCGATTTGAATAATTCTTGTTTTATTTGCAAGCTAGTGCTTCTGATAAATATAATCCCATTTTATTATGATTAAAATTTGAACTTAATATTATTTTGAGTTATCCTTAATAATATGTATATAATTGACCTTCGACTACATTTATGACGTTCTAATTTTTAAATTGTCCTTGTAAAATTTTAACATATTTATGTTTTTTTTTTGGAATAACTTTTTTGATGTTGAAGTTTTGTTAAAATTTTATATAATTGTAAAATTACAGTACCATACGAGCCGAGTTACGGGACGACGCTAACATCAACAGAAAAATATAATAAATATGTTTGTGGCGTCAAAGGTAAATATCAGTCATTGTTTTTATTTTATTAAGTGTCCACCATCATCATTCAATTTCCACTTCTGCATATAAGCCGTTAAGGATAAGAGATAACGTCGTTATTACCGTGCCTCATGGGTACCCACCCATGGCGACTACAGTCAGGTGTTATACATAACTAAAAAGACTACTGCCCACTCGCCTGGTGAGGCCCTCAGCCAATTTTTAAGACTCCCTTTTCAAGATATGAGGTGATGATCATTGTATTCTCACCCCGTTGCTGTACGAGTATAAATAATTATAATTAAACAATATATATTTTATATTAAACATAATGTTTTATTAAAATCATATATGTTTTATGATTTTTTTATTATAAAAAAATATGTTTATTTATAATTTTAATCAAATGTATCTCAGATCTCATACACCCCATTGTTAGACTCGAGCCTCCTCTAAAATAGGAGGGCAATTAACCTACAATACCACACTAATCATACGGCATGGTATAGAGCTTTATTTTGAGTTTTCCTTCTCTTGCATATATCTTATATGGACATTATATACCTTGATAATATTTTACAATACCCACGGGCTTGATGAATAGAGAATTGTCTTCTCATTCACATGTTGAGTGACAATGTGAACTGTTGCAGGCACTACATCACGACCTTCCAGGCGGTTAGGTCGTGTGATGGGAGGTGAAGATGGTGAGCGTGGCGAGTGGTGTTGGCAAACCGCGCTGATCAACTCCCTCAACCAGTATCTATGCGGGGCTGCGCTAATAGGCACGCAATGGGTGCTCACCGCCGCGCATTGTGTTACCAAGTAAGTTATATCCATCCATCCACTGTTAAATTTAATTGAAACAATCAAACACTCGAATACGCCTTTAATTGCACGTTATATACGAGTTAAGAGAGAGTTTTTGAGACTACTTTGCTCGTCGATAGGTCGGTAGCCGACAATAGAAAGACATGTCTCAGTTCATTAAACATTGAATAAATCTCTCTCTATGTTGCCAGTATTAACGAAATATATCCTTATTAAAATTGTGTTGTCATACACTATTAGTATTTCCCCATGAGAATCTATATCTATGTCTGTTATAGACTAAAAATATTCAACCGATGTCCCACAAACCGATTTCATTTGAAAGGCGCTTTTAAATCATTAAAACATTTTATTAGAACCCAATAGGTGGCGGTGCGAGAATATCAAATAAAATATTCTTTTTGATTCATTCCATTCGGATCAATTAATACATTCGTAGAAGTTCAAGCACGTTATATGAATTTTATTTCATAAAAATTATCTTTTCTAATCCAACAGCATAGTCCGATCTGGTGATGCTATTTATGTGCGAGTTGGTGACCACGACTTGACCCGCAAGTACGGCTCCCCGGGGGCGCAGACTCTACGCGTAGCTACCACTTATATACATCACAACCACAATAGTCAAACGTTGGATAATGACATAGCTTTGTTGAAGCTCCATGGAAAAGCAGAACTTAAAGAAGGTGAGTATATATACCTTTATTATTATTTTCAATCGTGTTTTTTATATAAAATATCTGCATCAATTTTTATATAAGATTAGCTGACCCAACCAACTTCGTCTACGTCCCATAAAAGAGAAAGAAAGAGGGTTAATTCAAATTAATTTATAATGTATAAACGCCGCGAGGGCACTTATATATTGTCAATTTTATATTTTAAATGAATCCAATAAACTACCACTGAATTGAAATGTAACCGCTACTGTAAGTATCCGGTAGAAAACTCAGCGGGTTTGTCTATAAATTATTATTTACTACGTGTTCACTTCGAGATTGCCGTCGGCGATCGTTACGACGTCACAGCTATCAACACCGTTGACAAAACAATGAAATTATTGTTGATTGATTTTGTTACAGAGAAATGCTTGTCAAGTTGATAAAATAAAATACTATGCTTATCCTTACTAATATTATAAATGCAAATATGAGTTTGTTTGTTATTCGTGTGTTATTAGTTAACTCGACCCCTTATAACGAAATTTATTACAAGTTAATATCATTATTAGATGTTTCAAAAGTACAGAAAAGGACAAAGGATACTTATGTTAACATACCACGCGTGCAAAATTGCTGGTGTAAATTATTACTTAATAAATAAAAATGCACATCAAGAATTTGTTAGTTTAATATGAAAACACGAGTATGTATATAACAATAGCGTTCCTATCGGTACTGAGCGGGCGAGGTTGGCGGCACGAGGTAGAGATGTGGGACGGGAGGTAACGGCAATCTTGAAGTAAACGCGTAGTACTTTTTCATAGAAAAAATATAGATTGCACAAAATACTGTCTTACAAAATATTGTAATCGAACCAAACATCGTACGTCGATATTTTAACCACTAAACTATATGTTCAATCAGTGGTTTAAAAATCTTTAACTTTTGTCAATAGGCGTTTGCTTGGTGTGTCTACCGGCAAGAGGAGTGA
This sequence comes from Lymantria monacha, assembly GCA_905163515.2. NCBI lineage: Eukaryota > Metazoa > Arthropoda > Insecta > Lepidoptera > Erebidae > Lymantria > Lymantria monacha. The sequence goes on from LR991103.1 coordinate 1,989,535, forward strand.
GTCATGCAGCGGGTAAACGGTGCATAGTAACAGGATACGGGTACATGGGAGAAAGTGAGTATTTATTTTTCTTGTCATTATTACAATGATTTTTAATATATTATAGTACTATTATTACATTTGAAATAAAAACATGTTTACGGATTCTATCGCATTTGCGTAGCGTTCATGGTTACAGGAAGACCCTGTAAAGTGTACGAAATGTCCGGAAATTAAAAAACATATACAAACGCGATAGAATCCGTAAAATTATTATTATATCAAATTTTCATTATTATTATCATGTGCTTTTTAATATACCTAACCCATTTTATCAGAATATCGGTTTAACACAAAGTGACTTCTATCTACTCTCTACACACTGAAAGAATAGTGATATTATAATATACGATATTAGACTTGCTGTGCATCAAATTATATAGAATGCCATCAAAATTATTTAATTTAACATGTTAAAACATATATTATACAAGAGCACCACATAACACTTTTCCTTGCCCGCTAAAACTCATCTCTGAGTCGTCTTTGACGACATCCACAAGTAAAAAAGGATGTAGTGAATCCGAAAAAAGGTTCATTTCATATGTGTAATACTCGCGTAATAATAAAAGATTATTAACAATATTACTTTTTTCAGCGGGTCCTATACCGCTGCGAGTGCGTGAGGCTGAGCTACCTATCGTTAGCGACGCTGAGTGTATACGCAAGGTCAATGCAGTCACAGAGAAAATCTTCATCCTTCCAGCCAGCTCCTTCTGTGCTGGAGGAGAGCCAGGCAATGACGCGTGTCAGGTAAGCGATAGATCAATATAAATTTCTTTTTTTATTGCTTATGATGGCAAACGTGTAAGCAGCAAACGTGATGGTAAGTGTTACTGCCACTTCTGGACCTTTGTAATACCATGAGTACAGCTAGAACACTGCCACCAAAGAGTAAAGTTATTAAACTGAAAAAGAGTGGCGACTCGATGATAAAATATGCATGTACGGAAAGTGCTGCCACTCAGAGTTTAGGCGGTGAACTAAAGTTTGAAGTAATATATATACATATCTCATTGTGTATGTGTAATTACATAGAATTTTCTTTTACTATGAAAGCTACCCTGAAATATAAAAAAAAACATATCAGCTGATAACTAAACAATAATAATATCAGCTTAACAATGCAACTTGAGATAATTTTCAGAAAGAATATCAATAACCGAAAATAGATCGATGACAATAAGTACCTACGCTAGGAACAAAAAATAACAATTCTCAGTTGTCAAACGTTTGACAGACAGGACAAAATGGCAGCAGTTAAGTTTGTACAACCAATCTGTAGGCAGCGCGACGGTCAGTAAAAATAAGTAAGGTTTTAAGTGTGCCCCCCCAGACTGCCACTAAGAAACCACTTAGAAACTTGCGCTGCCGGGACTCTGGCTCCCCACAGTATGCGCTACATTATGGCTGCTCAGACGTTAATTTTCTGCGAGAGTGTGGCACCACCCCGAACGGATCGGTCCGCAGCTGTAGATAGGTTATTGTCAACAGTGTGGCCCTGTCACTAGGTATTGCATACGCCCTATCACTACACTATGCTACATCAATTTGATGAATGAGAGATGATGAAATGATGAAATTGATATTATTTGATGGGCATAAGCCTAATCGTCATAATTGGAAAACAGATTGGCGATTAAAGTGGTTATAAGTCTACCAGAAAGCTTTTGCCCACTCTCCCGGTGGTTCCTGAACTATTTGTTACGACTTCTGCGCGTAATTAAAGGATAACATTCTGTATTTCTTAACCTGTCACTATACAAGGATTAGGCTGTCATTATCATCACCATTCAACATTTTCGCCTTCCCTGCTGGACGTAGAGTTAGAGTTTCTCATATAGGTACTGTCTTAATCATTCTTTGGTTTTGTCATAAAGTTTTGCCATGCTTAACTGGAGGGCTAACAATCGCAGTAAGATGAAATACGTTTACCTCGAGAGTGCTGTTACCTCCTAAGGAACACTTAGCTGATTTATATGAAGCCCACGAGTAAGAGGCAGCGACAACTATACTTTTATCTCGTCGCCTCGTGATAAAGACTTTCATCACATAGAATATACACAAGTTCATAAATCGTTATTATTTAACAAAAATGTTCACTTCTTACTCTTCTCTTTTTTTAAGTAATTATAATAAAATCGTTGAGATGTTTATACTTTCTGTGTGGTGACGGAGTAAGAATACAATTCACCACCCTCTATCTTACCCGTGGATGATCCTAAGGGATATAAAACTCACACACTCTAAACAAAACCCAACAAGTCTGACTAGCTCGGTATAGTAGGTCAATTGCCCTCCTATTGTGGAGGAGGCTCGTGCCCGGTAGTAGGACGTATATGAGCTGTAATAATGAGATATTTTGATATCTGTATCAGCTGCGAATACCACCAGACCTGACATTGCTCGTGGGTGCTTTATAAGGTGCATTATATTGACCTAAGCCAACTTCATCTAATGCCAACTGATCAAATACATTGCCAAAAAGGTTTGACGTCAGGCAGGCGATTCGTCATTAAAACTACTGCCAAAACTTTTGCAACATGTATAACGGATAGAAATCTCTCGATCTCCATTGAGATAATAACTGGATGATAATAAGTTGAGTTATTACGACATGTTTTGTCTCGCTTTTTCCAGGGTGATGGTGGCGGCCCTCTAGTGTGTCAAGATGATGGTTTCTACGAATTGGTGGGGCTTGTGTCGTGGGGTTTCGGTTGTGGCAGACAAGATGTGCCCGGTGTTTACGTCAAAGTATCCTCGTTTATAGGATGGATCAATCAGATTATATCCGTTAATAATCTATAGTGGAATAACGAATTGCTCAAAAGGACATTATTTAAAAGCCCTAAATCTTATTGTGTATAGTTTAGCTCATTGAATCGTCAATCCGTTACATCCTGATAAATACGTTTGGAATTTAATCAAATTAATTTCTTCAAGGACTTTAGATGAAAACTAAATAATTTTTGAATACACTATTTTTTATATATTGCAATAAGTTATTCAATTGACGCACAAAATGTTGACATTAATACACTTATAAATTTACCATAATTTGTTTCATGGTAGCATTATTACTACCATATTAATTTAATATAGGTATATTTCTAATTATATTTTTGAAATTGTAGTGTATATTAATTTATAAATACATAGTATTAAGTATCTATAAAAATGACTGTATATTTGCATTTAATTCATTATTTAATACAGTATTGTACTGTGCTTACACAATGTAAATAGTAATAACTTATTTAGTATTTAAGGATAATTTATTTTATTTTAGTTTTTAATATTTATTTCGCGTCGGCATTTAAATACTCCCACCATATGACATATTGGTAATGCTGGTAATATCAGTTTGTAATATAAAAATATGTATTACATATAAAATAATTCTATACAATTTTGCACTTGTATTTACGTTAAGAGCAAGCAATAATTACCCCCAGTCTTAAACATGTCTCTGATTGATACATTTTAAAAATACAAAATTTAATTATTATACCTATTTTAGTCTTTTTTTTTCAAGGAAATGTTATTTATTAATAATTAGATATAAAATAAGTCTCTAATGAGGGTGTAGTAATTTGAAACTAAACGTAAAATGCAATCACAAACATTTTCTTTTTAATGTTAAACTATTTGCCCGATTTAAAGTATCCGTAATTGATTCTATAAAGATATAATACTTACCATGCTCGGTTATTGTATTAATAAAGAAATATTCTTAGTTTTAGTAAGAAAAACCAAACAATAACTATTTATATACTACATTATTACATACATTTTAACATTTAAGTTGATAAATTAATATTTTATGAAATAAGGATTTGAATGAATGAATGATTTTGTTCAATAATATTGCTATAAAATTATCCAATCATATACAATGGAATTTCAGATAATATTAACGATATTTATCATTTTAAACCTGGTGCTTTTAACACGAGTTAATTTAAAAATATAAATAATAACTCTTAATAGTTTACGTTTTGAGAATTTGTGGTATTTTTAAATCACAATGTGTACTGGAAATCAAATTTTAAATGTTACAATTACAATTATTTTTTATCTTTATAAATTATTGTATTGTCAAAGGAAGTTAGTGGGCATGAATTCATTACTAAATATAAAATAAATATATCCGGTTAAATCAAATATTATTTAAAAGTTTGAATGATACTAAACGCCCTATTTAGTTATTTACATTACACATTATGAAGAAAAAAACTTACCGAACAATTTATATTTTGTAATATATTTACGTAGTTACATACATACTTTATATTGTTAATAAAATGTAAGTAAAATCAACGTAATTTATTATCTATAAATAAGGCTATGGTTTTATAATAAATATTTCGTTATATTTTTCATAGTGCCAAGCCATTATTCTCAAAATACGAAGTTATTATTATCGAGAAATTTAAACTCGATTTCACCAAAATTCGTCTAAATAACTATATTTTCCATATTATTAAATTATATTTTTGGTGAAATCGGACCACTCCCGCTGGGAAATTGTAAATAGAAATGACTATTGTTCAAGCTGAATGGAAAATATATTAAAACTGTTCACTTTAACATTAAGTATTAATTAATGTACATAGCAACATCTCTGTACCTAGTAACTAAGGACTGCTTACCTTTCGTTCGCATCATACACTTAAATACCATGATTCAATTGTTCTAATTCCAGTCCATTTTTTTGTCCAGTGTAGATATTAGTTTAAATAAAAATATTTCATACTTTAAACATTAAAAATATAAGTGCTGCCTCAGCTTGAACTACGTTATTATTAGAGTAAGTAGATATTCTATTGCTAATAAAATATGTGAAAAAACTATTGTTTTTTATTTTTGTTATACTTGCCTCCCATTGTGAAGTAGCCTCTAGACCAATATTGGAACGCACAATAGATTTTTATTTTTGGTAAACTTACTCCCATTGTAAAGGAGCCTCTAGAGTCTAGACCAGCATTAAAAGTATTTGGGCTAAGAAGAACTTTATCTACCATATCGGTAGATTCCTATCAAAATTGTTCAGTATAATTATCTGATTAAATGGAGCAGTGATTTACATAGTTAATTATCTCTAATTCAAATGTGTAAATTAACCAACTTTTTGTGATTACGAGTTCATTAGAATATTGTTTAGGAGTCGGATCCAACCTTTCCTACACATACCTGCATTTTCCTACTTTATTTACTACTTGATTATAATCCTAAAAAGAAAAGATTCCTACCTTCTGTCTGTGTATTTGATATTTACAGTGGATGAGTTTTCAAAAATTGTAACTCTTTATTTTACGTGCTGTGACAGTAAGATTACAATTCACCAACCCTTTCTCATCGATGGGTGTCGTAAGAGATGATCAAGGCATACAATATGCAACTAACATTTATGGAAGTCTCAACCTATCTGACCAGCGTATCACAAATCAATAAGCCTTATATCACGGAGGCTTGAGCCTTGGGCAGCTAAACTCTTCACTACCAATAAACCTATTGCTCTCTTAACAACTGGGTTTCAGTAATGACAAATCACATTTCCACAGCAGTTATAAAAGCTAGCTGATTGGTCACCAGGAAATAGGGAAGCATTACTTCTGGAAAACTTATCAACTACGCGAAATACACCAACTCCGCGATCGCCAAAGCGACTGCTAAGCACTCCGATTTTTGCGTTCCCAGCCCTTGGAAAAGACGATGTTTTATAGGTGACGTATTTAAGCTGGCAAATAGAAAAATGGGGATATTAATTAATAAAACACTCTTTACAATAGTAAAACATAATTTATTTAGAATAAACACTCTTAAATGTTGACAGAAGATAGAAAAATACATTAAGCAAATTAATTCAATATACAAGATAATAAAACTATATTACTAACTCTTTGTAGCACGCATGTATTAAAACAAAAGGAGACTAAAAGGGTACAGCATTATGGACATAACAAGTAAATTATCTGGAGCTTGCATCATATAGAGGATAATATCTACAGAGAAATGGTGTCAGAGTGAAAATACATTGAAGCAACAAACCTTTATTTTCCACAGACGTCGTAAGAGAACTAGTAAGTCAAAACGCTAATGCTCAAAACCAGCAATATAAAATGAAATTCCCATTCTAAAACACAACTAAAGATTCCAAGTAGATAGCATCACTTGAAAGGAAGACAAACAACATTATTAAGCCAGAGTCTTGTTGTTAATAGAAGTATATTGGGCCTATTATCCCACGCTACCACCGAAATCATGGAATCCGCTAAAGTAGTCAACTTCATTGGCGATTGGAAGGTTCAGAGGCTGTACGCCGCTTCTACATTGTCGCGGACGATTTTAACGTGGTGTATCTAGATCATAGCCTTTTTTTATTGCTTATCGTGGTAAACGAGTAAGCAGCACACCTGGTGGCAAGCATCACCGCCACCCATGGATGGCCGTCTACCAAAAAATTCCCCAAACCCGCCCCGTTGGGCTTCCGGCTCCCTCGCTCACCGAACGAAGCGCAACAGCACATTGCTACTATTTAGACGTTGATCTTATGCGAGTGTGTGGTACTACCCTGGACGGACCGGTCCGCGGCTTTAAGCAAATAACTATCAACAGCGTGGTCCTACCACAATTTCAATAGCCTATCAAAAAATCCCAAACTGGCGAGATTGGATGTTTTGTCTTACATTCCTTTTGAAACTACTCCTTAGCAACATCCCCGCAGAAAATAAAATATGGTTACTTGTATTCTTATACCCATTTTTATCAACAACTTCTAAATTTTAGATAACGGTTTAAGTAGCAGTACAGATGACACAATAATATTTTGATTATAATTTTTTAATTTTTAAATTTGCAATAAAAATAACACCCAACACCAATGTTACCAAATAAAATATATTTGCTTATGTGTTACCTAACTTTAGAAGTCGTTGATGAAAACGGACATTTTAATCCATCACCAAATGGAGACTTACAACTTAGCAATAAAAAGCCTTAATCTCTATTCCAGTTCCTAAGTTTACAATAGATATTGTTGCACAAAGTCTCGCAGACTTAATAATAAACGCCCGCTCTAAATAATGTGTAGGTTACACCTAAGCGATATTTATAAGCACATTTGATATATAAACGCACCAACGTTTAACTATAATAATATAATTATATAAAATATAATATCGTTACATTAAAGATCTTATATTAAATTTATTAATAACATTAAATTGAATTATACAATCGTTATTTCTCGACGAGCGACAGATATTTTGAAATATTAATATGTAAAATGAACTAATGAAAAAGTTAAATTCTTTTTATTGTCAGCCCATTGAATCCCAATATTGGATATGAATTTGCTCAATTATCCCAAGGCAATAGATCTACTACACTAAACTAACCAATATGAATGGGGCCGTCCATTAATCACGTGAGGTTTGAAAAGGGGAGAGGGGGGTGTAGTAAGATATGTATGTATATGGTATGTATTGATTTTTTCGTCAAACACTGCGATTTCTGAACTGAAAAGTGGCGTGTAGCGTGACTTTGACTTACCGTTGCCAGGCAACAAACGAAGTTTAAAGTAGGTGATCTGTATAAAGAACTTTTTGTGAAGTATAAAAAGCAATAAACCGAGAATATGAGCTGTGGACAACTTCTTTATAGGTACTAAAAATTCACGTAATATTGGTAGGGGTGAGGGGTCATAGTCTTAAACCTCACCACGTATCACCAAGGGGGAGGAGGAGGTTAAAAAATGCTAAAAAAAGATCACGTGATTAATGGACGTCCCCTATATAGGTTGGTGTAGGGTTATGTTTCGAATTTTTCCTCTTGCAGTGTTTTCGCTTCAGTCTAATACTCGTCTCCCACGACTTCTGAGAGGTATAAAGGATATATTCGCTCCATTATTCAATTCATCACTACAGTATGGAAAAGAAATTCTTTACATAAATATTAATCGAAAATATACTTCTTATCCACCTTTCAGTTGTCGCAATTCAACAAGCCATATAATACTGCAGCTTATAATTACATAAAGGGAAAAACTCCATGGTGAATCTATTACAAAAAATCAATTTATATTTATGTAAAGAAGTTTTAGCAGGCACCTAAATAGGTTATTTTGAAATTATTTTCAGTGTTTATGGTGTTATAGTATCTCTTATTGCCTTTTTATGTAATATAATTCAGAAAATATGCTAATTTCCAGCAATATGTCAAAATTGCCAGAGGAATCTTAAATAGGGAGGCTCAATTAAAGATAACAATTTGACTTACAGACAGTGATTGAGTGAGACAATCAAGCTATTCAATGAAGAAACTGAAATTATAATTTGTATGTTATAAATGAAAATATATAAAACTTGGTTATATTTACAATTTTAACTCGCTGTATTAGACTAAAGGACTTTGTATCCAATAAAATAAACATAAGATACATAAAATTCAAATAAAAGTTAAGAATCCTGTTACACAAGGAGTTAAGTCTGCTATAAATCTAAATGTTAGTATTAATCTTATTTACGTAAGGGTACGTCCATTCATTACGCGAGGCATTTTTAAGATTTTTTTACCCTTCCCCCTGCCTCCTCTCTGCCCTAATCTCAGGTGAGATATTTCAATATTTCTAATTGAAAATAAATGAGATATATTTCAATTTATTTTATTAAAACTAGTAAAGTACATGTAAATTTATTTTTACACTTTTTGGCCGAAAAATATTACATGATATTTGCCGTAACCTCCGATCATGAGATTTAGTGAGATTCGGCTTGACCTAGTCCCCTGATCCCTTCACGTAATTAATGGACGCCATCTAGCAATTTTAGATGTGAAACAGAACGTAATACTGTAGAATACGGATTCGATTAATATTTTTAGTTATAGATATATGTTTTAAGTAGCATTTTATTTAATATACTTCAATTATAATTATACTAGTTACACTAATGTAGTAAATATCTATTCATACAATATATAATATAAAGCATAAAACCGCAAAAAGAACGCACTTATTAATAAACATTCGTTAATAATTCTAAATGACACATACTAGTGCTGTGACAATTTCGGTGAGTTTATAACAGTGAGACAATTCACGAAAATGAATAGTATAAGAAAATGTTTAATGAGAAGTTTTTTTTTGTGTTAATAATAACATTGCAGGACATTTGAGCAAGGCGTAGCGACAGGTAAGCATATATCGCCACCCTCCTGGGACTTGTAAAAATAGTATTATGATCTCATCAGGAAAAGTGGGGAACAACTCGTTTGGGAAACGTATAATACATCAACGCAATTCGTTTGCCAAGTGTGGCAATTACGGTACTATGCCTTCATTTATGGAGTAGGCTTACGTCCAGCTGTAGACGGCGAGAGGCTGAATGATGATGATGATGAGTAATATTAGATAGAATCTCGCCAATCTTCTGTTTAGTTATATAGCTTGGGGAATTATATACCTAAGGGAATTAATCTAATTAGTTATTTTCTTAAATTATTAACATCGACTTCTGATTGTATTGTATATACAGTGGCGAATATTGTCGATTACGGAAGAATGCTTCGAATTTCAACCCGTAACCAGCTTCACACATTTTATATTCCCAAGCAGAGCTAACATCATGCAGGTACAATGAAGTTAGATAAAACGTTTGTTATATTCTCTAATTTTCTTCTACATGTGCACAGAAGAAAAAGGAAAACTATACTAATCTCGATGAATTTCAAACCTAATACTGAGGTCAAATTGTCTTTACCCAAAATAATATAATAACACTGCCAATATACCGAAAATTGCATTGCAAAAAAAAGGTTCAATAGTGACGAAAATTAAAATAAGAGGCCGTTCATAAATTACGTACGGGGTTTTGAAGAATAATTTGGTCCCCTAATACCGTAGGACATCATAAGGTTGCAACTATTCCCCCCTAGCCCCTTAATAGGATTTTTTGTAAGAAAAGGCCCTATTGATCAAATATAACTCCATTTATTCTGAAAATATCTTTTATTACAATCTTCTTACTACAAGTATCATTAAGTCATCACTGCAATAGCATTAATATTATTAATAATCTATCACAGTTTTGACCAAAATTTGTAATTTTCAATTTAATAACTTACGTAATGTCCGATTCACTAAACCCCAGTCTATAGTAAGAAATTATAATATTCAGTGAACACCAACCAAAACGTCTTACATAATTTATGAATGGGTCCTAAGTTTCAATACTGAAGAATGTTGCAAAAAACTAATTTAGTTTTTGTATTATAAACTACTAATTAACCAATAACATAGTCCTAACTAATACAATAAAATCGAATGTGTTTATTTTGATGCTGCTCACCTAAACAACTAAACAAAGTTTAAAATTCTTTCAGCAATGGAAAGCTACATTATCAGCGAGTAATATAGGCTATATTTCATCCCCATAGTCCCTCGGAAAAATGATCTTAACAAGGGAAACCGCGGGTATTTGCTAGTATAGAATATTTATAATTTAACGATAGCTATTATAGATTATAGCAAATTAGAGGCTGGCAGAGAAATATTGAACGAAAATACTAACATTACTTCAAACAAAGTCATGTTAGAGTTAAAATAATTAACATTAATATACTGTTGTGAAAATAATTCAATTTTCGTAACTGTCTCACTGAATACATTAAAACCACGCCATCTCCAAAAGGTACCGGGACAGTATTTTTAGATATATCAGTAATCTTAGATACATCTATTGTCAATTAATATTTCGTTCCGTCAAAGGTTTCTTGAGTGAAAATGGCGCGGGTAACTTTGAAGGTTTCCTGAGTGAAACCGATCGTTCCACATTTTCTTTTCCTTGTTCGTTTTGCTGTGAAAGAAAGGAAGAATATTAATCGCGACATACGTTAAAAATTTTCTCCTGAATATAGACAAATGGGAATAATTTATGGTAAACCTCTCAGTTTTAGGTGACTTAGATGTCACCTAAAACTGAGAGGTCCATGGTGAAAACGGTCATCAATTTAAAAAGGCTGAAGATAAATATAGTATATATCATTCTTTATTTTTTTAATGCTTATAGTGACAAACGAGCAACTTTGCACTGCTCAAACATCAACTTTGCACTGCTCAAATATCAATTTTCTATGAGAATGTGGTACTATCACGAACGGACTAGCCAGCAGTATTAAACTGCCTTTTATACTTACCCTTTTAATAGTATATATGTCAGTCTCAGAGGTACTCTTCATAATCTTATTGTTGGCAGATCTGTTCATGGTGTCGACTGGCGAGTTAGGAGCGGCGAATACCACAGAGTCATCAGATGCGGACGCCTCAGAGTCCACGGCGACTGGGGATGTCGGCTCAGAGTCTATTATTACGCATTCCTGTTCAAAATGATCATTGATTAATGAAATGATTGCATTCAATTCCTATCATCTTGTTAATTTCTATTCGTCTATATGATCGAACGGCTCGACTGATCTGGGAGATCTAAGTAATACTTGGTCAGATGTATCTGGAGATATCACTTGCTGTGTGGTAGCGGCTGAGAATACTACCAACCCTTTCTTTGCTCGTGGGTGTCGTAAAAGACGAAGTGGGTGTCGTAAGAGCCCTACAACGACCTGGACCAACTCCATCTGGTGCCGTTTGGTCAACAATTGCATTCCCAAGGAGGGTTGACGTCAGGCAGGCGGCCGGTCGTAAAACTCTTTGCCGAAACTATTGCAATATGTCAAAGAATGAAATGCTTAGTATGAAAGAGGTAAGAATGAGGTATGCAAGTTGGAATGTCGGTACGATGACTGGAAGGGGAAGGGAGTTAGCAGATGTGTTGAAAAGGAGAAGAATAAATGTTGCATTCCTGCAAGATACGAAATGGAAGGGTACTAGAGCTAGAGAAATTGGTGAAGGATATAAGTTTTATTATAGTGGTAGTGATGGCAAAAGGAATGGTGTAGGAATAGTATTAGATAGACATTTGAAAGAATGTGTGACGAACGTGACAAGGATGAATTAGTGGTGAAAATTGTTTGGGAAAGTGTGATTATGAATGTCATTAGCGCGTATGCACCCCAAGCCGGATGTAAGGATGAAGTGAAAGAAAGGTTTTGGCAGGATTTTGATGAAGTTATGATTGGCATGCCAGAAAGTGAGGAGATATGTATAGGAGGTGATTTTAATGGACACGTTGGAGCAGCGAATGATAGTTATGAAAGAGTGCATGGAGGGTGGGGGTATAGAAAGCGGAATGATGGTGGTGAGACACTGCTTCAAGCAGCCTCATCGTTCCACCTGGCCATCGTTAATACGTGGTTCCAGAAAAGCGAGGAGCACCTTATTACCTACAAAAGTAGTCACCACTCTACGCACATTGACTATTTCTAGTCAAAAAAAGGAAGTTGGGTTCCGTAAGGGATTGTAAGGTGCTGCCAGGTGAGGCTCTAGTATCACAACACAGGCTTCTAATACTAGATACCAAAGTAAGGATACGCTGCATTAAGTGCAAAAGCCGACCCCCTCCTAAGATAAGATGGAGTATGCTTGAAAGAAAAGAGTATGGAAGTCGATTTCAACAAAATATGATAGGTAAAGTGATTGAAATGAATGATATGAAGAATAAATCTGTGAATGATTGTTGGAATGAAATAGCTGGTATTATTAAGAGTACGGCTAAAATAATACTAGGAGAAAGGAAAGGCAAAGGCATAATTGATAGGGATACATGGTGGTGGAATGAAAATGTGCAAAAGATTTTGAAAGAAAAGAAGAATAAATTTAAAGAGTGGCAGAAAGAAGATAATGAAAGGTTGAAGAAAACGAAAAAGATTGAATACAAGGAATGTAAGAAAAAAAGCTACACGGTCAATAGCTACAGCGAGAGCCCAGGCCCAAGACAGAATTTATAATTCGTTAGATGGGCCTAGAGGGCAAAAGGAGCTGTACCGTATTACTAAAGCCCGTGAGGATCGAACGAGAGATATTAGGCATGTCAAGTGCATGAAAGATGGAGTTGGTAAGGTTTTAATAAAAGACGAGGAAATAAGGCAGCGCTGGAAGGAAAATTTTGAAAGATTAATGAATGAAGAAAATTTATGGAGTGGAGAGTTAAATGATGTGCCTGAGAATGTCGGTCTAGTAAGAGAAATTACAATAGATGAGATGATGGCGGCCTGGATCGTGCGGTGAAGCACAGAATTGATGCGGGATGGATGAAGTGGCGGCAGGTCACGGGTACAACATGCGACCCCAGAGTACCCGTCAAATTAAAGGGCAAAATATACAAAACCCTAATAAGACCTGCTGTACTGTATGGATCAGCATGTTGGACGACAAAAGCGACGGATAAGAGACGACTGCATGTAGCGGAGATGCGAATGTTGAGATGGATGTGTGGTGTGACAAGAATGGATAAAGTAAGAAATTAATACATTAGAGGAAGTTTGAAAGTTGCGCCAGTGACCGAAAAGTTAAGGAGTGAACGGCTGACATGGTATGGACATGTGCAGAGGCGGGATGAAAGTAATGTTGGGAGAAAAGTTTTAGGTATGAATGTTGAAGGCTTAAGGGGTAAAGGAAGACCAAAGAAAAGATGGATGGACTGCGTGCGGCATGACATGGATAGTCTAGGAGTAACGGCAGAGATGACGTCTGATAGGATCGTATGGAAAAGGATGACATATTGAGTCGACCCCAAATAATTGGGATAAGAGCAGGATGATGATGATGATGTATCTGGAGATAGTTTTCAGTTATGACATCAATGGATCAAATAGCTATGTGGTAGTGGCTAGGAATACTACCAACCCTATCTTTGCTCGTGGATGTCGTAAAAGACGACTAAGCGACTAAGAGCTGGGCCAACTCCATCTGATACCGTTTGGTCAACAATTACATTCTTAAGGAGGGATGACGTCTGGCAGGCGGCCGGTCATAAAACTATTGCCAATAACTTTTACAATATGTACTAAGAAAGAGGAGTACATATTTTATCGACCCCAAGTGATTGGGATAAGAGTAGGAGAATAATGATCAATGGATCAAATGGAATTAGATCCAATTTCAAACGCACAATGTAATACAAAATATCTACCATAAAAAATAAATACAAAATTTGATACATATTTACAAGGCATTGTGGTAATGAGAACGAATAAGCAACCAATGCATCAGTATGAACGGCTGGAAGACTATTGATTTTTTTTATATGAATTTTGATACGGTAGGCATTTAGTATTTGATAAGTGATCAGGACCGATTTCCATGTAGTGACAGAGTAAGAATACATTTCACCACCAACTTTCTTGCTTGTGGAATTATATTTTAAATTTTCCAATATTTTACTGTCACTCACCACATCTGCTCATAGTCGGAAGGACTGATTGCACCATAATGCTTAGAAAAATAATTTTACCAGTATTTTTTTTATTGCTTATGATGGCAAACGAGCAGGCAGCACAACTGATGGTAAGTGTAACTGCCGCGCATGGACCTTTGCTATACTAAGGGTACAGCTAGGCCGCTGCCTACCAATACAAACCCCAAACCCACTCCAGTTGGGCTTCCGAGCTCTCTCACTCACCGAACGAAGCGCAATAGCACATTGCCATTATTCAGACGTCGATCTTCTTTGAGAGTGTGGTACTACCCCGGATAGACCGGCCCGCGGCTGTAGACAGAGGACAATCCACAGCGTGGTCCTACCACTATTAAAAGTATTACAGTTGTAATGTTAATCTGCTTTTAAGTTCCATTGTAGTCTCTCCCTAGCACAGTACTACTATGGTGTTATATCTTAGGTTGCTCTCTATAGGTGTATAAAAGATGCCATAGGACAAGTAAACTTACATCGTCCGTATTCTGTCTCAGGGCGCGGAACCTGGCGAGGATCCTGTCGTGCGGCGACGTAGCAGCCAACTTGCGCGGGTAGCGATACTCCATACGTGATGGTGTCTTACCTACAAGTATACAAATTTGATTTTATAATATATATACCATAATAGTATTAATATTGTTACCGATATAGGTAATAGGGTTCGTACATCATGATCTCAGGTTACATACAAGAAGTATGTCATAAAGGGGCGTCCATTGATTACGTGCGGCATTCAGGATCAGGAGTTATGTTAGGTCGAAACGAATCTTACTAAATCTCACTTGGCGAAGAGGGAGGTTTTGGCTAATATTTCATAACTTTTTAGCAGAAAATGGTGTAAATCTACGTGAAAGTTAAATTAAATTTAAATGAAAGTAAAAAACCTATATTTATTATACCCAAGTACAAGTTTTGAAAAATCTTACGTGAGATTGATCGAGAAAAATCTTACGACATTTCACCAATTGAGTTAAAAAATTCTCAAAATGCCTCACGTAATTAATATACACACAAATACGAGTTTTAATTCTCTAATATTATCTGTTTGCGTCTCTTAGTCATCTTTTATGATCACAAACGGACTTCATCAGCCTCAGTCCATTCGGCGAGAATGCGATCACATCAAGTTTTAATAGTACTAAGTCCCATTCTTCTAATGCTCCGTTTTTTGACAAACTATGAACTAGACACACCCCATTCCTGATGCTTCCTTACCTGGTTTTTACTACATCACCTTCCAAAGCAAGTCTTCCGTTTAGTGACGAAAAACGTAATAATTATGAGGTAATTTTCGATAGTGGTCCATAGGTTGATGGATAGGGTGAATAACTTACCAGTAGGCGAATAGATCTTATACTCTTGACTAAGATATCTCGCTTCCAACATGGCCTGTGTCTGTATCACTTCATTCAACCGCGTCTGTATGCTGTCCACCGCGGTACGTGTGTCATCACACTGCGAGTCGTGCTGCGACTGATGTGTACGCGCAAGGGTGACGAGATGAGTTGTTGATGATGTAACAGCATTTAGTTCATTAACCGCTACGGCGTTTGTTGCCTGTTAATCAAACATTATCGATAACATATACACTAATATTTCTTTTAATATTATTATTAGTTCGCCATATGAACTGTGTGGTAGCGGGGTAGCATTTATATAATACCAACCCTTATTTTGCTCGTAGATGTAAAAGGAGACAAGAGCTTAATATCAACCTGGACCACCTCCATCTGATGCCGTTTGGTCTTGGAATAACATTCACAAGGACGCGTCGACTTCAGTCAGGCGATCATAAACCTATTGCCAATAACTTTTACAATATGATCATCGACCCCAAATAATTGGGATAAGAGCAGGAGAAAGAAATGATGAGTTTTATTATTATTATTATTGTAAATTCATGTTAAATTTCTAAGACGAATCAAATACGCGTATAAGCCAACATAGACTTTTGTCGTATTTATAAATTGAATTGTTGAAGTAATTGTTAAAGATTTGTTATTAAATAAATACTTAAATAAATAAGACCAGCTTCCTAGTTACCAAACATGAATTTAAATCCTTATAATAGAAATATTCACAAAATATCACCACAATTGCATAAGCAGTATATCATCATTCTCCTACTCTTATCCCAATTACTTGGGGTCGATACAATATGTAGGTACTCTTCTTTCATAGTACATAAAGTTATTGCCAATCATTTTATGACCGGCCGCCTGCCAATGTCAACCCTACTTGGGAATATAATTGTTGACCAAACGACATCAGATGGAGTTGGCCCAAGTCGTTATAAGACTCTTAATCGTCTTTTATGACATACATGAGCAAAGTAAGGGTTGGTAGTATTCGAAGTCGCTACCACACAGCTATATATAAGTGATAAATAAATACACATGCATATAACTTACCTCAATTTTATTAATGAGAACATCAGTCATATTCTTAGTGGTGTTTATAACGTTAGCTAGTGTCGTGTCTACAGCCTGTACGAACTGCTTACACGAGCTCTCATCCTGGGAGATCACATCGCTTACTTCACGCTGTAAATGATATATTTATTACTTAATTGCCTCAATAACTTACCAGATAGATTAAGGGTTCATAACGCCAACAGCGATGGACAAACCACCGAACAAGCGTGGCGATTGTAGCTATTATCGTATGAATAGATTGATAATAAAGGATTTCGGGGCCTCTAAGCTATATTGATGAATAATAGAAACTGGAAACATGAGATCGTGAGAATTATAGCACCAAATCCCTAAATGAGAAGGCCTATATTCGGCAGTGAACATAGAAATGCTAGAGGAGTAGCATGGATAGAGGGATGAATAGAAATATTAAAAATAGTTACAAGTCTGTTACCGTGCGATGATGGAGTAACAATACAATTCACCACCTCTATCTTGCACGTGGGAAAGACGACTGATATTTATATTATAATATCTATGTAAGTGAAAGAAAACTTGATATAACCCTTTACCTACACTTCTGACCAGCATGGTATAATGGGTCAATTTCCCTCCTGTTGTGGAGAAAGCTAGACCCATGAGTGAAATGTTTATAAACCGAAATAATATATTAATAATTTGCAAGTGTTGGTGGTACAAAACTGACTAAAATTGATTCAAGATCACAATGAATATGATGTTGGTGGAGTACATGTCAAGAAGTTGACTATTGAATCCTTAAATAAAAAGACAGGTCTTCATATTGTGGTTTGAGAATACAATGAGTATAAATGAAGGACCTTCACAGAGCAGGTATCCCTAGGAGAAAGTGCCAGCAATCTCCTGGTAATATTATAACATCAACTGCAATCGCCAAACCATGCTAGTTAGCGATTATAGGGTAATCGTTCATTGAACAATGGGGTGCTGATAGATGATTTACTTAGTAAATCATCTATCAGCACCCTATTGTTTCCAAAGTGGGATTGTGTCCTTAGGACACAATCCCACTTTGGAGAAGTCCAATGGTGGACAACAATAGGCTCAAGTCAAATCATTTATTATGTATAACTCCTACGAAGGCACTTTCATATTGTCAAGTTTACATTTTGTTTGAAATTAATTAAAAATCTACCACTGGAACACGATCGCAAGTTTCTTGTCGAATATTCTCTGATTTCCAACAAGAGACTCAGCGAGCTCGTCATTTATATTAGTTTTGAAATAAAATTGTATGCAACATGTTTAGTAAGTATTAGGCCATATTAATTATTTACTAAGTGAAAACTAGAGAGGGAAGGGGGGCTTGGCGTATGCTAAGGACCACGGAATGAGGAGGGAGAATATGGACACATTCCCTTACCTGAACCTGTGTCCTTGTCTGCTCTAAGACTTGCAGCATCTGGTTGTTGAGGTGTTCCGTGACCTCTACAACGTTCTTGCTAAACACCTCCATATCTATGTTGATTGCTTCAGTACCTACAAAACATTTATTATATACTAGCTTTCGCCCGCGACTTCGTCCACGCAGAAATCATCTCTGACAGAGTTAAATAAAAAAAGCAATGCAAGGTGTTCAAGGTTTGTCGCTAGGACGATGATTAACAGCGTCAGAAACTGGTATGCGGTCGACGCCTTCTGCGAGTTAGTTGTCTAACGAAATTAGGCAATAGGGTGGGTCCGAGAGAAAATACTCTACGTTGACACGCTCTACGGTCGGTGTTTTGGGCGCCGCAAGCGTGAGTATCTGTATTGAGGTTCACTACATGAGGGCTTCGACTCGAGATGATACCCGGTTGCGATGGCCCGCCCCAATAACGTAGACGTACGTGTACAGCGCGCTATGGGATCACGCGTCACCTCGGACGGAATGGGCACGGTGTGTCTATACACCATAGCCGGTCAGTAAAGAAAAAGGTTGTTTCTAAGGTCTATTCATTCTACAAATTATATTGTCCAGTATATTAAATACTATTTACGGTATGACCATGGGATAAAAATATATGCGATAATTATTATGGCCACCCTTTATTTGACTGTTTTGTTTCACCAGCAGAGTTGCGACCTCGTTAGAGAGTGAACATTTTTGAAGCTAAACTTAACCTGTATCTTAAACGCAAGGCAAGAACCTATTGCCGTCTACTATGTGTATCGTGTGAGCTCTCACGCCGGCACTGGTGCGGGGTTGATGGAGAGGCAGAGAGAAACACGTGTTTATTTATTTTTACCGAAGAGTATTTGTACGTAATTTGAAAAGAATCGATAAAGAAATTTTCTTGCCATACACACTTTATGCCACTTTGTTACACACCCCCTTAGGGTCGGAATTCATTAAAAAAGAAAAAAGGGGGTCTTAATCATAAAATCCTTTCATATTGAATCTCTTGTCATAAAAAGGAACGTGCGTCAAAATTTAATGTTTCTAGCTTTAATAGTTTTGGTTTGGCCGTAATGAGTCGTTCAACCCGCTTCACAGGCCTAATTTACACAACCAGAGGGTGAAAATTGACAAATTGACAAAACGACTCGTAATTTGAAAAGAATCAATAAAGATTTTTATTCTCCTCATACAAAGTTTGCTACTCTGTTCCACCCCTTTAGGGGTGTAATTTCGTAAAATCCTTTCTTAGTAAATCTCTACGTCATAGAAAGAAACCACTGTCAAAATTTCAAGCTGCCAGCTTCAATAATATCGGCTTGGCGCTAATGACTTAATGAGTCATCCAACCCGCTTTGCAGGCCTAATTTACACCCCCAGAGGGTAAAAATCAACAAATGCTGAAACACGTGTTTTTTTTTTATTTTTACTGTAGATAATTTGTACGTAATTTGGAAAGAATCGATAAAGAATTTTTTTCGGAACATTTTTTAAATTGACAATCTTTTTTATTTAAAGACTAATTGACATATAATAAAGCCTAAATGTTAAGTGAAGCTTACCACAATATATTAGTGAAAACCGCGTCTAAATCGGATAAGCCGTTTCTGAGATTAGCCTGCACAAACGCACAGACAAACAGATAAACAGACAAAAATTTTGACAATCATTGTTTTGGGTTCTATTTGTGTTGATAAAGGTTCCAGTAATATTTTTTTTCATATATCTTCCATGTACAGACAGCGATCCGTTACATTTTTATTATATGTATAGATGACTTTCTGGATGGTAATATGAATATTCAATCCCCACGCAGAAAAATTGTTTATGCGACAAAGGATCGAGTGTGTTTATTATTTGTGACTGCTAATTATATTTCAAATCCTGGTGACTCAAGAAGCTACTCCATAGTACGGGTGCTGTCTTTAAGCAATAGCAATACATAAAACTTCAAATTAAACCTTCTAGACAACACATGATAACAGGCCACAGATGGACAGGCATCTTTATATACAAAAGATATGAAAATCTATTCCAAACCTGTCTGTTCCGAGTAGTGACCTCCCATGCCGAGCTCCATAGACTCAACTCCCACACTAATACTTTATAAAATCCAAAAATTATTGCTCCAAGCCTAGTGTTTTTTGCATATTTATTTATGCTTTATTTCTGGTGCTAACGGAGGATCGACTATGGTTACTGGCCAACATATTGCTGAATTAGGGCTGAGTTGTGGCAAAAATAGTCATTATGGTCAGAACTATTTTAAAATTTCTAAAGTTATGATTTGTTTACCTGCCTTTTGCCATAAAAAAATATTATAATTTATATTATTTGTGATTTAATGACGTTAAAAGAAATGAAACTTACCTTCTTCAAAAACTTTCCCAAATTTCTTCATATGCTTAGCATATTCATTATCACAACTTTCGCATACTTCTAAGTCATTCTCTGCCATTTGCAATTCTTCTTTGTCTGTCTCCAATTGTATTTCATATAACTCTTTATAACGTTCCATTCTTTCTTCTAATAACTTCTTCTGTTCCTCTACTTCTGTTATCTTTCTAGCCAGCCTTGTTTCCAGTGCATTTCTTTCCATGGCAGCATGTTCTGCTAGTCGTTCCTCTAGTAATCTTCGTTCTTTGTCCATCCACTGCTGGAGCCTAGTCTCTGTATCCCCTCTTTCACTCTCTATTTCTGATAGCTGGTCTGCTAAGTGCTGCTGTAAACGTGCTGATTCTTCTTGCATTTCCTGTATTGTAAATTTTGATTAATCAAGTAATAATCATGGGACGGGTTGGTTAGCTAGTGATCCATTGAAAATAAGGATCTGGGATCGTCATCTCAAGCGGTTTGGGCGGGGTGCGATTGCACCATAGCTTACCTGTCATCCAAATAAATGTGGTGGTTTACTTTATTCCTAAATAATGTGGTATAAATAGACCTCTATTTATACCACATTATTTAGGAATGTTCTAGTACCTAGTTCTATGTACCTACATATTATATCCAATCATAGACCATCCATCACCCCATCAATGTCATAGACACAGACCTCCCAATTAATAATGTTGAAATCACCAAACGTAAATTAGTAAGTAGGTGAATTAGCGCCATTGGTGTTAAAAATAAATTGCCTCGAGGCACACTCCTCGCACTGATGTCGATTCTCCTGATGATCTCAGACGATTTTTTTTTACTCCCACGAGTAAGTAAAGGCTGATGCGTTACTTACGCCTTTCGACATAATAGAGGGCTATTAGATCCATCTTGAAGTCCTATAGGACTGCCGCACAAATGAAACGATAGTGCCGTGAGCCCCATACTTGAAAGGTGGATCAAAGATCGCAGTTAGATAAGTTTCGTAGCAGAGAGTTGCCGCTCACTCGCCTAGTGAGATTATTGCCTGATTTTTACGAGAACCACAGTCAAGTAAAGTGTAGCGACAATTGTATTATCCCGTCGCCACATGGAGTGATAAAACATTGTATTGTTGCATATGTACGTATTTAAGTAGTTAATAAATATCCTTACCGTGATGCAAGCCTGTATCCTGCCCGCCCTCTTATCGACATGAGCGCGTCGCTCGTCACGCTGTCTGCGGTATGTGTCGCGCGATGACCCTCCGTGTCGCGCAATACGCCCGGCGTGTTCCTCATGCGCGCGACGAAGTGACGCAACTCGAGCTGACGCACCAGAGTACTGGAATATATAACAAACATTGTCAGTAGTTAATTAATAAGTAATTTTTCCGTGTGGTGACGGAGTAAGAATACTATTTACCACCCCATATCTTACCCATGGGTGATCGTACGAGACGACTAAGGGATATAAAACGCATATAAGATCTATGCAAGAGAAGGAAAACTCGAAACAAAACCCTATAACCAACACGTCTGACCAGCGCGGTATAGTACGTCAATTTCCCTCCCATTACGAAGGAGGTCCGAGCCCAACAGTGGGACGCTTATGGGCTGTGATGATGATGATTGTCAGTAAATATGCCTAGCATATACATACTAAATATCTTCGATCTCTTCTGTGTAGTGGTAAATACAACCGGCCCTTACATTGAATGAGGGTGTCTTGAAAGAAGATTAAGTGTTTTACATAAATCAACCAGGGTTAAACTCCATTTCATGTCGTACATACATACATACATATCATCACGCCATATCCCTTGCAGGGTAGGCAGAGAGAACAGAGTGCCAGAGAACTCTATCTCTGCATACTTCACTCGCTTCCTCAACATTCATAATTCTCTTCATACACGCTCGCCGGTTTCGGAGACTCTTGACTCCACCTTCCTTCAGTACCTGACCGATCTGGTCTAGGTAGGTTAGTCTCGGTCTCCCTCGGTACCATTTGTCATTTCATGTCGTCTAGTCAACAATTACATTCTTAAGCGAGGGTTAACGTTAGGAATATGGCCGGCCATTAAACTATTGTCAAAACTTTTACAATATGTAAGATGTAAGAAGAGTATACATTGCGTCGACCCCCAAATAATTGGGATAAGAGCAGAACGACGACGATGATGATGATGACGATAATGATGGTGAATTATAATTATAGCAAAATATATATCGTCGTTATTTATATATTGTGTTATTTATTAATAATTAATCAATAGGACATTGTTACTATAATTTATTATTTTATAATAAAATGTATTTATAAATATATTTTCATTGCTTATGGTGGCAAGCGAGCAAGCAGCACACCTGATGGTAAGTGTTACTGCCGCCCATGCACCTTTGCAATACCAGGGGTTTAGCCAGAGAGCTACTACCGACCGAAACCCACCCAGAAAGATGGGCTTCCGCCCTTTTCGCTTACCGAACGAACCGCACTCAAAAGTTGTCTGCCGAAAAACGAAAAGCAGGATGATTATGATTATAGACAGTATAAAGTTACTCACCCATTGCTGTACAAAATTAGCGACATTCCCTTTGACATCAACACCATGGGCTTGTTGTAATCCTTGTACAAAATTCTCCAAGAATGTGCTTAACGTATTCTGCACTATGGAGCAGTGTTCCTCCACTGATCCATGCAGACTGGTCCGATACGAGGTACTGGTTTGAATAAGAGACGCATGGTTTTCTGTTGATGCTGATTTTATCTAAAACATAAATACATTGAAAAGTAGCTGTGTGGCTAAGAATATTACCAACCCTTACTTGGCTCGTGGATTTCGTAAAAGACGACTAAGAGTCTTATAACGACCTGGGTCAACTCCATCTGATGCCGTTTTGGTCAACAATTACATTACCAAGGAGGTTTGACGTCTGGCAGGCGGCCGGTCATAAAACTATTGTCAATAACTTTTACAATATGTACTATGAAAGAAGAGTACATATTGTATCCAATCCAATTATTTGGATACAATATGTACTATGAAAGAAGAATACATATTGTATCCAATCCAATTATTTGGGTTAATTGGGATAAGAGTAGGAGAATAATGTTGATAAATACATTGAAAAGTTTGGTGATGGTGGAAGAATATAATGTATTACCACATTGGCGTCATAATACAACTATAAACTGCAAAGATAACGTAAGTGCGACATTTAGCGCCAATTGTCGTGGGTTCAAATTCTTTTTGTGATCCATAAATTCCTATTCTGACCTTGGGTGTTACTTGTATTCGTTAATTGTATGTTTCTCAAGTCATTTGCGATACAAGAATTTATTCTTTAGTGCAGGGTGTCTATTCACAGGTTATGGTTTCCACATATCCCGATCAAACCGTCCGGGACGTTGGCAAAACGTCATATTGCCTTATAACTTACGTATTTTCCCACACATGAAATAAGATGACTACCGTCACCAATTTCTTGATTTTGATGTCCCGCCCGGAGTTTTACTATTTCGTGTACCTAGCGATCGACCTTACCTACTGGAGATAACTAAATAACCACTAGTCTGTCCACATACGCCTGGGATTGCATCATAGCACAGGTATAGCGCTTGCTCCTTGCGAGTTGTCTTTAAAACAAGGTCATAAATGATTACCTGATTGACAATATCGACGAATGTGACCGCCAAATTCTCCAACTGTTGTTTATTCGTCTCCTGAGTTTGTGTGCTTGATACTGTGTAAGTTTCTGTAATATAATATAAATTCTAAATTATCTAATACATCACTCATATAAAAATTCTATTCTTATGTTAGGTATACTGCTTGTATCCCTTAAATTGGTTATGGGCGTTGTAAAAGACCACTTCTTAATAGTTTTTTATTATAGAAGTAAAACTCTTCGATTATGATGATGATGATGATGATGATGTAGATTATCATCACCATGCATCACCCATGAGTCGTTCAACATCCATTGTTGGACAGATTAGATGGCCCAGTACAATGTCGTTACCAATTTCCTCAGACTAGATTTTACTAGTAATACTTATATCGAAAAGTTTTTTATCTTTTTTCACTCCTGCCCATGGACCTCTGCAATAGCTAGGCCACTGTCTACCAATACAAAATACCCACACCCTACAAAGAAGTAGGCCACAGCTCATTTTATTCTCGGTTTTTGCTTTTTTATACTTCGCAAAAAGATCTTTATAAATACCCGATTACGAAACGAAAAATGATGTCATAAGCGGGGTTCGAACCCACACCTATTGGGAATCCGGCCCAACCGTGCTGCCACTTACACCATCGTGAACTATTTTAGGACATGCAAATTTCGCTTCATATTATATCTTACGTCTTCAAGGTGACGTATGCCATCTATCGGACAATGTTTACACATTATATAGACTTAATACTTCAAACTTTACAGTTAGAATTGTATTAAACGATGACACAACCTTGTTATTCAAATTACTGAATTTTTTAGCATTTAATATGCTTAATTATGCACGGTTGGGCCGGATTCCCAATAGGTGTGGGTTCGAACACCGTTTGTGACATCATTTTTCGTTTCGTAATCGGGTATTTATAAATAATGAAGCATATTAAATGCTAAAAATTTCAGTAATTTGAATAACAAGGTTGTGTCATCGTTTAATACAATTCTAACTGTAAAGTTTGAAGTATTAAGTCTATACAATGTGTAAACATTTGACAATTTGACAATTTGACTTTAAACTTCGTTCGTTGCCTGGCAACGGCAAGTCAAAGTCACATTACACAACGCTTTTCAGTTTAGAAATCGCAGCATTTGACGATCTTGATTTGACGAACATCAGTAATAAATAATTATTGGCCAATTGATCCAGGTCCATGTATAGTCAGTTTAACACTAAACTCAATGAATAAGTACTGGTGGCTCGCTCAATATGCAGAGAGAAAAAATATAAACAAGTAAATCAGGCCGGCTTCAGATCGCCCCAGCTAATAAATCAGTTTATGACCAGACTTTGCCCAAGGAAAGATCAGTGTAAAGGTCAGCTTTTACCAATTGACAAATGATGTCAAGGTTGGTAGTACCTATGAGTATCACCACAATACATAATTTCTTAAAATACTTACCTAAAGCTACTTGCAATTTATTAAGGGCATTAGTGATGGTATTCGAAAAGTTCAACACCCCTTCTGCAATTTTGCTGCGCTGCTCCTCAGACTCTTCACGGTAAGTCTTTGTGATCTCCAAATTTGTGGACTCCACTGTTCTGTAAAATAATGGATTATAAATATTACATTGCTTGTGGGTGTCGTAAAAAACAACTACGAATTTATTATGCCAACCGAAACCAACTCTATTTGATGCCATCTGTTCAACAATTACATTCCTGAGGGTTGATATTATTATGACAGGAGGTCAGTCATAAAACTATTGCCAAAACTTTGACAATATACACGATGGAAGAGTTCAAACCGCTTCGAATACAAGGTAATTCCAAGCAAGCATCTCACACAGCTAGTTACAATATATACTTACTTGCGTTTGTCCACTGATTCGTGTAAGCATTGTACATGTTTCGTTGCAACATCAGCAGTCGCCAGCAGCTGTTGCGCTTGAGTGCTGAGGGTCACCTCTGTGGACGAGTGCACTTCCACCAGGTGTTGTTGCTCCTCGCATGCTATCTTAGTGCGATTCAATTGCTAAAATAAAAATAAATGTGTAATTGTATTTGCTTATAATATTTCCTTGATCTTAAACAATACGATTATTTCGTTACTGCAGATTAACCTTGTTTTAGGTAAAGAATTGAATTATTATATCATACCTCTACATTAATTTGACAGCATTTTTAATTTCGTTTTAATCCGTACGGTTACAGAGTAAGAATACAATTCACCACCCGCTATCTTACCCGTGGATGATCGTAAGACATGACTAAGTGATATAAAAACACATATAACATCTATGCAAGAGACGGAAAACTCGAAACAAAACTCTTTATTAACACGTCTGACCAGCGTGGTCAATTGCCCTCCCAATATGGAGGAGGCTCGAGCCCAACAGTGGAGCATATATGAGTAGAGATGATGATTTTCAATTTGATGACGGAGTAAGAATAGATCTCGTCGAAATCTATTAAGGGTTAATGAAACTTATATTCTTAATCCCTCACTATTCTGGGGAAAAATGAATACTTACTTGACTGGTACTAGCCAAATTGGCTTTAGTAGTGTTCAGCCGATTGACAGTATTAGCTAGCTCATTATTCTTAGTCTCCAAGGTGTGATTAAGCTCAGCGAACACACCCTCCATGCGATCTCTCTCATCCTCCATAGCTTTCTTCTTTAAGAGCAGTTCTTGGATTTCCTTCCTTTGCTCCTCGTCTTTCAACGTCAATTCAGCGTACGTTTCGCTCGCCAGATATACACCTGATAAGGAAGTACAAAACTTCAATTTTCTGACAAGGGAGGAGGGGGGCACTTTTAAATCAAATTAAATCATTTATAAAGACACATAGGTACATATCTAGACAATTTTAAATTTAGTTTGAAACTAATCTAATAATCTACCACCAGCTTGGGATGCAACAACAGGCTTGTCATTTTATAACTAACTTCTTTTTCAAAACAAAAATATTTATAATATCGAAACAGTAATAATACATATACTTAAGCCTCTCCAAAGTACAATAATACGTTAAACACCACACTTAACATATCCCTTTTACAATTGCCCTATAAATCCAATATCCATAACAGAAATATCCGAAACTGTTAGATAAACCGGAATAATTTCATATACTAACCGTATTCGAAACCTATATCCGTGTTGTGACGCAGTAAGAATACTATTCACCACCCCATATCTTACCCGTGGGTGATCGTACGAGACGACTAAGAGATATAAAACGCATATAACATCTATGCGAGAGAAGGAATACTCGAAACAAAACCCTACACCAACACGTCTGACCAGCGCGGTATAGTAGGTTAATTTCCCTCCCATTGCGGAGGAGGCCCGAGCCCAACAGTGGGACATTTATGGGCTGTGATGATGATGATGATTCGAAACCTATCGTAACCTAAGTCTAGAAAATAGCTCTTTTTGTGTGTGACTTAGTCGTTAGTTGAGTATGACCACTTTACCGCCGACTATAGCGAGCGCTGAGGGCTCTTAACACGAAAATACCGCTATAAACCTACCATTTTTATCCCTGGATGCTTGCAAATCACGTTTAAGCCTGTCAATCTCCTCAGAATATTCCTTCAATATCGCTTTCTTCGTCATCTTCTGGTTGACTTCTGGCTTGTTCTGAATGTTTTTAGCTCTGTGCGCGTACTCCAAAGTACTCATAGTCTCCTCCAGATCTTTGTGGCCGGGGGAGATCGTCGCTATGATGGAAGTCTTCGTTCTACCACCAAGTGATTCTTGGAGAATGCGAGTTAGTTTTGATTCTCTGAAATATATATATATATATATATATATATATATATATATATATATATATATATATATATATATATATATATATATATATATATATATATAAAAATGAAAAATATATACTTATTCTTTCTCTGCCTCGGCTTAGGCACATACGTACAATTCCTTGAAAAAAAAATTCCCATAAATTCCATACAAATAATTCTTCGAGGTATGTCAGTTACATGCATTCTTCTACGGATTTCCATATTCCGAATCTTGTCATGTAAAGAAATCCTGGGCATAGCCCTCCATAGCACGCTGAATGACTTTGAAGCTTTTATGAGACCGACATTTGAAGACCATGGTCTTCCAGTACCATAAGTTAATTCCTAAAGTTTTCGTGTGGTGACGGAGTAAAAATACAATTCACCACCCCCTCCCTATCTTACTCGTGGGTGATCGTAAGAGACGACTAAGGGATATAAAACGTACATAAGAACTATGCAAGAAATGAGAAACTCGAAACAAAACCCTATAGCAAAACGTCTGACCAGCGTGGTATAGTAGGTCAATATCCCTCCCATTTTGTAGGAGGCTCGAGCCCAACAATGGGACAAATATGAGCTGAAATGATGATGACTAAGTTAATTCCTTAATATTTCAAACTCTCAGTTATTAATATAATATAGTCAAAATATATTTCGAAATTGTTTCATCACCTGTAGGGTATGTGTGGATGTCGCTCCACCAACGCAGTGATGACCCTCCCTAGGGTGAGCAACGACTGGTTGATGTTGACGCACTCTCTCGCCCTCTCCTTTTTGGCGGGATTGTCTGAGCCCGCCTTGCTGATGTTCTCAGAGCCCGCCAGGTCTACCAGATTCAGCTTGCCGATCTTCACCAACTCCTCACCCTCGGGGCTGTTCTCCTTCATGTGCACCACTATGGTGAACACTGTGTGCGAGCGACTGAACAACAATTTCTTAGGTTAGCCTCAGTAACACACAACTCACTAAGAATATTAATAAACCGATTGAAATATTGAGTACGATCTTAAGTAACAGATAAGATGTTAAACTATATATTATAGTGACTTGTCTGTTTACTTAAGATCTTACTCAAGATAGAGAATGATTTGTTAAAGTGGGCCTAAATGAAAGAAAAACCTGAAAATATCTAATCAAAGACATCACACATTTCACTGGTGCTCCAAACCAACTCGTTAGTCCAATGCCCCAATGATACCTACCCCATGGCCCATACAATATCCTACCACTACATTTATATAACCGTTTTTTTTTATTTTTTTTATTGGTGGGCTATGGATGCGTCTCGCCCCGCCGAATCGGTCCGGGGTGACGGAAAGGCGGCGCGTGACCCCATAGACCCACCGTAAAACCTTCTCTCTTCGCCGTGCGAGCGGGCCACCGGTACCCGATTTTTTACTTCGGTGGCCCGCCCGGCGGTTTACCCTCGCGGGTTCCTCTCGTCGACGCCCCGACATATTTCGCCGTCGGGGCGTCGCCCTCACGCGGTGGCCTCACGTCGGGTGACCGGACGATTCCCCGGTCCGATCACCCGAGGCCTCGGTTAGGGCGGCATCAGGCGCAGGTATTCGCGCCTGCGCCGCTACATTTATATAACCGTAAGGTATAATGAAAACGACAGTCCTTTTATGAGGCCGAACTTAAGAGTACACGTTTCAACATTAGTCATGTATGAATTAATTTAGTTGTATTTTTTTTAAAATTAATGAAATTTTATCATTTAATATGTTTGATTATTTATAAAAACCCGATTACGAGCGAAAAATGTATTTCACAAGTGAGATTCCAATCCACGCCTATTGGCAATCCGTTCCAATCGTGCTGCCACTTACACCACCGTGAACAGGACATTCAATTCTCGCATCGTATTATATTTTCGTCTTTAAGGAGACGTGTGCCATCTACCTAACATTGTTTACACATTGTACAGGCTTAATACTCAAACTCTGCAGTTAGAATTGTATTAAACGATTACACAATCCTGTTATTCAAATTACTGAAATTATAGCATTTAATATGCATTTTAGCATGACTGTCAAATAATAGACAAATAATTTATAATGGAAATAACGTGTTATATTAGATAATTTTGATGGCATTTTATGTAATGTGATGCGCGGTGAACTACTGGGATGTCGTGAATATCATATAAAAGTGTTTTACAACGTTTTCATTTTCCATCAAAATTCCAACATGATACCATTAACAGTGTGGCCATAGCACTGTTGATGGCGACAATTTGACTTAGACAATGACTAACTTGAAAGTCTAAAAACGTGAAGATATTTATAACTAGTTATTGGCGAAATCTTGTAAACGCCACTAAAAAAAAAAAAACTCCAAATAATATTACGACTATAAATCGAGATGGCAGCTATCCTGTCTTTTAAGTTGGATCAAACTACACATTTTGTGCAAATTTGATTAAAATCGGTTAAGTACTTTAGTGACGCGTAATTTATATATAAAAACCCGATTACGAGAGAAAAAAATTGAAATAATTTTGTCAATATTAATACAAAGTTTAGATTGCTGAATTTGATTTTATACGATTTATATTATGTTATATTGTATTATTGTATATGTAAATATGCAAGGCGAAAGAAGGTGCCTTCAGAAATGGAACATTGGATGACACGAATCGGTCATCGTCAGGTCACATCGTAGACATAACGCATTTGAATTTATTTATAAAACAAAAATCGTCATCAAAATTTCATCTTAGGAAAGCTACTTTTTACATGGACAGGCAGAAACTAATATGTAATATCAAACCTGGATTGTGCATTCATGAGAGTGGAGGCGACCCTCTTCCGCTCTTGTCCTTGTGACATTATCTTAAACACTTCATTCTTATTGTATACCTGCAATTAATAATTATATTGTATATCGACGCTAGAAATCATTAACGTATTTAACCGGAGAGAAATGGAAGCCCAGCTTGGGTGGATGGTTGGCAACGGTGTAGCTATGTCAAGGATATTGCAAAGGACCATTAGCGACAATAACACCTACCATGGTATGCGGTGGCTCGTTTGCCACCATATGCAATAAAATGAATAATCCACAAAATAATAAAAAAAATAACAAAAAATAATTATAAAAAAATTGTTTAAAAAAATACGAAAGTAATACATATAAGTTTAACAAAAAAAAAAAATAAGTAATATTTTTAAATAAAAATCTGTTTGCCACGGTGGTTAAAAGTGTATAGGATTTTACTTTGAGTCTTGTTATCTTCTGAGGAAGACAACCCGAAATTACACCCTGTAACAATTCGTCTGACCAGTCGAGAGGATACCTGTTGAGTGGGCCACAGAAGATAAGGACCGGGTACAGGTGGCCCAATCGCACGGTGTAGATAGGTGCATGTAGGACGGACCGTTTTTCTGTTGCCCCGGACGAATTTAATGTGGTGCGACCCCTCCATAGCACACCGCAAATAAAAAATATGCAAAGCTAAGAAAGGGTGGTATAGTAGATCAATTTTGCCTCCCATTTTAGGGGCTTGAGTCCAGCAGTATTACATATATGAGCTAAGGTGATGATGATGAGGATGAACATGCTTATTATTATTAGTTCATTCTATCTTTAAGTCGCTCTATCAGTACTTCCGTGTGGTGACGGAGTAAGAATACAATTCACCACACCCTATCTTACCCGTGGGTGATCGTACAAGACGACTAAAGGATATAAAACGCATATAATATCTATGTGAGACAAGGAAAACTCGAAACAAAACCCTATACCAACATGTCTGACCAGTGTGGTATAGTAGGTCAATTACCCTCCCATTATGGAGGAGGCTCGAGCCCAACAGTGGGACATATGAACTGAGATGATGATGATCAGTATTAACGTTGACTGCTGGACATACGCCTCCCTACAAAAGAGGTATAATAATGCCATAATCACCACGCATAGCAGACGGTTTGGCGATCGCAATTAGTTTGATTTATTTTTTTTTTCTGAATAAGACAACACTCGATATCTAATCTTTATATTGCGAAGGATATTACAAACATACAATTTAACAAACAAAACACCGACACTTCAATTTTTTTTAGATTGCACATACTATTGTTCTAAGTAGAAAACGAATCCACGATACTGACGTGGTAGGATCTGTGCAGTAGTTGCCGAAGAAAACATCAACAATAACTGCGATCGCCAAACCGCATATCAAACGTGGCGATTGTGGTTTCATCCTCCATTTGAGATCGGTGACTTTATGAAGTATTGTACTAGCCGCATAGATATGAAATAAGGATGCAATTATCACTCACAGTCATTTCTTCAAGTCCATTAACAATATTAGCGCCTTTCCTGGTGACGTCTTCGTATATCCTAAGCTTGGAGTTATCCTCGGAGGTGGACAGCAGATCAAACAGCTCTTCATTATACAGCTCCAAGTACGACACTCGTACGGTGTACTCCGTGTTAGTGAGACGAAGTTCGTCGAAGAGCTGACTGAGTGCTCGAGGAATGATGCCCGCCAAAGGGTCCTGTAGTAAAAAAAAGAAACCTTTTGTTTTATAACAGATTGATAATTTGCTGATTCAATAAACGTTGCTCTATTCAAATCTAAAAAAAAGTAAAATTGCTTTAAATCGATCGCAGCGCCATCTACTTGTTTTTTTATAGCCTATGGTGGCAAACGGACAAGCAGCACACATGAAGATAAGTGATACTGCCACCACTGCACATGGACCTTAGCAACACCAGGGGCCCAGCCAGGCCGTGGCCTACCAGATGGATGCAGTTGTCAATGTATACTATTCTTGAAGCCAATTTCATTCAAATCAGTCTAGCCGTTTATTACATACGTATAGAAGAAATATAGGTATTTGACGACGCTACCGACCATCGCTAAGACAATGCTCGATAGCGTCAGAAAGTAGGGTGCGGTCACCGCCTTCTGTAAGGCAGTAATCTCGCGAAAAGATACAGTGGAGTGGTTTAGGGCCGTACGGGCCATACCAAGGCCAGGACCTACGATTGACTACCTGCTTAATCAAAATCCTAAGTCATACTATAAATGGATTTCTTTTTTATTTTTCAGATGGGTTTAACAGGTTTGTTCGAACTGTGAATGCGCGCTAATGGTTTTCAATCCGAAGCTATAAATGCATTTGAGATTTTATTTATTTATTTTTACTTATTATATCAGAACTGCTAAACTTGTTAATCGATTATTAAGAAAGTGATAAATATAAAAATAAATTTCTAAACAATCGTCTGACATAACATGCAATAACAGAGCAAATACAAAGAGGAGACGGCCTAAGTTACTGTGCCCTGTGATTCTTAAGTAGGCCTTGACGTCATCACGTTAACATCAATAGTAGGCGTGGCCTATTAGTCTGCTGTCGTCGCTGCCGGTGTTCGTATGGTGCATACAATATACTTTAGGTGTATTTTTATGTTATTACGAAGAAAACCATGAAGTGTTGTGTTTTATCATGTAAAAACTACTCCGATAAACGTTCAGATGCTATGGAAAGAATCACATTTCATTTGTAAGTATATTTATTCATAATTTATCAAAATAATTTCTAGAGAATTCTTTTGACGGTATCATGTTCAAAAATAATTTTACTTAACGTTAGATGGCACCACTTTGCGTAATAGGACCTAGAACTATAAAAGCACATAAAGTTCAATCTATTGAGATTATCGAAATAACTAATAACCATGAGTATTAAAATTTATACCCAAAGACTTTTACCTCGACAAAAATCTGAGTTTTATATGTAGTTAATAATTATTTTGTAAGCGATACGCCAGCTGTTGTTAACTATGAAGAACCATAAAAATGTCAAAATTCCAGGGTCGTAATTAGAATATAATTATAACATTCGGATTTCTCATCACAGAAAATATTTTTTACACTACTTTAAATGAACCTATTATAATTAAACTGTAAATTTTGTATATTTTAGAATACCGTCCAATGATAATGTTAAGAAGCAATGGATTAGAGAGATTAGAGAGTACGGTTTGCACTAAATGCCATGCTAATATGGAGTCCCTAAAACAATCCATACGATTGGCAGTGAAGAATTTTCCCATTGAAAGAGTGCGTGCTTCTACAACTGGCCTCTACGTTTAAAGGACTGTATTGCAGCCAATGGAAACCACTTCGAACAAGCTTTTTATATTTTAAATTGTTTTATATTTATGTATTAAACGAACACTGTAAAAGTAATAAATATTTTTTGCAATACAAAAAGGATTTTCTTTGTTACAGTATTTAGGGCAAGACTAGGTATAGGTCAAGAAATATATGATACAAAAGAGTATTTCATTTTTATTATTGGAACCAATGTCACCCTTTCTCCTTTATTTATCAATAATGTAATTGCACTCGATGTAATTTCTTGATAAGATTAACGAGGTTGAGCACGTCACAAAAATATTCAAAGGCGTCGAAGACCGGGTCTTCAAGTTATCTTTGTCATGGCTAAGTTTTAGATGGCCCGTGCGTCAATCAAACGGTTGCTACCAGGAGGGGCTGGTCTGCTCGCCTGAAATACTCTTTTACATGTCTTGGTTATTGACACTATTGTTGCATTATCGATTGTATAAAGCATTATATTAATAGAGTGGTTTGATTCTTTTTTATATGGAAAAGACAAAAAGGAAGGAAATAATACCGTGTAACCAACATATTTACTAAAAGTCCTACTAGGGCTTACATTCGATGTGGATGGAGTTGACGACTAACGAGGCGCCGATGGGCAGCCTCACACGGGGCCCATGGAATAAAAGGGCCTCTGCCACTTGCCATTGCAGTAGCGACGAGGACACGGCGCAACATACGCTTGAGGTATGTTCGGGCTGGGACGGGCAGCGCCGTGACCTCGTCGCTGTCATCGGTGCCGACCTGACGCTGCCGGCTGTCGTGAAAGCGATGGTCGACAGCGTCAGGAATTGGGACGCGGTCGCCGCCTTCTGCGAGGCTGTCATCTCGCAGAAGGAAGCGGCGGAACGAGTCCGGGAGGATTCCCGTGACCCGGGCCGCCGCCGGCGGCCGGGGCGGCGCATGCGCGAGTACCTGCGTCTGATGCCGCCCTAACCGAGGCTTCGGGTGATCGGACCGGGGAATTGTCCGGTCACCCGACGTGAGGCCACCGCGTGAGGGCGACGCCTCGACGGCGAAAGCTGTCGGGGCGTCGACGAGAGAGGAACCCGAGAGGGTATATCGCCGGGCGGGCCACCGAAGCCAAAGATCGGGTACCGGTGGTCCGCTCGCACGGCGAAGAGAGATGTTTGCAGGGTGGGTCCATGGGGTTGCGCGCCGCCTCTTCCATCGCCCCGGGCCGATTTGCTGGGGCGCGACCACATGCATGGTGACACCTTGCGAAAAAAAAAAAAAAAGGGCTTACATTCGACAATTTGTTAGAAACCCAAACAAATAATTGTATTATTTGGTCGTATGAAAAGGACACAAATATGAAGAAAAAAAGGTTTCTAAACTTCTGAGTTTATCAGAATGACAGTAAAGAAAATATTAACATTATGAACAATGCTGACATGCCTTATAAAGAAATTTGCGGTTAAAAACAGTAGTCATTCACCTATTCGCTATGCAGAATTATTTGATTATAAATATTTATATTTGAATAGAGTAAACAGCTAATAAGATTTGTTTGTATCTTTAAAATAAAAAAAAGCACTCCTTGATATAGGTAAATTCTGAGTACGTCCCTGTTACACCATACACTTACTGACATCTAATGCAAGATAGCTCAACTGCATAAAATATACGAAATTAGTAGTTGTGCTAATAGCCGGTAGATGGACATTAAGGAGGGAGTGAGACAAGTACTATTACTTGTCTCACTCTCTCCATTAGCAGCGATCCCCTACCTCTGTAAATGACACGCATTGTTTCATAGAAAATATTCATTACAACAGCTCCTCTTTGTATTTACTCTGTGCATGCAATCAAAGACATTAAACATAGTTAGTAAAATAATATTTAACTTACGTTTTGCCAATTGGTGTCAAGGTCGGTATGTTCCCCGACCATGGTGTGGGTCTTGCCGGTGCCTGTTTGGCCGTAAGCGAAAACTGTACAATTGTAGCCATTGAGGACCTCCTCTATAAGAGGACTAACCACTTCTTGATAGACTTGCAGCTGTATAGACGAGGTAAAAGTATTAATTCAAGGCTAAGTATTATAACTCCGTGTATTATACTTCCGTGTGGTGACGGAGTAAGAAATGTAAGAATACTATTCACCACCCCATATCTTATCTGTGGGTGATCGTACGAGACGACTAAGGTGTATAAAACGCATATAACATCTATGCAAGAGATGGCAAACTCGAAACAAAACCCTATACCAACACGTCTGATCAGTGCGGTATAGTAGGTTAATTTCCCTCCCATTGCGGAGGCCTGAGCCCAACAGTGGGTCATTTATGGGCTGTGATGATGATGATGAAGTATTATAATTCTCAATGGCATCATCACCATCATTCTCGTGCTCTTTATCCCAATTACTCGTGGTGAACGCATGTACTTCTAATCCTCTTACATATTATATCTTGTAAAAGTTATTGGCAATAGTTTTATGACCGGCCGCCTGCCTGACGTCAATCTTCCTTGGGAATGTAATTGTTGACCAAACGGCATCAGATGGAGTTGGCCCAGGTTGATATAAAGCTTTTAGACATCTTTTACGACATCCACGAGCAAAATAAGGGTTAGCAGTATTCGTAACTGCTACGACACAGTGCATTATAATAGGTATATAATTCTCAATGTGACGACGCTAAAATAATACAAAGTGCATTCATGCCTGCCTTATAAACCGGTTGAGGGATCGCCAAGACAATTGACAACCACTAGCAAAATGTATAACAGTATATGCGATCGCCAATCCGTCGACGCGATTTTTAAGGCATTATCTCCTCTTGGGGAACCTATACCCAATGGTGGACATCGATGGGCATCGAGCTTATGGTCTAATTATATCGCTTTTCTGACTCAAATAATACATATTTATTAAAAATGATTTTCTCATGTTTACCCGTGTTTTAGAAAATTTTAAGTAGGATTTAGGCAGACGACCGCATTCGTAACGACGACGTAAGAGAGCGAGTAGGTATGAAAGAGAGTATTGGTGTAAAGATGCGAAAGGGAATGCTCCGATGGTTCGGACATGTGGAAAGAATGCCGAACGAACGTCTGGTTAAGAAGATATACAATGCGAAAGTGGAAGGATGTAGGTACCGAGGGAGACCGAGACTAACCTACCTAGACCAGATCGGTCAGGTACTGAAGGAAGGTGGAGTCAAGAGTCTCCGAAACCGGCGAGCGTGTATGAAGAGAATTATGAATGTTGAGGAAGCGAGTGAAGTATGCAGAGATAGAGTTCTCTGGCACTCTGTTCTCTCTGCCTACCCTACAAGGGATATGGCGTGATGATATGTATGTTTGTATGTATGTATGTATTTAGGCCGACAGTGACATGAGGTGAAGCTAATATGTTGCCAATGCCAGCAAATTAAAAATTAAATAAAAACACGGATAAATCCGCCATAAAGTTATTGATTCATCATCATCATCACAGCCCATAACTGTCCCACTGTTGGGCTCGGGCTTCCTCCGTAATGGCAAGGAAATTAACCTACCATACCGCGCTGGTCAGACGTGTTGGTATAAGGTTTTGTTTCGAGTTTTCCTTCTCTCGCATAGATATAATATGCGCTGTATATCCCTTAGCCGTCTCGTACGATCACCCACGAGTAAGATATGGGGTGGTGAACAGTATTCTTACTCCGTCACCACACGGAATAAAAGTTATTGATTAAAATGTTGAAACCTTAAAGTAGATAGTGTATGTGAATAAGGTCATTGGTTGATTTATTTCAAGCGGATATTTTTAACCTAATATAAGATTAATGATTACCTGACTAGCGCTGGGCCCAAATGCTCTGTCAAATGTGAACTTCTTTGTGAGTGTGGTTTGTTGTGACTGACGAACTGTCACTTCACGATTGTTTAGCACTTCAATCACACCCAACGATTTGATGTCCCGTTCCCTTTGGTTTAAAGGTCTGTAATAGAATAACTTAGTTATTGACTTAACTAAATAACAAATATGTACTAATAATTAGAAATTATGTCTAAAATTTCCTTTAGGTCAAAATTGTGACCATATGTAAGTATATCTCTATTTATGTTAGTAAAGCTAGAAGGTAATAAATAGATATTAAGAGCATGATAACCTCTGGAGTTAGTGTGGCTGATTGTTTCCACACCATGTACCAAGTCAGATTCCAAACCTCAGGAGTGACTAGCATACAGTTAGCATAGAACATTTCAGTGGTACTAAATGTGAACAAATAATACAGATATCCCATCTTTTTTTTTTTGGCAGCAAACTGTGTTGTGAGCACACCCCGTTAAATCCATCCAGGGCGACTGAAAGAATGGCATGTGACCCCATGTACTCGCCCTTCAATGTACTTATCGACACAGCGCGAGCGGTCCACCGGAACCCGGCCTTCTTCGGTGTCGTCTTCGGTGGACAGATATCATACTTACACAATGATATATAGGAGTGACCCTTGTATAGAGCCTTGCAGAGTACCATGTAACTCCTATGGGCGACTTATGCTTCAATACTATTGCCACATACTTATTGAGTTGTATGAGAAATGAAGAGGGAAACACGCAGAGATATAGAGAGGCAATATTAATCGTCCTGCTGTACTTCATATTCCTCATAATACGAACTACTCCTTTCCGAAAGTGCAGTGATTAATTACGCAAATGAAGCATGAGTATGGGCAGAGATGGCAGCATCCCAGCAGTGCTAGAAGTGGTGCAATGAGTAGCACTAGAAGCTTATGGTGACTGAGCCATATATCAACATGTCATGTTTATCATGGCTATTGCGAAGTTATAAGATCTGACATGGGTATGTTCAGCTGATAAGGAAGCACTCAACTAGTGCAACAAGATAATGTATTTCTAGAATTACATTAATATCAGATTCAGATATGTCCTATTAAGTTGTAGCAAGCCTGTCAGCTATCACTTGCATAAGAGTTAAGCTACATTGTCAAATAATATAGCAATTTTAAAAATCAGCCAAGTGTGAGTTGCACTTGCGCACAAAGGGTTCCGTAAAACTAAAAGAAATCGAGTTTGTTGTATGGGAGCACCCTTAAATATTTATTTTATTTTTAGTATTTGATGTTATAGCGGCAACAGAAATACAGCATCTGTGAATATTTCAACTGTCTAGCTATCACCGTTCTTGAGATACAGGCTGGTGACAGACGGACGAACGGACAGCGAGGTCTCAGTAATAGGGTCCTGTTTTTACCCTTTGGGTACGGAACCCAAAAAAATATGTATGCCCATACCACAAACTATTGAATTTTTACTATTACAGTTTTAATCTTTGTTATCTGTTTCACCTTTAATTAAAAAAATAATCTTTTTAATTATTTGCAAGTTATGATCAGTATTCTCTGTGTGATGACAGAGTAAGAATACAATTCATCACCCCCTATCTTACCTGTGGGTGATTGTAAAAGAAAACTAGGGTATATAAAATGCATATAACATCTATGTGAGAGAATGGAAAACATGTAACAAAACCCTATACCAGTAGTTGCCAACCTGCGGCTCGCGAGTAACATGCGGCTCTTTGGCTGTGAAGTCGCAGCTCTTTATATGCAAAAAATATTTTATAAAGAAAACATTTAAAAATGGTTCTCAATTGATTAATAAGGATTAGGCACAAATTATTGTTGACAAAAAAAATGTGGCTCTAAAAACTTTAAACCTTTATGAATTCTAATTTTTGGTTCTTCCGACTCAAAAGGTTGCCGACCCCTGCCCTATACCAACAAGTTTG
This sequence comes from Lymantria monacha, assembly GCA_905163515.2. Lineage (NCBI taxonomy): Eukaryota > Metazoa > Arthropoda > Insecta > Lepidoptera > Erebidae > Lymantria > Lymantria monacha. The sequence continues at coordinate 2,029,490 of LR991103.1, forward strand.
ACCAGTGTGGTATATAAAGTCAATGCCCCTCCCATTATGGAGGAGGCTCGAGCCCAACAAAGGGACTTGTATAAGTTGAGATAATGGTAATGATATGATCAGAAGATCTAAAATTATTTTCATAGATCGTCAAATTAAACTATTGTTACTGTAGGCTTATCAAGTCACCCAAGAGCAACTTTATAATCTTTATTAATTAACATCAAAAAGCAAATTCAGGAAAAGTGAAATCATCATCATTACCCTGCTCTTATCCCAATTACTTGGGGTCAACACAATATGTAGGTACTTTCATTATACATATTACAAAAGCTTTAGTTTTATGATCGGCTGCCTGGCTGACATTAAACATTGACACACAGTAGTGGTTTAAATAATAAGTAATGATGTAATTAATGTATTCATAAAAATACATATACATACATATGTATGTATATCACGCCATATCCCTTGCAGGGTAGGCAGAGAGAACAGAGTGCCAGAGAACTCTATCCTTGCATACTTCACTCGCTTCCTCAACATTCATAATTCTCTTCATACACGCTCGCCGGTTTCGGAGACTCTTGACTCCACCTTCCTTCAGTACATGACTGATCTGGTCTAGGAAGGTTAGTCTTGGTCTCCCCCGGTACCTACATCCTTCCACTTTCGCATTGTATATCTTCTTAACCAGACGTTCCTTCGGCATTCTTTCCACATGTCCGAACCATCGGAGCATTCCCTTTCGCATCTTTACACCGATACTCTCTTTCATACCTACTCGCTCTCTTACGTCGTCTTTACGAATGCGATCGATCAGCCTAACTCCACAGATTTTCCGTAAAGATCGCATTTCGACCGCATTAATTTTCCTTTCATACTCTTTTCTGCATACCCAACTCTCGCTTCCATACAGTAATGTTAGGACAAGCACTGCGTTATGTATTGCTACACGTGCCTTCTGGCTGAAGTAGTGGCTACCGAGAAGTTGCCCCAACGCTCCATTCACTCTATTTCCCGCATTCACTCTTCGCGCTATATCAGTGGTGTACCTTCCATTTCGGCTAAATCCACATCCAAGATATACAAATTCATCCACTTGCTCTAGTACATCATTACCTATTGTTACTCTTCTGTCTGGCTTCATCTCTTTCAAAGACCATTATTTTGGTTTTGCTCACATTCACAAGTAGACCCCTTTTCTTACAATCTTCTGTCATTGTGTCGACTAGGGTCTGCAGGTCAGTCGCTGACTGTGCCAGCAGGACTGTATCATCTGCATAGAGAAAAGCAGTGACCACTGAGTCGCCCATCTGGACTCCCACATTCATATTGTTCAACCTTTGGAGACATTTATCCAGATATATGATAAACAGTCTGGCTGACAGAACACACCCCTGCTTGACGCCGATATTGACGTCAAACCAAGGCGACATTCCATCATCCAGCCGCACACAGGCTCTACAGCCCATGTAACTGGACTGCACAGACTGCAGCAGTTTACCGTTAATACCATACTCATCTTCTTCACAATGTTGCGCAGAGAGAACACTTGATCCATGCATCCCCTTCCACTCCTGAAACCTCCTTGTGTCTCACACAGTAAACCATCGGACATTATAAAAATAAAATTACATAATGTTAGTGAGGTGACTGTTTAGGACCCACCAACTTTTAGACTGGACTTTACTTGTTGTATCAGAAAATGGTTGTATGTGAATAAATAAAAGTTTGATGAAACTTCCTCAGATAATTGTATTCACGCAGTGATACACATGACACGTTTTCAAAGGAACAGATAAAAGAGCATTCCAAGATCAAAATACAAAGTAGAAAAATAAAAATTGTAGGAAAAACGGATCTTATATTAAAATAAAGACCCTTTTATTCCAACAGATAATGAGTATAAAATTTATATAATCTGCAACATGATTTCTAAATCATCCATTATAGGGCTATGTATTATGATTAAAAAGAGTGCATCGAATGAATCAGATCATTATTGTATTCCATTCTAATAGAAAACACTATTATCGAAAACGAGTTGGTAGTATTGTGTGAAACTATTAAATAGGTAAGTTAAGCTACAATTTATTTATTACAATCTACTTAAGAAATTTAAAGATATTCTAGTGAGTCACGCCAATAACGAATAAAATTTGTAATCATCTAAATATTTACCTCAACCGTACGAACACCTGAATGTTCTGGTTTTTGTCCTTCCGAATTTTATCCGTCGTCATCTTGATGTAATAAACATAAACTAATTCACAAATAAACACTTCACTACAACTGTTATTCAATAATAAAGGATAAAAACTCTTTAATAATTTCGAATAATTATCACGAAAACGGAAAACCGTTAAGAGCTAAGCTTCAAGCAAAATTCAAATTTCATCATTATTTTTAACTTTGAGTACAAGTCTTTTGGGAATAATAAAATCAGTAAATTATTTTACTCTATGGATTGGGTGTCCCGTAAGTAGTGGACCAACGGACTATGAGGAGTAGTGAGTGAGTGAGTGAGTAAACTGATTGTTGGCGTAGCGAAAAAGGGCTGTGGCGAGCGATGCATCGACGCGCTATATGATGCAATATATGTACCTACTATACGTAGTAGTGTGTGAGACGTAGCGATGCAATGTTATGCGGACTTATGCGCAAGCCACTGTGCGTACTCGCCGCACTGAGCTCGCGTAATAAGTAATATAATATAATTAATAATTAAAATATTTAATTATTTTTGAAGTGGCCCGAAAACAAAGACAAAATCGATTCGGAAAAAAAAAACTTTTTTTACAGCATTTTTTGCGTTTTTCTATATTATATCATATTAGGACAGTGCCGTGTAATGATAATTTCATAAAAAATACGTAACTTTACTCAAATGAGAAAAAACGCAATGTATTCAATAATCAAAATATCTGTTCGGCCGATATACCTACACGCGCGCGGTCACTTACCGCGCGCGTGGTGCGTGAAGGTATTGCCTAATACCGCGGTCATTCACCGCAGGCATATTGTCACCTATCGAACAGCTGATCTGAGTTTTGAATACCTACATTGCGTATTTTCTCATCTGAGTAAAGTTACGTTTTTTTTTTTAATTATCGTTACAAGGCACTGTCCTAATACGATGGTATGTGGCAAACTTCCAAAAATTGTTGTAAAAACATTTTTTTTTTTCAACCAAATCGTTTTTTTTTCTAGCCTATCATTACAAGTAGGACTATATAGTAGGGTTACCTGTCTTTGTTTTCGGGAGCGGTGCTCTTCCACTCTGTCTATATACCATCTTAATAGACATTGTGTTATAATTATTATTGTACATTGCCGATATTACTTAATAATACGTATATATCGTATCGTATCGTATTTGTCCTGCTCATGATTAATACAACCAGAAATTAATAATATTATAATTAATATTGAAATAAATTCCAATCAGCCCGTAAACGTTCACTGTTGGACGTAGGCCTTCCCACGAGAATGCCATCTGCAACGGTCCTGTGCCACCTGCATCCAACGGTTTCCTGCGACCTTGATGAGGTCATCAGTTCACTGAGAAGGGGTCGGCCTACGCTGCATCGTCCGATTCGTGGTCGCCACTCAAGAACCTTTCTTCCCAACGGTTGTCGGTTCGTCGAGCGATGTGGCCTGGCCATTGCCACTTCAACTTGCCATTCTTCGGGCTATCTCGGTTACACCCGTTCTCCTACGGATTTTGCGTATTCCGGATTTTATCACGTAGAGAAACTCCGAGCATAACCCTCTCCATAGACTTTGAGCCTTTTTATGAGGCCGACATTTAGAAACCCCTTTTAAGTTGAGAATTTTGATATTACTAATTAAATTAATCTATTTGTAAAATTTATTTCGTACAATAAATTTTTTGCAGTCGAACTTAAATTTCTTTCTTTTTTTGTAGAAGTTATCAAAAATAACTATCAACTATTTACTCGGCGGTTAATTTAGTTTCCTACGCATTATATTCAGCTAAGTAAAATATTACGTAAATATTTCTCTGAAGTTTTAATGGATACATATAAAAAAATATTGGAATTATTGAAAAAGGCAATCGAAATTTATTGCTTGATCTTTGAAATGAAAACCTTTTTTTAAAAACATAACTTATGGATTTCTTTCAGTATAAAAAATATTTATTACACTTTTCTAACATGTTTGGAATAAAAATTGATTACACACTGCAGTCTAGTCCTGATGAGTTTGACAATTAACACTATATTATGATATTATTTTACCCGACTGCGTAACCTATGTTCTCGAGATCATTTTACTTTTGTTGCATTGTATTCCCTTTGCCTGATTAATAAACTTAACGAAAAAGAGATTTTGTTTATATTTTGAATTGAATTTCTAACGGGCGTTCCGGGCTAACAAAAATCTTGAATTATTATAATACCATAGTGATATAAATATAAAAATATAAAGATTCTTGATTCACAAGCATTAGCGAATATAGGAAAATTCAAACAAGTAGCGTATAGTAACTTTTCTCACCGTTTTTTATCATCTCCATTGGTTCATCACAGTTGGTAAGTTTTTAATTATTTTATTGGGCTTAATATTAAGGTTTTACACTATGGCCGCGGACCCTAAACCTCCTGACCCTCCTGATCAATTATAATTGTCCATGACGAAAGAAAATAAAGACTACAATTGTCCTAAATTACAATGTTCGTTCTATGATATTCTTTCTACTAGAAACCAACTTCCTGCTTCTTAATCACATTTATCTCTTATCTATTCACCATTAGTGTCAACCTAATTTTAATAATATATTGATCTATAAAAGAGCTCAGTAAAATATTTTTATTCAAAATTTAGTTTATAATCAAAATTTTGAAATAAAATATTTTACTGAGCTCTATCTAATAATTATTATATTGTATACAGGTATATTAATTTCAAAATATTTATATATATTTCTCCTTAGATAAATCAATCTACTACGGAAGGGAAAAAATACTATTCATTCAACTCAACAATTCACTGGTTACACTTATTGTTTTGTGAAGGTAAAATACTTCTATTAATTTTGGAAGTAAATCCATTAAATTTTTGAATACTATCATTGTCAAGATTGCTGTATTTTTATGTGAATTTTATCTTATTTTAATAAGTATTATGAAAGTAACATATCTCTAAAATAATTTTAGATTGTAAGGTATGCAACGTCCATCAATGTTACCAAAACCCCGTCGGCCGGGGTCTACGGATCGCCTTTCAAACCATGCCCGCAGACCCAGTGCTAGTGGTCATAGATCCAGTAGTGCCGAGCCAGCTCGAGCTACTTTTGGTGGAGGTAGATTAAGTAGAGAAGCTTCTGCTAGTAAAACATCTGCAAATGGGGTGAGTGATATTTAAGGAGCTAATTAGTTTTAAAATTATCGTGAGTTTGACACATATTAAACAATTGTATTTTCGGCAATACTCACGCGTTAGAGTCGATTATGTCGACTCAGGTTTCGAGCATGTCCGATCAGAGCGAGTGCGCAGCTGCGTCTGCGAGGCTCGAAACACAGGTCGACGTAATCGACTCTAACGCGTGAGTATTTCCGAAAATACAATTGTTTAATATGAGCTAATTAGTGTTTATTATCTTATTACCTGTACTGGTAGACATGCAAGCAACCTACCTGATGGTAAATCATAATGCTTGTGGACTTCAGGAATGCTATGACACTGATATTATAATTTCAAATCTCCTCTACACGGTAAAGTTACTTTGTGTGGTGATAGAGTAAATATAATTTTTTTTCTTTTTTAATTCTTGTATCTATAAATGGTTGGTGATAAAGAGTTATTGTATTGTATTCTACGTCTGATCAAATATATGATTTATTTTTTTCAGCATTGATTTTAATAAATATTCATTTTGTATTTCTAATCAGAGATCGAGATCGCAACAAAGTGAAAGGTTTGGACAACCTCATATGACACCACTCAAGCATTGGACACCGAGCCGTTCAAACCAATACTCCAGATCAACTACCACTCCTGTAGTGAGTCAATGCATTAATATTTTTTTTATCTTTTTGGCTTCTGCTGTATCATAGGAGCAATTTCGCCAATGTCCAAGTTTTAAAGTGCCTCGAAGAAGTCTTCAGAGTTATAGCTTTCCTTATCAAAGTTAATCCTTTAGATCTTGATTTTATTTAATTTGCCTCATTGTTTAGTTAAGGAGTTCCTTATATTGTGACAGAGACACCTTGGAGATTGTGGGATCAAGCAAAAAATGTGTTATAATAATAATAATGTAAATAAATTTATTTCAGACACAATCTATAGTTTGTTCATCATCATCATTATCACAGCCCATAAATGTCTCACTGTTGGGCTCGGGCCTCCTCCGCAATGGGAGGAAAATTAACCTACTATACCGCGCTGGTCAGACGTGTTGGTATAGGGTTTTGTTTCGAGTTTTCCTTCTCTCGCATCTTTATATTCTCTCTATACTCTTATCTTTATACTCTCGCAGTTTTATATTTCTTAGTCGTCTCGTACGATCCCCCATGGGTAAGATAGGGGTGGTGTATTCACCTATTAATATAGTAATACTATTGTATTCTTGCTCCATCACCACATGGTAATATTTGTTATATAGTTGTGTTACATAGTTAGTTAGTGTCTAAGTAATATATTATGTTAGTATCGTTAGTACTATTATTAGATAAAATTTTATATATTATAACCCTATTCAATGTCTTTGGAAGCAGGGAAGCCGCTATTTTACAAATAATAGCATACTTTGGCAAACATTGCTAAGGCATTGCAGTCCCATGGCAGTGGAAATAGCATTTACAATGCTTTGTTGTACTGTACGCAAAGGGTGTTGTAGGCTCGGTTTATTGTTTGTTATTGTCACTGCAGATTTACCTTGAATTTGGCATGGAAACAAAGCTCATACAGCCGAGTCTTATGCAATTTATTTTATATGTTATTTAACACTTGTTGTATTGAGCTGCTTATTAATAGTAATTGTCTCTCATTAAGAGAAGTTGTTATTATTAATTGATTGTTGAAAATCAAAATTATAATTACTCTGAGAATTTTGGCGGGACATGAAAATACACGTAAACCATTATATATCACACTAAACTTCAGCAATTTATCTGTATTATATTACATAAAATACCAGCAAAATTATTTAACGTAACAGTAAAAAAATTAATGTAATTTAAAAAGCGAGACATGACACTTTCACGTTCCCGCCATAACTCACTGAGCATGGAGCTCCTATTCAAGATTTCTTTCATTTTAATTTCTATCCCCATCCTTTAATCACCATCTACTTTATGAGTAAGAAAGTAACTTAAATTTTTATTTATTTAGCGAACACCATCACAAGAACGTGCCAGCCGTGGTTGGCAAACTTCACTAGAAAGAGCCTTAGCTTTCGTTACGGTCAAGGACCAAAGGTAAGATTATCATAATCATTATCTTAGTTCACACTTTATATTACTGGGTTTGAGTCTTCTCAACAATGGGAGGAAAATTGACTTACTATACTATGCTGGTCAGACGGATTGGTATAGGATTTATTTCTAGTTTTCCTTCTTTTTCATAAATGATATATTATGGAGGCCATACACGTTAGGTTTTGCATGATGGTTTTAGCTGTGCATGCATAACTGACAGGCATAACCGAGTTTCATATCACACATACACGTTAAGGTTTGCATGCACAGTTTTGCCATTAAATCTCAGTTGAGCTACGTGACGGTATGTGTAGGATGCCTACTTCTCAGTTAAGCTACGTACGTACCCTCCATAATTTAACCATCACTTCAAACATCACACATGACATTTCATGTCATGTGTGATGCGTAATGCGATAGCGCTTTCTATACATACGGCGGGCGGCGTCAAGAAATATAAGCCTTAACATTCTGAAAATAAAGCTCAAAATAAATATTGAATTACCAGACACCGAACATTGCAGAAATGCAGAACAGTACAAGGTGAATATTTGAAAACGTACATTTTTGATGTCTCGCTGTGAATAACACATTAAACCTGAATCGATTTTGATCACTTTTTTTATATACATAGTTAATTAAGTGGGGTACATATTGCAGATCAATTTATTGTATTTTATAAGCTATAAGCCAATTTATAAAAAAAATAGTTCCCAAAACCTCATTACCATTCGTGTCCCTTTTCCCAATTTTCAACCATTATGATAAGAAAAATTAAACGAAACCTTCGAAGAATAACATTTTCTTATTATTTAGTAAATATAATAGTTAATGTATAAACTGAAATAAAATATATGATGTAAAGAATAGTTTCAGTTAATTTTATACCAATTCAAAAATTGTCACACCCTTGGCACTACTTACCGTTCGCGAATATTGACAGTGAAATAGAATTGTACCCAATGGTAAATGTAATCCTCACGACGACTCCCTACCACGACCTCAGTGCCCGCTAGTAACTTGAGCAGATCACACGTCTTAAAGACCGATTTGGCGCCAATAAAAAAATAATCTACAAAAAAATCGTCCAGTTCAAAATGAAATCTCCTTACCGTTCGTGTCCTCTAAAGGTAAGTTATTTGATCAGATTAATTTAATTAATGATTTAAATATTTGCCATAAGATTATTTCTCGTCTGATAACGTATTTAGCCTCATAAGTCTAATAAATAATGCAACGTACACAAATGTTTCCAAATATCTACTTACCATTTTTCCCGTTCACATTTTACCCGAATGGTAAGGAGCACGCTGGAATGGTAAGTAGGTATTTTTTTCTATTTAAATGTAATATTGTTTCAATACATGCTATATTTAAACTGCCGTGTAAATTACTAAACCACTACAAATTTCAGATTCAAGAAAAGCGCAAAATAACACTTTCTGCGCTTTTTTCTGTTACTGTCAATCTTTGAATCAGAACTTTGAAGAAATATATGGCGAATAAGGCACAAAAAGATAAAATAGAAATAGAGTTATTGAAGAAAAAAAATAACAAATACAAAAAAAAATATTCTGATACTTAGGAAACGCTTACAGAGTCCTAACACAAAAGCAAAAGCTCTACTGCACCACCATTTGCTTATTTTTCATTACCGTTTGCACAATAATTTCAGATCCAAATTGTGGAGTATATAAAGGCTTATTTTTTGGTCTCACGCATTTTTTTTTATGTGTATGCTATCAGCTTTGCTTTAAATATCTAAAGAACAGTTTTGTGAGTACTATTTTTTCATTCTTTAAAATTGTCTAATATGTTCATTTGCAAATATTCACCCTACACGGGTGTTCGCGTCATGTTTAATGTGATGTGTGATGTTTAGTCGCGTAATGTGTAATGGGTCAGTACACGGACGGGTAATATTACGTGTGATACATCACTCGCATTACTTACACATGTCTAATAACTGTACAGTTTAATCACATACACGCTAGGGCTTGCCTGTCGGTTATGCATGCACGGCTAAAACCGTCATGCAAAACCTAGTGTGTATGGCCTCCATAATCAGTAGCGGTGTTAGGGTAGGGCGAGGTTGGGCGACCGCCCAGGGCGCCGGGTAAAAAAGGGCGCCGCAGGCCATTCTCATAGTTCGAGGTCTACTTAGTCGTAAAGTCTTGAATTGCAGTTGGAGGGCGCTGCAAAAATCTCGCCCAGGGCGCTGGTAGTGTTAAAACCGGCACTGTCCATAATGTATATCATATCCCTCAGTCGTCTTTTAAGAGTGGTGCGGACAGCAAAGGGATTTGTTCATTATTTTTACGCCACCCCCACACGGAAAAGGACACATAAATAAATAAAATAGGCTAAATAATGTATGACAAGCATTACGCAATCAAGTTTTTATAATGCTGTTGTTTTTTTTTTACAAAATTATTGTGTATTTGGACTCCGTTGTAGTTATTAATTTATTAAATTAATTAATTAAACGATAAATGTTGTATTTTATTTGGTTATGTTGCTCTTTTTTTAGCAAAATCTATTTAAGTTATTGCATTGTCATCGATCCTTAATTGTGCGCTAAATTTCAAATTAATCCGATTTTTAGAACGTAAAAATTACGTTCAGAAAATGGTGAAGGTGGACCGCTGCCGGTGGATAAACAAAGACAGGTGACAGTACTAGTCCTACCTTTTATTATAGGCTAGAAAAAAACGATTCGCGGTTGATAACACTAAAATTCACGATAATTTCAATATTAAAAAATTACCTATCCGTTCAGAACTACCTGTAAATTTATTTAAAAAGAAGTAAGTAGGTAAAAACAGGAAATGGGTTACATAACTACAGATGTCTGTAGGCTTGCAGCTCGCCAAAAAATATTGGCATCGGAAACCACAATAAAACATGCACGTAATTTTTTCAAAATTTACATAACCACCACCATCGTCACCAGCTCTGAAGTCCAGAGTTCTATTTCCATTGCGCAAGTTTTAGGTTTTCTGCATTGAGTAGAACACCTAAAACTTGCAACTTGATTAAACTTCATTTATTTAAATGACTATTATACTTAGTCTGGCCATAAATACTGTTACAATTAAAAATAAACAAAATATTACATTTGAATTTGGAATCTGTAATTTTTATATATGTTTTATTTACATATGAAAAAAGTTTCACAACTGAGCAGCATTTTAACAAACAAAATGTTAGTATTTATGCCCAAAGCTCTAAGGAAGCTTCCTAATTAGTAGACAGAGTGCAACGTGAGCATTATACGACTTCAGTGATAGTTTGGTGGATTATTAGCTATGAAGGAGTGACTGAGCCATAACTTAGTGAAAAATTTTGATTATTTTGTTTTAATTTTATTAAATTATTTTGGAGTCCCTAAAACAATCCATACGATTGGCAGTGAAGAATTTTCCCATGGAAAGAGTGCGTACTTCTATTGACAATTGGCCTCAATGTTTAAAGGACTGACTAAACTGTATTGCAACCAATGGAGACCACTTCGAATAAGCTTTTTGTATTTTAAATTGTTTTATATTTATGTCTTAAACTAACACACTGTAAAAGTACCTAATAAATGTTATTTGCAGTAGATTTTTTTTTCTTTACAGTATTTATGGCTCTTGCCAGTTGACTAGGTACACCATAATTTGAGAAATGTTAATCGTGATAATTACACTAAACGTAATCAATCAATTTTCTTTTTTTCTATTTTGCCGTAGATACACACACTTACGAAAGAAATCAGAAGGAACACATCAGACTTCATCTATTAATAGTTTTTTTTTTGCTCTTGGTGGAAAACGAGCAAGCAGCACACCTGATGGTAAGTGTTACTGCCGCCTATGGACCTTTGCAATACCAGAGGTATAGCTAGGCCGCTGCCTACTAATAATCCCAAACCCACCCAGAAAGTTGGGCTTCCGGCTCACTCGCTCAGCAAACGAAGCACAGCAGCATATTGCCACTGCTTAGGCGTCGATCTTCTGCGAGAGTGTGGTAATACCCCGGATGGACCGGTCCGCGGTTGTAGACATAGAACTATCAACAGTGCGGTCCTACCACTATTCATAAAAAATAGTTTTCGAAGACTTTTTAGTACAGTATTTACGTAAATCACTTTAGCCCCCATAGTCCCCCACGAGTAAGTGCGTGACTGGCGTATTTGTTTAATCGGTTTGTTAACTATAAAATAAATAATCTCAGAGACCAAATCACGTAGTAAAGATACAAGGAGTCCGAACGTAATGTTAAACGAATGGTTTCAATTTAGGAGAGAGAACTTTTGCCGGTAGAGCGCGCCACTTTTCAATAATAATAGCATCGGTACGTCCTAAACTCCAGCGCAGCCAGTGGCAGAAAAGAGAACTAAGATCTGAGTTTATTATTGTGTCCATGAATACTATGGAAAAGCCTATATCGTTCGGACTCCTTGTATCTATACTTCGTGCACCAAATTGACACATGCAAATGTTTTTACAAATAATGCTGCCAGATTTTTTGTGAAGTGTTGACCTACGGATACCTGTATATCGAAACGTAAGAATTTCTATTTATTAGACGATTAACTTTAAAGTTTTCTATTCCAAAGCGTATCATTAAAAATCACATAAGTATATATGGCCGCACGTGGCGCTATATAGTATAACGCGACGTACGACCTTATATACTCAAATATTTCAATGTCTTTAAATCAAACAAAAAATAATTAATAGACGCCATCAGTGTTCTTTCTGTACACGCTAAAATGGCAATCTTAACCCATTTCTGTTAGAAAGCAGTGGAACTTTTAAAAATTACGACAATTATTTGACAAGATTTACAATTTTAAAACAAATTATATATATTACATACATACATACACATACATATCATCACGCCATATCCCTTGCAGGGTAGGCAGAGAGAACAGAGTGCCAGAGAACTCTATCTCTGCATACTTCACTCGCTTCCTCAACATTCATAATTCTCTTCATACACGCTCGCCGGTTTCGGAGACTTGACTCCACCTTCCTTCAGTACATGACCGATCTGGTCTAGGTAGGTTAGTCTCGGTCTCCCTCGGTACCTACATCCTTCCACTTTCGCATTGTATATCTTCTTAACCAGACGTTCGTTCGGCATTCTTTCCGCATGTCCGAACCATCGGAGCATTCCCTTTCGCATCCTTACACCAATACTCTCTTTCATACCCACTCGCTCTCTTACGTCGTCGTTACGAATGCGGTCGGTCAGCCTAACTCCACAGATTTTCCGCAGAGATCGCATTTCGACCGCATTAATTTTACTTTCATACTCTTTTCTGCATACTCAATTCTCGCTTCCATACAGTAATGTTGGGACAAGCACTGCGTTATGTATTGCTACACGTGCCTTCTGGCTGAGGTGGTGGCTGCCGAGAAGTTGCCCCAACGCTCCGTTCACTCTATTTCCCGCATTCACTCTTCGTTCTATATCAGTGGTGTACCTTCCATCTCGGCTAAATCCACATCCAAGATATACAAATTCATCCACGTGGTAGCTAAAAATAAATTAAAAGTTTTTTTGGCCCACCCTAATATAACATATATAAGGGGATAAAAAAAGTATAACTCTAAATTAGACTCTCGCGTCTAATCAGCGAAATAGTAGTAGGTCTATTGCTCGGCTATTGTTTTTGTTTTTTTTTTAATTACGGAGAAGGCCCTTGCTCAGTAGTGGACGCACTATAGCATAGCTTTAATATTTCGAAAATAGCTTTTAGAATGAATTATTATTATAATTAGAAAATAACGTTTATTTTCTTCATAAAAAAATATCGGTGCTTATTTTTATAAACGCAGATTGCCCTTTTTTTGGATGTGATCGCGCTCCGCCTATTCGGTCTGGGATGATGGAAGAGATGGTGCGCAACCCCTCAGAACCAGTTATTGTGTGTTCTACTGAGTAATACATACATACCATCACGCCATGTCCCTTGCAGGGTAGGCAGAAAGAACAGAGTGCCAGAGAACTCTATCCTTGCATACTTCACTCGCTTCCTCAACATTCATGATTCTCTTCATACACGCTCGCCGGTTTCGGAGACTCTTGACTCCACCTTCCTTCAGTACATGACCGATCTGGTCTAGATTAGTCTCGGTCTCCCCCGGTACCTACATCCTTTCACTTTCGCATTGTATATCTTCTTAACCAGACGGTCGTTCGGCATTCTTTCCACATGTCCGAACCATCGGAGCATTCCCTTTCACATCTTTACACCAATACTCTCTTTCATACCTACTCGTTCTCTTACGTCGTTACGAATGCGATCGATCAACCTAACTCCACAGATTTTTCGTAGAGATCGCATTTCGACCGCATTAATTTTACTACCTCTACTCTATTGAATAATGCGGCAATTATATATTTTTAATATATCATCCCTAAATTTCATAGGTAGTTCCTATTATAGTTAGTATAGAAAATAGCATCTAGTGTAGTCATTAGATGCTATTTTCTTTATATCCCGTGTCAAAAAAAAAACGAATCTAAAATAGTGGTTCTGGTTAGTACTTGTAATTAAAAGTTGGACCATCAGTAAAGCATGGTTGCCTAATAGGTGATAGTTTTTGTAAAATAGACTTTTGTTATTTGATAATAAATAGCAAGATATTTAAAAAGCCAACATGTAGTAATCGAAGTGACAAAGAACTTCGTTTTCAATACTTTTCGAGAATGTATAAAACCTAAATAAATATCTATACATGTTTCAAGGTAACTTGTAAAAAACGATAATTGTTTATATGAACGCAAATTATTGTCGATAGACGCGTGGCATATAGGCCGATAGTGGCACATCACTATTTAAGAATTGCAAAAAAACTGGTAACCCATGTAATGTCAATTATGTCTCTGAGACTAAAAATAAACGAACTTGGAATGAAGAAGTGAAAGGAACTTCATTTTTCCTCCAGAAGTCTTGGAAGATGTGCTGGACGGAAAGTACTTTAATTAAAGGAAGGCTATTTGCTGCTATTCAGTCCGAAATACCCACAAAACTGTGGTATTTAAAATTAAAATTTGGAAAGGCAGTTTCCAGCAGTTTCATCCGAATGAGGTTAGGACATGCCTCTTACCCAGCACATCTTGCTCGACTTAAAATAATAAACAGTGAATGTGGCGAGGATGTTGCAGATATGAATCACATTTTCCTTTCCTGTCCTCTTCATAACCGTGAGCAGTTTATTTATTCTTTAGTCTCTCATGGAATTCCTTTTCCTACCTCTATTTCTGTTTTATTATCTTCTAATGACCTTACTGTATATAATTATATTGCATCTTTTATGTCTCTTAATAATATTCGTTTATAATGTTATATATATTTTTCATGTATAATATTATTATTTGTATAAACCTGTGTTATCGCCCATCGAAACGTGGCGATTCCAAGACTGTGCTCTGGCACCATTAGCGTTACGGTTTAGTGGTTTCGTGGCGAAAACGGGTATAAATAGCGGTTACAGACGCGTAGACGGGATTTTGTTGTGATATCTTTTTTTTTTTCTTTTTTTATTCTTTTTTTTTGCGGTAGGCTATGGACGTCGCACCCCGCCAAATTGGTCCGGGGTGACGGAAGAGGCGGCGCGCAACCCCATTAACCCACCCTGCAAGCATCTCTTCTTCGCCGTGCGAGCGGACCACCGGTACCCGATCTTTGTCTTCGGTGGTCCGCCCGGCGGTATGCCCTCTCGGGTTCCTCTCTCGTCGACGCCCCGACAGCTTTCACCGTCGAGGCGTCGCCCTCACGTGGTGGCCTCACGTCGGGTGACTAGACAATTCCCCGGTCCGATCACCCGAAGCCTCGGTTAGGGCGGCATCAGGCGTAGGTATTCGCGCCTGCGCCGCCCCGGCCGCGGGCGGCGACCCGGGTCACGGGAATCCTCCCGGGCCCGTTCCGCCGCCTCCTTCTGCGAGATGACAGCCTTGCAGAAGGCGGCGACCGCGACCCAATTCCTGACGCTGTCGACCATCGCTCGCGCAACAGCCGGCAGCTTCAGGTCGACACCGATGACAGTGACGAGGTCACGGCGCTGCCTGTCCCAGCTCGGACACACCTCCAGCGTATGTTGCGCCGTGTCCTCGTCGCTGTCGCAATGATGGCAGGACGGAGTCCACTCCTTCCGCACGACCGTGTGCAGGTACTTGCCGAAGCAACCATGCCCCGACAATCCCTGCACCAACCGGAAGGAGAGTACTCCGTGCCACCGCTCCATCCACTCCATCAGTACGGGCCGGAGGGCCTCAACGGTAATAACACCGTGTCTAGGCCTCTCCTGCCGCGTAGCCCAACGGGCGATGACTTCTCGGCAGGCGTCCTCGCGCCAGGTGGCTATCTCGTTGAACGATGGGGAGCCACCCTCGTCGCGCATTGTGGTAACCCGCCGGTAGAGGTCGGAGAGCATCTCCGCCTCTAGGTTCCACGGTTGTTGTGATATCTAATCTGTGGTAGAAAGCCTGTTAATAAGTTATATGGAGCAGTGTTGCATAAAAATCGATAGTTTGACTATCGATATTGAACCTCAAAAAATATTCATAATATCAATAGTATCCTCACATATCAATACTATCGATAGTATCGATAGCTCTCCACGAGCAATACTATTAAGAACAGTGATACTATCGATAGTGATTCATTCGATAATGTCAATACTATCGATAGTATCGCTAATACCATTTGTTTTAACCTAAAACTATCGCTACTATCGACTATTTCGAGCTATCAATTGCCAGAAAATTTTCAAGAGTATTGCTTAAAAATATAAATATTGTAGTTGTGTCCCTATTGCTTGTTTTCAGTGAATTTTGTGGTGACTTTTCTAGCAGTAACGTGCATTTGCGTTCTTACTTTGAAGTCCAAATTAACTCGCAATGGTTAAGATCAACAGCCATTGAAAGTTGAGTGAAATTATAATGCTCCGAGACTTCTGGACAATTGGGTCAGAATGTGAATGTAAATGAATCTAAATGGTACCTTGTACTTGTACCACACTGTTGACAGTTTTCTGTCTACAGCCGCGGGCCGGTCCGTCCGGGGTAGTAACACACTCGCAGAAGACCGACGTATGAGTAATGGCAATGTGCTATTGCGCTTTGTCCGGTGAGCGAGAAAGCTGGCAGCCTAGCTAGGTGAGTTTGGGGATTTTATTAGTAGACAGCAGCCTAAGCTATACCCTTGGTATTGCCAAGGTCTATGGGCGGCAGTGACACTTACTATCAGGTGTGCTTGCTCGCTCGCCACCATAAGCGATAAAAAAATGGTTTGTTCTAGTATACTAATCAAACTCAAAATGTCTATTACTGTAAAATTTTATTGTAATTTAATAATTACAACTTCCTTCAAGACTAATGTCTTGAAGGAAGTTGTTAAAGAAAATTGAGAAAAACAATCAAGAATTCTGAGTTACAATTCTACACAGAATCATGGCCGCAATTAGTCATTAGATATTGTTCTGTTTTTAGCGATATTAATCTAGTGAAATAAATTTAACAGGGTCCGGAAAACATAAGTTCTCTGTACGATCGATTGCAATGTAATTCATCAGAAGGCTCTATTAAAAATATGCTTACACATATGTAACTTCACATTGCAGGTATATAGAAATATATATCTAACTGAATCCAGAACCAATTTTCAATTGTATATTATATACAATTGAAAATGCAACTGAACATACAATTGAAAATGAAATGAGCGAGATGCAACGTTGACATCAAAATTCCCGAATTGAAAACATTTAAACCAACTTTGTGCTACTCTCTCTGACACCCACAGAACAATATACTCAGAGAGAACGACAACTTCATACTTTAGAATTGCTTACACGGTGCACACTAGCGCTCCAGTTTAATCCATTGAAAACATTCGTAGAGCGGGATATTTAAAAATGTAATTATATTTTCAAATATCCCGCTCATTTCAAAACAGCTGAATATCAGCTACTGAATTTCCGATTGCTGTTTTTGCACAATACAATTGAGGTATATACTTATATTTGAATATATAAATATTGTGCAAAAACAACAAATGAAAATACTTTGTAAAGGGATTTACAATAGTTAAATAAAACAAGATGTCAGACATTCTCTGTACGATATTTACTTGAAGTCATACCACAATTTTATACACTTTACAGTTTACTTTCCAGCCTTTGTAGAAAATAACAAAAAGTGTCAGTATTTCACAAATATAATGAGTCTCTATCTCTTAACACCTTAATAGATAACACAAAAGCGTCAAAATTTCACAATGAAGTTTTTATCTCATAAGTTGCTGTAACATAACACTAAAAGCGTCAATTTCGTCACTAATGATTGAAAACACTGCAAAATCACAATTATCTTACCAAACTGACGTTTAATAAAAACAAGTAATAGATATTAAAATAGAAATAACGCCGAACGCAAATCCAAACAGTCTTATCAAATACATAGAGTAAGAAATATTATGGTCATATCATAGAGTAACATAATGGATTAAATTGTCAAAATTTTCTTTTAAGATGACGTCAGTGACGTGATTCTTATGTCTCATTCTTTAATAGAGCACCATCTCTTTTGTACTGAAAAATCCAGTGTAGGCATGCTCTGCTTTGAAAGCTAACTCCCTGTGCTGACACCGCATTAGGTCCATAAACGTCACAATTTTTTCACAGCTTGCGTTGTATGTTTCTTTTTTGTAATAAAATTTTAAAATATGTTGTATTTCTTCATAGGATTGACTCATTTTAACAGAAAGAAAATAAAATGAAAGACGGCGGGAAATAACATTTTACTAAATTGTTTCTTTATTTAAATTATACATTTATTATGTTATCAAAACCAGCCAGATATAACTAGTACAGCCAAAAAAAATGTATTAAAAGTTTATGCAGACTATATGTGAAAAGACTTTTTCCCTGACTTAGTATATACCAATGAATGTAATATAACACTGTGATAGTGATAAACACACTAGAAAATGAAACTAATCCAAGAATGTGACATAATAATTCCATATTCCCACCGAAACTCAAGAAATATTGACAGCAGCCAGTATTGCTATTATAATTGTTTCATTTCATTAGTATCACAAATTTAAAGTTATTCACTGACTAAAATTTGTTTTCTGTTCTATGATGACGCAAATTTAATAATGTCCTTGTCTTACTACATAACATAACTTTAGACAATAATACTATCGAAAAGTTGCTGGATATCGATAGTCCAAAATAGCCGATACTATCGATAGTTATAAGTAAAAACTAATGGTATTAGCGATACTATCGATAGTATTGGCACTATCGAATGAATCACTATCGATAGTATCGTTGTTATTAATATTATTGCTCGTGGAGAGCTATCGATAGTATTAACGTATTACAATAAAATCGATTTACTATTGATACTATTGCTTATACGTGAACTATCGATAGTATCCTATCGATATGCAACCCTAATATGTAGTTATGAAGATTTAGGTGTATATCTATGTCAGTTGCTTGGTGTACTCTTACACCTGATCCTTTATTAATTACTCGATTATTCCAAATTCCGTGTAAATATTCCCTTAATCCTACTAAGTTTTCTCGTTTCCGTCGTTAGCAATACGCAAATCGCGACTAGCCATTTAAAAAAAAATAGAAAATTTGGAGGGATCTCTATAGTCTATGGGTGGACGTCACACGTGCAAGAGAGATTTTCATTATAGTCTGTCTAATCTAAGAAGTGCAGTTTGACAGCTGTCTGAGTAAGTTGTCTAGGTATGTGAACCAAATAATCGCTATCAAAAATATCCGATTTTACTGAAAAATCGATATTGATTCTATATAATTAATAATCGGTTTATTTTTTATTTTTCAAAAAGGTGATGAATAAATTAAGTGCTAAATTAGTACTAAACAAATTTAATTATTTCAGCATAGAATCTATTCATCATATTTAGTAGGATTAGGTTAATTAAAAATAAAAACTGGATTTGAAAATGGCTATTTATTAAGAATTACTACTATTACTTGAATTATCAGCGTCGCGAACATTAATAATTATTTCCTCATCAATCAAAGTGTCGAAATGTACATCTCTGTCAAAATCTCTATTCGATTAATTGTATTATTCTAATATTTTTACCGATTATTTGGATAATCGTGAATTGGAAGTTGTCAAGCACTACTGTATAGAACGTGATGACGTGACATTTTTAGGTCGTCACTAACAATTACTATTTACCATGTTATTTCTATTTTAAATTAGTTTTACGAGTTTCAACATTAGATTATTGTACAAGAAAGTCACCCGCAATGTTAATTATGTAAATAACTTAATAGTTGTTTAAAATTTCAGATTTAGTGTTTACAATCATGTGTATACGTTTGACCGAGGTTATTGTGTATTAAAAAATGCAAAACGTCAAAATGCACTTCTTAGATTAGATGAACTATAATATGTATTAAACTAGTCTAAGAAGTGCATTTTGACGTTTTGCATTTTTTAATACACAATAACCTTGGTGACACGTATACACATGATTGCAAACAATAAATCGGAAATTTTAAAGAACTATTCAGTTATTCACATAATTATCGTTGCGGGTGACTTTCTTGTACAATAATCTAATGCTGAAACTTGTAAAACTAATTTAAAATAAAAAAAAAGGTAAATAGTAATTGTTATTGACGATCTAACAATGTCACGTCATCGCGTTCTATACAGTTGTGCTTGACAACTTCCAATTCACGAGTATCCAAATAATCGGTAAAAATATTAGAATAATATAATTAATCGAATAGAGGTTTTGACACAGATGTACATTTCGACAATTTTATTGGCAAAGAAATAATTACTAATGTTCGCGACGATGATAATTCAAGTAATAGTAGTGATTCTTAATAAATATCTATTTTCAAATCCAGTTTTTGTTTTTACTTAACCTAATCCTACTAAATATGATGAATAGATTTTATGCTGAAATAATTAAATTTGTTTAGTATTAATTTAGCACTTAATTTATTCATTACCTTTTTGAAAAATAAAAAATAAACCGATTATTAATTAAAGAGAATCGATATCGATTTCCCACTAAAATCGGATATTTTGGATAGCGATTATTTGGTTCACATACCTAGACGACTTACTCCGACAGCTGTCAAAGTGCACTTCTTAGATTAGATAGAGATAGACTATAATACAAGTATCGATCAACTTCGAACACAAATCAACTTGTGTCTCACACTTTAACCCACACAGGGAGTCAGCTTTCAAAGCAAACTATCCCTACATGGATTTATCGGTACAAAAGAGATGGTGCTCTATTAAAGAATGAGACATAAGTCAATGACGTCATCTTAAAAAAGAATTTTTGACAATTTAATCCATTATTTTACTCTATAATTTGACAATAATATTTCTTACTCTGTGTATTTGATAAGACTTATTTAGTTTTGCGTTCGGTGTTATTTTTATTTTAATATCTATTACTTGTTTTTAAATGTTAGTTTGGTAAGATAATTGTGATTTTACAGTGTTTTCAATTATCAGTGACGAAATTGACGCTTTTAGTGTTTTGTTACAATAACTTATGAGATAAATACGTACTATACGTAATATCTCTTATTAGTCTGTGGATAAAAACTCCATTGTGAAATTTTGACGCTTTTGTGTTATCTATTAAGGTTTTAAGAGATAGAGACTCATTATATTTGTGAGATACTGACACTTTTTGTTATTTTGTACAAAGGCTGTAAAGTAAACTGTAAAGTGCGTAAAATTGTGGTATGACTTCAAATAAATATCGTATAGAGAATGTCTGACATCTTGTTTCATTTAACCATTGTAAATCCTTTTACAAAGTATTTTCGTTTGTTGTTTTTGCACAATTTTTATACATTCGAATACACGTATGTACATACCTGTATTTGAATGTATTGTATTGTGCAAAAACAGCAATCGGAAATTCGATAGCTGAATATTGTTTTGAAATGGGATATTTAAAAATATAATTACATTTTTAAATATCCCGCTCTACGAATGTTTTCGATGGATTAAACTGGAGCGCTAGTGTGCACCGTGTAAGCAATTCTAAAGTATGAAGTTGTCGTTCTTCTCTTCTGAGTATATTGTTCTGTGCTTTAACCCTGATTCCACACTAGGGGTGTCCACTTTGAAAAAACATCGATGTTTTTTTCGATTCGATAAATCGAAACTGTACATCGATGTTCGAAATGCGTACCGCAATGTGGGTTAGGGCGTCCCCCGGAGGCGACGCGTACCGACCCGCCCCCGTCGGTACGAACTTCGGCAGTTGCGGCGATGGGGGCCGCCACCCATCACGCCTTGCCCAGTCAGGCGAGTCGAGGAGAGCAGAGTGCCGGGTGGGCACGTGGAATGTAAGAGGTTGTGTGGAAGGTAAGTTGCACGAGCTGATATCCGTCATGGCGGACAAACAGCTAGACGTGCTCTGTGTAACAGAGACCAAGCGAAGGGGCAGCGACGCCTGCGATCTTCCTGGTGGCGGGATGGCTCTGTGGTCTGGTGTACCACAGAGCGATCGAGCCAGCATGGGGGTAGGAGTACTGCTGTCCTCTCGCTTGGCCTCAGGTGTGAGGGATTACGGAATGTAAGATCCCAGACTTCTTTGGGTCCGTATAAAACTTGGTGTCACCATGGTATTCATGGTTGTAGCATATGCTCCCGTAGGATCCTCGGTGGCATCAGACCTAGAGAAGTTTTGGGATAATGTTAGGGAAGTTCTGGATATGGCAGAAACAAGTGAACGCGTGATTGTATGCGGAGATTTGAACGGATGGGTGGGGACCAAGCGTCCCGACTATGAGGACGTACTTGGTCCATTTGGTGATAAGAGAGTGAACGACGCAGGTAGGCTCATAGCGGATGTATGCATGGAGAGAAACCTTATTGTGTCAAACACATTTTTCCGACATAAGTACATCCATATGTATACATGGAGAAGGAATGAACAGAAAAGTATAATAGATTTAATTTTGGTAGACAGTCGCCTCCGAAGCAAAATATTGGACGGAAGAGCCTACAGGGGCCCCACAGTCGATACGGACCACTATCTCGTTATTGCGAGATTTAGTGGTCTGTTCAGAAAGTGGAGGCACTGGCGAGAGCGTGTCCACTTCGGAGGGCTTGAAAGAATAAAGGTTGAAAGGTTGCAAGAAGAGTGTGTAAGAGAAAAGTATGCAGAGGGTGTCCGAGAACGGCTGACGATGGCAAGCCAGCCGCAATTGGACATTGAAGAATGCTGGAGAGTATTGAAAGAGAGTATGGTAGACACAGCGAAAGAAGTATGTGGAAGTTCAAAGAAGCATAGAAACACAAATGGTGATGCATGGTGGGATGCGGAAGTGGCAGCTTCCGTAGAGCAAAAGAAGAAAGCGTGGCTGGACTATGTCTCTTCTTTGAATCTGAATGACAGTATGACTGAACAGAAGAAAGAAATATATCGGCAATGTAAGAATGACACCAAGGCCTTAGTGAAAGAGAAACGTGATAGAGCAAGTATGAGTGCAGAAGATAGGCTGACTAAAAACTTCGAGGGTAACACCAAACTCTTTTGGAGGGAGGTGAAGAAGTCTCGGGGTGGTTGGTCAGCCTTCAGAATGAATAAAATAAGGTCTAAAGGTGGAGACATTCTTACACAAACACAAGACGTGTTAAGCCGATGGAGTGAATATTTTGGCGATATGTATGCGGATACTACGGTTGGCGCCGGTGTCGCATGTGGTCTAGTAGATCAACATTCGGCGACGGCGTCCTCCGATGGTATCAGTATGGATGAAGTTGAAAGGGCGATAAGAAGCTTGAAAAATGGTAAGGCAGCGGGCATTGATATGGTGTCTGCCGAGATGATCAAGCTTGGTGGCTCCTGTGTCCGGGAGGCGTTCCTGTTGCTCCTCAATTTATGTTGGAGCTCGAGAATGGTTCCCGGGGACTGGAATAGCGCAGTCATCGTGCCTTTGTTTAAAAACAAGGGTTCACGTTATGACTGCGCAAATTACAGAGCCATAAGCTTGACCAGTTTGGCAGCAAAACTGTATGGTAAAATTATTGAAAGGAGAATGAGGATGGTGTCCGATGGTTTACTGTGTGAGACACAAGGAGGTTTCAGGAGTGGAAGGGGATGCATAGATCAAGTGTTCTCTCCGCGCAACATTGTGGAGAAGCATCTGGCTCTAGGTCAGAGGGTTTTCTGCAGTTTTGTGGATCTGGCGAGAGCATTTGACACGGTTGTACGAAAGGAACTTTGGGACATTTTACCGGAGTATGGTATTAACGGTAAACTGCTGCAGGCTGTGCAATCCAGTTACATGGGCTGTAGAGCCTGTGTGCGGCTGGATGATGGAATGTCGCCTTGGTTTGACGTCAATATCGGCGTTAAGCAGGGCTGCGTTCTATCAGCCAGGCTGTTTATCATATATCTGGATAAATGTCTCCAAAGGTTGAACGATATGAATGTGGGAGTCCAGATGGGTGACTCAGTGGTCTCTGCCCTGCTTTATGCAGATGATGCAGTCCTGCTGGCACAGTCAGGGACTGATCTGCAGACCCTAGTCGACACAATGACAGAAGATTGTAAGAAAAGGGGTCTACGCGTGAATGTGAGCAAAACCAAAATAATGGTCTTTGAAAGAGATGAAGCCAGAATAGATGTAAAAGTAACAATAGGTAATGATGTACTAGAGCAAGTGGATGAATTTGTATATCTTGGATGTGGATTTAGCCGAGATGGACGGTACACCACTGATATAGAGCGAAGAGTGAATGCGGGAAATAGAGTGAACGGAGCGTTGGGGCAACTTCTCGGCAGCCACCACCTCAGCCAGAAGGCACGTGTAGCAATACATAACGCAGTGCTTGTCCCAACATTACTGTATGGTAGCGAGAGTTGGGTATGCAGAAAAGAGTATGAAAGAAAAATTAATGCGGTCGAAATGCGATCTCTTCGGAAAATCTGTGGAGTTAGGCTGATCGACCGCATTCGTAATGACGACATAAGAGAGCGAGTAGGTATGAAAGAGAGTATTGGTGTAAAGATGCGAAAGGGAATGCTCCGATGGTTCGGACATGTGGAAAGAATGCCGAACGAACGTCTGGTTAAGAAGATATACAATGCGAAAGTGGAAGGATGTAGGTACCGAGGGAGACCGAGACTAACCTACCTGGACCAGATCGGTCAGGTACTGAAGGAAGGTGGAGTCAAGAGTCTCCGAAACCGGCGAGCGTGTATGAAGAGAATTATGAATGTTGAGGAAGCGAGTGAAGTATGCAGAGATAAAGTTCTCTGGCACTATGTTCTCTCTGCCTACCCTGCTAGGGATATGGCGTGATGATATGTATGTATGTGTGTACATCGATGTCTTTCGATGTATCGGATGAAAACATCGATGTTTTTAAACATCGAGTACTTTTTCTAAAGTCATATCAAAAGTGTTACTTCTGAAAAAAAAAGGTCTTTTTTGTTGCATTTATACCTATTCCAATCCCTTATAAAACTGACTTCTAAAAGAAAAGGTCCTTTTAGGCAGTCATTGGGACTGTCTATAGAAGTGAAAACTATTAACTTAAGACTAATTGAAATAATAATAATTTTCTAATTTTTATTTAAAAATAAAAACCTATAAGTTTTTCCCCTCCAAAAACGCTCAACGCGCCTAAAGAAGTTTTCATATAGCTATAGATATACTATTAGCATTAGCATGTCGGTGACGCGAACCTATAAGTTTTTCTCCTCCAAAAACGCTCAACGCGCCTAAAGAAGTTTTCACATAGCTATAGATATACTATTAGCATTAGCATGTCGGTGACGCGAACCTATAAGTTTTTCCCCTCCAAAAACGCTCAACGCGCCTAAAGAAGTTTTCACTTCAAAAAAAAGGTCTTTTTTGTGGCATTTACTGGTTATCATCGTTTCGATGTTTTATGAAAAAACATCGATACATCGAGTATTTCGATAGCTCATCAAAACATCGGATCGATTCGATGTAACGCATTGTAAACATCGATGTTTTCGATGCATCAATGTATATCGAATATCCCTATTCCACACGTCATTGGCAAATTTGTGGCAACCCTACGCCGTAGAAGGCATAGTAGGGGTGTCCACTTTGAAAAAACATCGATGCTTTTATCGATTCGATAAATTGAAACTGTACATCGATGTCTTTCGATGTATCGGATTAAAACATCGATTTTTTGTAAACATCGAGTACTTTTTCTAAAATATATTACAAAGCTAAAGTCATATCACAAGTGACTTCTTAAAACAGGTCTTCTTTCTAGAGTGAAAATTTTTGTATTTGAAAGTTATGAAAAGAGCTAAATCCATTATTTTATTACAGTTTAAGTAATTCATAGACAACTCATTGACTCTTTCTTGCTTGCATAGTGCTACCAATATCATCAGTGCTTCCAACTGCCTACATCATTTCTATGTTGGCCAAACCGGTACGGCCAGATTTTTTAAAATCTTTATTGATATATTTTATTATGGCTTTATTTTCGATAATATTATAAATTTTTTTTTTTTATGTTTTGTGCCATTTATTTTCATTTTCACTTTAAAACAACATTTACTTAATGCACAATTACACTGTCTTATATAGTGCGACATTTCGATACTCTTAAAAATGTATATTATTAAATATTGCCAATTTTATTTATATTATATATGTATGCATGCATGTTTTTAATAATTTCTTTAAATGTACCAGGTGTTAGCAGAATATCAGCGCTATTTTATAAAATAAAATAGCCATAGCTGAGGCAATAGCCTTTTTTGTTTCTCGTTAATGTCATTTTGTACCAGAAGTTGTTTTCTTTAGTTATGTTTATTTTCATTAGTTTTGAACGAGAACAAAATAAATGTTTTTCTTTCCTTATTCTTTAATTTATACCCATTCCGATCCTTTATAAAACTGTAATTTATTATTAAAAAAAATATTTATATTACTTTGAAATATCATTGAATCATTTATCTAAACATAAACTTGAGTTTTTGTGACATTAACTGGTGGTCATCGATTCGATGTTTTATGAAAAAACATCGATACATCGAGTATATCGATAGCTTTTCAAAACATCGGATCGATTCGATGTATCGCATTGTAAACATCGATGTTTTCGATGCATCGATGTATATTGCATATACCTAAGGCATAGAAAATATAGAAATAGAAGCCATTAATATCAAATTAACAAGAAGTTAAGCTTAATATTATGTTATTTGTTTAAAATTACATAAAAAATAACAAAATTTTACATACTGCATTAGTCTCAACATTAGCTAAATATAAATTATCATTGAAAAGTGTAAATTTGTATATAAAATTGGGTAAGTATTGTTTTTGACATTACGTTATCATTTGTTTGCGGTAATTTGTTTTTGTTGTTTAGTACTTAATTTTATAAGAACCGATACGGAAATGGAGGTGTGGATAGATCTTTAGGATCCTGATGCAACTGATCCTCCTGATTCCCCAGATGATCGGAGTAAGAGAAAAGCCACTAATATAGTTTCTGGTGAAAAGCGCCATCTTGATGACAATCATGTGCAGAATGGTTCAAATATTGTACACGTTTCCAGATCTTGTTGCTGGCACTGTTATTCGACCCATAGAGTTTGGCCAGTTTTTAGTTTGTAACAAAATAAATAATATTACTGATGGAGTCAAGGCAGACAAAATATCTATGGAATTTTCCGCTGGATTGGATGCTAATACATTTTTGGTCAATCCAATATTGGAGATGTCTAAGTATGTAGCTACTATTCCCCCCACCTATAACATTACTATGGTGTAGTACAATGGGTGTAGTTCATCAAGTCCCTGTCGATGCCAATGGATGAATTTGTGGAGTCCTTGATCTTTCCACATGGATGCAGTCCTATTCACAAGCTCGCAGGCTCAATCGCAGGATGGTAATGTGTCATAGATACCAACACAAACTGTAGTTTTAACTTTTCAAGGCTAAATTTTGCCAACAAAATTTTCTGTTACCACACTTCCCCTTAATCATACCAGTTTTCCACAATTCAGTGCCACAACTGTTGTAGATATCGCCATGTTAAAAATCAGTGTAGATTGAAGTCAAGGTGCTATCGTTGTGCTCAGCCCCATGCCGGAGATGGTTGCAGTATTTCAGAGCCTGAAGCTGCTTGCTTCCATTGCTCTGGTGAGCACTTTTCTAACAGCATGAGTTGTCCTGAGTAGAGTAGGCAAAGGTCTATTAAGATACTCATATCACGGAAAATATATCATACCATGAAGCATCATTACATTTTTCAAAAACAGTTAACCCTTATGCAGAAATTGCACAAGGCACTAACAGCCATTTTTCACAATCACATATTTCATCCAATCCCACTCAACCAATGAATTCTCATATTTCATGCAGGAAAACTGTTTATTCAACCCCACATCCTCATGTTCCACTTGGAAAATCATATGACAAGTCTGTCCATCAAGCTCTTATAGCAAGTCAATCTTCTTTGTTACCAAATGGTTGTGCATTACTTTCTCAAGATATTTCTTCCAATCCTTCACCTCTTCAGGATGACAACCTCCTGGAAATTCTTTTAACAACTATTATTAACTCAATTTCTCAATCCAATTCTAGGATACCACCCCACATTGCCAATAAACTTGCCCAGATTGTTAGTTTACCTAATAAATATGAATCTAGTGTTCCTACTATAGTTGAACATAAAAAGTCTTCGTCATTTGAAGCATGAGCTTCTTCACTTGATTAATAAATTGCAGCGATCAGTCATTGCGGAGACGTGGTTAGTGCCTGGTCGCATTTATGGGTTTCGGGTTACGCCTGTCTTTGGGATGACAGGGCTGATGGTTATGCATGAAGCGCTTTAATAGTAAGGCGTTCCTTACCTTTCTCCCCTTTATCTCTTTCTCCTGTGTCACTTGAAATTAAGTAGTTGCTGTAAATATGTTTAACATCTCCTTTCTATCATTTTACATTTCTCATCTTCATTCATCTTTAGTGTCAGACATTTTGTATATAATTTCATCAGTTCCCTCGCCGGTCATTATAATAGGCGACTTTAATGCTCACCACTCCTCATGGGGTTCCGGCTATGATGACCTTATTGGTCTTGCTTCTTTTGGAAATTTTTGATGAAGCAATCACTCAAATCGAGTGTCATGAACAATGGATGCCCTACACAGAGAGTCCTACCTCACCAGAAACCTAGAAGTGTGGTGGACCTTTCCATATGTTCTCCATCTCTCTGCTCTCTCTTATCTTGGAGTGTTTTAGAACATATATATGGCAGTGATCACTACCCAATTGTAATTTCTATGTCCAACAGAGTTACATCAACTGTAAATGTTTATCCTTCTTTTAAGTATTAATTAAATAATGTAGATTGAGGATTATATGCTACCTCTCTTGATAATAAACTGTCTAGCCTTTCTTCTCCTGATATTAATAAGATTACCCAGTTCTATTCCAAATTTATTGATTATATTAGCTCAAGTGCTGATGAACATTTCTCGATTAAAAAACCTAATAAATTCAAAATTTCTTCACCTTGGTGGGATGGTGAATGTTCCAAACATTTTGCTGCCAAAGTGAGAAAAGAGTGAAATAGGTACAAGGCTAATGTTGTCCCTGGACATTATCTCTCATATAAAAGAAATGCTGCAAAAGCAACCAGATTATTGAAAAGAAAGAAAAAGGCTGGTTGGGTTAGCTTTTGTGAACAGATGTGTCCTAGGACTCCATCTTCTATGGCCTGGAAGCAAATAATTGATTTAGAGGTGCTTGGAATTATAATATTGTTACTGATAATAATTGTTCATTATGGGTTGAGGCTTTTTCAAATAAAATGTCTCCTCCTTTTGCCTCAAATATAGATTCTTTTCCCTCTCCTCCTTGTCCTCTTCCAAATTCCAGTATTTTTGACTCTTGTTTTTCATTTTCTGAACTAAGATTGGCTCTTGATGGTTTAGTAGACTCCTCTCTGGGAGGAGATGGAATTCCATACTCCTTTTTGAAGAATGCCTCAGGACATACTAAGACATTTTATCTAAATTTCATTAATACATTTTTTGAGCATGGCATTATTCGAAAGCCCTGGAAAAATCAGATAATTATTTCTATCTTTAAACCAAGGAAGCCAGCTTCTGACCCTATTAGCTACAGGCCAATAGCTCTATGTTCTGCATTAAGTAAAATCACAGAACACATGATTAAACACTGCCTAGAGTGGCTTTTAGAAAGTAGAACTTTACTAGCAAAATCTCAGTTTGGTTTCAGGAAAGGTATGAGTACTATTGATAATCTTAGTATATTAACTACTGACATACGACTCTCCTTTTTTAAAAAAGAATATTTAGTTGCCGTTTTTTGAACATTACATCAGCATATGATAATGTGCTACTTCCAGTTCTTAAAAATAAACTCATGTATCATAACATACCTGAAAAATTAGTTTTTTTCAATATGGACATTGTTCTCTATATATATTAACAGAGACGTTAAATCTTTAGAAGAAGCAACAAGTCACTTAAAGTATGTCCTTGTTTATCCGTCACAGTGGCTTATTCAACATGGCTTATCCATTTCCACGCTCAAATGCAAGGTGGTTATTTTTACCAAAAAACAGGTTGTTCCACTTGTGACAATTAATATTAACAGGGATGTAATACCTCAAGTAAACAAAGTAATTTTTTTAGGAGTATGGTTAGACTGCAGGTTATCTGGTGTTGCCCACTATGATTATGTTACTCAAAAGTGTGAGAAAAATTTAAATATTATACGCTGTATATCTGGTGTCTGGTGGGGTGCACACCTTTCCACTCAAAAATGATGCTTTCTTCTATAAAGAAAAGCTTTCTTTTATATCCATGTAACAAATTGTCATTCAAGAAAGTCGACAAAATTCAATCAAAATGTTTACAAATCATTCTTGGAGCAATGAGGTCATCCCTAATTAACACAATGTAAGTGGAGTGTGGTGACCCTCCACTCTCAAAGCGCAGACAATGCCTTTTTGATAGATATCTTTTTAAAATTATTCTAAATTCTAATCACATCCTCTTTTTCCTAATAGATTAATACAATTGGCTGAATTATATGATTCTCATAGTCATCAGTCAGTTGATGACCTCTCTTGTATTGTCTACAATTTTCCAAACACTTTTATTACCCTTTCCAAACACATTTATTCCAAACACATATTGTACAGATTATAATATACAGTAAGACCCCGCTTAACGCTGTTTTGTTTAATGCTGTTTCGGTTTAGCGCTCTTCTATTTCAATCCGGGGATTCCCCGAAATTGTGCGCAGCGCTAGGTTCCCAAATATGCAAATAACATATACGAAACATTGTAGATGTTTTTCTTGGTTGGTGCAGTGCTGTACGGACGCATTTTAATAATTTAAAACATTTGTTGATATTATTGTACACAAGTATAAATTTATATAATAACTAGCTTTTGCCCGCGACTTCGTCCACGCAGAAGTCATCTCTGACAAAGTTAAATAGAAAAAGCAATGCAAGGTGTTGAAGGTTTGTCGCTAGGACAATAATCAACAGCGTCAGAAACTGGGATGCGGTCGCCGCCTTCTACGAGTTAGTTATCTAACGGAATTAGGCCATAGGGTGTGTCTGAGAGAAAATACTCTAGGTTGACACGCTCTACCGTCCGGCTTCGACTCGAGATGATGGCCAATTGCGGTGGCCCGCCCGCACAACGTAGATGTACGTGTACGGCGCGCGTGTGTCTATATACCATAGCCGGTCACTAAAGAAAAAGGTGGTTCAAAGTTCTATTCATTCTACAAATTATATTGCCATTAATATACTATTTACGGTATGACCATGGGATAAAAATCTAATTATCGCCACCCTTTATTTGACTGTTTTGTTTCACCAGCAGAGTTGCGACCTCGTTAGATATGATTTATTGTTTGAGTTGTAGAGTGAATATTTTTGAAGCTAAACTTACCTGTATCTTAAACCATTAGGCAAGAACCTATTGCTGTCTACTATGTGTATCGTGTGAGCTCTCACGCCGGCACTGGTGCGGGGTTGATGGAGAGGGAGAGAGAAACACGTGTTTATTTATTTTTACCGAAGAATATTTGTACGTAATTTGAAAAGAATCGATAAAGAAATTTTCTCCCCATACACACTTTGCCGCTTTGTTACACCCCCTTAGGGGCGGAATTCATAAAATCCTTACATATTGAATCTCTATGTCATAAAAAGAAACTTGCTTCAAAATTTAATGTTTCTCGCTTTAATAGTTTCGGCTTGGCGGTAATGAGTCGTTCAACCCGCTTCACAGGCCTAATTTGAGAGGGTATTCCGTCGGGCCGACCACTGACGTCAAGTCACTCTGCTCCGGTGGTCGGCCCAGCGACGAAGGCGACGTCACGGGTGGGTTACAGGTGTGCGTGCTTACGGCCTTTGTCGCCCCGGACGGAGTGGTGCGAGGAGAGCGCCGACCGTAACCCACCTAAAAAAAAAACAGGCCTAATTTACACAACCAGAGGGTGAAAATTGACAAATGCCGGATATTACCCTAGAATATTTGATTCGACTCGTAATTTAAAAAGAATCAATAAAGATTTTTTCTCCCCATACAAACTTTGCCACTCTGTTCCACCCCCTTAGGGGTGTAATTTCGTAATATCCTTTCTTAGTAAATCTCTACGTCATAGAAAGAAACCACTGTCAAAATTTCAAGTTGCCAGCTTCAATAATATCGGCTTGGCGCTAATGACTTATTGAGTCGTCTAATCCACCTCGCAAGCCTAATTTACACCCCCAGAAGGTGAAAATTAACAAATGCTGAAACACGTGTTTATTTATTTTTACTAAAGATAATTTGTACGTAATTTGAAAAGAATCGATAAAGATTTTTTTCTCCGAACATTTTTTAAATTGTCATAACTTTTTTATTTATAAACTAATTGACATGAAATAAAGCCTAAATGTTAAGTGAAGCTTACCACAATTTATTAGCGAAAACCGCGTCTAAATCGGATAAGCCGTTTCTGAGATTAGCGTGCACAAACACACAGACAAACATAAACAGACGAAAATTTTAAAAATCATTGTTTTGGGTTCTATTAGTGTTGATAAAGGTCCCAGTAATATTTTTTCTCATATATCTTCCATGTACAGACAGCGATCCGTTACATTTTTATTATATGTATAGACTATAAAGATACTATAACATTTTCCAACGGAACGCAAAAGGTAAACGCCAACTACATAGATGTCTTCTTGACAAAAAGGCTGAAAATTGGAAACACAAAATAGACTGCATGATCTGACTGACTTAAAATTTTATTTGTTTTGATAAGTATATTCGTATATATTGTTTTTATTTTTGTAAGATATAAATGTTTGGTTTCATTTTTATTAAAAGAAAAATTATTATATTTACGCTCTACTTTGGTGGTACGTATCTTTTTTTTTCCTTGCGGGTGGACTATGGAGGTGGTCGCGCCACATCGGTCCGGGGCGACGGAAGAGGCGGCGCGCAACCCGGTAGACCCGCCCTGCAAGCACCTTTCTTCGCCGTGCGAGCGGGCACTGGTTGGTGGTATCCTGCGCGTTAAGCGAGGTCTTACTGTATTAGTTTACCAACCGAAAATAATTCTCGACTTTGGTATTGACAAAAGTTCAATTGAGTGAGGTCAACCAAATTTTCAAGGCTAAATAAACTTCATTTGGAGTATAAGGATAGGTTTACTTTATACACTGATGCTTCCAAATCATTAGGCAATGTTGGTGTAGCAGTGTGGATACCTTTCACCGGGGTTATACTAAGCTATAAATGTTCATCCGCCAGATCTATATTTACTGCAGAGTCCATAGCCCTTTTAGAGGCAATTTTATTTGTGAAATCTCAACCTTTAAATAATTCTATTATATTTTCTGATTCAAAAAGTTGCCTTCAATCTATCTTGTCTAACCCGTTTCGATCAAAATCTAGATTTTCAATTTCGCTGAGAATAAGAGAGGAGTTATTTCTGTGTAAAGGACTTGGTATTAATATTGTTCTAGCCTGGGTTCCTGGACACAAAGGTGTTCCAGGCAATGAAACAGCTGATTCTTGTGCTAAATCTGCTATAGATATAGGTTCTATTGACACTACCAAATTTATTCTCATGATATTTGTGCCTTTTTGAAATCGGTTTTGTTCCAAGAGCGGGATACTCCATTTGTGAGTGTGGACTGGATCAAGGAAACGTGAACCATATTTTTTTCAGTTGTTCTGAAATGCAGTATTCTTTATATGATATTTTACCGCCAGAAATTTCCCGTCCTACTTCTTTTAAATTCCTTCTTACTCTTGCATTTACTCCGTTTATTTATACTCTCTGCAAATTTATTAAAATTAATAACATTAAATTGTAGATATGTAAATTAGTTAAGTAGTTTAATTTTGAATTAATTTTAGTTATGTGTAAATTTAGTCTAGTTAGAATTGTTTTTGTGTTTCAGTATACTACTCGTCATCGTATTTCTCATGTAATCGTTGAGTCATATCACCGGCCCTTTACATATTATTTTGTACCGTACAATCTCCTTCGTTTGACGGCCTACGAACAAGACTTACGGGACATTGGCGAAGTTGCGGTTTATCACTAACAGTAGCCATTCATCGAGAAGAAAAAACGGACTTTAGTTGTTATTGTTTTATTGTTACTCTTTGTTTTTCTTGTTAATTTTCTGTCCTTTTTATTGTTTTGTTTTAATAATGCCTAATGCATACGTTTATAGTGCTCTTGAATACGGCAATATGCTAATGTGCCTTGGAGAAGCTCGCGGAAACGCCTCGCGTGCATTACGAATTTACCGAGAAAGATTTCCGACCGCTCGACATCCAACTGACTCCCGTTTGATAACGGCAGCATTTCAAAGAGTTTTGGATAATCGACCCATTGTCCCGCTAGCGTCGGGCGGCGGAAAACCAGTGAGTTTTCAGTCCGAGGAGCGCATTTTAGATGTCGTGCGCCAGAATCCAAACCTAGGCACACGAAGTATCGCCGAGCTATTACGGCATCGGAATAGCACAAGTGTGTCACACTGGACAGTCCAAAAGGTACTGAAGCGTAATCGAATACGCCCATACAAACTGCACAATGTACAAGCTTTAGTAGCCGGAGAACACGACCGCCGGCGAGTTTTCTGCCGCTGGATATTAGAACAGCAACAAAATGTTCCTGGTTTCATTGAGCACGTGATCTGGACGGACGAGTGGACATTTACCAGAAACGGACTGTGGAACAGAAGGAAGACACACATTTATTCCGAGGTGAACAGGGACGCCGTTCGAGTGCATCAAACCCGATGGTCAGTTAACGTATGGGCAGGGATATTTAAGGATCGCATACTAGGACCAGTGTTTCTGTCACAGCATCTTGATGGACCGGGATACCTTAATTTTATAAATGAACATTTGGTGGATATTTTAGACAACTTGTCGTTAGCTGAATATCGCCTCACATGGTTCCAACATGATGCAGCACCTCCACATGTCGTGAGATCTGTCCGTGATCGTCTTACCGAGCTCTTTGATAATCGCTGGATGGGCAGACTAGGACCGCACGCTTGGCCTCCTCGCTCACCCGATCTCACCCCGACGGACTTCTTTTTGCGGAGATATGTCAAAGAAAGGGTTTTTAATACTGAGTGTAATAGTGCTAACGAAATGCAACTAAGGATCGTGGATGTTTTTGACCAATTACGTGCGGACTGTATCGAAGACCCCACAATGATGACTCGCGTGCATGAGGAGACGCAACGGCGAGCACAAATCTGCCTCGAAATGAATGGGGCACAATTTGAGCCTCATCACATAAGGCCGTGAATGATTTAGGTGAGTAGATAGTTTCATATATTAGTTCTGAACGGATAGGTAATTTTTTTAATATTGAAATTATCGTGAATTTTATTGTTATTAGAACCGATTACGTTACAATAATGATTAACATTATTATTGCGTTAATCAGTATTGATATACACAAGTAGCTACATCGCGGCTGTTCGCGGTGACATAGGTTGGTGGCGCACGCGGTCATTGAACTCTATAGCATATAATCTTGAGTTTTGAACAGATTCCGTTTTGTTTCGTCTTAGTAAAGTGACGTATTTTTATGGAATTATCGTTACATGGCACTATTAATACATACGTTGTGTGAAAAACTGGAGAAATCGTAAAAAAAAATTTTTTTTTCATCGAATCGTTTTTTTAGCCTATCATCACAAGTAAGACTAGTACTGTCACCTGTCTTTGTTTTCGGGAGCGGTCCACTTCACCCTGTATACAGACATACATATGTACCAAGCTAATAAAAGTGTGTTAAAAAAGAAAACAAATGAATGTCTACTATATGAAGGGATGATACTGCAAGGGATATGGCGTGATGATATGTATGTATGTACTGTATGAAAGTAATTTTTATGTTTTACAGAGCTATCAGTTCTATGGCGTGGCAACGTAGCGAGTGCGCGCGTGTAGGTGAAGCGCTGGCGACTCGAGGTGTTGGAGGCGGAACAGCGCTGCTGAGGCCGCTTACCATCGCTCGCTTTGTAGACATCACCGGCGCCTTACTGAACGATCTCACATTCGACGCCAAACTGAACAATGACAATTATGTTACCAAGGTAACTATAATAGTCTTTATATTGTGGACAATACTGGTTAAGCCTGCGGAGGGCGAACCGGCCACCTGCCAGACGTCAACCCTCCTTGGGAATGTAATTGACGACCGTCGTCGTTATAACGCTCGTCTGGTCGTTATAACGCTCTTAGTCGTCTTTTACGACATCCACGAGGAAAGTAAGGGTTGGTAGTAATCGTAGCAACTACCACACAGCCAGTTATTACAGTATAAGATACAAAATAAAATAATACAATTGGACTGCACTGATGGCGTAGTGGTTAAGATACCTCCACGTCAAGGCGCAACGGTTTCGATCCCCACATAGGACATTATTTTGTATGATCCACAAATTGTTGTTTTGAGTCTGGGTGTAATTTGTCTGCGTTGCACGTTTGTAAAGTTCCCCGCAATACAAGGATTGTTTCCTTAGTGCAGGGTGGAGGCATAATTAAAAAAAAAACCGTAGTTTGGGTTGCTGTCTTTTTAAAATATAGAAACCATCAAACATTTACTAAATAAACTGTTGCTGATTTATTTTGAAATAATGTAATATATCTCGTTGTAAATATATAACATTGTAACAGGGCGATACAATTATTATTACTTGTTTATTGCTTATGGTGGCAAACGAGCAAGCAGCACACCTGATGGTAAGTGTCACCGCCACCCATGGAACTTTGCAATACCAAGGGTATAGCTTAGCGCTGCCTACCAATAAAATCCACAAACCCACCCGCTTGGGCTTACGGCTCTCTCGATATTGAAGAAAAATAATATGAGAACGTCATATTAGAGCAACAAAAGCTAAGTTTATGCCTATGTCTGTATGATTGTACACAAATCACACAGAAACTCGAACTTCGAAAATTGATAAACTAAAAATCAATTAAAAAACGCGATAAAATCAATAAAAATTGTTTTATTTCATATTTACACATTCGCGTAAACATCAGAAATCATTAAAATATACATATTCTTGTTATGATATATGCTTGTTATAATTAGAACTAAGTAAACGCACCTTTAAGCATCCCTCCAAAATCGCTGTCATCTGTGATATATAATATAGACATCATCACACACATGTCATGCCTAATAATCAAGTCAGTTCGGTATATATCAATATTAACAATTATAATAAGTCTTAATCATTTAGTATCATTCCAAACCTGGAGACACCCAACTAGTACTAGAAGTGCCACTTATATAATACAATTCTCATTTATCCTTTTATCTCCACCAGCTTCCTCACATGTGCAAGCGGCTGCTGTACCCGGGCACCGTGTCAAAATCGTGGCTGAAGACAGTGAACACCCTGCATGCGTTCCCGCACGCCCTGGCGCTCATATCATACCTGCTGGATCTTGTCAGCCATATTGTAAGTAAATAGTAAATACTATATGAATAATAATAATTGAATGAGGTCTCTTTATAGATTTACATATCAGCCTGTCGGAGAATAAATTGGAGGAAAAACATTAATTTAGTATATGGCCACTATTGGCAGGATTAAATAAAATACAATTTTCTAATTCAAAATTGTTTATCTTACTATTATTATAAATGCGAAAGTAACTTTGTCTGTCTGTCTGTCGCTCTTTCACGCCAAAACTACTGAACCTATCTAAATGAAATTTAGTACACAGATAATCTAGAGCCTGATAAATGACATAGGCTACTTTTTAATGCAAAAAAAGGTAAGGGGGATAAAAAGTTGTAAGAAAGTATTGTCATTTTTAAAGCCAGAAGCTTGAAACTTATTTTTAGACTATTAATTTGATATAAATAAATTTGACATTAAAATTTTATAAAACATAAATGTTAAGGGTAAACCCTTAAGGGGTAAAATAAAAATAGGGGATGAAAAACTTTAGGAAAGTAACCTTTTACGCGGGCGAAGGCCCAGGCAGAAGCTAGTTATGTATAAAACATCCTGTGACCATATTTACAAATGATCCATTTTAATAAATTACCTTAATATTAATTATATAAACTAACATCGGATCAGAGCGCGTTCTACATTAAGTAGATCCAGCAAAAAAATCAGCTAAACCGGCTGTTTTTCTATATGTTTTTCTTTACTTAAGTTTTGTATAAACCTAGAAAACCTATCCCATTGGTTTGTTTGTAGAAGTCGATATATCGCAGCACCACCTGGTGGCGAGTTGCATATAAATCTTCTCCATAAAAAATACATGTACATACCAATTTTCATAATGATAGGTCGAATAGTTTCTGAGTTTAGCGATGTCATATACAGGTTGGAAGGGGACCGCTTCCGAAATCAAAAACAGGTAACCCTGCTAGTCCTATTTGTAATGATAGGCTAGAAAAAATCGATTCGGATGAAAAAAATATTTTTTTCACCACGAGGTTGTTGAACTCTTGAACATGTGATCGTTAGTTTTGAACAGATTGCGTCTTTTCTCATCTGAGTATACGTATTTTTAATGGAATTATCGTTACATAGCACTGCCCTAATACGATGGAATGTGAAAAAACTTAAAAATTCGTTGCGAAAAAAAAATTTTTTTCTTCAGAATCCATTTTTGCCCTAGCCTATCATTACAAGTAGGTCTAGTAGGGTCACCTGTCTTTGTTTTCGGGAGCGGTTCACTTCCACCCTGTATACAGAGTGGAGACGTCAATACGACAATAAATGAAAACACCGTCAATACTAGTGTATAGGAGTATTTTGAAACTATTAAAAAAGTCCTCGCATGCATATTTAAAAATCATTTTTTTCAAACAAACTTTTTATCATAAATATTGAAACAAAATAGAACACCGTTTGTAAATATTAGTTCACTAACCTGTGGTCGGCAAGCGGCGAGTGACCTTGTGGTATCATATGTTACAACTTCGAAACGTAGGTAAATAACTAAATACATACACTTAATTATTTTATTAAAATAATCACGATAACTTTAATAATTCACTTGGTCGTTAAACTTTTAAATTTTCGATATGTGCGCCATGGACCCGAACGCACAAATTATATCGTCTTAAAATATTATTTCGAACTCTTGTTAACAGGTCGCCATTGACGGCGATGTATTTTAACTTGTCGAAAGATCGTACAATTCCTTTTTTTAAGTTCTCCACATTATCAACCTCTGTCAAATTTGCGAGAAAAATAATTTAAAATTTGTTCATCTAGGGTGACCCTTACACGCGAAGGAGCACTATCCATATGAGGCAGTAAGGATTGATTATCCCGTAACCTCTGGACAGCTTGCACAATAGTCCGGCCATTGGTAGTACAAACACGTGTGTTTCCATATCTCTTTCGGTACGTACGTATGGTTAAAGCTGCATTTCCGTGATATTCTCCATAAATTAAAATCATATCTGTATACCCGAAGCTGTGTAATTATAACGAGGCATTGTAAATGAGAAAGAAATACTATTCTAACACAAAGTAAGCGTCTAATTACGCATGTTCACGTCACAGGATCACGATGGCACACTGACCTACAGACCTATTATAATAGTTTTGAACATGAGACCGAGGTCTTCTTTCATTAAGCCGCATTAGGTAGTTTTAAATTTCTCATCTAAGTCTCATGACACGGTTTATATGTATGGATCTTAAGACTTAGGAATAAGGTATAATATGCATTGATTTGTATTACGTTTGGGAAAGACTTGAACTGGTAAACATGGCGATATATAGGTACTAGTTTCATATTAGTTTATACCGATGCGGCGCGGGAGCTCATTGATCTCTTAGTGATAGGCGTATAATTTTATTTTTTATACAGAGTGTGGAAATTGTTAATAATACAAAGTGATGTGCTGCGGCTAAACTATACGACATATTGTATTCAAAGTTTGTATACAGGCTGGGCAAGTCATCAGATACACTAGATTAAAATTATTGTCGTATGGTCGTTTCCACCTTGTATATAAACATCCTCTTTTATTTTTATATAAAATTGTATACATATTTAACGAGTATTAGTTACAGTGTGGTGATATCGAAGCTTGGCATAAATAATTCACTAATGTAAAACACATATTACGACTGAACCAGATCCCTTGTTCCTAATTTTTGTTCGTATTTTAATACAATAGTTTAATAGTGGTAGGTGCTGTGGACAGTTTTCTGTCTACAGCCGCGGGCCGGTCTGTCCAGGGTAGAACCACACTCGCAAAAGATCGCCATCTGAGTAATGGCAGTGTGTTATTGCGCTTCGTTCGGTGAACGAGAGAGCCGGAAGCCCAACTGTGGATTTGGGAATTTTATTGGTAGGCAGCGGCCTAAGTTATACTCTTGGTATTGCAAAGGTCCACGGGCGGCAGTGACACTTACCATCAAGTGTGCTGCTTGCTCGTTTGCCACCATTAGCAATAAAAAGAATCACCCGTTAGAATGGAAGGATTCGTGATAGAAGACTGGCTACCCGGTGGTGTCATTGAAAATACTCATATAATGCTCCTTGTGTCTAATCTGCGTGTTCCAACAGGTCAATCAACTGCACAAATGGCGTAGTGTTTAAGATACTGACCTTCCGTGCCATTGCCGTGGGTTCGATTCCCACGCAAGACATTTCTTTGTGCGATCCACAAAGTGTTGTTCTGAGTCTAGGTGTAATTTGTCTGCGTTAATTATATGTTTATAAAGTCCCCCGCAATACAACGTTTATTTCCTTAGTGCAGGGTGGTGTCTTAAAAAAAATAACTTCCCATTACGAAACAGGCCTGTGCCTTATAATGGGACTTATGATCTGAAGAAGATTAAGAAAGGTAATTTCATTATCCTTTTCAGGAAATGCCAGTATCTGATGATTGGTTATACGTAGACAAGGATGACTTGTCTCGCCTCCGCAGGGACTATTTGAACAAGTGTTGGGATAAGTTTCAAGGATCTGATCCACAATACGATGAACTTGATCAGGAGTACTTGCAGAACTTGAGAACTCTACTTGGTATTGATGAGCAGAAGGTTGTGGAGCTGGAGCAGACTATAAAGCGTAAGTAGGCTATGTATTTAGTTTTAAAAGGAAGTTGATTGGAAAATTCTCAGGACTTGACTTTTGAAAATAAGATTCTTTTGCATTTAACTTAGAGCATATTATGAGGAGGAAGCTTAGCTTAATTTTCCCACTGTTCTTAAATGTCTTCTCTACGTTTATAAAAATTAACGATATCAGATTATAGTTAACTAACTGCAGTTAACTAAACTATTATACTGTAGTTAACTAAACTTCAAGTACTCAAAAACTTGAAACAAAGAAATATAGTTAATACATTTCTCGATATACATATATTGTTGTCACAACAACTTTTGTCATAAAATTAATATTGAATTGAATTATCGCATACTTTCCATGTGGTGAAGAAAGAAAGCAAGAAAATATCTATCTAGCAACAGAAGCTAGGATGAACACATGAAATTTAAAAAAAATGAAATGAAGTTCTTAAGAATGTAGCTCAACGGCCCTGCCGTAAAAGACAACTAATGAATATTTGCATATAACACGTATGCAAGAGAAAGAAAACTCGAAATAAAACCTTATTTAACCGTTTTAGTGCCATTGATTTTTACTCATATCTACTTAAAAATGCCAAAGAAATCTTTTTTTTTATGTCATTTACCTTTGTCTCGAAAAAAAACTGTATCTCTTCCAAAAATTATTCAATTTACATTCGAATTATTTTTGTATTCCGACATTATGGGTTAAAAAAGTATAATAATATTATAATTTGAACTTTATGTAACACGTAGAAAAATAAAAAATTAATACTCAATATTATCTGTAATAGGTATCAGGTTATTATCATATCGGATAAATAAGGTAGTAAAGCAAACAACCTTATAACAATACATTTAATTTACATAGCAATTTATCATAATACTATTCAATGAAATAAGCAAAAGTATTACCATTAAATGCACAACTACATAATGATACAAAAATACAACCTTAGATGTTAACACTACGAAAGCCAACAGCAACTAACCGTTTCACTTTTTTTTTTTTTTTTGTAACGCAGTGGTTCAAGAATGCAATTTCCGCACTAACCCCCGTCTGTCGGAAAAGCAGACGAGGGGTGTAGGACTCGCTAGCCCCGTGGCTAGAATACCCACTAGACTCTTTCCACTGCGATCGCTGTTAGCCGAGGGGGCTTTGACAGCTTAACCGGACTATGGGTGAGCGCTGAGGGCTCTCAACCCGGTATAAGTTTTAAGCGACTACGCCCGAGGGCTCTCCCTGTGGAGAACGGACCTCGGCTCGGGACGTCGCTGGTGTGCCCACGTTTGAATTAGTGATTATTTCGCGTCGCGTCTTCCTTCCCCGGCGGCGGAGGCGGAAGCGCGGATATTTGTGTGTTATGGCCTCGCGGGCCGTGTAGGCTCTTTCTTGAGCGATTGTAATAGCATCGTCAGCGTCGGTCAGTGCATGTCGAGGACGTCGGATCGCGGATATTCTTGATGGGGTATAGTTAGCCGCCCCAACCACTAAATGGTTGGGGTGTGTCATGGCAGAGTCAATGAACCTCTGGGAGCACCGCTTCATGTATTGCCTGATGGTCGGCAATTCGAGGTCGATGTGAAGGTCGACGTTTCGAATGAACCACGGTGCCCCCGTGGCTCGTCGCATGAACCGGTTCTGTAGTGTTTGTAACCTGTGGATCCTTGGTGAATTTACTTGTGCGAACACCACACTGGCTTAGGTCATGATAGGCCGTATGCAGGCAGTGTATAATCTGACCTTGTTTTTCAAGGATAGTTTCGATTTGGCGTTTAATAAACAATGGAGGCGGCCCATCACAAAGGCAGCGCGCGCGCGAACCTGCCTTATGTGTGGTATGAAGGTGAGTCGATTATCGAGGGTCACTCCTAGATATTTAGCTTGCCTGCACCAAGTGACAGGCTTATTGAATAAAGTAAGGGTAGGGATGTCATCCGGAGAGCAGATGCGGGCAGTTCGTTTAGTAAACATGACCGCCTGACTCTTCTCGGCATTTATTTCTATTCTCCATTTCCTATACCAATTGGCAAAGGCGGTAACCGCTTTTTGGAGTGTCTTAGCTACGGTTGTCGGGGAATAACCTGCGCAATAGAGTGCGGTATCATCGGCATAGAGTGCCGTGTGTACGCGAGTGAATTTAGGTAAATCGCTAGTGTACAGCGTAAAGAGGAACGGAGAGAGGACCGATCCCTGAGGGACACCGGCCTTGATAGGGTGGGCGGTCGACAACGTCCCGTCCACCCTGTAGCGAAAGCTGCGGTGACTCAGATAGTCATGTATGATTAAAATTAAATATTCTGGGACTTTAAAACTATATAATTTGTGAATTAGGTCCTCGTGCCATACTTTATCGAACGCCTTCGCTACGTTTAGGAATAGTACGCCACCGTACTTGCCTCTAACGAACTGACTGCTGGTGTACTCGACTAATCTATATACTTGTTGGACACAGCTGTGCTGTGGACGAAAGCCAAACTGCGCGTCGGGTATTAGGGCATTAGCCTCAGCGAATGTACGTAGCCTACTGAGTACTATCCGTTCGTATAATTTACCTAAACTGCTCAGTAGGCTGATAGGGCGATAACTGTTAGGTTCGGTATGTTTTTGCCGGGTTTGTGAATTCCAATTACCACGGCCTCTTTCCACTGTGAAGGAAAGATGTTATAAGTGAGGGCTGCGTTAAAGATACTACACAGTATTAATATTAGGTGGGCGGGGAATAATTTAATGACTTTGTTCGTTATTCCGTCCGAACCTGGGGCTTTCCTAGCTTGTAGACCCTTGACCAGCGACTCGACCTCATCGGAGGACACTGCTGGAATAGGTTGATCGTGATTGTCGTTTACTTGCGATCACGATAAATTGATACGACGAACCACTTCGGTGTTGACGTATTGGTGGTGTGCCGCGTCTTGGTTGTATAGTGTACTCGGCGTACATTGAAGTTCCAGACTGTCGGCCAGACATTCCGACTTGTCATCGTCCATGAATGCCGGCGGTTGGTTGGGTCGGTTAAGGGGAGGAAGTGTGGACACTATATCTTTTTTGAGAGAGCGGGAAAGCTGCCAGAAGGCTGTGTGTGAAGGCACTAGCTCTTCTAATGTGGCGTCCTATTTGCTCTGTCGGAAGTTATTAATTTCGGATTTGACGACCGTTTCACCGCGCTATCGCTCCTTAAATACCCACAAACTGAACAAACAA
Organism: Lymantria monacha; assembly: GCA_905163515.2. Lineage (NCBI taxonomy): Eukaryota > Metazoa > Arthropoda > Insecta > Lepidoptera > Erebidae > Lymantria > Lymantria monacha. The sequence goes on from LR991103.1 coordinate 2,073,768, forward strand.
CCGACAACCAACACTTTGATATCAAATCAGCGACTATTATTGCATTTTAATCCACTTTTCACCCTAATAACACAAATCATATCGTAATTCATCATTATTTTTTAAATCGACATAAAATAGAATCTTATTACCTTTTTTAAATGTTATATATCTATACATTTCTTCAATTATTAATCTAACACGTGCGAGCTACCTCTCCTACAGCGATCTAAACAGCAACTGATATCACGAGCGCGTTGGCGCTCGTGGCATTTTTGGATAGAATGCGCACGTGCGCGATGGCGCTCGTCGGCACTCTAACGGTTAAAAGGCATCTGACTAGCGTGTTATAGAGTCCAGCAGCGGGATGAATATGAGCGGTAATGATGATGTTGAGATGACTCACTCATATCCTGTTTTGCAATAAGAGAGCAACCGAAGACTTAACGCTGGTGAGACGGGTTGTTATATGGTATTATTTCGCGTTTTCCTTCTCTTGTATATCCATTAGTCATCTTTTACGATAACCTATGGGCAAGAAAGAGAGGCTGATGGATTATATTTTATTCCATCAAAAAATTTAATATATAGAGTACGAAGAGTGTCTGGATGATGAGGAAGAGAAAGCGGCCCGGGCGGAGGAGGCACGTCACATCGAGAGACGTGATGCCCTGCTGGCTGCAATACGTGCCCAGCGGGCTTTGAGGCTCGCCGACCGCGCTCGATATGACACTCTGAAGACCACACTGCACGACCATATTCAAGAAATCAAAAACTTGGACGTTGAAATAGAACGGCTTACGTGAGTAATAGTTAATTTGATCACGAGAATGGTATAGTAGTGGGTTCGATTCTCACGCAAAATTATTTATTATGCGATACAAAAATTAGAATCTGGATTTTATATACATATGTTCTTTAATTACATATGCACAGATGGCGTAGTGGTTAAGATACCGAACTTCCGTGCCAGTGCCGTGGGTTCGATTCCTACGCAGGACAACACTTTGTGTCTGGGTGTAATTTGTCTGCGTTAATTGCATGTTTGTAAAGTCCCCCTGCAATACAAGAATTATTTTCTTAGTGCAGGGTGTTTTTTTAAAGAATAAGAATATATATTTTAGATTTCCATATAGTACAAGATTGTTTTTCTTTCCTGCGTTAAAAAAGAGCTGCTTCTATAAAACCTTTTCTTAACTTCTCTTCTCGGCTTGTATACGTCCCACTGTCTGGCTTGCGCCTGCTTCGGATGAAGGCAAGTTTACTACAATATGTTGGCCTGGCTGGTGTTTGCGACACGATTACATAATTAGAAATTACTTGTAAAAATATTGTTGAAAGGAGTGCGCGGACTGTGGTTTAAGACATGGGTGGAACCAAGACGAGCATTCCTATGTACTGTTAAAAGTTCTGTAACTGCCTACATTATAGTAAAATCTGCGTATATATATATATATCGCTGGTGCTACCCACATCTTTCACGTCCCGTTTAGCTGGACAGATTTTTATTTTAAGTGTTGCCTACAAACCTGAACATTAACCAAAAGATTGGACAGGAGACAATAATCTCAACTGTCCTTGGGGAGGTATATTTAATAAACAGGCAAACAAACGAGGTATTGTTCCGAGTTTAAATGTGACTTGTGTCTGTTAATTATATGTTTGTAATGCTGCAATACGAGAAATCGCCTTTAAAAAAGAATAAAAAACCGACCAAGTGCGAGTCGGACTCGCGCTCGAAAAGTTACGTACCATTATCTACAAAAATGCCGCGTTTTTGAACTCTGTTACCAATAGCGATCAAGAACGAGCAAAAAATTACGTTTGTTGTATGGTGCTCCCTTAAATATTTATTTTATTCTGTTTTTTAGTATTTTTTGTTATAGTGGCAACAGAAATACATCATATATTAAAATTTCAATTCTCTGACCATCACGGTTCAGGAGATCCAACCAGGTAACAGACAGACGGACGGCAAACGGAGCCATAGTAATAGGGTTTTACCCTTTGAGTACAGAACACTAAAAGAGGATTATAAGTTTGTTTAATGTTTTCAGCACTGAGAGCCAGCAGCTGGATCAGGAATTAGAGAGTCAACCGTTGACTGTAGAACAGCGCACCAAGATGTTGGCTGACGTGGACTACTCTCTGAAGGTTCAAGAATCGAAACGCACCCTCGCGCAGCAAGTTGCCAAGGTCTATTCCTCAATTAAATCTTACTAACTGATCATTTGTTTTGACAATTTGGAGTGATCACCAAAAAAAGTATTTGGGCCATTCCACGGAAAACAGGAAAATTAGTTAATTTTGAAATATTATCTAATCAAAACAAATTTAGTGTTAGCGAAAAATATATTAAACATATTTATATGATCCGGAAACATTAATTCGACAAAAACAAAAAAAAGTATTTTTTTCTCTTTGGCAACTTGTTGTAGTGTTGAAAAAAGTTATTGCAGTTTTTTTGCGTTATTTCGGCAACACTTTTTCCGGCCATTTTGTGGTCATTTCAAGCTAAAGACGTGTTTGTCTGTAAGAATATTTGTTAATATATTAAATTGGCCTCAAGAATAAACGAAAAAGGTAAGAGCTTAACTTTTAAACTACTAAATACAAATAACGTGTAGCATGTCCCGCCAGTCACGTTAAAACATACAAAAGTGGTTTTTCTAACCTCAAAATGTGTTGTGTGGAATAGGGGCTATTTGGGAAGTAAGGATTGGCTTATTGTGAACGTTTTAAGTTATTTCTATATTGCAAAGTCTAAAAGGGTGGATAGATAAATGGTTTTTATTTATGTCCCACCAGTCACTGTGACTGGCGGGACAATTTTTTGTATCTTGTTATGGACTGTTGCAATTAATTTCCTCTATTTCTGGGTTGCTTTTTCGCTTAAGTGGTGTTTGTTTTTCTGCTTTTTAGATGAACGCCGCTGAAAGAAAAATGAAATCTAGAGAAAAAATTAAAAATGATGAAAATGCATGGAAGATGGCACAAGAAAACCAGAAAAAATGGGATGAAAGACGAAGAGAAAAGAATAAAGCTATGCGTGAAAGAAATGAGGCTACTAGAATTCTATGGAGGGAGAAAGAAAGACTACGAAAAAGAAAACAAAGAGAAAAGAAAAAGTTAGAGAGAATGAAGAAGACATCGTGTGATTCGCCGTTGGGCTCTTATAAGACAATTCATACTTTGAAAAAAGCGGTTGTCAAAATTAAAAAAGCTCTCCCTGATAGTCCTACTAAAAAAGAAGCAGTGCTAAAACATATAGTTAAAGAACTTGTCCCAACTATGGCTGAACTTGAAAGTCCAATATCAGTTACAAAAGTATCGATAACAGAAGAAACAAAGAAGATAGTCATTAATTTTTACGAACAAGATGATATAAGCCGGCTATCTCCAAACAGGAAGGACACGATTTCTATCAAAGACAAACAAGCAGGCACACGTACCCATTTAGCCAAAAGACACATGATGATGACCATAGCTGAAGCATATGCCTTGTTTAAATCTGATTATCCCAACATAAAAGTGGGTAAAAGCAAATTTTTTGAATTAAGACCCCTCTACGTGAGACCCATGATCGAAATGCCTCATAATGTGTGTGTGTGCATCCATCACGCAAATTATAAGTTTTTATTAGAAACGCTAAACAAGTTTTCTCCAACACTGCCAACTTCTACCACTGAATTCATAAAACTAATTTGTTGTGATATTACCAGCGAAATGTGTATGACAAGTGACTGTGCAGCATGTTTCGACATTCTAGATATTCTTCCATTGAAAGGGATAGATATGGCGGTAAAGGCTACTTGGAAACACTGGCAAACCGTCGATGGCAGATGTCATATAATGACTATCAGTGGAACCTTACATGAACTAATTACAGAGCTGAAGAATCAAACATCCAAATTCAAATACCACACATTTGCAAAAAATTCGCAATCCAGCTTTTTCAAACAAAAGATTTCTGAAAGTACCAATTTTGAACTGGTGATCCAAGTTGATTTTGCAGAAAATTTTTCGATTCTTCACCAAGACGAGATCCAATCTGCACATTGGAACCATGCCCAGGTTACCTTATTTACGGGATGCGCGTGGGCCAATCAGGGTAAAGAAAAGACTTCCTATGTCATATTGAGTAATGACCTAAGCCATAATAAATACGCAGTGTGGGTCTTTATGAAAAAGATTATTCAAGATTTAAAATCACGTTACCCAAATTTAAAGAAGATCTCTGTTTTCTCGGACGGATGTGCAGCTCAATTTAAAAATCGATATACGCTTTCAACTCTTTGCTTATCTAAAGCCGATTGGGGATTAGAAATTGATTGGAATTTTTTTGCTTCCGGCCACGGCAAGGGAGCTGTCGATGGCATCGGAGCGACCACCAAGAAAACATTATGGACCGCGATTATGACTAAAAAAGCTGTTCTGGATACAAGTTATGATTGCTACAAATATTTGGCAGCTAAGGCTATTGGACTTCAAGTGTTTTTCGTTGCAATCGAAGATATAGAATTGGCTCAAGATGCCCTTGATGAAATATGGCAAAATGTAAAACCAATTCCGTACATTCAGAGATCTCATCACTTCAAATCCTATGGTGATAAAAGCATTAAATATGCTCTCACCGCAACATCTCAAAACCGAAAGAAAGTGTTATTGATTCAAGATGGAAAATTAAAATACACAGATGTGTACTCGTCTGAAAATGAATAATAATGAAAATATTTAAGTGAACTACGTTTTTTTAGAAGATTATTTACGTGATCGTTATATTATTGTAATACCCTCTTAGTAATTAATAAAGTATACGAAATAAGACGTAAAACAGGTGTATGATTTTTACTATTTTCGTACTCGTCCTACCAGTCACGCAATCATGTCCCCCCAGTCACAATTTGTAGTGTAGCCTAAATTTTGTAGAAAGTAAGCTGAGTACTCATTTTACATATATTGCGTAGTCTAATTAACTATGTCTTAGCACAGTAAATTATATTTGGTTATGAGGAGTATTTAAGCTAAAATATTGTTTGACAGTACAGTATGCGGAGGTGAGGTATTTTTGACTGTCCCACCAGTCACACTCCTTAAAAACTATAATATAACGCAAATATGTACATGGATTATAGTTTTTGGTGTATGTTTCATAAGTTGGTTCATATTCTACTTAACAATATCTGTTTGACAATTGTATGAGATCAAAATAAATAGTTACAAGGCAAAATACATAATATTCTGGCGTCAATTGTCCCACCAGTCACCATGGAATGGCCCATTTATTATTCACAATCCTATTGGAGTGAGCTTTCTTGCTTAAACAGCGTTTTTTCTATTTGGTGAGAATAGGACTATGTGATATGGCTACGATTACTACCAACTCCTATGCTCGCGGGTCGAAAAGAGACTAAAACTGACATGAACATGGGCCAATCCCATTTGATGCCGTCTGTTGCACAATTACATTCGCAAGGACCGTTGATGTCAGACAGGCGACCAGTCATAAAACTATTATCAAAACTCGCAATATCTGCGATGTAAGAAGAGTACACATAGTGTCAGCCCTAATAATAAGCCATAAATGTTAAAGATTCCCAGAATGTGATGCACTACCTGCTTCTCCCTTAGCTAGAATTTATATAACGTCTTATAAATCGATGAACGCTGACTGCACGCACGAAAAAGTGTCACGTTCCGCCTGAGCCGAGCGTGCAAGCTAGGGCGCGGCACAAGCGATAGAGAGGCACGATCGGGCCTTAGCGTTCTTGAATTTGACGTGCACTGTTTTATCGACTGCTTAAAAAGTGAAGTGAAAAGTTAACGCGATTTCCATTGTTTATGTTTGATCAATTCATAAAAGTATACAATTTTTCATCAATGTTTTCTTATGACGATATCACGCAAACTGACTTTACGGACAACTGCTTTGTTTAAAATAGACAACACCCTTCAATAAATAACTAATCCTTGTATTTGGGAGAACTTTTCAAACATAGAATTCATCATCTGATGATGATGAATTGAATGTTTGAAAAGTTCTTAGCTCACATACATCCCACTGCTGGGCTCAAGACTCCTTCGCAACAGGAGAGAAATTGACCGACTATATCACGTTGGTGTGACGGATTTATACCAGGGTAGAAGCCTTAAAAAATGTTAAATAGTGAAAGAAAATTATAGTAGGATGAAACCGATTGGAAACACAAGATAATATGATAAAAATTAAAGGAAAAATAAATTAGGTAAATGGCAAAGTTGTAGGTAATAAAAAGATCTACAACTTTTGTATTCACCCTTTTTTCACATAACCTCAAAATTTATGTGAAAAATTCAAATAACCAAGTTTTTGGTTTGCAAAAAATGAATGTACAATTTTGAGCTATTTACTAAATTTTATACTTTAATTACTTAAAAAATGTTCTTAAAATAATTTATATACCTGAGTGACCTATGGAAAATTTAGTAGTAGTAATTTTACTTTAGGCTCTAAAAATGGAAAGAATCTATTTTTAACCTCTAATAGTTTCAACCATGAATCTATCAAAAATACTGTTGCATTTGTGCATTGCTTTTCTGATTGCGATACAACATCTGGATTTGAGAGACTTAGAGGTGAAAAATAGATTCTTTCCATTTTTAGAGCCTAAAGTAAATTACTACTACTAAATTTTCCATAGGTCACTCAGGTATATAAATTATTTTAAGAACATTTTTTAAGTAGTTAAAGTATAAAATTAAGTAAATAGCTCAAAATTGTACATTCATTTTTTGCAAACCAAAAACTTGGTTATTTGAATTTTTCACATAAATTTTGAGGTTATGTGAAAAAAGTGTGAATACAATAGTTGTAGATCTTTTTATTACCTACAACTTAGCCATTTACCTTTTTTCCCCATAGGACTTGTAGTTTTGTCGGAAATTCAGTTAAACCGAATTTTACCCTTAAGCACTCACCCATACTTTCCGGACTCAGATCGCCCGTAATTTATTTTTCCTTTAATTTTTATCATATTATCTTCCGTCACCAATTGGTTTCATTCTACTATAATTTTTTTCCCTTTCAAAAATAATCTACTCTAGACTAATTAGTATAGGTTTTATTTTGAAATTTTCCTTCTCTTGCATAGATGTTATCTGCATATCATATTCCTTAGTCATCTTACTACACACAGGCAAGAAAGGGATTGTATTCTTACTCCGTCACCACACGACATAGAAGAACAATTTGTGGATCACACAAAGTATTGTCTTGCGTGGGAATCGAACACGCGACACTGCACGGTAGGTTAATATGTTAATGACTAAGCTATCTCTGTAGTCAGTATGGCAACACATTATATTCTAACCCCATATTGGCTCCTATAGTCCCACACTATCCCCAATAGTGAAGACGTTAATAAAATGTGGAAGTATTAATTAACTTTATATTTTACGTGCACCAATAGATGGTCGCCAATAAGGAGACGGAGCTGACTCTGTGGCAGAAGAAAACTCTAGGCAGCTGCCTCAAGTACAATCAGGGACTCATTCACCTGTCCATGCAGTTTCCAGATCTAGTGCACCTGGTCATAGATGAAAAGTAAGTATTGATTTTAATTGTAATGATTTTTGATATTTACGCAAGTATTAAACATTGGAAATAAAACTATTTTTAAAGATTCTATCGCTTTTGTATTTGATTTTTAATTGCCCGATGTTGGAACATATTACAGTGTTCATGGTCATGGGAGGACTGAGGTGTCTCACGTACAATAAGTCATCGTTATTACAAGGACTTATGGCAATGAATTTGTATCAAAAATGTAGGTTAAAATTTATTCTTTTTAGTTGTAAAACCACAGTGTTGACAGTTTTCTATGTACAGCTGCAGGCTGGTCCGTCCGGGGTAGAACCACACTCTCAGAAGATCGACGTCTGAGTAATGGCAATGTGCTATTACGCTTCGTTCGATGAGCGAGAGAGCCGGAAGCCCAATTGGAAGGGTTTGGGGTTTCCAAGACAGCGGACCTTCGTGCGGCGTGCATTAGTGCCCGAAGGTCCTACACCCGCAGCCGGCGGAGTCGCCGCGACGGTGAGCGGGAGGGCCAGCTGTACGAGGCGTACCGCAGTGCGCGAATTGCCTTTCGGTTGGCCATCCGATCCGCCAAGGATGCGAGTTAACAGGAGATGCTGGACGGTCTCGACTGTGACCACTGGGGTCGCCCGTATTGCGCGCTGCTGAACAAGCTTCGCGAGCAGCTTGTTCCCCGGCTGGTCAGTGCGGCGTCCGCCTTATCACGGCTCATGCCGAACGTGGGCGGACCCAGCTTTGAAGGCCGACGGCTGTATGCGGGAGTGATCCGTGCTATGGCTATCTACGGCGCACCCGTGTGGGCGAGGTCTCTGAACGTCCAACTAAGGGCTTTTCTGTGGCGTCCACAGAAAGTCATGGCGGTTAGAGCCATCCGCGGATACCGCACGGTGGCGACCGAGGCGGCATGTGCATTGGCCGTGATACCCTCGTGTGACCTGGAGGCGGAGATGCTCTCCGATCTCTACCGGCGGTTTTCTTTAGTACGCGATGAGGGTGGCTCCCTATCGCTCAGTGGCGGAGGGGAGGAGTGGAGTGGCGGCACGGAGTCCTCTCTTTTCGGCTGGTGCAGGTGTTGGCGGGGCATGGTTGTTTCGCCAGGTACCTGCACAAGATCGTATGGAGGGAGTTGACTCTGTCCTGCCAACAGTGTGGCAGTGACGAGGACACGGGCAGCATACGCTCGAGGTCTGTGCGAGCTATGACCGGCAGCGCCGTGACCTCGTCGCTGTTATCGGTGCCGACCTGACGCTGCCGGCATCTGGCACAAGTGCCTGCGCCTGATGCCCCCCTAGCCGAGGCATTGGGTGATTGGACCGGGGAATAGTCCGGTCACCCGAAGTGAGGCGCGTGGCGGGGCACGCGGTAGCGTAAAAACGTGAACCCGACGGCGGAAGCTGTCGGGGCGTCGACTCGAGAGGAACTCGCGAGCGTAAACCGCCGGGCGTGCCACCGAAGACAAAGATCGGGTACCGGTGGCCCGCTCGCATTGCGAAGAGTGGAGCTTGCAGAGTGGATCTATGGAGTTGCGCACCGCCTCTTCCGTCGCCCCGGACCGATTTGGCGAAACGCGACCACCTCCATAGTCCGCCGCATAAAAAAAGGGTTTGGATTTGTATTGGTAGGCAATAGCCTAGCTACTCTTGTTCCATGAGCGGCAGTAACACTTACCATCAGGTATGCTGCTTTCTCGTTTGCCACCATAAGCAATAAAAAAATAATAACAATAAATAATACTGTAGCGGTTATATATAAATCTCTGTTCATATACTTCCAGTGAGTTAATGAGTGCCGAGTGTGCAGCCAAGGTATCTAGCGCCCTGGATATGCTGAGGGCGCGTGCTGATGAGCTCGCACATCGACGTGACGAGCACGCGCGCGAGAAAAGCGCATACGCCAGGAAACGTGCAGCTTTGCTGGTTAGTTTGATACGTCTTACCTTACACTATTGGCCACCACTTTGTTTTTTGGCAGGTTATATTCTAGACACACGCCGTCCGGGACGATGGAAGGGTGGCGCGTGGCCCCATAACCTACCGCACTCCACATCGCCTTTGGGTCGGTCACTGCTACCGTTTCCTTGACATTCGTGGACACTATTGGCCCCTGACCTACAGATGAGGGATGTTGATTTTATACAACACTCATCAGAATGCTAATGTGGTATAGTGGCTAAATTTTCTTCCTATTGTGAAGGAGACTAACCCGACAGTGGGATATATAGCTGAGATAACGACGACAGGATGGTTTTCGAATAGGATTTTATTTCCAGTTTGCATTGTTGGGCTCAAGCCTCATCCGTAATGGAAGACAAATTGACCTGTTATACCACGCTGGTCGGATGGGCTGGTATAGGATTTGATTTAGAGTTTTTTTCCTTTCCTTCCTTTCTTGTGTTATATCGCGTAGGCGTCTTTTACGATATCCACTGACAAGATAATTATGGGGTGAATTGTTTTCTTTCACCATCACCACATGATCACTTTCTCATCAAAGTTAAACTCACGAGACGAAGATAAACTGGTTGAAGAGGATCACCAGGGGTATATTATGTCCATCAGTAGGCGTTGATAGATGGCATAAAATATTTTTTTGTTCATGAATGTGTCTGACCATTTATTTTTTAGAAGACAGCAGCCGGCATTAAGAAAATAATCCTTGTATTGTGGGGGACTTTAAAAACATATCATTATAGGACACCAATTGCACCCAAACTCAGAACAATTTGTGAATCGCACAAATTATTGTTCTGTGTAGAAACCGAACTCACGATACTTGGAACGGTACATCGCTATCTTAACCACTGCGCCATAATAAAACTGCAATCATAATAAAATGTAATATTTAAGCATATTCCGTGTCACACAGGATGAAACTCGTGTCAAGGTTGGAGAACTTCGTTCGTTAGTAAAACGTGAACAAGAGTCCCTGGAAACGGCAAAGAGTCAAGAGAGCGCCGAAGCGGCCGCCGCGGCCGCAGACATACGCGTACTCAATCAGAGATTCAGCGAATTGAAACTGAGGCACGAGGAATTTACTAAAGCTGAGGAGGAGCTCCGCTACTGGGAGCTTCAGCATGATGTCTGCTGTAAGAAGCTTGAGGCGATGAATGATTATATTATTTCACAACGTGTAGAGTCGAAACGTTTATTGCACGAAGCCGTTGAGCAACGCGCACAGACTCTCGCCTTGTATGTCGACGAGTGGAAATGTAAACTGGGCCAATAATATTTAAACAGAATTTGCCCGCGACTTTATTCGCTTAGAAATCATATGTTACGCACTTATTAAATATGATTATTATAATTTTTGTTGTAGGTTAATAAAATATACAACCAACCTTTAGAGCTTTATATTGACCTGTGATAACTCCACTTGATGCCGTTTGGTCAATCAACAATTACATTCCCAAGAAGGGTTCAGTTCAGTTTTTTATTAAGTTTGGCTTCTTGCACTTGGCATTCTGCCAATGTCAAGGTGGAGAGAGAAAATTAAAAAGAAAAAAATTAGTATTTGTGACAGTCAATGGTTTTGCTCGGGTGGACTGAAAAAGATGTCACAAATTGTTAGTAGATGTTAGTACACACGAAATAAATACACAACATTATATATCAGGATTAAATAGGGTATTAACATATGTATAATATGAAAAAGGATAAAAACTATAATCTATAATTTAGTTTTGTTTCGAGAAATGTTTTTGTAAAGGTCTAACAAATAGCGTGTGGACTATTGTCAGCGAGTAAAGCAGGTTAACGGGACGAGGAATAGAGGCAGGGAGGACATCATACAGAGGAATCACTATCTTAGGACAGAAAAAGAATATATGTTCCAAAGTACCTTCATCCAGGCCACATTGACAAAGAGAATGGTCTTAAACATGGATTTTGGCAAGGAAACCAGGCACACAAATTCTAAACGTAAAAGAATTATTATTGATGTGGCCATTCTGAGTGCAAAACCAGGATTTAGTGTGAATAGAAGGTTGGATAGAACCATAAAACTTTCCTTTATTAAGTTTAGACACTTGCCATAGGTCATTCCAGGATTTTATTAACGATGGCTTAGCTAAAGAGCGTAGGTCACGCGAAAAGCAATAGTTATAGGTTTCTATACCCAGATGAACTGCATTTTTAGCACAGGAATCTGCCATTTCATTGCCTGGTATACCAGTGTGGCTAGTAATCCAGGCCAAGGCAGTCTTGAGGCCCGATGCGTGATACTTATACAGAACCTGTCTAATTTGGAGAGATAAAAAGAAATTATCACGGCAACGGAAAGTGATCTTTAGAATATCTGACAAGCAGCTTAGAGTCCGAAAGTATTAAGGCTTTTTTAATTTTATGGGATTCTATTATACTGGCTCTAAAATGGCAATAGCTTCTCCAGTGAAAATAGAAGTGTAAGATGGGGACTTAAAATTTAATATAATTTTAAATTTAGGGATCCAAACAGTCAGCTGTTTGAATGGGTCAGCCCTACACAACTGTCGATAGATAATTTAGAGACATCTGTATAGATGACAAGCCTGTCACTCCAGTCTTCAGATAAAATGTGGTTAAGGTTTAGGTTAGCTTCAGAGCTGTTTTTGCTAATACCTAAATCCAGGTGAACTTTCGGTTGGAAAATCAAAGAGCGGTAGTCACAATTGAAAAGTCTGTTTGTAATAATTTGGCAAATAGATACGGGTAGCCTTTTAAATTTATTATATGAAATGTCCAAGTGAGGAGGATTCTTATGAGACCAGTAATTGGCAGAATAAATTAAAAGGGCTAAAAGATAGGAAGAAGGATATGAGAACTAATTTGAATGGTTTTAGAGAGAAATCGGCCGCAGAGATATTTTACGACGGAGATAAAGGGGAGGCGCCATACATTTAATTTGTAGGGCGTTAATAGGTGAACATTTCATAGCACCTGTGATATTGCGTAGACACTTCGACTGAATTTTATCCAGCTTAGAAAGGGCAAATATATTACACGGCTTGAAAAGAAAGCAACCATAATCTAGGTGGCTATGGACTATCGCACTACATATATCTTTTTGGCAAAAAGGCACCTACACATCTACCTTCAAGCAGTCTTTATTAACTAGTAAGTACGTAACAGATGTGAACCCCAGCGAACTCCAAAGAGAGCCCGCATAATATTCATTCTCACCCTTCTCACATTTCTTTACAATGTAATTGAAGTGAGAATGTCTTGATAATTTAGCATCCAATATGAGACCCAAGAATTTTACCTTTTCTTTGGCAGGGATTGTTTCATTTCCTATATACAGACTTATGTTGGGTATGATTCGTTTACGTGAAAATATGACTGAATTGTATTTCGAAACAGATAGGAACAAATTGGTTGAGAAGCCATTGATTCAAGTAATAAATTGCAGAATTTAAACGAGAAGAAACATCGGAGAAGAAAGCGGAAACAGAGTATATGGTGATATCATCAGCATATTGAATGATTTTACAGAATGAATTGGTAGACAGTTCGAGATCGTAGGTATAAATATTGAACAGGATAGGATTTAAGACGGATCCCTGAGGAAGACCCTTTCAGCATAGCCGAGGGGCAAGAAGGGTGCCTTAGTACCTAACGAATATGGAGCGGGCCATCAGCATGTTGAAAATGATATTTGTTAACCTCTTAGGAATACTCGGCTGATGCATTTTGTGCCTGAGTAGGGGAAGGAGCACACTGTCATAGCCTGATGTCATCATCATCATTTGCCTGCCCTCATCCCACGCTAAGTGGGGTCGGCACAACATGTTCCTGCCATCCATAATCTTCTATGCACTCACAACTTTCATACACATATCCTCGTTTACACAATCCATCCATCTCTTTTTGGGTCTCCCACGATTCTTACGCCCATCCACAAGCATATTGATAACCCTCCTTGTCACATGTCTTTCATCCCTCATCACATGTCCATACCAAGATAATCTCGCGCTCCTAATCTTCTCTATCACTGGTGCTACTTTCAAACTTTCCCTAATATACTCATTTCGTATCTTATCCAATCTTGTTACCCCACACATCCATCTTAACATACGCATCTCAGTAGCATGCAATCGTCTCTCATCCGTCTTTTTCAATGCCCCACATTCAGATCCATACATAACGACGGGTCTAATGACACTCTTGTAGATTTTCCCCTTAAGTTTAAGGGGCATCCTCGCGTCACATATTGTTCCCGAAAGCTGTCGCCATTTCATCCAGCCTGCATTCATTCTCCTACTAACTTCCCGGTCGATATTGCCGTCATTTTGGAGAAGCGAGCCCTAAGTATTTAAAATCGGAGCAGACCGGTAGGGATACCCCATTTAAAGCAATGTGAGAAATTTGGGAAGAGCCACTGAAGTTATAGAACAAATGTTCAGTTTTGGTACGGCTGATCTTAAGGCCAACTCTTTCCAGCCTCTCTTGCCATTTTTCCAGTCTGCTCTGTACCTCAGCTGCGTCCTCTCCGACGAGAACAATGTCATCTGCAAACAGCATACACCAAGGTGCTTCCCCCTGTATGTCCGATGTCAGAGCATCTATCACCAGGAGGAACAGATAAGGGCTTATAGCCGAACCCTGGTGCAAGCCTACTGTCATAGCCTGATGTAATGTCCAAAAAACACCAATGACGTGTTCATTGTTAAAGAAAGCTCGACGGATTTCAGAAGTCAAAATAATAAGACTGTCTAGGGTACCTCTACCTCGTCTGAAGCCAAAAATGTTGCTATTCTTGTTTCTTTTTTGTGGCTAGTAGTCTAGTCGTTTTTGCCGCAACTTGCCTATATACTAGATAGTCTGACATGTCTAAAGATACTGCGAAGTTATTCTCTGCGGTTTTGCGTCGCCTAACAATTTCTGTACATTCGGCGTCCCACCAGGGAGGAGAAGAGGCCAACCGGTGTGAAGAATTTTTCAGAAGGATTGAGGCGTTTGCGGCTAAGAGAATAGAAGAGATAGGAGAATCATAAAGATCAAGAAAATTATAATTGACTAGAGGGAAAGACGAAATAGACAGATCTAAATGAATGGAATATTTTGTGCAGTCGGCTTCACAAACTCGATATTTGAATAAGGGTGTAAGGGGGGTTGAGTGCAAGTAGGCATTTTGGTTAGGCAAGTGGTCACTGCCATAAAAGTTAGGCAGGACTGACCATTGCAAAAGAGAGAACAGAGAAGGAGATGCTAAGTTAAGGTCAGGAACATTAATATTCTGGGATGGAGACACCCGACGGGTAGGAGAGCCGTCGTTTAACACACAAAGATTGATGTCATATAGGGAGTCTAATAAGGAGGAGGAACAAAGATCATTAGAGTTAGATCGCCATAGAGTGTGACGGCAATTAAAGTCACCTAACACAATTAATGGAGTTGGGATAAAAGAAAGAATAGAATTGAGTTCAGAAATAATATAAGGGTCAGGATGAGGGATATAAACTGATACAAAAGATACATTCATATCTTATGGCCACGATATGGAGACCAGTTTGATGGGAGTGTAAGGGAAGTTGAGAAAATGATATATTTCTATTGATCAAGAAGGCACAACCAGCCCATCCATCCATTCTGCCATCCCGCAGGCATGCAAAACTCCAAATCCTAAAGTAGGATTTAGGAAAGGGGTCCGAGCCATGTTTCAGAGATAGAAAAGACAGCAGGCCTGTAGCGGCTGATCAAATAAGATACATCATGTTTATTGCGTCTAATACTTCTGCAGTTCCACTGTAGAATCTGGAGATTCATTGGAAGTATTATTACGAGCAAAGACAGTAAGTAATTGTTCTACGAGAACTGAGACATTGTTCGGTAATGAGTCGGCGATTTGGATAGCATATTGATAAGGGAGCAAAGAAGAAGTTCAACTAAATTGTCATTGGGAGTAGCTAAAGGAGTGGTTTCTATGGGTTGAGGGAGAGCATATCCATTAATTTGTGTAGAAGATGGAGTGCTAAATATAGATGTGTGAGCTGGAAGATCATAGGATTTACCTAGCACTGGTTTAGGTCGGGGTGGTAGAAAGACTGTCTTTTTATAAGAAGTTGGGGATGGGGTTACGGTGGTTGAAGATTGAGTCTTTTGAGAAAAAAGTGAAGGTGATTGTAGACTTGTAACAGCCTCTGAGTATAAGCGCCTAGAGTGTGGCAACCTAGCAGAAGCTTCTAAGTAATTTATGTTCTCCTGAGACATTACTAACTTTATCGATTTTTGACGGTCATGTTCAGGGCATTTAGCATCTGTGGCTTTATGGGTACCACGACGTAGAAGGCAAGATACATTGGCATCGGGCGTGCTGCAACTATCACCAGAGTGAGACTAAGCACACTTTTAACAGCGGGGCTGAGAGCTACATTCTTTGGCTATACAACCAAAACAGCAACAATTCCTACATTGAATGGTTGATAACTGATATAGAGATACAGGTAGCGATGCACTGAAACAATAAACCTTTTCAGGGAGGTGTCCTAAAAATATGAGAATAATTATATATCCCACTGCTGGACTCAAGGCTCCTCCAAAATAAGAAGGAAATCGATCTACGATCCACGCTGGTCAGACGTGTTGGTATAGGATTTTATTTCGAGTTTTCCTTCTCTTGCATAGATGTTATCTGTATATAATATACCTTAGTCATCTTTTACTGCACCCACGGGCAAAATAGGGTGTGGTGAGTCGTATTTTTCCCCGCACCATATAAAATGTAATGTGTAAATTTGAATGCACTAAGAAATAAAATAAAAATATTACAGCATAATTTAATTCACTGTATTACACAGTTGGAGGATAAAAATGTGTAATTTTAACGCAATAAGATACCCTTTAAGGATGGAAATTGATGCGTTACGGCTGATGTGATGTTGAGTAAAAGGATACCAGTAGCCCACTGTAATGTTTCGTTATATCGCTTTGGATTATGCGTTTGGATGAACGGACGGATTTTGTTAAATCGGCAAGAGCCTCTCGCGATATTATACCTGCTGGAAAGTTGGATATCGAAGTGTATGTAATAATGTTTATACTAATTTTGTTAAATTATCAATATGTAATAAACTTTTTTTAATTCTAATATGGCTTATTTATTTTAACTTAATCTTCATCTGTCACAATGTCAAAGAAGTTTTACTTCTTAAAAAGTTTTTTTTTGTCATTCATTCATCTCCAGGTTAGGGATGTGAGGTTACTGGAAAAAAATCGATTAAATAAAAATCGTTTTATTTTTTATTTAAATTTAATCGATTTGCCAAAAATCGATTATAATCAAAATAAATAATCGATTTTTACGAAAAAATCAATTTTTCTATTATTTAAAAATGTATATACTTTTCATATTCCAATAACAAACCTAAGAGAATCATAATAACAATTTATCAGATTAAAATCAAATAAAATTATATAAATAAAAAATCAACCAATTCAAATTTAAAAATTCATCAAAGCGATTATTCCTTTAAATTTTTAAGGTAAGGAATAAGGAAACTAAATGTAATTATTGACACATTTTTTTATTATCATAAAAATGAAATGATGAGCATCCTAACAAAATGACAACCTTATTGTCTCAAAAACTAAAATATAAATCACAAAAAAAAATGCCATAAATGTCCAGTACTATTTTACATTTAGGCCTACGTCTAGCAGTGGATGGCAGTAGCCTGACATGATGATGATTTTTTTTTAGGGAGGCATAGTCCGGAGCGTGTAGGGGGGCATAGTCCGGAGCGTGCACGTCGGGTCCCCTGCGAGTCTTGTCTGACTTCAATCCGGCTCATATGCGTACCGCAGTGCGGGTTAGGGTGTCCCCCGGAGGCGACGCGTACCGACCCGCCCCCGTCGGTACGAACATCGGCAGATGCGGCGATGGGGGCCATCCCCATCACGCCTTGCACAGTCAGGCGAGTCGAGGAGAGCAGAGTGCGGGGTGGGTACGTGGAATGTAAGAGGTTGTGTGGAAGATAAGTTGCACGAGCTGATAACCGTCATGGCGGACAAACTAGCTAAGGCAGACGTGCTCTGTGTAACAGAGACCAAGCGAAGGGGCAGCGACGCCTGCGATCTTCCTGGTGGCGGGATGGCTCTGTGGTCTGGTGTACCACAGAGCGATCGAGACAGCACGGGAGTAGGAGTGCTGTTGTCCTCTCGCTTGGCCTCAGGTGTGAAGGATTACGGAATGTATGATCCCAGACTTCTTTGGGTCCGTATAAAACTTGGTGTCACCAAGGTATTCATGGTTGTAGCATATGCTCCCGTAGGATCCTCGGTGGCATCAGACCTAGAGAAGTTTTGGGATAATGTTAGGGAAGTTCTGGATATGGCAGAAACCAGTGAACGCGTGATTGTATGCGGAGATTTGAACGGATGGGTGGGGAACAAGCGTCCCGACTATGAGGACGTACTTGGTCCATTTGGTGATAAAAGAGTGAACGACGCAGGTAGGCTCATAGCGGATGTATGTATGGAGAGAAACCTTATTGTGTCAAACACATTTTTCCAACATAAGGACATCCATATGTATACATGGAGAAGGAATGAACAGAAAAGTATAATAGATTTAATTTTGGTAGACAGTCGCCTCCGAAGCAAAATATTGGACGCAAGAGCCTACAGGGGCCCCACAGTCGATACGGACCACTATCTCGTTATTGCGAGATTTAGTGGTCTGTTCAGAAAGTGGAGGCACTGGCGAGAGCGTGTCCACTTCGGAGGGCTTGAAAGAATAAAGGTTGCAAGAAGAGTGTAAGAGAAAAGTATGCAGAGGGTGTCCGAGAACGGCTGACGATGGCAAGCCAGCCGCAATCGGACATTGAAGAATGCTGGAGAGTATTGAAAGAGAGTATGGTAGACACAGCGAAAGAAGTATGTGGAAGTTCAAAGAAGCATAGAAACACAAATGGTGATGCATGGTGGGATGCGGAAGTGGCAGCTTCCGTAGAGCAAAAGAAGAAAGCGTGGCTGGACTATGTCTCTTCTTTGAATCTGAATGACAGTATGACTGAACAGAAGAAAGAAATATATCGGCAATGTAAGAATGACACCAAGGCCTTAGTGAAAGAGAAACGTGATAGAGCAAGTATGAGTGCAGAAGATAGGCTGACTAAAAACTTCGAGAGTAACACCAAACTCTTTTGGAGGGAGGTGAAGAAGTCTCGGGGTGGTTGGTCGGCCTTCAGAATGAATAAAATAAGGTCTAAAGGTGAAGACATTCTTACACAAACACAACACGTGTTAAGCCGATGGAGTGAATATTTTGGCGATATATATGCGGATGCTACGGTTGGCGGTTACGGTCGGCGCCGGTGTCGCATGTGGTCTAGTAGATCAACATTCGGCGACGGCGTCCTCCGATGGCATCAGTATGGAAGAAGCTGAATGGGCGATAAGAAGCTTGAAAAATGGTAAGGCAGCGGGCATTGATATGGTGTCTGCCGAGATGATCAAGCTTGGTGGCTCCTGTGTCCGGGAGGCGTTCCTGTTGCTCCTCAATTTATGTTGGAGCTCGGGAATGGTTCCCGGGGACTGGAATAGCGCAGTCATCGTGCCTTTGTTTAAAAACAAGGGTTCACGTTATGACTGCGCAAATTACAGAGCCATAGGCTTGACCAGTTTGGCAGCAAAAGTGTATGGTAAAATTATTGAAAGGAGAATGAGGATGGTGTCCGATGGTTTACTGTGTGAGACACAAGGAGGTTTCAGGAGTGGAAGGGGATGCATGGATCAAGTGTTCTCTCTGCGCAACATTGTGGAGAAGCATCTGGCCCTAGGTCAGAGGGTTTTCTGCAGTTTTGTGGATCTGGAGAGAGCATTTGACACGGTTGTACGAAAGGAACTTTGGGACATTTTACCGGAGTATGGTATTAGCGGTAAACTGCTACAGGCTGTGCAGTCCAGTTACATGGGCTGTAGAGCCTGTGTGCGGCTGGATGATGGAATGTCGCCTTGGTTTGACGTCAATATCGGCGTTAAGCAGGGGTGCGTTCTGTCAGCCAGGCTGTTTATCATATATCTGGATAAATGTCTCCAAAGGTTGAACGATATGGATGTGGGAGTCCAGATGGGCGACTCAGTGGTCACTGCTCTGCTTTATGCAGATGATGCAGTCCTGCTGGCACAGTCAGCGACTTACCTGCAGACCCTAGTCGACACAATGACAGAAGATTGTAAGAAAAGGGGTCTACGCGTGAATGTGAGCAAAACCAAAATAATGGTCTTTGAAAGAGATAAAACCAGAACAGATGTAAGAGTAACAATAGGTAATGATGTACTAGAGCAAGTGGATGAATTTGTATATCTTGGATGTGGATTTAGCCGAGATGGAAGGTACACCACTGATATAGAGCGAAGAGTGAATGCGGGAAATAGAGTGAACGGAGCGTTGGGGCAACTTCTCGGCAGCCATCACCTCAGCCAGAAGGCACGTGTAGCAATACATAACGCAGTGCTTGTCCCAACATTACTGTATGGAAGCGAGAGTTGGGTATGCAGAAAAGAGTATGATAGTAAAATTAATGCGGTCGAAATGCGATCTCTGCGGAAAATCTGTGGAGTTAGGCTGACCGAACGCATTCGTAACGACGACGTAAGAGAGCGAGTAGGTATGAAAGAGAGTATTGGTGTAAAGATGCGAAAGGGAATGCTCCGATGGTTCGGACATATGGAAAGAATGCCGAACGAACACCTGGTTAAGAAGATATACAATGCGAAAGTGGAAGGATGTAGGTACCGAGGGAGACCGAGACTAACCTACCTAGACGGATCAGATCGGTCATGTACTGAAGGAAGGTGGAGTCAAGAGTCTCCGAAACCGGCGAGCGTGTATGAAGAGAATTATGAATGTTGAGGAAGCGAGTGAAGTATGCAGAGACAGAGTTCTCTGGCACTCTGTTCTCTCTGCCTACCCTGCAAGGGATATGGCGTGATGATATGTATGTATGTATTTAAATCAAAATCAATGGATTTACTTAAAGTTTTATTCATCCGTTCCATAGATAGCGCTTTTCATAAAAATCGATTAAAACGCATAATTTATATAATCGATTTTTTAAAAATCGATTAATATTACTATAAAAATCGATTATAAAAAATCGATTTTTAGAAAAAAATAATCGATAAAAATAAAAATCGATTATTTTTTAACATCCCTACTCCAGGTCTGTGCGTCGCGATATTCGCCAATTTAATACGCTCCGTGTTAAAGAAGCGATAGAGCGGAACCGAGGCTCAAAAGTGTTCGCACAAGATCTGTCTATTGGGCAAAGCCAAATGACTAAGCTGAAGACCGATTATGGCACTGTCATTTCATCCCAAAGTGAGATCTAGGGAGAGGTCGAAAGGTTCTATGGACAGTTATGTAAATCATCTCGAAATCCTGTTGTCGGTTTTGTCCAAGATTCCAGATCCAAGCTAACTTGGCACTATACCGAAGAAATCCCTGACATTAGCTTGTGCGAGATCAGAATGGCTCTCGAACAACTTAGAAACGGTAAGGCACCAGGAAATGACGGCATTACGGCAGAGCTCCTGAAGGCAGGTGGCAAGCCGGTCTTAAAAGCCCTTCAGAAGCTATTTAATTCCGTTATCCTCGGAGGCGACATTCCAGAGTCGTGGACCAAGAGTGTGGTGGTGCTGTTCTTCAAGAAGGGCGACAAAGCTCTTCTAAAGAACTACAGACCCATCTCACTCTTGAACCACATCTACAAGTTGTTTTCGAGGGTCATAACCAATCGACTCACGTGCAAGCTCGATAACTTCCAGCCGCCCGAACAAGTTGGCTACCGAAAAGGCACCATAGACCATATCTTCACGCTTCGGCAGATTATCCAGAAGACCGAGACGTACAATCGGCCTCTGTGTATAGCGTTTGTGGACTATGAGAAAGCCTTTGATTCAGTCGAAACTTGGGCGGTGCTGTAGTCCCTTCAGCGGTGCCAAATCGACCAGCGTTATATCGAAGTGCTGTAGTGTTTGTACAGGAACGCCACAATGTCAGTCCGTATCCGGGATAAGAGTACGAAACCGATCCAGTTGCAGAAAGGCGTGAGACAGGGAGATGTCATCTCTCCGAAACTGTTCACCACTGCACTGGAAGATGTCTTCAAGCTCTTAGACTGGACCGGACTCGGTATTAACATTAACGGCGAATACATCACTCACCTTCGATTTGCAGACGATGTCGTCGTTATGGCAAAATCCATGGAGGACCTTGGCACTATGCTCAACGATCTCAGCAGAGTATCCCAACTGGTGGGGTTACGAATGAACATGGACAAAACGAAAGTCATGTCAAATGCCCATGTCATTCCTGTACCGGTCTTAGTTTGCAATGCGATTCTCGAAATTGTCGATCATTATGTTTACCTTGGACAAACAGTTCAGTTAGGTAGATCCAATTTCGAGAAAGAGGTCAGCCGACGAATCCAACTTGGCTGGGCAGCGTTCAGGAAACTCCTCCATCTTCTTGTCCAACATACCTCAGTGTCTGAAAACAGGTCTACGACCAGTGTGTGTTACCAGTGATGACTTACAGCACGGAAACGTGGTCCCTAAATGTAGGCCTCATAACCAAGCTCAAAGTCGCTCAGCGTGCTATGGAGCGGGCTATGCTCGGGATTTCTGACGAATCCGTATTACGGATTCTATCACGCAGAGAAAGCGCGAAGTGGCAATGGGCAGGCCACATCGCTCGAAGAACCGATAACCGCTGGGTAAAAAAGGTTCTAGAGTGGCGACCACGTACCGGACGACGCAGTGTGGGACGCCCCCCCACTAGGTGGACAGACGACCTGGTAAGAGTTGTGGGCGTCGATGGATGCAGACGGCACGGGACCGCACTCTGTGGCGTACCATGAGAGAGGCCTACGTCCAGCAGTGGACGGTGATGGGCTGAAATGATGATGATGATTCATTCATTTCAGCATAGCTCATATACGTACCACTGCTAGACTAGAGCCTCCACAATAGGAAGGGAATACCCACGGCTTACCCGTGGGTATCGTAAAAGAAAAAAGGGGGTGGTGAATTATATTACTCTGTCACCACCCCGTTTTTTTAGTTACATGAAAATTTTATGTTAAAATATGGTATGAGTGCATACACTTTAAAATATGTACCTACCTACTTATTTTTAGTCATTTGGTAGGAAAATAATTTTCAAAATGCCGTACGTATATTAAAATTGACACAGTATTATGGGAAATATAAAGAAAAAACAAAATTCTTTAAATGTATTTATAAGTTGATAACGATAGGTCTTATAATTATGTTTTTATAGTTAATAACTCGAACAGTTTACTGAACTTATTTCTTAAGAATATCTTTGTTGAGTATTTTTTCAGTTTCATAAACCATTTGTGGAAAACTTGGGTCTAGAAGGCATAGCTTGATGAAGTTATCAAAGTCATTCGGTACGCTCGGGGTTGTACTATTTTCTGTAAATAATAATGTTGAAAAATTGCTGAAAACTTTTATACATATGTACAGTAGCGGTGTTAGGGTAGGGCGAGGTTGGGCGACCGCCCAGGGCGCCGGGTAAAAAAGGGCGCCGCAGGCCATTCTCATAGTTCGAGGTCTACTTAGTCGTAAAGTCCCCTAATTAAGCGAAATAATTGGAATTGCAGTTGGAGGGCGCTGTAAAAATCTCGCCCAGGGCGCTGGTAGTGTTAAAACCGGCACTGCATATGTACATACCTACATATCATCACGCCATATCCCTTGCAGAGAGAACAGAATGCCAGAGAACTCTATCCTTGCATACTTCTTAAAACTATTAGAAATCTCATTTGTTATAAAAGGCAACTGAGAGCTTTATGCCTTTCTTTATGTATGAATGCTTGATGCCGTTTGGTCAACAATTATATTCCCAACGAAGGAGGACATCGGACAGGCAGCCGGACATCAGAATTGTGAAAACTTTTATAATATGTAAGTTGGTAACTAGAGTACATATTGCATCAACCCCTAATAATTGAGATAAGAGCGGAATTATGATGAGTGCTAATATATACGGGTTGAGAGCCCTCAGCGCTCACCCACAGTCCGGGTAAAGTTGTCATAGCCATCTGAGGCTAACAACTAAGACACAAAAAAAAACGAAAGTTAATATAAAAAAAAATCAAATGTGTTACAAAGAAAAAAATGAATACATCGAATTTTAATTTTGTTTATAACGCGTCTTAATGTTTCGTCCCGCGTTCGTCGTCCACTGCTGGGCTTGAGCCTCCACCGCAACGGGAGAGAAATTAACCTATTATACCACGGTGGTCAGACGTGTTGATATAGGGCAGGGGTCGGCAACTTTTTGAGTCGGAGGAGCCAAAAATTAGAATTTGCAATAGTTTAAAGTTTTTAAATTTAAAAAGTCATATTTTTTTTTCCAACAATAATTTGTGCCTAATTCTCATTAATCAATTCAAAACCATTTTTAAAAGTTTTCTTTATAAAATAAATATTTGTGTATAGAAGTAAAGAGCCGCAACTTCACATCCAAAGAGCCGCATGTGGCTCGCTCGCAGTTTGCCGACCCCTGGTATAGGGTTTTGTTCCTAGTTTACCTTCTCTTGCACAGATGCCATATGTATATTATCTGCCTTAGTAATCTCTTACGATCACTCACGGGTACGTTAGAGGGTGGTGAATTGTATTCTTACTCCGTTACCACACGGAACATTTATGAGTTGAGATGATGATGAACACTTATTTGCCCGTGGGAGGGTTAAAATCTGCTTAGCAATCACTAGGATGGACTGTGGAGTTCAAATGGTATACTTATAACATCTTACTGCGATAGTTAACCCATCAAGGACAATCCATTCGAAAGACCGTGCCGTAATATCTGGATAATTATTTATCCTCTATTAACCAGACGCCTTTATCCAATGCTGGGCTTCGCTAGATATGATCTAAGTTTGTTTCTACTTACCTTTAAACTCCAATGCATGTTTCAATATTTCGTTAAAGTTTCTATATTTAATGTTCATGCCATTGTTAGGTGTACACCCATTGTGAGCGACTACAGGGAAGTGGATGCTAAGTCCATCTAAACATTGTGCCATGTTTGATTTTATTTGAAATTTTATTTTTCTTATCTGAAATATGAGTTTGACTGAAGAATTTTTGCGCGCTTTGACTTTTTAGAGTTGGATCAAGTAAGCTATTCTACCAGTAAAGACAATGAGACCATGGTATCAGTTGTTGCCCTGTACAATGGAGTACAACGACATGCGAATTTTTGACGTGATAACGTCTTATAAATCGATGAACGTCGGTTGCACGCACGCTATAGTCATGTTCCGCCTGAGCCGAGCGTGGAACAAGCGGTAG
Source organism: Lymantria monacha (assembly GCA_905163515.2). Taxonomy (NCBI): domain Eukaryota; kingdom Metazoa; phylum Arthropoda; class Insecta; order Lepidoptera; family Erebidae; genus Lymantria; species Lymantria monacha. The sequence continues at coordinate 2,098,632 of LR991103.1, forward strand.
GGAGGCACGATCGGCCTAAGGGTTCGGTTTGTGATGCATGTATCTCTTTTGCACTCCATCGGCCAATAAATCAGAGTAACAGAAAGACAATGGTAGTACACAACCTATACGGAACTAATTTGTCAACTGTTTATAGAGTGTAATGAAATAGAGATATTTAGATCGTCGTCTCAAGTTGTCATCAGAAGGAGACAGTGGGCGTGTCAGAGGGGTAACTCTCCACGCTGACGCATTCCGCCGCCATCGCATGGGGCGGCGCAGGCACGAGTACGTGCGCCTGATGCCGCCCTAGCTGAGGTTGCCGGTGGATGGATCGGGGATTAGTCCGCCACTCGAAGAGGGGATACAGGATGTGTCGTAAAGACACTAGTTTTTTTTTATAAATCAGTTTGTTAAATTTTAAATACGTACTCCGTTAGCATTACTATTAATAATTAAAATCATAACGTCATCTTTGTAAATCCCTTTGATTTTATTATGCATATTAAATGACTCCAATATTTTATTGTCTGCTGTTATTAATAGTTGATCATAGACAACACGTAGATATAAATTAGTGATATTTTGATCGTATTTAGTCCAATTGCCGTTCCATAATGTCAGTTTGTCTATGGGAACACTCCAAGAATCTGAAAAATACTTAATCGTTTATGGAGTATCTACTTCCTGTGTGATTACGAAGTATGGATACAGTTTAAAAAAAAAATAGCAAAAAAAAAAAAGCACTTTATTGCAGAGGTGTATCTACCGACCAACTATGCTACTGTCATGATTTCAATTCCTATGCACAGGACAGTACTTTGTGCGATCGAAAAATTGTTTTAATTTTTGAGTCTGGGCGTAATTTTTCAAGACTTCAGAACAACGCTTTGTGGATCGCACAAAATATTTTCCTGTGTGGGAATCGAATTTATAGTACTGGCACTGAATATCGGTATCTTAACCACGCATTGCATGTTTGTAAAGTTCTCTGCAATACTTCGAATTATTTCCTTAGCGCTGCGTCTTATTTAAAAAAAAACTATAGGTAATGAGTTTGCAATTGACGAATAGTTTCTGAACTTCGTGACATTCATAACGAAGCTCACCTATCATAATCCCTGTACACATATCCATCCATCAGCCTATAGGTGTCCTTCGAAAGGGCGATATCGCTATAATCACCACGCTTGACAGACGGTTTGGCGATTGCAGTTGGTGTTATATATTTTCTTATTGCCCTAATGCCTGCCTCAGATGGATTTTATCACTCCCACGGGAAAATGAGTGGTGACATATTGTATTCTCTCTCATGAACACATAAGATGTGAACACAGTGTGTTTTGCCATTTTGAAAAATAGGCGACTAAGCAATTCCTACAAATCCATATTTTTTACGCAAATACTAATCTAAGTCAATACCTAGCAGCAGGCAATAAATTTTTAGAATATTAAAGTCTCATTATCATCGTCATCCTGCTCTTATTTCATACATACATACATATCATCACGCCATGTCCCTAGCAGGGTAGGCAGAGAGAACAGAGTGCCAGAGAACTCTATCTTTGCATACTTTACTCGCTTCCTCAACATTCATAATTCTCTCCTTACACGCTCGCCGGTTTCGGAGACTCTTGACTCCACCTTCCTTCAGTACGTGACCAATCTGGTCTAGGTAGGCTAGTCTCGGTCTCCCCCGGTACCTACATCCTTCTACTTTCGCATTGTATATCTTCTTAACCAGACGTTCGTTCGGCATTCGTTCCACATGTCCGAACCATCGGAGCATTCCCTTTCGCATCTTTACACCAATACTCTCTCTTTCATACCTACTTGCTCTCTTACGTCGTCGTTACGAATGCGATCGGTCAGCCTAACTCAACAGATTTTCCGTAGAGATTTCGACCGCATTAATTTTACTTTCACGCACCTTTCTGCATGCTCTTATTTCAATTACTTAAATGTACAATGAAATACCATTTGAGAATAATATATGGTTTGATTCGTTAAGAATCAGACATACCTACCATATAATAACGTATAATAAATTAATAAAATTTTCTGATATTTAAAAGGTTAAATACAGCGGCCAGTTATATATCATGACATTGGGTTGTGGACGAAATGTGTACTCTTCTATCATACTTCATATATTGCGAATAAAGTTTTTCAAACGGTTGTATAACCCACCGCCTCTTTTATATCGACTGCCTGGGCAATGTAATTATTGAGCAGACAGCGTTAGATGGAATTGACCCAGGTCGTTGTAAAGCTCTTAGTGATCCTTTACAACATCCACGAGCAAAGTAAGGGTTGGTAGTATTCATAGTCGCCACCACACAGCAGAATTCTAAATATTAAAGTCTATCTGCCTATTGAGAAAAACAACTTTTTCTAGGGGAACTCTCCCCAAAAGCAATTCCTAAGAAATTAATATACAAATGTTTTTACCATACAATGCGATTACAGATTAATTGAATAGAGAATACTTATAGTTACTTGGAATTGTTTTCTTGTTGCTCATTTTCCCCTAAATAAAGAGTTCAAAACTTAGAGTTCAATTCCGTCTTAATTCTTATTTCAATTTACATTGCTCATTGGTTTGGATATTTATGCGGATTTTGGAGGGAACGCCAAATGTCATGTGTTTTTCTTAATATTTTTTCACTCAAATATAAAATGTATTTATGACTAAAACTTAATTTTTATTTGATATTGTTATAATAATTTATTTTACCGTTCATCATCATCATTTCAGTTCAATATGTCCCACTATTGGGCTCGAGCCTCCTCCATAGTGGGAGGGAAATTGACCTACTATAACACGCTGGTCAGACGTATTGGTATAAGGTTTTGTTTCAAGTTTTCCTTCTCCCGCATAGATGTTATATGCGTTTTATATCCCTTAGTCGTCTCGTACGATCACCCACGGGTAAGATGGGGGTGGTGAATTGTATTCTTACTCCGTCACCACACGGAAAATTTTACCGTTATCTTATATAAAATAATGTAAGGAAAATGGTAAAGTATATTGAATATGATTAAAATGTACTTAACAGGTGTTTTACTGGTTTGAAGAAAACTTTAATTAAAATATTTTAATTAAATAGCTTACGTTTAAGCAAAGACCTTTTTTACTCATAGACTGACTCTTAAACTTAGTATAAAACCAGTATATTAAATGTAAAATAAAATTGGGCAATAAATTCACTTATTTTTGCCAGCAATGAGCTTAAAAATCGTGGCTACTGATACGAATCAGTAGCTGAGCCTTTGGCGTGAACGTGAAAATATCATGGATCACTCTTAATTTATATTGAATACTTTAGTAATGTAATAAGAAGAACTGCCAGATGGAGCTATAGCTTAGTGAGTATTAGGTATATCACAACGGTTTACATGTATTTTCATATTCTGGCATAATTCCCAAAGGAAAATTATTTGGTTGTCAGCGCCCAAGTAATAGTTTTAACTTGACTTCCTGGCGGATGGTAATTATGAATAAAGTACTCAATACAAAGACGTGAATTATTCTATAAATTATGAAGACATTGTTATGAAGAAGTCTTGTACAACTTTTTAAATAAGTTAAAATTTGTGAAGAAAATAATGATAAGAAAACAAAACGAAATCGTATTAATTGTATATGAGTATGACAACCAAATCGTAAACAATTATAATACTACTAATATAATTGTACTATTATATGACTTGGTTGCTTTAATCTTCGTTCCCTTTGCCTACTTGAACTGACAATCAAAATAAATATAATTGAAATGTCCGTTTTAGAGGTGGGCCAAGTCGAGATAAAACATACTCGAGTTAAAACTCATGTAACTCGAGTATGTAACTTTATTTTTTGCTATTTTTGGACACACCCCACCCATTCCATTTAGGACGACGTATAGCCTCATAACCCACTGAGTTCACTCCCCATTGCCAATAAGCCAACCACTGGTACCGATTCCGCTAACCACTTTTTCCAGTATCATTACCAACGACGCCGACGATAATAATCACGATTTTACCGGGCGTCGTCTTTATGCGGTCAGCCTTTGCGGGTGGCGGACTAAAAGCTGGTTCATTCTTCGCGAACTTGGCTATCAAGCACAGGTACTTACGCCACCAGATGCACCGACGGCAGAGTGTGCCAGCGTGGAAAATCTTTTCTTTCTTTAATTTTTATAATTTACATAAAAATATATAAACGGTAATTTTAAAAAACAATGGTTTACTTTTACTATTTAGTTGCTATACACTAACGACCATTGCGCACACACAGTAATGAGAAAGTGTGAGTGCCGCAATCGCGTACTCACTTATTCATTTACCGCAACAAACTAATTCGAGTTAACGAGAATTCAACTCGATCTAAGCGGAACTCGAGTTAAATCGATCAAGAAAATCGATATATCACTTGTCAAATGTTTTGTTTTAGATACCTCATTACCTCCATATTTAGATATTAAAAACATTTAATTTTACGTATTATGTCGCTGTTATATCTAACTAGACGATTATTCTTTTAATTTAGGAATATCAGTGATATTAATTTATAATTACAATAAGTTAGAATGGCGGCAGGAACATACTACTTCGTAATTGTAGGCCACTCGGACAATCCAATTTTTGAAATGGATTTCATTCCAGTCAGCAAAGAACCAAAGGTAGGAAATTTTTGCTAACGTACTGAACAAGTAATATAATCATTACAAGACTTGATTTGATTGGAATTACAACTTTACTAGAAATGTATATCATTATTTGTTTAATTGCTGTATAGAGATCTAGCTCAAAAACGTTTAGCAGTAGAGTACTATTTTGAGTAAACATTACTTGTTATTTAAGTAATTTTTAATATGATATGCTAAAAAATTTATGAATACATTTCAGAAAGAAGACAACAGACATTTAAATCAGTTCATAGCTCATGCAGCTTTGGACCTTGTAGACGAGCATATGTGGAAAGTCACAAATACTTATTTGAAGTCTGTTGACAAATTCAATCAGTGGTTTGTCTCGGCATTTGTCACTGCTAGCCAGGTATTTATATATTTTCAAATAACTAAATTTTAGCATTTAACATGCTGGATTATTTATAAAATCTTGATTACGAGCAAAAAATGATTGTCACACATGGGACGATTCGAACTGTATTGTAGTACTTGTATTGCAGGGGACTTTACAAACACAATTAATGAACACAAATTACGTACAGACTCAACAAAGATTACACAACATAAAAACATTGACATAGTAGGTCAGTATCTTAACCTAACTATGTCATATGTATAGTCAATGCCGATATATTTATGTTGACATTGCTAACATTTATATTTTATTCTATAACTGTTGCATCTGTATATTAGTTAATGATGAAGCGGTCTGAGAACACTATTAATATGTCTAAATATGTGAATTTTTACAAATAAATAGAAAGAATGAATGTGTAATAATTAATCATTCAAATAACAAATAGACTATGTAAATTTATATGCGAAAGTGGAAGAAGAGTAGGTACTGAGGGACCGAGACTAACTTACCTAGACCAGATTGGTCACATACTGAAGGAAGGTGGAGTCAATAGTCTCTGAAACCGGCGTGTGTGTAGGAAGAGGATTATGAATGTTGAGCAGCAAGTGAAGTATGCAAGGACAGAGTTCTGTGGCACTCTGTTCCCTCTGCCTACCCTGCAAGGGATATGGCGAGATGATATGTATGTATGTAAATTTAAGAGATAAATTACTTTTAAGAATATTCTGAAATTCTAACTAACTAACGATAACTTCAGAAGAGTGTGTTACAATTTATGTAAATTTGTTTAAATAAAATTAAGCAAATACCTATTTATAAAAAAATATATGTGAATTTATTATGCCACCAATAATGCCAGCTAACATGGAGTAAAGGAAAATACTACACATATCGCATGATGTGTGCTGTGTGGTTGCAGCTAGAAAAATACTACCGATCCATCCTTTGTAAACGTTGCAAGAGACGACTAAAAGCTTTATATTAACCTGAGCCAACTCCACCTGCCTTTCCATCAATGATTACTTTCCCAAGGAGAGTTGATATCAGGCAGGCCTCCTGTCATAAAGCTTTTAAAAATAACTTTTACAATAAATATGTGTACATATTTCATCAACTACAAGTAGTTGGAATTAGAACAGGAGAATGATGATATTGCATGACATAAATATTGGCTTCCCATGTTGAGTATTATTGGTACCATTTACATTCATAGTTTGTGTGATCTGCAAGATGTTTTTTTTTTGGGAATTTTGTTTTCAATCTACTTTGCATAGTTGTTAAGTGAACAATGTTTCACCAATTTTTACTTTACCATGGGAGTAGTTATAACCAGCTAAAAGTACCACGAGAGTAGGTGGCTCTCACCCTGGGAAATCATAAGACCAACTGTGACTGCCAAACTTGTCAAGTGTAAAAATTATGACATTATCCACCATTTTGAAAAGGCTTATGTCCAGCTGTGGACTTTCATATGTTGATGGATGCATCTTGGATTGTTTTTTCACTGTCACCATCATCGAAACATCAATGAGAATGACATTTTTTTGGTCGAGATCAAAATGATATCACAACAATAATCTCAGTGGTTCAGGCAAATTTAAATCACTAAAGCAAATACCAGCATGCTGATGGACAAGTTTAAACATGTTTTGTATCGTCGGGACATTGGCCCCCTCTTAATCTCTGACAAACTTCAGAGAGCGTGCTAATTTACTGTAAACCTAGGCGGCTAATATAACGGCGTTCGGGCAATGGGCGTGTAATGAGCGCTCGTTCTCGGTGATCAATCAGCATTAGATGCACATGAGAATAGTTCAGCCAATATTTGTATTCCTTATATTCATACTTATTTTTTCATACATACATATATTATCACGCCACATCCCTTGCAGGGTAGGCAGAGAGAACAGAGTGCCAGAGAACTCTATCCTTGCATACTTCACTCGCTTCCTCAACATTCATAACTCTCTTCATACACGCTCGCCGGTTTCGGAAACTCTTGACTCCACCTTCCTTCAGTACATGACCGATCTGGTCTAGGTAGGATAGTCTCAGTCTCCCCCTGTACCTACATCCTTCCACTTTCGCATTGTATATCTTCTTAACCAGACGTTCGTTCGACATTCTTTCCACATGTCCGAACCATCGGAGGAACCTCTTACGTCGTCGTTACGAATGCGGTCGGTCAGCCTTACTCCACAGATTTTCCGCAGAGATCGCTCTTATTTTATCGATCGATCTTATTTTTTCAGATGCGCTTCATAATGGTACACGATGCGCGCAATGAAGATGGTATTAAAAACTTTTTCACAGACGTGTACGAGGCATACATCAAACTAATGCTTAACCCATTCTACAAAGAAGACACACTCATTACATTACCTGCCTTTGAGAAAAAGGTTCAATTCTTAGGCAAAAAGTATTTAACATAACTATTTGAATTGTTATCTATAGTTTTAAGACTGAATATATTTAAATAGAAAGTTATATTGATAAGATTATAATATAAATTCTTGTTTATTATACTAAAAGGTTCAAAGCATTTTACTGTTTAATGGTTCACCAGCAATAACATTCCCGGGAGGGTTCAAGTCAGAGTGACAGTATCTATACATATTACTTGAACTTCATTATATTCACAGGTGGATTAGCATCACACCATTTTCAATTATAACTTATACCTGACAAGTAGAACTGAAAATGGTGTGAACAAAGTATAAACTTGTCACTTGTATATCTGTAAATATAGAAAATGAAACTAGTTGTGATCAAATTACCCGTTTTTTATTAAGTTTTCTTTATAGATAGGCATATTTTGTGGCGGCAAACCCTCCTCAAAACTCCTCGTTCGGTATCTATTATCCATATCATATTGGTGCTTCGTTTGTTGAGCAAGAGTGCCGGAAGCACAAATTACTGGGTGGATTTGGGATTTTCAACCTAGCTATACCACTGGTGCAAAGGTCCATGGGCGGCAGTAACACTTACCATCAGGTGTGGTGTTTGCTCGTATGTCCCCATCAACAATAAAAATTAATAAAAGAAAAAATGTACGCGCGTTGGAAGTTATACTTCTTTGGAATCATTAAAAAAATAGTTTTTAATTGTTTACAAATAATTAATTACAATAAAATAATAGGATATTTTTTTTCACTAAGTAATATTTACTAATAGTAAATAATATTAATCAAAAGATTCAATTTAAATCACCACTGAATATAATTTATTAGCACATATATACAGGAAGCCGATTTAATTAGTAGAATCCTTGAATGGGGTGTATCAGACCATGATACACTATCCAAATCAGTAAAAAAAAATAGTACCTAAGTTTTGATTAAATTGCCATGCTGATAAGCGGTCAATACACTTGTATTATAAAAATTTCATGTAGGTGGTAGGATAAAACACGTGTTGTGAATGTAGAAACTAGAAAGAGGTTTTATTTCTATTTTGTTTGTAGCTTTTTTTCGAGACTTAATAAGCGGTTTTGCGGCCAACTTCAACCTGTTTTACTTTTGTGTTAATGTGATACGCGCGCATCTTATTTGCGGCCAACTTCAACCTTTTACTTTTGTGTTACAGTGATGCGCGCGCATCTTAAAATTTCACTCATTATTTTTTCATAACGCGCCTAAAGAAGTATAACTTCAAAAACGAAATTATTCAGTTTACTATAAAATCAACATCTATCCACTCCAACTATAAAAGGAACCATCCAAGAATCCAGAACTCATAAGTACAATAAAAATCATAAGTGGTCAGAATGAAATGAAAAAATCGGATTTCACGCGCACTGGGAACATATAAATGAAAATAAGTTTAGAGATAACGTGATAACATAACAAGCAAAACAAATACAGGCATCGTTTAAATATTAATATGGAATAATGTATTTTAAATTAATTTTAATACAACATATTATAATAATTTTAAACAGTACATAAAAACTACGGCATAATACTGGGTCATATGTAGATATTAAATAACAGTGTATACTTAAATATAAACGGCGGCATATTTTTGAAAAACAGCAAGTCTTTATCAAAATTAAGGTCCGCCCCACATGCCCACACTCGCATTGGCCGTTCATGAGCCGTGTAGTGGCAGTGTTTGTAACCTATGGCGCAGTACCAAGCTCCGCATTTGCTCTCACGTGTCATTTGCAGCCACGTAAATGAGCGTGTACGCGCGTGTCGGGTAGGTGACCGAGACATTGTTTTCGAGTGGCAGTGTTGCGAGTATTTGCAAAATGGAGGAACTTATTGAAGCTGTTTCGTCTTCGAATGGTAGAAACACTGACTGATGTACGACTCGTGAAAGCAATTGCGAACACACGTGCCCGCCAATGTCAAAGCGACATTGGTGCAGTGTCGTGAACGAGTGTGGGCATGTGCGGCGGCGTTAAAGAATGTATCCATACGACGTGGCTTATTTCCTTCCTTTCAGATATTAGAAAGTAGTTTCAGGGACTTTTCTTTTTTTTTCCTACAAAATTAGCTTCTGTACGGAAATGCTAACTGCCTGGTAATCTACTCCATTAATGTGACGTTTATCAACAAGTCTTAGTCTTTATAAATTATTGCTAGCCTCTCGGATTATCAATTTCTAATAAATTCCAACCATAAGATAATAAAATAGGAGTATGTAGGCGTATTTATTTTATTGAATTACTAAAGATCATCAGAACTGACATTCAGTCTTATAGAGTTCATGTTAAAAAAAAAACTTTTATTCTTTCTCTTTAATATATGCCTGCTCCGACAAGTATTGACAAAGCATAATTATTCTGAGAATATTTATTTCTTTTCTGCAGACCTTAAAAAGCTTATTATTTTCTACAAGTGTTTTTTTCTCTTAGAAAACTTATAAGCTAACTTATTTTAAATATATTTGGTGTTGAAACACCTGTCACTATGATTCAATTACATCCAAGGCAGTTCCGGGAGACCTAGGTCATCATCAGGGACATTTTCAATTGAGAAGTCATCTGAAAATAAATAAAATACTTATTATCTATTTGATAAAACTAAGTTTAAGTGTGGTGGCAGGGTAAAAATACTGTTCACATTTTATCCTACCAATGGGTTTTGTAAAAGACTAACGGATCTATGTCAGAGAAGGAAAACTGGAAATAATCAGGTTATCAAAGTACACTATTGGACATAGGGTTCCAAAATAGGGATAACACCATAATCACTTCGGTTATAAAATTCTTTTAAAAATAAAGCTCTGCACACTAAGGAATAGATTTTTATGTCGCGTTAAGTGGCTGTGCCAATCTCAGAAATGCTGCGCCCATACTTCAGATGGCGAATGATGGTCAACTACTACGAACATTAAAGGGGTGGCAACATATTGAATTCTTAAACCATCAAACGGAGATGACGAAAGAGTTGATTGGTCTAATATTACGTAGTAATAAACGACGTCCAATTTTGGGAGGGTTACACGATATTTGGCTAAACAGATAACATTGGATTAATGATAAGAGTGCAGTGGAATCTTGATAACTTTAGGCTAATGAGATTTCGACTTAACGAGTATTTTAAGATACAGCGGATATTATTGCTAAAATGCGATTTTAAGTGGTTTAGAAAGTTTAATGAATGAATTCCTTTATTCGTTTCATCATCATCACCTCAGCTCATATATGTCCCACTGTTGGCCTCCTCCATAATAGGAGGGAAATTGACCCACTATACCACGCTGGTCAGACGCATTGGTATAAGGTTTTGTTTCGAGATTTCCTTCTCTCGCATAGATGTTATATGCGTTTTATATCCCTTAGTCGTCTCTTACGATCACCCACGGGTATGATGTGGGGTGGTGAATTGTCTTACTCCGTCACCACACGGAAAGTTTTTATTATTATTTGTTGTATTGTTCGTTTACCAAGCATAAACAAGAAACACTGAACATGCTTTTTAAATTTTATTATTATGAGTGCAGAGAATTCCTAAGCGTCATTATATTTTTATTAGTTAGTAAACTAACTACGACTTTTGGCATTTGCTTTTTGAAATTCGAGTTATAGTGTATAAATAAGTTCTATCACATTTTTTTTTTTTGCGGTGAACTATGGGCGTCGTCGTAGCGCCCCGCCCAATCAGTCCGGGGCGACGGAAGAGCCGGCGCACAACCCCATAGACCCACCCTGCAAACACCTCTGTTCGCTGAGCGAGCGGGCCACCGGTACCCGATATTTGTCTTCGGTGGCCTGCCCGGCGGTTTACCCTCGCGGGTATTTATCACTACCTCGCAGGGAAATAATATTTTGTTCGAGATACAGTCTAAATAATTCGAAATACCGTATTTATATTATATTTAGGTCAGCGGAAGGGAATACCTTTTTTTCGAGTAATTGAGCATTATGATTTATTATATAGATTTATATTTCGAGTATAAAGATTCCACTGTATAGTTAGCCGATATTATTTCTGTCTATCTTTCGGCCATTCACATACCTTTGAAGAACTCATCTTCATAAGAACAATCCATTAAATCCATGGTGGGTCTTCTGATGTTAGGTGGCGGGGTGTTTGGTGGTGTTATTTGTTTTAAAATTTCTGGCTCCCGCAGGTACAAGCAGTCAAATAGATCACGTTGATAGTTATCTGCAAATTAAAAACATAAACCTGTTTTTTTGTTCTTGTTTTCTTAAGCCGGTGTCTAAACTCATAGTTCTTGTGGGATGTCTTAAATTCCATATGTAAATTACATGTGCCATAAATTCCTCAGCCCATAAACATCCACTGTTGGACATAGGCCTCCCCACAAGAGTGCCATCTAAAATGGTCCTGTGCCACCTGCATCCAACGGTTGCCTGTGGCCTTCATAATGTCGTCAGTTCACCTATCGCCACTCGAGAACCTTTCTTCCATAACGAACGGTGTGGCCTGCCTATTGCCACTTCAACGTGCTAAATCTTCGGACTATGTCGGTGACACCTTCTACGGATTTCCGTAATCCGGATTTTATCACATAGAGAAATACCAAGCATAGCCCTCTCCATAGCACGCTGAGCGAATTTGAGCCTTATTATGAGGCGGACATTTAGACACCACGTTTCAGTGCCGTAAGTCATCGCTGGTAACACACTTGTTATGAACTTTCGTTTTCAGACATTGGTAAATATTGGACGAGAAGATCCTCCTAAGTTTCCCAAACGATGGATAACAATTAAATTGTCGCTTTCTCTTGCCATTAGAGTCGAGAATATCGGCTAATAGTATCACTGGAGGAGTAGGAGGCAGCTACCTTCAGGGAAACATAATAACACCTACTGTAATCACCAGTCTGCTTTGTATACATGATTATAGAAAGCAAAACATATCAATAGGGTTATGGAATAGTAAATGGCATATAGACTTGTACTTGCTCCTTATACAGGGTGCCGATTTTATTACTAGAATAACTTAAACTAAGTGTAGGAATGGAATCATAAAAAACATTTAAGTTAGTTGCAGAGTCCTAGCTCTGCCTAATCCCGAGATAAAGTGATTTGTTTCTTATCAAAACAGTAGGTTTGTCAGCGTACATTGACCTGTAGGTATATTTCGACCAGCTGTGCGGCGGTGAGCGCAGCAAGAGCGGGACTATTTGCCTACTAGTTCAGTGTCACACGTATGCCTACATCGAATTTTTATAGTACAAGTGTATTGACTGCTTATCGGTATGGCAATTTAATCAAAACTTAGGTACTATTTTTGTTACTGATGTGGATAGTGTATCATGGTCTCATACACACCCTTCAAGGATTCTACTAATTAAATCGGCAACCTGTATAGGGTCATTATACATGTCATAATATATGTTCCTTGCACATATTTTTCTTGCGTGGTAACTGAGTAACAATACACACCCTCTATCATGACTATGGCATAACATCTATGCAAGGAAATAAAAACTCTAAATAAAACAATATACCAGTCTATCTGATATATGATATTGTGTGGTATAGTAAGTCAATTTCTGTTCTAGTTAAAGTAGTAGTAGTCTGTTCTAGTACTCTGTTAATTAAAAAAAAAAAAAGTCCTACACTACTAATTTCAGTATGAATAATTTTATCATTGTAAATTTTGTATGTATATTTATTTGCAACTGCACAAATCGCATATGGATTAAGAATACCGACCTACTGTGCCAAGTGTCGCAGGTTCGATTCCCATGTAGGGCAATACTTTGTGTGTTGTGACTCCTGAACCTGGTAATAGAGAAGTTATTCAATTTTTCCCTAGAATCTCAACTATTTAACTTAATAGCAATAAGCATAACCCCTATTGTATCAAATTATTATGCTAAAAAGCTTAATACTAAAAAGCTTCTAACAGGTAACTAGAAGCTTGGTATATTATCCCAATAAACTAAAGTCAACACAAGAATGGAGTTAATCACCACCAACCTAATAGACATTCAAATTATACCCATCACAAAATATAACACCACAAACTCAGAGAAAGCAGGAGAAGACAACACAAGAAATAAATCACACCATTATCATAACTACATCACAGAGGACAACAAAATCTACAAGTAGAAGGGTTTCACTAGTAACAAGACCACCAGCGCCAAGAAGAAACCACAAAAAGACATGTTGTCACCTAACATCTATGACACATGAATTGCGCTCTTAAAGCTTTAACCAACTGTTATAAAGCCACTTTAAGAAAATTAATTTTGTAAACAAACCACCATAAAAATTAAATTAAAGATAAAAAGAGCACGGACAAAAGTCTGTGGAATAACTTAAATAAAAACAGGTAACTAGATTGCAATGGCTAATTTTATTATATATTTAGAACAGCTAATATTGTTCTGTAATAAGTTTTAATATGACCATACACTAATATTCAATAGCAATAATAGTAGTACTTACTATTAAAGTACCATAAACATTTATAAGATGACATTATAATTTTTTTATCTAAAATTTCTTCTGGAAAAAAAATAACTATAAAGATAAAAGGAAATCTTTTTTAACCAATTCAAAGATATGCAAACAAAATATGTACAAGAATGTCCATTTATATCCCTTTTCAATTATATGTCAATGAAAAATATCTTAAATTAAAATCAGTTTTATTTCTATAAGTTTATGCTCTATTAGAAAGATGTGAATTGAGATACTGGTGATAATAAATAATAACTACATATAATAATAAATTACCCAAGTCGAAATTTTTCTAAGAAGACTAAACAGAAATACAAATGATAAAAAAGTTAATAAAACAAACATCTCACCAAATATGTTGGATGGTTTATGAAATTCCACATCCTCTCCGCAGAGTCTCTCATCAGATTCTTCACTGTATATCATAGAACCTACATTAATCGCTCTGGGAGTAAGCGCATTTCTTACAGGGGTATTCCTCAGTGTTTTTCCCGCGTTTGAAAGAAACGATTTCTTAGGTCCTTCAGACTTCTTAATAGGTTCGTTAGGTTTTATTGGACCTGAAGAAACTGTTTTACCCATGTTCTCTGCAATATACATTATGACATCTATTTATCTAAATAATCTATCACATCGTTCCTCATATGGACTAATATAAAATTGGTTGTTTAGTTTCAACGTAACTACTGTGTGTAAGTTTAAAGAAATTTATCGTGGTAAACAGCAATAAAACTTACCAATATTTGTCAAAGGCTGGCGCGTGACATTTTTTAATACTTGCCCGGTGAGGTGATTACCGAAAATATTAAACAATGACTCAGACATGTCGCAAATATCACTCTGTATACGAAGTAGATGAAAATGAAGAATGTGATTATTCACAACTAAATAGATTGCCAACAATTTACAGGATAGTCTATTTACATGCAAATGATTGTTACAATTGTTGATATCTGTCATAAAAGTTTGAACTTGAAAATTCCAACTCAAAACACTCAAGAATTGAATAGAATATTCATCAACAGTGAATGACTGATTATAACGATTTATTTTTAAAAGTAACGACTGCAGCTTAACATCCTTTCTTGTCTATGAAAGTTTTTGGTAAGAAACATATTTAAAATACTCTATGGTAAGAAACCAAAGAGCATGAAGCCACTATAATATATCCTTACTACTAATATTATAAATGCGAAACATGGAGAATAGAGTAAGGAGTAACATCTCAGTGTATTAAGAAGTGTCCTGGGGGGGCACAGTTAAGACATTACTTATTTTTACTGACCGTCGCGCCGCCTACAGGTTGTTTGTACAAACATAGTTGCGATTTTGTCCTGATTGTCAAAAGTTTGACAACTGAGAATTATTATTTTTTGTTCCTAGCGTATGTACTTATTGTTAATAATCTATTTTTGGTTATTGATGTCCTTTCTGGAAATTATCTCAATTTTTATTGTTAAGTTTATACTATTGCCGTTTCGTTAACGGCTGATATGGTTTTTTTTTATATTTCAGGGTAGGTCTTATAGTAGTAAAAAGAAATCCTATATAATTACATACAGACATGTACATATGTAGGTATGTATGTATATTACTTCAACTTTAGTTCATCGCCTAAGCTCCAGGTAGCAGCACTTTCCATACATGCATGTTTTATCATCGAGTTGCCACTCTTTTTCAGTTAATATAATTTTACTCTTTGGAAGTGTCCAATGAACGGGAGCAAATTAAGGTGGCAAGGTGGCGCTATAGTAGCAAGTGGAAGCATTTTAAAAAGAGCATCACAAATTTCATAGGTTCATAGGTAATTATTAATCACATCACAGTTGACTACGTAACTCAGCACACTTCACTCTGCTTATTACTGCTACATTCATATCATTTCCACTTGCTACACTAGCGCTATTTCGGTGAGTGTTCGAACAATAATTTGCTGTTTACAAGTGGACACTTTTTTGACTAATCTCCCATACAAGATGGTATTCCTTAGTTTCTACCTTCCATAATGCGAAAGTAACTCTGTCTGTCTGTCTGTCGCTCTTTCACGACAAAACTACTGAACCGATCTAAATGAAATTTGGGACACCGATAGTCTAGAGCCTGATAAAAGACGTATGCTACTTTTTAATGCAAAAAAAGGGTTGTAAAGGGGGATAAAAAGTTGTAAGGAAGTATCATCATTTTTAAAATCAGAAGCTTGAAACTTATTTTTAGGCTATTGATTAGATATAAATAAATATGACATTAAAATGTTGTAAAAATTACCCTTAAGGGGTAAAGTAAAAATAGGGGATGAAAAACTTTAGGAAACTAACCTTTTACGCGGGTGAAGCCACGGGCAGAAGCTAGTAATATATATATATTCTATATATACGAGAGAGATAGAAACGAAAAAGTCATGGTCCGTATATATGCATTATGCTCGGGCCGCACCTGCGTGTATCGTCCCGAGGTAATGTGTAGCGAAGCTTCGTACGTTTTTTACACTAGAAAGTTATCGCGATAAAACTGTGGTCACATTAGCAACTTCGATATTTTAGACGATATATCGTGCAATAATTAGAGATGGCTGAAATCATTTTCATGCGTTTAACTATGGATGATGAATTACTTTACTATTATAGCTATATTATACTATTAATTACATAATGATTTTTTGGATCCCTTTATGGATTCCGCTTCATAATGGTGTAAAAATTCTAACACCATTTCATCGCTCCACTCCATATATATTGATTAACTGGGGATCCTTGAACGCGTCTAAACACATCGAAAATTTCCGTCGAATGAAAAACGCTAGTCTGACCACAGAGCGCGATATATTGGCGCGCTAAACCCTTTGACTTATCGCCACCCAAGTGATAACGCACACGAAGCCCAAATGTTCTCGACGATAGCCGATAATGACCAGTCACATCTGCGTGTATTGTCTCATTGCACGAAGCTTCGTGACGATACACGCAGGTGCGGCCCTAGCGTTACATATATATTTTAGGTGTGAGTTTTGGAACAAGTGTAATAACGTTTTCTAATGGTCTTATATCATATTCAATATCTTAGAGTTTTAACGTGTAATAATAAATATTTTTTTATGTAATGCAACGCGGAAGAACCTCTAAAATGTAATAAATATTATATAAAAGTATTTTCGTTTGCTACCAAAATTTCCAGAAGATACTATTAACAATGTGGCCATAGCACTGTCGAAGATGATGACTTGATTTTATGACCGACAATGCCTAATAAGAAGAAATTAAAAAGACGTACAGAAACTGATAATTTTGACTGAAATTGTAACTCGATAGTAGCAAATTAGTATCTTATTGCCAATACAAAAAAGAAGAGGACCTCCTCCTTGTTCGCATTGAACCATCAATTATACCTATAGTTCATCTAATTTAAAAAAATAAGAAAAATTAAGAAGTGCATTTTGAGGTTTTGCATTTTTTTAATACACAATAACCTCGGTCAAACGTATACACATGATTGTAAACACTAAATCTGAAATTTTAAACAACTATTAAGTTATTTACATAATTAACATTGCGGGTGACTTTCTTGTACAATAATCTAATGTTGAAACTCGTAAAACTAATTTAAAATAGAAATAACATGGTAAATAATAATTGTTAGTGACGACCTAACAATGTCATGTCATCACGATCTATACAGTAGTGCTTGACAACTTCCAATTCATGAATATTCAAATAATCGGTAAAAATATTAGAAAAATAGAATTAATCGAATAGAGATTTTAACAGAGATGTACATTTCGACAGTTTGATTGATGAGGAAATAATTATTAATGTTCGCGACGCTGATAATTCAAGTAATAGTAGTAATTCTTAATAAATAGCTATTTTCAAATCCAGTTTTTGTTTTTAATTAACCTAATCCTACTAAATATGATGAGTAGATGCTATGCTGAAATAATTAAATTTGTTTAGTACTAATTTAGCACTTAATTTATTCATCACCTTTTTGAAAAATAAAAATAAACTGATTATTAATTATAAAGAATCAATATCGATTTCTCAGTAAAATCGGATATTTTCGATAGCGATTATTTGGTTCACCTACCTAGACAACTTACTCAGACAGCTGTCAAAGTGCACTTCTTCGATTAGACAGGCTATAATTGTCAAAATTGGCAAATTGACAGTGACGTTGACATTCTTTAACTCGGAACCATCCGAATTTCCATCAATTGTTTATTTTTATAAATAAATGTTTCAATATTACTAATCACGAAAGGAATCGTTAATTCAAATACAATATTTAAACTGTTAAAATGTCTGAAGATAAATCCACTTCAAAAACGAATGGGGTTGGTCCTGATCCTATGCAAAGACTAGCTTCATTCAAAGCACCTCGAGACCTTACATTGGGTGGTATAAAGACAAGTAAAAAAGTATTTACACCAAACTTGAACGTGACGAGAAACAAAAACAAAGGGTGAATATTATTAAGTATACTTAAAAATAAGATGCCGCACTAATAAATAAATTCTGTGTCTCTGGCGATATAGCAAAAACGTGCAATAATGGATACGAATTACACCCAGACTCTGAATAAACGTTCAATGAATAATGTGTGGGAATTTAACCCATTATTATTAACAAGGGAACCGGCGCTCCTTAACCCACCACATTATTTATTAGAATGAAGATTTTTCTTCTATGAAACTTAAACCTTACAGTTTTATGTTTGAAAATAATAAGTGTTTTATTAATTTATCTATTGTTTTTAATGTGAATACATGTACAAAAACCCTTCCATATCAATAAGTACTAACAAAATCTGAAATTATCATATTTTTAAACGTAATTAGTATGAATTATTTGATTATGATCAATCCTACAAAGTTTAAAAAATAACAATAATCAAATATATTAAATTTCATTTTCAGCATTTCTACAAAACAAAACAGTCAGAAGAAAGATGACAAAGATAGAAGAGACAGAAAAAATGATAGAAATAGGAACATTAGGAATGGTCCTAACATTATCAAATCAAGTGGAGTGTTTTCTGAAGGTAGCATAATATTTATTTACTCTGTGCTAATTTTGTGGTTGAATTCTTAATGAGAAAATTTTACTCTCACTCAGCGACTGCCAAACTAAAAAAACATAGTACTTTAAAAGTCAATGTTGTTGAATTCTCAGTTTCATAGTTCTGGTTTGGTCGGGTGAGTGATCCTTGGGCTCCAACTGCTTGCAGAGAACAATTAGCAGAGCTACTAATTGATCTGTCATCATCATCATCATCTCAGCTCATATATGTCCTATTACTGGGCTCGAGTCTCCTCCATAATGGGAGGGAAAATGACCCATTATACCACGCTGGTCAGGTGTGTTGGTATAGGGTTTTGTTTCGAGTTTTCCATCTCTCGCATAGATGTTATATGCGTTTTATATCCCTTAGTCATCTCTTACAATCACCCACAGGTAAGATAGGGGGTGGTGAATTGTATTCTTACTCTGTCACCACATGGAAATTGGTCTGTAAGGCTTGTAAACTAATTTAAACTTGCAAGGCTGATAATAAAATAGCAATAATGCATGAATTGCATGATAGTCCTATGTGAACTACTCGGGTTATTTTTATGTGACAGTCAAAATAATGGTCAATCTAAGTACTCACATTGACAGCTAATGCTACAGCAGCCCGACTAGACTAAAGCTAAGAAGTGTTGATTAAATATAAGGCATCTTTTGTTCATATGTCTTGTTACTGGGGAGGAGGCTGTGTTCTCAATGGGAGGCCAATTCACCTGCTATTTTTTTGGTGGTATTATTTGAGGTTTTCTTCTCTTGCAGTGATATTTTCTTCATATATCCCTTAGTAGTTTTTAACAGCACCCACTCTTTTTATGTGTGTGCTGTAAAAATTACTAAGAGTGGTGAATTGTATTTTTATTCTTTTATAACAGTAGATAAGGGGCCGTTCATTAATCACATGAGGTTTGGAAGGGGTTCGACAAAAAACATGAAATATCACAAGGTTGTAGTATGATATCACGTGTATTTATTTTTTCGTCAAACGCTGCGATTTCTAAACTGAAAAGCGTCATGTAGTGTGACTATGACCTGCCGTTGCCAGGCAACGGACGAAGTTTAAAGTAGATGATCTGTATAGACCTTTTTGCGAAGTATAAAAAAGCAAAAACCGAGAATATAATGAGCTGTGGGCTACTTCTTTGTAGGTACTAAAAATTTACGCGATGTTGGTGGGTCATAGTCTTAAACCCCACCACATATCACCAAGGGAGAGGAGGGGGTTTAAAAATGCTAAAAAGAGATCTCGTGATTAATAGACGTCCCCTAACTGGAACTGGGTGGGTTTGAGGTTTGTATTGGTAGTCAACAGCTACCCTTGGTATAACAAAGTTCCATGGGTGGCAGTAACACTTACCATCAGATGTGCTGTTTGCTTGTTTGCCACCATAGCAATAAAATAAAATGTAGGATTCAAATCCCATTTGACAGAGAAATTTATGAGAGTCTATACAGAAAATAATAGTATACCTTTAAATATAAATTCAAGTTGGAAATATCTTTTCTTTTCAGTATTTTGACGGTGTGAGAATTCATTTTATCACACTTTTACTTGCCCACGGATCTTGTAAATGATGATTATGGGATAATATATCTAATAAGGCACATATCCAGACTAACCTATTTTTTGCAATTTTTTAAATGCCCCTGTGAAAGAAAAAGGTCCAATTTTGTTCAAGTATAGTATTTTTGAAGACCCAACTCCCGAACATGAACAACTCGTGAACATATCACATAGTATGTATCTGTTTGTGTATGAATGAATGTATGTATATGTATATATTTATGTGTTCTTTCAGGCTCTTTTAATGTTGTCACAATCTTAATAAATTTACGTGTTTACCCATGTGTAGCCAT
This sequence comes from Lymantria monacha, assembly GCA_905163515.2. Lineage (NCBI taxonomy): Eukaryota > Metazoa > Arthropoda > Insecta > Lepidoptera > Erebidae > Lymantria > Lymantria monacha. The sequence continues at coordinate 2,119,452 of LR991103.1, forward strand.
ACATGACGCTGGCAGAAATTGCTGAAAAAATCAGCAGATTGCCAAAGGGAAAAGAAAAAAAAAAAAAAAAAACATATCACATAACATGCGTACACAACATACATAACATCTTTAATAATAATAATATATTTATTTACCAATAATTTGACAGTAATTCCTAAAGTTTATAAGAGAAGATGAATTTGAAATAAACCCCTGGACTAACTTATCTGACTAGTGTGATATAGTAGGTCAATTTCCCTTGTATTTTGGTGGAAACTTTAGCCCAGCAGAAGTACCTATCTGAACTAAATTTATAATGACTGTATAGATGGTGTAGTGGTTAAGGCACCAACCTTCAGTGTCAGTCCTGTGAGTTCAATTTCCACGCAGCGCAATACTTTGTGCGATCCACTGCGGTCTTCATTAATTGCATGTTTGTAAAATCCTTCGTAATACAAGGATTATTACCTTAGTGCAGGGTGGTGTTCTAAAAAAAATGATATCTCTCTGTGCTTATAGGTTTGGCAAATGTGGAGCGACATTCGTCCCGGACATATTACGGTAGAGATACGGATAATGCACAAACACTACAGAGACCAACCATTAGAGTCAAAGATGTTATTAAGGTAATTGTTATATGTATCCAACAATATAATTTATATAAAAAAAAATAAAATAAAAAGCCAAAAATTAAAAAGACAATATAATTCTCATTAGTTAAGCCTTTTGTCAAATATTTTATTGCAATGTAAATTGTCAATTCAATTATGGATGTTATCACATTTTTTGTACTTTTTTAAAATAAACAGTACCCTATGGAACTATGTCCTGTGCAATCACCTGCGGCCCCGGCTAGGGCTCTATTAGGCGCAAGTATTTACTCTTGAGTCGCCCCAGGCGCCAGTGGCGGAGTGTGTCACCGAAGAGGGTTTCCTCTTTGTCTTGCCTTACGGCCTCTTTACGCGAGAACACCATCTCGCAGAAGGCAGCGACCGCGTCCCAATTACAGTTTGACTGAAAAGCCAAGATTTATATAGTTTTTAAATTCCAATTCATAGTCCAACTTCAAATATAATTTAATTAAATTAATTTAAATTAAATCACCATAGATTGATAAAGAATTAGAAGAACAGAAGATCAAGACAGTAATGGGTGATCTAAATAATATGGAGGATGAGACCAGTGAGGACTTTAAGCAAATACTGGAGAGAGACACACCAGTCAGACTGCCTACAGATGATGGAGGTTGGTTGGACTATTATTTTTAGTGTAATTTACAAATTGTGGTGTTAGAGAACTAATTTCAATTATCAAATCTGTCAAAATATGTATCTTGTTATAGGTCTGCCTCAAACAAAGCCAACAGTGAAAGTTAAACCAGAAGTAGTCATCAAAAAGGAACCGGATGACTTGGACTGTGGTAATAATAAATTTTATTAAGATTTATTTTTCTATCAAGGAGTTCGTCATCAATCTACAGATACATAAAATCCCGAAAAGGTAATGACAGCTTGCTGTGTTTTGGCAGCTACGAATACTACTAACCATTGGTCGTGTTTGTCGTAAAAGACGATTGAGTTTTGAAATCCCGTCTGATGCCGTTTGGTCAACAACGACCCCAAGAGCAGAATGATCATCTTACACCAATGGGTCATCTGCTGGGCGGGCTAAAAGGGGCGTATTTGGGGCCACGCCCACCCCGCTTTTCCATCGTACTGGACGACTGGGGTGCCCGACATTGAATAATAGCTGACTGGAAATGATTTGCGAGAAGTTTTATATATTTAATTTTTTCAAATTAAAGACTTTTGTCATTATGAAGAATTTCCAATAATACTGAAACAATTGACTGCACAGATGGCGTAGTGGTTAAGATACCGACCTTCCGTGCCAGTGCCGTGGGTTCGATTCCCACGCAGGACATTACTTTGTGTGATCCACAAAGTGTTGTTCTGAGTCTGGGTGTAATTTGTCTGCGTTAATTGCATGTTTGTAAAGTCCCCCGCAATACAAGGTTTATTTCCTTAGTGCAGGGTGGTAAAAAAAAAAAAAAAAAAAAAAAAAAAAAATTAGTTAAAATATTGATAATAATGTTTTCATTCAAAAGAATCGGTTGATTATATTGCTTGTATCGGTTTATATTAAAATATATTTATATTTGACGGCGGCAGCAGCTGAGCGATAGAATCTTCGTTGTCACCATTCATTGGTACTGAGCTCATATTTGGTAGAACGAAATAATATCTTCGTGTCCGAAATAACTTTACTTTTATTTACACGATTTAAATTAAAGGTCAATACGTGGCTAACCAACGGTTTCGTCTTGGAGAAGTGTCTCGGTTGACTCACCGATTAATTATGTCTTTCATACAATCCCCACTTCCCATTATGAATGCGTCCACGTGGCGCCATTACAAAACCCAGTGGCGCCACTGTGTTTGCCAGGTATTGCTAGTACTATTTTTTTTATTGCCAGTGGTGGCAAACAAGCAAGCAGCACACCTGATGGTAAGTGTCTCTGCCGCCCATGGACCTTCGCAATACCAAAGGTACAGCTAGGCCGCTGCCCACCAATTGGACTTCCGGCTCTATCGCTCACCGAACGAAGCGCAATAGCACATTGCCATTACACAGACGTCGATCTTCTGCGAGAATGTGGTACTACGCCGGACGGACCAGCCCGCGGCTGTAGACAGAGAACTGTCAACAGCGTGGTTTTACCATTATTAAAAAATTTATATCGATTTTGGATATATTTTTTTTTCTAAAATACGATATTTTTGGGTACTGAGCTCTATAAAATCTCTAATCTTGTTGATGTATTATATTATAATAAAACCTGTTCGAAATAAAACTACTTTTACGGATTCTATCCCGTTTGTATTTGATTATATATTTCCCAAAGTTTCGAACATTTTAAACCCTTAATCGTCACGGCAGGACTGTCCTCCCAATCAATGATTTTATTTCAAACGTGTAATACTCACGTAAACCTTTGATGTAATTATTTTTTCAGTAAATGATGTGGAGCAAAAACCGGCCATGCCAGATGTCAAAGAAGTATTTGAACATACAGATGTAGTCAAATTGTTAACAAATAATCAACCTACCCTCATATTGTTACAGGTAATTCATTTATTTATCGTATGCTCAATCAATTTCATCCATTTTCTTGCCGTTAAAGACGAGTAAGGGATACGTTTCCATCCTATGCAGGTGGGAGCGGGCCGTCCATTAATCACGTAAGATTTGAAAGGGGAGGGAGGGGTTTGACAAAAATCACAAATAATCACAAGTTTGTGCAGTAAGATATCACGTGTCAAATCAAATCATTATGCATAAGCCCTATAAGGTCACTTACATATTGTCAATTTTACATATTTTTTTTAATTAATCTATCACCGGATCGGAAAGCCGCCACAAACTGAGAAGATCCGGCAAGAAACTCAGCAGGCTCGTAATTTTTTTTGAATTATATGTTTTCTTAAATATAATTGGATACATGTAAATTGTGTATTTATTTTTTCGTCAAATGCTGTCGAGCTTTCTGAACTGAAAAGCGGCGTGTAGTGTGACTTTGACTTGCCGTTGCCAGGCAAAGAACAAAGTCGTTTAAAGTAGTTGATCTGTATAAAGACCTTTTTGCAAAGTTTTAAAAAGGAAAAAACCGAGAATATGAGTTGTGGACTAATTCTTTGTAGGTATTAAAAATTTACGTAATGTTTGGGGCATTATCTTAAACCTCACCACGTATCACAAAGGGGGATTTAAAAATGCTAAAAAAGATCACGTGATTATTGGACGGCTCCTGTGCAGGTAGGTGCGGGATCTTATCTGGATAAACACTGGGTCAAAATCGGGTCTTGGTCGTATATTACTCATGGTCATCGAATTGTGAGAGGAACTATTAATTTAAAAATAAATGGGTCACGTGTTATGAGTAAGTTCCTTAAGATATATGATGTGCAGCTAACATTTATGCAAGTGAAGGAAAACTACATAAAACATGTGTAATAATATGATTAATATACTATAGTACTTGCATTTCATACATATATCGGCTGTGTAGTAGCGGCTACCGAATACTACCAAGTCTTCCTCTACTCGTAGATTTCGTAAAAGACGACTAAGAGCTTTATTTCGTCCTGACTAATTCTACCTAATGCCGTATGGTCAATGATTACAGTCACAAGTAATGTTGACGTCAGGCAGACGGCCGATCATAAAACTATTGCCAATAACTTTTGTTGTATGTTTACATATTGCGGCGACGACAAGTAATTGGGATAAGAGTAGGAGAATAATGACGGGTTGAAGAGAAGAAGAATACAGAGTAGGAATATAATTCATCACCCTTTGGGAACGTCCATTGATCACGTAATCATTTTTTTTTTAGAATTTTTGAACCCCCCTCCCCGTTGGTGATACGTGGTAAGGTTTAAGACTATGACCCCCGCTCCCCCACCGACGTCACGTAAATTTTGAAACCTATAAAGAAGTAACCCACAGCTCATTATATTGTTGGTTTGTTGCTTTTTTATACTTCGCAAAAAGGTCTTTATACAGATCATCTACTTTAAACTTCGTTCGTTGCCTGGCAGCGGTAAGTCAAAGTCACATGCGGCTTTTCAGTTTAAAAATCGCAGCATTAGACGAAAAAATAAATACACGTGATATCTTACTACACCCCTCCTCCTTGTGATATTTCGTGTTTTTTTTCAAACTCAGCACTGGTGATAATTGATGATTATTACAGTTACCGGACACACTGCCAGGACGTGGCGGTAAGATGGAAGACGAGGCTCCACGTCGTAAAATTCACGATGATGAACCATCGACTTCCACTGGCGAAGGCAAACCGGAGAAGACGGTAAGTTAATCTACACATATAATAGATTAGCAGAAACCGGGTGTTTGTATATATAATAAAGGAGTAAGTAGGAGAAGCAACACAAAGAAGTTTTTTGTTTTTTTTTGTTTCTATGTATACTCTAATCTCCAAAATTACTATACAGCTTTCTTCGCGATTTCTACATATACATTAACATCAGTTCGGAGCAAGGTTTAGGCGTTATTTCATTCAAATCTGCTGGCAGTGAAAAAAGTTATCGTTGTTTAAAGATAATCGTCAAATGAGCATGCGTAATAAATACTGCTTTCGTATGGTGACGGAGTAAGAATACAATTCACCACCCCCTATCTTACCTGTGGGTAATCGTAAGAGACGACTAAGGGATATAAAATAAATATAACATCTATGCAAGAGAAAGAAAATCAGAAACAAAACCCTATACCAACACGTCTGACCAGCGTGGTATAGTAGGTTAATTACCCTCCCATTACGTAGGAGGCTCGAGCCCAGTAGTGGGGCATTTATGAGCTAAAATAATGAATGATGAATAAATACTGGATTGGTAGGCAAAGGCTTTGTTATACTTCAAATATTATGAGGCCATGACGGAATGAGAACAGGAATGGTTGAAGAGCTCCGGTCCTCTGCCTCTCTTATTAAAACTAAATATATTATTTTTTTTTGTAGCAGGCAGACAACAGATGTCGGTTATCGGACTTAGAAGAAGGTCGCATCGGCAAGCTAAGGGTGCATCGTTCAGGACGGGTCAGCTTGGCACTTGGCGATACCATGTTCGAAGTGAGTACACCTTAGTAGTTTCCATTGAAATATAATAACTTGAAAACTTTCTTCTTGCTACACATACATACATATCATCACGCCATATCCCTTGCAGGGTAGGCAGAGAGAACAGAGTGCCAGAGAACTCTATCCTTGCATACTTCACTCGCTTCCTCAACATTCATAATTCTCTTTATACACGCTCGCCGGTTTCGGAGACTCTTGACCACACCTGCCACATAATCACGCAATGTGTAATTTTAAACAAAAAGTAGTGCTAAAAGCTGTTAAAATATAACTAGTGACTTTTGTTTTTGCTTATAGTGGCAAACGAGCGAACACTTGATGGTAAGTATTACTGCCGCTCTTGAGCCTTTGCAATACCAGGGGTATAGCTAAAACGCAGCCTGCTAACTGAAACCCACCCAGATAGTTGAGCTTCCAGATCTCTCACTTCCCGAACGAAGCGTTTGCGCACAATGCCACAGCCCTCACGTCGATTTTTTGCGATAATGTGGTACTACCCCGGACGAACCGGCCCGCGGCTGTAAACAAAACTTTCAACATGTTGGCCCTAATGCTACTTAACAAAAAATACAATTAAAAGTAGTTACAAGTATAGTGATAATTATTTTGAATGCAGCACACAAAGGGAGACCCCTCTTTCCCATCATTAATAAATATATCCCAGAACTTAAATTAGGAAAGTATACGAGTTTGAAGCCGTACCGATCTGGCGTAATAATATAACAGTATTCGAACTTCTTCAGCAAATTACAAGTTGTAACTCTAGAGGAAACTCGATCTTAGGAGTGAAATTCTGGAGGATGTTCATCACCTAGGAGTAAAGAGTTGTCTCAAATCCTATACCATCTTGATCTTATCTCATATTCTTACTTTTATGAAGGTGTGAGGTATATTGAATAACTGTAGAGCCGGGATACCATTTTTGCATTTCAAATTAATAATGAATTGCCGCTAGGTATCGCTTTATATTAATTATATAACGCCAAGTATATTATGTGGTTCGATATGGCGACAATAAGAATATAATTCACCAACCAACTCTCTTGTTTGGAAGTGTGGTTAAAGACTATTAAAGCTGAGAGGAGAAACGATGCAAAAGAATATAAACTCGATATAATATCGTATACCACGCTGGTCGAACGGGTTGGCTGTTTGATGAGTGTGGTAAACTAAGTCAATTTCTCTAATTTGGATGACACCAGAGCAAGATTTTTTTTAAATAATATTATACACTTTTTCCCCCTTGCGGTGGACTATGGATGTGGTCGCGACCCGCCAAATCGGTCCGGGGCGACGTTAGAGGCGCAAGCCCATAGACCCACCCTGCAAGGACTCCTCTCTTAGCCGTGCGAGCGAGCCACCGGTAGAAATAACATTCCACACTAAGGAAATAGTCCTTGTATTGTGGTTGACTGTACAAACATATAATTAAAGGACACAAATAACACCTAGATTTAAAACAACAATTTGTATATTAAATAACTTGAAGAAGTATTATTCCTGCACAGGATTGAACTCACTACTGGCTTCATATTATGTCGACATCTTAACCACTACGCCATCTATGCCGTCATCTTACTTAATATTATAAATGTGAAAGTTATTGAAAATGTTTGCTGCTCAGTAATGTGTAAACCATTGGACTGCTTTGGATGAACATAGGCACACTGATAGACCAAATTTTGGATTAACCCAGGATATTTATTATCCTATTAAGAGGATAATTTAATAATAAAATTTTGTATTGTTATATTGTACTTTTCCCCTGGGATAATTTAGTAATAAAATTTTATATTATAGAAGGCAGGTATGTGGGCGAGGCCGCGGGCAGAAGCTTAGTGAATCTGTATATGGATTGAGTCATGTGATGAGACCAAGTTAGACAGGTGTAATAAATACAATCTTTTCTCGCAGGTATGCATGGGCACGAAGGCGGCATTTCATCAGGAAGTCATATCAGTTGCCACAGATGATACGTCCCGTTCAGCCAACTTAGTTGCATTAGGCTCTATACAGCACAAACTCAACTTGGTACCCAACTGGGAAACTATGTTCCAAGATATGTCAGTTTAATAAAAATTATAAAAATGTGGCTCGGTTTTTTCCTTTGTTAACCTTTAGATTTATATTTAAAGACAAACAATGAAAAGAATTACAATATAAGGGAACGTCCCCTAACTATTTGACTCAACTTTTTACCATGTTATCATTTTTCCAAGTTTTTACTAACTCGCTTTCTTGTATCTGTCTAGGTGGAATATTGTAATCGATTTTAAACTAATTGCCCGATGAGCAAGGTAGCTAGCCTTGAAATTTGGACCATAGCTCAGTAGTGATTGACGATTATCGCATAAAAAGATGAAAAAAAAAAGAAATAGGAATAAAATATTTAAAATAATTTCCAAATTTCACTCACGTAAAAAATAAGTTAAAATATGAATGGCACTCGGGGACTGCCGCGCTACTTCGACTCTGCCGCCACTCACCCCAATCCCATAGTGGTTAGGGCGTCTAGTTATACCCCATCTCAAATATCCGCGATACGCCAACCGCGATTAATACTCGACGAACCCGACGACCTTATCACGCTCGCCCAAACGGAGGCATACACAGCCCGCGCGGCCCTGACAAAGAATTATCCACGATTCCGCCCTCGCCGTCGAGGTCGGAATACGTGTCGCGTTCAAATCATAAACGTGGGAGAACCCACTTTGCCAGCGACCCCCCGAGCCGAGGTGAGCCGCGGGAGCGGGAGCCCCGGGCCGTACCCCACAGGGGGTGCCCTCGGGAACGGTCGCTTAACTTTTACGGGTTGAGAGCCCTCAGCGCTCACCCACAGTCCGGGTAAAGTTGTCATAGCCATCTGAGGCTAACAACTAAGACACACAAAAAAAAAAAGGGGACTGCCGCGGTAAAGCTATTACATAGCATTTTTATCAACTTATGCAATTATAATTATTTATTGATTGTTTATTTATGCAGTATAAGATTAAGAAATTCCGTAAAAAAATACATTTTATATTATTATAAATAAATTTTGCCAAAATAAATTGCAAAACGACTTTGATAGCGGTGGGATTCGAACCCCGCCCTTTCGGACTGTGCCTAAAACTAGCGCCTTAGACCACTCGGCCACGCTCCCTGCCTAAAGCTATTGCAAAATTAACTGCTGCTTTTCAACCATACAATCTTAGGTTTTATTTTCATTACGGAATTTATTGATTCGGTCACTACGCTCAAAGCCCGCGATAAAAGTTATGCAATAGCTTAAAAATACATACATACATACATATCATCACGCCATATCCCTTGCAGGGTAGGCAGAGAGAACAGAGTGCCAGAGAACTCTATCTCTGCATACTTCACTCGCTTCCTCAACATTCATAATTCTCTTCATACACGCTCGCCGGTTTCGGAGACTCTTGACTCCACCTTCCTTCAGTACATGACCGATCTGGTCTAGGTAGGTTAGTCTCGGTCTCCCTCGGTACCTACATCCTTCCACTTTCGCATTGTATATCTTCTTAACCAGACGTTCGTTCGGCATTCTTTCCACATGTCCGAACCATCGGAGCATTCCCTTTCGCATCTTTACACCAATACTCTCTTTCATACCTACTCGCTCTCTTACGTCGTCGTTACGAATGCGGTCGGTCAGCCTAACTCCACAGATTTTCCGCAGAGATCGCATTTCGACCGCATTAATTTTACTTTCATACTCTTTTCTGCATACCCAACTCTCGCTTCCATACAGTAATGTTGGGACAAGCACTGCGTTATGTATTGCTACACGTGCCTTCTGGCTGAGGTGGTGGCTGCCGAGAAGTTGCCCCAACGCTCCGTTCACTCTATTGCCCGCATTCACTCTTCGCTTCTATATCAGTGGTGTACCTTCCATCTCGGCTAAATCCACATCCAAGATATACAAATTCATTCACTTGCTCTAGTACATCATTACCTATTGTTACTCTTACATCTGTTCTGGTTTCATCTCTTTCAAAGACCATTATTTTGGTTTTGCTCACATTCACGCGTAGACCCCTTTTCTTACAATCTTCTGTCATTGTGTCGACTAGGGTCTGCAGGTCAGTCGCTGACTGTGCCAGCAGGACTGCATCATCTGCATAAAGCAGAGCAGTGACCACTGAGTCGCCCATCTGGACTCCCACATTCATATCGTTCAACCTTTGGAGACATTTATCCAGATATATGATAAACAGCCTGGCTGACAGAACGCACCCCTGCTTAACGCCGATATTGACGTCAAACCAAGGCGACATTCCATCATCCAGCCGCACACAGGCTCTACAGCCCATGTAACTGGACTGCACAGCCTGTAGCAGTTTACCGTTAATACCATATTCCGGTAAAATGTCCCAAAGTTCCTTTCGTACAACCGTGTCAAATGCTCTCTCCAGATCCACAAAACTGCAGAAAACCCTCTGACCTAGAGCCAGATGCTTCTCCACAGTGTTGCGCAGAGAGAACACTTGATCCATGCATCCCTTCCACTCCTGAAACCCCCTCGTGTCTCACACAGTAAACCATCGGACACCATCCTCATTCTCCTTTCAATAATTTTACCATACACTTTTGCTGCCAAACTGGTCAAGCTTATGGCTCTGTAATTTGCGCAGTCATAACGTGAACCCTTGTTTTTAAACAAAGGCACGATGACTGCGCTATTCCAGTCCCCGGGAACCATTCCCGAGCTCCAACATAAATTGAGGAGCAACAGGAACGCCTCCCAGACACAGGAGCCACCAAGCTTGATCATCTCGGCAGACACCATATCAATGCCCGCTGCCTTACCATTTTTCAAACTTCTTATCGCCCATTCAACTTCATCCATACTGATGCCATCGGAGGACGCCGTTGTCGAATGTTGATCTACTAAACCACATGCAACACCGGCGCCAACCGTAGCATCCGCATACATATCGCCAAAATATTCACTCAATCGGCTTAACACGTCTTGTGTTTGTGTAAGAATGTCTCCACCTTTAGACCTTATTTTATTCATTCTGAAGGCTGACCAACCACCCCGATACTTCTTCACCTCCCTCCAAAAGAGTTTGGTGTTACCCTCGAAGTTTTTAGTCAGCCTATCTTCTGCACTCATACTTGCTCTATCACGTTTCTCTTTCACTAAGGCCTTGGTGTCATTCTTACATTGCCGATATATTACTTTCTTCTGTTCAGTCATCTGTCATTCAGATTCAAAGAAGAGACATAGTCCAGCCACGCTTTCTTCTTTTGCTCTACGGAAGCTGCCACTTCCGCATCCCACCATGCATCACCATTTGTTTTTCTATGCTTCTTTGAACTTCCACATACTTCTTTCGCTGTATCTACCATACTCTCTTTCAATACTCTCCAGCATTCTTCAATGTCCGATTGCGGCTGGCTTGCCATCGTCAGCCGTTCTCGGACACCCTTTGCATACTTTTCTCTTACACACTCTTCTTGCAACCATTCAACCTTTATTCTTTCAAGCCTTCCGAAGTGGACACGCTCTCGCCAGTGCCTCCACTTTCTGAACAGACTACTAAATCTCGCAATAACGAGATAGTGGTCCGTATCGACTGTGGGGCCCTTGTAGGCTCTTGCGTCCAATATTTTGCTTCGGAGGCGACTGTCTACCAAAATTAAATCTATTATACTTTTCTGTTCATTCTCTCTTATCACCAAATGGACCAAGTACGTCCTCATAGTCGGGACGCTTGGTCCCCACCCATCCGTTCAAATCTCCGCATACAATCACGCGTTCACTGGTTTCTGCCATATCCAGAACTTCCCTAACATTGTCCCAAAACTTCTCTAGGTCTGATGCCACCGAGGATCCTACGGGAGCATATGCTACAACCATGAATACCTTGGTGACACCTAGTTTTATACGGACCCAAAGAAGTGAGGGGTCATACATTCCGTAATCCTTCACTCTAGGGATGTTAAAAAATAATCGATTTTTATTTTAATCGATTATTTTTTTCTAATAATCGATTTTTTATAATCGATTTTTATAATAATATTATTCGATTTTAAAAAAATCGATTATATAAATTATGCGTTTTAATCGATTTTTATGAGAAGCGCCATCTATGGAACGGATGAATAAAACTCGAAGTAAATCCGTTATTATTTACAAATTAAGAGTGCCCTAATATATGTAGTTGTTGGTAAACAATAAACAGAGATGTACAAAATGTTTTTAAAAAAGCATTTAAATACAAAATGCAAAATACTTTTCAGATTTACTATTTCAAATGCAAAATACCAAATAGTTTTGCGTTTTGTATTTCAAATGCTAAATGCGAAATAGGTATTTTCAAAATACTTTTTCAAAATAAAATACCTTTTGACCAAATCTCAGATATTTTTATTTATTTTAGGTATTTATCATTATGCTAGGGGCGCACCTGCGTGTATCGTCACGAAGCTTCGTGCAATGAGACGATACACGCAGATGTGACCGGTCATTATTGGCTATCGTCGCGAACATTCGGGCTTCGTGTGCGTTATCGCTTGGGTGGCGATAAGTCAAAGGGTTTTAGCGCGCTAATATATCGCGCTCTGTGGTCAGACTAGCGTTTTTCATTTCGGGGAAAATTTTCGTTGTGTTTAGACGCGTTCGAGGATCTCCAGTTAATAAATATGGAGTGGGGTGATGAAATGGTGTTAGAATTTATACACTATTATGAAGCGGAACCTATGAAGGGATCAAAAAATATCATTATGTAATTATTAGCATAATATAGCTGTAATAGTAAAGCATTTCGTCATCCATAGTTAAACGCATGAAAATGATTTCGGCCATCTTTAATTATTGTACGATACTTCGTGTAAAATACCGAAGTCGCTAATGTGACCGCAGTTTTATCGCGATAATTTTCTAGTGTACTAAACGCACGAAGCTTCACCACAAATTACTTCGGGACGAGACACGCAGGTGCGGACCTAGCATTAGAAATAGAGACACAATGCCGAGCCAAACAAAAACGTCTAATATCATGGCACCTTATGCATGACATTTTGGTCATATTTATCAGTACGCATATCAATAAATTCTGTTATGTTATTAATAATAATAATACTCACTTCAAATAATGTAAAAAACTAGACTAACGAAAAGAGAGCCATGACTCCATTTTGTGAATTGTGTGGCCATTTATTTCGGTTCACTTTTCTTTTCTCTTATTTATTTTATTTATTTATTTATTATACACTTTATTGTACACCAGTATTGAATACAAAAAGCTATACATATTTATTGGATACAGTACAATGGGCGGCCTTATCGCTATAAGCGATTTCTTCCAGGCAACCTTTGGATGGAATTAGCGCAGGAAAGAAAGGTAGTTGGTGGTGTAAACTATAGAAAAAATTAAAACCTATCATACATTATACATTAATAAATAATTTAAACATAAATACATACACATCTACACATACATACATATATATATACATATACATACATACACACACATACACACATATATACATACAACTAAATAGACTTACTTTAATAATTTAAATATTTATAATAAAATATACTAAATACATATTTCAATAATAGAATAAACAATATATAGAATGTAGGTAGTAGTGATTAACAATGTAAGTATTACAGTTCCAGATAGTGTGACTTCACCATTTTTTTAAAAATTTCTAATGAATCAGCATGCCTTATTTCTTTCGGAAGATCATTCCACAAACGGATGGCAGTTACGGTAAATGATTTACCGCTGTAACATGTAGAATGTTTTGGTGTTTTTAATTGTAGGTTTAGTGATGACCTTAAACATTTGTCATGTGTATCGTGAAGGTATATAAAACGACTTTTTAAATAGGAAGGAGTGGAAGGATTAAATAGTATATTATAGAGTAAAGAGAGAATATGAGAATTCCGACGAAGGCGAATTGGTAGCCACTTGAGTTTTGCACGAAATTGGGCAACATGATCATATTTGCGAAGGCCAAATATGAATCGAATACAAACATTTTGCAGACGCTCAAGTTTATCCAATTGCCCCTCGGTGAGATTTAAATAGCTGACATCTGCATAATCAAGTATAGGTAGAAGTAAGGAAGTAGCAAGCGCAATTTTAGTCGCAGTTGGCAAGAAATTACGTAATCTCCTAAGAGATCCAGCAGAGGCAAATACTTTACGGCTTACTTCTTGTAGTTGAGGAACCCAAGTTAGGTTACTATCAATGATCAGGCCTAAATTCTTGACATTGTCGTTGAATGGGATAGTAACACCTTCAAACTTTACTTTAGGTAATTCAGACCAATTAATTTTCGAGGTCAGTTTCGCACTACCTATGATGGCAACCTGCGTTTTTGATGGGTTCACAGTGATGCCATGAGACAAACTCCAGGCCCTTATCTCGTCAAGGTCTTTATTAAGAACAGACACAGCATGCGATAGTTGGATTGGTGAGGTTTGGAAATAGATTTGAAGATCATCTGCGTAAAGATGATAGGAAGAAGATAGGTTATTAGAAATGGAATTTATAAAGATGGAGAAAAGTAGTGGAGATAAAATACTACCCTGGGGCACGCCGGCAGTAGTAGTACACCAAGAGGAATTAGTATTTTCAATGCAAATACGTTGACGGCGGCCGCACAGGTAACTGTGAAACCAATCTATGGCTATTTGAGATATATTCATAGAGCGGAGCAGACTGAGTAATATGTCGCCGTCAACCGTATTAAACGCGTTACTAAAATCTAATAACGCCAGTACCGTTAACTTTCCACAGTCCATGCCAGATCTGATGTCATCCGTAATGTTGACTAGTGCTGTTGTGGTACTGTGACCAGGACGAAAACCGGATTGGAAAGGATCAAGGAGGTTATTTTTGTAGAGGAAATTACTGATCTGTGTGTAGATAAGACGTTCAAGAACCTTGGAAAGGAAAGGTAGAATGGATATAGGACGATAGTCGGAGAAGGATACCGGTTTACGTACTTTAGGCAGGGGAGTTATTTCGGCATCTTTCCACATGGATGGAAACACACCATTTGTTACAGAAAAATTAAGGATATAACAGATGGTTGGGAGGATTTCATTGAGGATAGGAAGGATCATGTTACGGCTGACACAATCAGATCCGACAGCATTGGATGTTATAGACATTATAGATTTTTTAACGTCACAACTGGTGAAAAGGTTAAACACGAATTCCGGATGGCTGAGAGAAGGCATCGAAGAGAGATAATTAATAGTAGTAGTCTTAGCAGAGTTATCAAAGATAGAAGAAGCTGAAAAATGTCTGTTAAGCAAGTTGATATCTAACATATTGGCGTTTAATTCTTGTCGAAATTTACCGATACCTAGAGTCCTAAGAAATTTCCAAACCCTCGCTGGGTCCCCACACTGAACAGCCTTGTGAATGTGTTGACGTTGCGCATCCCTACAAGCCCTATTGCAGCAATTTCTAATCGAAACGTACCTATTGAAATTAAATACATTGGGCTTATTAATTTTATATTTAAATTTTGCGGCAGCTTTCTGGGCAATAAGAGCCTTTATTCTATTTGTAAGCCATGGCGCTGGTGAATGTTTAATTTTGACAGCTCGGATAGGCGCATGTTTGTCATAAAGTTGGATTATGTTATTTGTAAAAATTTGAACCTGTTCATCAATTGATCCAGAGGTCAAAATAGGAGTCCAATCAATAACACTTGCGTCTCTACATAAATTTTCAAGGTTCATGCGACCAAAGTTACGTTGCAATAGGACTTTAGTTTTACATTTAGGAAGGCGAAGTTTGTAAGAAAGAAAGAGTAAGTCGTGATGAGAAAACGCATCAGCAGGACATTGTCCATGCTTAGCAACACGCTCTGTGGAAGAGACCATGACTATGTCGAGAAGGGATGGTGTACAGCCAGGTAGATGGTGTGTAGCGTCAAGAGGAAGGATAGATAGATTGCAGGATTTAGAAACATCATATAGAGATCTAGAGCGGAAATCATTTTTTAACAGGCAAGTATTAAAATCACCCATTATTATGGTGTGGTTGTAAGAAGGCATTAGATTCACCAATAGAGCTTCAAAAGAAGAAAAGAAATCGATTCGTAACGATGGACAGTAATAGACACCGAGCAATAGTTTGGTGTGGTTGAGTTCAACCTCTATAAATAAATGCTCCCCAGCATTTGCAGGTGGGGGTTGTAATGATTCGTGAATGTTAATATAATTAATTTGTGAACGTAAATAAATGGCTACCCCACCTCCTCCACGCATCGTACGGTCATTTCTAATAAGTTTGAAACCAGGAAGAGAGAAAGATTTAGAAGGCAGACAGGGCTTGAGCCATGACTCCGAAACAAGAATTGCATGGATGTTCTCACAGTCGAAATTAGCCAGCATGTCAGAAAAATGAGCCGGAATGCTTTGGGCATTAAGATGAACAACGTTAAAATTCCTAGAGACATCAGCAAAATTAGACGAAATGGTCTCAGCTAAGGATGGCACACTTACAAAACTGTCATTAGAATTGGTACTGTGTGTAGAATAAAAACTTTCATTATCACTATCGTGATTGCCAATCATTAATCATACAAATATATACAATAAAAATATATACAATATAAATATATATATAATATAAATATATATAAATTCAAATATAAGACGATAATATAACCTATATCTTAATAATTAAACCTAAATCTTAAGCTACTATTCAAATATTTTACCACCCGCCAGTTGTTCTGAGATTAATTGTAAATCATTGACACAACTACTTATCTTGTTGTAGTACAGTACATAGCCGTTTCAGTATTGTAGGGATAACAACAACACTTCTATTGAAGTGTATATGATATTTCATAAAAGTAGGTAATCAAATCAAATAAGAAAAGGGCGCGCATGGCTAGCAGGTGCCTCAGGCTATCGGTCAAATTCGGCAATACAAGTGTCATTCATTCATTTCATTTTGTTTGACTCGTAATGTTGGCTAAACTTAATCACAAAGTATTTTGCATTTTGAAATGAATATTAAAAATGCTAAATACATCTCGAAAGGTATTTCAAATAAAATACAAAATGTTTTTTACTAAAAGGCATTTAAATGCAAAATACAAAATAGATATTTTGCATTTTGTATTTGCATTTTAAATAGAAGTATTTCAAATAAATCGCATCTCTGACAATAAAAATGCCTTCCAATAGTAAAACACCTAAAAGTGGTTAGCGAAAATATTTTACGATTAAGAAACATACAGCAATATGCAAGTACTGTTCCAAAGAACTAAAAACTTGCAGTAATACTACAAATTTAAAACAGCATACATACATACCATCACGCCATGTCCCTTGCAGGGTAGGCAGAGAGAACAGAGTGCCAGAGAACTCTATCCTTAAATACTTCACTCGCTTCCTCAACATTCATAATTCTCTTCATACACGCTCGCCGGTTTCGGAGACTCTTGACTCCACCTTCCTTCAGTACATGACCAATCTGGTCTAGGTAGGTTAGTCTCGGTCTCCCCCGGTACCTACATCCTTCTACTTTCGCATTGTATATCTTCTTAACCAGACGTTCGTTCGGCATTCTTTCCACATGCCCGAACCATCGGAGTATTCCCTTTCGCATCTTTACACCAATACTCTCTTTCATACCTATTCGCTCTCTTACGTCGTCGTTACGAATGCGATCGATCAGCCTAATTCCACAGATTTTCCGTAGAGATCGCATTTCGACCGCATTAATTTTACTTTCATACTTTTTTTTTGCATACCCAACTCTCGCTTCCATATAGTAATGTTGGGACAAGTAAGTTATGTATTGCTACACGTGCCTTCTGGCTGAGGTAATGGCTACCGAGTTGTCCCAACGCTTCGTTCACTCTATTTCCCGCATTTACTCTTCGCTCTATACCAGGGGTGTACCTTCCATCTCGGCTAAATTCACATCCAAGATATACAAATTCATCCACTTGTTCTAGTACATCATTGCCTAATTGTACTCTTACATCTGTTCTGGCTTCATCTCTTTCAAAGACCATTATTTTGTTTTTACTCACATTCATGCGTAGATCCCTTTTCATAAAAAATAATGATTTTTATTTTAATCGATTATTTTTTTCAAAAAAATCGATTTTTTTATAATCGATTTTTATAGTAATATTAATCGATTTTTAAAAAATCGATTATATAAATTATGCGTTTTAATCGATTTTTATGAAAAGCGCCATCTATGGAACGGATGAATAAAACTCGAAGTAAATCCATTATTATTTACAAGTTAAGAGTGCCATAATATATGTAGTTGTTGGTAAACAATAAAAATATCTTGCAATAGTAAAACATCTAAAAGCGGTTGGCGAAAATATTTTACGATTAAGAAACATACAGCAATATGCAAGTACTGTTCCAAAGAGCTATAAACTTGCAGTAATACTACAAATTTAAAACAGCATACATACATACCATCACGCCATGTCCCTTGCAGGGTAGGCAGAGAGAACAAAGTGCCAGAGAACTCTATCCTTACATACTTCACTCGCTTCCTCAACATTCATAATTCTCTTCATACACGCTCGCCGGTTTCGGAGACTCATGACTCCACCTTCCTTCACTACATGACCGATCTGGTCTAGGTAGGTTAGTCTCGCTCTCCCTGAGTACCTACATCCTTCCACTTTCGTATTGTATATCTTCTTAAACAGACGTTCGTTCGACATTCTTTCCAGTTGCCCGAACCATCGGAGCATTCCCTTTCGCATCTTTACATCAATGCTCTCTTTCATACTTACTCGCTCTCTTACGTCGTCGTTACGAATGCGATCGATCAGCCTAACACAGCCACAGATTTTCCGTAGAGATCGCATTGCGCATTAATTTTACTTTAATACTTTTTTCTGCATACCCAACTCTCGCTTCCATATAGTAATGTTGGAACAAGCAAGTTATGTATCTTCTGGCTTCGGTGGTGGCTACCGAGAAGTTGTCCCAACGCTCTATTTCCCGCATTTACTCTTCGCTCTATATCAGTGGTGTAGCTTCCATTCTGGCTAAATTCACATCTAAGATATACAAATTCATCCACTTGTTCTAGTACATCATTACCTATTATTACTCTTACATCTGTTCTGGCTTCATCTCTTTCGAAGACCATTATTTTGGTTTTACTCACATTCATGCGTAGACCCCTTTTCTTACAATCTTCTGTCATTGTGTCGACTAGGGTCTGCAGGTCAGTCACTGACTGCGCCAGCAGGACTGCATCATCTGCATAGAGCAGAGCACTGACCACTGAGTCGCCCATCTGGACTCCCACATTCATATCGTTCAACCTTTGGAGACATTTATCCAGATATATGATAAACAGCCTCGCTGATAGAACGCACCCCTGCTTAACGCCGATATTGACGTCAAACCAAGGCGACATTCCATCATCCAGCCGCACACAAGCTCTACATCCCATGTAACGGGACTGCACAGCCTGCAGCAGTTTACCGTTAATACCATACTCCGGTGAAATGTGCCAAAGTTCCTTTCGTGCAACCGTGTCAAATGTTCTCTCCAGATCTACAAAACTGCAGGAAACCCTCTGACCTAGAGCTAGATGCTTCTCCACAATGTTGCGCAGAGAGAACACTTGATCCATGCATCCCCTTCCACTCCTGAAACCTCCTTATGCCTCACACAGTAAACCATCGGACTCCATCCTCATTCTCCTTTCAATAATTTAGCATACACTTTTGCTGCCAAACTGGTCAAGCTTATGGCTCTGTAATTTGCGCAGTCATAACGTGAACCCTTGTTTTTAAACAAAGGCATGATGACTGCGCTATTCCCGTCCCTGGGAACTATTCCCGAGCTCTAACATAAATTGAGGAACATCAGCAACGCCTCCCAGACACAGGTGCCGCCAAGCTTGATCATCTCGGCAGACACCATATCAATGCCCGCTGCCTTACCATTTTTCAAACTTCTTATCGCCCATTCAACTTCATCCATACTGATGCCATCGGAGGACGCTGGTGCCGAATGTTGATCTACTAGACCACGGGTAATCGAGACAACCCGAGTATCCGCATACATGTCGCCAAAATATTCCCTCAATCGGCTTAACACGTCTTGTATTTGTGTAAGAATGTCTTACCTTTAGACCTTATTTTATTCATTCTGAAGGCTGACCAACCACCCCGAGACCTCTTCACCTCTCTCCAAAAGAGTTTGGTGTTACCCTCGAAGTTTTTAGCCAGCCTATCTTCTGCACTCATATTTGTTCTATCACGTTTCTCTTTCACTAAGGCCTTGGTGTCATTCTTACACTGCCGATATATTTCTTTCTTCTGTTCAGTCATACTGTCATTCAGATTCAAAGAAGAGACATAGTCCAGCCACACTTTCTTCTTTTGCTCTACGGAAGCTGCCTCTGCCTCATCCTACCAAGGATCACCATTTGTTTTTCTATGCTTCTTTGAGCTTCCACATACTTCTTTCGCTGTATCTACCATACTCTCTTTCAATATTCTCCAGCATTCTGGCTCGACCCACGTCGCCTCAGGGGGACACCCTAACCCGTACTGCGGTACGCATATGAGCTGGATTGAAGTCTGACTAGACTGGCAGGGGACGCGACGTGCACGTTCCAGACTATGCCTCCCTAAAAAAAAATCATCATTATGTCAGGCTATTGTCGTCCACTGCTAGACGTAAGCCTAAATGTAAAATAGTATTGGACATTTATGGCATTTTTTTGTTGTGATTTATATTTTAGTTTTTGAGACAATAAGGTTGTTATTTTGTTAGGGCGCTCATCATTTCATTTTTATGATAATAAAAAAAAAGTGCCAATAATTACACTTGGTTTCCTTATTCCTTACCTTGAAAATTTAAAGGAATATTCGCTTTGATGAATTTTATATTTGAATTGGTTGATTTTTTATTCATATAATTTTATTTGATTTTAATCTGATTAATTGTTAATATGAATCTCTTAGGTTTATTATTGGAATATGAAAAGTATATACATTTTTAAATAATAGAATAAAATCGATTTTTTCGTAAAAATCGATTATTAATTTTGATAATAATCGATTTTTGGAAAATCGATTAATATTAAATAAAAAAAAATCGACATACATACATACATATCATCACGCCATATCCCTTGCAGGGTAGGCAGAGAGAACAGAGTGCCAGAGAACTCTATCTCTGCATACTTCACTCGCTTCCTCAACATTCATAATTCTCTTCATACACGCTCGCCGGTTTCGGAGACTCTTGACTCCACCTTCCTTCAGTACATGACCGATCTGGTCTAGGTAGGTTAGTCTCGGTCTCCCTCGGTACCTACATCCTTCCACTTTCGCATTGTATATCTTCTTAACCAGGCGTTCGTTCGCAGAGATGTACAAAATGGTTTTAAAAAAGCATTTAAATACAAAATGCAAAATACTTTTCAGATTTACTATTTCAAATGCAAAATACCAAATAGTTTTGCGTTTTGTATTTCAAATGCTAAATGCAAAATAGGTATTTTCAAAATACTTTTTCAAAATAAAATACCTTTTGACCAAATCTCAGAAATTTTTATTTATTTTAGGTAGTTATCATTATGCTAGGGCCACACCTGCGTGTATCATCACGATGCTTCGTGCAATGTGACGATAGACGCAGATGTGACCAGTCATTATTGGCTATCGTCGCGAACATTCGGGCTTCGTGTGCAGTATCGCTTGGGTGGCGATAAGTCAAAGGGTTTTAGCGCGCTAATATATCGCGCTCTGTGGTTAGACTAGCGTTTTTCATTTCGGGGGAAATTTTCGTTGTGTTTAGACGCGTTCGAGGATCTCCAGTTAATCAATAAATATGGAGTGGGGAGATAAAATGGTGTTAGAATTTATACACCATTATGAAGCGGAACCCATGAAGGGATCCAAAAATATAATTATGTAATTATTAGCAAAATATAGGTGTAATAGTAAAGCAATTCGTCATCCATAGTTAAACGCATGAAAATGATTTCGGCCATCTTTAATTATTGCACGATACTTCGTGTAAAATATCGAAGTCGCTAATGTGACCACAGTTTTATCGCGATAATTTTCTAGTGTACCAAACGTACGAAGCTTCGCCACAAATTACTTCGGGACGATACACGCA
Source organism: Lymantria monacha (assembly GCA_905163515.2). Taxonomy (NCBI): domain Eukaryota; kingdom Metazoa; phylum Arthropoda; class Insecta; order Lepidoptera; family Erebidae; genus Lymantria; species Lymantria monacha. The sequence continues at coordinate 2,141,225 of LR991103.1, forward strand.
GGTGCGGCCCTAGCATTAGAAATAGAGACACAATGCCGAGCCAAACAAAAACGTCTAATAACATGGCACCTTATGAACATTTTGGTCATATTTATCAGTACGCATATCAATGAATTCTGTTATATTATTAATAATAATAATACTCAAAATAATGTAAAAAAACTAGACTAACGAAACGAGAGCCATAGCTCCATTTTGTGAATTGTGCGGCCATTTATTTCGGTTCACTTTTCTTTTCTCTTATCTTGTTGTAGTACAGTACATAGCCGTTTCAGTATTGTAGGGATAACAATAACACTTCAATATCATAAAAGTAGGTAATCAAATCAAATAATAAAAAAAATGATTAAAAAAATCAAAAAACCCGACTGCGTAAAAAGTCACCAAAACTACGTACCTACATAATAAAAAAACTGAAAAGAAAAAAACAAGCACTTAGATGTCCGGTGCTCTAGAATTCCATAATATATTATTGAATAAATACTATTGCAGAAAATGAAATATATTTTAATAATAAAACATGACAACTGAACAGTCGGGATCCATTGAAAAATTAGATTTGCTGTCGAATAAAGGATCCCGACTGTTCAGTTGTCATGTTCTATTATTAAAATCTATTTCATTTTCTGCAATAGTATTTATTCAATAATATATTATGGAATTCTAGAGCACCGGACATCTAAGTGCTTGTTTTTTTCTTTTCAGTTTTTTTATTATGTAGGTACGTAGTTTTGGTGACTTTTTACGCAGTCGGGTTTTTTGATTTTTTTAATCATTTTTTTTATTTTATACTTTTTAGTTATAAATACCTAGGTAGCTATAGTTATCTTATTTATTAATAAGTAGGTAAGTACCTAACTATATATAGATTTTCGACTGAAGTAAAGTACAATATCGTTAGAAATTGGAGATGGGCGACCGCGTCAAACATTAGATATTTTAGGTAGGACTACCTATGGTATATTGGACAATATACCTACTAGATACTTTAATATATGTCCATCCACATCCAGTTATATGAATTTTTCGTCTTTTCATCGTAAATTTCTACTGTCTAGAAAACCTATATGTGAGAAAGGTTGTTACGAAACTTTAAATCGATATAGATCCTAAACGGTCAGTCAAATCGAAAAATGTTGAAAAAAAACTAAAAATGATTTTTAAATACCTATTTAACGATACCCCACTCGATATAGTTTGTTGACTTTATTTTTTTTTATTTTCACAATATGGCGTCCAGTAGTCGCCATATTGAATTTTCAATAACGTCATATCTTTAGTGACACTCGCCGGATTAAGAGAAATCGATTGACGTGCGAATCATAAAAATCGGCCCAGGCGTTTGGTATATATAGTGCTTCAAAGGAACATACAAACATACATACATACATACATACATAGACTGTTAAACACAATACCACTCCTTTGCAGTCGGGTAAAAAAGGACGCGCATGGCTAGCAGATGTCTCTATCTGTCAAATTCGGCAATACAAGCGTCATTCGTTCATTTAATTTTGTTTGACTGGTAATGTTGGCTAAACTTAATCAAAAAGTATTTTGCATTTTGAAATGAACATTAAAAATGCTAAATACATCTCGAAAGGTATTTCAAATAAAATACAAAATGCTTTTTACTAAAAGGCATTTAAATGCAAAATACAAAATAGGTATTTTGCATTTTGTATTTGCATTTTAAATAGAAGTATTTCAAATAAATCGCATCTCTGTTCGTTCGGCATTCTTTCCACATGTCCGAACCATCGGAGCATTCCCTTTCGCATCTTTACACCAATACTCTCTTTCATACCTACTCGCTCTCTTACGTCGTCGTTACGAATGCGGTCGGTCAGCCTAACTCCACAGATTTTCCGCAGAGATCGCATTTCGACCGCATTAATTTTACTATCATACTCTTTTCTGCATACCCAACTCTCGCTTCCATACAGTAATGTTGGGACAAGCACTGCGTTATGTATTGCTACACGTGCCTTCTGGCTGAGGTGGTGGCGGCCGAGAAGTTGCCCCAACGCTCCGTTCACTCTATTTCCCGCATTCACTCTTCGCTCTATATCAGTGGTGTACCTTCCATCTCGGCTAAATCCACATCCAAGATATACAAATTCATCCACTTGCTCTAGTACATCATTACCTATTGTTACTCTTACATCTGTTCTGGTTTTATCTCTTTCAAAGACCATTATTTTGGTTTTGCTCACATTCACGCGTAGACCCCTTTTCTTACAATCTTCTGTCATTGTGTCGACTAGGGTCTGCAGGTCAATCGCTGACTGTGCCAGCAGGACTGCATCATCTGCATAAAGCAGAGCAGTGACCACTGAGTCGCCCATCTGGACTCCCACATTCATATCGTTCAACCTTTGGAGACATTTATCCAGATATATGATAAACAGCCTGGCTGACAGAACGCACCCCTGCTTAACGCCGATATTGACGTCAAACCAAGGCGACATTCCATCATCCAGCCGCACACAGGCTCTACAGCCCATGTAACTGGACTGCACAGCCTGTAGCAGTTTACCGTTAATACCATACTTCGGTAAAATGTCCCAAAGTTCCTTTCGTACAACCGTGTCAAATGCTCTCTCCAGATCCACAAAACTGCAGAAAACCCTCTGACCTAGAGCCAGATGCTTCTCCACAATGTTGCGCAGAGAGAACACTTGATCCATGCATCCCCTTCCACTCCTGAAACCTCCTTGTGTCTCACACAGTAAACCATCGGACACCATCCTCATTCTCCTTTCAATAATTTTTCCATACACTTTTGCTGCCAAACTGGTCAAGCTTATGGCTCTGTAATTTGCGCAGTCATAACGTGAACCCTTGTTTTTAAACAAAGGCACGATGACTGCGCTATTCCAGTCCCTGGGAACCATTCCCGAGCTCCAACATAAATTGAGGAGCAACAGGAACGCCTCCCAGACACAAGAGCCACCAAGCTTGATCATCTCGGCAGACACCATATCAATGCCCGCTGCCTTACCATTTTTCAAACTTCTTATCGCCCATTCAACTTCATCCATACTGATGCCATCGGAGGACGCCGTTGTCGAATGTTGATCTACTAAACCACATCCAACACCGGCGCCAACCGTAGCATCCGCATACATATCGCCAAAATATTCACTCCATCGGCTTAACACGTCTTGTGTTTGTGTAAGAATGTCTCCACCTTTAGACCTTATTTTATTCATTCTGAAGGCTGACCAACCACCCCGAGACCTCTTCACCTCTCTCCAAAAGAGTTTGGTGTTACCCTCGAAGTTTTTAGCCAGCCTATCTTCTGCACTCATATTTGTTCTATCACGTTTCTCTTTCACTAAGGCCTTGGTGTCATTCTTACACTGCCGATATATTTCTTTCTTCTGTTCAGTCATACTGTCATTCAGATTCAAAGAAGAGACATAGTCCAGCCACACTTTCTTCTTTTGCTCTACGGAAGCTGCCTCTTCCTCATCCTACCAAGGATCACCATTTGTTTTTCTATGCTTCTTTGAGCTTCCACATACTTCTTTCGCTGTATCTACCATACTCTCTTTCAATATTCTCCAGCATTCTGGCTCGACCCACGTCTCCTCAGGGGGACACCCTAACCCGTACTGCGGTACGCATATGAGCTGGATTGAAGTCTGACTAGACTGGCAGGGGACGCGACGTGCATGTTCCGGACTATGCATCCCTAAAAAAAAATCATCATTATGTCAGGCTATTGTCGTCCACTGCTAGACGTAAGCCTAAATGTAAAATAGTATTGGACATTTATGGCATTTTTTTGTTGTGATTTATATTTTAGTTTTTGAGACAATAAGGTTGTTATTTTGTTAGGGCGCTCATCATTTCATTTTTATGATAATAAAAAAAAAGTGCCAATAATTACACTTGGTTTCCTTATTCCTTACCTTGAAAATTTAAAGGAATATTCGCTTTGATGAATTTTATATTTGAATTGGTTGATTTTTTATTCATATAATTTTATTTGATTTTAATCTGATTAATTGTTAATATGAATCTCTTAGGTTTATTATTGGAATATGAAAAGTATATACATTTTTAAATAATAGAAAAAAATCGATTTTTTCGTAAAAATCGATTATTTATTTTGATAATAATCGATTTTTGGAAAATCGATTAATATTAAATAAAAAAAAATCGACATACATACATACATATATCACGCCATATCCCTTGCAGGGTAGGCAGAGAGAACAGAGTGCCAGAGAACTCTATCTCTGCATACTTCACTCGCTTCCTCAACATTCATAATTCTCTTCATACACGCTCGCCGGTTTCGGAGACTCTTGACTCCACCTTCCTTCAGTACATGACCGATCTGGTCTAGGTAGGTTAGTCTCGGTCTCCCTCGGTACCTACATCCTTCCACTTTCGCATTGTATATCTTCTTAACCAGGCGTTCGTTCGGCATTCTTTCCACATGTCCGAACCATCGGAGCATTCCCTTTCGCATCTTTACACCAATACTCTCTTTCATACCTACTCGCTCTCTTACGTCGTCGTTACGAATGCGGTCGGTCAGCCTAACTCCACAGATTTTCCGCAGAGATCGCATTTCGACCGCATTAATTTTACTATCATACTCTTTTCTGCATACCCAACTCTCGCTTCCATACAGTAATGTACAGCATACGCCCCATGTTTATTGTTTCCAATCTTGAGAGAAATTATACAAAAACATGGTATAATAACCTTACTGTTTTGTTTAAAACTGTATCCACCTCAGTAACCGCTCCTAGTACAAGTAAAGACTCAACAAACAAAACATTATATTTTTGACGACTGATAGAACAGGCCACATAGTACGGGTATGTTCCTACGCTGCATTTTTAAGACGTTTGTATGAATAATCATTTCTAAAATAATTTCCTAAATATGATATATGACGTTTTTTTTTTGTTTTTACTATGAAATAGATTGGAATTTTCTACAAATAACCATCTATCATCGAAGACAAGGTCTCGGTATGAGTGGCCTGCCCAAATAGCAACAGAGATGCATTGTATGGCAGGTTCTAGGTTGCATGTCGTACTTGAGCTGCAGATGCTCCAGCTGGTTTGGTCAGGATAATCTTAGAACTATGGTTATATTAGGGATATCAAATTATTTCGGATTATCGGACTATTTCAGTTACAGATATTGGATATTTCTGATAGTGATGATATGGAGCTTTGTAAACGTAAACTATGGAACATCTGAAATTAGAAAGGTATCCAAATAATTTTGGATAGGTTCGGTGTCTATATGAGACACATAACTATAGATTGTATTTCACATAAATCTCCAAACAGGAATAATACGAAAATCACCACACTCAGTATTTGCCTTAAAATCTAATATCTGTAACTAAAACTAATCTAAAACTTTCAGATATTGCATAATTTAATTAAATAATTCAAATCCGCAATATCCCTAATTTAGAGAATGGCAAAAGGTAAATGCTAAGTGTGGTAATGAGTGCTGCTGCCCACTCCCCCAGCTAATTTATGGCTCACATGAAAATAGAATGTGGTTATAGATTAGCCTTAACATCAGAAAGGTAATGGAGAATAATATTATAGTTGCTTGTTTAACTATCTGTTTATTCTAACTTATTTACAAATGATTGCATCTTTCTATGCTGTGACACTTGCTCCTTTATCTTCTTTAGGTGGCTTAATCTGTGTATCTCTTCCTGGATATAGATTACCCTTTAAGTCAATAGCATAGTTATAATCTTTGGGATTAGCAAGTGCATTATCTATGGCAGCCTCCAATGTCTCTGCTGTGATGAAAGTGGAACTTAAATTCTGAAATTTAAAAAAAGGTATACTTGAAAACTGTCTACAGGTATGTTAGGCCTGTTTCCTCTCACATTTAATTAATATCTAAGGAAATTAATCTTCAATGTTGCAACTTGAATGGCATAGATTCATAGAACATTATACAATTGTTGAAGTTACGCATTATACAAATTAGGGAACATAACTAAACATGTAACCTGATAAGGAGGGGGGTCCTAACTTCTTAATTTAAGGATACAGTAGAAGATGACTAAGAAATATAATATGCAGATAACATCTAGACTCTAGAGCAAGAGAAGGAAAACTCAAAATAAAGCCATGTACCAATACAGCTATCCCATAGTATCTTCAAATTCCTTCCTATGTTGGAGGTGGCTCAAGCTCAGGAGTGGAATGTATATTAGCTGACATTACTCCAAGCTTTCAATTTGTTTCTTCAAAGGTATGGAGTATACATATCATGCCAGGAATATCAGTGTATCAAGAAAGCAAGCATCACACAGTGTAGCGATGGTATAAGCAATTTTTGCCACCCTATGCTAATGGGGGAATGGAACTCATGGGGGGTCGTCAAAATTGTCATTAAGAGTGGGCAACTGCTCTTTCGTGGGAAAGACCATAACACCTCATGACGATCACCAATCCGATGACCAAGAGTAGCCAATATGGCACTCCCCTTATTAGTGAGAGCGGGAGAGTGAGTATATAGGTTTTTTCCGATTTACAATAGCAATATGGGTTACCTTCTCTCGTATTATCTCTTCAGATGCCTTAGCGATTCGTTCCTTTATCTTTTGGTCTTCTATTTCCATTTTCTTCAGAGCACGTTCCTCTAATGCCTGTATTTGAGTATTCCTTCGCTCGTCACGTTCACGCGATACTTGCATATTCCATTTTTCATTTAATTCGACGCATCGTTCCCACTCTTCAGCTTCTAAACGCTGTGACATTTCTGAACTAGCACTTTCCCGTGATGACTTTTCCTTAACCATTTCATCATAATAAAAACGCCTGATCGCTCGCATTTGAGTTCTATAATTATTGTGCAGACGTAAAAGCTCTAAACTCTCTTCTTTTGATATAACAGGACGTTTAGGGATACGATAAATTTTGCTTTTGGCGACGGGCAACCACCTCGGTTTTCGATGTGCTTCTGCGGTTTGTATTAACACTGGCCAGGTACGTTTAAGTATTGTATGTTGACAGAACATAATTAATTTTATTTTAAATATATTCTTTACCACAAATTCTGATTTTGATACTAAAATATTCTAAATATTTTGTGAGTACTATCCACAAGGTAAATCACAGCACAGATTAGGGATGCTCGATGATCATCGATGTTCGATGATCATCGATGTTGCAAACAAAAACATCGATGTTTTAACATCGATGTTGCTATATGAAAAATATCGTAACATCGATGTTAACGGAATCGATCATCGATGTTAACTTACGGCCTCGGGAAAAAAATGCCATATTATTTGTTTTGCTCACCTACTTAATTTGGTAGCTCAAAAATCAATTGCAAAAACAAAGCAGTTGCCAGTATTGATTGAATCTGTCAAAAGGATTGTCACCTGGTTCAAGCATAGTGTTGTGGCGAGTGATGAATTAAGGAAGCATTATGGTCTAAAATTAATACAAGATGTCAGCACTCGCTGGAATTCAACCTTTTATATGGTGGAAAGATTTTTAGATCTTCGACCAACGATTAATCAAATCGTTAGTTGTCATACAAGTGCTCCTCCAATGATAACTGCAAAAGGTATTGAAGAGTTGACTGAAATTTTTTAAGTTTTACGCCCTATAGAAGTTGCTACTAAAGAAATATGTGGAGAAGACTATGTTACCAGCAGCAAAGTCATTCCTATACCACGAATGCTAAACCTGAAAATGAACAACATTAAAACAAACAGTTCTATGGGTCAGGATCTTAAGCAGAATATAATGACTGATATCAGTAAACGCTTGTTACCCTCGGAACATGTTCAAATACTTGCTGTATCTACATTGTTAGACCCAAGATTCAAAAATTTTCATTTTCAAGATCCCATAGCATGTTCTAAAGCAATCAAATATGTCAAAGAATTACTCACTACTGCGACGGAAACAGAAGTAATTGAAGAAGTTGTTAATCGTTCGCCAGATCTAACGGAAGACTTTAATTTGTGGAGCGAACATTACAAACTTGTAAATAACAAAAACGCCAAGCCTTCGCATAGTGATCACGAAATGCCTTCCGAGCTGAGCTATTTTTTGAAAAATCCAGTGACTGATCTTAAACAAGATCCTGAAACCTCAAGAACTGACTGCACAGATGGCGTAGTGGTTAAGATACCGACCTTCCGTGCCAGTGCCGTGGGTTCGATTCCCAAGCAGGACAATACTTTGTGCGATCCACAAAGTGTTGTTCTGAGTCTGGGTGTAATTTGTCTGCGTTAATTGCATGTTTGTAAAGTTCCCCGCGATACAAGGATTATTTTCTTTAGTGCAGGGAGGTGTCTTTTTAAAAAAAAAAAAAAGAAAAAAGATCCTGTACGGTGACATTGACGATTTGCTGGGATTAGTAGGAATGAAGAGACTTCTTGTTCAGCAGATTAATCTTGCTTTATTTTCTTAAGAGTTGTTTCTTCGGAGAGAAGCACCTGACGACGGTGCCGGTACCACGGTTTGGTCCCGTATTTATATATTTTTGGCCGACCCCGCGATTGGTCGTAATTTTACAGTTTTTCTTGACCAATCACGGAGTCGGAATTATAGCCAATCACAAAGCTCTAAATTTTACTTAAGTACAACGGAGCATTACTCTCGCGAGAGCCGCGCTCAATTTCAATACAATTAATTACCTTAAGTACTATGCGGCGTTACCGTTGCGAGAGCCGTTTACAATATTAGTACTTACGTGCTATGAAATCTATATTTATTCTTTATTTAATTTAGTAAAATCTTATAACTACTTTAATTAATTACAACTGTTACAAACTATTCTTAAAACTATTGTTTATCTGCTGTCCCGCACATCTCTCCCGCCGTGCGACTGCGTTGCATCAGGTTCCGGTGCGGGTTCGGCGTCGGTGTACAGCGGCAGGATCACCAATTTCCGCACTGGACGTCTCAGCACTCCACCCTTGGTCCGGATGTCCACAGTTCTCACGACGTTGTCTGGTCCTGGGTATGTTGCGACGACTCGACCCCGTATCCACACGTTGCGGGGTAGGTTGGTGTCCACTACTTGCACCAGGTCGTTGACTCGTACTGCTGCTCCTTTCCCATGGGGCTCCCGCCGGTTTTGGAGTTCGGGAAGATACTCCTTCAACCAACGTGTCCAGTATATGTCGGCTAATCTCTGAGCCGCTCGCCAACTGGTTTTCGATAGGACGTCTCTGTCGGTGAATTCACCCGGATGTGGCATTCGTCCAGGTCCCCCCAGCAGGAAGTGATTGGGGGTCAGAGCTTCTGGGTCCTCGGCGTTGACTGATACATGCGTCAGCGGGCGGCTGTTTACGGTGTTCTCCACCTCGGCTAGCAGCGTGGCGAGAACTTCTTCTGTAGGATGTCGTTCGTGTAGCGTTGCTGCAAGTGCGGTCTTGACTGAGCGAACCATTCTCTCCCAGGCTCCGCCCATAAACGGTGCTCCCGGCGGTATGTAGCGCCAAGAGATTGTCCTTTTTGCTGCTTCGGTTTCGGTTGCTTCGTCGACTGCTCGTCGTAGTTCTTTGTCTGCTGCCTTCAGGTTAGTGCCGTTATCCGACCAGATTTCCGTCGGACATCCTCGTCTCGCGATCATTCTTCTCAGTGCCATTACCGCGGAGTCAGCGCTGAGTGAGCCGGCTATTTCCAGATGTATAGCTCGTACGGTGAGGCATGTGAAGATGGCTACGTATCTCTTCTGATGTGTTCGTCCGACAGTCACAGAGAGAGGCCCGAAGTAGTCGACCCCGGTGTAAGTGAAAGGTCGTCTGTGGTGAGCTAGTCGACAGGCTGGCAGGTCTCCCGTCCTTGGGTATGGTGGCGCTTGTGTTTTCATTCGACAGAACAGGCACCTTCGCAGTATCGTGCGCGCAATAGGACGTAAGCGCAGCACCCAATACTGCTGTCTGCAGTCGTTGACTGTTGCTTCCACACCTGCGTGATGTAGTTGTCTATGCACTGATTCTATCCAAAGTTTTACTGTATGGTGGTCACCGTCGAGCACCAGTGGGCTTTTGAAGTCCTCCGTAACGTTGCGTGTAGCTTGAATGCGACTCCTGAGTCTTACGGTTTCGTTCACGTATTCGACGCTTAACTGCTTTAGTCGACTCTCTCTGCTGACTGTTCTATTGTTCTTCAAGTCTTCTATTTCAGCGTGAAAGGAGTCCTCCTGTGAGGAGCGCATGAGGAGTTCTTCTGCTTGCTTAAGTATTTCAGCGGGGATTAGTATCAGTTTTCTCCCGCCAGGTACCAGCGTCTTCTGTGTTGTATTTGTGCCCGTTGGTTTGACTATCTTCTTCCAATCTGGATCCTTTTCTTTATTTTTATTCGTTATTCTATGGTTCACAGATTGTTTCGATGATCTGCAGAGTTGAATGAATTGCAGAACGCGAGCTGTTGAATATCGAAGTCGGTGCCAGCTGGAGAATCTTGAGGGTTGAGGAAGACCTTCCGAGAGTTTCAATTTTCCTTCTCGTATATGATGTACTCTCTCTTCTCCTGAGGGTTCTGGTATTGCTGTTGTAGAGGATTCGGTCGGCCAGGCGTCTTCGGTTTCGTGCAGAAAGTCTGGGCCCTTATACCAACGGTGATCTTTACTGAATCCCATTGGGACGTCCCTGGTGGCGTCGTCTGCTACGTTCATCTTCGTCGGGACCCAACGCCAATCGTTGACTGTAGAGCACTCTTCTATTGCGGCCAGCCGATGAGCTACGTACGGTTTATATGACCTCGACCCAGTCTTTATCCAGGACAGGGTTGTTTTGCTATCCGTCCAGAAGATCTTGCGTTCAGGTTTCCTTTCGTGCTCCGCTATGACCGTTTCTGCGAGTCTGGCGCCCATGACTGCTGCTTGTAACTCCATCCTTGGTATCGATGTTAGTTTCAGGGGTGCCACCTTAGCCTTTGCCATCACGAGCGATATGTGTACTTTGCCGTTCGATGTTACTGCTCGCCAGAATAGGACTGCTGAGTAGGCTGCTTCGCTGGCATCGGTGAAGATGTGAAGTTGTAGAGAAGTGGCATCGCTGTAGTGAAGGTATTTCCTTGGTATGGTTACGTTGCAGAGGTTCTTCAGGTGTGTCATCCAGTTTGCCCATTGATCCGCAAGGTCTTCGTCTATTTCGTCGTCCCACGACGTGCCTCGCCGCCATACTTCCTGTAGGATTTGCTTTGCTCTCACGGTGACGGGCGATGCCAGTCCGAGCGGATCGAAGAGTGACATCACTATCCTGAGCGCTTCTCTCTTTGTTGGATTCTTTCCTTCCAATAATGTCGGTGGTATTCTGGCTAGGTTCAGGTTGAAGGTGAGTACGTCTGAGTCGACCTTCCAAATAATGCCTAGCACTCGTTCCGTTTGTTCCTCGGGTGTGTAGGGTTCCATATCCTCTACGTGTTTGGTTTCACCGAGTGCTTCCAAGAGGGCTGGTGAATTCGATTTCCATTGTTTCAGATCGAAGCTGGCTTTCAGATGAATTCTTCTTACATCCTTGGTGATTCTTTCGGCGTCTTCTATGCTTCTGAAGCTATCTAGGTAGTCGTCGACGTAGTGCTTATGGACGATGGCTGCTGCGGCTTCGGGGTGAGTCTCCTCGTGTTGCATGGCATTCAGGTTCTTGACATATATTGCTGTTGAAGGCGAACACGAAGCTCCGAATATTAATGACGTCATTCGGTATTCTTGTGGTGGTCGCGAGTCTCTGTCTTCGGATCGGAGCTTCACTTGCATGAACATTTCCTTGATGTCAGCTGTGACTGCGATCTCGTGCTGTCTGAACCGCATGATTACGCCTGGTAACGATTGTAAAAGGTCCGGCCCCTTCAGTAGCATGTCGTTGAGGGAGATACCCTTAGTCTTGGCTGCAGCGTCGTGAACCACTCTCAGCTTGTCTGGTTTCATGGGGTTAACTACACCGAAGTGAGGTAAGTACCACGTCCTGTTCGGCGTTTTCTGTGCTGGAGCTAGTTCAGCGTACCCCTTTGTGATGAGGGCTTCCATCTGTTCTGTGTACTTTTGTTTCAACGTAGGATCACGATCAAGCTTCTTCTCGATGTTGACCAGCCGCTTCAGTGAGTTGTCGTAGTTGTTCGGGAAGATGACGTGTTCGTTACGCCAGAGTAGGTTGGTTTCGAATCTTCCGTTTTCTGTTCTTGTCGTCGCCTTCTCAAGTATCCGTAGCGCTTGTTCTTCAGGATCGGACTTCGGTCTTCTAGGATTTAAGCAGAGGGCGTCCATTTCGAAGTATTGTTTCATCATCTTTTCTAGGTTGTCCTCTGGTTCTTCGGTTTCTTCTACTATGTGTGACACGAAGTTGATGCTGTGGCTATGGTTGCGTGTTTGGCTGCCATGGAGTACCCAACCCAGCGGTGTTAGTGACGCCACCGGTTGGTCCCTGTCTCCTTTCCTGACCTCGGATGTTAGCAGTAGATGCCAGTTGTCTTGCCCGATGAGTACTAAAGGCTTGGCGTTCGGATAAGCAAGGTACTTGCTGATGTCTGCCAGGTGTTTGCATCCTTCCACTATTGTTCCTGAGACTTGTTGAGACGAGACGTGTAGATTCTTCACTGTGCGCGCTTGTACTTGTTCCTCGTGATTGTTGAGCCCTTTTATATTGATGGTGACTCTTCGTGAAGTCGATTCCGAAGTCTTCATGTCGTTGATGCCTTCTATCTTCAATGGGTCTATGGGACCGGTTGCTCCTATGGTGTCGACTATGTTGTTGTCGACCAATGTCACTGTTGACCCATCGTCCATCAACGCGAAGGTGTCGAAGGATCCCTTCGGACCTCGTATCTGTACTGGTAGAATCTTCAGATAGGATTGTTTCTTCTTGGCTGACCAGGTGGAATTAATTGCTTCCACGTGGTGCGTTTCCTGACTCTCTTCAGTGTCTGTCTTTTCTATCTTCTTAACGTAGTGCAACAACTTGTGGTGAGTATTCCCACAGTCGTTGACACCACACGGCTTGGTTCGGCAGTTGTGAGTCTTGCTCCTATATCGAAGACATCTGAAGCACAGGCGTTTATTCTTCGCTACATCCCATCTTGAATTTTCATCTAATTGTTTGAATTCTTCGCAGTCAGATGTGGTATGTCCCGTTTCATCACACACTGGACACTTCGGTGTATAAGTAATATTGTTGACCTTCTGCGTCCTTTTCTGTATAGTGGTCGGTGGATATATTTTTCCGTAATATTGTTGACCTTCTGTGTTCTTTTCTGTATAGTGGTCGGCGCGTGTGACGTCACTGGTTCGGGCGCCGCGTACGGTGCGCATAGGTCGGCTTCTTGTCTGAAAAAGTTTTCTAACTTCATAAGATCCGGGCTGTCTTGCGGTTGTTTCGCCGAGAAGTCGTAATATCTGTAGCGGAGTGTCGGGGTAAACTTGTCTATGACGGCTTTCGTAACTTCGGGGTTGTACAAGTAGTTAGTACAATTTAGAGTCTTCAGAGTTGCCACGATGTTGGATATTTTTGTCGCGTAGATGCAGATGTCTCGTGGTGATTCTGTGAGGCGCGGTAGACCACGGAGCGCTTCCATATTCATCATTGCGATCGCTTCTGGTCTTCCAAATCGGGACTCCAAAGTCTTCATCACTTCCATCGGATTAGCGTTGGTGATCAGCAGACCATCGACGGCTTCCTTCGCTTTACCCCTCGAGTTTCTTCTTAGGCGGTTAGTATTCTCCACTGTGGTGAACATTTTTTCGGTTTCGTAATACGCGGCGCGGAACGGTAGCCACTCTTGATGTGATCCGTTGAACGTTGGTAGCTCGATGAATTTCGGTCGGTGTGCAGCTTTGATGGCGAGGGTGATGGCGTCGGTCATCATCTTGACGTCAGATTGCACTCCCGCCGGTGTCTGTAGTGGCTGCTGCGGTTGATGATGCTCTTCGGTAGGTCTGGCTGGAGTCTGCGGCTCGGTGCTGGCGATCACTGGGTCTTCCACTGGGTGGGTTTGATGCGCCTGGTTCTTCAGCCAGTTGTCCACTCGTTCGTTCGCGTTCGACTTGGAGCAGATTGAGACATCATCTTCTTCATCATCATTGCTATCTTCGGTTTCTAGTGCGGCGAGGCGTGCGGTGGCCAGTTCGACTTGTAGACGTAATAATTCTTCTTTAGCTTTCGCTATCTTGTACGCCTTAGTCTTGCTATGGGTAGATACCCCCCCACCCCCCTTCTTGTTAGAGGGCCGAGGATTCGGTGGTCCACTCGGCGGCGACGGGCCGACTATATTCTTCGCTCGTTTCACTGTATCGGTTTCTTGACGAGCCTCTCTTCGATTTTCGGTGACCGTAGTAGGCGGCTTCATGTTCGTATCCACGGGCAGCGTCGTTGTGGTCGAGTAGGCGACGGCGTCGGTGGGGGACGAGATAGCAGCGGGCTCGGCGGTTGCAGCGGCGGAGACGGCGGATTGGGCGGTCGCGGCGGAGGCTTCTGTACGTTCGGTTTGTTCGGTTGTTTCCGTAGCGACGCTTGTTTCCCCGCTGTATTCGGTTGCCGAGGTAGTTGCGGTGTTCTCAGACGACGACTGAGTTTCTGTAGGCTGCTTGCGACCTTTTCCCTCGGAGCGTGTGACCGGCATACTTGCAACCAATGGCTTCTTACTTGCTGTTTAGACTTTGTCTACCAATAGATAATAATTTTCTTCGCTTCCTACTGGATCCGGCTCGGGAAGGACCATTAAATGTACGGTGACATTGACGATTTGCTGGGATTAGTAGGAATGAAGAGACTTCTTGTTCAGTAGATTAATCTTGCTTTATTTTCTTAAGAGTTGTTTCTTCGGAGAGAAGCACCTGACGACGGTGCCGGTACCTTTTTTTTTTTTTTTTGTTTTTTTTTTGTTTTTGGTAACGCAGTGGTTAAAAATGCATTTTTCGCATACCCGCCCCGGGCGGGGTATGTGGGACTCACAGGCCCTGAAGGGGACACTGAATACCCACTAAAACATACCAACTGCGAGCTGTTAGCCGAAGGGGCTTTTACAGCTGAACCGGACTGCGGGCGAGCCCGAAGGCTCTCAACCCGATAGACATGAGTTAGGCGACTTCGCCCGAGGGCTCCCCCTGTGGGGAACGGACCTCGGCTCGGGGCGTCGCTGGGGGTAAGGTGGACGTGGACGTGTCCATCTTTGGGTCGGTGATTTTTGCTCGCCGTGTTTTCGTACCTCGACGTCGAGGACGGAAACGCGGATATTTGTACGCGATGGCCTCGCGTGCGGCGTAGGCTTTGGTCTGGGCGAGCGTAATAACGTCGTCATCGTCGTTGAGGACGTGACGTGGACGTCGGACTTTGGAGATACGCGATGGGGTGTAGGAAGCCGCCCCAACCACTAGTTGGTTGGGGTGTGTCATGGCAGAGTCAAAGTAGCTCTGGGAGCACCGCTTCATAAACTGCCTGATGGTCGGCAGTTCGAGGTCGATGTGAAGATCGACGTTACGAATGAACCACGGTGCTCCCGTAGCTCGGCGCATGAACCTATTCTGTAAGGTCTGTAACCTATGGATCCTGTGTGCCTTGGTGTGCGCGAACACTACGCTTGCATAGGTCATGATCGGCCGTATGCAAGCGGTGTATAATCGGACCTTGCTGTTCAAAGATAGTTTCGACCTAGCATGGAGTAGGCTGTGGAGGCGTCCCATCACAAAGGCTGCACGATCGCGTACAATCTTTATGTGGGGAGCGAAGCTAAGTCGGTCATCAAGGGTCACACCCAAGTATTTAGCTTGCCTGCTCCAGGAGACAGGTTTGCTAAATAGCTGGAGGGGTGGGATGTTGTCTATAGAGTAGGAACGGGCAGTTCTGCGAGTGAACATGACCGCCTGACTCTTTTCTGGATTGATTTCGATTCTCCATTTCCTGAACCAATTGGCTAGGGCGGTAACCGCTGTTTGGAGAGTTTTAACTACTGCTGTCGGGGTCCTGCCTGCACAGTAGAGTGCGGTGTCATCAGCGTAAAGCGCTTTGTGGACTCTGTTAAACTGGGGCATATCGCTAGCATATAGCGTGAATAGGAATGGGGAGAGGACCGATCCCTGAGGGACGCCGGCCTTGATGGGGTGGGAGGTAGACAGCGTACCTTCCACCCTAAAGTGCCGGTACCACGGTTTGGTCCCGTATTTATATATTTTTGGCCGACCCCGCGATTGGTCGTAATTTTACGGTTTTTCTTGACCAATCACGGAGTCGGAATTATAGCCAATCACAAAGCTCTAAATTTTACTTAAGTACAACGGAGCATTACTTTCGCGAGAGCCGCGCTCAATTTCAATACAATTAATTACCTTAAGTACTATGCGGCGTTACCGTTGCGAGAGCCGTTTACAATATTAGTACTTACGTGCTATGAAATCTATATTTATTCTTTATTTAATTTAGTAAAATCTTATAACTAACTACTTTAATTAATTACAACTGTTACAAACTATTCTTAAAACTATTGTTTATCTGCTGTCCCGCACAGATCCTATCCAAATTTGGAATAATGTCATCGGTTCCACTTACCCGAAATTAAAAAAAAACTAGCAGTGAAATATTTGAGTACTATCGCGACATCAACGCCATCCGAAAGACTGTTTTCAAAAGCTGGCTCTACTCTTTATCAACAAAGAAATAGATTAAAAGGTTCTTCTTTATTAAAATTACTTTTCCTTCAGTCAGTTGATAAAAAATATTGGAATATATAATAATTCTTTATGTTTCTTAATAAATTTCAAACGATTTCACTGTATTTTATTTCTTTGTCAATTATTGATTCAAAAAACATCGATGTTGTCCAACATCGATGTTCGGTTTTCGATAAATATCGAACATCGATGTTGGGCTTTCGATTATGACATCGATGTCAACATCGATGTTTTTCTAATATCGATCATCCCTAGCACAGATTAATATTTTGTTTTTTTTTTTGTTCTGTTCGTCCATTCGGACCGGCAAAGGGATTAAAGCCATACAGCCAAGTCTTATTTAATTATTATTCATACATTGTTCATCATTTCTTCATATTATGTAGCCTTAATAGTCATTGTGTGTCAGTAAGTCAAGTCGTTACCATTAATCGGGTGCTGATAACCTAATCAATGATTTTCTTTGGGAATTTTGGACAAATATGAAAATACACGTTAACCACTATTATACCATATTCACTACACTTCAGCACTTTAACTGTACCATATTGCATAAAATACCAGCAAAATTATTCAATATAACACCACAAAACACTAAAGAAATGAATATAATACAAGAGCGTGACATGACATTTCCACATTCGCGCCAAAACTCCCTTAATATTTTGTATTGTACTATTATTTTACTTACTCTATGTTCCATACTATTTGCCGGATCGGAACTTTGGAGAGTATAATAGTAGAGTTATAGAATTTTTTTTTTTTTTGGTAACGCAGTGGCTAAAAATGCATTTCCCGCATGCCCGCCCGGGGTATGTGGGGCTCGCAGGCCCTGAAGGGGTCACTGAATACCCACTAAAAAACCCAACCAACCAACTGCGAGCTGTTAGCTGTTGGGGCTTATGGGCTCTCAATCCGAACAAGGTAAGCTAAGCGACTTCGCCCGAGGGCTCTCCCTGCGGAGAACGGACCTCGGCTCGGGGCGTCGCTGATAGGAAAGTGGGCGTGCCCACGTTTGAAGTATTGACTGTTGCACGTCGCTTCTTCCTTCCCCGGCGGCGGAGGCGAAAGCGCGAATAATTATATGTTATGGCCCCGCGGGCCGTGTTAGCTCTTTCTTGAGCGATTGTAATTTCATCGTCAGCGTCGGTCAGTGCATGTCGGGGACGTCGGATCGCGTCAGAGAACAAACTCTATGTAGAGTGTTCATCAAAAGTTCAAAAGATGCTAAATAGTGGTGGCGTTACTATCAAAAATCGGCAAATTTTTGAAGAAAGCGCCAAAAGTTATTAGAGTACGATAGATAAGTAAATAAAGAAAGCCTTTCGCTTTGTAATAGCGTTCTATTTAGAAATAATACGTTTATTTATAAATAGAATAACAATAACGTTAATATCACAGTTTTCGAGGTTATATTGCACGCACAGATTAAAGGATACTACGTATATTGCACGCCTCATAAGCGAAGCGTTGAGGTCTTGCTCTATTCTCGACATATAAAAATCAAGCACTTTTCAAACATAAAAATGATTGTAATTTTCTCACATTGCACTTATAGGATAATATTATAATACATATGTCAAGAAAAAACATTCGTTTAAACGTATTTGATATTTTTAAAAAGCAATTATTTTGTTTAAAGTAAGAAAGTAGTTGATAAAAAAAAAATATTCGAGGACGTCGGATAAAATATTTTCGAGGACGTCGGATAAAATATTTTTTGTATCTGGCAGGATCACGACCGTAAAAATGAATGTATCGAAGTTTTTCTTTTATTAAAAGCTTTATAATCGCAACGCGCTGTTTCCTTTCTAAAATGGCTTGGTCATTGTCGTTTAATTGCAATTAATAAAAAAACTAAACTGCTTAGTCTTTAGTGTATGTATACTTTATGAAAATTGGGTTCGTTTACATTTTTTGTTCGTCCATTCGGACAGGCAAAGAAAATAAATCCCATTCAGCCTATACAGCTATGTTTAGCTCTACGTCGAGAATGGCACGAAATTTCAAAAGTATTTCTTTTCTTTCATTACAAGCTTATATTTAGTTTCACCTGTCTCGTTGTCTGTCTGTCATAATCAAATCTTGCAAGTTAAATTTGATCCACTTCCCAGTTTCCGATTGAGCTGAAATTTAGCAGGCATATATAAATCGGATGACAATGCAATATTATTGTGACATAGAGCTGATCTGATGATAGACCTGGAAGCTGGCCATAGGAACTCCGTAATTAAACGACGCAACCCTTTCGAGTTTGGGCTCATTTGATTTGTCTTGACGAGTACTTTGATACTATATGGTAACCAGGGTCTGATGTTGGACCTGGCAGCTGGCCATAGGAAAAAGAAGGTGCTAAAGGTGCTAAATGTTCTAAATCATACCATCCAAATGTAACACGCTTTTATTTATAAAATTGGGACTGTGATAGAAACGGAAAGATTTAATAATTATGGTGTAAAGTTTTAGTGTTAAAAATACCTATATAATTATGTACGATATGGAATTATTTTGTAGTAGACGAAGAAGCTTAATTATCACTGTAAGTGTTATATGTCTTATTAGAGTTAATTTATTGTTACTTTTTATTTTATTTTATTAGCAAATAATAAAAGCTTGTTTTTAAAAAAAGGATTTTTTCTTTAATTTTATTTTTATTTATGGCATTGACTAATAGATAGTAAATGATAAATAATATAAAAATTATGAGGCGTGCACTTTTGGATTTTCCAAATTATTTACTAATTTATGCATTGAATGTACACCACTGATATAGAGCGAAGAGTGAATGCGGGAAATAGAGTGAACGGAGCATTGGGGCAACTTCTCGGCAGCCACCACCTCAGCGAGAAGGCACGTGTAGCAATACATAACGCAGTGCTTGTCCCAACATTACTGTATGGAAGCGAGAGTTGGGTATGCAGAAAAGAGTATGAAAGTAAAATTAATGCGGTCGAAATGTGATCTCCGCGGCAAATCTGTGGAGTTGGGCTGACCGACCGCATTCGTAACGATGACGTAAAAGAGCGAGTAGGTATGAAAGAGAGTATTGGTGTAAAGATGCGAAAGGGCATGCTCCGATGGTTCGGACATGTGGAAAGAATGCCGAACGAACGTCTGGTTAAGAAGATATACAATGCGAAAGTGGAAAGATGTAGGTACCGAGGGAGACCGAGACTAAACTACCTAGACCAGATCGGTCATGTACTGAAGGAAGGTGGAGTCAAGAGTCTCCGAAACCGGTGAGCGTGTATGAAGAGAATTATGAATGTTGAGGAAGTGAGTGAAGTATGCAGAGATAGAGTTCTCTGGCACTCTGTTCTCTCTGCCTACCCTGCAAGGGATATGGCGTGATGATATGTATGTATGTATGTTTATGCATTGTATAGTAATGGACTGATGGATTAGAACATGAAGTATAGAGACAAGGACTCCGAACGGCTTAGGCTTTCCCATAGTATTCATGGACACAACAATAAACCCAGATCTTAGTTCTCTTTTCTGCCACTGGCTACGCTAGGTTTAGGAGGTACCGCAGCTATTATTATTATTACACGTAAACACGCGTTGGCTCGCGAATGTTGAATTTAATTAATTTAAATATAAAATTCCAGAGCTGTCAATAGCAACAATAATAATAATAGCATCGGTACGTTCTAAATTCTAGCGCAGCCAGTGGCAGAAAAGAGAACTAAGATCTGGGTTAATTATTTTGTCCATGAATACTATGATAAAGTCTAAACTATTCGGATTTCTTGTATAGGTATATATTTCGTAGTCGTAAACATCGGCTAAGGCGACAACAGGAAAATGGGTAGTAGTACTCTAATAGGTTTATAACATCAATTAGCATTGCGAATCCGTTTGCCATGCGAGGCATTGGTGCCATTCCCTCTCCCTCTCTTTTGTTTTTGGACCAGTATAGTATAGTAAGTCAATTTTCTTATTATTGGAAAACGCTCGAGTCCAGCAATTGAATATATACAAGGTAAGATGAAGATAATGACTCAAAACTCATGAGATGAACATAAATTTCCTTCGTCTCTTTTTAATGCTACGGCCGCACCTGCGTATATCGTCCCGAAGTAACATGTGGCGAAGCTTCGTACGTTTTGTACACTAGAAAGTTACCGCGATAATACTGTGGTCACATTAGCGACTTCGGTATTTTACACGAAGTATCGTGCAATAATAAAGATGGCCGAAATCATTTTCATGCGATTAACTATGGATGACGAATTGCCTTACTTTTATAGCTATATTATGCTAATAATTACATAATGACCTTTTTGAATCTCTTCATGGGTTGAGCTTCATAATGGTGTAAAAGTTTTAACACCATTTCACTCGCTTTTGCTTTGCTCCACTCCATATTTATTGATTAACTGGAGATCCTCGAACGCGCCTAAACACATCAAAAATTTTCAAATGAAAAACGCTAGTCTGACCACGCTGGCGCGCTTAAACCCTTTGACTTATCGCCTACCAAGCGATAACGCACACGAAGCCTGAATGTTCGCGACGATAGCCGATAATGACCGGTCACATCTGTGTGTATCGTCTCATTGCACGAAGTTTCGTGACGATACACGCAGGTGCGGCTGTAGCATAATAGATATAATAAAATATGTTTGTTCTCTAGTCCAATCCTACAATCCTTTATTAAGTTGTGGATGTCAGATGGTAGTCACGCCATAGAAATGAAAAATGGTTAGGCTACAAAGTTAATCATATACAATTACACATAACAGCTTGGAGAAGAATAATAAAAGATTTTTGTTTCGAT
Source organism: Lymantria monacha (assembly GCA_905163515.2). Classification (NCBI taxonomy): domain Eukaryota; kingdom Metazoa; phylum Arthropoda; class Insecta; order Lepidoptera; family Erebidae; genus Lymantria; species Lymantria monacha. The sequence goes on from LR991103.1 coordinate 2,162,643, forward strand.
GATTGTATTTATACTTATCCCGCCAAAACTCCTCTAGAAGTACTAGTTGGGGAAGAAAGGTTCTCGAGTGAAGACACGAATCGGGCGGCGCCGCGCAGGACGACTACTCCACTAGGTGGACTGACGACATTAACAAGGTCGCAGGAAACCGCTGGATGCAGGTGGCGCGGGACCGTGTTGAATGCATTCTCGTGGGGAGGCCTATGCCCAACAGTGGATGTTTACGGACTTAGATTTTAGTTAGGATGGAGATTTTAGTTTCTATCTTTTTAAATCTGAAAATTGTGTTTGTATTTAAAATATTATATAACGCTCATTATATATACATGTTATAAAACATTTGTTTCTCGGATATGCTAGAAGATGGCATTGGTGTCTTTCTGTTCTTTGACATTGACACCCTTTATACGGCGCTATGTCTGATTTGTTTTTGTAGTAATTTGTAGTAGAGATGCGAAAAACGGCTCACTGAAAAGAAAAGAGAGATATAGCTCTTTTGATCAAAAGAGCTATATCACTCTTTTAGCTCTTTAGTTCATTTAGCTTATATATATCTTGAGTTCATTTAGCTCATCAAGAGAGCTAGCTCTCTTATTGAGTTAGCTCATTTCATTTCTACTCGTTCACGGCTCTAACTCTTTTGAACAGTTCAAACTCTGAACTACGCGATCATTAAGCGATAAGCTTGATATGCATGAGCATGTAAATTTTGATTTAGGAGGAGGAGGATTAGATATAAAATATATTTATATAAAAAAATAAATAAAATTGAAAGTTATGTTTGTAATTGAAATGGTTAAAAACAGCTTTTCACTAAATACATATGGGCTGACAGAATCGACTGCGTCCAGTGACAGCTTACACTGATAACTATTATTATTATTGAATATTGTTATTCAAAGATGAATATAAATTTTTTAAATATAACTTTTTATTTTCAAACATTTTTTCTTTGTTGAACATATAACGTTTAGGCTCGCAATAGTCACAAAGCATATCGGTGCTCAATACTTTTACTGTTCAGCGATGATCGGCATATATCGGGCACTTTCGGTCGTCGACTACTCACACGACATGACGACGCAAGTAAAAGAGCCGATTGAGCCGTTGAACTATTAAATGAGCTACTGAGCTAATAGTGAGCTAGATTGAAATCAAAGAGCTAGTTCATTTGTATCTCTCATTCAGGAGCTACCCAAGTCTAATTTGTAGTAAACGGATCACATGAGTAATGACCATTGTGCAGAGGCCTATATCAAGAGCCAACCTTCAAAGAGGAGTCTTTACGTCACTTGCATGTACTGTCAATACAGTCATGATATAGCGATGCATCTACAACACCTTACAGGTATTCTGGACCGGCTTGCAGGCAATCAGATACTTATTAGAATTGACAGTAACGCGCACTCGCCGCTCTGGCACTGTGAACGTCGTCAGTAAGTGGGTAGGGACCAGACACGGAATACAGGAAGAATCAGATGGAAAGCTTGATCTTTGGTCGCGGACTGATAATTCATAATATGGAAGGACAACCACCCACGTTTCACGGATTGAATGAATATTCGAACATCGACTTGACGCTGACCACACGTGAACTCCAGTGTCAGAGTGGAAGGTTCATGAGGGGCTCAGTATTAGCGATCATCAGCTGATCACCTTCAGAGTTGGCGATGGCGTTGCACGGACAGGAGGTCAGACTTTGGATGGAGCCGCGCCTGAGACGTCCTACCGCGAACGCATGGAGTGACTGATCGCGCTTCTGTAATGTGCTGCGTCATCGGATGGGAAACATCAGATCCTGGAAATCTGTAACAGCTCTCTCCACGCACTACACGAATATACTCATACGTATTGCAGAAGACTGATAGGTAAGCGCAAAAAGAAGGATCGTGGTGGATAAGAGTGGCGGTCATTAGAGTTAGAGGATTTACGCCGCGCGGTATGCTGCGCTCGTCGATCATGGCAGAAGCTGCGAAAGGTGGGTGGGAAACGTGAAATAGACTCACGCGACTTGCTGAAGAGTGCAAGAAATCGATACAAGTACGCAATGAAGGGCGCCGAACACACGAATTGCGCTGCTTGTCTTCAGCGAAATATTTCACCGGCCCAGTATGGTTTCTCGCATGGAAAGTCGACGGTTACGGCGTTAAACGCCATACTCGACCGGGTTACGAGTACCGCGGAGAGTTATGTGCAGCTGGTGCTGCTGAACATCTTGGGCGCCCTCGACAATGCTTGCTGGCCCATGATTCTCACGAAAATCAAGCAATGAGGCTGTCCGCCTAACATCTATAGGACCATAGTTAGCTACTTCATTAACAGACGAGTAGGAATCTTCATGGGCGCCCAGGCGGTGTGGACGAGCGCCACTATTGGGTACACCCAGGGATCCATGTTAGGACCGACATTGTGGAACCTCCTGATTGACGACATCCTTCGGCTACCGATGCCAGTCGGTGTCAGCTTGGTGGCCTATGCAAATGACGTCACGGTCGTGATTGAGACGTCGTCTCAAGCGGCGATTGAGTGTAATGTCCAGGCGGCGCTCGACTCCATATTGGCTTGGGGGATTAGGAACCGTCTCAGATTTTCGTCATCGAAGTCACAGACTCTGACACTTAAAGGAATGTTTAAGCGGCCCCCAACCGTTCGTATGAATAGCGTCTCGGTCGCGCACGTGGTGCACGCCAGATTATTGGGACTGTGCATTGACGCTCCTACGTGCCGCATGCAAGTTTGGCCGGCCAGAGGGCTGTGAATTGCTTCGGGAAGATGTCGAGAATCTCGGTATCGACCTGGGGTATGATGATATGATGACGGAGCCCTACGGGTCTTGTTTTCAGGGACCTATGTGGCAGTATTAACGTACGCTGCGGCCGTGTGGTGGCGACGCTCGTCCCATTATGCCGTGCGAAGTGTTTTGCTTCGCACCCAGCGCCCGGCCCTGGTACTGCTCACCAAAGCCTACATATCGGTAGGTACCGCGGCGTTACCTGTGCTTGCAGGTGTACTACCCGCCGACTTGGAAGTAGCGCGAGCAGGATGTGTCGAAGAGGAGGGTTCTATTATGGTCAGGAAGGATCGTAACGAACTGAAAAAGCGGGTGAGGTCGGAAATCGTAGCACAATGGCGGGAACACTGGTACTCCTGCATCAACCGTAGGGAACTCTTTAGCTTTTTCGCGAACGTGGTGGCCCGTTTGCAGTACGTGTGGGTGGAGCCGGATTACGTGGTGTCACTCACGGGACATGGAAACTTTCGAAGTCGCTTGCATGCGATGTCATTGAACGACTCGCCAACATGCTATTGTGGAAGAGCGGAAGAGACCCGGGATCATGTCATGTCAATAGGATTATGTTGTAAAAGGCAAACATCTCGTTGTTTGTCTCTTTTTAATATACCCTATTCAAAAACTTAAAACAACAAACTTGACAAAATGTATTTATAAAACGTGCTTGTACTGTTACAATATTAAGTATAACAACATAGATATTTTTAATGAAACTCTTAGTACTTTTAGATCTCATCTTGCCAAATTTGCGGCATAACTTGTAATTTCATGTATTTCTTTACCTATCTCCTTTTTTTTATAACATTTACTAGACTCTTAATTAATAATCTCTTAATATTAGAAACTTTATTGGTGACTGTGTTTCATAATTATTTTAATATTTTTTTCTTATTGTAAATTAAGTATAATCTGTATTTTTCTTTGATACAATAAATAAAATAATATTATTGAATATTGACCTGGGGGGGCACACTTAAAACATTACTTATTTTTACTGACCGTCGCGCCGCCTACAGATTGTTTGTACAAACTTAACTGCTGCCATTTTGTCCTGTATGTCAAACGTTTGACAACTGAGAATTATTATTTTTTGTTCCTAGCGTAGGTAACTAGGTACTTATTGTCATCAATCTATTTACGGTTATTGATGTACTTTCTGAAAATTATCTCAATTTTCATTGTTAAGCTGATATTATTATTGCTTCCTTATCAGCTGATATGTTTTTTTTTATATTTCAGGGTAGCTTTCATAGTAAAAGAAAATTCTATATAATTACACATACACATGTAGATATGTATATATATCACTTCAACTTTAGTTCACCGCATAAACTCTGGGTAGCAGCACCTTCCATACATGCATATTTTATCATGGAGTTGCCACTCTTTTTCAGTTTAATAACTTTACTCTTTGATATTGACGTTGGTAATAAATAGAGCAGGCCGTTTCTGAGTTTTCTGTTTTTGAAATGCGATTTAAGTATTTAATCTGTAAAAAAGCAAATAAAACATATTGGTAATTATTATTGTTTTATTACAAATCGATAAAATCAAAATAATTCTGAATATTAATTTTCCCTACAACCTCGTCGACTATCGATATCGATAAACATCGATAAATATATGTGCGGTAAAATATCGATAGATTTTGGTTATCCCTACGCGGACTATTTGACAGTTCATCATTAAGTTTTTACATACATACATACATATCATCACGCCATATCCCTTGCAGGGTAGGCAGAGAGAACAGAGTGCCAGAGAACTCTATCTTTGCATACTTCACTCGCTTCCTCAACATTCATAATTCTCTTCATACACGCTCGCCGATTTCGGAGACTCTTGACTCCACCTTCCTTCAGTACATGACCGATCTGGTCTAGGTAGGTGAGTCTCGATCTCCCCCGGTACCTACACCCTTCCACTTTCGCATTGTATATCTTCTTAACCAAACGTTCGTTCGGCATTCTTTCCATTCTTTCCATCGGAACATTCCCTTTCGCATTTTTACACCAAAACTCTCTTTCATACCTACTCGCTCTCTTATGTCGTCGTTACGAATGCGGTCGGTCAGCCTAACTCCACAGATTTTCCGCAGAGATCGCATTTCGACCGCATTAATTTTACTTTCATACTCTTTTCTGCATACCCAACTCTCGCTTCCATACAGTAATGTTGAGACAAGCACTGCGTTATGTATTGCTACACGTGCCTTCTGGCTGAGGTGGTGGCTGCCGAGAAGTTGCCCCAACGCTCCGTTCACTCTATTTCCCGCATTCACTCTTCGCTCTATATCAGTGGTGTACCTTCCATCTCGGCTAAATCCACATCCAAGATATACAAATTCATCCACTTGCTCTAGTACATCATTACCTATTGTTACTCTTACATCAGTTCCGGTTTCATCTCTTTCAAAGACCATTATTTTGGTTTTGCTCACATTCACGCGTAGACCCCTTTTCTTACAATCTTCTGTCATTGTGTCGACTAGGGTCTGCAGGTCAGTCGCTGACTGTGCTAGCAGGACTGCATCATCTGCATATAGCAGAGCAGTGACCATTGAGTCTCCCATCTGGACTCCCACATTCATATCGTTCAACCTTTGAAGACATTTATCCAGATATATGATAAACAGCCTGGCTGACAGAACGCACCCCTGCTTAACGCCGATATTGACGTCAAACCAAGGCGACATTCCATCATCCAGCCGCACACAGGCTCTACAGCCCATGTAACTGGACTGCACAGCCTGTAGCACTTTACCGTTAATACCATACTCCGGTAAAATGTCCCAAAGTTCCTTTCGTACAACCGTGTCAAATGCTCTCTCCAGATCCACAAAACTGCAGAAAACCCTCTGACCTAGAGCCAAATGTTTCTCCACAATGTTGCGCAGAGAGAACACTTGATCCATGCATCCCCTTCCACTCCTGAAACCTCCTTGTGTCTCACACAGTAAACCATCGGACACCATCCTCATTCTCCTTTCAATAATTTTACCATACACTTTTGCTGCCAAACTGGTCAAGCTTACAGCTCTGTAATTTGCGCAGTCATAACGTGAACCCTTGTTTTTAAACAAAGGCACGATGACTGCGCTATTCCAGTCCCCAGGAACCATTCCCGAGCTCCAACATAAATTGAGGAGCAACAGGAACGCCTCCCAGACACAGGAGCCACCAAGCTTGATCATCTAGGCAGACACCATATCAATGCCCGCTGCCTTACCATTTTTCAAACTTCTTATCGCCCATTCAACTTCATCCATACTGATGCCATCGGAGGACGCCGTTGTCGAATGTTGATCTACTAAACCACATGCAACACCGGCGCCAACGGTAGCATCCGCATACATATCGCCAAAATATTCACTCAATCGGCTTAACACGTCTTGTGTTTGTGTAAGAATGTCTCCACCTTTAGACCTTATTTTATTCATTCGGAAGGCTGACCAACCACCCCGAGACTTCTTCACCTCCCTCCAAAAGAGTTTGGTGTTACCCTCGAAGTTTTTAGTCAGCCTATCTTCTGCACTCATACTTGCTCTATCACGTTTCTCTTTCACTAAGGCCTTGGTGTCATTCTTACATTGCCGATATATTTCTTTCTTCTGTTCAGTCATACTGTCATTCAGATTCAAAGAAGAGACATAGTCCAGCCACGCTTTCTTCTTTTGCTCTACGGAAGCTGCCACTTCCGCATCCCACCATGCATCACCATTTGCTTTTCTATGCTTCCTTGGAAAAATGTGTTTGACACAATAAGATTTCTCTCCATGCATACATCCGCTATGAGCCTACCTGCGTCGTTCACTCTCTTATCACCAAAGGGACCAAGTACGTCCTCATAGTCGGGACGCTTGGTCCCCACCCATCCGTTCAGATCTCCGCATACAATCACGCGTTCACTGGTTTCTGCCATATCCAGAACTTCCCTAACATTGTCCCAAAACTTCTCTAGGTCTGATGCCACCGAGGATCCTACGGGAGCATATGCTACAACCATGAATACTTTGGTGACACATAGTTTTATACGGACCCAAAGAAGTCTGGGGTCATACATTCCTTAATCCTTCACACCTGAGGCCAAGCGAGAGGACAACAGCACTCCTACTCCCATGCTGGCTCGATCGCCCTGTGGTACACCAGACTACAGAGCCATCCCGCCACCAGGAAGATCGCAGGCGTCGCTGCCCCTTCACTTGGTCTCTGTTACACAGAGCACGTCTAGCTGTTTGTCCGCCATGACGGATATCAGCTCGTTCAACTTACCTTCCACACAACCTCTTACATTCCACTTGCCCACCCGGCACTCTGCTCTCCTCGACTCGCCTGACTGGGCAAGGCGTGATGGGTGGCGGCCCCCATCGCCGCAACTGCCGATGTTCGTACCAACGGGGGCGGGTCGGTACGCGTCGCCTCCGGGGGACGCCCTAACCCGCATTGCGGTACGCATTTCGAGCCGGATTAACAGTCTAATTAGACTGGCAGGGGACGCGAACGAGCACGCTCCGGACTATGCCCCCAAGTTAAGTTTTTAGTACTGTTTTTTCCTTTGTGGTTGTTTTTATTGTGTGTTTGGTACTAGAAGGTTATAAACTCTTGTAAAAAGCAATGTTCGAAGTTCCGCCCTGATTATTTAAGTCTTAAATATATTTTTACAGCGCACTATGCAGATGGCAGACCCGTCAGCAATACATTGAAAAATACTGCTGAGATTGTACTCTTCTTTGACCAGCTATTTGATAGTGTGAATGGAAACTCTCTGTATTGCAAAAAAAAATTGGAGCAGATAAAGAATTTACAAATGGCAGTAACAGGAAAGTCACACCATCATATTTTTTGGCAACAAGCTATAAGTAAATTAGAAAAAATAAAATTTATTGATACGTCAGGGAAGGAAAAGACAGTGCCGTCAATACAAAATTTTATTATAACTATAAAAAGTTTAATGAGGCTGTGGCAGAATTTAAAAATACAAGGTGTTAAAATAATGAGGCCAAGATATTTTAATTCCGACCCCATTGGAAATTTTTTTGGTCAAGTGCGGGCTTATAATTATCGCCATAATAACCCAAACTGCCACAGCTTCAACTGCACCTATAAATCATTATTGGTAACCAGAATTATAAATTTTCATAACGAATCATTTAATTGTGAGGATGATCCGGCCAATCAGGTTATTGACTTACAGTATTTATTTAATGATGGCCAAATTAGGACGACGCCGGATCATCCTGATATAATGCCAAATGTAGAAATGATTGTGTAACAGGCCCGGCGAGAGCGCATGAATGTTCATTCTCGGGCCTACACTGCCGGATGGGTAGTACGAAAAATTTTAAATAAACTTAAAATTCATTGCTGTAGGTGCAACAGCAACCTCACGACCAGTCAAACAAACATCCATGAATGGATAAATAATCGAGAATTTACGGCAGCGCGAAAGCTTAATTACCCATCCGAAGGTGCAGTTAGGTGTTTCGGGGCAGTCGCTACTGAAACAAATGAACATTTAGAGCAAAATGCTTATAAAAATAATATATCAGGTAGTGTAAAGAATATAATATTATCTAAATATTCATTTGATTTCATCGACTGTCCAGAACACAAAGTGATTATCCTCAATCATTTCATAGAAATAACTGTGAGGTTTGATATAATGAATTGGTGCAGTATTATAAATAAAATTTTAAAGGGCACTGATGTTTTCCGTCTCCCAAGTATTAATTTGCCTACGATGCAAACAAAAGCTTATGACAAGTTCAAGAAAAAGTTGAAAAATAAATCTTTTAATAAATAGTTATTGTTTCATTTAAAAGAGAAATATGATAACCAATATAAGGAAGTAAGTATATCTACATTTATATGTAAGTCAGCCTATCTTACATCATGCGTCATTAGTATATGCCTATATATATATATATATATATATATATATATATATATATATATATATATATATATATGTATATATATATATATATATATATATATATATATATATATATATATATATATATATATAAATATATATATATATTTACATCTATTCGAATTGGCAGCATAAAGAATTTTCCTTCGTCTCAGTTATAAAGTGTTGCCACCTACAAATTCAGCATTACGTGACATCGTCGGACTTACATCATCTACATCTGACCTACTAACCTACTACACCGACATTCACATAGGAAGCCCGAACTTAAGCATAAGCACTTTTCGCACGTAATATTATAGTATTTAAGCCGCACCACATCTTACAATAAACCAGACTAAAACTAGATCTTGTGTCTCATTATTCTCTCCGTCTGCAAGAACCCTACATAAAGCAATAAAAAAAAATAAAAGTTGTCAAGTGACACTAACCGGACGGTTATGTCTGTCTGATACGTAGTATCTCTTATTAGTCTGTGGTTCCGCCTCTTAAACGTAGTGTTTAATATCTCTGTGAACTTAATATTGTTGTGGTTTTATGACGTTCTGATATTATTCAAAATAAAATAAAAAGTAATGAACTGTGACCTACGAATTATTCGTGTTATCGGTGCTTGAAGTTGGTAGATAAGTAAGCCCATACAAAATGATTAAGTTAACTGCATTGAACAAGGAGTCGGAGGAAGATAGTGCCTCGGAGGAAGAAGTAAAAAAAGAAGCACTAGAAGAGATAGCTTTACAACAATATACTAAAGCCCTTGAGCTACAACGAAACGGTAACGTAAAGGAAGCCACACAACTATTAAGAGATCTATTAGATACAAAATTATTGTATGGCGTAAATAAACCGGCAAAGGGTGATAAAGTAGTAAATCCTTTATTAAGTGCCAAATATTCATCTTACAAAAATTTGGGATGGATGTTGAGCACGTCAGACGACAATGATGGGGCGATAGAAGCTTATCTAGCAGCATCTGAACTGGATGATACAGATGTAACCCTCTGGTGTCGTCTAGGCCAACTCTATATGCACACTAAACGTTATATTAAGGCACTACATGCGTTTCAACATGGATTACAATGTAACCCTCGGCACTGGCCGTGTCTAGATAAAATTATAACTCTTCTATTGGGTTTAGGTTTCAAAGAAGAATGCATATCAATTATACATGATGCACTGCAGCTAGATCCAGGGTATCTACGAGGGCTAGCATATAGAAAACACATTTTTATTGATTACCCATACATCAAAGATTACATGGAATGTTTGAATCCAATTTATAAATGGAGCGAAACCAGTGATGAGCCATTTGATGAATTAGAGGCAAAGAAGTTATTGAAGGAAGCAGATGATATCCATGAGGCTTTTATTATGCAGCAGAAATCTGAGCAATTTAAGTATATAATACCAAAAATTAAATTAGTAAAGCCAATATCTAATCTAACTTGGATTTCAGTAGGGGAATCTTTAGTAAAAACGCACAATTACCTATCAGAGAACTGCTACAGTCATGCATGTCCTATAGAATTTATATTTGAGAAGGAAAAAAGAGAAGAACCTATGCAAGTCTGTGGAGAGCCTAAAGAGGTTGAACCCGTGGAACATACAATAGATGATATCAATACAGATCCTGAAAAAAATGTTCAAATGGATGTCTCAGACAATGAGAATAATGACTTATCTGATAAGGATGAAGCAGGAACTGATACAGAAAAAGTTGAAAGTGATGTAGAAGTAATAGTTGATGCAGCAAACGGAACACAACTAGAACCTACTGTTACTAAGAAAACTCCAGTAAGAAGGCGATGCAATGAACTAACTATTCTAAGACAGTGGGCATGGTGCAACAAACATAAATCTGGACCTGAAGATAATAGTATATATGAAACATTACATAAAATGGTTCCAGTTCACTTGGCTCCTGAAATGATACAGAAACAAGAAGAAAAACTAACCTCTCCTGAAACAGCAAACCTTAGTAGGCTCTTTGACGAGCAAGAAAAAGCAGAAGGAGGTGCATCCCAAGATTACTTTGGGTCACTAGATGAACAAAGAGATGTGAAGGATTTTATAAATAAATATGTTGAAAATACCAGAGATATTATTGACATTTTAAAAGACTTTTTAAATATTTTAGCTGCTAAATGGAGAGAGAAATGGCCAGAGGGTCTGCCTGCTATATTTATTGATGCAAATAAATCTTATATGAATCATGTTGATACACCAGTTTATACTAGTGATAATCATGAAGAACTTATACATTATACTTTTGTTAATATATTAATTGAAGAATTTACCGTCAATGGAAAATTGATTACACCTTTAGAGCATATTGATAATAATGAAATGCATAACCTTTGTGTAATTGAAGCAATTGGCATGATATTAAATATGAAACCAGATATATTTGTAAGCACAGACTGTTTAGAATTAACCTTACGACATCTTTGGGTGAAAGTCCACATTCATATGTTAAACAAATGCAATGATTTCGCTTTAGATTGTTTGTATCAATTATGTTGTGAATTTGAATCCATGGACGAATACCATGACATATACAATCTTGTTATAGTAAATTTTACATTTAAACCAGTTGTAAAAGAGAATGAAATTTTAGCTAGCATTAAATTTCTTGAGCGAAGCAAAAGACTATCAACTGTCATGGATTTATATGAAAGATCTAACTATGAAGAGATGCTTTCAGTAGTCATTGATTCATTTGACTACTGTAAATCAATAGCTAAGAGCGGAGAGGAAGAAATATCTTTAGATTTTGCCGTACAATTGGTGATAATTCTTGAGGCATATTGGGCTCTTAATAAGGTAGATGATTGTTTAAAGTGGTCTCTGATCTGTTTGCATGAAGCTTTAAAACATTACTTTAGATACACCACAGGTGCACAAGATTATGACAAATGGTCCCGAACAGTTGTTAAAATTTTATCTGTCATGGAACACATTCTCAATACTGCGGGGGTGACATGTTTGGATGATGTACCTCAAAAAGATCTCAGTCAAGGTATTGAAGATCTCATTAGGATAATAGGGCATCAGGTACAGACAAGTGCGACTGACATGCCATTTGGTACTGTACTTCCTTGGATTATATTGCATTACATATTACAAAGAGAAGAAGATAATGGCAGGAATAGAGATAAGGTTGCTAGTGATGAGGTGCCTATCCCGTTACAGCTTTTATTTATTGCTCATGAAGAGTTAGGTAAGAAGCAATGGTGTGGCAATTCTGAAGGCAAACTTCTTTATTTTACTTTGGACACTGTGGTACCCAGATTGTGGTCACCATCCTTGTCTAAATGTATAAAAGTAATTTGTACATATATGGAACAATGTGTCTTTTGTTTATATGGTCATCCAGCTAAGAAGCCAAAATATATAGATGATCATACAGTAACGCCATTTACATTGGATTGGCAACATGCTCAGCAAGTATATGAAATATTTAAACTCCAAGAGTTACCTGCTCTAGAGGGCAACGTGCGTGGCATTTCAACCCCAACCGAACAGTTATTTCGTCGTATACTTTCGTTGATTCCTCAAGATAATAATCCAGAGAATTATCTTCCTGAAATCGAAAAGTATATCAAAGGCATAGAAGAAAAAACATCAAATAGACTTACACTAATTCCTTTTAGAATGAGAGATATATATTGTCTGCTGGGTGATTATTATTTTAAGAGGAAGGATGTGAAGCTGGCTGTGAAGTATAACATGTTAGATGTTGTTATTAATAATGATCGATTAGAGTCATGGGCAAGAATATCTTTATCAAAAACTCTCAATTTGAACAGAATATTGAACTCCTGTAAGAATCTAAATAATGAAAGGGATTTTTTTAATCCTGCTAAATCTGTGATAAGATGTTATAAACGAGCTTTGCAGTTGAATCCTACACATTGCAACATATTAATTGAATATGGTCTCTTTGCATATACAGTTCATTCATTTTGTTCAAGATTGCTAAAACAAGCAAGCGAATCCTTAAGTATGGAAGACTTTCAGTCTTTAGAAAAACGTAAAGAAGATATGTTAGATACCACACAAGAGTGCTTCATTACAGTATATAATGAACAAAATAATAGTAAAGATTTGGCCAATGAAGAGCCATGGCTTCATTTCTACATGTTAGGAAAAGTCGCTGAAAAACGCAATAAGTCTCCCTCTATTTATTTAGATTATTATATGAAGGCTGTTAAAAGCTTACAAGAAACTGATGCTACGTATCCCCTAAAGATTAATTATAGTGCGCCCTCACGTCAATGCATAGAGGTGTTAGAGTTACATTACCGAATACATGCTTCAATATTAAAGTATATAGAACAACATGAAAATAAGCCTATAGCATCTTCTATCGGAAAGGTATTTATGTCTTGTATTGAAGAATGGAAGAATGGACCGTTTATTAAAAAACCTAAAAAAGATGAAAGTGTTACTGAAACTGAAGTATCGCTTTTAGAATCAAAACGACCTGATACGGTGCACGCTGCTAATATTCTCAAGCGGTCTATTAGCGATGCAGGCGAAGAAGAGTCATACGAAGCGAAAAGAATAAAGATGGAGTCTATTGCAGCAAAGGTTAGGAGATCGGCGTCCTATGATACAGAAAGGTTGACGTCAAATAAAGGACTAATGGTACATAAGGTTGACAACACAGAAGCTATTGCTGTAATAGAAGAGAGAAAACAAGATTCTGTGAATTCAGAAGTAAGTAAGCCTACACCTCCGTCGCTACCTCCAGTGGTTTCGCCTCAAATTGAGTTAAGTAAAGAACAAACAACTGTGGATTCTAACAAAGCTTCCGAAGAAAAAACAAATGCAATAGAAATTGAAAAAAAGGAAGAAAGTTGCAGCAGTACATCTTCATCATCTTCGTCTGATTCTAGCTCTAGTGAATCATCTAGTGATAGTAACAGTGATTCAAATAGAGATAGTGAATCATCATCGAAGTCTCTTAATAACAATAAACCGTTAACAGAGGAAGAAATCATGACAATAGTGTCATCTTGTTTAGATGCATTAGAAGATTGCACCAGCCGTTTTTCATTACATTATAAAGCCTTGTACAGGCTTGCTCACTATCATTTTTATTATAAACGAGGGAAAGACATTGAGCGGTGTAGAGATTTGATGCTCTCCAATTTTATATCACGAAGGGGACTGAAACTGGGAGGATTGCTCAGTGAAAGAAAACCATCCAATTTATTTAATAACATATGGATAATACCTGTGGAAGAGGTAGAGAGAGCGGGCGGATTTGCTTTCCATATGAGTCGTTCTGTTTTACTAACTTTAGAGGTATTGAAAGAAATAGATGATCATAAAACACTTTTAGAAATAAGTGAACAATTGCAAAAAGTACCTGATTTGGACAAAAAGTATTTACGCGATTCTGATAGGGAAGAATTGGCACAGCAAGCATTCTTACTTTATGCGCAGTCTCTTAAAGGTCTAGTAACGAAGTTCTCTCAGCAGGCTGATGTGAAGAGTAATGATGTTGAACGGCAAGCGCTCGAAAGTTTGATGCTGGATATTTACAATGCATATAAAAATTTACAAAAACAACCCAATTTGACTCAATATGCTAAACAATTTACAAATTTTCTTATAGAATGTTATAAACTTTTGACAACTGAACCCATTTCAGAGCACGCAAATCTTTATGATATCAGTTTAAAGTATGGTATGAAGTTGAAGCAAGAAGCAACAACAGCTAGTTCTGATAAAATGCAGAATGCTCAAAAGAAACGTGTCGCTAAAGCCGCTCCGGCTTCTGAAACTTCTAAAGTTACAACTTTGAGTACATCGTCAGTCCACCTGCCCAAGCCTGATCAAGCACCCAAGTTGTCAGCATCACAGCCAGCAACTTCGGTATCGGGCGCTAGCTTACCAAAAATGTCATCTCAAGAAATAGCTGCAGGCTTCCAGAGTTATTTACCATTGTTGAACGATTCTGTATTATCTCAACAGACAGCGGCAGCTCTGTCTTTGTCCTACTTGAGTAATATAAGTGCTTTTGCTGGTTATTCATCTTTGCCAACCTCGATGCAATCTTCTATCCATAATACTCTACAGAATTCCTTTCAAGCGGAGTTTTATCGTCAATTTCTTGACCAAAGTTTCTCTTCACTTTTACCTCCTGCTAAAAAACAAAAACGGGGTCGTAAACCTGGTCAAGGGAGATCAGAAGCAAATCCACAAATAAAGCCATCAAAATCTTTTAATGTTGGGCAAACCGCTGCTAAATATATTAGTAAAAGTCAACCGACGCCTGTTATAAACACTATTCAGAAATCTAATTCGACTTCTGTAACTCCTAGCTTAGGCTCTGTATTACAAAATCTTCCATCTTCTATGACTGTCAATTTGCCTGGTTTCGGTGCTCATACAACATCACATTCTTCCAATTCAATACCAGCACAAGCCCATATGTCCACCGCGACAACCGTTAATGCTGCTATCCACACAAAACCTCCCATGCCACATCAGCAAGTTAGCCCTGGGAAAACGTTACAAGAAAAACTTGCAGAGAGACAGAAACATACACAGATATCGAAGAATCAAGATATAAACGCTTCTATAAGTAAATTACCATCTTCTCTTACAATTACTAAGACTTCAGTTCCGAAGCAAGTGGTAAAGAAACCTGAACCGAAGAAGTCGTTATCATTTAACACCGAGAGACCGAAACCCATCACTACTGATGAAATTATAATACTTGATGATGATTAAAATACCTACATATATGTAAAACAGTAATAAATAGAGTTAAATATAATATCGTATTTTAATTCATTATTTCTTTTTCTGAAATGTTTTGTTAGTTCAGTAATCGTTATGGGTTATCTTGGATCGGGTAGCAAGGGGATGACCGCTCTCGCCTTAACTTCAGCACTAATAGTATACAATATTATTCCTGTTAATACTTATAAATTATTTAACCTTTTCACCGCCTGTGTCAATTTCGGGTTTATTCCGCCTGAGTCGGATCCGACACTAAACCCTGTGTATTATAAAGGGTGGAAGTGGACCGCTCCCGAAAACAAAGACAGGTGATCCTACTAGTCCTACTTGTAATGATAGGCTAGAAAAAAAATCGATTCGGATGAAACAATTTTTATTTTCACAACGAATTTTAAGTTTTTTTCACATTCCATCGTATTAGGACAGTGCCAAGTAACGATAATTCTATAAAAAATACGTAACTTTACTCAGATGAGAAAAGACGCAATCTATTCAAAACTCACGATCATATGTTCAAGAGTTCAACGACCTCGCGTGGTGAAACAAATTTTTTTTTCATCCGAATCGATTTTTTTAGCCTATCATTACAAGTAGGACTAGTAGGGTTACCTGTCTTTGCTTTCGGAAGCGGTCCACTTCCACTCTGTATATTCAATTTATAAACGTATTATGATGTTTTAGCCTAAAATACATTTTTTTCGAAAGTTTATCTATTCGATCTTTTATTTAGTGTTATAATTCAGATTTACTATATGAAGAAACAAAATAAAATACTATTTTAATTAAGGTTTTACTAATATTATTATTAAACTGATTAGGTACTACTGAGAAATGAATTTCTGAGAACTACTGAGAAATTATTTGCTTACAAAAATGTCTGATATTTTCTTAGAGTAGGTATACAGTAGTAGGTAAGTATGTACGTAGTTAGTTAACTAAGCTCGTAAATGGCTGACCGCGATTAAACCAATTGACGACGGATTCCAAATTGTAGGCGTCAAAAAAGCTGCGAAATCAGGTGTCGTCCTACGTGTCAGTAATGAAAAGCAAATTAAAAAACTGGAATCTGTAGCTGCCACTAAGGCCGCGGGTTTGCGTTTAGAAAAACCAAAAGGCTGTCGACCTCGCTTATTACTTAAGGACGTCCCCATTTCTATGGAAGGGCGTCCCCCGGAGGCGACGCGTACCGACCTGCCCCCGTCGGTACGAACTTCGGCAGTTGCGGCGATGGGGGCCGCCACCCATCACGCCTTGCTCAGTCAGGCGAGTCGAGGAGAGCAGAGTGCCGGGTGGGCACGTGGAATGTAAGAGGTTGTGTGGAAGGTAAGTTGCACGAGCTGATATCCGTCATGGCGGACAAACAGCTAGACGTGCTCTGTGTAACAGAGACCAAGCGAAGGGGCAGCGACGCCTGCGATCTTCCTGGTGGCGGGATGGCTCTGTGGTCTGGTGTACCACAGAGCGTTCGAGCCAGCATGGGGGTAGGAGTGCTGTTGTCCTCTCGCTTGGCCTCAGGTGTGAAGGATTACGGAATGTATGATCCCAGACTTCTTTGGGTCCGTATAAAACTAGATGTCACCAAGGTATTCATGGTTGTAGCATATGCTCCCGTAGGATGCTCGGTGGCATCAGACCTAGAGAAGTTTTGGGACAATGTTAGGGAAGAGTTCTGGATATGGCAGAAACCAGTGAACGCGTGATTGTATGCGGAGATATGAACGGATGGGTGGGGACCAAGCGTCCCGACTATGAGGACGTACTTGGTCCATTTGGTGATAAGAGAGTGAACGACGCAGGTAGGCTCATAGCGGATGTATGCAAGGAGAGAAACCTTATTGTGTCAAACACATTTTTCCAACATAAGGACATCCATATGTATACATGGAGAAGGAATGAACAGAAAAGTATAATAGATTTAATTTTGGTAGACAGTCGCCTCCGAAGCAAAATATTGGACACAAGAGCCTACAGGGGCCCCACAGTCGATACGGACCACTATCTCGTTATTGCGAGATTTAGTGGTCTGTTCAGAAAGTGGAGGCACTGGCGAGAGCGTGTCCACTTCGGAGGGCTTGAAAGAATAAAGGTTGAAAGGTTGCAAGAAGAGTGTGTAAGAGAAAAGTATGCAGAGGGTGTCCGAGAACGGCTGACGATGGCAAGCCAGCCGCAATCGGACATTGAAGAACGCTGGAGAGTATTGAAAGAGAGTATGGTAGATACAACGAAAGAAGTATGTGGAAGTTCAAAGAAGCATAGTAAAACAAATGGTGATGCATGGTGGGATGCGGAAGTGGCAGCTTCCGTAGAGCAAAAGAAGAAAGCGTGGCTGGACTATGTCTCTTCTTTGAATATGAATGACAGTATGACTGAACAGAAGAAAGTAATATATCGGCAATGTAAGAATGACACCAAGGCCTTAGTGAAAGAGAAACGTGATAGAGCAAGTATGAGTGCAGAAGATAGGCTGACTAAAAACTTCGAGGGTAACACCAAACTCTTTTGGAGGGAGGTGAAGAAGTCTCGGGGTGGTTGGTCAGCCTTCAGAATGAATAAAATAAGATTTAAAGGTGGAGACATTCTTACACAAACACAAGACGTGTTAAGCCGATGGAGTGAATATTTTGGCGATATGTATGCGGATGCTACGGTTGGCGCCGGTGTTGCATGTGGTCTAGTAGATCAACATTCGACAACGGCGTCCTCCGATGGCATCAGTATGGATGAAGTTGAATGGGCGATAAGAAGTTTGAAAAATGGTAAGGCAGCGGGCATTGATATGGTGTCTGCCGAGATGATCAAGCTTGGTGGCTTCTGTGTCTGGGAGGCGTTCCTGTTGCTCCTCAATTTATGTTGGAGCTCGGGAATGGTTCCCGGGGACTGGAATAGCGCAGTCATCGTGCCTTTGTTTAAAAACAAGGGTTCACGTTATGACTGCGCAAATTACAGAGCCATAAGCTTGACCAGTTTGGCAGCAAAAGTGTATGGTAAAATTATTGAAAGGAGAATGAGGATGGTGTCCGATGGTTTACTGTGTGAGACACAAGGAGGTCTCAGGAGTGGAAGGGGATGCATGGATCAAGTATTCTCTCTGCGCAACATTGTGGAGAAGCATCTGGCTCTAGGTCAGAGGGTTTTCTGCAGTTTTGTGGATCTGGAGAGAGCATTTGACACGGTTGTACGAAAGGAACTTTGGGACATTTTACCGGAGTATGGTATTAACGGTAAACTGCTACAGGCTGTGCAGTCCAGTTACATGGGCTGTAGAGCCTGTGTGCGGCTGGATGATGGAATGTCGCCTTGGTTTGACGTCAATATCGGCGTTAAGCAGGGGTGCGTTCTGTCAGCCAGGCTGTTTATCATATATCTGGATAAATGTCTCCAAAGGTTGAACGATATGAATGTGGGAGTCCAGATGGGCGACTCAGTGGTCACTGCTCTGCTTTATGCAGATGATGCAGTCCTGCTGGCACAGTCTGACCTGCAGACCCTAGTCGACACAATGACAGAAGATTGTAAGAAAAGGGGTCTACGCGTGAATGTGAGCAAAACCAAAATAATGGTCTTTGAAAGAGATAAAACCAGAACAGATGTAAGAGTAACAATAGGTAATGATGTACTAGAGCAAGTGGATGAATTTGTATATCTTGGATGTGGATTTAGCCGAGATGGAAGGTACACCACTGATATAGAGCGAAGAGTGAATGCGGGAAATAGAGTGAACGGAGCGTTGGGGCAACTTCTCGGCAGCCACCACCTCAGCCAGAAGGCACGTGTAGCAATACAGAACGCAGTGCTTGTCCCAACATTACTGTATGGAAGCGAGAGTTGGGTATGCAGAAAAGAGTATGAAAGTAAAATTAATGCGGTCGAAATGCGATCTCTGCGGAAAATCTGTGGAGTTAGGCTGACCGACCGCATTCGTAACGACGACGTAAGAGAGCGAGTAGGTATGAAAGAGAGTATTGGTGTAAAGATGCGAAAGGGAATGCTCCGATGGTTCGGACATGTGGAAAGAATGCCGAACGAACGTCTGGTTAAGAAGATATACAATGCGAAAGTGGAAGGATGTAGGTACCGAGGGAGACCGAGACTAACCTACCTAGACCAGATCGGTCATGTACTGAAGGAAGGTGGAGTCAAGAGTCTCCGAAACCGGCGAGCGTGTATGAAGAGAATTATGAATGTTGAGGAAGCGAGTGAAGTATGCAGAGATAGAGTTCTCTGGCACTCTGTTCTCTCTGCCTACCCTGCAAGGGATATGGCGTGATGATATGTATGTATGTATTTCTATGGAAAACAACGCGTTCCTTGTCGCTCTCTATCGTCAAAACATTCAAGATGAAATGTCAATTATAGAGGACGATTTTATTAAAGCCACTAAAATTATTCGAAATCGGAAACTACAGAACGGACGAAAGTGGATAGGCGTGGAACTTGACCCAGAAGTACGGTCCCACCTGTTAGGCACTAAAGAAAAACTTTTTATAGATTGGGCTAGCTGTCGTTTCTATGATGACCTTGAAATCGTACGTTGCTCGAACTGTCAGCAGTATGGTCACGTCGCTAAATACTGCATTGAAAAAACACCTACATGCGGTCATTGTGCGGAAGGACATATAACAAAGTCCTGCCCAAACAAGGACAAACCAGATTTTTCACCTAAATGTGCCGCTTGTAAACGCTTTAAAAAACCCCACGATCATTCCTGCGGCGTGACAGACTGTCCCACCTACAAGTTTAAATTGGAACAACTAGTGTTAAATACTAACTATTAAAATGGATAGTTTAAACATAGGACAGTTAAATGTTCACAATGACAGGGTGGCGACATCAGAGTTAGAGCGTCTTGTTATGGAAAATAATTTGGACATTTTTTATCATCTTCATCATTTGGACTCATCCAAGAGCAATACCAAAATGCTAACTTGCGCAGTAGGGTTATTCAGTTGGACAGCAAAGCACGAGCCGGCATCTATGTATCAAGCTCTAAATTTACTATCACGTCATTACAAAATCTTATGACATCACACTGTGCAGTCGCGGAGGTTACATCCCCATCCTGTAGGGTTTACGTTGTGAGCTGCTATTTTCAATACTCAGATCCCGTCACTCCACACTTACGTCATCTTCGTCACGTCTTACGGTCCCTCACGGGCCGCAAAACGATAGTAGGAGCTGACGTAAATGCGTCATCTATTCTATGGTATGGCAAGTTAAGATACACCGATACAGATCGACGGTGTGCTATAGAAGATTTCATCGCTGAAATGAACTTATCCATTCACAATACACCCGATGCATCACCAACATTTTGCAGCCCCTTGGGCGAATCTTCTATTGACGTCACGTTTTCAAGCGCAGACGTCTGCTTGTATAGGTGGCACGTCCTCCCGGACGCGTCGTGTAGTGATCATCGCCTGATCGTGTACGAATTTAATCCGAGACAGATACAAGAGCCTCCTAGTCAGAACTACAAATTTAGATATAAATGTAAGGGAGCAAACTGGGAATTCTTTGGTTCTTTATTTTCCTCGTGCCAGGGATTTCACTCGTAGAGAATTAAACGCGGAAGAAAGCGCTGAACTAATGTCCCACTCTTTAATATACTGTGCCGACGTTGCTCTGGGCCGTACATCTTTGCCCAATACTAGAAGGTGTGACTGGTGGAATAATGAACTGGCACACCTTCGCAGACGCTTTCGAAGGGCACGTAGGAAACTCAATAAACTCAAAAAGTCACGAACAACGGGAGTAGCGTTTGATGAGTCCTCACATGCACTCAGAACTGCAAGATCTCAATACCGGATTGCGGTCGAAAGATCTAAAGGTGCTTTATTGAATAGGGTAGTAGAAAAATTAGAAAACGAGGGTCCGTGGTCTCCACTATATCACGAGTTTAAAGCCAATCGATCGGTTGACCTAGCGTATATACAAAATATCAAAATAAATAATAGATACACCACGGGTATAGAGGAGACCACTGAGGTTTTACTAAACACGTTAATACCGGACGAGAACTTAATAATTGATAACGAACATCATGCGCAGATAAGGGCGTGGGCTGCATTGCCACCTCTATCCCCTGTTTCTGATCTTCCTTCTCTAACTGAACTCTTAAGTACCTACCGTAAGAGCTCTTTCACTCAATAAAGCCGCCGGTGAAGATAAAATTTCAAATAAAATGATTAAAGAAGCTTGTCGAACTTCAGCCGACTCGATGTTACTAGTGTTCAATCGTTGTATAGCCGAAGGCATCTTTTCTCGTCTGTGGCGTCGCGGATTTATACGTATAATACCGAAACACGGTGATAAGCCGTCGGATGACCCGAAGTCATATCGGCCAATCACTCTACTACCATCATTAGAAAGCTCTTAGAACGCCTGGTTGTTCCTCGCCTATTACCTGGTGGCTCAACTTTCAATCTTAGACAATTTGGATTTACCCCGGGGAAATCGACTGTCGACGCGGTCATTACCGTTAGGAAAGCTGTTACGACATCAGCTTTTAAATATGTGCTAGGCATCTTCCTGGATATCTCAAGTGCTTTTGACAACGCCTGGTGGCCGATGTTACTACTTAAACTAAAGGCTCGTGGATGCTTCAGAAACATCTACCAACTCATACAGTCATACTTTTTACAAGGTTCCACCACATTGAGACTCGGTCACCATGCTGTGTCTAAATCTCTGACAATGGGCTGCCCGCAGGGATCCGTGTTAAGCCCATATCTATGGAATTTAGGGTTTCATGACTTTCTTGAGCTACCTCACAATTTTGACTACCACAAAATTGCTCATTGATCGGTTACGCTGACGACGGACTCCTACTCGTACAATCTAACACTAGGAACGGACTTGAGAAATTGACGGATATGTGTCTTAATTTAATAGTTAAATGGGGCACACAAAATCGACTTACTTTCGCTCCCCATAAAACCTACCATCTCCTATTAAAAGGTAATTTGCAGTCAATGCCTCGCGTAAGATTTAATAACGCGACAGTTAAAAAGAAAGAATCGGTGTGTTACCTTGGCTTGGTATTAGAAAAAAACTTCTCGTTCATTGAACATATTAAGACTGTAGGTGAAAAGGCGAAACGGAATTTTTACGCACTCACTAGAATCTCCACGTCCACGTGGGGCCTACGTTTTAATATGCTTAAAATCATATATAGAGCCACATATCTGGGGTGTATATGTTATGGCGCGCCAGCCTGGGCCGACAGAACTACGATAGGCGCAGCACGTCGTAAACTACTTCAAAGTCAACGATTAGCACTAATATTCTTATGTAAGGCATACAGAACAGTTAGTACCGAAGCCTTGCCAGTGCTTGCAGGTTTACTTCCGGTCGACTTGGAGATACAAAGGCGCGCGTCAATGTATTATTATACCAGGGAAAACATGAGTACCGATTTTCTTCTACCACGCGATCGTATTAAAATTACCAGACTTTTCGCACCGCAATCCATCGTGTACGAAAAGCTCCTGACCGAATGGCAGGAAAGGTGGGACTCATCAACTAAGGGACGTCATTTATATCTTTTCTTCCCGTCTATTTGAGAGCGTTTAGAGAAAATATGGTTGGAAATTGACCACTTTGTTGCACAATTCCTCACTGGTCATGGGAATTTTAGAGGTAAATTATTTTATTTTAAACTTGTAGCTTCACCATTTTGTCAATGTTCTACATCTAATTGCGAGTTTGAGCAAACAGCTCACCGCATCCTCTGGGAGTGCAGTCTCTGGCGTAACGAGCGCGATCTCATGTTAGACAGTCTGAAAATCACGTCTGGGGTAGTATATTATACAGACCTTGTATCAACTCGAGAAAATTTCCGTGCGTTCAGGCGCTTCTGCCATACCTACTGTTGCAATCAATGTTAAGGCTCACATATAGGCCCCATAAGCTTTGCCATATCCGTGGTGCTGTACTGCTGAGCTTCACGTATCAGTACATCCTCTTATCTATTGGCCTATTAGCCAATTTTTGCTTCATGTCTCCCGCTTTGCATAGGAGGGAAGTGAAATTTTTTCAACTCCTGTTTTTCTTTTCTAATTAAATATGTTGCGGGTTCCAAGACAGTTAAAAGCGTTTCCCGAGACTTCCCGAGGGTCAAACCTCGGTGTCTTATATGGAGACCGTTGTGGATCCTGGCTTACAGGAGTTACAGTGGTGGGAATGTGTGGTGGGATTAGTCAAGCTCGTAAATACAAATATCATTGTTATAGCGAAATATCGCCATTAAAAAAATATTTAGGTATTTTTTGTTCGATTAAATGTGCCGGGCACTGGGTGCACGCGCCAACTGACAAAAAAGTCTGGCGGTTAAATGTGATTATGTGATGGCGGCTACGAATACTATTAATATATTATATTTCTAATCGATGTCGTACAAGATGACGAACAGCTTTACGTAGAACTTCATCAGAAGCTGTCTGGTTAACAATAGCATTCTATAAGTATATGGAAGAAATTTTCATATTATAAAGTATATGGAAGAAATTTTCCGTGTGGTGACGGAGTAAGAATACTATTCATCACCCCATATCTTGCCCGTGGGTGATCGTACGAGATGACTAAGGGATATAAAACGCATATAACATCTATGCGAGACAAGGAAAACTCGAAATAAAACCCTATACCAACACGTCTGACCGGTGCCGTATAGTAGGTTAATTTCCCTTCTATTACGAAGGAGGCCCGAGCCTAACAATGGGACATTTATGGGCTGTGATGATGATGATGGAAGAGAAGCAGGTTCACACAACCTAAACAGAGTAAATGCTAAAGGGTAGTGAATATGATATTATATTGCTTTATGAGTGCTTTCATGTTCTAACGAAATTCCAAAAGGTACTTTTGTGCAGTCAGCGATGATATAAGATATGATAAAATAAAATCGAATGTTATATACCTAGTTATTTTCATTTATTTCTTATAAAATATTAACTATTTACATTTATTTATATTATTGTAATATTTTTTTTTAATTAATATACTAATTGTAATTGTAATCGTTGGTAATGTGAATTTATCAACATTTTGAAATTATATCGTGTTATTCAAAGGTAAACAATAATTTGAGTTTGATACATTGAACAGAATAATTAGTAGTGGAATACCTGAGAGCTACTACTATTTCATAAAGCAGTCTTATTTCAATTAGGGTTGGCAAGTCTTATTAAAAATTATTGATTACAACCGATATAAAAAAAAAATCGACTGATTGCTGATGTTTACGCGTGTATGGGTGAAATAAAAACTGTTATGGATTTTATCATGTTTGGATTTAATTTGTAATATCACGATGTTTCGAAATGTCATAGTTACGTCAGGATCGTGAAACCCTTTTCGGTAAATATTGTTTATTTCACATAAAAAATGAAGTTCAAAATATCGATTTCTAAAAAATGTTTTTTTTTAAATGGGCCTTGCGAGCCTATATTCCTAATTGTATTTGGCCTAATTTTGCTTTGTAGATGTTTTTTTTTGTGAGAGGCTATGGTATAGGCATCTTGCCTCTGTGTGTACAAGTGTTTGTCAATTATTTTGTGGTTCAAAACAAAATAGGAAAATTTGGAATTCGATTTTTAGAGTGCAATCAATGTTTTGGTACAAAAATTTATTTGTCGATTAATCGATCTCAGATTGCCATCCCTAATTTCAGTCTCACAATGTATTTTCGTACCATGGCATGACTAAAGCAGACTTACATTATTATTGCAAAAAAACAAACAAATTTCATACATTTTGATTTTTGGTACATGAAATTACTATATGACAATCTTATAATCAATATTTTAGTTTTTTAATATGTTGTTATATTTAATGGCATTTTATGTTATGTATTTCAGAGAAAGCGCTAGAGTAAAGTGAATATTATATAACAGTGTTTAACATATGTTTTTATGTTCTATCAGAATTGCCAGAAGAAATCATTTAAAAGCTGTCACACTATTGGGAGGAGCAATTTCAATAAATTACTTTAAAATTAATTGATCATAGATAGTTAAATAAAGATTTAACAAAAAATACTTTGAAACTATGCCACATAATTTCTAAAAAATAATCAGTTTTTGCCGCTTACTGTTATTAAAGACTCGGGCAGTAACCACCACTCCTGCCTTACTTGTGGGCGTCGTAATAGACGACAAAGGGGCATAATCAGATATCAACACTGCAAAATAAAGAAAATTCGAAATAAAACCCTACACCGACCCTTCTGATCAGTTCAGCGGTTCACTTTCCCTTTCATTGGAAGATCGTTTCCAATATTGAGAGTCAATATTGCGTTTAATATTATAGTACTCTCATTCTATAAAAATACATGAGGGTCTCGCTGAGGTTCCAATTCATTAATACCGTTGCTATATATGTTATAACCAGTATTGGCAGTGGAAGTAGAAATACCCGCGCGTTTTGCAGTACCGGTAGATCTGAAACAAGATTCAAAATCAATATTTGGATAGTCATCATCATCTCAGTTCATACATATCCCACTGCTGTGCTCGAACCTCCTCTACAATAGGAGGGAAATTGACCTTCCAAACCACGCTGGTCAGACGTGTTGGTACAGGGTTTTATTTCGAGTTTTCCTTTTCTTGCATAGATATTATATGCATATTTTATCTTTTAATCGTCCTTTACGATCACCCACGGTTAAGATAAGCGGATGGTGAAATGTATACTTACTCCGTCACCACATGGATAATTTTGATAGCAACATATACCAATTAAGACAAAATACTAGAAGGAAGATAAAATTAATAAAAATTTCACTTAAGGTTATGTTACCCCTCTACGTGACCGATTTTTGCAATTTTTAAACCATCCCTCCCTGCGTGACCACTTGTACTAAAAAAAAGGACCAATTTTGTACATGTCTAGTAATTTTGAAGACTCCCCCACCTCCTTTTAAACAGGTCACGGAGTATGGGTACTCTAATATGTTTCTGATACTTACTGCTGTACCCTAAGAAGGTGATATAAAGGTAATAGATGACCGAAGCCAACCAGAATGTGTTTGACACGAAACAGGACAGGTAGCCACCGTTGTGCAGCAAATCTGAAATTAAAAAAATAATGGATGAAATAAGTTTTTAATTAAATTACTGAAATTTAGCATGTATCATGCTAGGTTATTTATAAAAACTTGATTACGAGCAAAAAATGAATGTCACAGGTGGGATTCGAACTCACACCTATTGGAATACCGTTCCAATCGGCCTACCACTTAGACAAGTGTGAGCTGTCGTATGTATTTGTACCCGTTCATGGTGTTAGTTTATCAAGTCATCATATTCCAGAGTGTCGTGATAGACTCTTAAAGGAACGAAAAAAGATAATATAGTCAATCTATTTATCAGCCGTCGATGTCCACTGCTAAACATAGGCACCCCTAATAAGTTTTTTTTCGTTTTACATGTTTTGACGTAAGAATACAATTCACCCTCTATCCTGTCCATACTCGTAGGTGTTGTAAAAGACAAGTCAAGGAGATTCCAGCTCAGCAGTGGGGCGTATATGAGTGGTGATGATGGTGAAAACCCTCAATTAATAGTCAAAGGTGGGATAATACCAAATACCTTGTTTGCCAAACGTATGTTATAAGTTTTTCAGTACAGTACTGCGCATTCTCTTCTCTTGTCTCTTCGTGAATTTTCAGACGGTTTTTAGGACTCCTACGGGAATGTTAGTTTTCCTGTAATATAATAGTTTCGATTCTATTTTTACGACAGCTTTTTTATTGTGGTAGGCTATGGTCTGGTCAAAGGAATGACATGGGAGTTAGACATGTGTAAGTAATGCGGAGTGATGTGTCACAGGTAATATTACCCGACCGCGTACTGTCATATTACACATTACGTGACTAAACATCACATCACATTAAACATCACACATCACATTAAACATGACGCGAACACCCGTGTACTGTTCTGCATTTCTACAATGTTCGGTGTCTGGCAATTCAATATTTATTTTGAGATTTATTTTCAGAATGTTAAGGCTTATATTTCTTGACGCCGCCCGCCATGTGTATAGAGCGCTATCGCATTACGCATCATACATGACATGAAATGTCATGTGTGGTGTTTGAAGTGGTGGTTAAATGTAATGCCATATCACATCACTTCGCGAAGTACTGTTTCGCGCATGCCTAATGAGAGCCCTTAACCCACCACATTCCCTTCCTATTTGAACTGACTACTGGTACCGATTCCTCATCCTCGGTAGCCAGTCCGGCACGTTAACCTTTCGGATACCGTCTCCGTTGACGTCCACGTTAACAAAAATGTAACCGGGGCGTCACCTTCACGCACTCGTCCACACTGCGGGTGGCGGACTGATCCTCAATCAGTGTACCCTCTTTTACGACACACTTTGTCTGTTTTTTTAAATCACCTTTCAGCTGAAAGTAATAACAAAGAAAAATATACTTACTATTAAACAGTATAATTTGGAAACAGTGCAGTAATGACAGAGGTGGGAAGAATGCGTTGATATGTACATCGAAGGCGTAGCCCCATTCCACGTCTGGACCATCTGGGTCACGGCGTAGGTACTTGTTACATAAATACCTATAAATAACACTTGAAGTTATACTTTGATGTATTTTGGAATTTATTTTCATCGTGGCCTTTCGCCGTCCATAGTTCTCCTACCGAAAAGTCTCTGCTTGCGGTAGCTACGTGGAGAAATTAGAGGGAAAAGAGACACCCGTCTCTTATCTTTCTAATTTGTTTGAAAGAAATCATTACTGTTCTAGTAAACTCAGAATTGGGTACCACTTTTGAGATCTGGTCCTGACATTTTGTATAGCATTATAATTTGGAAAAAATATGCCCTGCTTCGTAGGGCATTATTATCCCTGGAGATAATACTCCATAAACATTTTGCATCATCATACTCCTGCTCTAATCCGAATGACTTCTGGTCAATGCAATATCTATCCTTCTACGTTCGTACATATTGCAAAAGTTTTGACAATAGTTTTATGGCCGGCCGACTGCATGACGTTAATTGTTGACCAAACGGTACCAAATGAAATTGGCCTGCATTGATGTAAAGCTCTTAGTCATATTTTACGATACCCCCAAATAGTATTCGTAGCCGAATCCACATAATAAATTGTATTTTGTTTACAATTCTATATATGAAGAAATGTAAAAAAAAAATGAAGACAAGCCCGCACAGTTTCTTGACAGTTCTTCTCATCGGTAGATTATTGAATTAATTTAAGATAAAAAAAAAATGGTGACGGTGATCGACGATTTGGTGAAGGTTGCTGGGCGTCGTTGGATGTGGGCGGCACAGGACCACATTTTGTTGGGAAATATGAAGGAGTTCTACGTCCAGCAGAGGATCACAAAAGGCTGAATGATGATGATGACAAATGATGAAGATAAAATGACTATACAGATGACCAAGTGGTCTAAATATGGACGGCTCGTGCTAAGTGTCGGGGGGTTCTATCCTAGCAGGACAATATTTATCGGATGCATAAATTATTGTTTGTTAGTCCCCTACTCAAGTTTGTAATGTGGGAACTTTATAGGAATATAAAGTTCACACATTACAAATGATTCAAGTTTGACAATAAAGAGAGATAAATAAATTCTTGAGAACTGTTAAGACTAAAATTGTTTTTTTTTACATTTTGTAAAAGGCTGGTAACATATATTATTTTTTCTCAAACATGCTTGGAAATTTGAGCATTATTTTGACAACCTTCTTCGAGATAAATCGAAATTGCTGTACTGACCAAATACATGCGAGCAGCGGCCGGCAAAATATGTATGAAAATCCATATCGATCGTGTTTTAGCGGCCAAATATATATATATATATATATGTAAATTCATATCTATCGTGTATTTTAAAAATGGAACGATTTGTTACTACAAAATATGTTAACCAAATAGGCAACTTATCAGAGTTTTATTTAAATTTCGAACTGGCTTGAAAAAGAAACCTGTTTGATGATGAAAAACAAAAACAAATGAACCCTTTAGCACGTGATAAATGTTGTTCGTTGTTCGTCATGTATACAGTTCTACTTAGTTTTAATTGCCGCGCATTATTTGGGAAAAGCACTATACAAGCCTTGGCCGCAACTAGGAATTGATAGACTTACGTATGTGTGCCTCGGCGACGCCTCGGCCCACATTTATACGTTCGTCCATCAATGCCTCTTTTGCTGGTCGCTGCAGTAATGTACTATTAAGCTATCACTATACGAGATTATTAGAATTAATACTTACCAAAATATTGTAGATACGAGCAAGCCCGCTCCTATGAAATCTACAAATACAACGAACAGTACAAACAAAAGCAGTTTGCCTATTGCCGACACCCCCATGGCTAGTCCGAAGCATATTGATGATACTGTAAAAAAAAAAATAATGTCATATATGTGTCCAAACCATATAACATCTATGCAAGAGAAGGAAAACTCGAAGTAAAACCCTATACCAACACGTTTGATCAGCGTGGTATAGTAAGTCAATTTCGCTTCCATTATGGAGAAGGCTCGAGCCCAACAGTGGGACATATATGAGCTGAAATGATCGTGATATGTGTCCTGGCGGGAAAGCATAGAGAGAAGCATAGACAAAAAAATTAAAGATGCGCTAGTAATGGAAAAGTTAAAAAGGGTTCACTCTTTAATTGACGTGATATGGACATGTGATGAGACGGGATGAAAGTAATGTTGTGAGGAAAGTTATAAATATGAATGTCGAAGGAAGGAAAGGTTATTGAAATAAAAATTATGCGTGCGTACAAGAAGTGAAACTTTGGCAAACTATTTTTTAAATCTATTTTACATACATCAACCAATAGCGTGTACTCTCTCTCTCTAGTTGGGTCAGATAGTGGGGATGCTACGAAGAGTCGCACAAAGAAGATACCGAGAACGTCTAATGTGTTCTATCTCATTCTCTCGCCGGCTGAATCCTATACATTTATGTGTTTGTGTCTCTATGGACTTATTTTTTCATTTCATCGAGTTTGAAATCACAACGATTCTAAAGAAGTTTCAGTTCAAATATATTTAACACCTTACTGCGAATTTCCTCACCAAGTATGGCTTTTATGATAATTACACCTAGACCATTCTTAGGTGGGGGTAAAGGGACTATTATCTATTTATGCCATGCAAATATAGTCTGAAATACAGGTTTTCCTTAGTTCGGGCACCAGTACTCCACAATAACATACATACATACATATCATCACGCCATGTCCTTTGCAGGGTAGGCAGAGAAAACAGATTGCCAGAGAACTCTATCCTTGCATACTTCACGCGCTTCCTCAACATTCATAATTCTCTTCATAATCGCTCGCCGGTTTCGGAGGCTTTTGACTCCACCTTCCTTCAGTACATGATCTGGATCTGGTCTAGGTAGGTTAGTCTCGGTCTCCCCCGGTACATCCACAATAACTACTATGTAATTGTACAACATAAATATTGTAACTTATTATTGTGGCGAAATAAAACTTATTTATATTAATATATATATATATATATATTATTCTCTATTTGCTCATTCCAAGATTTGAAACTCTCGCAATAGTAAAATAAACAGGGTAATATAGAGCTTAATTATGGCAATATTTAAAACATTGTACTTTTATTCAGTACAAATTAAACATATAAATTGCTTAAAGTTGCCAATGGTGACATTACTGCATTAAAATAAGACATTATTTTTCTATTATCAAAGTGGCAACATCTTTTCATTAATTTTTTATTAATGTTTTCTGTGTAGTGACTAAGTAAGTATACACGGTGACATTTATGTCGTCTTACAAAAGCAGTTCAGTTAACGTATCCAGCAGTGTTGCGTAAAAATCGATAGTTTGACTATCGATAGTTAACCTCAAAAAGTATTCATACTATCGATAGTACTATCGATAGTATCATCACATATCAATACTATCGAGACTATCGATAGCTCTCCACGAGCAATACTATTAATAACGGCGATACTATCGATAGTGATTCATTCGATAGTATCAATAGTATCGATAGTATTGTTAATATCATTAGTTTTAACCTAAAACTATCGATACTATCGATAGTATCGATTGCCAGAAAATTTTCAATAGTATTGCTTAAAAATATAAATACCGTAGTAGTGGGACACTACTACGGTATTGTTGCTTGTTTCCAGTGAATTTTGTGGTGACTTTTCTACTTTACTTACTTACTTACTGCTAAGTAACGTGCGTTTGCGTTCTTAATTTGAAGCCCAAGTTAGCTAATAATGGTTAAGATCAATAGACATTGAAAGTTGAGTAAAATTATAATGCTCCGAGACTTCTGGACAATTGGGTTAGAATGTGAGTGTGAATGAATGTAAGTGGTACCTTGTACTTGTACCACACTGTTGACGATGTTGAGATTTGTTGTATTTTTAGCAATATTAACCTAGTGAAATAAATTAATAATTTTAAATTAATAAATTTAACAGGGTCCGAAAAACATAAATTCTCTGTACGCTCGATTGCAATGTAATCCATCTAGAAGGCTCTATTAAAATATGCTTACATATATGTAACTTCACATTATAGGGATATAGAAATATGTATCTAACTGAATCCAGAATCAATTTTCAATTGTATATTATATACAATTGAAAATGAAATGAGCGAGATACAACGTTGACATCAAAATTCCCGAATTGAAAACATTTAAACCAACTTTGTATTACTCTCTCTGACTCCACATTAGGTCCATAAACGTCACAATTTTTTCACAGCTTGCGTTGCATGTATCTTTTTTGTAATAAAGTTTTAATATATGTCGAATTTCTTCATAGAATTGACTCATTTTAACAAAAAGAAAATAAAATGAAAGACTACGGAAAATAACATTTTACTAAATTGTTTCTTTATTTAAATGATACTTTTAATTTGTTATCAATACCAGCCAGATATAACTAGTACAGCCAAAGAAATTGTATTAAAAGTTTATACAGACTATTTACGAAAAGACTTTTTCTCTGTCTTGAATGAACCAATGAATGTAATATAACACTGTGTGATAGTGATAAACACACTAGAAAAATGAAATAATCCAAGAATATGACATAATACTTCCACATTCCCACCGAAACTCAAGAAATATTGACAGCAGCAAGTATTGCTATTATAATTGTTTCACTTTGTAAGTATCACAAATTTAATGTTATTCACCTGACTAAAATTTGTTCTACTCTATGATGACGCAAATTTAAATAAATTTCTTCAATAATAATGTCAGTACTTGGCTTACTAAATAACATAACTTTAGACAATAATACTATCGAATAGTTGCTTGCTATCGATAGTCCAAAATAGTTGATACTATCAATAGTTTTAATTTAAAACTAATGGTATTAGCGATACTATCGATAGTATTGATACTATCGAATGAATCACTATCGATAGTATCGTTGTTATTAATAGTATTGCTCGTGGAGAGCTATCGATACTATCGATAGTATCGATAGTATTTACATATTACAATAAAATCGATATACTATTGATACTATTGCTTATACGTAATCTATCGATAGACAATTGATTGTCTATCGATAGTAGACTATCGATATGCAACACTAGTATCCAGTATCTACTATTCATTCGTACAATTAAAAGGTTAAAAAATATATTAACGTAATTACATATCATTATCATGCGGAATGCCGTATGATTTCTTTTGTTTAAAATGTAAACATTATAATCAGCTTGTTACAGAATATTAACTTTAATATATTTTATTTTGTTATTTTTTATCACTACCACACTACTGAACAATTAAATATGTTTCTTTGGTCGGATACTTTTATGGCACTTCTTTTGTAAGACAATATAATTGTCATGGTGTATAATTCATCACACCCTATCTTGCCCCTGGGTGTCGTAAAAAAACGACTGAGGATTATAATATACAGACAAATTTTAAGGATGAGAAGGAAAGCTCGAAATAAAACCATCAACCAACCAACGAACCCACCTGACTAGCATCGCATGGTGAACAGTTATCCTTCCTATTGTGGAGCAGGCTTGAGTTCAATAGCAGAACTTAGATGGACTATGATAAAATGAAATTTAGTTTTAAAAAGTTCTATAGTTCCTTATATCATGTAAAAGTTGCAGTGATTTTTACTTCTAACCATACAACCAACAGTACAAAACATAGCACTACGCTTGAGCCGAACCCATACTTCTCAACATTATAGCTCGGTACTTATATAACTACACCATATACGACTCCTTTAGATTCATTAGTAAATTGTCTTTTAAAAAATTTTATATTATAAAGTTAATATATTGTAAATTAAAATACTTACAGAATAACCATACACTAAGTAGTACTAGGAATGCTGGATCATCTCTCGCAAACTGTGATTTTGTGTCTGAAAAATGTAGTAATATGCTGTGAGTTTATTCTTCTATACGTTGGATATCAATAGGTTACCCAATATTAAAAACTATATTTTATGGGCTCTACTTTGCAATTGTCTAAAGAGTGGATCCCTCGCTTTCCTCCATGGTGGTTGACGGAGGGATGGCTGCACTAGTAGCTAATTTGTGATCGAGAGC
The DNA here is from genome assembly GCA_905163515.2 of Lymantria monacha. Taxonomy (NCBI): domain Eukaryota; kingdom Metazoa; phylum Arthropoda; class Insecta; order Lepidoptera; family Erebidae; genus Lymantria; species Lymantria monacha. The sequence goes on from LR991103.1 coordinate 2,196,720, forward strand.
TGCTTGTGAGAACTGTAACCTTCTGTATTATACTTAAAACATGTTAAGGATTGTTCATTAATCACATGATTTTGGTTTGTTTATGTCTTCCTCTCATAGAATGGTTTCTTAGTAAAAAGCATATTAAAATTTTCAAAAATCTTTAAATATAGGTAAGTATAATGTAATTTAATTTTGCAAAATAAAACATGATGAAAATATTCAAAGAGATATAATTAAGTTTGCATGTTCTTTTTTTTTGGCATAAAAATAATAAAGGTCATATGAATTACATATATATTATATGAATAATACATTATATGAATAATATATACTGGTACATAAACATATTTAATATACATTGTCCTCGGACCATAGATTAGCAAAACTTTCTTCAATACTACAACAAGTGGACAAACATAATTTTTTTTTTTTCTCATTTATTTGGGGGACTTTTATTAAAAAATATGTCAGTCCCATTGTATATACAAAGGTAACATAAAAATACAATAATCAAAAGTCGAAGCTACTATAAAAGAGAAAATTGGGTCTGTTATTTAAGTTGGCTTATATACTTAAAGTTGTTTTGCAGCGTCAGAGCTGGGCTCAGCCAGTATATCGCTATGCCAACCGTCATCTAGCCGATTAAAATTATACCACAGATCGAGTGCTTTCCTCTCGCGCTGAAAGCGGACACACTCCACAAGTAAATGATACACGTCTTCAACAATCCCACATGTGTCACAATTGGACAAACATCATGTAAGTCAGTTGTTGGTGCTGTGCTTATTATAACTGGCAAGCCAAGCCACCAATAGGTAGCCAATAATGAAGTAAACAAGTGGTTCTACATTTTACTATGTAAAGTTATTTTTTTCAAGACAAAGTGTATTTTCCATGTATTAAGCAAGATGCAATCTAACTGCATCTTGCTTAATTCATCATCATCACAGTCCATAAATGTCCCACTGTTGGGCTCGGCCGTCCTCCGTAATGGGAGGATAATTAACCTACTATACTGCGCTGGTCAGACGTGTTGGTATAGGGTTTTGTTTCGAGTTTTCCTTCTCTCGCATAGATGTTATATGCGTTTTATATCTCTTAGTCGTTTCGTACGATCACCCATGGGTAAGATATGGGGTGGTGAATAGTATTCTTACTCCATCACCACACAGAACTTGCTTAATTATGATCATTGTTTGAAATACTTACGTTTTCTATAATTGAAATTTCTGAATACTTTTTGGGGAGCCACAAACAGATATACCATTTGCCATGCAGCAAATTCAAAGTCCATTTGATTGAATTTGAACAATCTTCTGATATATTTGTAACGTTTTACTGCCGCTGTGGCTGTTGTAGGTTGGTAATTACTATAGCTGGCAGGCGGAGGCAACGGAGAAGTGCTCCGAGGATAGTTACTCATTGGGGTTGGCGATGTAGAATATTTCATTTTGGCAAAATTACTATCTTCGTTCTAAATATAACATGAAATCAATTATTCTATTTTGATTATTATACCTAGGAGTTACAATAGCTATTCGTAGCTAAAAGATGTTTATTTATTTATTCAAATAAAATAGAAAATGAAATCACTCAGGAATGAAATGTCAAATGAATTATAAGAAAACTTCACCGAAATTATACCTAGTTCTATCTTCGTTTAAATAATTTAATTCGAAAGAGATAGATTAGGTGTAATGCTAAAAGTATAACCAAGGCATTCTCTGTTCCAAATTATCACGAGTGACGTTTTGACAACTTAATTTAGGTTCAGAAATAAAAGAAGAAGTAATTTTAATACTGCATGATTTCAGAACGAACCGTCGAACCGAATATACGGGAGAGCCCTCAGCGCTCACCCACAGTCCGGGTAAAGTTGTCATCAGTGTTTCCACTTTTAGGGATTTCGCCCTTTTTCAGGGCGAAACTACTAATTTAAAATATGGTTTAGGGCTATTTAATATTTTTAGGGATTTAGGGTAATTTGGGGTAAAATGACCTGATGAAAATCGCTGGGCGTCGTTGAATGCAGGTGGCACAGGACCGCACTCTGTGGCGAAACATGAAAGAGGCCTACGTTCAGCAGTGGACGGTGATAGGCTGAAATGATGATGATGATGAATTCACATTTGACTTTAAAAATGTTTTCTATTTGATATGTAGACCCAGAAATTGCACGACAGTTGGAAAATCGTTCTTTAAAGGATGTGTCAGCCATTTCAGTTTTGTGTGTAATATACAAAAAACAGATAGTGAATGGCGTCAAGAAGCCCTTATTGAAGCCTTATTGAATACTGGAATAAAGTGTTAAGCTTGAAAGATCATTTTGGAACTTACAAATACCAAAACCGTGAAGTTGTGATTTCACTTCTATTATCACTGCCATCATCGAATACCGAGGTGGAAGGATTATTTAGTATAATAAAAAATGTAAAACTTATTAAAGAAATAGGCTTAACAGTGAATTACTCAACGGTTTGTTGCATACCAAACTACGAGTAGGTATGACAGGCTCGATTTTAGAGCCCAACAGACAAATATTGAATGCCGCGCAAAAACTTAAGCCAGTGCTTCAGCTTCAGCATCACATTGTTCACCATCTATTTCTTCCACAGATTAAAATGAATTCTTCTTATAATTAATTGTTTACTACCTCTTATTAATAGACGAAAATTAAAATAAATATTCAAACCATCAAGTTTTGTTTTATTTTGAACTCATTTAAATTTTGCGCCCTAAATCAAGGATTTTCGGAGAATAATTAAGGTATTTAGGGCAATTAATAGAAAAATCTAGGGTAAAACTAAAGTCTGATAGTGGAAGCACTGGTTGTCATAGCCATGTGACGGGAGTTTTGGCGCGAATGTGGAAATGTCATGTCACGCTCTTGTATTATATTCATTTCTTTAGTGTTTTGTGGTGTTATATTGAATAATTTTGCTGGTATTTTATGCAATATGGTACAGTTAAAGTGCTGAAGTGTAGTGAATATGGTATAATAGTGGTTTACGTGTATTTTCATATTTGCCCAAAATTCCCAAAGAAAACCATTGATTAGGTTATCAGCGCCAGATTAATGGTAACGACTTGACTTACTGACAGACAATGACTATTAAGGCTACGTAATATGAAGAAATGATGAACAATATATGAAAAATAATTAAATAAGACTTGGCTGTATGGGCTTTGATCCCTTTGCCTGTCCGAATGGACGAACAGAACCAAAAAAAAAAAAAAAATAGCCATGTGACGACTTTTGGCGGGAATCTAAAACGTCATGTTGTGCTCTTGTATTATATTCGATATCTTAGTGTTTTAACGTGTTATATTAGATAATTTTTATGGTATTTTATGTAATATGATGTGACAGAACAGCTGGGATGTAGTGAATATCATATAAAAGTGCTTTACAACGTTTTCGTTTTCCATCAAAATTCCTACAACATACCATTAACAGTGTCACCATAGCACTGTTGATGGCGACAATTCGACTGACTGACAGACAATGACTAACCTGAAGAGATTAAGAACGTGAAGATAATTATAACTCGACACTGGCAAAAATGGCTCGTATAAGTAGCTGATTGCCAATACATAAAAAGAAGAAGGTAGCCATGTGACTCATCTGAGGCTGCATGACTTCAGAACGAACCGTCCGGAGCGACAAAAGTTTGGCGTGGGGTCCTGTATACAGTATAAGTAATCCTTGTGTCGCGGGAACTATAAACATAATTCTCAGACTCAAATTACTGAAAGAGCAATAATTTGTAAACGACATAAATAAATAAAATAAAAATAAAAAAAGCCTTTTATTTTCTATATTAAAAAATTAACATAGTACACATACATACATATCATCACGCCATGTCCTTTGCAGGGTAAGCAGAAAGAACAGAGTGCCAGAGAACTCTATCCTTGCATACTTCACTCGCTTCCTCAACATTCATAATTCTCTTCATACACGCTCGCCGGTTTCGGAGACTCTTGACTCCACCTTCCTCAGTACATGACCGAACTGGTCTAGGTAGGTTAGTCTCAGTCTCCCCCGGTACCTACATCCTTCCACTTTCGCATTGTATATCTTCTTAACCAGACGTTCGTTCGGCATTCTTTCCACATGTCCGAACCATCCGAGCATTCCCTTTCGCATCTTTACACCAATACTCTCTTTCATACCTACCCGCTCTCTTACGTCGTCGTTACGAATGCGATCGATCAGCCTTACTCCACAGATTTTCCGTAGAGATCGTATTTCGACCGCATTAATTTTTCTTTCATACTCTTTTCTGCATACCCAACTCTCGCTTCCATACAGTAATGTTGGGACAAGCACTGCGTTATGCATTGCTACACGTGCCTTCTGGCTAAGGTGATGCCGGTGGTGGCTACCGAGAAGTTGCCCCAACGCTCCGTTCACTCTATTTCCCGCATTCACTCTTCGCTCTATATCAGTGGTGTACCTTCCATCTCGACTAAATCCACATCCAAGATATACAAATTCATCCACTTGCTCTAGTACATCATTACCTATTGTTACTCTTACATCTGTTCTAGCTTCATCTCTTTCAAAGACCATTATTTTGGTTTTGCTCACATTCACGCGTAGACCCCTTTTCTTACAATCTTCTGTCATTGTGTCGACTAGGGTCTGCAGGTCAGTCGCTGACTGTGCCAGCAGGACTGCATCATCTGCATAGAGCAGAGCAGTGACCACTGAGGCGCCCATCTGGACTCCCACATTCATATCGTTCAACCTTTGGAGACATTTATCCAGATATATGATAAACAGCCTGGCTGACAGAACGCACCCCTGCTTAACGCCGATATTGACGTCAAACCAAAGTGACATTCCATCATCCAGCCGCACACAGGCTCTACAGCCCATGTAACTGGACTGCACAGCCTGCAGCAGTTTACCGTTAATACCATACTCCGGTAAAATGTCCCAAAGTTCCTTTCGTATAACCGTGTCAAATGCCCTCTCCAGATCCACAAAACTGCAGAAAACTCTCTGACCTAGAGCCAGATGCTTCTCCACAATATTGCGTAGAGAGAACACTTCAGCATATATTTTACATACTTTATCTAAAAAGTTAAACCTCGAAACCGTATTAGTTGCATACCACAGCTTAGTGGCCTCGGTTCTGAGATATGGTATTATTTTTTGGGGCAATTCTAGCTTAAGGGATCAGGTGTGTAAGGCTCAATAACGATGTATACGAGCAATGTGCGGAATATTATGGCTCTGTAATTTGCGCAGTCATAACGTGAACCCTTGTTTTTAAACAAAGGCATGATGACTGCGCTATTCCAGTCCCTGGGAACCATTCCCGAGCTCCAACATAAATTGCAACAGGAACAAAGACACAGGAGCCGCCAAGCTTGATCATCTCGGCAGACACCATATCAATGCTCGCTGCCTTACCATTTTTCAAACTTCTTATCGCCCATTCAACTTCATCCATACTGAGGCCATCGGAGGACGCCGGTGCCAAATGTTGATCTACTAAACCACATGCGACACCGGTGCCAACTCGAGTATCCGCATACATATCCCCAAAATATTCACTCCATCGGCTTAACACGTCTTGTGTTTGTGTAAGAATGTCTCCACCTTTAGACCTTATTTTATTCATTCTGAAGGCTCACCAACCACACCGAGACTTCTTCACCTCCCTCCAAAAGAGTTTGGTGTTACCCTCGAAGTTTTTAGTCAGCCTATCTCCTGCACTCATATTTGCTCTATCACGTTTCTCTTTCACTAAGGCCTTGGTGTCATTCTTACATTGCCGATATATTTCTTTCTTCTGTTCAGTCATACTGTCATTCAGATTCAAAGAAGAGACATAGTCCAGCCACGCTTTCTTCTTTTGCTCTACGGAAGCTGCCACTTCCGCATTCCACCATGCATCATCATTTGTTTTTCTATGCTTCTTTGAACTTCCACATACTTCTTTCGCTGTATCTACCATACTCTCTTTCAATACTCTCCAGCATTCTTCAATGTCCGATTGCGGCTGGCTTGCCATCGTCAGCCGTTCTCGGACACCCTCTGCATACTTTTCTCTTACACACTCTTCTTGCGACCTTTCAAACTTTCTTCTTTAAAGCCCTCCGAAGTGGACACGCTCTCGCCAGTGCCTCCACTTTCTGAACAGACCACTAAATCTCGCAATAACGAGATAGTGGTCTGTATCGACTGTGGGGTCCCTGTAGGCTGTGTGCGTCCAGTATCTTGCTTCGGAGGCGACTGTCTACCAAAATTAAATCTATTTTACTTTTCTGGTCATTCCTTCTCCATGTATACATATGGATGTCCTTATGTTGGAAAAATGTGTTTGACACAATAAGTTTTCTCTCCATGCATACATCCGCTATGAGCCTACCTGCGTCATTCACTCTCTTATCACCAAATGGACCAAGTACCATACCATATCTCCGCATACAATCACGCGTTCACTGGTTTTTGCCATATCCAGAACTCTTCCCTAACATTGTCCCAAAACTTCTCTAGGTCTGATGCCACCGAGGATCCTACGGGAGCATATGCTACAACCATGAATACCTTGGTGACACCTAGTTTTATACGGACCCAAAGAAGTCTGGGATCATACATTCCGTAATCCTTCACACCTGAGGCCAAGCGAGAGGACAATAGCACTCCTACCCCCATGGTGGCTCGATCGCTCTGTGGTACACCAGACCACAGAGCCATCCCGCCACCAGGAAGATCGTAGGCGTCGCTGCCCCTTCGCTTGGTCTCTGTTACACAGAGCACGTCTAGCTGTTTGTCCGCCATAACGGTTATCAGTTCGTGCAACTTACCTTCCACACAACCTCTTACATTCCACGTGCCCACCCGGCACTCTGCTTTCCTCGACTCGCCTGACTGGGCAAGGCGTGATGGGTGGCGGCCCCTATCGCCGCATCTGCCGTAGTTCGTACCGACGGGGGCGGGTCGGTACGCGTCGCCTCCGGGGGACGCCCTAACCCCACACTGCGGTACGCATATCGAGCCGGATTAGCAGTCTAACTAGACTGGCAGGGGACGCGACGAGCACGCTCCGGATTATGCCCACTAGTATGTATTGTTACTACCTTTTTGTAGTTAGATAACAGTAAAGTAAGACTTGAGTCTGTGTAATCTTAATTAACTATATACATACCCACACATGTTCATATACCCACATATAAGCATACATACAGACTACATACATATACACACATATACATACATACACCGCATACACAAATATATGCAGGGTGGAAGATGACCGCTCCCGAAAACAAAGACAGGGGACCCTAACATAATTGTGCCCAATAACATTTGAGAGGACAAAGAGTACGCCGTCAGCTATTTTTATGTTCAATATTATATTTTGATGATCGACCTACAGGCCTATTGTATTGCTGTGATGATGTGGGCAAGCTACTGAAATGTGTCCTGGCTGCTCGCATTGTCCAGCACCTTAGCGAGTTTGGATCTATCGGACATTCATTTCAGTTTTGCGAAGGGGCGTTCGACTATCTCAGTCTTTCTGCGCCGGAGAGAGGCGCTCATGGAGGATGTCACCAGCGGAGAGGTGCGGTTGGTGGTGCCTTTCACCGGTGGACATCGCTAACGCATTTATAGTCTGCCATTCAGCTATATCGGAGAGACGCACCGGTATCACGGGGTGCCCTTATACCCGAGGCTGCTGGTAGTATATTGTATGAGCGCAGTGTCCTCTGGGAAAATGGCGTAGGGAACATTGTACGAACGCCCATGTCCTGCGGGGTCCCGCAGAGGTCGGTTTTTAGAACCTACCCCATGGGATATCAATTACGACTGGGTGTTGAAATGTAGTCTGCCTCCTGGGCTGGGTTTTATATGCTATACTAACGATACGCTCGTAGCAGCCCGAGGCACTAAAAGAGGCGATGAGCCTGGCCACTCTCGGCACGGAGGAGGTGGTCAGGCGAATCGAGGCGCTGGGATTCAGGGTGGCAATCAATATCACAGAGGCCCTCTTGTTTCTTGGCCACTCGCACGGGTCCACCCATGGATTCCTACATAATCGTCAACTCCATCTCGATTGGCATCCAAGCTTCTACGAAGTATTTAGGCCTGGAACTCGACGGGCGTTAGTGGTTTCGGGAGCATTTCTGCAGATTTGTTCCCCGGCTTAGCGGCGCGGCGTCCGCCCTCTCACGGTTTATGCCGAATGTAGCCGGATGCAGTGTTGAATGTTGCCGTACAACGCCGTACGCCCTACGTCGTACAACACCATTAAGCAGATCACCTCGGAGGTGATCCTAATTGAAATAGAAAAATATAAATTTTCACACATGTGTTACCATCTTTCTACTGTCATTTATCCTGTACTTAATTTTAGAAAAGTATAAATAAAACAAACAAGGTTATTTTACAAAATTATTTATTTTTTTCTTATATGTAACAGTCAGTTTTGAGTCTTATCACATTATTTTATAAACATTTTTAAATTTGTAATTTTAAATTAGATTTTTCCAAATAAATAGTTATGTGCAAATTTTTATACAATCATAGAATAAATTAGTAATCATTTATTTTTTCATTACTATTTATTTGGTAACTATTAATTTGATTAACACGAATCTAATAATATTAATAATTAATAATATTGCAATGCATGGGATTGGGGTATAAGTGAAATTGTTCCAATTGAGTATCCTTTGTTTATGGTTTAAATAAATAAAATAATAATTGATAGTAGTAAAATATATAGAATGACAGAAGATTGTAAGAAAAGGGGTCTACGCGTGAATGTGAGCAAAACCAAAATAATGGTCTTTGAAAGAGATAAAACCAGAACAGATGTAAGAGTAACAATAGGTAATGATGTACTACTAGAGCAAGTGAATGAATTTGTATATCTTGGATGTGGATTTAGCCGAGATGGAAGGTACACCACTGATATAGAGCGAAGAGTGAATGCGGGAAATAGAGTGAACGGAGCGTTGGGGCAACTTCTCGGCAGCCACCACCTCAGCCAGAAGGCACGTGTAGCAATACATAACGTAGTGCTTGTCCCAACATTACTGTATGGAAGCGAGAGTTGGGTATGCAGAAAAGAGTATGATAGTAAAATTAATACGGTCGAAATGCGATCTCTGCGGCAAATCTGTGGAGTTAGGCTGACCGACCGCATTCGTAACGACGACGTAAGAGAGCGAGTAGGTATGAAAGAGAGTATTGGTGTAAAGATGCGAAAGGGAATGCTCCGATGGTTCGGACATGTGGAAAGAATGCCGAACGAACGCCTGGTTAAGAAGATATACAATGCGAAAGTGGAAGGATGTAGGTACCGAGGGAGACCGAGAATAACCTACCTAGACCAGATCGGTCATGTACTGAAGGAAGGTGGAGTCAAGAGTCTCCGAAACCGGCGAGCGTGTATGAAGAGAATTATGAATGTTGAGGAAGCGAGTGAAGTATGCAGAGATAGAGTTCTCTGGCACTCTGTTCTCTCTGCCTACCCTGCAAGGGATATGGCGTGATGATATGTATGTATGTATATAGAATGTGAACATTAGTTCATTTTTAATTATAATGTTCTTATATAATCTTATTTATTTAGTAAATATCTATGTTATTAGAAATAATGATCCTTAGGATCTACACGAAAATAATGGTCAGGAAAACCAACTGCTCCGTAAGCTGCATTTTTCTTTTAATTCGTTCTCTATTGTTGCATGCCAAAAGACCTGAACGCACGCACCAAAGAAATTTTTAGAGAAATTAAAAATTCTAATTAAATTAATATGGTGTTTATGTAATATTTACAGAGATGTACAAAATGGTTTTAAAAAAGCATTTAAATACAAAATGCAAAATACTTTTCAGATTTACTATTTCAAATGCAAAATACCAAATAGTTTTGCGTTTTGTATTTCAAATGCTAAATGCAAAATAGGTATTTTCAAAATACTTTTTCAAAATAAAATACCTTTTGACCAAATCTCAGAATTTTTTATTTATTTTAGGTATTTATCATTATGCTAGGGCCGCACCTGCGTGTATCGTCATGAAGCTTCGTGCAATGAGACGATACACGCAGATGTGACCGGTCATTATTGGCTATCGTCGCGAACATTCGGACTTCGTGTGCAATATCGCTTGGGTGGCGATAAGTCAAAGGGTTTTAGCGCGCTAATATATACGCTCTGTGGTCAGACTAGCGTTTGTTCGAGGATCTCCAGTTAATCAATAAATATGGCCACTCCATATTTATTGATTAACTGGAGATCGAGGTGATGAAATGGTGTTAGAATTTATACACCATTAGGAAGCGGAACCCATGAAGGGATCCAAAAATATCATTATGTAATTATTAGCATAATATAGCTGTAATAGTAAAGCAATTCGTCATCCATAGTTAAACGTATGAAAATGATTTCGGCCATCTTTAATTATTGCACGATACTTCGTGTAAAATACCGAAGTCGCTAATGTGACCACAGTTTTATCGCGATATTTTTCTAGTGTACCAAACGTACGAAGCTTCGCCACAAATAACTTCGGGACGATACACGCAGGTGCGGCCCTAGCATTAGAAATAGAGACACAATGCCGAGCCAAGCAAAAACGTCTAATAACATGGCAACTTATGCATTTTGATCATATTTATCAGTACGCATATCAATAAATTCTGTTATGTTATTAATAATAATAATAATTTTCACTTAAAATAATGTAAAAAACTAGACTAACGAAAAGAGAGCCATGGCTCCATTTTGTGAATTGTGTGGCCATTTATTTCGGTTCACTTTTCTTTTCTCTTATCTTGTTGTAGTACAGTACATAGCCGTTTCAGTATTGTAGGGATAACAATAACACTTCAATATCATAAAAGTATGTAATCAAATCAAATAAAAAAAGGGCGCGCATGGCTAGCAGGTGCCTCTATCGGTCACATTCGGCAATACAAGCGTCATTCGTTCATTTCATTTTGATTGACTGGTAATGTTGGCTAAACTTGATCACAAAGTATTTTGCATTTTGAAATGAATATTAAAAATGCTAAATACATCTCGAAAGGTATTTCAAATAAAATACAAAATGGTTTTTACTAAAAGGCATTTAAATGCAAAATACAAAATAGCTATTTTGCATTTTGTATTTGCATTTTAAATAGAAGTATTTCAAATAAATCGCATCTCTGAATATTTATCTATGAAGTGATAACCTAACAACCTTTTTTATGATATATTTCTACAGTATTATAATAAGCTGTATTATTTCATACATAATATACTCGTATATTTCTCTGTGTATTAAAATCTTTTTACTCATGGTTCTCGAGTACTGCGAGAAAATGACTTTCCTGTGCTCTTTATAAAATTATCAGAAGTATTTATTTCAACAGATAGTAAATGGCAGTTTTGGCGCGAATGTGGAAATGTCATGTCACGCTCTTGTATTATATTCATTTTTTTAGTGTTTTGTAGTGTTATATTGAATAATTTTGCTGGTATTTTATGCAATATGGTACAGTTAAAGTGCTGAAGTGTAGTGAATATGATATAATAATGGTTTACGTGTACTTTCATATTTTGCCAAAATTCCCAAAGAAAATCATTGATTAGGTGATCAGCGCCCGATTAATGGTAATGACTTGACTTACTTACAGACAATGACTATTAAGGCTACACAATATGAAGAAATGATGAACCATATGTGAAAAATAATTAAATAAGACTTGGCTGTATGGGCTTTGATTCCTTTGCCTGTCCGAATGGACGAACAGAACCAAAAAAAAATCAACAGATAGTAAAATAAGCTTTTTTTATGATCTGTGGGTATGCGCTAAACTCATGGAAGTAATAAGTACTACGTACATAGTACTTATTACTTCCATGGCTAAACTATACATTAGAAATTTTGGCGGGCACGTGAAAGCGTCGTGCGGTTTTATATTATATTTTAGTGTTTTAATGTGTTACCTATATTAGATATTTTTTATGTAATGTAATACAATGAAAGTGCTAAACTTTAGTGAATATAACCAACATTGTCTTGCACAATTGCCAGGAAATACCATTAATAGTGTACCATTGCACTATTGAAGGTGACGATTTGACATAATGACGAATAATTACTATGGATGAAGTATTAATTGATAAATAAAAAATTGGCATAAAGGATTTTGTAATTATGCCGTAAAATTATTAAATAAAAGACCTATAATAATACTTGACTTTGTTTACACTAGATTTTGTTGTAACCAGTTGGAGTAATGCGTCACCCTGGTATACACTCCGGGGTAGCCAGGCTCCCCGCATTTGTTGCCGAATGACACAACGCCGATCTGAGTCCATCGGCCGTTCACAAGCAACATTAGGGGACCTCCGGAGTCACCCTGAAATATAACGTTAAAGGAGTTAGAGTACCTGTATTGTCATGGATTAAAATACATTATATCGCTGATTTTTTCTTTCTCGTGTTATGTGGTAAGAGGCTACTAAGTATTACATATAAGAGATTAATGTTTACTTCAATTCACAGTAAATTCGCAATGAAACTTTAAATCAATCCGTTTGGCCAGTATGGTACAATAAATCAATTGCCTTTTTCATCGTCACCATCACACATTGCTCTTATCTCAATTGTTTCCGGTCGATGTAATAAATAATCTTTTTCCATCATAGATATTGCAATAGTTTTCTTAATTGTTTTATGAACGGGCGCTTGAATTGACTTCAACCCTTCTTGTGATCGGTTGCCCAGATGGCACCATATTCAGTTGGCCCAGGTTTATTTAAAGCTGTTACTCATCTTTTACGACATATTTGAGCAATATAAGGGTTGGTAGTATTTGTAGTCACCACCACATAGCACATACCCTCTTATTGTGAAGAAAGCTCCAGTTCATCCGTGCGACTAATAGATCTAAGCCTCCTGATAAGTGTTGATAATACCACGGTAGACGGGACTGGTGATCCCCTAAATGGCGATACAAAGGTAGTGTCCAACAGGTTACAGGCCTACACGGTATCCATTTGACCACCAAAGGTGTTATGGTTGACGCATGATTGCACTATATGATGTTTCAAAAAATGTTTAGATAGCTCGATGCCACAAGTAGTGTTCAGAAAGAGTTTCTACTCAGAACTAAGCCTACGCTGTAGAACTGACTTCGAAAGACTGGTATTATCCTTCTCTAGATAAATATTTATTGGATGAAAACCAAGGAGTCATTCAGACAGTTAGCAAGAAATGGAGATTATATTACCTGGCACGCATCAACTCCACCTCTCGCATACCCAGCACATAAAAAGGTCTCCGTGATGGGTTGGAAGTACGCCCTGTCACAATCCTCGTTCCTCCATACCGGCAGCTTGGCCTCAAGCTGCTTGGAGCTCTCTCCACCGCCGTAGCGTGTGGTACCCCAGCCCACCACAGTTGCAACAGAACCATCAAATAACTCTCTTGCCACGTCACCTCTCGGTAAACAGATTGGTATTACGTATTTAGATTTACGGACGTTTTCTGAAATAAAAAAAAACAAATTGATTTGAAATTAGTGCTGTCCAAATGCAAGAATCTTGCGAGTCTCGCAAGTCTTGGAATTCTCGCTGTTAGTACAACACAGAGTTACTTGTTTTGAAAGAAATGAAAAATCCACATAGAAATGAAAAATCCAACTAAATTAATGTAATTTCGTTCATCTAGTGGCACTAATTGTCCAACTATCAATAATTAGGTACATACCACTTAATGGGAGTGGGGATATAATCACACCTATCTATCATGAGACTTTAAAATAACATCAAATTATTTCCCCGTGTACTGGTATTAAGAATACAAAATATTGACAATACTTTCTTTGTCAAAGTAATCGTAAAATGTTGTCTAAGGGAGCACTGCGAGACTCTTGTAGCGAGTCTTAGTCATCCATTTGGGCAACACTATTTGGAATTTATTTCAAATCCGTTAAAAAGGCAGACATACAGAAGCTATTTGGTTAAGTACCTAATAGATTTTGTATGTCTGTCTTTCACTGTTTTGTTACTGATAACTTCTTACCAGAGACCACAAGTACAGCTATATCGTTGTAAAAACCGACTCTTGAGAATTGATCGTGAGCACGGACTGCTACCACTCTCAGAGTTATAGGTCGTGACGGTTCATCTTCTCGTCCCAGGTCCACGTCACCTAGCCGTACGCTGAACTGGCGCGCTGGGAAACTGAAAAATACAATTAAACATTATTGACATTATTATTAGATATTATTGACATTATTATTACATTGATTATTAGATAAATAGAAACGAAATAATTTAGGGATCAATCGTTTCCGAGCTAGCCTTGGACGTCAAGGAATCGGTAGCAGTGGTCGGCGGTCGGCCCTTCCGTCGCCCCGGACGGTGCGGGCGACGTGTGACCGAGCCATAGCTTAACAAAAAAAAAAAAAAAGCTGTGGTCGACGCAATGGCGATGGGGAGGGACTACGGCGGTTTATGGGGTCGCGCGGCGCCCTTCCGTCGCCCCGGGCGGAATGAATGGCGTGTATCTAGACCATAGCCTGGCAAAGTAAAAAGACTCTACCGTTCAACAATGAACTTTTGAGTGATATGTCAAGTGAGATCAGTTAATTTATATTTTTTTTTACGTATGATAATAATAAAGCTGTAATAATATAAAATACACATTTTATTTAAATAATAATACATACTATTCAACAGATTAAAGCAATTTCATGAATTTTCTCCGCGTGGGTACGGAGCAAAGAGTAAAGTTATTAAACTGAAAAAGAGTGGCAACTCGATGATAAAATATGCATGTATGGAAAGTGCTGCTACCCTGAGTTTAGGCGGTGAACTAAAGTTGAAATGATATATATATATACATATCTACATGTGTATGTGTAATTATATAGAATTTTCTTTTACTATGAGATCTACCCTGAAATATAAAAAAAACATATCAGCTGACAACGAAACAATCATAATATCAGCTTAACAATGAAAGTTGAGATAATTTTCAGAAAGTACATCAATAACCGAAAATAGATCGATGACAATTAGTACCTACGCTAGGAACAAAAAACAATTCTCAGTTGTCAAACGTTTGACAGACAGGACAAAATGGCAGCAGCTAAGTTTGTACAAACAATCTGTAGGCGGCGCGACGGTCTGTAAAAATAAGTAATGTTTTAAGTGTGCCCCCCCAGGTACGGAGTAAGAATACAATCCACTACTCCCTTTCTTCCCCGAGAGTGTTGTGACGATCATTTTCCGCTCGTAAAACAAGTTTTTATAAATAACCTCACATGTTATTTGAAATATTTTTACAGATTCTGTCGTGTTGATATTTAAATTCCCGATGTTTCAGTACACAGTTTCAGACAGTTTCAGTTTTAGTAATTTGGATTATGGCTTCATTCATCCTTTGCAGAAAGGTCCATTTCTAATTGTAGACGTTGTTAGGCTGATGGATGGATAGATCAGTTATTGTAAAATGCATATCTATTACTCACGGTCGTTGTTTGGAGTCCCTTGTACAATGAGCGGCTGTTAGGACATGCCTCTTGCCGACGAGTGTACCTCCACACCAGAATTCTCTCCTCTTACTCCCGTGCAGGTATATTGCTGCCATCCACGGCCAGGCGCCAGGCTTAGACTCTGTCCCTCCAACAATACGGCCGCCTTCATCTTCTCTTTGACCACAGTCTGAAATAAGACTTGCATGTTTGTAAAGTCCCCCGCAATACAAGGAGTATTTCTTTAGTGCAGGGTGCTCTTTAAAAAAGAAATGGGTGCGTCTACGCGTGTGAGAAGTTATACTTCTTCGGCATCATTAAAAAATAGTTTTTAATTACATGCAAATAATTAATTACAATAAAATAATAAAAGGACTAGAAAAGGATAGAATATTTTTTTCACTAATATATATGAATAGTAAATAATTTAAATCAAAATATTCAATTTAAATCATGTGCTGAATATAATTTATTAGCACATATAGCACATACTAGCGCGAAATATGCACTTTATGAAACTAAAACACGTGTTGTGTAAAAACTTGAAAAAGGTTTCATTTCTATTTTGGTGGTAGCTTTTTTCAAGACTTAATGAGCGGTTTTGCGGCAAATTTCAACCCGTTTTACTTTTGTGTTACAGTGATGCGCGCGCATCTTAAAATTTCACTCTCATCATTTTTTTTATAACGCGCCTAAAGAATTACAACCTCAAAAAAATGTAATAAAATGTAACAGGCTTATGGCTGTACACTAAAGTTATTGAAGAAGAATTATAAGTCTTTATTTTATTGTAGAAGCCAAAACAGAAATTTCGAGATTTTTTGTCTCCCTGCCTGTATGTTTGTACACGTATCACAACAAAACTATTGTATGACATTAAATGTAGTTTTCACCGACTAGAGGTGTAATTTAAAACACGGTGTCGTGTAGGACAAAAATAATATTATATCTCGAGTAATAAATATCTATGTAATACGTCAACAAAACAGCTATCTCTGAGATTACGTATAATTTAATATCTAAATAAAATAGATAGTAGATTACCTTCAATATCAACGACGTTTGAAAAATTTGTGATAACAGGTGGCGTTACTGTGTAGAATGATGTGGTAGGTAAGGTTCTCGGTGTTGTCAGTGTAATTGCGGTCGGTTTCTTCGTAGTTGATGGTCTCTTGGTGCTTGTCACTGGTTTTGGCTTCTTTGTAGTCAAGACTAGCACAGCTGACGGCCTTTTGGTTGTGATAGGTTTTGGCTTTTCAGTAGTGACTGGAACTAGGAATGTTGGTTTACTTGTTGTTGCCACTATAGGTTTCTCTGAAGAAGGTAATATTGAATCTTTTGGACAGCATACTCCTGGTACAAATAGTTCCTTGAAACATAAAGACTCGCGAAGATTGTTCAGGTTTAAAAGTAATTGGGGGCAATTGCTTAAATCTTCGCAAATACCCTCTTCCCCTTCTGGTGTGGTACAGGTTTTAGCATCATCATCGATCCTGTCTGCTGTTGCTATCTTTGTTATTGGAGCATCTGGTAGAACTTGAGGTAATGCTTTCTTCACTATAGGTGCAATTTTATCAGTAACATTTCTTCCCAAAACATTCTTACTAATAGTGTATAGAGCTTGTGGAAGCTGCTGTAGTTTTGGATCTGTCTCATTCTTTTCTCGTGAATCACTCACCATGTCCACTAAATAGTGACCCACAGTATTGATGGCACCTAGTGTTTCAGATATTTTAGTAAATGCTGATTCAGAGAGTAATCTTGGATCACTTGGAGCCTCTGAATCTGGATGTCCAAAAACTGAAGATCTGCTGACGTAATATTGTGGTTGTGGACCTTGAATGTTATAAGGATTTTGATTTATCATCTGATCATACTGATTGTTGCCATAATAATGATGTGGAATAGTTTCTGGTGATCTTTTTCGTGGTGATGAGAACTGGTGCCACGGTGGATGCCGCTGCGTATAAGGTTGCGTCCATTCACCCGACCTCCTCACGAATGTCACTGGAATAAGATTAATTAAGTAGAATATGTTCTAGCTGGAATGATAATTAAATGGTTTGAGGAATTGATGCATACCTACCCGGGTGATGGTCTAAATACTGGCATCGTGCTGTTGTTAGCAGTAGGGTACCTGAAATAAAATAAATTCATAAATTTGTAACGTGAATTTTAAGAAATACTTATACGTTGATTTTTCTTTTATTGATTATGGTGGCTAACAAGCAAACAGCACACTTGATGGTAAGTAATACTACAGCTTATGGACCTTCACAATATCAAGAGCACAGCTAAGCCTACCCGTGCAAGTGCCGGTAGAGTACACAGCTTAATCCAAAGTCCTTTCAGAGATTAGGGTTAAATGTCAGTTATAAACTTTACAAGTATCCAATTGTGCCCCGAACCAGTATCATTAGAAAGGCAATAATGCGAAGATAGTTATAGACCGTTAAAGCAATGCATTAGGACCCGGTAGGCGACTACTTTTAGGAAGTTTTTTTTTATTAATTTGTATAGAACAGTGTCAATTGGGTCAGCTGGTTTTCTTATATAAGCACATTAAGAGATCTATCAAAATCAGTTATTACACTTTCCAAATGATCTACTTAAACGTGACGTCATTAAATAAACATTTAAATTAACTATATCCTTAAAGCCTAAAAGAGAACATGTTAGCTATGTCGCAGGTTTTGTAGATTTACATAATTACTAATGTCGATCATTATGTAAAATACATCGTAATATGAATATATAAGTTGTTTCATTATTTATGACGATGTCTGTAATAAAATGTATGTATAAAAAGTTAAAATCGTGGTAATTACAAAGTAAGCATGACATGAATTTTGAAAGATTATACGTAAACTTATTTTTATTAGTTTTATATAACATAAAATATATTTTTTATGATGTGTGATAGCGGCTACGAATACTACTAACGCATACTTTGCTCGTGGATGTCGTAAAAGATGATTAAGAGCTTTATATCGATTTGGCCCAATTCCATCTGATGCCGTTTTTGCCGTCAATTACATTCCCAAAGAAAAAGTCGGTTGTAAAACTATAGCCAATAACGTTCGCAATATGTATATTTACGTATTGCGTCGACCACAAGTAATTGGGATAAGAGCAGGAGATGAAAGTATAATTTGTTGTTAACTTTTTAAATTGCATTTGATGTTAAGATTATACTTTCGCTCTCACAGATGGCGTAGTGGTTGAAGCCGTTAAAGGTATTTACTGAGTCGTAGTAAGTACATACGATTTAAACATAGAACATTAGCTCATTCCATGCTCACCACTCGGATGCGAGTGTGGCGCGGCTATAGTAGCGGCGTTTCCCACTCGGATCCGAGCGAGCGTCCCGTTCATTTTGTAGTAGTAGAATCCGAGTGTTCGGCACCCAGCGTGCTGTGTGCCGACCACTCGGATCTGTAAAATGCGTTTTTGTTGAAATAATAACAATATACATTTATCCATATTTTCAAACATTCATATTATGTACTTAATAAAAATTCGC
Source organism: Lymantria monacha (assembly GCA_905163515.2). Taxonomy (NCBI): domain Eukaryota; kingdom Metazoa; phylum Arthropoda; class Insecta; order Lepidoptera; family Erebidae; genus Lymantria; species Lymantria monacha. The sequence continues at coordinate 2,215,728 of LR991103.1, forward strand.
CTTGATAAGTTTTGGCACCCAAAAATAATAGATTTTTATTTATTTTTTCGTTAATTGTATGATTGTAAAGTCTACCGCAATATAAGCATTATTTTCCATTGTGCAAGTGGTTGTCTTAAAAATAAATAATTAATTTTCTGGTTGATGATAGAGTTAGGAAACAATTAAGTGTCTCTTTTTTATGATAAACTTGAGTAGATGATGAGACTACGAACGAAACTGACAACATTGCAAGATGTCAGAGCTCCCGTTCGGTTCTGCACCCGTGGCATTTTGCCAGCCCTGCCAATCTATAGTTACGCCACTATGACCAAGTAAGAATACAATTGGTTAACAAACTTTCCTTTAACATCAGCAGGCCGACGTATGTCAGACATAAACCTCCCCTAAGGGGGAAAATAAGATAGAGCAATCGGTTTTTTAATCTTAATAGGTGTCATAAGTTTCCCAAGAAGAGTTCCTCTGCTCATTCTCCAGTTGAATTTATTACTTATTTTTATTAAGGAAATTAAATGGCCACTTATTGTATTATCCTTATTAACTTATTTTTATAACTTTTAAATTAAATTAAGGGGCCACCTATTGTAGTCTTAAGTCACCACACGGTGCTTTTAACGAAGTGAAAACTTCTTTACGCACTGTGCAATTTATTTTGTCGATTTTGTATGTAATAAAGCTACAATTGGCTATTTAACTCTTGTTCAAGTAGAGTTGACTCTCGTCAATTAGAGCATTTTTAGAGTCTGAAACAAATGATTCAACTTGATGAATTTTCCGCTTATGTCGTGTGGTCGTTAATACACATCAAAGCGTTTATTTTTTTTATATTTTTTTAAATTTTAATACCTTGTATTAAGGAATTAATCTTTGTATTGCGGGGATTTTGCAAATACTATTAAGGGCCATCATTTATAATCGGACTGATGATAAAAATTTATGGTATTTCATCATCATCATCACATCCCATATGTGGCACACTGTTGGGCTCGGGTCTCCTCCGTAATGGGAGGGAAATTAACCAACTGTACTACGCTGATCAGACGTGTTGGTATAGGGTTTTGTTTCGAGTTTCCCATCTTTTGCATAGATGTTATATGCGTTTTATATCCCTTAGTCGTCTCTTACGATCATCCACGGGATCCACGGATTTTATGGATCGTACAAAGTGTTATTCCGCTTGGCAATCAAACGTGATAATTCATGGTAGGTCAATATTTCAACCACTACCCCATTCATACATATGGAATGTATGTGATCTTTAAACAAAAAAGAAAAAGTATGAAGGATGATGTATGAAAGAAAGTAGAACAATCCATTCGAATCAATTTCATATAATATGGAAGATTTATAATAAAAACAATTTTGGAGGATATTATTGCGTTTTTCTTGGCTGTTTTTTTCGTTGTATTTGATGGTAGATGAGCAGGTAGACAAACATAGTGCCAAGTAGCAAATGGTCCTCATCTTCCGACTTCTGCAATAACAGAGACAGAACCTGTCGTAAAGGTTTAAGCCTCCGTTTCAAAAATTATTCAGAATTCATGTCTACGTGAGAATTGTTGAAAGTTGAAAAGTATTCAAAACTTCGAAAAAGTATAATTCAGATACAAACGGCAATAAAAATCGGTAAAAATAGTTTTTATATGTGTAATACGCGTTAAGCTCTTCCGTATACGCGGTGCCGTACTGCTGCGCTTATCGTAGCTGTACACCTTTTTACTTATTGCCTGACTAGTCATTTTGTTTTAGTGTCACCCGCTTTGCCTAGGAGGGAAGTGGAATCACTCTTTCCAACACCTCCTTTTAAAACTTTTCTAATTAAATTTGTTGCGGGTCCCAAGACGATTAAAATCATATGGGGACTGGAACTGTCTGAGGGTCAAACATCGGTCTTATTTATCGAGACCATTGTGGATCCTGGCTTACAGGAGTTACTATGGCGGGAATGTGTGGTGGTATTAGTCCCAATAAAAAAAACTGTGTGTGTCAGCTCCGACGCACGACTGGAGTTTACTCCTTAAGTACGATTATCAAAAACAGGCGCAAAAAAAGCTCATTTGACTAAAAATAATATATATATATATATATATATATATATTTATTTACATTTATTAAAACTGTTCAGTGAAGTATTATCTCACGTCAGAAAGTGAAAGGTGTGCAGAATACGTTGCGCACCAAAAACGGAACGAGGTCATTCGATCACTAGATTTTACTCCTCAAATTTTTCTCATACCGGGCGCCTTATATGAAAATCGATTCTTAAGGAGTAAACTCCAAAAATGTGTAATACTCGCGTAGTCATAAGTGTTATTATATAGAAGATGTTGAAATTATGACAGCACGAATGTATAACGACATATGGGGCTTCGGTCATTTCTGAGTCATTGTTCATTAGAAAGTTTACGTAAACATCGCGTATTGTATAACCGAAGATAATGTCGTAAAAGGACCTTATTTGTTTTCGATGACAATGAATTTTATTTTCCTATTTTTATTTCTATCCGTATGGTGACGGAGTAAGAATACCATTCACCACCCCCTATCTTACACGTGGGTGACCGTAAGAGACGACTAAGGGATATAAAATACGTATAACATCTATGCAAGAGAAGGAAAACTCGAAACAAAACCCTATACCAACACGTCTGACCAGCGTAGTATAGTAGGTTAATTTCCCTCCTATTACGGAGGAGGCCCAAGCCCAACAGTGGGTCATATATGGGCTGTGATGATGATGAGGATGATGATTTTTATTTCATCACCTTCTTATATATCTATATAGGTATATAATAAGTATATAATGCGTTCATGATCACGGGAGAAATGAATGCTGTAAAGTGTTCGAAACGTCGAGAAATTAAAAATCAAATACAAACGCGATACAATCCGTTAAATTATTTTTATATTAAATATGTATATAAGAGATCATTATATACGAGTAGATGACATATAATGATAGATTTAGAATATCTATCAAATTCATAGGAAGGAAAACTCAAAATAAAACACTGTACTAAACCAGACGGGTTTTTGCCTATACCATCCTGGTCAGATGCGGAGGAAATTTTTTTGATGCCTAAATTTTACCTCCTATTTTGTAAATATTTTTATTTGTCATCTTACTATTCCTTTTATAAAGTAAATAAAAATTTATCATGTAAATAGAAATATTAATTAAATTGCATTCATCATCGTCATTCTCTTACTCTTATCCCAATTACTTGGGGTCGGATTGGTGTACTCTTCTTTCATAGTACATATTGTAAAAGTTATTAGCAATAGTTTTATGATCGGCCGCCTGCCAGATGTTAACCCTCCTTAAGAATGTAATTGTTGACCAAACGGCATCAGATGGAGTTGGCCCAGGTCGATATAAAGCTCTTAGTCGTCTTTTACGACATCCACGGCAAAGTAAGGGTTGGTAGTATTCGTAACCGCTACCACACAGCACCCCCGCAATTTTAATTAATTAATGCAATTAAATTGCATTTATACGTTTATAGAAAGAAATATGTATCAACATAATTATTATAATAATTGTAAATGGGGTGCGGTCTGAACGATCATTAGAGATTGCAAACCGCCTAATTTGTGGTTCGCGTGATTAGAATGTCCGTGTCTTGCCCGTAAAATTAGAATTGTCATCTAACGAGGCAATGGTACTAGTGTTTTCGATTTAATAAATTGCTTCCACTGGCTAAATTGATAACATTTCAAAAGCAGCAGGGAGCCATATGATGCAAGGGTAATAGTTTCATTCTGAAAGTCATTCTCATGGGAGAGGCCTATGTCCTATAGTGGGCGTCTACCCTGATGAATGGACGGTGGTATTACCCTGAACAAGCCAGTCTATTTATAACTTAATATTACTAGCAAATTGGCCCTATCGCAACCATTTGGTAGGATTTTAGCCAAATACCTTTTGATTCAATATCATCATCCTTCTCCTGTTCTTCCCACAAATGTAATCGATGCAATATCTATTCCTCTTCCATTGTACTCGTACATATTACAAAAGTTATTGGCATTAGTTTTATGACCGGTCGCCTGCCAGACGTCAACCCTCCTTGGAATGTAATTGTTGACCAAACGGCATCAGATAGAGTTGGCCCAAACCGATATAAAGCTCTTAATAATTTTTTACGAGCATAGTAAGGGTTGGTAGTATTCGTAGCCTCTACTATATTGCACAGGTACTTATTGAATAAATTGAGAAATTCAACAGGTAAAAAAAATATTAAATGTACCTTGTGGAGTAATAATTTAAAGAGCCTTCGGGGAAATTTTCTGATTAAGTAGATATTTACATCACGTGCTAGTTCAGAAATCGTTGCGTACGATGTTGAGTTTCATAACATGACCTCGATGTTGATAACTTGGAAAATACGTTCCATACTCATACGAATGTAAATGGGACATGCGATATGGATGTGTGACTCAACTCCATCCATCCGTCGACAGAAATCCACTGCTGGATATAGAGCTTGTGTAATTTTATAATCACTACTTGTGGTTCGGTGATTGAAATTGATGTTCAAAGTTTTCTATGATAGCGCACTTAGCTATTTGATGATCTCTGTTTTTATGATGACGGACAAAATAAAACCGAACTTTGATATCTCAGAAAGTCTAGTGAAAAAATTTAAATTTATCAATAATGTAATGCATGTGTCAGTAGCAAAGTCATCGCTCTACTAAAACATGAGTATTTGATCGTTAATCACAAAAAATATTGCCTTTCTAACCCATGAAATTCGCTAAATTTATGTTTAATTGGGTAAAACTAGATACAAAAAATATATCATATATCATTATCATCATTCTCCTACTCTTATCCCAATTACTTGGGGTCGATACAATATGTAGGTACTCTTGTTTCATAGTACATATTGTAAAAGTTATTGGCAATAGTTTTATGACCGGCCGCCAGCTATACGTCAACTCACTTTGGGAATTTATATCATATATAAGGAGCGGAATGTAAATAACTAGCGCTCTTGTTCTTATTCCACTATTAGATTTCCTCTAGACAGTGGCAATTAGTGTACTTGATTATGCTGGCCAAATTACGCTGTGTAACTACAAATACTACCTACCCACCCTTACATTGTTCGTTTGTGTCGTGAAAACACAAATAGCCTAGTGGTTAAAATACTGACCTTTCATGCCAGTGCCGTGGGTTGGAATCCTACGTAAGACCCTTTGCGATCAACAAACTGTTATTCTAAGTCTGGGTATAATCTGTCTATTTTATACATTAATTACATGTTTGTAAAATCCCTCACAATACGTGGGTCATTGCCTTAGTGTAGAGTCTTTTAAAAATAGAAAGAAAAGATGACTAAGAGTCCTGGGCGAACTACATCTGATACCGTCTGGATCAATCATTACATTTCTAAGGAGGCATACGTCAGGCGGCCGATTATAAAACTATTGCCAAAATTTTTACGATGGCAGAAGAGTTCATATTGTGTAGATCCCAAGTAAGATATAAGAGCAGGGTGATGTTGATGTTTGGGTTGGAATATCGTTATTATAATGAGATTGGTTTCAGACATGTGTAATGCGAGTGATGCATCACACGTAATATTACCCGACCGCGTACTGTCATATTACACATTGCGCGACTAAACATGACATGACATTAAACATCACACATCACATTAAACATGACGCCGAACACTCGTGTACTGTTCTGTATTTCTGCAATGTTCGGTAATTTGGTAATGGTTATCTATCTCTCAAACGCGCCGTTTGTCTTTTCGGGAGAGTGAGAGGGATAGAACGACTGGACCGCGCTGCGCCTGCGGTCGATAAATATTTATTTTGAGCTCTATTTTTAGAACATTAAGGCTTATATTAAATGAAATGTCATGTGTGATGTTTGAAGTGATGGTAAAATGTAATAGGTATTACTCGGCACGAAATGTAATGGCATATAACATCACTTCGCGAAATACTGTTTCGCGCATATCTAATTGGTTTATCGTTATATCCGTATGGTGACGGAGTAAGAATACAATTCACGATCCCCATTTTACTTGTGGGTGATCGTAAAAGACGACTAAGAGATATAAAATGCATATAACATCAATGCAAGAGAAGGAAAACTCGAAACAAAACTCTATACCAACACGTCTGACCAGCGCGGTATAGTAGGCCAATTTCACTCCCCTTACGGAGAAGGCGCAAGACCACCAGTGAGCTGAGATGTTATGAGTTTGGATTCCTATGATGATATCTGTTTACAGTTCTTACCATGACTATGTATCCTGACTCTGTCATCAGCATGATAGTAGTTATTGTAGCAATAAATAAATACAAATAAGAGAAGACAAAGTGAGGAGAAATTATTAAAAAGAAAAGGAAAAAAACTACGTTTTCGAACATCAACCAATTAGAACAAATTCCTCATTTGCAATTCGGGTCTTCGTTTGGGAGATTTAGTGATTTAAGGCGAATGTTTTTGTTTATTTTAGTACAAAATTGGCTCGGCGAAGCTTAGTAAAAATGGTTTAAAAGAAATATTGTTATTATAGAATCAATTAAGCCCCAGCAGTAGCCGTTTAGGAAGGCGTAAATCAATACTACAGCGTATACAGGTCGGTGTATGAGTGTTGTTTAGACAGTATTACAGAAGCGATCAGAGATAAAAAAAGATTTTGATAATCCAAAAGTGCATGCCTCATAATTTTTATATTATTTATCATTTACTATTAGTCAATGATATAAATGAAAATGAAAGAAAAAGTACTTTTGAAATTTTGTGCCAGTCTCGACGTAGTGCTAAACATAGTTGTTCATTTACAATGCTGCAAGCAAACAATGCTGAACCCTTGGCTGTATAGGATTTGTTTCTTTTGCCTGTCCGAATGGACGAATAAAAAAATGTAAACGAACCCAATTTTCATAAGGTGTACATACACTAATCTTTAATATATATATATAATATATATATATATCTTTAATATATATAAACGACAAAGAATTACCAAGCTATTTTCGAAAGGAAACAGCGCCTTGCGATTATGAAGCTTTTAATAAAAGAAAAACTTCGATACATTAGTTTTTACGGTTGTGAGAGTGCCAAATCCTTACGGAAACACCCGGACGTCTTCTAATACTTTTTTAATCAACTTTTTCTAACTTTAAACAAAATAATTACTTGATCATCATCCCTTCCTTCATCTTGGTTATCGAAAAAATCGATTAAGGGTTAAAAAGTAAATAATATAATAGTAAAAAAAAAGAAAGCTCGAACTAAAACATTGAGCCAAGTTTTTAAAAATAACTTAGCATGTTAAATGTTAGTAATTCGTCAATTATTAAAAAAAAACAATTATAAAAGTCAATTTTTTTTATTGCTTATGGTGGCAAACGAGCAAGCAGCACACCTGATGGTAAGTGTCACTGCCGCCCATGGACCTTTGCAATACCAAGGGTATAACTAGGCTGCTGCCTACCAATACAAACCCCAAACCCATCCAGTTGGGCTTCCGGCTTTCTCACTCACCGAACAAAGCGCAATAGCACATTGCCATTACTCAGAAGTCGATCTTCTGCGAGAGTGTGGTACTACCCCGGACGGACCGGCCCGCGGCTGTAGACAGAGAACTGTCGACAGCGTGGTCCTACCACTAAAAATTATAAAATCCCCCGCCATCGAAATATAAACAGACTGAGAAATAGAAGAATAGTTAAAAAAAAAAATACGCGAAAAGTTTTGATAATTCTTAAAGAAATCTTAAGGTAAACTTACTTGATTTCGTTTACAAAATTGTGTTTGATGAATGCGTTTTGGTTTTGTTTTGTTACAAGAATTTAACAATGAAATATTAAAGCGCATGTTATTGATTTGAAAAAAACTTGTTTTGGTTAACATTCTGGGAGTCGTTCACCCCTGACGTCCCGCTAACAAACCGCAGGCGTAAAATTATATTATGTAGTTTATTTTGGACTGGGTTCTATATATTTATACTAGCAAGTCTCCCTGGCTGCCTATAGATTGTACAGTATATTTGGCTACACTTTCTTTGCCGTAGTAATCGTATCAGCTCGGTAGACTAAGTATATAAATTCAATTTATGTAAAACTAATTTTTATTTTCATCATCATCATCTCAGCTCATATATGTCCCACTGTTGGGCTCGAGCCTCCTCTATAATGGGAAGGAAATTGACCTACTATATACTACTACTACTACTACCACGCTGGTCGGATGTTTTGGTATAGAGTTTTGTTTAGAGTTTTCCTTCTCTTGCATAGATGTTATGTGTGTTTTATATCCCTTAGTCATCTCTTAAGATCACCCACGGGGAAGATAGAGGTGGTGAATTGTATTCTTCCTCCGTCACCATACGGAAAAAAAAACTATTTTATGGTGATGGAAAAAAATTCAGTTCATCACCCCCTATTATTATTATTTTCTATGGGTGAGGTGACTAAGAGATATAATATTAAATGCACAGATATCGTAGTGGTTAATATATCTGATTTGCTGTAACAAGGGTCTTGGTTCGAATCCCATGCAGGATAATACTTTGTGCGATCCCTACATTTGTAATTTATAGGTATCTATGTAGATGTAATTTGTGTCAGTTAATTGCATGTTTTAAAATTAATTTCAAATTAACAGCTTTTTACTAAATGTATATGAAAGCATATGCGGCACTTATAAACTAAAACATTTCTTAAAATTTGTATCTGTTTGTTCAATCTCCGAAATGGCTGGACCGGTTTTAACGAGACTTTCAATGGCAGGTAGCAGATAATATAAGGAGTAAGACACCTTATTTTAGGAATAAATAATAGAGATCCGCGAAAACAAAATTAAAACCAATGAATCAAAAGTGATGACAATAGTTTTATTACCGGCTGCCAGCCTGACGTCAAAATTGGGAATGTAATTGATGACTAAACGGCACCAGATGGCGTTGGCCTAGTTCGACTTAAAGCTTTTAATCGCCCTTTACGACATTCACGGTTGGTAGTATAGCACAGCTGTTTCATTGCTCGTATATGCTTAAAAAAACTCCGACCTGTTTTACAAACATTTAGGGAGAGATTCCCTCTAGCCACTGCACAGAGCCTGAACAATGCCGAGCTGAATTGCTAATAAAACGAATAAAATACTATTTATTTATTTATTTTATATAGATAATACCCAGCATTTAAGAATGGGTTTTTTGTATCGCGACGACTTTACAAATATAACGGATAGAACATCGAGACTCAGAAAAATCATTTCTGGATCATATTAAGAACTGAATACTGAACTGAAAGAAGATAATTGTATCCGCTACACACACTCGGTATGGGAGATTGCAATTTAAAATACTATGCCATCTGTGCAGTCTAAATATGCAGAAAGATATACAGAAAGGCGATACAGAAAGAAAAGTAATAAAGCCAAAAATAGTTGAAAGTATATTTTTTCAATATGGCGAACACCTTTTGAGTTAAAGAAAGTTTTCCTTTAAAAGGACATCTTTATTACTATACCCATCTACTTATACGTTTGAAAGTTCTCACAAATTATACACCATAAGGCTGTTTCTTAATACATTTCGTAAGATTATTTTTTTAGACATTAAATTTTATTTCAACCACGCCATTATTTCAACCACTCTAATATAAAATGCTTATAAGTAGAACATACAAGGAGAAAATGTATAGTACAGAAGTCGGCGAAGTTTAACTTTTGAAACAAATATGGGCGTTTGAAAAATACGGAAAAATAGTACATAATAATTATAAATTATTAACTACTATTTTTTTTAAATTATGGGTTACTTTATGTTGATTTAGCATTTCACTTGATAGGCTATAAAGACTCATTTGTGAAAAAAGTATGTTTGTAATAGATGGCGCGTTAAAACGTATTTCAGAAAACTGGAACGCGCCCGACAATTCGGTAATCATACTTTTAGCTGAATCGAACGGTTAGAACGGATATCCAATATGTGTGAGTTCAAATCTCTAGGGTATTAATCATCTTTAAGTTCCTCTATAGATTTTTATAATACTTCTTACTTACTTTTAAATGAAACTATTATAAAAAATATACCTACATACGTTAGATTAATGCGAGAAATTATACCGAGGTTTTTGAGCAAGTTTTTTTTATAGTTACGTAAGGACGGCATGAATTGCTTTTCAGGAGAGTTAGCGCTTCTTTTGGTGGTTTTTTATTTTTTTTGTTGCTTATGGTGGCAAACGAGCAAGCAGCACACTTGATGGTTAGTGTCACTGCTGCCCATGGACCTTTACTATACCAAGGGTATAGCTAGGCCGCTTCCTACCATTACAAACCCCAAACCCACCCATTTGGGCTTCCGGCTCTCTCGCTCACCGAACGAAGCGCAATAGCACACTGCCATTACTCAGACGTCGATCTTCTGCGGGAGTGTGGTACTACCCTGGACAGACCGGCCCGCGGCTGTAGACATAAAACTGTCAACAGCATACAGGTTATTATAACAGGTTTATTAGCTAATTTTTAAGACTTCCATCTACAGGTAAGGAGGGGCAACGTAGTCTATCTTTAACGCGTTACCACCTGAAGAGATACACGGGCTCGAGTCAATGAAGCCCGTTTGAGGCCATGGGAATAGACAATATATATATCATATATCGAGGCGGGAATGATAAGTAAGTCAAAAATATTTTTTTTTCAGAGACAGCACTATGTACTAAGGAAATAATCATAGGTCTATAGCCGTTAATAAATTAATAAAAAAAGGAATAATCTTGGTATCTGTTCTCCCTGCCTACCCTGCAAGGCATATGGCGTGATGATATGTATGTATGTATGTATCTTGGTATTACGGGGGACTTTACAAATATATAATTAACGGACACAAATTACGTATGTGAAACGGGTTCGATGCCCAAGTAGGACAATACTTAGTGTGAAAATACAAATTGTTGTTCTGAGTTTGGGCGTAATTTAAGTCACTTAATTATATGATTTTAAAGTTCCCCTTAAGTATTGGTTTATTAGTCTTAAAAAATAGTAATTTGGCTTGCTTTCTTTAAAAAAAGTAACATATTTCTTATTACTAAGAAATAAATCTATTTATTCTGAGAAATTACTCATATTACTAGTCACCCAACATTGTTTTTCTTGACAAATTAACGATAAATTATTGGGAAAATACTCGAAAGTGTGACACAGGATGTCGACAGGGTAGGGCGGAAGGGGATGAACCTTGTGATGTTTGAGGTCTCACTTTACCCTTTCTTCGTACCAGAGGATAGATCAAAGTTAAACAAAAAAATATTCTGACCGCTACTATGTAGAATCAATAAAAGATATTGAGACAGCCTTAATAATATCGGTAGGTAATATGAATATAACAATTAAAATAAGATGCCATAATAATTAACAGTAAAATATATTCGTAAAATTGAGGCTCAACGTGGGCCGTCGCGTCGTTAAAATTGAAGTTACATAAGGAAGGATGACGTTACTGCTTTCACTCACCGACGTATTACGGTCAGCGAGACAAATATCTGTGTTAGTGAATACAGTCAATGAAATTATAAATAGTTTACTAGCTTTTATATTAGATTTTAATTATTAAAAAAAAAAACTTACAGCTAATACATAATCATTTACATTGTTTTTTTTATTGCTTATGGTGGCTAACGAGCAAGCTAAATGTCATTGCCGTCCATGGACCTTTGCAATACCAAAGGTATAGCTTAGGCCGCTGCCTACCAATGAGATCACCAAACCCACCCAGTCGGGCTTCCGGCTCTCTCGCTCACCAAACGAAGCGCAATAGCACATTGCCATTACTCATACGTCGATCTTCTGCGAGAGTGTGGTACTACCCCGGACGGAGCGGCCCGCGGCTGTAGACAGGAAACTGTGAACAGCATGGTCCTACCACTATTGTATCTGGGTTCGAAGGGTGTCTGAAGACTGGAGTTAATTATTACTAAAGAAATATTAATAATAGACAAACCCGCTCAATTTTTATCGGATTTTCCCAGTAGCGGTTACATTCCGATTTGTTAGTAGTTTTTTTCGATTATTTTAAAATATTAAAACTGATAATGTACTCGGTAAGTGCCCAGTGCAGGGTTTATATATAATAAATGAATTTGAATTTCAATCAAATCATTTATTAAATATAAGACCCTTAAGGGTATTTCCATTTTGTTAATTTTATATATTTGTTTGAAATTAATGTAATAACTAGCTTGCGTAGGTATCGCCCTTATGACTACCATTTTACCAACAAACGTTGGTAAAAAGGTAGTCTACGTTCTTCCCAACACTTGGTCATTGCACGTCATTTCTTTGATCGGCCCATTGCATGCCGTGGATTTATATATAAGTAGGCACTTCGCTTTCATCCCTTTAAAGAAATGGTGAAGTCATAATCCCTGAATTAAAATGAATAATTATGTTGTAAAATTTGACCTTGAGATGGATCGGTGAAATTGGCACTAAATGATCATTACCGTTAACAATACAAAATGGCGGACAGTGTACTAACAGCTGTTTGCTATTCCGTTATGTCACAATACATGTTCAAAGTGTTACTTCACAATACGTAACTAAAATATGATTCAGCAAAATTGAATAACATAACGTTATACCGGATATGTAAAAATGATTGCCGATGTTCTTCTATAAGCTTGTATTAATATAATAAAAAAGAAATACTAGGTCATTAGTGTTGTGTTAAAAATACAATGTATCTATTGTCTAAAAATTAATCTGTACAGATAATAAAATGCAGTATGCATTTTATTATGCACGGCTACGAATACTACCAACCCTTACTTTGCTCGTGGATGTCGTAAAAGACGACTAAGAGCCTTATAACGACCTGGGCCAACCCCATCTGATGCCGTTTGGTCAACAATTACATTCCCAAGGAGGGTTGACGTCTGGCAGGCGGCCGGTCATAAAACTATTGCCAATAACTTTTACAATATGTACTATGAAACAAGAGTACATATGTGAGTCCGTGTGGTGACGGAGTAAGAATACTATTCACCACCCTATATCTTACCCGTAGGTGATCGTAAGAGACGACTAAGGGATATAAAACGCATATAACATCTATGCGAGAGAAGGAAAACTCGAAACAAAACCCTATACCAACACGTCTGACCAGCGTGGTATAGTAGGTTAATTTCCTTCCCATTATGGAGGAGGCCCGAGCCCAACAGTGGGACATTTATGGGCTGTGATAATGATGATGATGATGAATTGGTATAAGAGTAGGAGAATGATGACGTCTCATGATCTTGGTTTTAAATTTCCAGCTGCTGGATTAGGCCTTCTCCGTAATAGGAGGGAAATTAACGTACTTATACTAGGCTGATCAGATGGATTTGAGTTACTCATATTTTTTTTTTTTTTGTCGTGTATTTTAGCTGGTAGCAGCGGATGGCTTTCACAGTTTAACCCGGACTCTAGGTGAGCGCTGAGAGTTTCTCAACCCAGATACAATCTCTTGCATAGATGTTATATGTATATATTGTATATATGCCTTATATGGCTGTTACGACACCCACGAAAAATAAAGAGGGTGGTGAAATTCTTATACCATCATCATTCTGCTACTCTTATCCCAATTACTTGAGGTCGATACAATATATACTCTTCTTTCATAGTACATACTGTAAGAGTTATTGGCAATAGTTTTATGACCGGCCGCCTGTCAGACGTCAACCCTCCTTGGGAATGTAATTGTTGACCAAAAGGTATCAGAGCTCTTAGTCGTCTTTTACAATATCCACGAGCAAAGTGAGGGTTGGTAGTATTCGTAGCCGCTACCACACAGTTAGGTGAGGAACGGGCTATGCTCGGGTTTTCTCTGCGAGCTAGAATTCGTAATACGGAAATTCGCGGAATAAAAAAATCTCGTATGGCGACCGCGTATGAGATGCTGTTGTTGGACGCCCTTTATTAGGTCGAACAAGAATTTAGTGAAGTTCGAGTCGTTGGATGTGGACGGCACAAGAGCGCACTTTGTGACGAAGTATGATGGAGGTCTACGTCCAGTAGCGGATGACAAAAGGTTGAATGATGATGATATAAAAAAATAGTTAAAAGAGAAATGCTTGTAAAGTATCTTCTCGAATTATCTTAGAAACCGCATTATTATCCGGTGCTATAATATATTTTTATTCTATATTACATATGGAATAAAAATATAGCACCCTAATGCATTATTAGGGTGCTATATTTTTACCGTAAATTTAAATAATAACGAAAAACATCTGGACGTCCTTTCTTTATTTTTTATTGTTTTTTTTTGCGCGCCCCGCCAAATCGGTCCGGGGCACGGAGCAAATACAAAGAGGAGACGGCCTAAGTTACTGTGCACTGTGATTCTCAAGTAGGCCGTGACGTCATCACGTTAACATCAATAGTAGGCGTGGCCTATTAGTCTTCTGTCGTCGCTGCCGGTGTACGTACGGTACATAAAATTATATTTTTGGTGTATTTTTATGTTATTACGAAGAAAACCATGAAGTGTTGTGTTTTATCATGTAAAAACTACTCCGATAAACGTACAGATGCTATAGAAAGAATCACATTTCATTTGTAAGTATATTTATTCATAATTTATCAAAATAATTTCTAGAAAGTTCTTTTGACGGTATCATGTTCAAAAATAATTTTACTCAACGTTAGATGGCACCACTTTGCGTAATAGGACCTAGAACAATAAAAGCACATACAGTTCAAACTATTAAGATTATTGTAATAACTAATAACCATGAGTATTAAAATTTATACCCAAAGCCTTTTACCTCGACAAAATATGAGTTTTATATGTAGTTAATAATTATTTTGTAAGCAATACGCCAGCTGTCGTTAACTATGAAGAACTATAAAAGTGTCAAAAATCCAGGGTCGTAATTAGAATATAATTATAACATTCGGATTTTTCATCAAAGAAAAATATTTTTTTACATACTTTAAATGAACCTATTATAATTAAACTGTAAATTTTGTATGTTTTAGAATACCGTCCAATGACGATGTTAAGAAGCAATGGATTTCAAAAATTAATAGAAAAAACTGGACTCCTACGAAATATACAAAGATTTGTTCTTCTCATTTAACAATGAAGATTTCGTAGTAACAAGCAAAGGCTTTAGAAAACTAAAGAAGGGAACAGTACCTTGTTTAAATCTAGATTCATGTGTTAGTTCCTTTGCAGTTTGTATTATCAGTTACTGTTATGTGTAGAGGCTGCTAACTTATTATGGAATATATTATAGAGTTAGTCCGTCACTCTCCGAGAGGCCGACCGCGCGAGGAAAGACCGACGTCCTCCCCGACGTCGGTCAAGGAGAGGGTGCTCCTCAGGGACCACTGACGTCGAGACATTCTGCTCCGGTGGTCGGCCCAACGACGAAGGCGACATGCCAGGAGTGGATTACGGGTCTGCGTGCTTACAGACAACACACGGAAAGGCTCTCTCGCCCCGGACAGAGTGGTGCGAGCAGTGCGCCGACCATAACCCACCCCCCAAAAAAGAAAGACGCTGCAATTTCATATTTTTTATTATTTATGTTGTAGCTTAGAAAGAAATTACCGGAGTCGGCTCATAAAGCTCGGTCTACGCAGTCTTGGCTAGAAACATATGTTTTGGATTTCATCAGAACTGAAGACTGGCCATCATCTAGTCCAGATCTTAATCCGCTGGATTATGATTTATGGTCAGTTTTAGAGAGTACGGTTTGCACTAAATGCTATGATAATTTGGAGTTCCTAAAACAATCAGTACGATTGGCAGTGAAGAATTTTCCCATTGAAAGAGTGCGTGCTTCTACAACTGGCCTCTACGTTTAAGGGACTGTATTGCAGCCAATGGAAACCACTTCGAACAAGCTTTTTATATTTTAAATTGTTTTATATTTATGTATTAAACTAACATTGTAAAAGTAATAAATATTTTTTGCAATAGAAAAAAGTATTTCTTTGTAACAGTATTTAGGGCAAGACTAGGTATAGCTCAAGAAATATATGATACAAAAGAGTGTTTCATTTTAATTATTGGAACCAATGTCACCCTTTCTCCTTTATTTATCAATAATGTAATTGCAGTCGATGCAATTTCTTGATAAGATTAACGAGGTTGAGCACGTCACAAAAATATTCATATAAAATTATATTAAAATGGTGGTGGCGTCGAAGACCGGGTCTTCAAGCTTCAACCTTTGGCATGGGTAAGTTTTAGATGAGATGGGCGACTCAGTGGTCACTGCTCTGCTTTATGCAGATGATGCAGTCCTGCTGGCACAGTCAGCGACTGACCTGCAGACCCTAGTCGACACAATGACAGAAGATTGTAAGAAAAGGGGTCTACGCGTGAATGTGAGCAAAACCAAAATAATGGTCTTTGAAAGAGATAAAACCAGAACAGATGTAAGAGTAACAATAGGTAATGATGTACTAGAGCAAGTGGATGAATTTGTATATCTTGGATGTGGATTTAGCCGAGATGGAAGGTACACCACTGATATAGAGCGAAGAGTGAATGCGGGAAATAGAGTGAACGGAGCGTTGGGGCAACTTTTCGGCAGCCACCACCTCAGCCAGAAGGCACGTGTAGCAATACATAACGCAGTGCTTGTCCCAACATTACTATATGGAAGCGAGAGTTGGGTATGCAGAAAAGAGTATGATAGTAAAATTAATGCGGTCGAAATGCGATCTCTGCGGAAAATCTGTGGAGTTAGGCTGACCGACCGCATTCGTAACGACGACGTAAGAGAGCGAGTAGGTATGAAAGAGAGTATTGGTGTAAAGATGCGAAAGGGAATGCTCCGATGGTTCGGACATGTGGAAAGAATGCCGAACGAACGCCTGGTTAAGAAGATATACAATGCGAAAGTGGAAGGATGTAGGTATCGAGGGAGACCGAGACTAACCTACCTAGACCAGATCGGTCATGTACTGAAGGAAGGTGGAGTCAAGAGTCTCCGAAATCGGCGAGCGTGTATGAAGAGAATTATGAATGTTGAGGAAGCGAGTGAAGTATGCAGAGATAGAGTTCTCTGGCACTCTGTTCTCTCTGCCTACCCTGCAAGGGATATGGCGTGATGATATGTATGTATGTATGTAAGTTTTAGATGGCCCGTGCGTCAATCAAACGGCTGCTACCAGGGTGGGCTAGTCTGCTCGCTTGAAATACTCTTTTACATGTCTTGGTCATTGACACTATTGTTGCATTATCATTTGTATAAAGCCTTATTTTAATAGAGTGGTTTGATTCTTTTTTTATATGGAAAAGACAAAAAGGAAGGAAATAATACCGTGTAACTAACATATTTACTAAAAGTCCAACTACTTCATTCGACAATTTGTTAGAAACCCAAACAAATAATTGTATTATTTGGTCGTATGAAAAGGACACAAATATGAAGAAAAAAAAGGTTTCTAAACTTCTGAGTTTATCAGAATGACAGTAAAGAAAAGATGGATTTTTCATAAAATATTAACATTGTGAACAATGCTGACAAGCCTTATAAAGAAATTTGCGGTTAAAAACAGTAGTCATTCACCTATTCGCTATGCAGAATTATTTGATTATAAACATTTGTATTTGAATAGAGCAAACAGCTAATAAGATTTGTTTGTATCTTTGAAATAAAAAAAAAATAGCACTCCCTGATATAGGTAAATTCTGAGTACGTCCCTGTTACACCATACATTTACTGACATCTAATGCAAGATAGCTCAACTGCATATAATATACGAAATTAGTAATTGTGCTAATAGCCGGTAGATGGACATAAAGGAGTAAGTGAGACAAGTACTATTACTTGTCTCACTTTCTTCATTAGCAGCGATCCCCTCACCCTGTAAATGACACGCATTGTTTCATAGAAAATATTCATTACAACAGCTCCTCTTTGTATTTGCTCCGTGGTCCGGGGTGACGGAAGGGGCGGCGCGCAACCCCATAGACCCACCCTGCAAACACGTCTCTTCGCCGTGCGATCGGGCCACCGGTATCTTTGTCTTAGGTGGCCAACATCTGGACGTCCTCGGATATTTTTTTTAATCAACTTTTTTCTTACTTTAAATAAAATAATTGCTTTTTAAAAATATCAAATACGTTTAAACGAATGTTTTTTTCTTGACATATGTATGATAATATTATCCTATAAGTGCAATGTGAGAAAAATACAGTCATTTTTAGTTTTGAAAAGTCCTTGATTTTCATATAACGAGAGTAGAGCATCACCTCAACGCTTCGCTTATGAGGCGTGCAATAACATATTATTTGGTTTTAATTTTTTTTTAACTAAAATAGTATGTAAGTAAGGAGGTCAAGACAATGAAAGCTTGTTTGAAAATCGGTGAAATTTAAGATTTTCAAGTAATAAAATAGGAGTATTATGAACACAGCGGTTGAGTGAATGTAAAGGTTCTGTATTAAAGTAATTGTTGAATGTGTCAATGACTTGACACATTGCGGTGAAGTTTAGAAATGTAATAATATTAGAAAATATGATATTCTGACCTTATTTATATAACCCACATATTAAACTACATAAATTCTAATCTTTTCACAACACAACGTTCTAGATTAATTTAAATGAAATTTATTAAATTAATTTTAATTTAAAGTTTTAAATTTATTTAAATTTAAAGTTCTAAATAATTTAAATTTAAAATTGTAAATTTATCGTCATCATCTCAGCTCATTTATGTTACACTGTTGGGCTCGAGCCTTCTCCTTAATGGGAAATTGATCTACTATACCACGCTGGTCAGACGTGTTGGTATAGAGTTTTGTTTCGAGTTTTCCTTCTCTTGCTTAGATGTTATATGCGTTTTATATCCCTTAAGCACCCACCCACGGGTAAGATAAGTGGTGAATTGTATTTTTACTCTGTGACCACACGGAAATTGTAAATTAATTTTAATTTAAAGTTTTAATTATTGTTATGTGATTTTTTTATGGGAGGTTTGTAGTTTTTTATGGAAGCGATTTCTTCTAACATTCACTTAAGCTCTTTTTCTCGCCAACTATAATTGTTTTTACAATTTTATTTTAAGAAAATGAATGATAAACATTGATTGGTGCAAAATAAAAATTATTCTCTGCAATAAAAAAAAATCACTTATATCGTCTTTAAAACACATCCTTCTTTATTTTTTTTTGGTTATTGAGAACTTTCTCGTCTTTCGTCCGTGTGGTGACAGATCAAGCACATAATTAAACACCCCTTTTCTTGCCCGTGGGTGTTGTAAAAGACGACCATAGGATATAATAAGCATATGACATCTATACAAGAAACCCCCCGAGAAAACTTCGTACCGACATATCTGACCAGCTTGGTATAGAACAATAGAGAACGCTCAAGCTCACTCAGTAATATTTAGCATTTGTTTCATTAAAAACTAATATCATTATAAAAAATTATGTTCTTTTAAATTTTTCAAATAATCGCTTGCCTTATATATCACTAGAAGGGTCAATGCAAGAATATTACGGGAACGAAGTCGCGGGTATTAGCTAGTATATTAATATTACAATTACACCGTATTCTACCATTCCCTCTGTATGTTAGTTTATCTACACAAATGCTGCTTGGAAGAAATCGCTGTTAGCGATAAGGTCACCCACTGCACTTACTATAATCATAATAAGTTTTACTTTTGTATGTAATTTACTTTATAAGAAAGTGTAAGTAAATAATAAATAAATGCTTTGGCTCATTTGACAATAGAACTCAGAAATTTACAGTTTACTGGCCAATAAATCTTGAAATCTATAAAACAGTCCAATTTGAGAACTGAGTGGATAAAACAATGTATTATTATTTAATTCAATTGTTAGCTCAAACAAATTGAATATATAAAGCGAATATTAATTTATAAAAATTCATTTGCAAACTGAAATAGGATTATCATACGTGAAATTTGAAATCATATTTATTTCAAATTCATTCCAATCGCTTGAATTGGAATTTCTATAATTATTTTACGTAAATGAGTTTTTATAATAAATCTACCATATCAAATGCTAATCAGTGAAAGTAATTACTAGTCTAGATCAATACTTTAAATTTTATTAATCATTTTAAAAAATGCAAAATATCAAAAGGTATCTTTTGTTTTTGGTAGGTATGATGGTCTGGAGACATCCCACCCGTTTTGTCCGGGGAGACAAAAAGGCGATTTGCGCAACTTTTATCAAACGTATTCCCTCCCCATGATTGGGCCGATTAATAGTATAGTGGGTTACTCTTTCAAGTAACTCCGACATTAGGGATTCCACTGGTACCGTACAATACAAATAACTATCATTTTAAAACTTAACAATGAAAATTCTAAATAAATACAAATTTCGCACCAAGAAACTTTTTATTTTAAATAAAGTATATTATTATTTTTTCCGCGTGGTGACAGAGTAAGAATACAATTCACCACCCCATATCTTACCCGTGGGTGATCTTACAAGACGACTAAAGGATATAAAATGCATATAACATCTATGCAAGAGAAGGAAAACCTGAAACAAAACCCTATACCAACACGTCTGACCAGCGTGGTGTAGTAGGTTAATTTCGCTTCTATTATGGAGGAGGTCCGAGCCCAACAGTGGGACATATATGAGCTGAGATGATGATATTATTATTTTTAATAATATTATTACAATTAAAATAAATTGCATTTTTATTTGATATTTACTTTCACACGTGGCACGGAAGACATGTTAGCATTTATTTATATATTCTAGTCATTACATCTCAAGTAGACTAAAGGCCGTTGTACCAGTGCTAATTATAGAAAAATACATGAATGGTAGAATATATAATAATTTAAAATTGCAAACGGCCATTACGTTACGAATTAAAACCTTCACATTGTAACGACACATCAACTAATTATAAAACAAAATGGTAGAAAGTTGGAAAGTGTCCGTTTTGTAAAACACAAGCGATTTTCTTTGCTATTGTTTTTGAACGTGCGACAATCTACTTGATTTTATTGATAAATACGATATTTTGCAATACATATCTTTAAGATATTTGAAAAAATTAAGAATTATATTTTCGTTCTTATAAAATAGTATCGCGTTCCGATCTGGTGGTAGGTTTCTTTTTTTTTTTTTTTGTATTAATATAAAATGTGAAAACTGACAATATTTAAATGCCCTCTCAAAAAGCTCCTTTTTTTTCTCAATAAATAAAAGAAACAAAAAGAAAAATGCCCTCTCATGGTTTATACATAATACGGAATTTGAATTTGAGTGTGATGATTGAGTAACAATAATATCTTAAAAGATGATTAAAAGGTTAAGAAGATATACTATGCGAAAGTGGAAGGATGTAGGTACCGAGGGAGACCGAGACTAACCTACCTAGACCAGATCGGTCATCTACTGAAGGAAGGTGGAGTCAAGAGTCTCCGAAACCGGCGAGCGTGTATGAAGAAAATTATGAATGTTGAGGAAGCGAGTGAAGAAGCAGAGATAGAGTTCTCTGGCACTCTGTTCTCTCTGCCTACCCTGCAAGGGATATGGCGTGATGATATGTATGTATGTACGATTAAAAGGATCTGACATACAGTTTAATGCATGCAAAGGTCAACTCAAAATAAAAGCCTGTACCGACCCTGGTACACACAACAGACTGGCGTGGTATAGTAGGTCAATTTCCCTCTCAGTAAAACGACGTTCGAACCCAGCTGTATGTTCTTAAACTTAATTATTCCAGAGAATTTATAAACGAGGTTACATTACAACGTAGAAAGAGTCTTAGTTTTATTACTTAGTCTGCTGTGAAAAACGTGCCCGAACATAATTTTATAGCTAAGTTGAATGTCAAGGTTAATATTAAGTTTTGTTATAAAATTGAAATCATCAATGTGTAAACAATGTCGGGTAGATGGCACACGTCTCCTTAAAGACGAAATTACAATACGATGCTAGAATTGAATGCCCTACAATAGTTCACGGTGGTGTAAGTAGCAGCACGATTGGAACGGATTTCCAATAGGTGTGAGTTCGAATCCCCACTTGTGACAATCATTTTTCGCTCGTAATCGGGTTTTTATAAATAATCAAGCATATTAAATGCTAAATTTTAGTAATTTGAATCTTAATCTTTGTGAATTTACAGTAAGAAAAACAATGATTTGCTGTGTGGTAGTGGCTACGAATACTTTCAACATACAGTGTCGTAAAAAAGACTACTAAGAGGTCGCATTGACCTATCAAATTTACCATCTGGTCAACAATTATATTCCCAAGAAGACTTAATGTTAGGCAGGTGGCGTTCACAAAATTATTGTCATAATTTTAGTCATAATTTCTTTAAAATGTACTAGCTATTGGCAGAATATCAGCGCTATTTTATAAAATAAAATAGCCAAAGCTGAACCAATAGCCTTTTTTGTTTCTCGTTAATGTCATTTTATACCAAAAGTTGTTTTCTTTAGTTATGTTTATTTTCATTAGTTTTTAACGAGAACAAAATAAATGTTTTTCTTTCTTCTTCTATCTTTCTTTCTAATATATACAGTGGAAGAAGAGTACACACTATCAACTGTATTGTATCATATTAAAGCAAATAAATATAATCATCATCTCAGCTCATAAATGTCCCACTGTTGGGCTCGAGCCTCCTACATAATAGGCGGGAAATTGAGCTAATACAACACGCTGGTCAGACGTGTTGGTATAGGATTTTGTTTCGAGTTTTCCATTTCTTGCATAGATGTTATATGCGTTTTATATCTCTTATTCGTCTCTTATGATTACCTACAGGTAAGGTAGAGGGTGGTGAATAGTATTCCTACTCCATCACCACACCGAAAAAAATATATTGTATTTTATTCTACATATTAGTATATAATCTTATACAAGTAATTAGGATAAGAGGAGGATGGTGATGACTATGAATTACAATGAATAATTATAATATCTTTAAGTGTTTTTTTTAATAACTTTGACGGCTGACAAGCAAGCAACCTAACTGATGGTTAGTGGTAATAATAGGGACACAGCCAGCCAGTTTGGGCCTACAACTCTTTCGTTCATCGAACAAAGCGCAGTAGCAAGTTGCTATCGATATTCTGCGAGAATGTGATACTGCTCTAGATTCATCATCGTCATTCTGCTCTTATCCCACAAAACTTGGGTTCTATATAGGGTTCATTCCCGGGAATTCTCGAGCCGAGAATTCTCGGGAAATCGTTGGACTTTGTTCCCGGGAACTCAAGCTCGAGAAAAGTCGAGAACTCGAGAAATCATGTACATCATATCTGTCTGACTGTAGGTTCAGCTCCTCAGCGTGAGATGTTCCATTGATCTTGCAAAGTTTTCATTTGTTTTTATTCTAATTAACATGCCATAAATGGTGCTGTGATTGTAATTTAATTATAATTTACATTTATTTTCTACCTGAATTTAAGATATTAATGTTTTCTTTCATGTTGATTTTTTGTTTAGTTTAATAGAAGCTATTTTTGTTTAAAAGTTCTAAAAAATCAGCCAAAAATGGTGCTGTCATTATAATTATGGGTCTGAATAATATTATTTTAGTATTTTTTTAAAATTAGTTAATAAGCTTATTCATAAGATTAATGTTTTTGAATATAATCAATAAACGTTTTATAATTAATTAATTGGAGTGTGGTGGTGCTGTTTTTCAAGAAAGGCGATAAAACGCTCTTAAAGAATTACAGACCCATCTCACTCCTGAGCCATGTGTACAAATTGTTTTCAAGAGTCATTACGAACCGACTCTCGCGCAAGCTAGACGACTTCCAGCCGCCTGAACAAGATGGTTGCCGAAAAGGTTATAGTACCATAGACTATATCCATACGCTAGGTAGGACGACCCCCCACTATGTGGACTGACGACATTATGAAGGTCGCAGGAAACTGCTGGATGCAGGTGGCACATGACCATTGTGAACGGCATTCTCGTGGGGAGGCCTATGTCCAACAGTGGACGTTTACGGGTTGATGGATGGATGGATGGAATTTCGGGTGGAGTGCGGCGTTCCGCAGGGATCGGTCCTCGGTCCGGTTCTGTGGAACGTCGGATTCGACTGGCTCCTGCGGGGTCGGCTTCTTTCCGGGATGGGGGTCATCTGCTACGCGGATGATACCCTCGTCACGGTGAGGAGGCCCGACTTCCTGGGGGCTGCCCGATTGGCACGGGAAGGAGTCGCGCTCGTCGTGGGCCGGGTTGGCATGTTGGGCCTGAGGGTCTCGGCGGAGAAAACCGAGGCCCTCCTATTTCATGGTCCAGGTCGAGGTCCCCCCCGAGGAGCACACATCAGTGTGTCTGGGGTTGCCGTGCCAGTGCGGGCCCAGATGAAATATCTGGGTCTGCACCTTGATTCAAAATGGAATTTCGGGCCACACTTTGACCAGCTCGTCCCGCGGCTTGTCAAATCGGCCGCGGCGCTAAGTAGGCTTCTGCCGAACACTGGAGGTCCAGGGTCGTCCTGCCGGCGATTGTACACCGGAGTCGTGCGGTCCATGGCGCTGTATGGCGCCCCTATTTGGTCGGAGTCCCTCACTGCCCGCAATAGGGCCCTCCTGCGACGTCCGCAGAGGGTCATGGCGGTGAGGGCTATTAGGGGCTACCGTACGGTGTCGTGGACTGCAGCGACATTGCTGGCGGGGGACCCGCCTTGGCCACTTATAGCTAAGGCCTTGGCAGAGGCCTACCGGCTGCGCGTTGTGGCGCGGGCCGGCGGCGAGCAAGTCTCCGCGAGGAGACTGGGCAGAGATTTGGAAGTGGCCCGAAGAGGAGTCATCCGGCGGTGGAGAGAGGATCTGGAGTCCCCTGTAGCAGGACGGGGGACTGTGGAGGCGGTCGCGCCACATCTCAACCGCTGGATCAGAAGAAGGCACGGCAGCCTTAGCTTCAGGATGGTGCAGGTGCTTACCGGACACGGGGTCTTCGGTAAGTACCTGCATAAAATTGGAAGAGAAGGGGCCCCTGGATGTCACGAGTGTGGCGCGCCAGTGGATGATGCGCGTCACACTCTGGAGGTTTGCCCCGCCTGGGGGCCCCAACGCCACGTCCTGTCGGCGGTCGTTGGAAGAGACCTGTCGCTGTCGACCATCATCTCCAAGATGCTCGACAGCGATAGGTGCTGGACGTCGATGGCCTCGTATTGAGAGGCCGTCATGGAGAAGAAGGAGGCTGCGGAGCGGGAACGTGAGGCGCATGCGTCTGCTGACTCGCTCCGTCGCCGGCGTCCGGGGAGGAGGAGGCGCCGTTATGCGCATCTCCTCCCACCGCCTTGAGGATCGACAGGGCGTGGCCAGAAGGCCAAGCGTTGGGGCGTCGGGGATCGAATGTCAGTAGACGATCTCTCCGGCGCCCCGTAAAAGCGCGGAAGGGGGCCGCTGTGGTTTTAGTGGGTATTCCGGTTGGACTAGCTGGCCGGCGAGTCCCACACTCCCTCCCGTCTTGACATCGGCGGGCAGGGGTTAGCGCGCAAAAGCGTTTCCCAGCGGAAACAAAAAAAAAAAAAAAAAAGAATGGATGGATGGAATTAATTTGATACTTTTATTTGAGAAGAAAACCACTGAATTTGTTGACGTTATTGGAACCAAATAATATGAGAAAACGTACGTAAATGTAAATTTCTCGACAACCCGAGAAGCCTCGAGAAATTAGCCTCGAGAATTCTCGAGACCCGAGAAATTGAAAAGCTCGAGAAACCATGAACCCTAGTTCTATGCATTATGTACCTACAGCATATATTGCAATTTTTGGGCTACAAATTTATGACAGGCTATCTGTGTGGTAGTGGCTACGAATACTACCAACCCTTACTTTGCTCTTGGATGTCGTAAACGACGACTAAGAGCCTTATAACGATCTGGGCCAACTCCATCTGATGCCGTTTGGTCAACAATTACATCCCCAAGAAGGGTTGACGTTAGGCAGACGGCCGGTCATAAAACTATTGCCAATAACTTTTATAATATGTATGTATGAAAGAAGAGTACATATTGTATCGACCCCAAGTAATTGGGATAAGAGTAGGAGAATGATGAATTTTTATGATAGGCTGCTGTATTGCAACCCTCCTTGGAAATGTAATTGTTGACTAGACGTCGACATTTGGCTCAAGTCTGTGTTAATCTCTTAGTCATCGTTTACGACATTCACGGTTGGTAGTATTCGTAGTTGCCATCACACAACAATAGCACCACTAACGCATTCACGTTCAATAGTACCTATACATTATTTAACTCCTTAGTGGTATTTAAAGAAGCTTTACTTAAATAAATTCATGTGTGCATCTATTTTAGAGTGGGGAGGTATAACATGATCATATTTATTCTATTATGTACTTGGAATATGTTTCGCTTCTATTCTCGTATATGTCACAAGATGGCGGTCGAGAATACGTAACCGTATACATTATAGTCGACGCAAACTAAGTTACGTTGAAGTTGAGTGCTTTGTCTGGGGCAGGTTCTCTCAAAGTGTTAATCGTTAACCCCCTTAGAATCGTAGAGATATGTAAGAGGATATATATATATATATATATATATATATATATATCTTTGCAGTTGTTTCGATGATGAACATTTTTTTAATAATTCTAGCTGATCCAATAGACATTATTCTATACGATATTAAAAAAATCTGTATTTTTTTATTTTTATTTTATTTTACGGACTTTGTCGCATAGCGACCACATCGTCCTATAACAATAACAATTTAATAATACATATATGAAGCAACTAATCATTATCTTAAGCCTAACTCTACTAACTTAACTAATACTTTCATCTTTTCAGATGTAGGATCTGATAATAAATTATTAAGAAGGTCAATATCACTGGATCTAATCGTTTCGATACATGTCTGCCTATAACTTTCATTTCGAACACATTCCATCAGAACATGCTGAACATCCTCAATAGTTCCGCAGTCGTTACAGTTTAGAGATGGGACTTTTTTCATTAAAAATGCAAACTTGTTTGATGGAATGTGTCCGGAGCGCAGTCTAAGGACTATCTTTAGGTATCCTCTATTGGTCTTTATATTGTCTATCCAAAGGTGTGACGATATTTGTGGTTGGATAGTTCTATACCAAATTCCTTTCTCACATGACCTTTTATCAAAATATTCCTGCCACGCTTTCTTACATTGCAGCTTAACTAATTTAACTAGATCAAAAAAAAAAAATCTGTAGAAAACATAAAAAAATATTTATCAAAATGTTAAGCCAAATATCAATAAGTTTTTAGTGACTATTATATAATAAAGTAGGAAAGGTTCAAATAAATCGTAATGCCATTTATATAATTACGATTTAAAACGTCGTGACTGCGGTCGCCAAGAAAATAATAACATTATACTTTAATAATATTAGCAAGTCATCGTCATCATCTCAGCTAATATATGTCCCACTGTTGGGCTCGGGCCTCCCCCACAATAGGAGGGAAATTGACCTACTATAACACGCTGGTCAGACGTGTTGGTATAGGGGCTTTTATTCGAGTTTTCCTTTTCTTGCATTGATGTTATATGCGTTTTATATCCCTTAGACGTCTGTTAATATCACCTACGTGTAAGATAGGGAGGGATGAATTGTATTCTTACTCCGTCACCACAGGGACATAGCAAGTATTTGAGAAAATAAAAACGCCAACGTATTACAAGTTTGAGATGCCGTGGCTTGATATATTATGTTGTGCAGACGGGGAATTCGTTTTATTGTTACGAATGTCGTAGTTCAAATCAAAAGCTCGATCTGACGTATCTATACATATATCATGTAATGACTTATTATGTATATGAGAATACTTACTGTAGCAATCAATCTTAAGGCTCACATATAGGCCCAGTTAAGCTCTTCCATATTCATAGTGCCGCGCTGCTACGTTTATCGTAGCTGCACTTTGCTTATTCATTGACTAGTAAATTTTGTTTCCTGTGTCCCGCATTGCCTAGAAGGAAGTGGAGTCATTCTTTCCACCTCCTCCTATTAAATCTGTTCTAATTAAATTTGTTGCGGGCCTCAATTCAATTAAAAACATTGCAGGGACAGCCCGATCGTCAAACCTCCGGTGTCATTTATGTAGCCCATTGTGGATTACAGGAGTAATAATGGTGGGCATGTTCGGTGGGATTCGTCCCAATATATATATATATATATACACAATTTACCAAATATTATTCAAAGTAAAATTAAATAAGTTAACATGCATAGATACATATATTCCTTGCAGGGTAGGCAGAGCTCTCTATCCTTGCATACTTCACTCGCTTCCTCAACATTCATAATTCTCTTCATACACGTTCGCCGGTTTCGGAGACTCTTGACTCCACCTTCCTTCAGTATTTGACCAATCTGGTATAGGTAGGTTAGTCTCGGTTTCCCCCAGTACCTACATCCTTCCACTTTCGCATTGTAAATCTTCTTAACCAGACTTCCGTTCGGCATTCTTTCCACATGTCCGAACCATAGGAGCATTCCTTTTCGCATCTTTACACCAATACTCTCTTTCATACCTACTCGCTCCCTTACGTCGTCGTTACGAATGCGATCGGTCAGCCTATTTTTTTTTTTTTTTTTGTTACGCTGAGGAAATGCTTTTGCGCACATCCCCCGCTAGTGATAGACGGGAGGGTGTGTGGGACTCGCCGGCCATGAGATTGACGGCCGGAATACCCACTAAAACCTAACAGCGGTCCCTTCCGCGCTTTTACGGGATGCCGGAGAGATCGTCTATTGACATTCTATCCCCGACACTCCTACGCTTAGCCATCTGGCCACTACCAGTCAGCCGTCAAGGCGGTGGGAGGAGGTGCGCGTAGCGGCGCCTCCTACTCCCTGGTCGCCGCCGGCGGAGCGAGTTCGCAGACGCGAGTGCTTCGCGCTCCCGCTCCGCAGCCTCCTTTGCAGAGATGACTTCCTCGCAAAAGGAGGCCATCGACGTCCAGTACCCCAGCGATCGGTCAGCCTAACTCCATAGATTTTCCGTAGAGATCGCATTTCGACCGCATTCATTTTGCTTTCATGCTCTTTTTTGCATACCCAACTCCTCCGTTCACTCTATTTCCCGCATTCACTCTTCGCTCTATATCAGATATAATATGATTACATATGTGGAAATACCTATAGTAACAATCTATCTTAACGCTCACATATGGGGCTTATGTGTATAAGCCCTATATGCAAGGGCGTCGCCAAGGAGGAGATCCAATGAAGCTAGCCGCAAAGCGATCAAAGTGCGAGCAATTGACCATTTTTAAAATTGCAAAAATGTAAATGTCTCTGTTTCTATTTTTATTAGGTTTGTCTATCGCTTTCATTACGATCAAACAAGATGTTCATACAGTAGGTTATAGGTTATATTATAGGTTATATTATTAATAGTGGTAGTACCACATTTTTAACAGTTTTCTGTCTCCAGCCGCTTTCCACCGAAGAAAAAGATCGGGTACCGGTGGCCCGCTCGCACGGCGAAGTGAGGTGTTTGCAGGGTGGGTCCATGGGGTTGCGCGCCGCCTCTTTCGTCGCCCCGAGCCGATTTGACGGGGCGCGACCACGTCCATGGTCCCACCTTCCGAAAAAAAAATGGCCGGTCCGTCCGGGGTGGTACCACACTCTCGCAGAACATCGACGTCTGAGCAATGACAATGTGCTATTGCGCTTCGTTCGGTGAGCGAGAGAGCCGGAAGCCCAACTGGGTGGGTTTGGGGATTGTAATGGTAGGCAGCGGCCTAGCTATACCCTTGGTATTGTAAGGGTCCATGGGCGGCAGTGACACTTACCATCAGGTGTGCTGCTTGCTCGTTTGCCACCATAAGTAATAAAAAAAATATAGTAGGTCCATTTATTTGTGAGCGAGCAATGTCTTTCTATGTGGTTGCATCTACGAATACTACCAACCATTATTATGGATATCGTAAAAGATGACTAAGAGCTTTGATATGGGTCAACTTTATCTGATGTCGTTTGGTCTACATTTTTTTATATTCCTCATTTATTTTTCTTTAACCTCACCTTGCATTAAGGAAATAGTCCTTGTATTGCGGGGAATTTTGAGAATATGTAATTAACGCAGACAAATTACACCCAGACTCGGAACAACACTTTGTGGATTGCACCAAATATTGTACTGCGTGGGAATCGAACCCACGGCACTGGCACGGAAGGTCTCAGGAAATCTTAACCACTACGCCATCTGTGCAGTCAAATTGTATTCCCAAGAATGGGTTGACGTCAGGCAGGTGGCCGGTCATAAAACTAAAGTTATTAACTTGTGCAATATGTACGATGAAAGTAGCGTACATATTATGTCAAGCCAAATAATTGGGTTTATGCATTTATTATCCCCTTTCGTCCGTGTGGTGACAGAGTAAGAATACAATTCACTACCCTGTTTCATACCCGTCGGCGATCGTAAGAGCCGACTACGTGATATAAAACGCATATAACATCTATGCAAAAGATGGAAAACTGGATACAAAACCCTATACCAACACATCTGACCAGCGCGGTATAGTAGGTTAATTTCCCTGCCATTGCGGAGGAAGTGCGATCCCAACAGTTGGGCTTGTATGAGCTGAGATGATTTATTAATCTTTTACCAGCTCCTCTCTGATACGGGTGGTATAATAGACTAATTGCTCTGCCAGTGTGATGGAGGATGTGCCCAATAGTAGAATATATGTGAACTAAAGAAGACGAGGAAGATAATAGATATTAATTAATAAAAAATACATATACGCAAGCAACGCTATCCTCTATGAGGTAACGATCAATTGCCACGTATTGATAGTCTAAGAACACTATTCGTAACTCACTTTCTTGCCTGTGGACGTCGTAAAATATGACTAAGTGAGTGATAATACGCAGATAACATCTATGCAAGAGAAAGAAGGTGCTAAATAAATTCTTTCACTAATCCCTCTGATTGCGTGACATAGAGTAATTACCTTTCCAATAGACTAGAATGACTAGATTGTACGTTCTGTGACTATAGACGCTAAAAAAAATCCTAATGTTTCGGCAGAATAAAGATCAAAAATAAACGCTATAAAATCCGTAAAAATAGTTTTATTTCGTACATGAAATACTCAGGTAAATATGAGGAATAATTACGTATATAATCATTAGAAGAAGTAAATGTTAATTTGTGAAATAATGCCATCTATCGATGAAAACCAAAACTTTTCTGCCAACATTTTTAATATCGCTTAGAGACACTGACATTAAAACGAGCACGTAACGAATCATAATCGATTTGGTTGCAATGTAATCGTTACGTAAATGATATAATCGATTATGTAATACAATATCACGTTCATTGATGTACTATGCAATTGAAATAAATTGTATAAAATAAAAACTAGACAACTATGTAGTAAAAATATACGACGGAAGTGAAACTTTTGTATTACAGGCAAAGATTTTAATTATTCATTTTAAATAGCATAGATATTTTTTTATATTTTTCAACATCTCAGCTCATATACGTTCCACTGCTGGACTCGAGCCTTCCTACTATTGACCTACTATACCGAGCTGATTAGATGTGTTGATACCTATATGATTTTTATTTCAAATTTTCCTTATTTTCTCTAACTGATGCTCAATGTATATTATATCCCTTAATAATCTTTTACAGTTGGTTAATTTAACATTCGTTTACAGTAATACTTTTTTTTTCAGATGTCGGTACCGGGAGAGACCGAGACTAACCTACCTAGACCAGATTGGTCACGTACTGAAGGAAGGTGGAGTCAAGAGTCTCCGAAACCGGCGAGCGTGTATGAAGAGAATTATGAATGTTGAGGAAGCGAGTGAAGTATGCAAGGATAGAGTTCTCTGGCACTCTGTTCTCTCTGCCTATCCTGCAAGGGATATGGCGTGATGATATGTATGTATGTATGTATAAGCTTTTACGACACCCATGGTCAAGATAAGGTGGTTGATTATATTCTTACATCGTCACTACATGAAAAAATCATTTATTTATATAAAATAATGGAAGTGAAAATAACGTATGCCTCACTCTTCTTAAGTTCGCGACAAAAGGAACTCAAGAGCCTGCTACATTTCGTACTAACGCGTATTCATTCGTGATACGCTACAAGTGTATGAATAATATGTATAAGTAAGCAATATAGCCGACGCTTCAGCTCTTTTTATCGCAAAACTTTTCGTCATAAGAACCGATATTATATTGGTATTAATTTCACATTTTGATTAATTATTTAATCAATTAATAGAAGCACATTTATTACACTACCATATAGTGGCTACGAATACTACCAATCCTTATTTTATTCATGGGTATCTTATAAGGCGACTATGAGCTTTAGCATAAACCTGATCTGCGATCTGATGTCTGCTGGTCAACAATTACAATTCCCAAGGATGATTAACGTCAAGTGGGTGATCGTAAAACTATTGCCAAAACTTTTTCAATATGTATGATGAAAGAGGAGTACATATTTAGTCGACCACAAAGTAATTGGGATAAGGGCAGGATAATGATGATGGTCAGGTGTAATTTAATTTAATGTGTAACTACCACTTATTTCCCATGATATAATAAGAATAATCGCCAAGGAAATTAATAACACCAATAGCGATGTCTAATTTGCCTGCTTATGGTTAACATACCACGTTGATATACTAATGCAAGGATAAATGGAATGTATTAATTTCGATTTATATATATATGTATATATATATATATATATATATATATATATATATATATATATATATATATATATATATATATATATATATATATATATATATATATATTTACTTTCAGCTCGTATATGTTCTATTAGACCTTTCATGGAAAATTGGTACACCTACTATATCACGTTGGCATTCTAGAGTATAAGTACAATAATTAACTTAACTAAAAAAAAATGCCTTATTTTTTTTTAGCAGCGGACGTGCGTAGGGGCCAAAGTAAGTAGATGCACTGCAAGAGATGGCAAATTCAATATAAACAAAATATGCTTGCCTTTCTGACCAGCGTGTGTGGTATAATAAATCATTTTCCGTGCGTGCTTGAGTCTTTTTGCTTGCTTGATTTTATAACCTTCAACTAATAATTATGAAATCTAGATTGTATTTAGTTCTAAATAAATTAAAAATAAAGCGTAATCTGTACAATCTGACTTTTGTTATGAATAAAATCGTTTATAACAAATAAAAAAAAGCATAGTCTATTAGAATTATAGAACAAAGAAATAAATTTCGCGCCAATTTCACTGTTATTTTTTTAAGTGCGCTGTGATTAGATCATTAGAAATTAGAAACTGAACAACAAAAGACGTGCTGAGGTTTCAATGTACAAATAAGTAAAAATAGTTTACGTACCGTTTTGTTCTGTTACACAGAGTCTTGAATTTATTATTTCTTATTGTAATGTCTAGGCCTTAGATTTGGTCGTTTAATATAGACTGTTAAAGTTGTGTTTGAAGCAAACAGATAATGAGTGAGAGTGTTTCATATTAGGGATGTTACTTATATGACATTTCGGATCTAGATACGGATACGGCTAATCAGTATATTGGTTTTGGATACGCTTACGCAATATTTGAAATTATTTCGGATTATTCGACAGTTTCGATTACGGATAATGATTTTTTACGTATAAGCTGCTTGCTTTTACTAACTACTACTTTAATTATCGTATTATTTGGCCTGGATACAATTACTTTTACGCTGTAAGTTTGGTTGGTTGAAAGAAAACCTGTTGCTGGCTGATTAAAAAAAATTATTCGAAACTTTTTTATATCGTTTTTGGTTATGGTTTTGTAAATATTTTTTATTTCAGATAGCCTATTATTTCGGTTACGATTACGGAGTTCAATATCACCCGTATTTTATAGTTCGCTGATTATTACCCTCAGCATTAGATATCGGTACTTATTCAAATATGACGAAGAATATTTTCACATAAATTATGACTCTTTGCCGTGTGGTGAGGGAGTGAGAATATAATTCAGCACCCTATTTTATCAATGAAATCTTATATCAAACCGTTTGACCAGCGTGGTATAGTAGGTCAAATTCTCTCCTATTCTGGAAAAAGCTTAAGCCCAGTATTGGGACTTATATGAGCTGAAAGGATGATGATGAAGTTTCAGAAGTGATTTATCGTTAAAAGTCATCCAATAAATTAAGAATTTCAGTTAGTATTGTACTTTATATTAAAAAAAAATCGGAGTTGACCTGCTATTCAGACGGTGTTTTTTTTGTGGCGACGGGCTATGGTAACTACGTCACGCCCCGCTAATCCGTCCGGGGCGACAGAGCGACCCCGTAGACCCGACCACCGAAGACAAAGATCGGGTGCTGGTGGTCCGTTCGCACGGCGAAGAGAGGGGATTTTACGGTGGGTCTATGGGGTCACGCGCCGCTTTCTCCGTCACCCCGGACCGATTTGGCGGGGCGAGACGCACCCATAGCCCACCAATAAAAAAAAAAAAAAAAAAAAAAAAAGGACCCGCCCTACAATATACCTTTCGACGTTGTGCGAGTGTGTCACACGTTTAATCGGTGTAGGCCCATTATTCTTGTGATATTAAGAAGGCTTTCCATCATGGTCCATCAATGGGACTTATGTGGGTTGGTAGGACTTCAGGCGAGAGCGTGAAAACGTCATACAGTCTTGTGTCATATGTCATAAAGATATTGAATATATATATGTCATAGAGATATTGAATATCAATATCTTTATGTAATATATAAAAATTATGATGGCATTTTATGTAAGGTGATGCAGAGAAACTGCTGGGGTAGTGAATATGATATTAAAGTGGTTTCGTTTTTCATTAAATTACGAGGAAGCAGAAAATATGCTCGTAATCTAAGTTTCTTTAAAAAATAAATAATTTTAAATAGTGTGGTGAATAGTGTTCTTACTCAGTCACCGCACGGAATACTTTAACTCATCACTTTGAGTTACTGACGGATAATGACTAATTTGAAAAAAAAAAAAAAATAAGATGATGAAAAATATGATAATTTTTGAAGAAAATTATAATTCGACACTGGCAATAATGGGGTCGGGTAGCTAATTGCTAATACAAAACAAGAAGAAGAAATATAGACTGACTTTAATTGATTGCCTAAGTGACTTAGCGGTTTAAATAGTGGCCCAAAATGGCGAGCGTGTTGGGTTCGATCATTACGTATGTGCTATACTCTCGAGGTCTAAATATTGTTTGTTATTTTGTTGTATTATTGTTATTATTTTTATCTCCAATAATATTTGTGGATATTGGGGATATTTTTTCTTAGTGCAGGGTGTTGATATTTCAGTTGGTGATGGAGTAAGAATATGATTCACCGTCACCTCGCCACGGCTGTTAAGGAATCGGTGTAATGGCGATGGGGAGGGATGGAATGGGCAGGGGGTTTCCAGACCATGCTTGTAAAGAAAAAGGGAGACCGATCGCGTGAAGAAACGAAAATATCCGACTGGGCAGAGTGGGCACACTATCCCTTGCAGGGTAGGCACTTTACAGCCACGAGCTTGTCCATCCGCGGTAGTACCACACTCTTTCAGAAAATCGATGTCTGAGCAATGGTAATATACTGAATCTTTACAATAGCCAGGCTATGCCTCTGTATTGCAGAGATCTATCAGTAGAGGTTACAACTTACCATCAGACAGGTTGCTTACTCTTTTTTCCATCAATGCAATAAAAATAAATTAAAGGCACATGATAACTATGGCTCGATAACTATTGCGATTTTATAACAAGATTGCTTTATTATTCAAATGAAGAGAGAGAGAGAATGCTGTATGGTAGCGGCTACGAATACTACCAACCTTTACTTTGCTCGTGGATGTCGTAAAAGACGATTAAGAGCCTTATAATGACCTGGGCCAACTCCATCTGATGCCGTTTGGTTAAAAATTACATTCTCAAGGGTTGATGTCTAACAGGCGACTGGTCGTAAAACTATTGCCAATATTTACAATATGTATTATGAAAGAAGAGTACATATTGTATCGACCCTAAGTAATTGGGATAAGAGTAGGAGAATGATGATGAAGAGAGAGAGAGTTACAAAAAAAATATGAAACCGAAAAAAAGCAACAAATTTCTATTAGTGGTATTTTTATTCGTTTCATATTTTTTTGTTTTCTGTTTTGAGATAAGAATCAATTTCAATTGCATTTAGGTGTAATAATAATAAATTATATAAGTAATCTACTTAGATACATTCTATAATTAAAAAAAAATATGAATAATAGTATTAGAACACATACATACATATCATCACGCCATATCCTTTGCAGGGTAGGCAGAGAGAACAGAGTGCCAGAGAACTCTATCCTTGCATACTTCACTCGCTTCCTCAACATTCATAATTTTCTTCATACACGATCGCCGGTTTCGGAGACTCTTGGCTCCACCTTCCTTCAGTACATGACCGATCTGGTCTAGTTAGGTTAGTCTCGGTCTCCCCCGGTACCTACATCCTTCCACTTTCGCATTGTATATCTTCTAGTATGGGAATAGGCTATAGTATTAGACATTTTAAAATATCAATTTATGATACATACAAGACTACAGTGACAAACATTGAAGTTTGTTTTTATATTTGGCTGTTTTTTTTTTAATGAACCACCCCACACTAAGGCAATAATACTTGAATTGTGGAGGACTTTACAAACACATAATTAACGCTGACAAATTACAATCAAACTCAGAACAATACTTTGTGCATCGCACAAATCCTGCGTAGGAATCGAACTCATGGCACTGGCACGGGAGGTTCTAACCACTACGCCATCTGTGCAGTTAATATTAATTTACGAGTATCTATACTGAACTACAAAACCAAACATTAGAGTTATTTTCTTTGGATGTTTATATATCATATTTCTTATACAAATATTTTCAGTGTAGTCAGTCATACGCGACCGCACACGAGGGATTTTTAAAGTTTTATCTTACCCTTAAAAAATCTGGGGGTCGTAGAAAATGGCTGACGTATAATCAGTAGAAAGGGCAGCTTTACTTTCTTAGGAAACTGATTACTCTAACTACAATTAATTGCCATCCTGCCTGCTAAGCATGTATAACATAGTATAGTCCCCTGGGTTAAGCCTATTTCTGTACTAATAATGGACCTCAAGGAGCTGAGGGGTGGCATAATGACTATTTTTTACTAATGTTTTTACACACGTTTGTAGTGAAATTATCTGCTTTAAAATAATAGATAGCATAAAAATCTGAAGAATAGCGTATATTAAAATATATAAGTCAAAAGTTATTACTTAATTTTTCAAACGAAGTTATAATATAGAATAAGAACCTAAGAATTCCCAGAGATAAAAATTTGAGAACAATCCAAGATACGAACAAATAGGAACTATTAGTTAAAAATAAATTATTCGTAAATCAGAGACTGAATAATGTCATCAACTTTCGCCTGAAAAAAATAACTCACCAAATAGTCCAAAAACAGTAAGACACCGCTTCCCGAAACGAGCGATATCCGCCATAATATCAACTCTTAATGTAACGCTTACGTCACACCACTTTCACTATTCAACGCCACAATAACATTCTGTTACCACATAAGAAACTGGGGACGGCGCACTCCAGAGTTCGACGCACTTTAATTGTTATTGAAAAAAAAAAACTTTATGGTTTTTGGACGTAAGTCAGTTTGAGATTGACGTTTTTTTTTGGCGGGAATTTTTGACATAACGCGTGAGGCGCGCTCACTCTCGTGACAGTTAATGAGTGCGCCGTTGTGAAGCGTTGTGCTTTTACTTTCTGCGTTGCCAGTGGGGAGTGCATCGCTTGTGAGGTTTGCCCGTGATCATTGTCCTCTATACAGATGTAGGAAAGTCGTAATAGTGTCGAGTGCGACGGCTTCTCTTGACACAACAATGCGGGTGGAAAAAAAATTAATAATTAATCAATTGCAGGCGCCGGCTTGGAACTGATAATTATCTTGTCTGTTATTTGCTTGTCATGAATATATATTTCACTCGTCCGTTCCCAAAGTCTAAATTTTTTTTACCGCGTTTATCATAAAAACGAATATGTGATGCAGATAATAGTTCTGTGACGTGCACATGTACAGAATAATTATTTATATGAAAATTATATAATATCATATACAATGCGAAAGTGGAAGGATGTAGGTACCGAGGGAGACCGAGACTAAC
The DNA here is from genome assembly GCA_905163515.2 of Lymantria monacha. Lineage (NCBI taxonomy): Eukaryota > Metazoa > Arthropoda > Insecta > Lepidoptera > Erebidae > Lymantria > Lymantria monacha. Next base: position 2,253,905 of record LR991103.1, read on the forward strand.
CTACCTAGACCAGATCGGTCATGTACTGAAGGAAGGTGGAGCCAAGAGTCTCCGAAACCGGCGAGCGTGTATGAAGAGAATTATGAATGTTGCGGAAGCGAGTGAAGTATGCAGAGATAGAGTTCTCTGGCACTCTGTTCTCTCTGCCTACCCTGCAAGGGATATGGCGTGATGATATGTATGTATGTATGTTATATTATTACTCTAGTCCACACTATCTTCGCATAGCCGCTAAAAATAGGTAGTCAGCGACCTAGCTGTACACCTGGTATTGCAAAGGTCCACGGGTGCCAGTAACACTTACCATCAGATGTGCTGCTTGCTCGTTTGCCACCAATATGCAATAAAAGGAAGCAATAGAAAAAAAAGTTGAATTAAGCCAAACATATTTACAAATTTTCAAAACTTCAAGTGAGGGATTTAATAGATTACTTATACTAATCTAGTCACCGCCCTCACCAAATGGATCGACGACCTGGTGAAGGTTGCTGGGAGTCGTTGGATACGAGCGGTTCAAGACCGCACTTTGTGGCAAAATATAAGGAAGGCCTACGTTCAGCAGTGGATGATAAAAGGCTGAATGATTAGGTATACGCTAGTCTCTGAAATGCAATTTTTATAAATAAAGATTCATCGTCTCAGTCCATATGCATTATTACTGGCCACAAGGCTCTTGCACAATAGAAGGGAGATTGACCTACTATACCACGCTGATTAGGCATGTTGATATAAAGTTTCATTTGAGATTTCCTTCTCTTTAGATTACTTATTAAATAAAGGAATGTGGTCAGACTAATCTAATCAGCTATAAAAAGACAAAGTTGAGAGTGCTCCGACTTTTAAATTTCCACTCTAGCCAGTCAATTAAAGCTATTTAGGACGGGGTCCTGACTAACTCCTTGAGGTATCCAGTACTGCAAAGTAACTAATAATATTCATTTTAATTATGTTCAACCGACATTATTAAAATTCTCGAGTTGCCAGAGCTTGATATTGATATGATATAAAATAAAAAGAGGTTTTGTATATTTATGATAGCTATCAGTGTAATAAGCACGAGTCAAACATTTGTGTTGAATCATTTTAAAAATAAAAAAGAAATTAAAATTCACTTTATATGCTAATCAGTAAAGGGTAAGCTTACACTACCTTCTAATTAGTGCATATGTAGCCAATTTTTGGACTTGAGCCTCCTAGCGAGATGGATTTTGGCTCACTGTAAATAAAAAAAGTAGTCACATATTTAACTGCACTGATGACGGCGTAAGAATAAACGGAGCCTACACGGAATGGTTTAATATCGATAAAGGGTGGTTTAATGTCTAACAGACAGGGATGTGTAGCGTCCCCGTGGTTGTTTAACCTATTCATGGATAGCTGTTTGAAAGATCTGAAAAATAATGATTGTGGTTTACGAATGAATGAGTTACTTATCAAATGTCTTCTTTATGCCGATGATCAGGTATTACTTGCATCATCGGCAGAAGATTTGCAGGCGATGGTAACTACTATGCATGAAGCTTTTGAAAGAAAAGGTATGAAAGTAAATGTAAGTAAGACGAAAATTATGGTTTTTGAAAAGGATACATGTATGACGGAATGTAACATTTTTATAAATGGTGAGGAACTGGAACAGGTGAAAGAATTTTTGTATTTAGGTGTTTTGTTTACTAGAGATGGTAAAAATGATGATAATGTTGAAAGAAGAGTAAATGCTGGTAATAGAGTGAATGGGGCACTATACACCTTTATGAAAAGCAGAAACGTGTCCAAAAAGGCACGTTTAGCTGTACATAAGGGAGTATTAGTACCTACTCTCATGTATGGTAGTGAAAGTTGGATTTGGCAGGGAAGACATGAAAGTAGAATAAATGCTGTAGAGATGAGAGCTCTTCGTAGTATGTGTGATGTAAGTATGAAAGATAAAATTAGGAATAATGTTATAAGAGAGCGCTGTGGTGTGAATGAAGAAGTAGTGACAAAGATCAAAAAGAGTATGCTGAGGTGGTTTGGACATTTAGAAAGAATGAGTGACGAGAGGTTGACGAAGCAAATATATAAAGCAAGCGTGAATGGGACGAATACAAGGGGAAGACCACGTCATACTTTTCTGCACCAAGTTGGAGATGTGTTGACGAGAGGTCTTATTAAGAGTATGCGTAATCGTAGAGCATGCATGAAGACTATTATGAGTGTGAATGAAGCGATGGAAGTATGCCAGGATCGTGGTTTGTGGCAATCCGTAGTCTCTGCCTACCCCTCTGGGAAACAGGCGTGAGGCTATGTATGTATGTATGATGACGGTGGTTAAGGTACAATCCTACCTTGACAGTATTCGGGTACGGTGCTTTCACAGGAAAACACTTTGTGCGATCGTTACGTGTTTGGATGTAATTTGTGTCTGTTAAATTGTATGCTCATAATTGCCCTAGCAATACAAGGATTACTTGTCTTAGGGTCGGTTATTGTTTTAAAAAACATTTCCTTTTAAGTTCTTCAGCAGTAGTTATCACATTTGCTTAAGTCTGTTATGACATCAGTATTATAGTCAGGGTTTACTATTTCACATTTAATAAATAAAATTTATAAATTTTTAGGGTTCCGGTTAGTGCTTTATTATTATAGCTTCGCTTTCTGTCTGTCAGTTTGTATATTAGGGGGCAGATTATGTCACATCATAATAAACAGTTAAAATATTAACAGAATATTTATTTAATCGCTACTAGAACATATTTATTGTAATAGGAATAATCGAAAGCTGTCGGGGCGTCGATGACAAAGATCGGGTACCGGTGGCCCACTCGGGAATGCTGAGGTGGTTTGGACTCGTGGCAAGAATGAGTGAAGAAAGGTTGACTAAACAAGTATACAAAGCGAGTGTGAGTGGGACGATTACAAGGGGAAGACCACGTCGTACTTTCCTGGATCAAATTGAAGATGTGTTAGCGAAAGGTCAGATTAAGAGTACGCGTAATCGTAGAGCATGCATGAAGACTGTGATGAGCGTGAATGAAGCGATGGAGGTATGTCAGGATCGTGGTTTGTGGCAATCCGTAGTCTCTGCCTACCCCTCTGGGCAACAGGCGTGAGGCTATATATATATCACCGTGACCTCGTCGCTGTTATCGGTGCCGACCTGGCGCTACCGGCTGTCGTGAAAGCGATGGTCGACAGCGTCAGGAATTGGGACGCGGTCGCCGCCTTCTGCGAGGCTGTCGTCTCGCAGAAGGAGGTGGCGGAACGAGTCCGGGAGGATTCCCGTGACCCGGCCCGCTGCCAGCGGCCGGGGCGGCGCAGGCGCGAATATCTGCCCCTGATGCCGCCCTAACCGAGGCTTCGGGTGATCGGACCGGGGAATTGTCCGGTCGCCCGACGTGAGGCCACCGCGTGAGGGCAACGCCCCGACGGCGAAAGCTGTTAGGGCGTCGACACGGGAGGAACCCGTAAGGGTCAACCGCCGGGCGGGCCACCGAAGACAAAGCTCGGGTACCGATGGCCCGCTCGCACGGCGAAGAGAGATGTTTGCAGGGTGGGTCCATGGGGTTGCGCGCCGCCTCTTTTGACGCACCGGATCGATTTGTCGGAGCGCGACCACATCCATGGTCCACCCTGCAGGGAAAAAAAATAATATATATATATATATATATATATATATATATATATATATATATTGTATACTATGTATGTATGTAATTTACATAGTCTACTTTCGTGCTATTTTTTTATTTAGAAAGTATATATACAATGCGAAAGTGGAAGGATATAGGTACCGGGGGCGACCGAGACTAACCTACCTAAACCAGATTGGTCACGTACTGAAGGAAGGTGGAGCCAAAAGTCTCCGAAAGCGGCGAGCGTGTATGAAGAGAATTATGAATGTTGAGGAAGCGAGGGAAGTATGCAAAGATAAAGTTCTCTGGCACTCTGTTCTCTCTGTCTACCCTGCAAGGGACATGGCGTGATGGTATGTATGCATGTAGAAAGTATATATTTTGAATTAAAAAAATTATAATATTACAGAACCCTTTGAGTCTGATTAGCAATTGGCTGACCTTATTTTCATATATAGCTGTGAGTAAAATCCTACCTTACACAATATTGCTGTGAGGTGATCAATTCGCAAAACTGTTTCATAACGATAAGGTAATTTGAGAGAGGTCCGGCAACGACGAGAAATGAGGATGCAAGCGTTTTAAATAAAATACTTTTGTGTTCTTTTAACATTTTTAAACGGAGGATTTACGATTTTCAACATGTCTTTTTGGTTTTTTGTTGTTATAAATTATTATTTTATGCTGTGTGGTAGCGGCTAAGAACAGTACTTATATTATTTGTGCGTATATTACAAGACTCCTAATAGTTTTACAGCGAGATGGATCAACTCCATTTTATGCCGACTGGTCAAAATTCCATTCTCAAGAAGAGTTGAAGTAAGACAGGTGGCTGATCATAAAACTATAACCAAAACTTTTGCAATATGTGTAATGGAAGAAGAATACGTATTGCTTCGACCTCAAGTAATTATAAGACCAGAATAATAATAAATTATTATTTCATTCATTATTATCAGGCCTTTTTTGTTTTTTTCTTTCTTCGCAAGGTGGACCATGGATGTGGTCGCGCCCCGGCAAATCGGCCCGGGGCAACAGAAGAGGCGGCGCGCAACCCCATGGACCCACCGTGCAAACACCTCTCTTCGCCATGCAAGCGGGCCACCGGTACCCGATTATTGTCTTCGGTAGCCGGCCCGGCGGTATACCCTTACGGGTTCCCCTCGTGGCGTCGCCCTGACGCGGTGGCCTCATGTCGGGTGACCGGACAATTCCCCGGTTCGATCACCCGAAGCCTTGGTTAGGGCGGCATCAGGCGTAGATATTCGCGCCTGCACCGCCCCGGCCGCTGGCGGCGGCCCGGGTCACGGAATCCTCTCGGACTCGTTCCGCCGCCTCCTTCTGCGAGATGACAGCCTCGCAGAAGGTGGCGACCGCGTCCCAGATCCTGACGCTGTCGACCATCGCTTTCGCGACAGCCGGCACCGTCAGGTCGTGACCGATGACAGCGACGAGGTCGCGGCACTGCCCGTCCCAGCTCAAACATTCCTCGAGCGTATGTTGCGCCGTGTCCTCGTCACTACCGCAATGGTGGCAGGACGGAGTCCACTCCCTCCACACGACCGTGCGCAGGTACTTGCCGAAGCAACCGTGCTCCGACAACACCTGCACCAGCCGAAAAGAGAGGACACCGTGCCGCCGCTCCATCCACCCCATCAGTACGGGCCGGAGGGCCTCAACGGTAACAACACCGTGTCTAGGTCTCTCCAGCCGCGTAACCCAACGGGCGATGACGTCTCGGCAGGCGTCCTCGCGCCAGGTAGCTATCTCGCTGGACGATGGGGAGCCACCCTCGTCGCGCGCTGAGGTAACCTGCCGGTAGAGGTTGGAGAGCATCTCCGCCTCTAGGTCCCACGGGGGTGTCCCGGCCAGTAGGCATGCCGCCTCGGTCCGTGGTCCGGTACCGTGCGGTACCCGCGAATGGCTCTGATCGCCATGGCTCTCTGTGGTCTCCACAGAACAGCCCTGAGCTGAACGTTTAGAGCCCTCGCCCACACGGGTGCGCCGTACATGGCCATCGAACGGATCATCCCCGCATACAGCCGTCGGCCCTCGAAGCTGGGTCCGCCCACGTTCGGCATGAGCCGTGATAGGGCGGACGCCGCGCCGACCAACCGGGGAGCAATTCGGCGGAAATGCTCCCGATTATTATCAGGCCGGGCAATTATGATGCCACCGATGGCAAAGATCGGGTACCGGTGGCCCGCTCGCACGGCGAAGAGAGGTGTTTGCAGGATGGGTCTATGGGGTTGCGCGCCGCCTCTTCCGTCGCCCCGGACCGATTTGGCGGGGCGCGACCACGTCCATAGTCCACTGCAAATAAAGAAAGGTCTGGCAATTATGATAATATATTGATATCTGGATGACCGAGCCTTGCTCGGTATTTTTTTTAATGTGTTTTGGAAGTTATATTTAAATATAATAAAAATAGTGACAAAACAAATCAAAAAGGGAAAAAATAAAAATAGAAACTAAAAAAATATCGAGCAAAAAGGAGCAAAAATCACGTTTGTTGTATGGGAGCCCCCTTAAGTATTTATTTTATTTTGTTTTTTAGTACTTGTCGTTATAGCGGCAACAGAAATACATCATTTGGGAAAATTACAACTGTCTAACTATCATGGTTCATGAGATACAGACTGGTGACAGAGAGACGGACGGACGGACAGCGAAGTTTTAGTTATAGGGTTTTGTTTTAAGCTTTGGGTAAGGAACCCTCAAAAGGTTGAACTCCCATAAATAAATAAAAAAAAATACTCATTAAAATTTAAATGTCTCGAAAGTCACAATACTGAATTAATACGGCATTTGATGGTTTCTAAGCTTTAAAGAGGTCATACACTTTTAGGACAAGGCGTCATAGAAACGTGGAGTTTGAAATTTAAAATTGTTGGACAGCAATTTCCTAAGCCGAATATTGTAATTGAGAGCCATGATAAAGCATTGCATCGAATAACTGAAATTCATCGTTAATAAGATGCATTAACCGTTTTTATTTGACTCTGGCGCGGGTATTTTTAGCATATAATGATTAAGAAAGGAGAAGATAGTCATTTGCTATATTTTTGTTCGCTCTTTAGTCAATAGGTATATTTACAAAAATCGAGACGGAAAGGTTGAGTTATATTAGGAACAATCAATAAGATACGATATGAAGACAGCATATTGATGCTGATCAGATGAGTCGCAAGACACCATGATGTACCTATGTGCGCTACTACGGTCGTTTCAATTTCTTTAAACCATTTACTTGCAAATATTTGAAAACATTCGAAGGGGTCAAATATCAAGATAAATCCTTTAAATGAGTGATAAACCCCGCTTCAAACAACCGGTCGAGTTCCTGAATACACCGAAGCCTCCCGGTATCCCAGCTCACATCTTAAAATTGAGAGCTGGCGCGCCGAAATTATACAATGTTTGCAAGTTTGCAAGAAAAAACATTCTAAGATTCTCTAAATACCATCAAATTACCTCTTCGAATTTCAAAGAGTACAGTTTGCCATCAAAGTCTACTTCGCAATGACCATAAACAAAGCTCGAGGTCAAATTCTTAAGGTAGCGGGAGAAGACTTGAGAGAAAGCTGCTTCTCCCATGGGCAGTTGTATGTGACATGCTTCAGAGTAAGTTCACAGAGTAGCCTGGTAATTCTCATTTCAATCCGAAAGAAAAACAAAATATATTGTTTACAAAGAAATACTGTAGTTGGTGTAGTATTGCGGGTGCATGGACCGGGTATTAGTCCGTCACCCGCAGAAAGGTCAGCCTCATGAGGGCGACGCCACAGCATCACAGTTGTTAGTTGCCGGGGCGTCTATAGTTATGAAACCCGAAAGGATAACCCGCCGGGGCGGCCACGGATGTCAAGGAAGCGGCACCAGAGGAAGGCCTAATTTCGATGTAAAACATGGGTGGGTTATGGAGCCGCACACTGCTCTTCTGTCGCCTCGGTCAATGGGCGCAGCTGTTCAAAACGTAGCTTCCTAAGAAAAAAGCCTCGTGTCCGTAATATATAACAAAATTTCATTCTATTGTCATATTTATTAGATTTTTAAATACCCTACACTATAATAAAGATTGTTATATTTTATAAGTATACAAACATGTAAACATAATAATTTATAAAACATAATAAAATGAATAACGTAAAAAACAAAAAATAATCTATTAGAACCTTTTTCGACTTCTACGCGGGCAAATGTTAGTAATTAATAAAATAATAAAAAAATACAAAATGCAAAAATTGACAAAAGGGCAGCTAAGGATCCGAACCGAGCTCCGTCTTGCTTGTATTAGACTACTCAATGTTCCAACTAAGCTATGTCTGTTCTTAATGACAGCGTCAAAATTTGCTTTCATATGTTAATAGTTTTCAGCCAATGAAAAATTATATTTTTTATTGCCTGAAAATACAGACAAAACAATATTTTCTAAAAATGAAACCTAGCTAGATCCAGATTATATATATATATATATATATATATATATGTATATATATATATATATATATATATATATATATATATATATATATATATATATATATATATATATATATATATACAAGAATTGCTCGTTTAAAGATATAAGATAACAATATAAGATAACATACGAATAGATATTTTTTTGCATTCTTTTTAGCTCGTAAATCCTATTGATGTATATAACCTTCTGTATTTGATCCTTATTTTCCTGACGCTTCAAACACTTTACAGCGTTCATGGTCACGGGAGGACAGTCCTCCAGTGATCTTGAACGCTGTAAAGTGTTCGATTGGGAAGTTAAAAATTAAATACAAATGCGACAGAATCCGAAGAAGTTGTTTTATTTCAAATGTATAACACATTTCTCTCTCGCGTAAACATTATAAACCATTATATAGCCCTCTTCCAGATAAAAAAGAAACAATCAACTGCACCATTTTGACCTACACCTATTTTTGACATAATAAAATTTACATATAATAATACATATATATTATAGTAATGTAATTTTCCTTTTCTTCATAGTTAAAAACATATGAGTAAATTCATTATATTACGATGAAAAGACGAATCTACGCAGACACGTCCTTTCTTTCTATGATTTAGTCTTTTTACTTCATTGCAACTTAGATAGATAATCTTTTTAAATTTCAGTTTAAGGTAAGCCTTTAACTATAAAATAAAATTCAAAATATGAGAATCATTTTTTTTTTGGGTGGGCTACGGTCGGCGCACTACTCGCACCACTCCATCCGGGGACAGGGGGGCGTAAGCATGCACACCCGTAACCTACCCGTGACGTCGCCTTCGTCGTTGGGCCGACCACCGGAGCAGAGTGACTTGACGTCAGTGGTCGGCCCGACGGAATACCCCTGAGGAGTACCCCCTCCTCGACCGACGTCCCCCCCTCGGGTAGGATGTCGGTCTTTCCTCACGCGGTCGGCCTCTCGACGGGTGACGGACTAATTCCCCGATCCAGTCACCCGCGGCCTCGGCTAGGGCGGCATCAGACGAGTTCACGACGCTGCTCTGCCCAAGCGGCACAAACCTCGAGCGTATGCTGCGCCGTGTCTTCGTCGCAATCGCAGTGGTGGCAGGACGGTGTACTCTCCCTCCTGACGACCGTGTGCAGGTATTTGGCGAAGCATCCATGCCCCGTCAAAATCTGCATCAGTCGGAAGGAGAGCACCCCGTGCCGTCGTTCCAACCTCTGCATCAGCACCGGCCGGAAGGCCTCCACGGTCCGCACACCGAACCGAGGCCTCTCCAGCCGGACTGCCCAATGGGCGTCTAGGCGGGCGTCGACGCGCCAGGCGGTGAGTTCCCTCAATGAGACCACACCGCCCTCCGCGCACACCCCCGTCACAAAATATCACAAATCGTTCACTGTAAGTGTAAAGGGAAATTAAAAATCAAATACAAACGCGATATCGATATGATTTTGTACATATACCTATTATAATTTTACGAAGAACTCTTCAATTTTCCTCAAACCTTATTGTATTGCTGATGCTTATGCGAGGTATTGTTGTCTGTTGTAAAAAAAAAAATAACATGATAAAAAACTGCCCAGTAAGATTCACTCGGATACCCAAATAGCCTTCATCCTGTCTTTTGTTAAAGATAGGGGTATTTTTATTGCGGTTAGGGATGTACCAGGAATATAACTTTTACGTTGGAGTGTTGGCGGGAAAGTGAAAACGTTAGGAGTTATATTAAAAGGTTTAAGTCTTTAACGTTTTTTTAACATTAAATAATTTTATTTTATTTTAGTGTTGTAGAGAATAGATCATATGCTAAAGAAAAATGATTATGAAATATCTATTTATTTTGCTTGTACCTACTTTTTTATTAGAGCCGTGTGTTGACTGGTAAAATATACAATTCACCACTCCCTGTAAATATGTTGTACAGTTTTTTATAAAAAAGTCAGTAAACAAATAATAATAGACAAGCTCGCTTAGTTTCTTGCCGGATCTGGGACAGTTCTCTGTCTACAGCCGTGGTCCGGTCCGTCCGGGGTAGTACCACACTGAGCAGAAGATCGACGTCTGAGTAATAGCAATGTGCTATTGCGCATCGTTCGGTGAACGACACAGCCGAAAGCACAACTGGGTCAGTGTGGGGATTTTATTGGTAGGCAGCGGCCTAAGCTATACCCTTGGTATACAAAGGTCCATGGGCGGCAGTGACACTTACCAACAGGTGAGCTGCTTGCTCGTTTGCCACCACAAGCAATAAAAAAAAATCTTATAAGTACCGATCGGTTACATTCCGATCCAATGGTAGTTTATTTGGATTAACTTAAAATGTTAAGATTGACAATATGTAAATGCACTCGCAGGGTTTAAACATAAATAAAAATTACTCTAAAACCTATAAATTGCAATTACCCTTAATATTTTTATTCTATAATTCGCAACGACGACGTAAGAGAGCGAGTAGGTATGAAAGAGAGTATTGGTGTAAAGATGCGAAAGGGAATGCTCCGATGGTTCGGACATGTGGAAAGAAGGCCGAACGAACGTCTGGTTAAGAAGATATACAATGCAAAAGTGGAAGGATGTAGGTACCGGGGGAGACCGAAACTCACCTACCTAGACCAGATTGGTCACGTGCTGAAAGAAGGTGGAGTCAAGAGTCTCCGAAACCGGCGAGCGTGTATGAAGAGAATTATGAATGTTGAAGAAGCGAGTGAAGTATGCAAGGATAGAGTTCTCTGGCACTCTGTTCTCTCTGCCTACCCTGCAAGGGATATAGCGTGATGATTAGGGGTGTGCGAATAATTCGAACTTACGAATTATTCGTTCCGAATCGAATATTAATTTTCGATTCGAAACTCGAATCGAATAATTCGAAATTTCGAATTATTCGAAAGTTCCCGAATAATTCGAAAAATTTCGAATAATTCGAAAAATTACGAATTATTCGAATAATTTCGAATTATTCGAAAAATTTCGAATTATTCGAATAATTTCGAATTTTTCCGAATTATAATATTATTCGCAAATTTTTATTGTATTTTAAATTCGGAGTTTGTTATGTTCGATATTCAAATATGAGTTATGACATTAATAATTAATAAATAATATTTATTAATTTTTTTATTTATTATTTTATATATTATTTATTCTTAGAATATGTATTAAAAAACTTTGAGTAATCGATTTCGAGAATTTTGAAACATTGCGTCTGTAACTTTTTTCTTTTAGATTTTTTTTAAACGGAAATTAATTATTATAATGGAGTTCAAATTGTGGGAACAATAGAAAATCCAATGATATTTCTATAATTCGCAAATTGTTCAAATTATTCGAAATTTTTAGATATTTTTCGAATTATTCGAAATTTTTCGAATTATTCGAAATTTTTCGAATTATTCGATTTTTTTCGAATTATTCGTCGAATTTCGTATAATAATCGGTAAATTCGGTAATATTAATATTCGATTCGAATTTCGAATCGAATATTAATATTCGATTCGATTCGATTCGAACGATATTCGCACACCCCTAGTGATGATATGTATGTATGTATGTATACTTTGATAATCGTAAATCGTATTTTCAGGCAGTCTGTAATTTGACCACAGCCCTAGTTCTTGCTGTAGCCGTATTATGAATTCAAAAAAAACTTCAGAACTTTTGTATTGAAACCAGCATGTGCTATATTAGGCCCTAAATAATGATAGTCGTATTTGAGAATTCAGTTCACGTATTTTATCAAGAGCGCCTACCGTTTTATTATGAGCAAAATGTGCGTCGATGGAGGAGTCCTTTTGTGCAGGCGCTCAAGAGCGGTTTTGTTAAGAATGATTTGAATGAATTTCTGGATTTTTGATGGTCGCTTTTATGAATAGTAAGGTTTTAAGCGAGGCGAATTGGATTAGATAAGCGGTATTTAAATGAAAATTTAATCGCATTTGAATTTTTTATGGTTTACAGACGATTTTCGTGTGGTGATGAGGTAAGAATACAAATGCCACCATTTACATAGGAGTCGTGAAAATCGGCAGAGAGTGTACCCAGGAGAGTAAGCAGTAGCTGTTTTTTGAAAAACATCCCTATCTTCACTTCACCTGGGCCAAATTCATCTTATGCCATTTGGTCAACAATTACATTCTCTAGACAGGCGGCCGGTCATAAAACTATTTTCAATAGCTTTTGCAATATATGCGGTTGTGTAGACCACAAGTAATTGGGATAAGAGCAGGAGCACGATGAATGATATACAGGGTGGAAGAGGACCGCTCCCGAAAACAAGGACTGGTAACCCTGCTAGTTCTACTCGTAATGATAGGCTAGAAAAAAAAATCGATTCGGATGAAAAAAAAATTTCTTTCACTACGCGAGGTCATTGAACTCTTGAACTTGAATGATCGTGAGTTTTGAATAGATTGCGTTTTTCTCAACTGAGTAAAGTTACGTATTTTTTATGGAATTATCGTTACAGTGCCATACTGTCCTAATACGATGGAATGTGAAAAAAACTTAAAATACATTGTGAAAAATATTTTTTCGATTTTTTTTCTATCCTATCATTACAAGTGGGACTAGTAGTGTCACCTGTCTTTGTTTTCGGGAGCGGTCCACTTCCAACCTGTATATGACCGCAACTGTAGACAGAAAACTGTCAACAGTATGGCCTTACAAAATTTATATTTGTATATTCTTATTTTAGCGATCCATACAGGCGAAGAAAAAATATTGCTTCGCTTTTAGGTCACTCAAGTAAAGTCGCTAACGATTATGTTCTATAAAATGTCATGAGCCTATCACAGGAGCTGTCAAACTTGTCACAAGACATCACAAACGCCCTCATTTTTCTATTGACCTCACGTAGCTATTATTACCATGTCTTAAACTTTCCTGAAATAATTATTTTAAAATTTTGGGTTTTTGTGCTGTGTGGTAATGGATACGAATACTAACAACCCATACTTTGCTCGTGGATGTCGTTAGAGACGACTAAGAGCTTTATAACGATCTGGGCCAACTCCATTTGATGCCGTTTGGACAACAATTACATTCCCAAGGAGGGTCAACGTCTGGCAGGCGGCCGGTCATAAAACTATTGTCAATAACTTTTACAATATGTACTATGAAAGAAGAATACATATTGTAGCGGCCTTAAGCAATTGGGATAAGAGTAGGAGAATCATGATGACTCCATCATGATTCTCCTACTCTTATCCAACTCTTTTTAACCGATTTCAAATAAGCAGGAAGTTCTCAATTCTGTATTCTTTATTTTTGTTACCTCTGAACTTTCGACTGGGTGAGCCGATTTTTATGATTATTTTTTTATTTGAAGGCCGGTGCTTCCCATTTCAATTTAGTCCACTGCTTACTATTTGAAGTCTGTTTTTTGGACGTGATAACGTCTTATATTTATAATGATGAACGCCGACTGCATGAAAGAAAAAGTGTCACGTTATGCCTGAGCCAAGCGTGCAAGCGAGAGCGCGGAAAAAGCGGTAGAGAGGCACGATCGGCCTAAGTGTTCTTGTATTTCAAGGATTTTACGTGAACTGTCATAAAGTGAAATGAAAAGTTAATTTGGTATCCATTGTTTAATTCATAAAAGTATGCAATTTTCCATCAATGTTTTCTTATGACGTTACCACGTAAAATTAACGTCCGTAAACCGACTTCACAGACAACTATTTGTTTTTTTTTGTTAAAATTTTATATTATTTTAAATAAATCATACAATATATGCTCAGATTTGTAATTCCTGTTAGAAATGGCACCGAGTTTTGGCTTTTGTTATTTCACAAGACTGCCCGAGGCTCATCATTAAAAAAACATTTAGTTATAATTGCCGCAAAAATATTGATGACTGCATAGATAGCGTAATGGTTAAGATACCCACTACAGTACCAAGAAAAGTAAACGAGCAAGCAGCACATTTGATGGTAACTGTTATCGCCATCCATTTTTTTTTCCGCAGGGTGGACTATGGATGTGGTCGCACCCCGACCAACCCATCCGGGGCAACAAACGAGGCGGCGCGCAACCCCATGGACCCACCCTGCAAACACCTATCTTCGCCGCGCGAGCGGACCACCGGTACCCGATCTTTGTCTTCGGTGAACTATTACCGCTGTCTAGGGACCTTTGTAATACCAGGTGTATAGCTAGGCTTACGCTACTTACAAACCAAATCCCACCCAAGTTGGGATTCGGGATCTCTCGCTCACCGACCGAAGCGCCATTGATTAAACATCGATCTTCTGCGAGAGTGTGATACTACCCCGGACGGAATGGCGTGCGGCTGTAGACAGAATACCGTCAACCGTGTCGCCCTAATACCTAAAGATATGATATGTAGCATAGTAGGTAAAGTTCCCTCCCATTGTGGAAGAAGTTCAAGCCTAATATTTGGACATATGTCAGTTGAGATGATGAGAAATAAATATGTGTACTTTTTATTTTTTTACAAGTAAAAGTACAGATGGCTTAGTGATATAAGTGGTGGTCTTCCATGTCTTGGATACAAATCCCACGCAACACAGATCCAATAATTAATTCATTTTAAATGTTACTTTGAGTCCATTCATTTTTTGTAAAGTTTCATCATTATCACAGCCCCCACACGTCCCACCGTTGGGCTCGGGCCTCCTCCGTAATGGGAGGGAAATTAATCTGCTATACCGCGCTGGTCAGACGTGTTGGTATAGGGTTTTGTTTCGAGTTTTCCTTCTCTTGCATAGATGTTATATGCGTTCTATACCCCTTAGGACGACTAACCACATGGATAAAGTTGTAAAGTTAACCGCAGCGTATTTGTTCTTTAGTGGGGAATATTATGCGAAAAAAAACATTTGAAATAAAAATAAAAAGTACGTTTAAAAAAACCGACTTCAAAAACTGAAAAGTACAAAAGAACTTAAAATACTAACATTTGTATGTGCTATCTATTGATAGGTTTGAAATCGGTGCCAAGCCCTAAACAAAATTATAAACAGCTTAGGTACTTATTGTAATGAAATTCCTACACTAAAGATACCGGTACATGCACCGACTTCAAACCTATCAATAGATAGCACATGCAAATGATAGTATTTTAAGTTATTTTGTACTTTCAGTTTTTGAAGTTGGTTTTTTTAAACGTAGTTTTTATTTTTATTTTTTACTTTTTAGTGTTATAGACACACATAGGTTGTTCTATTAGTAGCGGAGTTTGAGCTACTCGTTCATTTGTCGCACTCATACTTAATGCTAATTTTAGACTTATGGTTTTCTCATAGATGCCACTGTCAAATCTAAACTAAATTGAAATGGGACCACACGGGAAGCACCAGCTTTCAAATAAATAAAAAAAAGAATCATTAAAAATCTCTTTACCCAGTCGTAAGTTATGAGGTAACAAACATAAAAAAAAATACAGACGAATTGAGAACCTCCTCCTTTTTTGAAGTCGGTTAAAACCATTTTTACGATTCTTATCAGATTTGTATTAGATTTAAAATTGCCCGACATTTCAAATAAGTTATAGCATTCACATTCACTGGAAGACTGTCGATTGTTTTATTTCAAATGTGTAAATATTTAAAAACATTTAAATAAAGCACTTCTGCTGTTTATCTTTATTTTGCTATGAATGTGGTCTCGCCCCGCCAAATTGGTCCGGGTGACGGAAGAGGCGGCGCATGACCCCATAGACCCACCATGCAAAACTCCTCTCTTCGCCGTGCGAGCGGGCCATCAGTACCCGATCTTTGTCTTCGGTGGCCTCTGCTGTTTGTCTGAGGTTCAATCTTCAGTATTATTTATGAATATCTTACTCTAAAAGAGTTTCAATTATTGGAATATATATTAACTAACAAAGCCAGCCAGTTGTTTTGTTTGTATAAGTCGATATATCACTACCTGATGGTGAATATATTGCTACCCGCATTGATTTTCAATACGGGTAGCAATATAAACCTCCGTGAAAACATACCAATTTTCATAATGATCGGTCAAATACTTTCTGAGTTTCATCTCATCTCAGCTCATATATGTCCCACTGTTGGGCTAGAGCCTCCTCCATAATGGGAGGGTAATTGACCTACTATACCACGCTGGTCAGACGTGTTGGTATAGGGTTTTGTTCCGAGTTTTCCTTCTCTCGCATGGATGTTATATGCGTTTTATATCCCTTAGTCGTACCCACGGGTAATATAGGTGGTGAATTGTATTCTTACTCCGTCACATGGATAATAAAATACATATACATACCAACTTTCATAACGATCAGTCAAATAGTTTCTGAGTTTAGCGATGTCATATTATATACAAACACCCTCTTTTATAGATATGGATAACATTTAAAAATATCTTTAAAAATATCCTATGAATATTGTTCCAGTTATCATGGACACCGCAGTTGTCGCTAACTTTTTCAATTAACTGAAAAATGATAACGCCATCATAATATAAGTAAAAGTTTAGTTAAATTGCCTCCTAAAGGAATTTTAAATGGTTTTGTTTGTGACCTCTGGATTCTTGTTGCCGGCAAGAGATTAACGCATACTTCAGAATAAACAAACAATTGGGTCTATTAATGTTGTTAGCTTAATCATCATTCTACTACTCTTATCCCAATCACTTGGGGTCGATACAATATGTACTACTCTTCTTTAATAGTACATATTGTAAAAGTTATTGGCAATAGTTTTATGTCCAGCCGCCTGCCAGACGTCAACCCTCTTTGAGAATGTAATTGTTGACGAAACGGCATCAGATGGAGTTGGCCCAGGTCGTTATAAGCTAACTATTGTTAGCTTAATATTTTATTAATAGATGAATGAACATAATTGAAATATTATATTTGATTTTTAGTTCAAGGTTACGGTAAAGTTCAGCCCTACCGTGAACATGATCACTGTAAAGTGTTCGAAACGTCGAGAAACTAAAAATCAAATACAAATGCAATAGAATCCTTAAAAGTAGTTCTATTTATAATATGTAATACTCTTGTAAATATCAGAATTCATCAAAGAAAAACTTATCCGTGTGGTGACGGAGTAAGAATACAATTCAGCAACCCCTATCTTACCCGTGGGTGATCGTATGAGACGACTAAGGGATAAAACGCATATAACATCTATGCAAGAGAATGAAAACTCGAAATAAAACCTTATACCAACACGTCTGACCAGCGTGGTATAGTAGGTTAATTCCCCTCCCATTACGGAGGAGGCTTGAATCCAATAGTAGGGACATATATGAGCTGAGATGATGATTAAAGAAAATATCATTATGTATTTTTTAACCGTTTGGGCTGCCGAAAGGTAGATAGATACGCGTCTTCTGTACTTTTGTTACAAATTACCCGGCAGAAGGGTCGACAAGCAACCCAATAACACGCAAAACACGACTGTCATTATTTGAGTGGACTAGCCTCAATCGAATCCTTGTTTTCGCTCGCAAATTGATCAGACTGATTTACCATGAGTGAGATTCCTGAACTTCTGTGGGCCCGTTTATATTATTATCATCATTCTGTTCTTATCCTTATTACTTGAGGTCAGGGGCGGCTTTACCTATAATGCAGAGGGTGCGGTGCACCCGGGCGCCGGGTGTTACATAGAGCCTCCACTGTAACGTTCCGCACGGAGCGGGAGCACTTTACGCAGCGAGTGCCTAACCATTTATAAACGTAGTGGGTACATTATTTGACAAGTTTGGATAGGTTGCTTTGTCGCCATGTGCTTCATAATCCCATCCAATGTAACTTCATAATCCCATCCGATCGCGTTTATTTGGTTTCGTGTCAAATCAACAAGACTAAGCATGCAACAGCGCATTCCAGCGAGGAGTTTAGTCGAACGTCTTGTTAGTATCAACTAGAGGATTCGATCCCGGTCGATTTCGGGATTATCTACAGTTAATCCCGGGATCCCGAGATAGTCTCGAGATTGTATTGGTAATGGAAAATGGTAACAAAAATCAGTAAACATATCAAAATCAATTTTTGAGGACATAGAATATTTAAGTTTAGGGAGATTTAATCTCCAAAAAGGCGGTTAAACAAAATTATATTTTTTTTTTATAAACTTTCTTCTTATAAAATAACCAAACTAAGCACTTCTGTAAATAATTTCTGAAACCAACAATAAACTTCAAAAAATCAACTTCTTTCTACTTATGTTTATGGGTACCTACTTATATTTTAAATTAAGTTGACCAGGAACTTTATAGATTACTTCTAAAATGAAAATCATTAATGCATTTTTGCTTTTTAATAATTTCATTATCACCAATTAACAAAAAATATCAATATTTACTTGAAGTGAGGCGGAAATTTTTACACACTTTTACGCATAATCCGGTCGTTAGCAAAAACAAATGAAGTTACTTAGTATGAATCAATTAAGAGCAACAGTTTGTTTCAAAAAGATGAAGCCAGAACAGATGTAAGAGTAACAATAGGTAATGATGTACTAGAACAAGTGGATGAATTTGTATATCTTGGATGTGGATTTAGCCGAGATGGAAGGTACACCACTGATATAGAGCGAAGAGCAAATGCGGGAAATAGAGTGAACGGAGCGTTGGGACAACTTCTCGGCAGCCACCACCTCAGCCAGAAGGCACGTGTAGCAATACATAACGCAGTGCTTGTCTCAACATTACTATATGGAAGCGAGAGTTGGGTATGCAGAAAAAAACATGAAAGTAAAATTAATGCGGTCGAAATGCGATCTCTACGGAAAATCTGTGGAGTTAGGCTGACCGACCGCATTCGCAACGACGACGTAAGAGAGCGAGTAGGTATGAAAGAGAGTATTGGTGTAAAGATGCGAAAGGGAATGCTCCGATGATTTGGACATGTGGAAAGAATGCCGAATGAACGTCTGGTTAAGAAGATATACAATGCGAAAGTGGAACGATGTAGGTACCGGGGGAGGCCGAGACTCACCTACCTAGACCAGATTGGTTACGTACTGAAGGAAGGTGGAGTCAAGATTCTCCGAAACCGGTGAGTGTGTATGAAGAGAATTATGAATGTTGAGGAAGCGTGAAGTATGCAAGGATAGATTTCTCTGGCACTCTGTTCTCTCTGCCTACCCTGCAAGGGATATGGCGTGATGATATGTATGTATGTAATAACGGATTCAATATCTTTACGACCATCTTCTGTCAAAAGTGCTGCAGCTGAATATGCTAACTCAATAGATTTTTTGCCTCCATGTTCGTTAGACCTTCTCTTCTTCTGCTTATTGCCTAGATCTTGAAAGGCCTTCCAAGATTTTTGTCATTGTTGAAACCGATAGCATCGTTGACATTGATAGTAAAGGTTACTCATGCTTTCTTTGAAAGCTTGTAGTGTGAGTAAATTAGTTTGCACGCAGCTTGGCCAGTCAATACTTGTCTAAAGCCAATTAGTGTAGTATCGTCTAAATTTTCACAGGATAGCGTTTGGATCTCAACCACCTTTTTTGAACAGCTCGTGTGAATCTTCCAAAAATTCCTTGAATGTAACACTGTCTTCCTCAGAAACGGCTAGAACACAATCGAACCACTAGTGAATTGAACAATACTTCGTTATCAAAGGAAATAGTATCTATGACTACTCAGTATAACAAACAAGTCCAAGTTTGTAATTAAACTTGCCATTATTCACAATCACAACTTACAAGAATATTAAAAAATGTTAGCGGTAGAAATACTCAAAATGAACTAAAATTACCATCTCAATTTTGACTGTTTATTGCTATTGAGTATTTGATGTTTTAGAGTGTAATTAGGCAAATATAATTCTCTTCCTAAATACACGGTGTTCACGACATTACCTAATTATCTGTACTAATTTCACAATTAACAACATTCTTTTATTCCTTTGTATTTGTACTTTTATTCTTTTACCAAGCAATTCCCTATGTATAATGAAGGTACTTACATAGTGATATTAGAAGTGATTCGATTCTGAGAGGTCATTTAGTAATACTACAGTATTTAAGAATTAGAGATGACTAGCTCACATAACTCACATTCAAAAGATAATTCATTATTACCACGTAGTTTTATTGAGCGTTTATGTACAACGGACTAACGTGATATCTTACACTTCTTTGTGTGTAAGCTAGATCTTAATACATGCATATTTGAAGAAATTGAACGTTATTATTAAATAAAAGTGGAAGTAAAAGTAGTTATCAAAAACTAAAGTAGTTAGAAAAAATACAAAAATTTAAAAACTTAGACGATTTTTAAAAAAAATATCGCAAGTGTTGACGTAATATGAAGTATGTCAAAAAATCATAAATAATTATTACTATATACATCTGCGAGGATATAACGGCCAACCTTGCGATTTCAGAGTTATTCCCATTTTTCAAGTCAGCTCCATACATTTTTTTCTAAAAAAAATTATAACTCGTTCAATTGTTAACCAAATTATCTCATATAACATTATATAGTATAGTAATGATTAGGAGAATCCATTTCCACACAAAAAAATTATACATTATAACTCAAGTTTCTATGTCTATGAAACGCGATTTTCAGCCCACTGTGCGCCGGTGCGGCGGGGACGGAGTGCAGGCACATCTATGAAATAGGTAGCCGCGCGGCTCGCTCTGAGAAATTTAAGCCCTCACAATATGTGTAATGGAACAAGACTTTTGGTTATGAAATTGCGAGACAATGTGATTGTAGCTACTATCATCACCGGCCCCGCGGCCGGACAGCTAGCTCACTTTCCGCGGATCCCGATGATACCGACGGATTGTCCTATATCTTTTAAAAGATTACAGTTTCCTGTAAAGATATCGTTTGACCTTACAATAAATAAATCCCAGGGACAAATTTTTTCTATGGTTGGCAACGATCTAAGAAAAGAGTGATTTTCTCATGGCCAACTATATGTTGCACTTTCTCGAGTAGGGTCAATATGCTTTATTGCCATCTACAAATACCACTGCTAACATGTAATATGTATAGTGAAGCATTAAGGTAAAAATGGAAAATTAAAATAAAAATCTAATAAAATTTAAGTCTTTAAAATAAAAGATGTACTTGAATAAAGAAATGATACACAAATAAAAAAAAAACTACATTAAAATAAATAAAAAATATAAATCAAAAAGGAAAAATAAATGTAAAAAAAAACTTAGCACATAAGTCGGGGTGCTATATTTTTTATTCTATGAAATATGTGATAATCAGTACTTATACTGTAATAGTAGGTATATAATGTATCTAATTATTATTAGTATACCTATACTCTAAACCTCAGTGAAATGTTTTTAAAAATTACCAGTTGATGTCATTTATTCTGTTTACTCATTTTGTTTTCAAACATCAACCCAAGGGAAGCCAGCGATACACTATTGCTAAATACAATATTATTTAGGTATGTCCTGCATTTACTGTACGTTTATGCCAAAATGTTTAATAAATAAATGTTCACCCGTGCGAAGCCGGGTCGGGCCGCTAGTTTACCATAAATTGGATGCTGATAATAATAAAAAAAAATAACAAATTTTCTGGGAAAATTGTCTGAACATGAAAATACACGTAAACAAACGTTAAGACAGCACAGATGATATAGTGGTTAAGATACCCACTTTCCGTGTCAGTGCCGTGGGTTCGTTTTCTACGCAGGACAATACTTTGTGTGATCCACAAAGTATTCTTCTTAATCTGGGTGTAATTTATCTGAGTTAATTGCATGTTTATAAAGTCCCCCGCAATATAAGGATTATTTCCTTAGAAAAATATTAACTACACTTTAGCATTTTCTTTGTATTACATAAGATATAAGCAACTTTGCTAACACTATAGAACACTAAAACACTGAATAAAATTTAAGAAACATGACATTATTACATTCCCGCTAAAAATTCTCTTTATGGTTGGTTTTTGGTTTGAAATATACCTTTTTTTATCTGTACTATAAATCCCGACCAAGCAGCTGGTATATATACTCTATTATTTTTATATCTTTCCCGGTAATAGATTTGGTCAATGAACTTCTCAAGTCTTTATCAGATATATTTATGATTCGCTCGCAACATTCAGAGCTTCATAATAAAGGAACGTGACGTGCTGAAAATGTCTACTCTTACTTGATTTAACATAAGTTATTTTTAGATATTCATACAATTCTAATTTCTTCATATATATTCTGATTGTTAAGAAAATTATGGTAATGTAGAATATTTTCTTAGTATGAGTTAAAAAAATAATATTTTTTTTCTTTTTAATTATAAGAATTGTTTTAAAACGTACTTAAGTAGACATATGTTACAACTTAATTTTGTTATTAACGTGCTAACGTCTTATATTTCGATGAAAACCGGCTGCAGGCATGACAAAGTGTCGTTTCGTGCAAGCGAGAGCGCGGAACAAACGATAGAGAGCCATGATCAGCATATATTTTTTTTTTTTGCAAGGTAGACCATGGGTGTGGTCGCGCCCCGACAAATCGGCCCGGGGCGACAGAAGAGGCGACGCGCAACCCAATGGACCCACCCTGCAAACACCTCTCTTCGCCATGCGAGCGGGCCACCGGTACCAGATCTTTGTCTTCCGCCCGGCAGGCACGATCGGCCTAAGCGTTCGACCAATGTGTTCGAGTAGAAGAGAGACAGCTGTAGCACACAATATACACGTGAACTGTTTTATCAGCTGTTTATGAAGTGAAGTGAAAAGTTAATGTGGTATCCATTGTTTATATTTATTCAATTCAAAAAATTATGTAAATTTTTTATCAATGTTTTTTTATGACGTTACACATACGTATCATCACGCCATATTCCTTGCAGGGTAGGCAGTGAGAACAGAGTGCCAGAGAACTCTATCCTGGCATACTTCACTCGCTTCCTCAACATTCATAATTCTCTTCATACACGCTCGCCGGTTTCGGAGACTCTTGACTCCACCTTCCTTCAGTACATGACCGATCTGGTCTAGGAAGGTTAGTCTCGGCCTCCCCCGGTACCTAATCCTTCCACTTTCGCATTGTATATCTTCTTAACCAGACGTTCGTTCGGCATTCTTTCCACATGTCCGAACCATCGGAGCATTCCCTTTCGCATCTTTACACCAATACTCTCTTTCATACCTACTCGATCTCTTACGTCGTCGTTACGAATGCGGTCGGTCAGCCTAACTCCACAGATTTTCCGCAGAGATCGCATTTCGACCGCATTAATTTTACTTTCATACTCTTTTCTGCATACCCGACTCTCGCTTCCATACAGTAATGTTGGGACAAGCACTGCGTTATGTATTGCTACATGTGCCTTCTGGCTGTGGTGGCTGCCGAGAAGTTGCCCCAACGCTCCGTTCACTCTATTTCCCGCATTCACTCTTCGCTCTATATCAGTGGTGTACCTTCCATCTCTGCTCAATCCACATCCAAGATATACAAATGCATCCACTTGTACATCATTACCTATTGTTACTCTTACATCTGTTCTGGCTTCATCTCTTTCGAAGACCATTAGTTTGGTTTTGCTCACATTCATGCGTAGACCCCTTTTCTTACAATCTTCTGTCATTGTGTCGACTAGGGTCTGCAGGTCAGTCGCTGACTGTGCCAGCAGGACTGCATCATCTGCATAAAGCAGAGCAGTGACCACTGAGTCGCCCATCTGGACTCCCACATTCATATCGTTCAACCTTTGGAGACATTTATCCAGATATATGATAAACAGCCTGGCTGACAGAACGCACCCCTGCTTAACGCCGATATTGATGTCAAACCAAGGCGACATTCCATCATCCAGCCGCACACAGGCTCTACAGCCCATGTAACTGGACTGCACAGCCTGTAGCAGTTTACCGTTAATACCATACTCCGGTAAAATGTCCTAAAGATCCTTTCGTACAATCGTGTCAAATGCTCTCTCCAGATCCACAAAACTGCAGAAAACCCTCTGACCTAGAGCCAGATGCTTCTCCACAATGTTGCGCAGAGAGAACACTTGATCCATGCATCCCCTTCCACTCCTGAAACCTCCTTGTCTCTCACACAGTAAACCATCGGACACCATCCTCATTCTCCTTTCAATAATTTTTATGACGTTATCATGTAAAATTATCGTCTGCAAATCGATTTTACAGACAACCATCTCTTTATTTATTCAACAAAGATCTCCATGTTCCGTAACCCACCTTGCGAACTGTTATTCGGTTTCTTGTAGATTGGTTTTTTAAAAAAAGTTTTTTTTTTAAAAAAGCCAATAAAAAACCAAACCAACACATTTAATTTAATATAAAATTAATCAAATTATTAAAAAGATTTTTAATTATAAATCGATCAGCGCGAAAGGGATTTGTAACTGGACTGACTATTAAAAGTGTGTGATGCGCGGGAGACGAGCCTAGAAATGCTGATATGGCAGAAAAAAGAAAAGCTAACAGAAACAGAACATTTCTGTGTGGTGACGGAGTAACAATACAATTCACCACCCCTTATCTTACCCATGGGTGGTCGTATGAGACGACTAAGGGATATAAAACGCATATAACATCTATGCAAGAGAAGGAAAACTCGAAACAAAACCCTATACCAACACGTCTGACCAGCGCGGCATAGTAACTTTACTTCCCACCCATTACGGAGGAGCCCCGAACCCAACAGTGGGACATATATTGGCTGTGATGATGATGATGAAGAGAAACAGGGAAAAATTATAGTTATAACAGAACGTAATTGTTAACCAAACGGCATCAGCTGGAGTTAGCACAGGTGATATAAAGTCGTCTTTTACGACATCCACGAGCAAAGTAAGGCGCATAGTGTTCGTAGCTGCAACCATACAGCAAACAATTTTTAATTATTTCTGTTTGTATGTTTATTTTCGTGTATTTATCGAATAAGAATATAAATCACCAGGTCCTTGCCTGTGATTATCGTAAAAGATGACTAAGAAATTAAATGCAGATAACATGTATGCAAAAAAAGGAAAACTGGGAACAAAACTCTATACCAACACATATGATCAACATGGTATAGTGTGTCAATTTCCCTCCCATTACGTAGGAGGCTTGAGCCCAACAGTGGCAGATATATGAGCTGAAATGTATGATAATATTTATTATAATGTCAGTTTAGTTATGATTCTGTATTAATATGGCCTAGACCTTTCATTCAGGTATGGTAGCGGCTACGAATACTACCAACCCTTACTTTGTGTCGTAAAAGACGGCTAAGAGCCTTATAACGACCTGGGCCAACTACATCTGTTGCCGTTTGGTCAACAATTACATTCCCAAGGAGGGCTGACGTCAGGCAAGCGGCTGGTCATAAACCTATTGCCAATAACTTTTACAATATGTACTATGAAAGAAGAGTATATATTGTATCGACCCCAAGTGATTGGGATAAGAGTAGGAGAATGATAACCTTTCATTTAGGTGTTTAAGATAGCATAAAGATATATACGTAAAACAATAAAATGATAAGTGGCTGTTATTAAGGTTTGCAGGTGGAACGCCATGAATACAGCACTGTGGAACTAATGTTTACGCGTCACTGTTATTACATGCTGGATTTAATACATTGCGGGTTTTTATTTAAAAGAGAATTACCTTGCATCATGGTTAACATAATGATGAGAGTATTACACATTTGAAATAAAACTATTTCTACAGATTCTATCGTGTTTGTATTTGATTTTTAATTTCTTCACGTTTTGAACACTTTACAGCGTTCATGGTGACGTAAGGACTAATACTATTAAATTAAGAAAATAAATAACTAATACTGTAGCGGGTAAGTATAAATTTCTGTGATAACGATGACTTGTTGGACGTGAGACAACTTAGTTCTCTCTTGAGCATGAATCGCTGTTCGAAACGTCGGGCAATTAAAAATCAAATACAAACGCGATAGAATCCATAAAAAATAGTTATTCACTCTTCGAGGCACGTTTTAAGTTATATCGATTTTCTACTGATGCTTTTTTACATTGTTAAACGTCATGAGGAAATTTGAACATCAGCCAGGGAGCAATACCAAAAAAAAATTACGATTTATGCACCCCCAATGCTGTATTTAATACAAAAAAGAAATCTAAAAAAGTTCTTATATATTTTTGGTGTTAAACACTATTATTATTTTTTCTACTAAGTACTTTAAAAAATAATTTAGCTTGTTTTTATATAATTTATATACTTCATAAATCTTGTATAAAACAAGCAACAACCGTGGTATTACAAATATAATATAAAATCGACTATATTTATATAATTTTCATTGCCATTATACTCTGTATAATAAATAACATACCCTTGATTTTAGTTTTTCTCTTACTCTTTGATCTGTCTTAATATATCATCATCATCATCACTGCCTATATATGTCCCACTATTAGGCTCGGGCCTCCTCCGCAATGGGAGGGAAATTAACCTACTATACCACGTTGGTCAGACGTGTTGGTATAGGGTTTTGTTTTTACCTTCTCTTGCATAGATGTTAAATGCGTTTTATATCCCTTAGTCGTCTCTTACGATCACCCACGGGTAAGATATGGGGTGGTGAATTGTATTCTTACTCCATCATCACACGGAGAGTCTGTCTGTTTCAATATATATATGAAATATTTTATTAACTGTTATGTATGTAAATATGACACCTATTTACATATCGTTTCTATTTTAAAATGGCGTCTACATTTATACAGTTGGCTGTTAGAAGTGCCAAAACTAATTTAGACGACCATTGAACATGATAATAGTTGAAGTTTGTACTAGTTTATGATTCAAAATTCTTGAAATTTTCTAAATGAATTATTTGTTCAAATAACATCATTCTTCGACGCAATATGTACCCACCTATTACCGTAGACATTGCAAAGGTTTTGGCAATAGTTTTATGAGAAGCCTGTATACCGTCAACCCTTCATGGGAATGTAATTGTTGACCAGATGCCATGAGGTAGAGTTAGCTTAAGTCAATGTAAAGGTCTTAATCGTCTTTCACGACATTTAAGAGAAATATAAGATTTGATAATATTTGTAGCCGCTACCATACAAGAATATTGGATAAGGTACAAGTACATATAAATATTTTTACTAACGATGAATTTCTGTTTTCAAGTTTTAGGTTGAGCAGTTTTTAATGTTTTCGTGACAGACGTACAAGAAGACAACTTGAAGTATGTGTAAGTTGTAAATTGCCTTTTTTCTCTTTATCTCTGTAATACTAGCGGCACAGTCAATTCGTTGTACATAATATTTCGTTTGGGTTTACGTCTCGTTAGCAAACCAAGTGCAGCACAGGGGCATATTACTAATATACGTCGATTTTTTTCGACAGTGTGGACACCGCACGAGCCGTCTTATTGACTACAGACAGAAAGCTGACAGGACCTTAGAACTGCTAATGATAAACAAGCAGCATTAAATTAGGAGGAAAAAATACTGATATTATTTTGCTCATTTTCTATATGTTCTTTTTTTGTTGCTTATGGTGGCAAACAAGCAAGCAACCAGGGGCGGGTTTATCTATAGAGCAGAGGGCGCGGTGCACCCGGGCGCCGGGTGTTAGGTGGCGCCGAGAGCCGCTCGGGCCACATAGAGCCTCCACTGTAACACTCCGCACGGAGCGGGCGCACCTTACGCAGCGTGTGCCTAACCTTTTATAAACGTAGTGGGTGCGTTATTTGACAGGTTTGGGTAGGTTGCTTTGCCGCCATGCTCACTGTAACTTCATAATCCGATAGCGTTTACCTGGTTTTGTGTCAAAACAACGAAACTAAGCATGGAACAACACATTCCAGCGAGATTCAAAATTTAGTCAAACGTATTGTAACTATCAACCTATCCCATTTTGTTCACGCATTTTTTTTTATATTTATTTATTTATACATACATACATATCATCACGCCATATCCCTTGCAGGGTAGGCAGAGAGAACAGAATGCCAGAGAACTCTATCTCTGCATACTTCACTCGCTTCCTCAACATTCATAATTCTCTTCATACACGCTCGCCGGTTTCGGAGACTCTTGACTCCACCTTCCTTCAGTACATGACCGATCTGGTCGAGGTAGGTTAGTCTCGGTCTCCCTCGGTACCTACATCCTTCCACTTTCGCATTGTATATCTTCTTAACCAGGCGTTCGTTCGGCATTCTTTCCACATGTCCGAACCATCGGAGCATTCCCTTTCGCATCTTTACACCAATACTCTCTTTCATACCTACTCGCTCTCTTAAGTCGTCGTTACGAATGCGGTCGGTCAGCCTAACTCCACAGATTTTCCGCAGAGATCGCATTTCGACCGCATTAATTTTACTTTCATACTCTTTTCTGCATACCCAACTCTCGCTTCCATACAGTAATGTTGGGACAAGCACTGCGTTATGTATTGCTACACGTGCCTTCTGGCTGAGGTGGTGGCTGCCGAGAAGTTGCCCCAACGCTCCATTCACTCTATTTCCCGCATTCACTCTTCGCTCTATATCAGTGGTGTACCTTCCATCTCGGCTAAATCCACATCCAAGATATACAAATTCATCCACTTGCTCTGGTACATCATTAACTATTGTTACTCTTACATCTGTTCTGGTTTTATCTCTTTCAAAGACCATTATTTTGGTTTTGCTCACATTCACGCGTAGACCGTAGACGTATTTATTTATATTTAATTTCATTATTGCTAACAGCGTGCCATACACAATAATAGACAATATTTTTATACAAACTGAGAAGAATAACATATTATAAAAGATGTATTGAATAATTACAATAAAGATAAAATATATGTAATAAACTTGGATCAACATATACTACTGCTAATGGTCAGTGCCTCCACATACTTCTCAGCTACAGACATAAAACATCTCTCTGTACAAGAAACTAAGTCTAGTGAGAGTTCAGAGGCTAGTATCTCATTGATGTAGTGTAATGCGCGAGGAAGCGGTGCGAATTGGCCTATGCTAGTACGCGCCGTATGTGATGATGTGTGATTTTGATACAAGATGGCGCCAGGTGATTAATTGCATCCGGGCGCTACATGTGCTAGAGCCGCCCCTGCAAGCAGCCAACCTGATGGTAAGTGTTAATGCCGCTACTAGATCTTTGCAATATCAGGAGTATTGTTAGGCCTACCAACCAAAACCCACCCAATTTAGGCCTTCGGCTTTCTTACTTATCGAACAAAACGCAACAGCACATGGCCACTATTCAGACGTTAATTTTCTGTGAGAGTGTGGTACTACCGCGGACTGGCCGGCACGCGGCTGTAAAGAGAAAACTGTGAACAGTATGGGTGCTTATACTAACGAAACCGTTATCATATTATTTGAAAGAAAATTAATTTTTTTTTTCTCTTTTTGTAGCTGTAAAAATCTTAAACATGTTCACATAATCTGGATGCAATAGACACAAATGGTTATAAACCTATTATATAAAACTAATACTCCTTATATGGGTGTTTATATGTGTATAATTGTATATATCTTTATTATCATCCACCCATCAACCTATTGATCTAAAAGGAATGGGGTGGTGACATAGTATTCTAAATCCTTCACCACAATGGATTCAACTCACCTTTTAATATATATGTATCATTAATATCATCATTCTCTTGCTCTTATCCCAACTACTTGGGGTCGACGCAATATGTCCTTTTTTTCCATACATCCCTACCAGACGTCATCTCTGTAGTCACTCCCTGTTTATACATATCATGCTTCACGCAGTCCATCCATCTTTTCTTTGGTCTCCCTTTACCCCTAAAGCCTTCAACATTCATACTCAAAACCTTCCTCGCAACATTACTTTCATCCCGTCTCATCACATGTCCATACCAGCTCAAACGTTCACTCCTTAACTTATCCGTCACTGGCGCTACTTTCAAACATTCTCTTATACGCTCATTCCTTATCTTATCCATTCTCATCACGCCGTACATCCATCTCAACATTCTCATCTCTGCTACATGTAATATCATTAATGTGTAGTTATGTAATAATTTTTTTACCATCCCACATCTTTAGACCCGAACGGTTAAACAAAATTGTAAATAATCATTTTAACAGATATTTTTTGGTACTAAGGGTCGAGTAAAGCTCTTTATTGTTAACAGATTCGTTAATTATGAATTTTCTGAGAAAATTATCGAATATTGTTATGATAATATGATAAATTTTGTTTTATTATAAAATGCCACCGTACACTAAAGAATATCGAGGAGTCCTTGTATTATGGGGAACTTTATAACCATACAATTAAAAGACAAAAATACATGCAAATTCAGAAAAATAATTTGTGGGTTGCACTAAGTATTGTATTGCATGGGAATCAAGCTTGATTAGTATTTTAACACTGTGTCAAATTCATAATATTTTTTTTTATCCGACCCAGAAGCCCAAACCAAAAGACTTCACTGTTGATCACAGCAGCAAAAACAGCAATGTATAGCATCCGTATGAATAATATAGTATGCTCCTGGAGACTGGGAGGCTCTGAGCCGTCGGATGCTGCGCGATCTCCCGATCAATAGCGTACCAACGCCCGCCTCATACCTTACCCGCCCAGGCTCAGTACCGCGCCCGAGACCGTACAACTACCTTCTCATATATATTTTTTTAATTTATACTTTTTTAAACAAACACGTTATTAGCTATTAATATACGAAGTTATTTTATACAAGATTGTGTAAAGCTCCGGACTCTCCTGGAGAATGGGACTTTGTTAAGGTAAGACATTACCGGCCGCCATTTAATTATTTTTAAAAAGACAACGTTTTCATTTTTTTTGTAAAGCCAGGTTTTGTGTTACCTTTGTCAATATGAGTTTTTATATCGTCGATTTCGTTTGACCATTGAGCAGCGATTTAATTTTAAAATGTAATAAAACGCTACAAAAATGTTTTGACGCAAATTATAATTGATATAATTGGATATATATTTATAAACCGATTACGAAATGAAAAATGATGTCACAAGCGGGATTTATTTAGGATTTTTCATTTCGTAATCGGTTTATAAATAATTAAGCATATTAAATGCTAAATTTCAGTAATTTGGATATATATTATTTAATAACATGGTTTGCGTTTCAATTTATTTAATTAAAATTCTGTCGGAACTTTTTTAAATACTTCTTGTACTTCTGAAGGTGGCATAGGTTATCCTATATTCATATTTATTTATTTTTTAATTTAAAAATAAAGCAAAACCCTAAGGTGTCCTATATGCTGCATCAATTTTTTTTTTAGTTTAATATAAATTGACACCTGGTGATAATAAACAGGCTGTCCTTATTATTTTCGTCGATAGATGGCTCTCGAATTAATACACTGTCTTTTTATCCCAGGTAAGACTTAAGGTGGGCAATAATAAGTCAGTATTACACGAGACAGATTATGCCAATACCTCTAGTTATAAATAAACAGATTTTAATTATTCCAAAAAGAGGCGTTGCCGTGCATTGAAAGAGTACATTGAATAGCTTGCGATCGATTGAAAAAATATAGTCACCATAGATATTTTAAATATCTAAGCTAGAAAGTACTGAAAACTATTCTATCTGGTGAATCCTCAGAAGTTTTTTTTTATAAACGTAAGGATTGGTCGCAAATCGTTTGCCTCGCTCCACGGGCGCAACTCGATGTCAACATAGGGAAATCAGGATGGTAGGGGACTGTGGTTTTATTATATATCAGCTGCCGTGTGGTGATGGGATAAGAATACAATTGCCTTCGACCCTTATATGTCAATGAGAGTTGTAAAAATCGGCTAAGGGTTCACCAGCAAAGCGGGCAGCAGCTCTCTGCTGGGAAACACCTCACTGAGATCGTCAACCCACCTGCCAAATATGGCCATTGCGGCACTAACATGAAGCATGACGGAAGACTAAGTCTAGCGGAGGATGACAAAACAAAGGCTGAAGGATGAATGATGATTATCTCGGCTTATTCGGTAGGATCACATTGTTAAGACCGGGTTCCGATGGCACTCGCACGGCGTCTAGAGATACATGTAGGGCGGATCTATGAGACCTCGCGGCGCTTCTTCTGCCGCCCTGAGTAGATTTAGCAAGGTGTAACCATGCCATAGCCCTCCACTGAAAGTTTTGGAACACACTTGCAGAAAACCGACATCTGAGCAGTGGTAAATGTGCTATTGTGCTTCGTTCGGTGAACAATAGAGCCGACAGCCCAAATTTCTGGGTGGGTTTGCGATATTCATTGGCAGCCTAGCTATACCCCTGGTCTTGCAAAGGTCCATGGGTGGCAGTAACACTTACTTACCATTAGGTGTGCTGCTTGCTTGTTTGCCACCGTAAGCAAAAGACAAAAAATACAAGTCCTGCAGGACTTGATTCTTCTCCACAGCAGAAGAGAAATTGATCTATAATATCATGGCGGTCAGACGTATATATAGGGTTTTATTTCAAGGTTTTATTGTCTTGCAAACATTTGACTTTGTAGCCGTCTTTTACATCCATGGGCAGGAAAAGAGGTAGTGAATTGCATTCTTGCTTTGTCACCATACTGATAAAAAAAATCAATATCACCATAGAGAATTGTGGTTAGGTTTATAATATATCTCTTGGATAATAATTTGCTGGTCTCCATCATTCGGCTGCACAGATGGCGTGCTACTTAATATAGCTGCACCTACCGAGCTAATTGTCGCGGGTCCGATTCTAACGCAGAATAATATACAAATAATAATTATTATGACTTTGGGTGTGATTTGTGTCCGTTAATTACATGTTGCTAAAGTCTCTCGCGGTCCAAGACTTTATTATGTTCTACCTGTTATTAAAATAACTGGTACTGCAAAATTAAAAGAACAAAAGATATCCCGAGTAGACTTACTAATAACGTGTGATTTCACAGTTATAATACAAATGATCACAACCTCATTCTTTCCACTGGCATCATAGGATATAACTAAAGGACATATTCAATTACAAATTCATTTATTATGTATAAACACTTTTTTTTTTTTTATTTTGCGGTGGGCCATGGACGTTGCACCCCGCCAAGTCGGTCCGGGGTGACGGAAGAGGCGGCGCGCAATCCCATTGACCCACCCTGCAAGCACCTCTTCTTCGCCGTGCGAGCGGGCCACCGGTACCCGATTATGTATAAACCCTGCGAGGGCACTTACGTATTGTCAGTTTTAACATTTTAAATTGTGCGAGTGTGAAAGAGAGTTGGTGTAAAGATGCGAAAGAAAAGTGTGATGATATGTATGTATGTAAATTAATACATTAAACTACCACCGGATCGTACCGTAACCGCTACTGAGAAGATCCGATAAGAAACTCAGCGGATTTGTCTATTATATTTTGTTTTTATATAGCACATTATGTCTGGCCTTCCATATTTCTGAAGTTACCCCTATGGTTAGAGAAGATAAATAAAATACGTAGTTATTTACTAATACATATTAATAAAAATAATAATAGATATTATTTAAATCAAGGAAAACGAAATCACAGATTATGCAAAAATTCTTATCTGTGATATTTCTCGAGAGTAATGAGCGCGGGAATGTCGACCTTGTTACGTTTTAACAGCAGCGTGCAGTATGATAAAGGTAGCAATGCTTTCAGCCTAGGGTTAGTCGGAGCTGGGACTTAAGGAGCAGCACTCAGTTGTTGTGTGGCTGCCATACGCGACGGACGTTTATCTATGATAGAAGGTTTCGATTAATATTTCATCAAGTATATTATACATACATACATACATAGCTTCACGCCTGTTTCCCAGAGGGGTAGGCAGAGACTACGGATTGCCACAAACCACGATCCTGGCATACTTCCATCGCTTCATTCACACTCATAACAGTCTTCATGCATACTCTACGATTACGCATACTCTTAATATGACCTCTCGTCAATACATCGCTAATTTGATTGAGTATATTATAAATTAGAATTAACTGAGTGCAGTGAATAAAATGGTTTAAGTGAATTTTAATATATATAAGACTCTTGTGTAAGAGTTGCTTGATTAATTTTATTGGTAAAATTAAAAAGTGGTAAGATTATTTTATTTTTACTATGATTTATTATAATAAATATGTTTTCGTATTTTATTAAACAATTTTATAATATTATATTTAAATGTAAAACAGTATGAAGATTGACTTCTCGATTTTTTTTTCATTTCTATGGTTTATTAGTTTAAAAACTAAAATAATCAGAAGACGAGATTGAGTTTAAATATAATTTAGTATTTTATAACTTACGCTCACATTTATAAAGTTTAAAACAGAATATGAAAAACATTTCATAATTTTACAACAATTAGCGTTTTTTTTTAATTTTCAATAATATTACTGAATAGAGATACGCAAACATAATATTGCTTTTGTCAATATAATATTTAATTTTGCGTTCAAAAATATTGTTCATTTTCTATTAAGAAAAATAAAACTGTCATTTTGAGAATGTCAGCTAGGAAAATAATGCGTTTAAACAAATAGGTGACAATGGTTAAGGGAACTGGCATTATTCCAAAAGACAACACTTTGAAGCGTCTCAAAAATGATGATTATCATTTAAACCGCTGTCTTGAACTTTAAATATTTCTATATTTAAAATTTTTGATTAATTTTACTAGGTAATTTTAAAATACGTGAGTTGTTGGAAGCCAAAATAAACATCTTTTTATATTTAAAACTAACAGAGACGATGTGGCCCTGTATGAATATCAGATTATCTACCATAAATTAAAAATATATTTTAAAGAAAAATATTTTTTGGACTTTTGGCGGGAATCTGAAATGTCATGTGGTGCTTTTGTATTATATTCGATATCTTAGTATTTTAACGCGTTATATTAGATAATTTTGTTGGCACTTTATGTAATGTGATGCGACAGAACTGCTAGGATGTAATGAATGTAATATATATAAAAATGCTTTACAACGTTTTCGTTTTCCATTAAAATTCCCTAAATTTACCATTAAAATTGTGGCTATAGCACTGTTGATGACGATTTGACTTACTGACGGATAATGACTAACAGAAGATATTAAAGATATGATGAAAGTTGTAAAATGACAAAAATGACTCGTAAAGTAGCTGATTGTCAATACGAAAAAAAGAAGAAGAAGAAGAAAATATTATTTTTAGCCACCCGTATTTTAGCTGTGGTTTTTGGCGACCAGACTAATTTATACACCACATCGGCTCTCGATTCCTTCTTATTTATATTTTTATTCTTCTAGAGCTTAAAGCTGATGTATCAATATTTCACGCATTAAATGCTCTTGCTTCTTGTTTCTTGAGCATATTTTTAGTTAAGCTACTCAGAACTTTATACTGCAAATCTTAAAATATAATTTCAAACATCATTTTTAACCTCAAAGCTTACATATATGGTCTACGACAGTATATGTGAACATAAGTCAGCTCATATATGTCCCATTGTTGGCTCGAGTCTCCTCCATAATTGGAGGGAAATTGACCTACGTACCTACCTACACACGCTGGTCAGACGTGTTGGTTTTGTTTCGAGTTTTCCTTCTCTCGAATAGATGTTATATGCGCTTTATATCCCTTAGTCGTCTTTTACAATCACCCACGGGTAAGATATGGGGTGGTGAATTGTATTCTTACTCCATCACCACACGGAACATAAGTAGTGAGTAAAAAAATTGATACGTTAGTTCGTATTTTGGGTAGGTCTCTCCTTAATAATCAGAGGGAAATTAATGTACGTAGGCCGCACGCATAGCTACCGAAGTCAAAGATCGGGTACCGTTGGCCCGCTCGCACGGCGAGGAGAGGTGCTTTGCAGGGTGGGTCTATGAGATCGCGCGCCGCCTCTTCCGTCGCCCCGGACCGTTTTGGCGTGGCGTGACCACAGCATAGTCCACCGCAAGAAAAAGCCGCACACATTAGATTTTGCTGCCTTAATGGCTCAATCGAATTTTGTCTAGTCATCTAGGGTGGTGGAAGGCGGCCACCGAAGATAAAAACCGGGTTCCGGTAGCCCGTTTGCAGAGCGTAGGTAGGTACTTGTAGGGCAGGTCTATGGGGTCGTAAAAAAGAGCGGTGGAAGACGGATGAGCGAAAATTTAGACCTATTTTTGAAGTTTCACTTCTCTTTCACACTCTCATAATTAGGCTGATCAGATCTCACATTAAGTGCGATTAGACATGTTCTTCAATGACACCTGTTAGCCCTCATATTTATAATCTCTCTGCTTCCATATCCATATCTTCATTTACATAATCCGTGTATCTCTTTTCGAGTCTCCCACATTTCTTATTGTAGATGGCATAATCATATTGATAACCCTCTTTGTCCACTACCTTTCATTCTTCCGTACCAAGACAATCTTGCGCGTTTATATTTTCTATCATCTATATTCAGTAGTGGTAAGACCACGCTGTGGACAGGTCTCTGTGTATAGCCGCGGGCCGGTCCGTCCGGGGTAGTACCATACTCTCGCAGAAGATCGATGTCTGAGTAATGGCAATGTGCTATTGCGCTTCGTTCGGTGAGCGAGAGAGCCGGAAGCCCAACTGGGTGGGTTTGGGGTTTGTATTGGTAGGCAACGGCATAGCTATACCCTTGGTATATCAAAGGTCCATGGGCGGCAGTAACACTTACCATCAGGTGAGCTGTCAGCTCGTTTGCCACCAAAGTAATAGAAAAAAAAAATTGCTTTAAAATTACATATTACACAGATTGAAAATATCTTTCAAATATTGACATAGTTTAATAGTAATTGATAATTATACGTGTATATATCTGTTTCTGTACCAGATCTGTGTTATTTTATTCGCTCGGTTTGTTATTGAAATGTTTAAAACATTTCGCCCACAATTTAAATAAACATTATTTTGTTTTTAGTAACACGTTAAAAATATAGTTAATCTATACAGCTTAACCAGGCACACGGTAAGAAGAAAAATACTATTTAAAACAAGCTGGATCATCGAAATTTTAAAATAATCATTGAAAAGATTTCACAGATCTTTAATTCTTGGTTCAAATGTTTCACAGCTTTACAAAGATATTAGGAATAATAGTGACGGCTACGCATTCTACTCTCACTTCCATTACTCGTGGATAACGTGGAAGACGACTAAGAAATGTAGGTACATAGACCTGGCCTAGGGCCAACTTTATTTGATGTCGTCTGATCAACAATTACATTCTCAACAAAGTTTGGCTGGCTGTCGATCATAGAACCATTAACAAAACTTGCAATATGTATAATAGTAGTATACATAATATCTGTGGAGTTAGGCTGATCGATCGCATTCGTAACGACGACGTAAGAGAGCGAGTAAGTATGAAATGCTCTGATGGTTCGGACATGTGGAAAGAATGCCGAACGAAAGTCTGGTTAAGAAAATATAAAATACGAAAGTGAAAGGATGTAGGTACTGGGGGAGACTGAGACTCACCTACCTAGACCAGATCGGTCATGTACTGAAGGAAGGTGGAGTCAAGAGTCGCCGAAACCGGCGAGCGTGTATGAAGAGAATTATGAATGTTGAGGAAGCTAGCGAAGTATGCAAGGATAGAGTTATCTGTTCTCAACTAAAACCTATCTTTCTACATCTCATAAACTGTAATACACAGACACTTGAAAATTAAAATATTCCCAGACTCCCTCTACAATAAAGCGGTGACAGATTAAGATGAAAATAATAATCCTTAAGGATAATAAAAAAAAAATAATTACGTGAAGTGGGAGAGAGGCTAACCCGAATTTTATTAAATCTCATGTGGGGATGAAATTTCCACAAATATCACAAATTTTTTTTCTTGCAAAAAAACATTGTGTAACATGTGAGAAAATCAGATTTTGTCTTCATGTCAAATAAATTCAAATCATATATTATGCATACGCCCTATAAGGGCTATTACATATTGTCAATTTTACATATTTTTTTAAATTAATCTACCACCGGATCGGCAAGTCGCCATAAACTGATAAGATCTGGCAAGAAACTCAGCGCGCTCGTCATTTGTTTTTTAAATTATATGTTTTCTTAAATATCATTAGGTAGTTCATATTAGCTCTAGTGTGATACCCTTCGAGTAAAGATGGCATGGACTAAATTATTATGAAGATTCCCTTTTCATTTTACTAGTTGCCATCTAAATACTACTTCATTTAATCGTTGTGTTTTGAGATTAAGATCTTAATAATTTCAAATACCAATCTTCACTAGTCTCTATAAAAATAATTTGAGTTTTTTTGGATTAAATCCAAAGCATTTATACACAGAATACAAATTTTAATGATCTCAATTGAAATTAGGGGGAGAGGAATTGATAAAAATCTTCAAAAAATGCCTCGCATAATTAATTGACGACTCCTAAAAATACAGTGTGTTTTTGTTAGTAAAAGTACAATGTGATGCGGTGGCACAGATTTTTTTTCCGCATTTCCAACTCGCTCTTTGCCGATTTTCTTAAATATGTAGACAATGTTGCCAATTCCGTTTTAAATATTAAAGTTTAAATTATGGTATTTTTTTCTTGTATTTGATTTCATCGCTATGAAGAGTTGTTCTAGTATTTTGAGTTGAAATTTGTTTTTATTATGTTTTAATCTGAGTTAAAGATTTTTATATTGCTTATGGCGGTAAACAAACAAACAACATATCTGATGCTAATTGTTACTACTGCTCATGAACCTTTGCAATATCAGGAGTATCTAGGCCTTTGCCTACTAACCAAAATCCACGCAAAAGTTGGGCTGCCGACTTTCTCACTCATCGAACGACGACGCTTTTTATTTTTTTTCTATTGCTTATGGTAGCAAACGAGCAAGCAGCACACCTGATGGTAAGTGTAACTGCCGCCCATGGACTTTTGCAATACCAAGAGTATAGTTAGGCCGCTGCCTACATTACAAACCCTAAACTCACCCAGTTGGGCTTCCGGCTCTTTCGCTCACCGAACGAAGCGCAATAGCACTATGCCATTACTCAGACAAGATCTTCGATCTTCTGCGAGAGTGTGGTGCTAACCCGGACGGCCCGCGGTTGAAGACAGAGAACTGTCAATAGCACGGCCCTACCTCTACCAAACTACCTTCGCTCTGTTAACAGTTTTCTGTACAGCCGTGATGCGGTCCGTTCGAGGTGGTGCCATACTCTTGCAGAAAATCGACGTCTGAGCAGTCGCAATGTGCTATTGCGCTTCGTTCAGTGAGTGAAAGAGCCGGAGACGACTCTAACTTTCTGGGTGGGTTTGGAGTTTTCATTGGTAGGCGGCGGCCTAGCTGTGTACCTCTGGTATTGCAAAGGTTGGCAATAATATTAGGGTTGTCCATTTGAAAAAACATCGACGTTTTTATCGATTCTATAAATCGAAACTGTACATCGATGCATTTCGATGTATCGGATGAAAACATCGATGTTTTGTAAACATCCAGTACTTTTTCTAAAATATATTACAAAGCTAAAGTCATATCAAAGGTGATACTTCTAAAAAAAAGGTCTTTTTTGTGGCATTTATACCTATTCCAATCCCTTATAAAACTGTAATTTATTACATAAACTTGAGTTTTTGTGACATTAACTGGTTATCATCGATACATTGAGTATTTCGATAGCTTTTCAAAACATCATATCGATTCGACGTATCGCATTGTAAACATCGATGTTTTCGATGCATCGATGTATATCGAATATCCCTAAATAATACCATGAGGTTTGCTACTTGCTCGTTCGTCACTATAAGCAATGAAAAAAAATATTTTATCACAATATCTCTTAATCGTCTTTTACGACAATCCACATACAAGAGAATGGGTGATGAATAGTTTTCTACCTTCATCATCACATGAAATAAAAATGTAAATAAATTTTAAGGTTATTTAATTTTAACCTACCAATATGGCGGTTATTATTATAAAGTTTAATCGATTTTAAACTTATGTTAACTTACCTGTATACGGTACAAGTTGAATGTCAATACAATTTCAGATTTCCAATAACTATTAATGGAGTTGCAGCAAAGCTTTTAGTTATTGTGAGACTCTATTTATAAACTTTGATGATAGTTACGTAAATACGTATTTTCAAAAGGGACGCTTTTAAATTAATGGATAGCGTTTACAACTTATAAAATTTGGATTCATTATATGCATTTAGTAATTAGTTTAATGATGTCTTATGTTTACGCGAGTATTACAAATCCTTACTAATATTATAAATCTGAAAGTAACTCTGTCTGTCTGTCTGTCGCTCTTTCACGCCAAAACTACTGGATGAAATTTGGTACACGGATAGTCTAGAGCCTGATAAAGGACATAGGCTACTATTTAATGCAAAAAAGGGTTGCAAAGGGCGATAAAAAGTTGTAAGGAAGTATCGTCATTTTTAAAGACAGATGCTTGTAACTTAATTTTAGGCTATTGATTAGATATAAATAAATTTGACATAAAAAAATGTAATAAGTTTACTCTTAAGGGGTAAAATAAAAATAGGGAAAAAACTTTAGGAAAGTAACCTTTTACGCGGGCAAAACCGCGGGCAGAAGCTAGTTTGAAATAAAACAGTTTTTATTTTAAATATGTAATAATAGTTGGATTCTATCTAGCGTTCATCCCGACTAGAAAAAAAGTATGGTTCAACCAGATCATGTATCTGGACCCGATCAGGATAGAATGAGGCATGCCGGATCCGGCAAACCTGATCAGGACCAGGTCTGGTCCTGATCAGGATAGCCTGATGTGAAATAACATCAAGTATGATAAGACATACCGGATCAGGACCAGATCAGGACCAAATAAGGATAGCCTGATGTGAAATATCATTAAGTATGGTAAGGCATACCGGATTAGGACCAGATCAGGACCAAATAAGGATAGCCTGATGTGAAATATCATTAAGTATGGTAAGGCATACCGGATCAGGACCAGGTCAGGACCAAATAAGGATAGCCTGATAGGTAATATCATCAAGTATGGTAAGGCATACCGGATCAGGACCCGATCAGGACAGAATGAGGCGTGCCGGATCCGGCAAACCCTATCAGGACCAGGTCTGGTCCTGATCAGGATAGCCTGATGTGAAATAACATCAAGTATGGTAAGGCATACCGGATCAGGACCAGATCAGGACCAAATAAGGATAGCCTGATGTGAAATATCATCAAGTATATAGTAAGGCTTGTAGTATATCAGAACCAGAAACAGTTTTCGTAACACAAAAAAAATATCAATCAAAATTCATAAAAGTGACATGATTGTCATATTTATGCCACGGCGAAATTGTATTTGCATCAGAGGAGATTAATCTGAAATCTTTAATTAATCATATGTATTTAATAATAATAATAATAATGTGTAATTAATAATATAAAAATAATTTATATTTAAAGTAAAAAACAAATTGTAACAACCATTCTAACATTTAATGTTTTGGGTCATAATAAATAGATGGTGTTAGTAAAATGACGTCATTATTTGAATCGCGGTGTTAAGATTCTCCGAAGCGTAATGACATGGCCTAATATTAAATTAGTTGTTATAGAATCTGATTAAAACAGATCGATCAGGTCATGAATGAGAAATTCAGGCGACAGTTGCAGTCGTTAGCATCTGGTGGTTGCGCCATAATCGGAACGGCTCACTGGGACTCTATATGATAAGAATATAGCACTGCATTCGGTGCCTACGTCATATATTAATTTATATTTTTATCTATTAAACATGTTCTTTAAGATATTCATGTTTTTTAAATGGACCGGACTGGGCATACTCGTTTTGGATCAGGCAAGATATATAACGCAGATGATTGATTTGGTTCCGATCAGTAAAATTTCATCCGGACCCGATCAGGAACGCCTGATCTGGACCCGATCAGGAATGCCTGATCTGGACCCGATCAGGAATGCCTGATCTGGACCCGATAAGGTTTTCCTGATCGGGTCCAGATATATCTTTTGCGTTACACACCTTATCTGGTCCAGATCGGGCATGCCCGGTCCGGTCCTGCTAAGGAAGACGAAAAAATTTCTAGTCGGGATGGTCCTCCCATCCAGAATGATAGTTCACTGACTGACTGACAGTCGTCCCGTCTAGAATGATAGTCCACTGACAGACTGACAACCCTCCCGTCCAGACTGGCAGTCTTCAAGTACTTTCTTTGTATTATATTACTAAAATATTAGCGAAACTATATATACTTCTATAATAATTTGAAGAGCTTGATAGGATGAACGCATTCATTTCAGAAAATACTGTTTCTAATTGAAAATATTTTTTAGTATTCAATAGCTGGTTTTCGAGGAAGGTTATACAGCACCCTGCTATGATTGAGATCTGGATAAAGTATTTAAAATAATTAGGGAACGCCGCGTAACATTTTCATGTTGCCGCCAAAATCCGTATAACTTGCCCGTAAAACGGAGCGACCAGAGTTAATCGTAATTGTCATAGAGTTTTATTTCTAAGATGGCCTCTCGTCCTAGAACACAATGTAATTAATGCAACCTCAATTTTAAATCGGGGAAATTATTATTAGTTCGTTATACTTAAGTGGTTGATTAAATATTTGCGTGTTAACCCATTCAAATATTAAACCGTTACGTGCTTTGTTTAAGTATTGAAAAACATTTTTAGTGGGTATTTAGGTCGGTGTTTACTGGTCTCGTAATGGGCTGTGGTTATTAACCCTCGATTACTATTTGATAACCATAAGCGATTAAATGAATGAATGATATAGTGTATAAATATATAAAACGTATTTTGTATACAAGATTCTCTTTATTTTTTTTTGTATTGGCTATACGCGTCATTGGTGCCTGTGTTGAGTTATAATTTTCTTCATGCTTTTAGTCTATGTTAGTTATTTTCTGTCAGTAAATCAAATCACCCTCTTATATAGTATATGGTCACACTGTTAAATGTACTTTCTGAGAATTTTGATGGAAAACGAAAACGTTTTAAAGCACTTTCATATCATATTCACTATATTTTAGCAGTTATTCCGTATCACATTATATAAAGTGCTATTAAAATTATTAAAACAAACCTTGTTAAAACACTGAGATATTGAATATATTAGAGATCACCATATGATGCTTCCGTAGCCAAAAAAATCCCGTACACAAAATCATCAAGATTTTTAAGTGACAGTTTTTATAGGAGGATTTTGAAATTCTAATTTACAACCATTTTGTGTCAAGAATCGTTCGCGAAAAAATTAACTTCAGCGAAGAAGTAAAAGACTGTTAAAAGCTTTATATATACCTGAGCTAACTCCACCTGATGTCACCTGGTCAACAATTTATTTACCAAGGAGGATTGAAGTCAGACAGGTCATACAACCATTGCCAATAACTTTTGATATATGTACGATGGAAGTGGAGTACATATTGCGTTGAGCAGATGTAATTGGGATGAGAGTAGGATAATGAGATAATTAATATACATACATACGTATCATCACGCCATGTCCCTTGCAGGGTAGGCAGAGAGAACAGAGTGCCAGAGAACTCTATCCTTGCATACTTCACACGCTTCCTCAACATTCATAATTCTCTTCATACACGCTCGCCGGTTTCGGAGACTCTTGACTCCACCTTCCTTCAGTACGTGACCAATCTGGTTTAGGTAGGTTAGTCTCGGTCTCCCCCGGTACCTACATCCTTCCACTTTCGCATTTTCGCACTATTAATATAATAGATATTACACATACATACATATCATCACGCCATATCCCTTGCAGGGTAAGCAGAGAGAACAGAGTGCCAGAGAACTCTATCCTTGCATACTTCACACGCTTCCTCAACATTCATAATTCTCTTCATACACGCTCGCCGGTTTCGGAGACTCTTGACTCCAACTTCCTTCAGTACGCGACTAATCTGGTTTAGGTAGGTTAGTCTCGGTCTCCTCCAGTAGCTACATCCTTCCACTTTCGCATTTTCTCATTATTAATATAATAGATATTATAATATAATAGATAATTAATATAATAGATAATTAATATAATAGATATATATTGTTTTTTCTATTCTAGTGTATATATTTTTAGGCAGTCCTCCTGTACATCATTTGCGATGACGATTAAGATAATAGGCTATCTGATGGTAAGGGATACTGCCGCCCATGATCATCTGTAATACTAGGGGCACAGCCAGGACTACCGTCTACCGTGCCAGCATCTGCATTTGTTTGCACTTCCAAATCTTTCGCTCATTTAATAAAATGTTATACG
Source organism: Lymantria monacha (assembly GCA_905163515.2). NCBI lineage: Eukaryota > Metazoa > Arthropoda > Insecta > Lepidoptera > Erebidae > Lymantria > Lymantria monacha. The sequence continues at coordinate 2,298,122 of LR991103.1, forward strand.
TCATTGGATAGATAGTTATGGAATTCATTGACACGGTAATGGGAGCACTAGAGTGGGATATAAGGTCTAAATAAATATTAGCCGACAATATTTTGGCACAAGATCTGACGTTAATTTTAAATTATCGAGTACCATAACTTATATATCATCGCCTTCACTGGAGTGTCGCCTTCCTAATAATATATAAATAAATAAATTATATCAACCGTGAACTAGACTGAATATACTGGAATAAATTTGACAAATTTATTCGTGGATAAAAATATTTTTATTTCAATGAGCAGGTTTTTTCGTAGTCTTGTTCTTTGCTCATGTACGTTAAACTATTGTGCTCGAGCCTATTCCACAATAGGAGGGAAACTTTTGTATATAAATGAGACTTTTATATTACAGGCAAATATTTTAATTATTTATCAATCACTTTTGTTTAATATACAGGATGGAAGTGGACCGCTCCCGAAAACAAACACAGGTGACCCTACTGGTCCTACTTGTAATGATAGGCTAGAAAAAAAATCGATTCGAAAAAAAAATTTTTTTTTTTCTCAACACATTTTAAGTTTTTCTCACATTCCATCATATTAGGACAGGACCATGTAACGATAATTCCATAAAAAATACGTAACTTTACTTAGATGAAAAAAGACGCAATCTATTCAAAACTCACGATCATATGTTCAAGAGTTCAACGACCGCGCGTAGTGAAAAAAAAAATTTTTTTTTCATCTGAATCGATTTTTTTTCTAGCCTATCATTACAGGTAGGACTAGTAGGGTTACCTGTCTTTGTTTTCGGGAGCGGTCCCCTTCCACCCTGTATATTGTATTTGAAATAAATCTATTTTTACAGATTCTATCGCGTTTGTATTTGATTTTTTATTCCTCGACGTTTCGAACACTTTACAGTGATCATGGTCACGGTAGGACTAAGTTGTGTCAGAATAAGTAATCGTTATAACAGACATGACTTATTGGACGTTAGACACCTTAGTCCTTCCGTGACCATAAACGCTATAAAATGTTCGTAACGTCGTGGAATTAATTACTATAATAAATTTATTATTTAAAATACTATTATTCAGTTTAATAATTCCCAAATTCTCTATGAGATTATAATGAAACGCCACACCTTACTTTCGATGGGAGTACTTAGGGAGTGTCCAGTTGTATTCACTTGGGAAACTCATAATAGCAACTCTAATTACCAAACTGTCATATAAATAATTTTCATAATACATCAATCGTTATAATAAACGATTTCTAATGTTTATGCGAGTATTACACATAATTACTAATATTATAAATGCGAAAGTAACTCTGTCTGTTTGTCTGTCGCTCTTTCACGCCAAAACTACTGAACCAATCTACATGAAATTTAGTACACATATAGTCTAGAGCCTGATAAAGGACATAGGCTAATTTTTAATGCAAAAAAAGGCTTGTCAAGGGGGATGAAAAGTTGTAAGAAAGTATCGTCATTTTTAAAGCCATAAGTTTGAAATTTATTTTTAGGCTATTGATTAGATATAAATAAATATAACATTAACATGTAAACATTTACCCTTAAGGGGTAAAATAAAAATAGGGGATGAAAAACTTTAGGAAAGTAACCTTTTACGTAGGTGAAGCCACGGGCAGAAGCTAATTTGAAATAAAACTAATAATAATGCGCTTATGGAGAGCGCTGGGCGGCCATTGTTATATTTTATCACTGTTATTTTATAGACACTGTGCCACTAGTTTTGGTCGCTGCGTTATGCCATTATATCCTAATCCTTTCTCGATTTACAGGCGATATGATTTAATGAAATGCCAAATAGTAGAGTCGAGATTATAGTGTTCAAAGGAATATTTATATATATAAACTAGCAGAACCGACCACGCGTTGCTGTGGCTAAGGTAGCCTCAGGAACATGTGGTGGTTATGCTAATAAATTGTAGCTTATATGAAACGTTATTACGTTTAACATTGCGCCATCTATTAAATACTTACTCAATCTAGTCAACAGATACCGCCATCTGTTAGAATCGTTTGGAGATAACAGATAATTATGGCTGTCAAATAATATACAAATAATTTGCAATAAAATAATATTGCGACTATAAATTGAGATGGAAGCTATCCTATCTTTCAAGTTGGATCAAACTACATATGCTGTGCAAATTTTATTTTGCAGACAAACACATATATATATATAAACTATTATAACAATATTTATCATTATAAATGGCCACTAAGCATTCTGCCTGCTGCTACCATTATTATATCAACTACTGAGATAACAAGAAAATATACACGTATTGTCGACTGCACAGATTGAGAAACCTTTTTTCTTTAATATCATTCATCATTCTCCTATTCTTATCCCAATTACTTGGGGTCGATACAATATGTACTCTTCTTTCATAGTGCAAATTGTTAAAGTTATTGGCTAAAGTTTTATGACCGGCCGTCTGCCAGACGTCAACACTCCTTGGGAATGTAATTGTTGACCAAATGGCATCATATGGAATTGGCCCAGGTCGTTATAAGGCTCTTTCTTAGTCGTCTCTTACGACATCCACGAGCAAAGTAAGTGTTGGTAGTATTCGAAGCCGCTACCACATAGCATTATTCTTTAATATAATTGGGAAAATTCTAAATAAATGCTTGTGTAGCGACTTCAACATAATTGAGACAAATTATAACCAAAATGAAAACAATAATGTGAGTTACACAAAGAATTTTTCTGTATGGGAATCAAGCCAACAATACTCGCCATACGAGGTTAATATCTAGGTCATTCCGCTATCTACATCGTCACTGTCATCTCAGCTCATATAGACACACAAATCTATTAGTGGTAGGATCACGCTTTTAGCAGTTCTCTTTCTACAGCCGGGATAGTACCACACTCTCGCAGAAGATCGGCGTCTGAGTAATGGCAATGTGCTATTGCGCTCGTTCGGTGAGTGAGAGAGCTGGAAGCCCAACTGGGTGGGTTTGGGATTTGTATTGGGAGTCAGCGGCCATCTATACCCTTTGTATTGCAAAGAACCATAGGCGGCAGTGACACTTACCATCAGGTGTGCTGTATGCTCGTTTGCTACCATACGCAATAAAAAAAAATACATACTGCTGCGATCGGACCTCCTCGATAATGGAAGGAAAAGTGACCCAATATATCACGCTGATCACTGCTGCACAGATATCATAAGGCCTTTTTTTGCAGACGATAGTTACCGGGCACACTCCGCTCATTCCATCCGACCCATAATTCACCGTGTTCCGTCCCCATCCCGACTAGAAATTTTTTCGTCTTCCTTAGCAGGACCGGACCGGGCATGCCCGATCTGGACCAGATAAGGTATGTAACGCAGAAGATATATCTGGACCCGATCAGGAAAACCTTATCGGGTCCAGATCAGGCATTCCTGATCGGGTCCAGATCAGGCGTTCCTGATCGGGTCCGTATGAGATTTTACTGATCGGAACCAATCATCTGCGTTATATATCTTGCCTGATCCAAAACGAGTATGCCCAGTCCGGTCCTTTTAAAAAACATGAATATCTTAAAGAACATATTGATTAATAGGTAAAAATATAAATTAATATATGACGTAGACACCGAATGCAGTGCTATATTCTTATCATAGAGAGTCCTAGTGAGCCGTTCCGATTATGGCGCAACCACCAAATGCTAACGACTGCAACTGTCACCTGAATTTCTCATTCATGACCTGATCGATCTGTTTTAATCTGATTCGATAACAACTAATTTAATATTAGGCCATGTCATTACGCTTCGAAGAATCATAACACCGCGATTCAAATAATGACGTCATTTTACTAACGCCATCTATTTATTATGACCCAAAACATTAAATGTTAGAATGGTTGTTACAATATAATATTTCTATCTATGTTTTCAAATGTTAGGTACATTTATATATATATATATATATATATATATATATATATATATATATATATATATATATATATATATATATATATATATATATATAAATGTACCTAACATTTGAAAACATAGATAGAAATATTATATTGTAACAACCATTCTAACATTTAATGTTTTGGGTCATAATAAATAGATGGCGTTAGTAAAATGACGTCATTATTTGAATCGCGGTGTTATGATTCTTCGAAGCGTAATGACATGGCCTAATATTAAATTAGTTGTTATCGAATCAGATTAAAACAGATCGATCAGGTCATGAATGAGAAATTCAGGTGACAGTTGCAGTCGTTAGCATTTGGTGGTTGCGCCATAATCGGAACGGCTCACTAGGACTCTCTATGATAAGAATATAGCACTGCATTCGGTGTCTACGTCATATATTAATTTATATTTTTACCTATTAATCAATATGTTCTTTAAGATATTCATGTTTTTTAAAAGGACCGGACTGGGCATACTCGTTTTGGATCAGGCAAGATATATAACGCAGATGATTGGTTCCGATCAGTAAAATCTCATACGGACCCGATCAGGAACGCCTGATCTGGACCCGATCAGGAATGCCTGATCTGGACCCGATAAGGTTTTCCTGATCGGGTCCAGATATATCTTCTGCGTTACATACCTTATCTGGTCCAGATCGGGCATGCCCGGTCCGGTCCTGCTAAGGAAGACGAAAAAATTTCTAGTCGGGATGGGGACGGAACACGGTGAATTATGGGTCGGATGGAATGAGCGGAGTGTGCCCGGTAACTATCGTCTGCAAAAAAAGGCCTTATGATATCTGTGCAGCAGTGATCAGCGTGATATATTGGGTCACTTTTCCTTCCATTATCGAGGAGGTCCGATCGCAGCAGTATGTATTTTTTTTTATTGCGTATGGTAGCAAACGAGCATACAGCACACCTGATGGTAAGTGTCACTGCCGCCTATGGTTCTTTGCAATACAAAGGGTATAGATGGCCGCTGACTCCCAATACAAATCCCAAACCCACCCAGTTGGGCTTCCAGCTCTCTCACTCACCGAACGAGCGCAATAGCACATTGCCATTACTCAGACGCCGATCTTCTGCGAGAGTGTGGTACTATCCCGGCTGTAGAAAGAGAACTGCTAAAAGCGTGATCCTACCACTAATAGATTTGTGTGTCTATATGAGCTGAGATGACAGTGACGATGTAGATAGCGGAATGACCTAGATATTAACCTCGTATGGCGAGTATTGTTGGCTTGATTCCCATACAGAAAAATTCTTTGTGTAACTCACATTATTGTTTTCATTTTGGTTATAATTTGTCTCAATTATGTTGAAGTCGCTACACAAGCATTTATTTAGAATTTTCCCAATTATATTAAAGAATAATGCTATGTGGTAGCGGCTTCGAATACTACCAACACTTACTTTGCTCGTGGATGTCGTAAGAGACGACTAAGAAAGAGCCTTATAACGACCTGGGCCAATTCCATATGATGCCATTTGGTCAACAATTACATTCCCAAGGAGTGTTGACGTCTGGCAGACGGCCGGTCATAAAACTTTAGCCAATAACTTTAACAATTTGCACTATGAAAGAAGAGTACATATTGTATCGACCCCAAGTAATTGGGATAAGAATAGGAGAATGATGAATGATATTAAAGAAAAAAGGTTTCTCAATCTGTGCAGTCGACAATACGTGTATATTTTCTTGTTATCTCAGTAGTTGATATAATAATGGTAGCAGCAGGCAGAATGCTTAGTGGCCATTTATAATGATAAATATTGTTATAATAGTTTATATATATATATGTGTTTGTCTGCAAAATAAAATTTGCACAGCATATGTAGTTTGATCCAACTTGAAAGATAGGATAGCTTCCATCTCAATTTATAGTCGCAATATTATTTTATTGCAAATTATTTGTATATTATTTGACAGCCATAATTATCTGTTATCTCCAAACGATTCTAACAGATGGCGGTATCTGTTGACTAGATTGAGTAAGTATTTAATAGATGGCGCAATGTTAAACGTAATAACGTTTCATATAAGCTACAATTTATTAGCATAACCACCACATGTTCCTGAGGCTACCTTAGCCACAGCAACGCGTGGTCGGTTCTGCTAGTTTATATATATAAATATTCCTTTGAACACTATAATCTCGACTCTACTATTTGGCATTTCATTAAATCATATCGCCTGTAAATCGAGAAAGGATTAGGATATAATGGCATAACGCAGCGACCAAAACTAGTGGCACAGTGTCTATAAAATAACAGTGATAAAATATAACAATGGCCGCCCAGCGCTCTCCATAAGCGCATTATTATTAGTTTTATTTCAAATTAGCTTCTGCCCGTGGCTTCACCTACGTAAAAGGTTACTTTCCTAAAGTTTTTCATCCCCTATTTTTATTTTACCCCTTAAGGGTAAATGTTTACATGTTAATGTTATATTTATTTATATCTAATCAATAGCCTAAAAATAAATTTCAAACTTATGGCTTTAAAAATGACGATACTTTCTTACAACTTTTCATCCCCCTTGACAAGCCTTTTTTTGCATTAAAAATTAGCCTATGTCCTTTATCAGGCTCTAGACTATATGTGTACTAAATTTCATGTAGATTGGTTCAGTAGTTTTGGCGTGAAAGAGCGACAGACAAACAGACAGAGTTACTTTCGCATTTATAATATTAGTAATTATGTGTAATACTCGCATAAACATTAGAAATCGTTTATTATAACGATTGATGTATTATGAAAATTATTTATATGACAGTTTGGTAATTAGAGTTGCTATTATGAGTTTCCCAAGTGAATACAACTGGACACTCCCTAAGTACTCCCATCGAAAGTAAGGTGTGGCGTTTCATTATAATCTCATAGAGAATTTGGGAATTATTAAACTGAATAATAGTATTTTAAATAATAAATTTATTATAGTAATTAATTCCACGACGTTACGAACATTTTATAGCGTTTATGGTCACGGAAGGACTAAGGTGTCTAACGTCCAATAAGTCATGTCTGTTATAACGATTACTTATTCTGACACAACTTAGTCCTACCGTGACCATGATCACTGTAAAGTGTTCGAAACGTCGAGGAATAAAAAATCAAATACAAACGCGATAGAATCTGTAAAAATAGATTTATTTCAAATACAATATACAGGGTGGAAGGGGACCGCTCCCGAAAACAAAGACAGGTAACCCTACTAGTCCTACCTGTAATGATAGGCTAGAAAAAAAATCGATTCAGATGAAAAAAAAATTTTTTTTTTCACTACGCGCGGTCGTTGAACTCTTGAACATATGATCGTGAGTTTTGAATAGATTGCGTCTTTTTTCATCTAAGTAAAGTTACGTATTTTTTATGGAATTATCGTTACATGGTCCTGTCCTAATATGATGGAATGTGAGAAAAACTTAAAATGTGTTGAGAAAAAAAAAAATTTTTTTTTCGAATCGATTTTTTTTCTAGCCTATTTATTATTATGACCCAAAACATTAAATGTTAGAATGGTTGTTACAATATAATATTTCTATCTATGTTTTCAAATGTTAGGTACATTTATATATATATATATATATATATATATATATATATATATATATATATATATATATATATATATATATATATATATATTATTTATTTTTGTTTTTTACTTTAAATATAAATTATTTTTATATTAAACATTATTATTATTATTATTAAATACATATGATTAATTAAAGATTTCAGATTAATCTCCTCTGATGCAAATACAATTTCGCCGTGGCATAAATATGACAATCATGTCACTTTTTACCCGACTGCAAAGGAGTGGTATTGTGTTTAACAGTCTATGTATGTATGTATGTATGTTTGTATGTTCCTTTGAAGCACTATACAGAGTGGAGACGTCAATACGACAATAAATGAAAACAACGTCAATACTAGTGTATAGGAGTATTTTGAAACTATTAAAAAAGTCCTCGCATGCATATTTAAAAAACATTTTTTTCAAACAAACTTTTTATCATAAATATTGAAACAAAATAGAACACTGTTTGTAAATATTAGTTCACTAACCTGTGGTCGCACGCAAGCGGCGAGTGACCTTGTGGTATCACATGTTACAACTTCGAAACGTAGGTAAATACATACACTTAATGTTTGGGCGCTATTCATCCTCACTTGATTATTTTACTTGATTTTTTTACGCGAAGGAGCAATATCCATATGAGGCAGTAAGGATTGATTATCCCGTAACCTCTGGACAGCTTACACAATAGTCCGGCCATTGGTAGTACAAACACGTGTGTTTCCATATCTCTTTCGGTACGTACGTATGGTTAAATCTGCATTTCCGTGATATTCTCCATAAATTAAAATCATATCTGTACACCCGAAGCTGTGTAATTATAACGAGGCATTGTAAATGAGAAAGAAATACTATTCTAACACAAAGTAAGCGTCTAATTACGCACATTCACGTCACAGGATCACGATGGCACACTGACCTACAGACCTATTATAATAGTTTTGAACATGAGACCGAGGTCTTCTTTCATTAATCCGCATTAGGTAGTTTTAAATTTCTCATCTAAGTCTGATGACACGGTTTATATCTTAAGACTTAGGAATAAGGTATAATATGCATTGATTTGTATTACGTTTGGGGAAGACTTAAACTACCAAACGCCTGGGCCGATTTTTATGATTCGCACGTCAATCGATTCCTCTTAATCCAGTGAGTGTCACTAAAGATATGACGGAATTGAAAATTCAATATGGCGACTACTGGACGCCATATTGTGAAAATATAAAAAATAAAGTCAACAAACTATATGGAGTGGGGTATCGTTAAATAGGTATTTAAAAATCATTATTAGTTTTCTTTCAACATTTTTCGATTTGACTGACCGTTTAGGATCTATATCGATTTAAAGTTTCGTAACAACCTTTCTCACATATAGGTTTTTTAGACAGTAGAAATTTACGATGAAAAGACGAAAAATTCATATAACTGGATGTGGATGGACATATACTGAAGTATCTAGTAGGTATATTGTCCAACATACCATAGGTAGTCCTACCTAAAGTATCTAATGTCTGACGGCGGTCGCCCATCTCCAATTTCTAACGATTTAGTACTCAACTTCAGTCGAAAAACTATATATAGTTAGGTACTTACCTACTTATTATTAAATAAGATAATATATATATATATATTTATATATATATATATATATATACCTAGATATTTATAACTAAAAAGTGCAAAATAAAAAAATGATTAAAAAAATCAAAAAACCCGACTGCGTAAAAAGTCACCAAAACTACGTACATAATAAAAAAACTGAAAAGAAAAAAACAAGCACTTAGATGTCCGGTGGTCTAGAATTCCATAATATATTATTGATTAAATACTATTGCAGAAAATGAAATATATTTTAATAATAGAACATGACAACTGAACAGTCGGGATCCATTGAAAAATTAGATTTGCTGTCGAATAAAGGACTACTTGATGATATTTCACATCAGGTTATCCTTATTTGGTCCTGATCCGGTATGCCTTACCATACTTGATGTTATTTCACATCAGGCTATCCTGATCAGGACCAGACCTGGTCTTGATAGGGTTTGCCGGATCCGGCATGCCTCATTCTGTCCTGATCGGATCCTGATCCGGTATGCCTTACCATACTTGATGATATTACACATCAGGCTATCCTTATTTGGTCCTGACCTGGTCCTGATCCGGTATGCCTTACCATACTTGATGATATTTCACATCAGGCTATACTTATTTGGTCCTGACCTGGTCCTGATCCGGTATGCCTTACCATACTTGATGATATTTCACATCAGGCTATACTTATTTGGTCCTGACCTGGTCCTGATCCGGTATGCCTTACCATACTTGATGATATTACACATCAGGCTATCCTTATTTGGTCCTGACCTGGTCCTGATCCGGTATGCCTTACCATACTTGATGATATTACACATCAGGCTATCCTTATTTGGTCCTGACCTGGTCCTGATCCGGTATGCCTTACCATACTTGATGATATTACACATCAGGCTATCCTTATTTGGTCCTGACCTGGTCCTGATCCGGTATGCCTTACCATACTTGATGATATTTCACATCAGGCTATACTTATTTGGTCCTGACCTGGTCCTGATCCGGTATGCCTTACCATACTTGATGATATTACACATCAGGCTATCCTTATTTGGTCCTGACCTGGTCCTGATCCGGTATGCCTTACCATACTTGATGATATTACACATCAGGCTATCCTTATTTGGTCCTGACCTGGTCCTGATCCGGTATGCCTTACCATACTTGATGATATTACACATCAGGCTATCCTTATTTGGTCCTGACCTGGTCCTGATCCGGTATGCCTTACCATACTTGATGATATTTCACATCAGGCTATACTTATTTGGTCCTGACCTGGTCCTGATCCGGTATGCCTTACCATACTTAATGATATTTCACATCAGGCTATCCTTATTTGGTCCTGATCGGGTCCAGATACATGATCTGGTTGAACCATACTTTTTTTCTAGTCGGGATCACCATGAGGTCGACCAATAGTAACGAATCCTTAACATTCTTGACAAGCCTGGCTATGTCTCCATTCTCGTATTATTTCATACATACATAATACATATAATCACGCCATATTCCTTGCAGGATAGGCAGAGAGAACAGAGTGCCAGAGAACTCTATCCTTGCATACTTCACTCGCTTCCTCAACATTCATAATTCTTTTTATACACGCTCGCCGGTTTCGGAGACTCTTAACTCCACCTTCCTTCAGTACGTGACCAATCTGATCTAGGTAGGTTAGTCTCGGTCTCCCCCGGTACCTACACCCTTCCACTTTCGCATTGTATATCTTCCTAACCAGACGTTCGTTCGGCATTCTTTCCACATGTCCGAACCATCGGAGCATTCCCTTTCGCATCTTTACACCAATACTCTCTTTCATACCTACTCGCTCTCTTACGTCGTCGTTACGAATGCGATCGGTCAGCCTAACTCCACAGATTTTCCGCAGAGATTGCATTATCGTATTATTTCCCTAAAATAAATTTAATATATATATAAATCTAATTTTATTTTTATAAAATCGACAGCTAAGATTCTTCGTCTTCATCGCCGCCATCTCATATTATTGTTATATCTGATTTTATCCAAGCAAAGATAACTTCTTTATGTCGGCAGATGATTCTGTCAATTCAATACATGTGGGTGACCTAAATATAAATGGAACGTTGCGGGATCTGGTGTGTGGCAGAACTGTGAGACGTTTCCGTTCAAGTGAACATTTGTGACGTCATTCTATTGTATATTTTACTTTTAATATTGAAGTTTAATTTCCTATATGGTGGCGGATTTCGGACTTTTATATTGTGAATGACTATGAATAAAATTTTCGTGTGGTGACGGAGTAAGAATACAATTCACCACCCCTTATCACGATCACCCACGGGTAACCGTGGGTGATCGTAAGAGACTACTAAGGGATATTAAACGTCTATAACATCTATGCAAGAGAAGGAAAACTCGAAACAAAATCCTATACCAACACGTTTGATCAGCATGGCACAGTAGGTCAATTTCCCTCCCATTGTGGAGGAGGCTCAAGCCCAACAGTGGGATATATATGAGCTGAGATGATGATTAAGATGAATAAAATTTACCACGTAGAATACGTTAATGTCGTTAAAGATATAACGGACATAATACGCAGATCATCATCTTCATATGTCCCACTGTTGGGCTCGAGTCTCCTTTAGAATGGGAGAGAAATTGACCTACTACACTACGCTGGTCAGACATGTTGGTATAGGGTTTTGTTTCTGGCTTTCCTTACCTCGCATGGATGTTGTAGGCGTTTTATATCCTTTAATCGTCTCTTACGATCACCCACGGATAAGATAGAAGGTGGTGAATTCTATTTTTACTCCGTTATCACACGGAAAAAATATGCAGATACCAATAAAACCTCATGAATTCTAATGTTTAACAAATTTGAAATGAAACTATTTTTACGGATTCTATTGCGTTTGTATTTGATTTTAATTTTCCGACGTTTCGAACACTTTACAGCATTCATGATCACGGGAAGACTAAGTTAGTCTTCTAATCCTCAATTGATAATCAAATACGAATGCGATAGAATTTGTAAAAATAGTTTTATTTCAAATATAAACTTAATACACCACGACAAACCAGTGTGGTATATTTCTCTTATATTTTAAAGCGGGCTCTACCCTGGCAGTGGGACGTATATGAGCTGAAAAGATGATGATGACGGATTAAAAAAAATGTATCATACTATCCTAATATATGAGGAGGAAAACTCGAAACAAAACTCCGTCCGAGTAATGTGGTATAGTATGTAAATATCTCTTCTATTGTGGAAGTGCTCAACAGTGGGACTGCTGAGTTGATAATAATGACTTATAACTTCTTTTTTCTTGGAGTCATAGAATTCGCTAATTTCACTATGAAATTCACACATGAGAACTCTACTAGGAAACGAATAAAACCAATAGCGTTCTCTAAATCACCGGACAAGCGCGGCGCTAATGGTAGTTATAATTTACTTACTCGTCTGTCACTAAATGTAATAAAAAGAAAGCTAAACGTTAGTCTAGTTGTCTATCTATTTTTGTAATACATAAGAATACTGAATTGTACGAGATGTGTGTACTTGTGTATGTATCTATGTACTTGTCTATTTGAATATTTTAATTCTTCACAATTTCTTATAGTTTTTAATAGTTCAAGGAGGGATTTTAATTATTTTATAAAAGCTCTATCAAAATTGATCAAGCTTTTTTTTAAGATTGAGAGGAACAAAAAACTATTATGTCTCTTTTACGTTACTTTTTTTTTTTTTTTTCATTTTTTTTTCACAATTGTCAGACGGATTGCGATATGAATTATTTCGAGGTAGACATTTGTTAGGACATTCGTAGAGAATGAAAAGGTTATAGACGGTATTCTTACTCTCCGAAGATACGGTTTTTTTTTACTTCATTGCTAGCAGGCTATGGTCTGCATATCTGGTTTAATAGTAACTCTTTTTTAACATCGACGAAGCAGACTATAAGTTCGACGTATGCCTTTAAAAAAAATGTTCATGAATAAAATGTCCCGCAAAATATATTCTTTGTAGTGAAAAAAATAAGTCTGGCTACTATATCATTATGGACGGTAGAGTAAACATGTTATTGTGTAAATAGTAATTGAAATATTTCTATTTCAGAAGGAGGATGGATATCCCTCGGCCATCATGCGCCTTCCTTGTTCTACTCGTGGTGATTATTCCACAACTTGCACAGTAAGTTTTTTTATTTTTATTTTCATTATCTCCGCTGTGTAGCAGCGTCTACGAATAAACCAATAATAAAAATAAGGGGGGCATAGTCCGGAGCGTGCTCGTTCGCGTCCCCTGCCAGTCTAATTAGACTGCTAATCCGGCTCGAAATGCGTACCGCAATGCGGGTTAGGGCGTCCCCCGGAGGCGACGCGTACCGACCCGCCCCCGTCGGTACGAACTTCGGCAGTTGCGGCGATGGGGGCCGCCACCCATCACGCCTTGCCCAGTCAGGCGAGTCGAGGAGAGCAGAGTGCCGGGTGGGCACGTGGAATGTAAGAGGTTGTGTGGAAGGTAAGTTGCACGAGCTGATATCCGTCATGGCGGACAAACAGCTAGATGTGCTCTGTGTAACAGAGACCAAGCGAAGGGGCAGCGACGCCTGCGATCTTCCTGGTGGCGGGATGGCTCTGTGGTCTGGTGTACCACAGAGCGATCGAGCCAGCATGGGGGTAGGAGTACTGCTGTCCTCTCGCTTGGCCTCAGGTGTGAAGGATTACGGAATGTATGATCCCAGACTTCTTTGGGTCCGTATAAAACTTGATGTCACCAAGGTATTCATGGTTGTAGCATATGCTCCCGTAGGATCCTCGGTGGCATCAGACCCAGAGAAGTTTTGGGATAATGTTAGGGAAGTTCTGGATATGGCAGAAACCAGTGAAAGCTTGATTGTATGCGGAGATTTGAACGGATGGGTGGGGACCAAGCGTCCCGACTATGAGGACGTACTTGGTCCATTTGGTGATAAGAGAGTGAACGACGCAGGTAGGCTCATAGCGGATGTATGCATGGAGAGAAACCTTATTGTGTCAAACACATTTTTCCAACATAAGGACATCCATATGTATACATGGAGAAGGAATGAACAGAAAAGTATAATAGATTTAATTTTGGTAGACAGTCGCCTCCGAAGCAAAATATTGGACGCAAGAGCCTGCAGGGGCCCCACAGTCGATACAGACCACTATCTCGTTATTGCGAGATTTAGTGGTCTGTTCAGAAAGTGGAGGCACTGGCGAGAGCGTGTCCACTTCGGAGGGCTGGAAAGAATAAAGGTTGAAATGTTTCAAGAAGAGTGTGTAAGAGAAAAGTATGCAGAGGGTGTCCGAGAACGGCTGACGATGGCAAGCCAGCCGCAATCGGACATTGAAGAATACTGGAGAGTATTGAAAGAGAGTATGGTAGATACAGCGAAAGAAGTATGTGGAAGTTCAAAGAAGCATAGAAAAACAAATGGTGATGCATGGTGGGATGCGGAAGTGGCAGCTTCCGTAGAGCAAAAGAAGAAAGCGTGGCTGGACTATGTCTCTTCTTTGAATCTGAATGACAGTATGACTGAACAGAAGAAAGAAATATATCGGCAATGTAAGAATGACACCAAGGCCTTAGTGAAAGAGAAACGTGATAGAGCAAGTATGAGTGCAGAAGATAGGCTGACTAAAAACTTCGAGAGTAACACCAAACTCTTTTGGAGGGAGGTGAAGAAGTCTCGGGGTGGTTGGTCAGCCTTCAGAATGAATAAAATAAGGTCTAAAGGTGGAGACATTCTTACACAAACACAAGACGTGTTAAGCCGATGGAGTGAATATTTTGGCGATATGTATGCGGATGCTACGGTTGACGCCGGTGTCGCATGTGGTTTAGTAGAACAACATTCGACAGCGGCGTCCTCCGATGGCATCAGTATGGATGAAGTTGAATGGGCGATAAGAAGTTTGAAAAATGGTAAGGCAGCGGGCATTGATATGGTGTCTGCCGAGATGATCAAGCTTGGTGGCTCCTGTGTCCGGGAGGCGTTCCTGTTGCTCCTCAATTTATGTTGGAGCTCGGGAATGGTTCCCGGGGACTGGAATAGCGCAGTCATCGTGCCTTTGTTTAAAAACAAGGGTTCACGTTATGACTGCGCAAATTACAGAGCCATAAGCTTGACCAGTTTGGCAGCAAAAGTGTATGGTAAAATTATTGAAAGGAGAATGAGGATGGTGTCCGATGGTTTACTGTGTGAGACACAAGGAGGTTTCAGGAGGGGAAGGGGATGCATGGATCAAGTGTTCTCTCTGCGCAACATTGTGGAGAAGCATCTGGCCCTAGGTCAGAGGGTTTTCTGCAGTTTTGTGGATCTGGAGAGAGCATTTGACACGGTTGTACGAAAGGAACTTTGGGACATTTTACCGGAGTATGATATTAACGGTAAACTGCTGCAGGTTGTGCAATCCAGTTACATGGGCTGTAGAGCCTGTGTGCGGCTGGATGATGGAATGTCGCCTTGGTTTGACGTCAATATCGGCGTTAAGCAGGGCTGCGTTCTATCAGCCAGGATGTTTATCTGGATAAATGTCTCCAAAGGTTGAACGATATGAATGTGGGAGTCCAGATGGGTGACTCAGTGGTCTCTGCTCTGCTTTATGCAGATGATGCAGTCCTGCTGGCACAGTCAGCGACTGACCTGCAGACCCTAGTCGACACAATGACAGAAGATTGTAAGAAAAGGGGTCTACGCGTGAATGTGAGCAAAACCAAAATAATGGTCTTTGAAAGAGATGAAGCCAGAACAGATGTAAGAGTAACAATAGGTAATGATATACTAGAGCAAGTGTATGAATTTGTATATCTTGGATGTGGATTTAGCCGAGATGGACGGTACACCATTGATATAGAGCGAAGAGTGAATGCGGGAAATAGAGTGAACGGAGCGTTGGGGCAACTTCTCGGCAGCCACCACCTCAGCCAGAAGGCACGTGTAGCAATACATAACGCAGTACTTGTCCCAACATTACTGTATGGAAGCGAGAGTTGGGTATGCAGAAAAGAGTATGAAAGTAAAATTAATGCGGTCGAAATGCGATCTCTTCGGCAAATCTTTGGAGTTAGGCTGACCGACCGCATTCGTAACGACGACGTAAGAGAGCGAGTAGGTATGAAAGAGAGTATTGGTGTAAAGATGCGAAAGAGAATGCTCCGATGGTTCGGACATGTGGAAAGAATGCCGAACGAACGTCTGGTTAAGAAGATATACAATGCGAAAGTGGAAGGATGTAGGTACCGAGGGAGACCGAGACTAACCTACCTAGATCAGATCGGTCATGTACTGAAGGAAGGTGGAGTCAAGAGTCTCCGAAACCGGCGAGCGTGTATTAAGAGAATTATGAATGTTGAGGAAGCGAGTGAAGTATGCAGAGATAGAGTTCTCTGGCACTCTGTTCTCTCTGCCTACCCTGCAAGGGATATGGCGTGATGATATGTATGTATGTATAAAAATAATTCGTGGATACCGTAAAAGACGAATAAAAGCTCTATATCGAGCTGGATCAACTCCATCTGATGCTGTTTAGTCAACAATTACATTTACATGGAGGGTTGACGTCAGGCAAGCGACTGATAATAAAACTAGTGTTAATAACTTTAGCGATATATAGGAGTACATACTGCGATGACCCCCAAGTAATTGGGATATCAACAGGAGAATCAAGATTTACGCGAATATACACATATGATATAAAATTATTTTTACGGTTTTTATTGCATTTGTATTAGATGTTTACTCTCCCTAATCACGAATATATATTTAAAAAATAAAATTAAAAAATATATATTTTCATTAAAATAATCTGTAGATTCTCTAAATTTTAACAATCATTAAGAACGTGTATTTATTAAAATATATACATAAGTACGTACTTGTTACAGTTTTATACGTAATAAATCCTGTCTAACGATGCGTAGTAATGGCACGGGTTTTCTAGTTAATCAAGATTACCGATTACTTTTTGTTGATTTCTTACTTCCTCATTTGACGCTATATTCAAAAATTCATTTGTGAGACGGAAAATAATTAACACTCGTTGGATTTAAATCCAATTGAAAAATGTATCTATATATAATAAATAAATAATATTGAAGTATTTGTATATAATATTAAAATATAAGACTATCATTATTTGCAATTAAAAAAAAAATGTCTGTCGTCTGCCTTTTTTTTGCGTTGGGCTATGGACGTGGTCGCGCCCCGCCAAATCGGTCCGGGGCGACGAAAGAGGCGGCGCGCAACCTCATAGTAGTAGTCATGTCTGCCGTCTGCCTGCCTCTATGTGCCGTTTATGTCTGAAACAATTGAACTGATTTTATGGCGACTTTCAAATGCTTATTGTTGATTACATACATATCATCACGTCATATCCCTTGCAGGGTAGGCAGAGAGAACAGAGTGCCAGAGAACTCTATCTTTGCAAACTTCACTCGTTTCCTCAACATTCATAATTCTCTTCACACACTCTCGCCGGTTTCGGAGACTCTTGACTCCACCTTCCTTCAGTACATGACCGATCTGGTCTAGGTAGATTAGTCTCGGTCTCCCCCGGTACTTACTGGTGTTGTTGATTACCTTAAATTAATTTGGCATCATGAAAAGCCTTAAAGATTTCATGAAACTATGAACAAATTCTTAATCAAATAGGCAATTATACTTCAATTTGACTTACGAATGAACAATATAAAGAATGTAAAAATAAACTATAACTATGAAATTTTTGTATTACAGGGCGACATAATAATTATTACATCAATCACTTTTGTATAACATAGATTGTGTTTCACATTTAATAAGGAGAAATTCGCGAGAAAAACAGCATAATAAGCGACGGCTACTTACGCTTATTCATCACTATTTTCCATCGCAGGTTTCGGATCACAAAAGAAAGCACTACCATAAGTTTGACATCAGTAACTTTTGATAAATTTGGCGAACCTAAATTCTTTTAGTTAAATGATTGACTGCACAGATTGTATATTGGTTAATATACCTACAGTTACATGTAGGCTCGATTCCCACGTGGGACAATACTATGTGCGATCTACAAACTGTTGTTCTGAGTCTGTTAATTAAATGTTTGTAAAATCCCATGTAATACAAGTATTATTTCCTTAGTGTAGTGTATTGTTTTTAAAAAAAATCGGACGATAATTTTACTTGATAACGTCATAAGAAAGCATTGATGAAAAATTACATACTTTTAGCCACATTAGCTTTTCACTTCACTTTATAATCAGTAGACAAGCCAGTTCACGTCAAATTCTTAAAATACAAGAACGCTTAGGCCGATCGTGCCTCTCTATCGCTTGCTCCTCGCTCTCACTTGGACGGTCGGCTCACACAGAACGTGACACTCTCGTGCGTGCAATCGATGTTCATCGATTTAAAAGACGTTATCACGCCAAAAAATATTAAAAAAAAAATCCAAATGAACCAAGTCCCGAGTAACAGCTAGTTTTTAAATAAATAAAAGTAAACGTGACTAATAGTCCCATTACGGAGCTTCACGTCTTTTATTACCGGATGCCTCCATTAGGAAAGCTAGCATTAGGAAAACTTTGATATAAAATACGTATTACATTATTTGTTTTTTTTACAGTGTGACCACTTTATTACTGAAGGGTCAGATAGACGTATATGTATTTTTTTTTATTATTTCTACGTAATAGGAGAATCTAATGACTTTAGGATACTATTCATCACCCCACATCTTATATACCCGTGGGTGATCGTACGAAACGACTAAGGGATATAAAATGCATATAACATATATGCGAGAAAAGGAAAACTCGATACAAAACCCTATACCAACACGTCTTTTTTTTTTTTTTTTTTTTTTTTTTTTTTTTTTTTTTTTTTTTTTTTTTTTTGGTGGACTATGGATTAGTCTCGCCCCGCCAAATCGGTCCGGGGTGACGGAGAAGGCGGCGCGTGACCCCATAGACCCACCGTAAAACTCCTCTCTCTTCGCCGTGCGAGCGGGCCACCGGGACCCGATTTTTAACTTCGGTGGCCCGCCCGGCGGTTCACCCTCGCGGGTTCCTCTCGTCGACGCCCCGACAGATTTCGCCGTCGGGGCGTCGCCCTCACGCGGTGGCCTCACGTCGGGTGACCGGACAATTCCCCGGTCCGATCACCCGAAGCCTCGGTTAGGGCGGCATCAGGCGCAGGTATTCGCGCCTGCGCCGCCCCGGCCGCTGGCGGCGGCCCGGGGCGCGGGAATCCTCCCTTGCCCGTTCCGCCGCTTCCTTCTGCGAGATGACAGCCTCGCAGAAGGCGGCGACCGCGTCCCAGTTCCTGATGCTGTCGACCATCGCCCTCGCGACGGCCGGCAGCGTCAGGTCGGCACCGATGACAGCGACGAGGTCACGGCGCTGCCGCTCCCATCCCGGACACACCTCCAGCGTGTGTTGCGCCGTGTCCTCGTCACTCCTGCAGTGGTGGCAGGCCGGAGTCCACTCCCTATACACGACCCTGTGCAGGTACAACCCGAAACACCCGTGCCCCGTCAATACCTGCACCAGCCGAAAGGTGAGGACTCCGTGCCGCCGCTCCATCCACTCTATCAATACGGGCCGGAGGGCCTCAACGGTCTCCACACCGTGCCTAGGCCTCTCCAGCCGCGCCCAACGGGCGATGACGTCTCGGCGGGCATCCACGCGCCAGGTGGCTATCTCGCTCAACGATGGGGAGCCACCTTCCTCGCGCGCTGTGATAACCCGCCGGTAGAGGTCGGAGAGCATCTCCGCCTCTAGGTCCCACGGGGGTGTCCCGGCCAACAGGCACGCCGCCTCTGTCGACACCGTGCGGTACCCGCGAATGGCTCTGACCGCCATGGCTCTCTGTGGCCTCCACAGAACCGCCCTGAGCTGGGCGTTCAGAGCCCTCGCCCACACGGGTGCGCCGTACATGGCCATCGAGCGGATGACCCCCGCATACAGCCGTCGGGCCTCAAAACTGGGTCCGCCCACGTTCGGCATGAGTCGAGAAAGGGCGGACGCCGCGCCGACAAGCCGGGGAGCAATCTGTCGGAAATGCTCCCGGAACCACCATCGCCCGTCGAGCACCAGACCCAAGTACCTCATATGGGCCTGGATGCTGATGTGGATGGAGTTTACCACTATCGAGGCGCCGATGGGCAGCCTCACACGGGGCCCATGGAAAAGTAGGGCCTCCGTCTTGTTTAGGGCCACACTGAGCCCCAGCGCCTCGATCCGCCTGACCATCTCCTCGGTGCCGAGAGTGGCCAGGCTCGCCGCCTCTTCGAGTGTCCTGCCCCGGGCTGTGACGAGCGTGTCGTCAGCGTAGCACACCAAGCTCAGCCCGGGGGGGAGACTCCCTCTCAACGCCCAGTCGTACCCGATGTCCCACAGAGTCGGCCCCAGAACCGACCCCTGTGGAACGCCGCACGACATGGGCGTCCGCACAATGTCCCCTGCGGGACCCGCGCAGAGGATACTGCGGCCCTCCAAATAGTCTGCCACCAGCCGCCTGAGGTACAGGGGCACTCCATGGAACCGGAGCGCCTCCCTGATGCAGCCGAATGGCAGACTATTGAATGCGTTGGCGATGTCCAACGACACCGCCAACAGCACTCCCTTCCCGGCGACGGCCTCCGCGGCCGCCTGCCTCAGGCGTAATAGGGCCCCGATGGTCGAACGCCCCCTCCGAAACCCATACTGAGCGTCCGACAGATCGGGCCCCACCTCCTCCAGGTGTCGGACGATGCGGGCAGCGAGCACACGCTCCAGCAGCTTACCCACATCGTCGAGGAGCACGATGGGCCTGTAGGCCGACGGCAAATCCGGGGACCGTCCCGGCTTTGGCAGGAGAACCAACCTCCCTTCCTTCCAGCATACCAACACGTCTGACCAGGGCGGTATAGTAGGTTAATTTCCCTCCCATTACGGAGGAGGCCCGAGGCCAACAGTGAGACATTTATGGGCTGTGATGATGATGATGATGTGATGACTGACTTTTTTATTACATACTCCTGATGGTAAGTGTTACTGCCGCTCATGGACCTTCGCAATATCGAAGGCACAACTATTTACCAACCCATACCAACTATATATAACTATACTACCTACCAACCCATACAAACCTAGACCCAACAGCATATCACCATTGCTCAAATTTTCTGCTAGTGCATTGTACTAATCCGGATGGACCAGTCCGTGGCTGTAGATAAGAAACTGTCGACCTCTTTGTAAGAAAACTAAATAAATTAAAAAGAAAAACAGACTCATAAACGGTAGGATGGACGAATAGTAGAATGGTAGGACAGATGAATAATAGGAAAGTAACACGGTATAACGGTAGAAGAGTAGATCGATAGGAAGATAAAATAGGGTGGGTGGTAAGGTAAAATTCCATAGCTGTTTCATATTTTTATTTTTTGACATATTAGTTTTGGCGGGAACGTGGCTTATATATTTTTAATATAATTTATGATAATGTCAAAGAAACAATCCCCTACGACTATTACGAGTATACACAATTTAATATTTTATTAAACAAACTAGGTCGAAATAAGCAATAAATTCTTACATCGCAAGGGATTTTTTTTTTTTTTTTTTTTTTTTTTGTTGTGGCTCTGTTTATACTTAAGCCAATGTCAAAGTTAAGGAAGCAATGGTAGGAATTATAAAAGGAATTTGGAATCGGGACTTCAGAAAATTTGATCAGGGAAGTAGGGATAAAGAAAAAAAAATAATAATTTAACATACATAAATATATCAATACGATCATCAGAGTTATACATAATATAAGATAGAGAATAATATAGAGTAAGTACAAAATAGAGTAGTAATACATACAGATTAAATTCTAATATTATTTAAAAGCAAAAAGTTGTTTAAGAGAAAATAAATATCTGAGTTAGCAGGAAATAATAGAAGGGAGACATGAGTCGGGAATGGAACACAAAGGTCAACGAGGTCTTGAATAAATGCCTCTCGATCATATTTTGGACATGAAAATAAAATATGATTGATGTCCCCTACATCATCAGTACCACAGTCGCAGATGTCGGAATTAATAATTTTTAGTCTATAAAGATGGGAAGGTGTGCAGGTATGTCCTAATCGCATGCGCATCAAAACTGAAGTAATCGTCTTGCTTAGAATAATTTTAGAGAACCATGGGCGAATCGCGATTGAGTGTTCGGTGCCGGTTGCATAATATTGGCCTGTTTTTTGGCTGCTCGCTGTCCATGACTCATTCCAAGCCACGCGGAGATATCTCTCCGGTAGCGCAGAAAGGTCTTCACTATGGATTAGGTATGGGAAACGGTCCCCAGATTTCACCGCATCTTTTGCCAGATCGTCAGCGATAGCATTGCCAAGAATACCAGAATGGCTTGGTATCCAAGCAAACGCAACAGAGTATCCCTTAATTAAGCACTGATATAATTGTTGTCTGGTTTCTACTATAACGGAAGGGCTATGAGTCTTAAATGGAAATTTTTGAAGGGCTTGTAAAGCACTTAATGAGTCTGAGAAAATTGTACACTTCTTAATTTTGCATAAAAGAATATATTCCAGAGATTTAAGGATGCCAATACACTCTGCAGTAAATATAGATGTTTCTGGCGGACATTTTATTTTCTGAACGATCTCATATTGTTGATGATAAATGCCTACACCGACACAATCTTGCTGTCGTTGTTTCGACGCATCACAAAAAATTAGATGTGTCTTCGGCCATCTCTCGTGGATTAATATATTAAACTGAGAATTTGCACCAGGATCACTCTTAACGATATTTAAATCGAGATGTATCTCTGGTGACAATGTAAGGCACTCATAATTATGAGAAAAAATGGGAAGGCGTTTGTAATTCTTAATCGGAGATGATAATGCGTTAGATTTTTTAAGGCTTTTTATCAGACAAGGGATTGATTTGTGTTTCCAATAGCTATATGAATTTACACAGTCGGAAATAGCATTTAGAATAGGGAGAAGAGGATGATTGGAGAAACGAAGTGAACGGAACAAGAATCTGTCTGAAAGATATTGACGTCTTAAGGAGTATGGTGGGTCAACACATTCCACTTGTAAAGCGTTCCGAGGGCTAGACTTCATAGCACCAGCGATTATTCTGAGAGCTTTAGACTGGATAGCTTCAAGTTTTTTCAAGCCAGATACGTTGCATGGTTCTAACAAAAACAATCCGTAATCAATAACGCTTCTTATCATGGCATTGTATATTAATTTAAGAGACCAAGGATGTGCTCCCCACCAAACTCCAGAGAGACATCGCAATATGTTAATGCGTTGTTCGCATTTAGCGGATATATAATCACAATGAGGAACCCCTGTCAATTTCGAGTCAAGTATTACACCCAAAAATTTCGCCTGGTTATTAAAAGGGATTTCCATATTGTTATAAGTGACAGATACGGTAGGGATATTTCTAGATCTGGAAAATACAACGCCAGTGCTTTTAGAAGCACATAGACTTAAACCATTGTAATCCATCCATTTTTTTAAGAACTTTAAAGACGACGTTAAATTGGTACAAGCAGTTTCTATAGAAGTGTCAACACAATATAAAACTAAGTCATCAGCATATTGTAAAACCTTAGAGGTACTATGAAGGGCAGATTCTAGGTCACACGAGTAAACATTGTACAATAATGGACTCAGTACAGAGCCTTGAGGTAATCCTTGCCATGTTGTCCTAGATCTAGATGAATCATTATCTAGCAAAAGTGTCCTTTGATGGAATAAATTAAATATGAAATTCATTAAGGGAGACGGAACGTCAAGTGATCTTAATTTGTCTCTTAGAATACTAAGAACTACGCTATCATAAGCAGATGTAATGTCTAGAAATGAAGCAACTACCGATTTATTATGAGTAAACGCCAAACGAATGTCTGAAACGAGAATACTTAAGCTATCTGTAGTACTTCTACCTTTTCTAAAGCCAAATTGAGAATTTGATAATAGTGACTTGTTCTCCAAGTGCCATTCTAAGCGGTTTTTTATTAGATGTTCTGCAATCTTAGCCAATACGGAAGACAAGACTATTGGACGGTATGAACTCACATCGTGTGGAAGTTTATTTGGTTTAAGAAATGGCAACACTAATTGCACTTTCCAACATGGCGGCACGTCACCTGTTGTCATTATAGTGTTTACAATATTTAAATAGTATTGTAAAGCCAAGTCCCCAGTATTAGCCAAGAATGAGTATAATATCCCATCAACACCAGGTGAGGAATCATGAACCATCGACAGAATTCCCCTTAACTCGCTCATACGGAAAGGGGAACTCAGTTGATAGGTATCACTGTTTGTCATTACAGATGGTGGTATAGAAACTGTTTCTACTTCTACAGGGACTGAAGGAGGAGCTAGTTTATCTAAAAAGCTATCAGATAGTGATGAAGGAAGTAAAGAAGTGGATGAATTAAATGCTGATTTAAATCGCCTTATGTTACGCCAAACAATGGATGGTGGGGTTTGGGGATTAATTGATGAACAGTATCTTTTCCAACTCTCTAATTTCTTTTTCCTTAACAGAATGCGTGTTTCTTCGATGGTTTTTATAAGAATATCATAATTTTCTACTGACATATTGCAAGAATATAGTTTTTCTGTTTTTTTTCTGTGTTTTACTGCCTCAGTACATTCTTTGTCCCACCACAAAGGTGAAGGTATTTTTGAACTAAATGTATTCTTTCTAAGGAAGACTGTATCCGCAGCTTCTGTTAAAACACCAGAAAATGCTTGAACACAGTGATCAACTTCTAGATTGACAAATGGCTCAGGTAAAGAAGAAATTTTACTCTCAATTATCTCGTTATACTTATCCCATTAAGAGTCATTTAAAATATGTCTAACACGGGGACTGTTTATTCTTTTCTCTGCATTTGGTTGAGGAAATGAAATCAAAATAGGAAAGTGATCACTACCAAAAGTAGAGTTAAGAGTGCACCATGATAGCATAGATGATAAATTAGATGTACATATTGAAAGATCAATTACACTGTTCCTGTGAGTTGGTTCTGTCCTCCTGGTTGGAAGGCCAGTGTTAAGAACACAAAGATTATGTTCATCAATCAAGTCCAATAATGTATCTGCATATTGGCTAGCAATAGAGCTGCCCCATGACTGATGTTGTGTATTGAAATCTCCTAAAATGATGTATGGTTTTGGAACTACTGACAATATATTATTAACTTCATGGAAAACTGCAAGAGAGGGATGAGGTATATAAATAGACACATATGACATATTATTTACACTAATAGCTACTATGGATAAGTTTTCACAATGAGATGGTAATGGAATTTGTACAAATGAATATGAATTATGAATGAGTAAGGCTACACCACCATACCCATCTAATCTATCTTCTCTAGTGATAGAATAACCTTTTATCTTAAATAGAGAAGTAGGTTTGAGCCAAGTCTCTGACAAAGCTAGAAGGAAAGGTGTATAAGTATTTACAAGGTATATAATTTCACTTTTTTTATTGATGACACTACGGCAATTCCACTGGAGCAATGTTGTTAGATCCATTGTTGGTGAGTAAATTGATTATTGCAAATAGTACAGGGGCAACGTTGGACGGTAAAATATTTGTATTTAATAAAGTTTGGATCAATGTAATAATAGTTTGTATAACAGGTTGATGACTACTGTCATCATTAATATTAGATTTAAATTGGAGTGCGCTACCATTTGGCAATGTAGACATATTGTTATTGATAATGTTATTGTGAGCTATTTTATCATAGCCTATGTTTAGTTTTGGAGGTGTTTTAGGTTTCTGAAATATTGTTTTTGTGTATGATTGTTTTTGTGCTGGAATGTGTGACTGTACTGAACTATCAATAACTGTAGGTGGCATGGAGATATTTTTACTATATTTTATACTACTTGTCAATGCTTCTGAGTAAGATTTTGTGGATGGAGGGAACAACTTAGAAGATTCTATATAGGAAACATTGTTTTGTGCCATATATAACTTAATTTTTTTCTGTCTGCATAATTCAGGACATATTTTGCTAATAGCAATATGTGATCCAGAACACAAGCAGCATACTGTGCAGTCTTCACTAACACTACAGCTACTGCCAGTATGTTCTTGTCCACACTTAAAGCATCGAGGCTTAGAGCGACACTGCATTTGAGTGTGGCCAAACCGACAGCAACTGTAGCATTGAATTGTCGGGAATGTATATAAATCTACAGGTAGGGCGTTGTAGCAAACAAATACTTTGGACGGTAGAACCTGCCCATCAAAAGTTATCACCACTGTTTGTGATGGCTTCCATACAGGAACCTTATCCACAATGGACTTAAAATTGAGCCTTCTAATTTTAGCTATTTTTCCACATCCAGGAGGAACCACCATATTTAGTTTAATATCCTCATCAGTCCATTCAACTGGAATTCCCTTTATTACACCAATACGAGAAATATTGTAGGACGGTATAAATGCAGTAAAATTTTGTTTGGTTAAGATATCATTTTCTACAAAAGTATTTGCATCTTTAAAGTTGGTAAACTCAAGCGATAGTCTGTTGCGCCCTATTCTTTTTAAACTGCCGTTGACGATATTATGTATGATATTCTTTTTAAGAAAAGTACCAAAAGTAATGGGGTGCAGCACAGTGCCGTCACTCGGAGAAGTTTGAATTTTTTGGACATGGATTAGGAATGGGCCTGCGTCGGAGGACTGGTATAAAGTTCGTAGTTGGGATGAAGTTTGAGATGTGTTGGTAATTGTCTGCGGCTGTGGTACTACAGCAGGGGCTGTAGGAGGACTCGAAATTGAATTTTTTGAGTTAGAGTCGCTATCAGAACCCAGACAATCTGGGCGGCTGTTGGCGGTCCTCTTTTTCTTTTTAGAGCTAGTAGTGGGTTTAGTGCGTTTATACGGACGTTTAGTACCAATTGAACCGTCGGTGTCCATTCCGGACTCACAGGAGACGGTTACAAACGCTGCGGGTTGCGGAGCTGTCCCACCGGGGTCGGGCGGCTCATTCATTTTAATAAGAAAATTTTAAAAAAACTTACCAGATAAGAAACACTAACTAATATTACAGAAAAAATATATATTTACAATTTATAACAAAGTAATACCACCACTGATCAAATATTTTAAGGAAAAATCAATTTTAATTATTAAGGTCTGAAAAACGCGCCCGCCAAAATCGAACGCTTCCCGCCCTTTCGCAAGGGACTTTATAAACATAAATAATTAATTACAAATTAGACCATAGACTAAACTCAGTATTCTTGTATCAAAATGGCGGCTATCAATTACTAAACCTTACATTGCTTATGAGTGTCGAAAAATACAATGAGCTTTACCTCTATGTAATGGCGTCTGGTTAATATTTATATTCTCAAGAAGAGTTGACATCAAGCTGGTAACGGCTAATCATAAAAATATTGTCAAAAGCTTTTACAATATGTGCGATAGAAGAGAATTACATAGTGCATCGACCACAAGTAATTAGGATAAGAGCAAGAAGACGTGTACTTTTAAAATTGATCCTAAGATACTAAATTATCTTTATTATAAGCAATCTCTTAAAGCAATCTTTTAAATACTTTGAATGATTTATTATAATTATTTTATCTTCCACTAGAAATTACGATCAATAAACATTTGTGATATCTTAAACAATATATTTCATTTTGATTAATGGCCGCTATAAAGAATTTAAATGAAAGCATTTTGTTTTTTTTATTTATTCGTTCGTTATTTATGATGTTATGTTTTTTTAATATTAAGCTAGTATATAGATCGTCATTCAGCCTCTCGCGGATTTCTGGTAGCTCTAGGTTTTTGTTTGCAGAATGTCATATGGCAAGTCTCTTTATCAGATGGGTTATTATTATATTCGTTACGACAAACGACTTGAGATAATAGTAATATAAACTCATTTGCAAAAAAAACGGGCGGTTTTGATTTTCATTCATATTTAAAAAGATACAATACCAAAAAGGTTTCAATCGTTTGTACACGTTACTGGCCGGTTTTAAAAATGCTGTGGTATTTAAAAAAGTACGTTCTAAATTCAATTTTTCATTTGATGTTCATTTTTACAGAAAACCCCTTTTTATCCTACATTTTTGGCGCGAAGTTCCAGAAGTTAACATCGACTTTCATAACTTTTATTCAATTTTTATCAATTAATTTCATATCCTTGACTGTCAAAGCTTTATTTAATGCTGTTTGGCTGTATCAAAAATGGTAGATAAAGTGGTAAAAGCTACCAAAATTATCGCGCTGCTTGAAGAGGGTTGCAGCCAATGTTTCGTGGCTAGGAGGCTAAATGTTAGTCGCTCGACAGTCCAAA
The DNA here is from genome assembly GCA_905163515.2 of Lymantria monacha. Lineage (NCBI taxonomy): Eukaryota > Metazoa > Arthropoda > Insecta > Lepidoptera > Erebidae > Lymantria > Lymantria monacha. The sequence continues at coordinate 2,326,605 of LR991103.1, forward strand.
GGACCTGGCAGCGATATCAGGAGACTGGTTCCGTCGAGAGAAGGCCTGGTTCTGGAAGAAAACCATGTACCCAACCACGGGATGATCGTTTTCTTGTGAGTCGCGCATTGAGAAATCGCAAATCTTCGTATGTGGATCTTAAGAACAACCTCCAAGAAGTAAGAAATGTGCATATTAGTCTATGGATGGTCAGGAGGAGGCTTCTCGCTGCCAATATACGCAGTCACCGCCCGGCCCGCGGCCCCAAATTACTCCGTGAGCACAGAGTTCACAGGCTTAGGTTCGCTAGAAATTGTGAATCATGGACTCAAGACGATTGGAATAGGGTTTTGTTCTCTGATGAAGCCAGGATATCTCTGTTCGGTGAAGATCGACGTCGGCGAGTGCTAAGAAGACAAGGAGAACGCTTTGCAGAGGCATGTTTCGAAGAAATCACACCTTATGGTGGGGGCTCTGTTATGTTTTGGGCAGGAATAAATTCAATGGATCGTACAGAGTTAGTCTTCATTGAAAACGGCTCACTGACTGGGCATCGATACATAACGGAAGTTCTAATTTCTCATGCACAACCCGCATTGGCCGCTCTAGGTGAAGACTCGATTTTTATGGACGACAATGCTCGCGCCCACCGATCCCGCGATGTTAATGCGTATGTGCAAGAGGTCGGCATTCGTCGTTTGGATTGGCCAGCTCGAAGTCCCGACCTCAATCCCATAGAGCATGTCTGGGACGTTCTGAAACGGCGTGTGAGATCAGTACACCCGGCTCCGCAGACCATCAGAGAGCTGAAGAATGTGATTACTGCGGAGTGGGAACGTATTCCGCAAGCAAGTATCCGGGATATACTCGCTAGCATGCCCAGACGAATTCAAGCTGTGATTTTAGCTAGAGGGGGTCACACTCGATACTAAACATTTATCTGCTTTTACTTTATTAAAGAAAAACAAACAAAAAAACTTTTTTATTTTTACTTCATGAGCATATGCACTACTAGCGAATATACACTACTAGCGAGGTTTAGCATTATTTCCCATAAATTGTATCTAAATTTTATGAAATACTGATGAAAACGATTATTTTCTTATTAATTTACCAAATTGTGTGGATAAAACTACCTATAATTATCAAACAAAGAAATATTAACATTTGAAATGGTTCATTGCTTAGGTGCCCGTTTTTTTTGCAAATGAGTGTATATTAATACGTTATTATTTCTCATATTTAGGTACGTGAGTATAATATAAATATATATAATAATAATAAATAATAATATATACTAATATAAATGATAACATATTTGAAATAAAACTGCTTTTACGGATTTTTATGCGTTTGTAATTAATTTATAATATCTCGATATTTCGAACACTTTACAGCGTTCATGGGTCGCGGGTAATCCTTCCGTGACGTTTATTTACGAAGATTATATGTGGAGACCGAGTAAAAATACAATTCACCACCCCCTCTTACCCGTGCGTGATCACATAAGAAGACTATTAGATATAAAAGGCATATAATATCTGTGCAAGAAAAGGAAAACTCCAAACAAAATTTCAGCTTATAGATGTCCCACTGTTGGGCTCGAGCCTCCTCCATAATGGGAGGGAAATTGACCTACTATACCACGCTGGTCAGGCGTGTTGGTATAGAGTTTTGTTTCAAGTTTTCCTTCTCTTGCATAGATGTCATATGCGTGGGACCTAGAGGCGGAGATGCTCTCAGACCTCTACCAGCGGGTTACCTCAGTGCACGACGAGGTTGGCTCCTCATCACTTGGCGAGATAGCCACCTGGTGCGAGGCCGCCGGCGACCAGGGCGGCGCAATCGCAAATACCTGCGCCTGTGCTGCCCGTAGCCGAGGCCTCGGGTGATCGGACCGGGGAGTAGTCCGGTCACCCGACTCGAGAGGAACTCGCGAGGGTAAACCGCCAGGCGGGTCACCGAAGACAAAGATTGAGTACCGGTGGCTCACTCGCACGGCGAAGAGAGGTGTTTGCAGGGTAGGTCTATGGGGTTGTGCGCCGCCTCTTCCGTCGCCCCGGACCGTTTTGGCGGGGCACGACCACGTCCATAGCCCACCACAATAAAAACAAAAAAAAATTGATGTTATATGCGTTTTATATCCCTTAGTCGTCTCGTACGATCACCCCCCCGGGTAAGATAGGGGATGGTGAATTGTATTCTTACTCCGTCACCACACGGATAGATATGGCTGTATTGACTATTAATTAAATTTGTTTAGGTTTTATATTTTGCTAACGTTTCAATAACATTAAATCACTTAGACTGCACAAATGACGTAGTGGTTAAGATACCGAACTACCGTGCCAGTGCTGTGGGTTCGATTCCTATGCAGGCCAATACATTGTGCAATCCACAAAGTGTTGCTCTAAGTTTGTGTGTAATTATATCTGCGTTAATTGCATGTTTTAAATTCTAATTATTTCCTTAGTGCTAGTTGGTGTCTTTAAAAAAAATACAATATTTTATATTGCAATGGTTTGCTAATAATATCTTGCGTGTTATAATAATGAATCAAAAAGTTTATAATGCCAATAAAATAAATGGTATGTCTACAACGAGAGTCTGTGGTTTATAATTTTCTTACTGCTATTAAAATTGCTAAAGTTTGGATGTGTGTTAATGGCTGAATAGATTTGAATGAAATGTAGATCAGAGTTAAATTATGGCTTGGAATAGATTTAATTGACAAAATTCACAATTTTACCGTCCAACTGTTTCACCTCCGACCCAAAAGCCTGGGTATTACAAGTTGGACGTGTTTATGTGTCTGTAACATTGCATCTACTAAACGAATGCAGCGATTACGACGTGATTTTATATTTTTTAAAAAGCTAACATGATTGAGATGGTTCTTTCGGTTGAGGAGTTTCAAAGTCATCCAAGATTATCACTTTATTTTTAAACATACATGTGTTTGAAATAAAAGTATTTTTTTTTTCATTCTATGTCGTTTGTATTTTACTTTTAATTTCCCGACGTTATTTTACAGTGTTCATGGTCACTGAAGGACTCGGACATATATGTGATCTAAAATTTGAAACAATATCATTGAGCTAATCTAAGGAGCTTGAAGGTGGAAGACGAAATTCTGAGCAAAATTCAGTAAAACTATCAAGTTTAAAGTCATTGGATTCTTCATAACTAGTTCTATTCATTAGTTTTTTTATGTCGAGGATTTCTAATTTAAATTGTGTTATGTTAGTCCTAGATGGCCTTAATAACTTGACCCAAACTATGGATAAGCGCTGAGAGTTCTCAACCCGGTGAGCTCAAGGTCAATGGATACCCTCTGTAGAGTACAGACTTTAGCTTATATTTATCTTTCTTGGAGACAAGGTGAAAAGAATTTTTTGCCGCGCGGTTTCGCACCTCAACTACGAGGACGGAGCAGTGAATATTTAGCATAATATTCTCGCCGTTTACACTTTAAGAATTTTAATACACTAATAAATCGCGAAGTTCAACAGTCATATTATTACTAGAATTTCGAATCGCCATCTTAACGATGGGCGATAACAAACGTGAACAAAGCAGCGGGTATAACTTGTATTGTTTCTTTTATCAACCTCGCAATTACAGGATAAAAGAATAATAACTCAATCACATATATCACTGTCTTAAAATTCCATAAACACCCACTCTTTGAAAAATAGGTATGCTTTATACAGTGTGTCCTAAATTTCAACAAAATGGAAATAAGAGGTGGTAATATGATTTTTTTTATATATTAAAACCTTGCCAAATTGTTTTCGATTTACTTGCCTACTTTTATCTTTCAAACCAACACTCCGCATTTAGGAATATTTTTTAGAGAATTTTACAAGAACCCAAAACATTAATTTGTTAAACGCACAACGGGTTGTCAGTCGAAGATAGAACCAATAACGTTGAAGGTTGCTACTTACAGCATTACGGTATCCTTGCTGCTTGTGCTATACTTTACGTTGGTAAAAAAACGTAAACGTAACACACAAAATAAAAAATTAAAAAGTTGTTATTTTTGGATAGTATCCAAACTTCAAGAGCTTTTTCTAGTTCACAATTAAGAAAGTAATGTAAAGTGGTCACAAGAGGATCAAGAAAGCTTTGTTTTAGCGGTGGGCTGTGATATGGCCACACTCCGCTTTATCCTACCGAGGCGCGGGAGATTCAACGCGTGACTCCATAACCCGCCCTCCAAGTACCTCTAAGCACCGAACGAGCGGGTCACCGGTACTCAACCCTTGTCCTCAGTGGTCCATTTGGCAGAGGGTCATGAACGTTTTACAGTGTTCAAAACGTCGGGTAATTAAAAATCAAATACTAACACGATAGAAGGCGTCAAAATAGTTCTATTTCAAATAAAACTCTATAACTCGTATGACTAGCGTCATATAGTAGGCCTATTGTCCTTCTATGTGAGGAGTCTTGAATAAAGCAATGGGGACATACATATATGAGTTCAAATGATGATGACAGAAACAAAAAAAAAGAATATGTAAATAAAAATAGTTTTCAATCTCAATTCAAGCAACCTGTATATTTGCCGCTATTAAATCGTCGAGACCGTTTTTTATTCAGGACGTTACAATTCTCATTTAATTTACGTTTTGTTTTCGCCAAATGTATATTCTTATTTCATGAAAAATTATACTGTAATTGCATCTAAATTTTATTGACTTCGCGCCGTTATTTTTATTACCTAAATACCTATATAATTATAGTATTATGTTTAAATACCAACGTCGTTTAATGGTATTAATATTTTCTTTGTTCTATTCGTTCATTCGGATAGACAAAGGAAGCAAAGCCCATACAGCCAAGTTTTATATAATTTTCTCTACAAGTTATTTAATAATTCTTCATATTGAGTAGCTTATTCATCATTAATATCCGTCAGTAAGTCGTTATCAAATTAGTATTTTTTTTTTTTTGGGTATTAAGTAGATCTTAAAAATACGTACAAACTGCTGTTAGATCACGTTCAGCTCAGCAGCTGCTATGAAAACGGTTACTGTATACAACATTTCATGCTTAATGTTCCATTGTTATCAAATTGGGGTATTGCTAGACCGCTGCCTACCAAATAAAACCCACCCAAAAAGTTAAGAGTTCGGCTCTTTCGCTCATCAAACAGTACATTGCTAGTGCTCAGACGTCGCATATCTGCGTAAGTGTGGTACTATCCCTTTTTTTTTGCGGTGGACTATGGGGCCCGTCAAATTGGTCCAGGGCGACGGAAGAGGCGGCGCGCAACCCCATAGACCCACCCTGCAAACACCTCTTTTCGCCGTGCGAGCGGGCCACCGGTACCCGATTTTTGTCTTCAGTGGCCTCGTGTGTGGTACTACCCTGGATGGACCGGGCTGGGGCTGTAGACAGAAATCTGTCAATTACGTGGTTCTACCACTACTAAAGTATACAAAAGTAGGTATATATTAAACGGAAAGTTTATTTAATATATGAAATGAAACTTCTTATTTGTTTTAATCAGAACGACAAGTTTTCACAAGTAATATGTTTCTGGTATTATTTTCAACTAGCTTTATTAAAAACTATTACGTAAGATATAAATAGAAATATAGAAATGCCGTGAAAGTTAATAATACATGGCGAGTTTGTAGTGATTCAAGAAACTTACATTATAAGTAGTAAGGATGTTCCGTCCTTTCGTGTGGTGACGGAGTAAGAATACTATTCACCACGCCATATCTCACCCATGGGTGATTGTACGAGACGACTAAGGGATATAAGACGTATATAACATCTATGCGAGAGAAGGTAAACTCGAAACAAAACCCTATACCATCACATTTGACCAGCGCGGTATAGTAGGTTAATTGCCCTCCCATTACGGAGGAGGCCCGATCCCAACAGTGAGACATATATGGGCTGTGATGATGATGATGAGTAAGGATGATAGGAATATGAAGTTTCCTATAGTTATACCGATTTCGGATACCGTTAAGGATGTAAAATTATTTCGGATTATCCGATAGTTTCGGTTACGGATATTTTTAGGCTATTGTAAAATGTGTGGTGTTAGTGGATAGTATTTCCCTTTGCAGAAGCTTACGTTTAGACTGTCAGTTCAGTTGATTGAAAGAAAACTTGTATTGTGTCTCAAGTACTTTTATTAGAAAATTTTATATTAGTTTCGGATATATTGTTATTTCGGATATCCGATGGTCTCGGTTTTGGATCGCCATAAGATACCTAATAAATAGTAATTTTTCAAAATCTTTGTCACGACTTCATAAAAGGAATCATACCGAAGATATTTCCCTCTAAAATTGTTAGTTTTTGGTTTTAGACAAATTTTCACGAGTAATATGTATTCCACGGGTATTTTTCATCACGTTCACTTTGGCATTGATTTATCTGTATTTTACATTGGTATCAAAGATGACCTGACCTGATTTTAAAACTTACGTTATGACGGCACAAGACCAGTTGTATATTACAGCGTTGTAAAAATTAAAATCATTATTTTGACATATTTATAAAATAGCAGTACTAGTACAAAAGAGTTTCAATGCTGTACTAGGTCCCGATAACCTAGTATTAATAGATGTACTACGGAACTGGGTATTAGTGAACCAAATTGAAATGACAGAACACCATGGAGTAATCTAAATTTTTCTTCCCCCGCATCTTGTCCTAAAGTAGGTATTATAAGACATATAGTTTATTAGCTCTGCCAGCAAGTTTATTTACCTGAATTCCTTATATGTTTTAGTTATTATTTTGTTGAAATACTCATGTCAAGGCATTAATAATAATACCAAAATTAATAACAACCATTTTAGTATTTTTGGTTATCTCATCAGTTGTCATGATGACGGCTATCTTGCCACCTCTTGATGCTTCCAATTATTACCAAATTTTGCAGAATTTACTACTATTCATACACACTACTCCGCTCCTTGTCCTTGCAGTGTCTTTCTTTCCTTTTTATATACTACAGTCTATAAACCTGTTTAATTAAAAAAATATATTCGATAGTATTTTTTTGGCATACTAGTAGTAATTCCTGAGATTAGCACTTTCAAATAATTAAACTGTTCAGCTTTATACTAGTCATCATCTCAGTTCATATACTCTTGCCATTAGGAAGGAAATTAACCTATTATGCCAGACTGGTCAGACCCATTGGTTTGGGCTTTCATTTTGAAATACTTTTGCACAAATGTTATCTGTATGGCCCTTAATAACAGATTTATTTTTTAAATATAATATAAAAATAAAAAAAACACTTATATTATCATTCGAAGGTTTTTATAGCATCTCCATTATTTCTACCTGATTACCTATTCAGTCTTTGAATATTTAAGTGCATGAATAAATAAACAGTCAGTTAACGACTTTCACCTCCTACGGATGTCAAAACAATTGGCGGGAAACAAAACAAAACTGACAGGTCGGCTGAATAAAACTTTTTTTTTGTATATTAATAATATATTGCGAAGGAAATCAAAAACTTTTTATTTAGTGTTGTTATATCACTGCTAACTTTGAAAGTGGTGCCATGCCAAAAGACTGTAAGGTCAAAGTAATTAAATAATTTATATTTTTTTTAAAGGAAACACAGGTTCACATATCCAGTTTTTAATTTTACGTGCGAAAGCAAAATTATTAAGTTACAAATAATAACACAAATAACTTATTTCAAAAGTCATAGCATCCTTCCATTATTATTATATTAACTTTATATATCTAAATTAATTAAATAGATGCACAAAACTAACAATAAGTGACGCGAAAAAGTGCCTTGTTTTTTAATTTTCAGTAAACGAAACATTTAATTACGAAACATCAAATATTTTTGTGCTTTTCACTCTTAATTACTTAACTTTCTGCTCATTATTGTGTATTTATTTATGGGTTTCTAACTTTGTTTAGGGGTATTGATCGTTGGCTGCATGAAGGTGTAAACGATGAACCGGAAATATAATGAAATTTTACAAAAGTCTCGTCTTTTTCAGGTTCTTGTCGTTTTACATTATTTTTTTTATCATAATTTAGTCACTTAAAATTTCGTTCTTAAATCTTACTTTATAAAAACTCTGGTTAAGGAATAATGGTTATGATAAGGATATAAGAACTTTAAATGATAAGGCCACGTTGCTCATGGTTGGTCTGCAGCTACAAATATGTCCACTAATCCGTGGTAGTACCACAATTTCGAAGGAAATCGTCACCTAAGCTGTAGCAATTTGCTACTGTGCTTCCTTCAGTGAGGGAGAGAGCCGGCAACCCAAACCTCCTGAAGTAGATAGCGATCTAGCTGTGCCTCAATATCACATGCCACTAAAGGTAATAAATAAAAATTCAAAACTTTAGGAAAAAAAAAACGCTAAAATGAATGAATTAGGCAGGTTCGTGTTTAGTTTACAAAACAATTATTAGTTGACACAGATATGCCAACGATGATTAATAGAATACTTCCGCAACTAGAAAAAAAAAATAAGACGTCAAATAAACTGTTTTCATCATGTTAAATGAATTAGAAACTCAAATTACTGAACTAATTTATTAGCTTAGCTCGTTAAAATGAAAATATGGTTGAATAAATAATTAAAACTTTTAATAGTTACTTGACATTTAACCTTCAATTAAGAATTAATGACTTAGAAATTACAAAATAGTTTTTTTTTATTAAATAATGTAAATTTACATGCGTAGGACGACCCCCCACTCGGTGGACTGATGACCTCATCAAGGTCGCAGGAAACCGCTGGATGCAGGTGGCACAGGACCGTTATAGATGGCATTCTCGTGGGGAGGCCTATGTCCAACAGTGGACGTTTACAGGCTGATGGATGGATGGAATGTAAATTAAACTACGAAAGTGCTACCGAGTTGATAGCACTTTCGTTTAATTAAATTTTATTATTGTTTATAACTACTACATACGCTTATAATTATTTCTGTTTTTCTTCTATGTTTTAAATATGTACATACCTATATCAATGATTGTCAATCAAAATTATTCTTTTTTTTATTGCTTATGGCAGCAAACGAGCAAGCAGCACACCCGATGGTAAGTGTCACCACCGCCCATGGACCCCTCCAACACCAAGGGCACAGCTTAGGCCTACCAATAAAAAACCCGTGGGTTTAGGTTTTTTCCACTTGGGCTTCCAGCTCTTTCGCCTATCGAAAGAAGCGCAGTAGCACATTGCCATTACTCAGACGTCGATCTACTGCGAGAGAATGATACTATCCCGGACGGACTGGCCTGCAGCTGTAGACAGAATACTGTCAACAGCGTGGTCCTACCAATATTTAAATTCATTAAACTTTTTAATGTTATACATACATACATATCATCACGCCATATCCCTTGCAGTGTAGGCAGAGAGAACAGAGTGCCAGAGAACTCTATCTTTGCATACTTCACTCGCTTCCTCAACATTCATAATTCTCTTCATACACGCTCGCCGGTTTCGGAGACTCTTGACTCCACCTTCCTTCAGTACATGACCGATCTGGTCTAGGTAGGTTAGTCTCGGTCTCTCCCGGTACCTACATCCTTCCACTTTTGCATTGTATATCTTCTTAACCAGACGTTCGTTCGGCATTCTTTCCACATGTCCGAACCATCGGAGCATTCCCTTTCGCATCTTTACACACCAATACACCAATACTCTCTTTCATACCTACTCGCTCTCTTACGTCGTCGTTACGAATGCGGTCGGTCAGCCTAACTCCACAGATTTGCCGCAGATATCGCATTTCGAGCGCATTAATTTTACTTTCATACTCTTTTCTGCATACCCAACTCTCGCTTCCATACAGTAATGTTGGGACAAGCACTACGTTATGTATTGCTACACGTGCCTTCTGGCTGAGGTGGTGGCTACCGAGAAGTTGCCCCCAACGCTCCGTTCACTCTATTTCCCGCATTCACTCTTCGCTCTATATCAGTGGTGTTCCTTCCATCTCGGCTAAATCCACATCCAAGATATACAAATTCATCCACTTGCTCTAGTACATCATTACCTATTGTTACTCTTACATCTGTTCTGGCTTCATCTCTTTCAAAGACCATTATTTTGGTTTGGCTCACATTCACGCGTAGACCCCTTTTCTTACAATCTTCTGTCATTGTGTCGACTAGGGTCTGCAGGTCAGTCGCTGACTGTGCCAGCAGGACTGCATCATCTGCATAAAGCAGAGCAGTGACCACTGAGCCGCCCATCTGGACTCCCACATTCATATCGTTCAACATTCGGAGACATTTATCCGGATATATGATAAACAGCCTGGCTGACAGAACGCACACCTGCTTAACGCCGATATTGACGTCAAACCAAGGCGACATTCCATCATCCAGCCGCACACAGGCTCTACAGCCCATGTAACTGGATTGCACAGCCTGTAGCAGTTTACCGTTAATACCATACTCCGGTAAAATGTCCCAGAGTTCCTTTCGTACAACCGTGTCAAATGCTATCTCCAGATCCACAAAACTGCAGAAAACCCTCTGACCTAGAGTCAGATGCTTAAGATGATTAAGACAATTTGTCTTATTGGTCTAGTCGTGTAATTATAGTACTACCGATATTAATCTTAACTCACAATCTTAGAGCTAAAAAGCAGGGCCGGACCGTGAGTTTAGAGGGCACCAGGCTAATACTACTTAAGGGCCTACCTAATTACTCAAAGTGTAGGAAAAAATAATACAATAAAGTATTTGATTTATATTATAATGTTCTTGTGCTTGATAAATACAACCGTAAATAAATTGACAAATTATAAAACAATCTTTCTGCACTTTCTTTTGGCAAATTCTTCAAATCATACATACATATGTACATATCATCACGCCATATTCCTTGCAGGGTAGGCAGAGAGAACAGAGTGCCAGAGAACTCTATCCTTGCATACTTCACTCGCTTCCTCAACATTCATAATTCTCTTCATACACGCTCGCCGGTTTCGGAGATTCTTGACTCCACCTTCCTTTAGTACGTGACCAATCTGGTTTAGGTAGGTGAGTCTCAGTCTCCCCCGGTACCTACATCCTTCCACTTTTGCATTGTATATCTTCTTAACCAGATGTTCGTTCGGCATTCTTTCCACATGTCCGAACCATCGAAGCATTCCCTTTCGCATCTTTACACCAATACTCTCTTTCATACCTACTCGCTTTCTTACGTCGTCGTTACGAATGCGATCGATCAGCCTAACTCCACAGATTTTCCGTAGAGATCGCATTTCGACCGCATTAATTTTACTTTCACACTCTTTTCTGCATACCCAACTCTTGCTTCCATACAGTAATGTTGGGACAAGCACTGCATTATGTATTGCTACACGTGCCTTCTGGCTGAGGTGGTGGCTGTCTGACCGAGAAGTTGTCCCAACGCTCCGTTCACTCTATTTCCCGCATTCACTCTTCGCTCTATATTGATTTCGTGGTGTACCTTCCATCTCGGCTAAAACCACATCCATGATATACAAATTCATCCACTTGCTCTAGTACATCATTACCTATTTTCACTCTTACATCTGTTCTGGCTTCATCTCTTTCAAAGACCATTATTTTGGTTTTGCTTACATTCACGCGTAGACCCCTTTTCTTACAATCTTCTGACTGTGCCAGCAGGACTGCATCATCTGCATAAAGCAGAGCAGTGACCACTGGGTCGCCCATCTAGACTCCCACATTCATATCGTTCAACCTTTGGAGACATTTATCCAGGTATATGATAAATAGCCTGGCTGACAGAACGCACACCTGCTTAACGCCGATATTGACGTCAAACCAAGGCGACATTCCATCATCCAGCCGCACACAGGCTCTACAGCCCATGTAACTGGATTGCACAGCCTGTAGCAGTTTACCGTTAATACCATACTCCGGTAAAATGTCCCAAAGTTCCTTTCGTACAACCGTGTCAAATGCTCTCTCTGTATATATATATATGTGTGTGTACGCGTGCCAGATGTAAAATCATCTATTAATATATAATTTTAGTCATAACTAATATAGAGGCGAGCCATTATCGTTTATTTTAAATACAAATATTTTCTTTGGCATTACACTATCAATCAAGCATAATTACAAACCTCGAGCTTGCTATTTAGAGTTTTTTTTTATATATGAGATAATTTGTAGAATCCCTATAAATACTTTTAAGCAGGGCCGGATCTAACATATGGCTTTTAAGACTTCAGCCTAGTGCCCCGTGGATTCAAGGCCCCCCCCCCCCCCATCTATGGTAAGTCAAGTCAAAGTCAAAAATAGACGATAATAATTTTATATTATATTTTTAACTACAAACATATTTTGGTATTGCATTGTATTGTTGCCAAAATTTAATATTATTTTTTATTTTTTTGTATTAAATGCAAATTTTATTTAAAACTATTATAGTTTGAATTTATTATTTAAATCAAAATGACTCTGTACTTCACATGCCAAAGCAAGGCTAAATAGATAGATCTATGTACGTTGAAAATGACTGTAACATCTGATTATTGTACTCTATCTAAGTTTAATAAATGTTTTTAATTTGATTGAAAATCTGTGGAGTTAGGCTGATCTATCGCATTCGTAACGACGACGTAAGAAAGCGAGTAGGTATGAAAGAGAGTATTGGTGTAAAGATGCGAAAGGGAATGCTCCGATGGTTCGGACATGTGGAAAGAATGCCGAATGAAAGTCTGATTAAGTAGATATACAATGCGAAAGTGGAAGGATGTAGGTTGGTACCTACATCCTTCGGATCCATCCATCGGAGACCGAGACTAATCTACCTAGACCAGATTGGTCACGTACTGAAGGAAGGTGGAGTCAACAGTCTCCGAAACCAGCGATGAAGAGAATTAACAATGTTGAGGAAGCGAGTGAAGTATGCAAGGATAGAGTTCTCTGGCACTCTGTTCTCTCTGCCTATCCTGCAAGGGACATGGCGTGATGGTATGTATGAATGTATACGTACCTAAGCGCTAATTTATGAATAAAAAAAGAACTCAAGACGACTCAGAACATTTGAAATAACAGATAATTGTCTGTAAATTCGGTTTACGGCCGATAATTTTACGTGATAACGTCATAACATAACATAACATTCATAACATTAATAAAAGAATGTATACTTTTATGAATTGAAGAAACATAAAAAATGGAAATCACATTAACTTTTCACTTCATTTTATAAACAGTTGAGTAGTTTACCTCTAATTCTTAAAATGCAAGAAAGCTTAGGCCGATCGTGCCTCTCTATCGCTTGTTTCGCGTCCTCGCTTGCACGCTCGGCTCAGACGGAACGTGACACTTTTTCGTACTTGCAACTGGTGATCATCGATTTATAAGACGTTTTCACGTCCAAATGAGATAATAATTTATTAGTACTAGTTTAATATTTAATCATAGATAATAATAATGATTTATTTCTTTAAACAGATGCATGAATGGTGGGAAGATAAATTTCAGAGAGAAAGAGAAGCAGATCCTGGATCAGATTCTGGGTCCGGGCCGGTACGACGCAAGAATCCGACCTTCAGGCATCAACGGCACTGGTAAGTTATTTGTCCAAGTCTAAAAATTTAATTGAATTACGGTGTAAATACCAGATTTGTAGTTAAACTGGTTGTATAGAAGAACAAGATAACGGATATTCTTGCTCTGACGCTACATCACGTAATAAACTTATTTTTTTCATAGGCGTTTTACAGGATTTCGTTTAAAGTATTAGGAGGTACTCAAGGATGTTACACGAATTAAATTTTGACCTTTGCTTTTAAAATTATCAGTTACTAGCAGACTCGGCCACGCGTTACTGTGGCTAAGGTAGCCTCAGTAACACGTGGTGGTTATGCTAATAAATTGTAGCTTATATGAAACGTTTGTACGTTTAATATAGCGCCATCTATTAAATACTTACTCAATCCAGTCAACAGATACCACCATCTGTTAGTAGAATCTTTTAGAGATAACAGATAATTGTGACTTTCAAATAATAGAAAAATAATTTGTAATAAAATAATATTGGGACTATAAATTGAGGTGGAAGCTATCCTATCTTTTAAGTTGGATCAAACTACACATGCTGTGCTAATTTGATTAAAATCGGTTAAGTACTTTAAGAGTCCATCGCGGGCAAACAACGTGACGCGTAATTTATATATATTAAGATATTAGTTTGACGTTTAAAATATCTATCTCGAAATTTTTCATGATGTTTACAGCAACTGAAAATGTATATACATTTAATCTATTACTATATATTTTGCTTTAATAAAAGGTATATAAAGGAGAAATGAATATAATTGAGCAGGGAATTAAAATTGCAAAGACGAAGGATGTAATTAACAGGAAATATCATAAAGAGAAAAGGATCTTTTGAAACATTGAAAGAAATAATGATTAGTCTCGGTCTTCACCAAGAGCACGCTTATAACGCGAACTCCCCGTATTATGAAGCTTAGTTAAGTGTTAATTAGATCAGATAAGCCTATATCGGAGATAGCAAATAATAAGCTCTTCTTATTCATTCAAAATAACCTTTAATATAGCCAGGATAAGAAAGAAATAATGACAAATATCGTCAAAATAATAACTTACGCTGTGTTAAAAAAAAATAGAAGTAAAATAATATTGACTACTGAAACTAGCTACCTTCCGTGCCAGTGCCGTGGGTTCGATTCATACGCAGGACAATACTTTATACGATCCACAAACTGTTGTTCTTTGTTCTGAGTCTGGGTGTAATTTGTCTGCGTTAATTGCATGTTTGTAAAATTCCCCGCAATACAAGGATTATTTCCTTAGTGCAGGGTGTTGTTTAAAAAAAAAACTTTGGTATCTAGGAGCACTTTGTGTTGCCATATACAATTAATTGTGTTCATTATATTTTTGGTTAAATTATTACACATAATATAAAACCAATTAATGATTTAATGGATTATTTATAAGTTTACCAGATTATAAAACTTGTCTTCGTTTTGGCTAAATAAAGTTATCTTAACTTTAATATACTTTAAGCGATTTGAAGACTTCATCTTTTTTACATATCGAAATAAATACGAAACAAAAACATAATGTTAGATTATTTAAATTACTGAAATTTAGCATTTAACATGCTTGATTATTTATAAAAAAAAAATAATACTATATATATATAAATATTAGATTGTTTTTTTTATCTGCTTATACCATATATATATATACCAAACGAGCAAGCAGCACACTTGGTGGTAAGTGTCACTTCCGCCCATGGACATTTGCAATACCAAGGGTGTATACTATAACCTAGGCCGTTGCCTGCTAATAGATATCCCAAACCCACCCAGTTGGGCTTCCGGGTCTCTCGCTCACCGAACGAAGCGCAATAGCACATTGCCATTACTCAGACGTCGATCTTCTGCGAGAGTGTGGTACTACCCCGGACGGACCGGCCCGCGGCTGTAGACAGAAAACTGTCAACAGCTTGGTTCTATCACTAAAATATAAAATGTTAAAACTATTCTAAATCTTAAGGTTAAGTGTTATTAGATAAAGTATCTACTATTTATACAATTCAGTCTGCGTTTATGATCATCATTTATAGTTGCGATCATAAAAAAATATTCACTTTCAATTCTGATACTTTTTTCATCTCATGTTATCTTAATCCATTAGCCTTATAAAAGTGACGGAGATACTTTTTACACATTAAAATATCAGAAATATACTTCTGTTAATATTTCAGGGAAATAAAACTAAGAAAAATATTATGCGTTTTAAATTTCTTTTCTATTTTACTTTCAAATTTTCTTTTCAATCTATCGTTTAAAAAATTCATAACATCATTGCTTCTACTAAATTCTTTACCGAAAGCTTAAATATTATGTGATTATTATATATCATCATCATCATCATCACAGCCCATATATGTCCCACTGTTGGGCTCGGGCCTCCTCCGTAATGGGAGGGAAATTAACCTACTATACCGCGCGGGTCAGATGTGTTGGTACAGGGTTTTATTTCGAGTTTGCTATCTCTTACATAGATGTTATATGCGTTTTATATCCCTTAGTCGTCTCTTATGATCACCCACGGGTAAGATGGGGGTGGTGAATTGTATTCTTACTCCGTCACCACACGGATTGTGATTATTAATATATCTTAGTTAATTATTTTGCAAAAAACAATATGGTGTGAGATTTGTTATTCATTAATACACCTGGCAGCGACTCTAATATAAATAATACAGGACTAGCTACAGTCATTAGCGATTGGCAAAGTTTTACATTTAGATAACTTGACATTTAATTAAAACAATATGTTTGTTGTTTGTACTTCTTATTATAAAAATAGAAATAATATATTATAATTTACATATTTTCTTTGTGGTGACGGAGTAAGAATACAATTCACCACCCTCGATCTTACCCGTGGATGATCGTTAGAGACGACTAAGAGATATAAAATGCATATAACATCTATGCAAAGAAAATCTCGAATCAAAACCCTATACCAACACGTCTGACCAGCGTGGTATAGTAGATTAATTTCCTTCCCATTATGGAGGAGGCTCGAGCCCAGCAGTGGGACGTATGTGAGCTGAGATGATTCTAATTTACATATATATATATATATATATATATATATATATATATATATATATGTATATATATATATAAATGTAAAGATGCGAAAGGGAATGCTCCGATGGTTCGGACATGTGGAAAGAATGCCGAACGAACGTCTGGTTAAGACAACAAATGAAGAATGAAGAATAGGAATACAGTGCGAAAGTGGAAGGATGTAGGTACCGAGGGAGAACTAGACTAACCTACCTAGACCAGATCGGTCATGTACTGAAGGAAGGTGGAGTCAAGAGTCTCCGAAACCGGCGAGCGTGTATGAAGAGAATTATGAATGTTGAGGAAGCGAGTGAAGTATGCAGAGATAGAGTTCTCTGGCACTCTGTTCTCTCTGCCTACCCTGCAAGGGATATGGCGTGATGATATGTATGTATATATATACATATCGAAAACTATAAATAATTTTAGCATTAAATTATTTGGAAGCAGTATCTGGCAATAAAATTGAAATATATTTAAAAAATATCTTGCTTCAAAGAAACACAGAAAAGATTATATCTTTCTATCAGAAAAAATGTTTTATTACAAATTAATATAAGTAGATATCATTTTTCAATGAATTTAATTGATGGTAAATAAACCTTAATACGTAAATATTTAACTCGTTTGAAATGGTTTATTGATTATCAAGATCTCATTTGTTTTTATTTTTGGCCGTATATTTTAGTTATGCTTTTGATCTAACAATATTTAAAATATGAACTTTGTTTTTTTTAACTCGTCTTTGACACATTAGATAAAAGCATTTTTATTACTTTTCTTGACAGATTATATGGAAAAACTATTAGAAATATGGCATTTTCCGATTTCGCAATGCTTCACCGTACCGTCATATCCGATTCACATCAGCGTTTCATTGTACAATAGAACAATTTATTTTTGCTTGTACCTTATTGATCAAAAGTTTAGAAGCATATAATTAATTTAAACAAAGACATTATATTGTCTACAGCTTATATTCTATTGGTGATGAATAAATATTGCCATATAATGTTATAATTATTACTTAAATAAAAACACTTAAGTATTTTCCAATCATATAATGATTTGTAAAAAATATCTATGGTCTATATATTGTGAAGAGGATTGTTTGACAGGTATTCAGCTGTAGTCAGCTAATATATCGTGCGTTGAAGGGAAGTCATTTGTCTGCCATATCGGAACACATTAGCTAATGTCTGATAGTGCTGAAAGTAAATATCGTAAATATATATTGTTTATCGAATATTAATAAAATACTATCTATTAGCTCACTTAATATTTTAAATTCTAAAATAACAAGTGTATATATTTTCATTAAATTATTTCAAGGTTATTTAAATTTATACTTAAAATATGTTAAGATTAATTATTCTTTGCATGATAGATACTTACTGGCTGAAAAAAAAAATCCTTTGTCTTCAAAATGGCGGCTTTTTGCTTTCATGAAATATGTATTTGAGAAATATTTAACAACTCGCTAATGGTCGGCTCATCATCTAAAATTACAGTGAAAACCTTTAAGTGTTTCTCGAGTGCTTTTATGTCGCTGTTCTGTAAGATCACGGTGAACCAAAAGATAAATATTATACGGAGATCATAAATCATTCCCGCGCTTTTTCATATTTGCGCGATAATCCATAATGGAAGCCATCTTTACACTAAGTGGCTCTTTGTACTTATAGAATTTGTTATATCGTTGAAGAGTATGCAACTACTTATCAAATCTAATATTTTTTATGCTGTTTTTATAGTATCAATTAAACAAAATTATGCGTGCGTACAAAGTACACATTTCAGAAATGAAATTTGGGCAAATTAATTTTTAAATCTCGTTTACATACATGAACCAATATCGTGTATTCTCTCTCTCTCTCTCTCTCTCTCTCTCGTGTCACGTTTCATCCCTCATGCGCGCAAAGAAGTTCCTACTTCAAAATAAACATGGCGCGTGTCGAAAAAATGTGACTTAGAAATAAAGATGGCGCGTAACAGAAAAACGTTACAATTTTTTTTCTCACATACGTCGATAAAGAAATTTCACTTCAAAGATATTCGAAATGGACAGCTTTCGGTATCTCTTTGTATTTCAATTGGTCAAAGTTAAAATTGACAAAGTTGCAGTGACAGTTAGTGTTCTTCGAGAATTCTTCGAGTTAACGACTCATTGAAATTAAGTTTTGGGTTGATAATTTAGAGAAATGGTAGTTTTGAATCTTCATTTCAAATGTACGCATTTAATTCTCAAGAAACTACATTCTGTGGGTTGCAAGTATGTTGTTTAAATTGCGTTTGAGTAGTCTCTTCATTTACATATATGACAATACGAAGTGTACTTATCCAATTGGAGGTCTGTTGAACAATCATTTAATCAAATGTATTATTACATTTTCCTTGAAAGTCCTTGCGTTTATTATATTTGTTCCTAATATACTTTTTTTATTGATCTTGCTGGCAAACGAGCATGTCATAGTCTTGATGATAAGTGTTACTGCTGGCAATGGACCTTTCCGATTCCAGGGGTACAGCTAGGCCACTGCATGTCAATAAAAATCAAAAACCTACCCAGAAAGTTTGGTTTCCAGCTCTCTCACTCACGAAAATAATCACAACAGCACATTACCATGGCTCAGACAGTCAGTCAGTTTTCTGCGAGATGGTGGTATTATCCCGGACGGACCGGCCCGCGGCTGTAGACAGAAAACTGTCAGCAGTGTGGTCCTAAAACTATTGTATTTTAAAATTTACCCATGGTACCCTCATTATTTTGATATAATTATCTTAAAATTGATGATGGCATAATTATGTTTTTGCATCCGTGTGGTGATTGATTAAGAATACTATATGTCATCACCTTTCCTTTTCAGAGTATGTCGGATTGATGCCATTAGTAGTAGACTAAACATTTACTCAAGAATATTTAAATAAAAGGAGTACGTACATACATGTATACACTATATAGATGAGCAGACACACACATACGCAAATAAACACTGTTATTTTATATTCACTACAGAGTAGCACTTTTTTGCAGTTCGCTACTTAAAATATAGCATTTAAATTAGCATAATTTTATAGCGATACATATACTACCATTATATATTACTACCATTTAGTACGTAATAAATTTTATTTGCATTTCTCTTTTTAGATAGCTTAGATTATTTAAATTAAATAAATACGAATTGAAGAAACCTTCCGTTTTTCCATTTCTTAAAACTTAATTAGGTTGAACTTATAGGTTTTTCTAGCACTCTGTTCTCTCTGCCTACCCTGCAAGGGATATGTGCGTGATGATATGTATGTATGTATAGGTTTTTTTTTCAATTTCGCCATCATAAGTTATTATAATGTAGTTCAACAATACTATTTTGCTCAGGCCACATTTTTTTACAATGATGATCAATTTCTCAACACGTCGTTGAACTATCAATGATTATCACAGAAATATTCATATTGAATCGAAATGAAATTAATCACTCCATTTTGCTACAATTGCCTTTGTCCCGATGTCGTGTGGTACCATTGAACTGACCTCAAAGGTTTCCATTAATCACTTGTATTTTAGGGCAGGCTTTCTCCGCAATTATCTGAAATTGGTCGAGTTCAGGGACCTGAGATTAATGATCTTTTATTTAAAAACTAACAGTCTCTTTCTTATAAGACTATTTTGGGGTTTTGTAACTGAAATTAGAACCTTGTCCTATCAAAACATTAGAAAGTGTTGGGCCTTATTAGCTGTCATATTTCCCCTCTTTCCCTCAGTGCCATCGTTCAATAGAGCTTTCTGGTAATTTCCTCTTCAAAATCTCGACTATCAAATGTCGCCACATCGCCCATGCACTTGGTTTTTCCAAGTGTGGTGAATTAACCTTCAGTCCAACTACCTCAGGTCGCGATTAGGGCACTATAATTATATCCTTACTTGTTTTCAGAAAGTAGGTATCTGATTTTATTAGTTTTTAACAAGACGATAATATTTCGTAGGTTTAGGTAATTATTTTGGAAATAATTTTATAATTGACACTAGGATTAATTAGAACTGAAAACAAACTCAAAATAATATTAGTAGGTAACAATATTAAGCGAAATACGTTAAACCTATTCTTTTATTTACCGACGAACTGTTCCAGAATCGTGGACCAGGAGTGTGGTGGTGCTGTTCTTCGAGAAGAACGATAAAGCTCTTCTAATGAAGTACAGACCCACCGCACTCTTGAGCCAAATCTACAATAAAAGTTGTTTTCAAGGGTCTTTATGAACTGACTTACGCATAAGCTCGATGACTCGCAGCCACCTGAACAAGTCGAATTCCGAAATGTTATAGTACTATAGACCACAGACGCAGAGTCTGTGGTCTATAGTAGATTATCCAAAAGATCGAGAAATAGAATCGGCCTCTGTGTATAGCGTTTGTAGACTGATTACCACTGCATTGGAAGATGTCTTTAAACTCTTAGACTGGATCGGACTCGGCATCAACATTAACAGCGAATATCCCAACTAGTGGGTTTACGAATGAACATGGACAAGGCTATAGTCATGTCACACGCCCATGTCATTCCAATACCTAGTTGGCTATGGGATTTTCGAAGTTGTCCATCATTATGTTTCCCTTGGACAAACAGTCCAGTTAAATAGATCCAATTTTGAGAAAGAGGTCATCCGACTAATCCAACTCGGCTTCAGGAAACTTAAGAGGATCTTCTCATCTAATATACCTCAGTGTCTTTGGCCAGTGTGTATAACTAGTGATGACTTATAGCACGGAAACGTGGTCCCTAAATGTTGGCCTCATGACCAAGCTCAAAGTCGTTCAGCGTGCTATGGAGCGGGCTATGCTCGGGATTTCTCTGTAGGCTAGAATCCGAAATACTAAAATCCGCAGAAGAACGGGTGTAACCAACATAGCACGAAGAATTAGTACGCTGAAGTGTCAATGGGCAGAGAACATCGCTCGACGAACTGATAACCGTTGGGAAAGAAAGGTTCTCGACTGACGACCGCGTATCGGATGTTGCAGTGTTGATCGGCCCCCATTGACCGACGACTTGGTGAAGGTTGCTGGGAGTTGTTGGATGCAGGCGGCACAGGACCGCACTTTGTGGCGAAATATGAGAGAGGCCTACGTCCAGCAGTGGATGACAAAAGGCTGAATGATGATGATTTAGTTTCCCGTTATCATCGTCAAGTTTATAACTTTATTTTTTAACTTTCTTAATCCCTCACAAAATCGATATAATATCTAATTAGCTGGAATTAATTTTATTTATACAAATATACATTTTAAGTTAATAATAAATGGTTATAAAATTGTTTTTCAGTTATGTTATGTGACTCTTTCATTATACTCTGAAATAAATAATTTCCTGTTAAAGGCATTTAATTTCAACGTATCGGCAGCTACATTGAATTATTAATCTGTTAACCAACACGCAATCACAGACTATTTCAGTAATGTAGATTAATAATAAAATCGTTTTAACCTAGACATGTTATTTAAAAAAAAAACAATTGGGTCAAATGGTTGTCATTATACCTGTTTAATTAAAAAAATATGTAGGTATTGCTGCTAAATTGAAGCTGCGAAGGGTAATAAAACTTTATTAACCGACTTCCAAAAAGGAGGAGGTTCTCAATTCGAACGCTATTTTTTTTAGTTTATCAAAATATTATTCAGAGTGTTCAATCGTTACAGATTGATCTTTTAAATGAAAACGGAGGGAAAAATAATCAATTACACGTATCATAATGTTTTTTTTTTATGGAATGTTAGAGAGCGGAAATTTTGTTTGTATTCTTACCATGTTAACAGATGGGCCGGCAATAGTTAATATTAATCTCTTCGTGAGAAGTATAACGACTATTAGCGACATAAAAATGGTTAGTAACGTGTTAGTTATTTAATTATAAGCTATTGATGTCGTTTGTTAGCAAATGGAGCAAATCAATAAGGTTGTAGCGTTTGTTTAGAAACATATTGCAGCGGAAACTGCTACAATCGAGCACGAATGTTTATCTTTGAACGACTAATTGGCGCTAAAATACAAAATTGATGATAGGTGATAATTAAAAATATTTTCTGTATAGGCAGCGATGTTTTAATGCCAATGTAAAATTTAAAAACAAATGTTACAGCCTATTTTATTTTGTTCTCGCACCGCAAGAGGGCGGGCGTGTTACGGTAAAATTGTGAGCAGTTCTATTGTTTTTGGTTAACCTGAAATTTTTTATGTGTACTTTATCTTATATAATTTTATTTTCTTTTAGATAATAATAAATGTAATAATAATATTTTATAATCAAACTATATTATTATAAAGGAACTAATTAACTCTATGATATTTATACCCGGTGGATGATTTTAATAACAGACTTACAATAACTCACGTGAAGAGACTAAAAGCGTGATGAAAATTGTAACTCAACACTGGCAACATTAGCTTGTATAAGTAGCTGATTGCCAATACAACAAAAACAGAAAAGGTAGATTTATACCAGTTATAAAGTGTTATGTCTCACTCTTTTAATTTATAATTAACGTATATAAATATAATCATTCTAATTATAGAAAATTATCAAGTCAACCTCAATAAAATATATCACAAAATAGGTATATATACAAATTACAAATTTATTGTAAAAAACATTTCTGAAATGAGTGATTTTTTTAGAGTCAATTGAAAAATAGCAAGCTATTAAAATCATTGCGTTATATTTTTAGTCTATGTGTGATTTTTAAATCTTCAAATTTGAAGAATTTTGTTTATATGTTATATTATAAATTATTTTATATTTTAATTGATTATTTTAGCATTGTGTGTTTTGTATTGTTTTTATCTGGTATCTATGATGTGAATTAATATTCATATTTTCATAAGAAAGTATTATATATTAATCAAAACTAAATTTAGTTTACTATGAGATAAATGAACATCTATTATTTTGATTTTTATCAAACAACTTTTCGAGGTTTTTTAATTTGAAGAGAATCGAATAATGCTGCGGCATTTATCAAATCGATTACTGATTTTTACAAGGATAGTAAAATGTGCTAATAAAAGGTTAGCTTTCTACGCGTTTTATGACGGTATCTCTATTATATCTATCAAAATTACTCAACTCAGCTATTAAATAATCGATGAGGAAATCTGATCACGCAATCTGAAAAAAAAGTATTCGTTTTATTTTATTAATGGCTGCAAAGAATCCATTTCGTTTTCGTTTTTTTATTATCTATTTATAAAGGTAAAATATTTTAATTAAACGGGAAGACATATATGAACCTAGATAAAAGCTAATTGTTGCTTGCAATAAATCTATTTATGTTGTATAAACGTATAGAAAAAATCCTCTATTTTAACCTTATTTAACACTTAAATGTCAATAGTAGTTTATACTGCATTCTTTTAAATTTTATGGTCAGAATAATGCTACTCTACGACAACAAATTTGAAATACGAACCGATTATTCGTTAGCGTAAATGGCTACCAAAAAAAAATACGTTACTCTAAAAACTGTAATAAATAAATAAATTTTATAATGCAGACTATTCTTAATCAATAAAAATGCAAAATTTTACGTAAATTCACGATACCAGTATTAGAATGAAAGAAAAAATTTGGATATCATACATTTTTGTATTTTTTTTTATTTATTAATATTAACCTATTTCTTAAAGATACAGGTCTTATTCGGACATTATGTCTTACAGTATATGTTTATTTTTAAATACCGTATATGTGAAAACGAGACCAGATGAAATAGAACCATATTAAACTTTATATCTTTCTTCCTTCTAAATAATAGAGCACGATTCTATTTCTTCGATGAACGATAACTTTCTATGCTTGGGACTAGAATAATTGAAAACGCTCAACGGAAATTAAACCAGCATATACTAGGAGTAGACCAAAGAGAAAATAGAAGTAAATGTTTACAAAAAAAAAACGAAACTAATATTGTATAACGAAAATATATTTTAATTTCAGTCTTATTTAATTTAAAATATCGTGAAACGCACCTGCTACACGGCACCTGCAACATTTTTTAATAATTCTTCCGTATATTACAAAATTATTGCAGTAATGGGCTTTGAATAACAATGAAAAGATTTCCTGTTTAAATTGTAAATGAAATCTTAACAAAGTTGTAGAATTAATAACTCAATTCATATTTAAAAATAATAAAAATAGTGTGACGCATTCAAATATTTACAGTACATTCATATTTTTAATATAAATAAAATGCTGTTAGGTAATTATTTCTAATGGCAATTAACAAAAAATAAATCAACAACTGCGAAGTATATCAATAACATGTGTATTAATAGTGTCTATATTTTAATCTCTTTGCCTGTCCGAATAGACAAACACAACCAAAAAAAAATGTCTATATTTTAAGTCTTACAAAGTAAACATTCGAAATTTAAATAAGGCTAAATATAGCTTTCTGGAGCAAAAATGTTAATTTCCGGCTCACGCCATGTTTTCCGCTAAGACGACGTTTCCTCAGCCCCAGGAATGATGTAGCGTTTTTAACGACACACTGCATTAAATAAAGAAAAAATTCAAAACAATTCTGAAGTTTTATAGAATTTATTACGTTATTTAAAAAAAAAGAAATTCTGACTAAACTATAATGCGTTTTTTTTTCATTGAAATTTTCTGATTACAATTAACTCTAAACAATTACTTCCATTATTTCTTCTTATATATTTTATACAACCTCTTTTTTATTTTTAATTTACAATATACTGCTCTATATTACACTAACACAAATTCTCGTTAACAGGCCGACATTAGAATTGTTTGCAACATTTTCTTTTACATTTTGATCCCAATGTCGTTTCATTTGATGTTAGTAATTTATTTCTATCACTATTTTAATTATGTTCGTTTTTAAGATCATTGTATAACGGAACGTTTACGAGTATAGAGTAATATTCTAAATTTTGCAGATGAAAGGTGAGTCCGTTAGTTATATGGTTTATATTATAACGCGTTCAAAACGTTGTTAGGCATTAGATATCACACAATTAGTTTGAATTGATCGTATATTTTGCTTGGTACTTAGATGGACCAGCGGTAGTGAGCGTCAATATATTTGTGAGAAGTATATCAAAGATCGATGACGTCACAATGGTAAGTTGCATAAGGACAGACTGGGCCGCATCTAGTCTAACAAATTCCAAACTATCTCTATCATTTACGCGTTTGAACAAGTCAAATGAATGGGTAACTTACTCCTTTTGTATAGGAGTGATTTTCCCGCTATTATGTGTAATATTTTTTTTTTCACTTTTTCTTTATTTTTCTTTGGACTTCTCTTTTAAACCCGTTTGGTGTTTACGACCAAAATCGTTTTTTTACCCGCATCGGTCACTTCTTATTACGCCAGTACGGTATATTCCTAGCTTTATTTATCAGCTAATCTGACTGAACTAGAAGAAAAAGCCTAGACGTTATAGTATTTTGTTAATTGTTTAATTTTAGATTGGCTGGTTGTCCTTATGATTTCATCTGACGGGGCATTAGCTTTTTTTTTAATGAAATGGATTTATTTTTATTCAGCCAGTCATATGTGAAATATTAAAAAAAATGTCCGTACAGATCCATTTCATTAAATATCTTTTAGCATCTAACATTTTCATCAACTTACGTGGGTACTATGATCACTACTGCTACAGTTTAGTTAGGCTTATAAAATATGGAGCGGTTGTAAGAAATTAAAATTGTTGTTTTTTGTCGTTAAGGCTATGCGCCAACGTTAGTCCATGTCAACATGTATCTACGGTCGATCAGCAAAATAGATGATTACAAAATGGTGAGTCGATGCACAGTAAACGACAAATGAAATGTAAATTTGTGACACTTTTATTATAAACTAAAAAAGAAACTCTTTATGGCGTCCATTGCTCGAGTGGTTATCTAATAATACCAAATCACAAATAGCAATGAACGCGCTTCTAAATTTAAATCTGTCATTTGTCAAATTAGTTTATAATAAAATTGGCAATGGAACACGTGGATATATGGCAATATTTGCACTACGCTCAATTCTCAAGCTATTCGTAAATAATTGTGTTCGTGTTTTACGTTCTATTTTTTTTTAATTTTTTTTTTTTAATTTTCTATACTTAATGCACTGTTATTTACCTATCCCTTTAATGTTCTGTTTAACACTACCCTTAAAAAATGTTTTTTTTTAAATTGACTCGTTAAACCGTGGTGCGGTGCCGCGCACTTCATAAAAATATTTTATTTATTTTGTCATTTTATTTTAAACTAATCTGGAATTCTAAATATTATTATAAATATAAGCAACACTAAATTTTATTTTAACCAAAATTATTTTTATTTTGTTTTTTATTGTTTTTATTTAATATATTGTTTATATTAAGTTAGAGTACACTCCTGGAGGAGCGTCTTAAATTGTAAAAACACGTTAAAATGGACTATTGGCACAGATAAGTAGCGAGCACAAAATTTTTGATGAGCAAACCGAACCGCTTGGGTATCACAGCACAGATACTTCATATCGTAACGATTTGACAATTACGCAAATAAATTAAAAAAAAAAATGAATACGTGAACTATGTTGAATTAATCGGCCACGCTTATAGGAGACACGGGGACCGCGGCCCGCACCAAACACCATCACATTATAATTTCTTTATTCTTTATTTAATCATGCTTCTTATATTAAGTTTACGCCAAATATTATAAACATTATAAAAACTATTTTGGTCGTGTACATTGATTGTAATTAATTAACTGTTGATATACATATATATATGTCTTGTTCATGTGAATTTGTGTTGTGTAATCGGGATATACCGCCGCGCCCGCACTCGGCTTCGTGCTTGGTGACTGGCTACCAATATGTGACACCCGACCCCAAACAACAGCTAGACATAACGTAGCTCTAGTTAAACAGGCCGATTATGCATGAAGGTAAAAAAAAACATTCCTTCAACGAATGTTGTCTATGGTAAGTTTGTTACTGGGCTTCGCTTCAGTGCATGTTGCTCTATGGAGTTGCTCGAATCTTCACTTTTGGATATCTATGGTTTTTGTGCGAGTAGTAATTTTGGAATCAAATCGAATTCATTTCATTTCTATTACACGTCATTTAGGGTCCATAAATCTCACAGATTCATATGTGAATTCATTATCATAGTTTTAAGTACAAACGTTTTTTTTTACCTCACGTTTTCAAGTCCAAAAGTTAATTTTCGAGTTTGCATGTCATGATATATATAAATATATGCCAGCTTTTAATGTACGATAATTCATTTGACTTGCTGAGATGTCGAGGGGTCCTCTAGTGCCTTGATGTCAAATTAATTATTGAGTGAACCTTCGACACCGTCCTATCCTTTAGTTATTAATTAGTATATATTTAGTTTACTAGTTGTGTCAGTATATCTCCTATGTTTAATATCTCGTTCTGCATATCATTTAATTAATAATTATGAGATATTAAATGTAGTAAACTTGATACAATTTTAGACACATTTAAAGCTTAGTGAATAATAGTCATTATTCAAAGCAACAGCTTTGTGCATAAAGAGCAAGATAAAAGATAAAAAGAGAAATAAAGCTTCTAAATGCACAGATGCTGAAATATTTAATTAAAGGAGACATCTTATTGATATATTGTCAAAATAAATACTATAAAAAAGTAGTTGAGGTATGGGATATGTAATAAATGAAAATATTTCTCACAATTAAAATTATTATTAAAATCGACAGAGCAGACATTAATTATTAGAATCTTGGAAATACGAATATATAGATCTGAAATGAAAGTTTCTTTTTCGTTTTAGATTTGGGCACAGGAACGCTATGTATACTGAAAAGAAATAGGTATAATAAAAACATAATTTAAGACTATAAAATGCATTTAAATAGTTTTATTTCATTTTATTTTAAAACTTAAATATATTTTTTAATATTTAGGTAGTGATTTTTTATAAAATAATTTTGACAATATATCAATATCATATTGCCGACGCTTTTGTATATCGACTACATGTTTATTAAATGTTTTCAGGAATACTCTGTTCAGTTAACATTCAGAGAACAATGGTTAGATGAACGGCTCAAATTCAACAATTTGGGAGGTAAGCTATAATGACACCAAATTAAATTTCCACTTCAAATTCCGTGTTACCATATACATAGTTATTTAATTAATACATATTTTGGACCTATATATAGACATTTTTAGGTCATGATGTGATAGGGTATATTCATCATTGATATCACACTGTTGATGTCCCACCGCGCCAAATGGCGTGAGTTCGATTCCCACGTAATACAATACTTCGTGTGATCCACATAATGGTGGAATTTGTGTCCGATAATTTTATTTTTGCTTTATTCTCTCTCTATTGGTTGCTGTCTTTAACAATAAAAATAAATATCAAAGTTATGTGTACGATTTTAGTAAGCGTTTGTCTATAGCCCACTTAGTTTTTAATGATGATAAAATTGAAAGCGGTAAGCACTAACTTATAGGTAAGATATTCATATAATAATAGGCTAATAATATAGAATTTAGCCAACGATTTCTGATGATCTTCTGACATGTAATAAATGTACAGAAAATATAAAATTATATTTTACTATTTTATCAGCTACGTTGTCTGACTTTTGTTAATTATTCTTAGTATGTAATATATGAAAATTTGTAATTGGTCTGCCGTTGTTTAGAATATATTCTTAAGCCTGTATTTAAGCTGTTAATTTTCTGAAAAAATAAAAATGAAATATATAAAATAATAGAATATAGTCTTAGTTATTCATTTACATTAATAGTTTATGGAAGTATATGTAAAAATTTAATTCGACTCGGTGAATTTCTACTATGTAGGTGAAGCTATTCCGTTCAAATGATCGTTCGATGGTAGAAAGATGCAGGCAAAGAGTAGAGGGATGCCTGTTCAAACTTGTTTTTAGTACGCGTATAATTTATAATATAATGGAAAGACACTAGCTTTACTTTTGTGCTTTTGTTTCACGGTTGGCATTTAGTTTTAGCAAACGGCTGCGTACAATCCAAAAAAGAGAGATATTATTTAATTAAGACAAATGTATTAACATAAATGGCAGACGTATGTGATCAATATTTTACCAGAATTAATAAAAACTATTTCTGTGTAAATTACTGTGGCATTTGTGCAAAAACATACAACAAAATTTTGATTTACAATTAAATTAAATGTCCAAATTTATCGTCAAGAATATCCCGTAAGAATATAATAACCATCAAATAAAAGCAGGCGTCGCATTACATAAATGCTCATTAAAAACTGGTAATTCAGTTGCATAGGCTCCCTTTAGATTTAAAAACACGCGTGCGTTTTAAAGGCCTACAATCTTAAAATTGACACTGTCTACTTGGTATGTAAAATTTAGATTCAATTAGCATAAATATTTAACTAGTAAATTGGATTACAGCTAATCTTTTGAAGTATTCTCTTTAAATATTGGTCTACAGATTCAAATAGAGCATTTAAAGGTCTATAAATTAATTTAATATCCCGTGCATGATCTTTAATATGTAGTTATTCGCGCTATAATTTTCTTACTTTAACTTGGATACCGTTAAGCTTTGTGCTGCCATAATTTTAATCGTCAAAATCATAGACGAGAATTTGTGGATACACCACTTAAAAAAATCATTGTCACCTGCTATTGTAGTTGGATGTTACGATTTTGAAGCTACTAATCTTGATTTAGTTGTATCATAAGTAATCCGTAATAATATATGTTTCGTTAGAATTCAATTGTTAATCAATTGTGGACATATTTTTTTTTTGGCAGATTATGCCAAGAACTTGATGCCGATAGCAATGATATAAATAATAATTAAATAGTTTTAATTAATTTGTATTGGCATCAAATACATTTATAGGATGCATTCAAATAACAACGCAAAGTAAATGTTATAAAAAAGTAAAGAATAAGACAGCAATATTTGGATATTAATTTAAAAACCCATAGATTTTTTTTTCAAAAGTTTCTTCTCAGCCTGTCTTATTAATACGGTCTTAATTGTTTTATTATTTTACAGGTCGTCTCAAGTACCTGACTCTGACTGAAGCGAACAGGGTATGGATGCCCGATCTATTCTTCTCCAACGAGAAAGAAGGCCACTTCCACAACATTATCATGCCAAATGTCTACATCCGCATCTTCCCTAACGGAAATGTACTGTACAGCATCCGAATTTCTCTCACACTCTCCTGTCCTATGAACCTCAAGTTGTATCCTTTGGATAAGCAGACTTGCTCTCTGAGGATGGCTAGTTGTAAGTAACTCTTTTCTCTCTAGTTTTTCTATTCTAATTATTTTATTACCACTGGAAAAGGTTGCGCAAAGGTTTGCTGTGTGGTAGTGACTGCTAATACCATCAACCCTTTGCTCCTGTATGTCGTAAAAGACGACTAAGAATTATCAATTTACTCCACCTGATGTCATTTGGCCATTGATTACATTTCTATAGAGGGTTGACGCCAGGCAGGCGGCAGGTCAGAAAACTATTGCCAGTAACCTTGCAATATGTACAATGTAAGAGGAGTGGGTACATATTGTGTCGACCCCAAGTAATTTGGATAAAGCAAATAATGATGATGATGACTACGTTGCATAGAATCCAAGGAAGGTTTCGACCTATTTTCATGACTAGTCACTACTCATGAGATGATTAGAGCAGGAAAATGATGATGGAAAAAGATGCACAACGGATCTGGAGTTGTACTATAAATAGCAAAACGGCTTAATTGTTATTGTTCGGGGCTAAAAGTTAAATAACTAAATGTGATTATACAATATTTCTGATTAACTCTTTGGGAATAAAGATATGGACTATCAAATAATAAATACATAACTCACCAATACCCAACAGTTATCTGAGATTTAGATTTAGGGATCGATATTGCATTTTAACAAAGTTGAAATATGTTTAACGTATGGGTATCTCATCATATCGGCCATAACTACATCATCATTACCATCATAACTACATCACAGAGAGCAACAAGATCTACAAGTAGAAGGGTTTCACTAATAACAAGACCACCAGCGCCAAGAAGAAGCCCCAAAAAGACATGTTGTCACCTAACAGCTATGACACATGAATTGTGCTCTTAAAGCTTTAACCAACTGTTATAAAGCCACTTCAAGAAAAATAATTTTGTAAATAACAATTAAACTAAACATAAAAAGAGCGCGGATAAAAAGTCTGTGGCATAGCGTAAAATAAAAAAGAAAAAAAAAAACATTTCGGTCGGACAACGTTAAATTTTCCATCGCTGTTAATTAACAACTTATGAAATCAATTCGTTGATCTCACACTTGACTTCGATGATTTTAGCCATTTCCACTGAATATTTTACATGTAGTGGGAATGGCTAAAATGATCGAAAGCCGTCATTTGATCTGTTCGGTCTATGTTTACATGTCATTAAGAAATCCGAATGCTATTAATATCGTTCCATGCATTCCAATTCTCGCTTTGACAACTATCGTAAACACACCTTGGATACAAAAAAAAAATGTTTATTATTTCAACGTTGCCCTATTTTTGCATAATAACACATAAATATAAACTAACTAGGTTTTTAAAATCCATTGAAATTAATTAAATAATTATAAGATTAGATTTTTTGATTTGGTTCTTCTGTGTGGTGACGGAGTAAGAATGCTATTCACCACCATATCTTGCCCGTGGGTAGTCGTACGAGACGACTAAAGGATATAAAACGCATGTAACATCTATGCGAGATGGGGAAAACTTGAAACAAAACCCTATACCAACACGTCTGACTAGCATGGTATAGTAGGTTAATTTCCCTCCCATTGCGGAGGAGGCCCGAGCCCAACAATGGGATATTTATGGGCTGTGATGATGATGATGATGTTGATGATGAAGATTAGATTAGCAAACCCAGCCCGTTGGTTTGTTTGTAAAAGTCGATATATCGCAGCGCCGCCTGTTGGCAAGTTACATTAATGGGGATAGCATATAAACCGTTGTGAAAAAATACATATGCATATCAATTTTTACAATGATCGGTCAAATAGCTTCAGAGCTTAGCGATGTCATATATACAAACATTCTATTTTATAGATATAGAAAGAAGATATGCATATCTAGAATTTACATATAGGGATTTGGATTGAATCTCTTCAATTTTTGAGATGCATTGAATGTTAAAATTGAAAGTAATATGAAAGCCTAGCCGCTATGAAACTGTGTTGAGTTTATCATGTCAGAACAAAGAAAATTATGTTTATAATTAGTATTACTGATTGAGGATGTAGGTACCGGTGGAGACCGAGACTCACGTACTTAGACCAGATTGGTCACGTACTGAAGGAAGGTGGAGTCAAGAGTCTTCGAAACCGGCGAGCGTGTATAAAGAGAATTATGAATGTTGAGGAAGCGAGTGAAGTATGCAAGGATAGAGTTCTCTGGCACTCTGTTCTCTCTGCCTACCCTGCAAGGGATATGACGTGATGATATGTATGTATGTATTATTTATTGAATCTTCGTTGTCGTTTAATTTGTGGTTTTCTTTAATAAAATGCTATTTAACTATTTTCTTATTTAAAAATAATTATAATTGGAGGTTAATAAGACTTCAAGCTTAAACCTATAATTATCGAAATAAATTTCCTCAGGTGCTGCTCAACTTTACAGAAAAATACGCTTATAATCTGTTTCGATAATAATCTTATTAATGTCGTTAAAAATACAGAGACATTATCCGATAATAAAATAGACACTTTGTTATGAATTCATTCAGTTTATAAAAACAAAATCCTTTCCTCCAGGTCAGGGAAGATGGTAGGTTATGGGGTAACGCGCGGTCCGCCCCGGACGGAATGGACGCAGCGTGTGTCCAGACTATAGACTACAAAAAAAAAACAGGTTTATGCATGAGTTTCCAAACTTTTTAAGCTTTTGCATAGCTTTTATCGCGGGCTTTGAGCGCGGTGACCAAATCAAGAAATTCCGTAACGAAAATAAAACCTAAGGTTGAATGGTTGAAAAGCAGCAGTTAATTTTGCGCTCACAATACGCAGGCAGCGTGACCGGGGGTGCGACGTCAGTAACCTCCCCGTGGTGCACCCTGGGCCCAGCGATCGCCCCCGGACCAATTGTTTCGGGAGCGTTCGCTGGTGGCAGATAACTGACATGGAGGGGTAGGCTTTCTTTTCTTCGTTGAGGATAGGATGGCTGACCTGGATGTGTAGCCTAAAACAGGCTGGAAGACTTGGTCGGCATCTCAGACATATTCTGAGTAGTGGCGATCAAGTTCAGGCGACGGGTATGACTGGTTGTGAAAACACTACCAGGCGTACAGGCTTCGGCCACCGTCGGCGAACTCGTCGGAAGGCGAGGGGCTTGCCTTAATTGGCCGGCCCGCGTGGAGTAAACCACAATAAAAAATCCTCAAAGTCTCTAGGTGTCGACCGTTCCGCCTAGGGGCGCCTCTTGTGGGTGGTTGGTGGAGAGCATCAGCCCGCTAGAGGTCAACCACGGATACCTCCCGACCTCCGTGAGTATTAAATCGGGTTGCCTGGGCATCGGGGTCCCTGCTCAGGTTGAGTGTTATTTACCCTGCACTCGTGGGATCAGTTATGGATTCATTAAAAAACAAAAACCAAACAAACGACGAAGAGAAGGAGGCGCATAGCGTAGTAGAAGATAGGAAAGGAGAAGGCAGTAGTAGTAAGAAAGGCAAGACAGAAATGCCTCCGCCCGCCATACCTACAGCTAAACCTAGCGGTAGCAGTACTAAGAAGGGGAAGCGACTTGCTGGTAAGTCGTCTCTCCCTAAGGGAAGTTCTGTGTCGGAAATCGACTCAGATAATTACCTGGATGAGCAGCCCCCGCCAAAAATAAGCACAGCGGGGCGAGGCAAAGTGCAGTCCAAAGGACATTCTTGGGGATTGGACCGAGCTAGAGTGCGCCTGGAACGATTGGATCAGGCCTACTTGGATGGTGACGAAACCGAGACGTCGGATGGGTCTGTTACATCTGCCGTGAGCGACGTAAAGTTTGGCCCCATGGACTTGATTAAGCTGTCGGACGAGGAGATTAAAATCCTGATGTTCGACAGCCATGCTGAAATAATAAAAGCTGTACGAGAGTCTAAGAACCTCAAAGGGACGCACGTTAGACGCATCAAGGAGTCAGCGGAATATATGGTGATGCTCCATAATGCCCTCCGTATGAAGCTTTACAATGATCCCCTGATGGAGGAGGTTCGGGCGTTAAGGGTTGAGAAGGAGATTCTAGAGGCGGAGCTTGGCAACCCACAAGCCCCGTGCACGAGATGTACAGGGACTGAGGAGCTTCGTCGCAAGTACGAAATGGAGATTGCATCCCTAAAGGAGCAATTGAAGCAGGCCAAGGCGGTACAGCAGATGGTTGTATCTGGAGCGGCACCCCCAACGGCCCCTCCTGCTGGACTAGATTTTGAGGGCCTTAAATCAGATCTACTCAAATCATTGGGTGAAATGATGACGGCCCGACTCGCGACGATTGAGGATCGCCTCCTCCCTCCAAAGAGCGTCCGTCCGCCTTTAGTGGCAGATCAGAAGAGAACTGCAGTTTCAGATGTCGCAGTAGTGTCCGCTTCGGCGTCCGATGCCCCGGTGGTTGGTGTTTCTGCCCAGCCCATACCTGCGGAGAGCTGGGTAAAAGTAGTTCGGAAGAACAACAACAAGAAGAAGAAGACTAGTCCTGGTGCTGATGTTCCATCTGTGGGCATACCTGTTGCTGGGGCCTCGGAAGCTGATATGCCTGCGGCTATCAAGTCCGTGAAGCCATCATCGAAACGAAGGCGAAAAACGGCGCTCACTAGTCCCCGCTCTCAGGCAGTAATTATCAAATTGCTGCCCGAGGCTGAATCGAAGGGGTTGACGTACGCCGACGCACTCATGCGGGCTGAGCGTGAAGTAAACCTTCCCAATTTGGGGATAACGGAGGGCCTCAAGATACGGCGTGCGGCGACTGGTTCGAGGGTGTTGCAACTGCCTAAGACCCAGACGCCTGAGGTGGCTGATTCACTAGCGGTGTCTCTGCGCAGTGCGCTCGACGGAGTGGCGGAAGTCGTCCGTCCAGTAAAACGTGCAGATGTGCGGCTCACTGGGCTGGACGACTCTGTTACAGCAGACAAAATTATAGCTGCTATTTGCCGTGCTTGCGGCTGCAGTTTTGCGGAGGTGCATGTTGGCGAAATCCAGCGTGGGCCCCGCGGCATGGGCATGGCGAAAGTGCGGTGCCCCGTCTCCACCGCCAAGACTCTGGCTGATGCAGGCAAACTCTTAGTCGGCTGGAGCTCGGCAGGTGTACAGGTGCTGGAGGCCCTCCCTTTGAGGTGCTTCCGGTGCCTAGAGCTAGGGCACACCGCGGTGTTGTGCTCATCCCCGGTAGACCGCTCGGAACTTTGTTTCCGATGTGGTGGCCGGGGACATAAGGCGGCTGCATGCACGGCTGTACCGCATTGTGCGGTCTGCGCAGATTTAGGCTGTCCAGCAGGGCACACGATGGGGGGGCGTTTGTGCAAGCCCCCTCCAAGGAAGGCCAAGAGGGCCGAGAGACCCGAGGCCATGTCCTGTAATTGAGAAGGCGTCGAGCTAGGAGGGCGCTTGCGCCTAGGCTCCGCTGGCGGAAAAGCTGGAACGGATTACAGGACGTGGCCTACGAGCCAGACGCGGGGGTCCCGGGGATAGCATGTCAAAAGACGATCTTTCCGGCCCCCCACTTTGCATCGGAAGCGGGTCCGCTGTGGTTTTAGTGGGTATTCCGGCCGCCAACATCTCATGGCCGGCGAGTCCCACACACCCCCCCGTCTGTCACTGGCGGGGGATGTGCGCAAAAGCATTTCCTCAGCGATAACAAAAAAAAAAAAAAAAAGGCAGCGTGACCGAGTGGTCTAAGGCGCTGGTTTTAGGCACCGTAGGCGTGGGTTCGAATTTCACCGCCGTCAAACTCTTTCTGCAATTTATTTTTGAAAATTTTATTTATAATAATTTAATAATATTATAAATAAAACAGTTTAAAAACGTATACTTTAAATGTTTTAATAAATTAGTAGTTTTAATAAATAGGAACGACGACGTAAGAGAGCGAGTAGGTATGAAAGAGACGAGCGAGAAGAAGTATTGGTGTAAAGATGCGAAAGGGAATGCTCCGATGGTTCGGACATGTGGAAAGAATGCCGAACAAACGTCTGGTTAAGAAGATATACAATGCGAAATTGGAAGGATGTAGGTACCGGGGGAGACCGAGACTAACCTACCTAGACCAGATCGGTCATGTACTGAAGGAAGGTGGAGTCAAGAGTCTCCGAAACCGGTGAGCGTGTATGAAGAGAATTATGAATGTTGAGGAAGCGAGTGAAGTATGCAAGGATAGAGTTCTCTAGCACTCTGTTCTCTCTGCCTACCCTGCAAATGACATGGCGTGATGGTATGTATGTATATATGTATGTGTTTAATAAATAGGTGTAACTTGAATTAATATCAAAGAAAAAAAACTTGAATTAATATAAAAAAAATACTGCATAAATAAAAAATAAATAAATAATTATCATTGCATAAGTTGATAAAAATGCTATGCAATAGCTTTACCGCGGCAGTCTCCGAGTGCCACACGTATTTTTTAATATGTTAAATCTACTGCGTAAATGGCTTGGTCCGATTACTGGGTAATATTAAATAGTTATTTGCCAGGGTCGTTAAATTACAGTACAATAATAATAATTTATTATAATAAATCTGATCTAAATAATAATAATAATAATCACATCATCACACAATAGTTTTACACTTACTGCTGGCATTCCACGAATGTTGTGTGCAGATGCGGAATGTTATTGGTAGATGTCCCATCCCAATATTTAGATTAAATTTCTGCAAAGGCCTCTGACCTCTGCGTGTTGGATCCATATCCCCGTGTAAGTATCCCAAAGGACCGGGCATCTTCCCTACGGAAGGTCCCGTGAAATTAAAGGAAATACAAATAATAATAATAACTTTATTTACATACATACATACATACATATCATCACGCCATATCCCTTGCAGGGTAGGCAGAGAGAACAGAGTGCCAGAGAACTCTATCTCTGCATACTTCACTCGCTTCCTCAACATTCATAATTCTCTTCATACACGTTCGCCGGTTTCGGAGACTCTTGACTCCACCTTCCTTCAGTACCTGACCGATCTGGTCTAGGTAGGTTAGTCTCGGTATAATAATATATAATAACTTTATTTGTCAAAAATAACTTATATTTTACACATATCGAGTTTCCATTTCAATTCTAAGGTCTTCTTGTATTTAATTCTCTGGCTTCCCAAACTTGATTAAAAAAAAATCAATTACTAAATAATAATATGTTCGATCTTTATATTATAGATGGTTGGACAACAGATGACTTGGTGTTTCTATGGAAGGAAGGCGATCCAGTACAGGTTGTGAAAAATTTACACCTACCACGATTCACACTGGAGAAGTTTCTCACTGATTACTGTAACAGTAAAACTAATACTGGTAAGTACTGTGTAACTTAGCTTTAGCTATGAGCCTTATCATCAGAGAATACTACTCAGAACAGTCTTTTGTCATTTTCACTCAAAGGCTTTCTGCGACTTTTGAAATGTCATCCACCTAGTAAGGTGGTTGTCCCATACTGCGAAGTCCAGCACGTAGTGGTCACTCGAGAATCATACATCTTTTTTTTTTTTTTTTTCATTTATTTTGGCACATACAGTCATACAAAAAAATATTACAAGTTATACAATATTTAAAGTTATAGACAATGAGTGCCTAATAATAGTTCTAAATATTACTTAAGCATCTATTTGACAAACAAGGCCATAGTGACCATAAAAACAGCAATACATTTATTAACGCAAGACTCGGCTAAATTAGACATTACTATTATTTATGAGTTATCAAAAATTATTTTTTTAAATGTATATATTGAGTTAGAAAATAAATCCAAATCAGGAAAATTTTTGTGTGTATTATTGTTATAGTATTTTTGTATAGTAAAGTTTGAAGTATTAAGTCTATACAATGTGTAAACATTGTCCGATAGATGGCATACGTCACCTTGAAGACGTAAGATATAATATGAATCGAAATTTGCATGTCCTAAAATAGTTCACGATGGTGTAAGTGGCAGCACGGTTGGGCCGGATTCCCAATAGGTGCGGGTTCGAACCCCGCTTGTGACATCATTTTTCGTTTCGTAATCGGGTATTTATAAACAAATCAAGAAATTATGTGTTAAGTTTACACGAAAAGGTACGCTTACGCTCTTTTATTAAATAAATATCAGAATTTGATATCGAATTAGATGTCGAGTCTTTGTCGTTAATGTCAATAACTACATCATAATTTGAAATAAATCAATTTTTACGGATTCTGTCGCGTTTGTCTTTGAATTTAAATTTCCCGGTGTTTAGAACATATTACAGCGTTTATGGTCATGGGAGGGCTGAGTCATCCAGCAATAAACGCTGTAAAGTGTCTCAGAG
This sequence comes from Lymantria monacha, assembly GCA_905163515.2. Classification (NCBI taxonomy): domain Eukaryota; kingdom Metazoa; phylum Arthropoda; class Insecta; order Lepidoptera; family Erebidae; genus Lymantria; species Lymantria monacha. The sequence continues at coordinate 2,365,761 of LR991103.1, forward strand.
ATATCTAATCTATAGAGAATCTTTGTAATAACGATGATTGTTTGGACGTGAAACACCTTAGTCCTCCCGTAAACATGAACGTCGTAAAGTATACGAAACGCCAGGAAATTAATTATAAAATAAAAACGCGATAGCATCCATAAAAACAGTTTTATTTCAAATGTGTAATACTCGCGTAAACAACAGAAATGAAAAATAGAAACGGTACCTACTGGTTCCTAATGTATTGTTTTAGTATTCTCAAAACGTCTTCGTATTATTAGCTTTCTAATGAAACGGTTTGGGGTTGAATGATTTCTAATTCTATAACAGATGTAGATAGATACTATTATTATTACTATATACTATCTGTTGTTAACAATTAATTTCCCATAATAATCAATCAAATATCATCATCATTATCTTAGTCCATATTGGTCACCTCCATAAGAGAGGAAAGTCGACATATTACAATAAAGTGAATTGCATTCCTATTTTGTAGGAGACTTGAGTCCAACAGTGGGACGTATATGATATGAGATAATGACAATGATGATTTATATAGCTTTAGGTCTCATCTTAAGTTTAGAGGTAGTTGGTGAAGACGGAGTTTGTTGATTCAAAAATACATAACATTTACTTTATCTTTTCAGGTGAATACAGCTGTCTCAAAGTAGACTTGCTATTCAAACGCGAGTTCAGTTACTACCTCATACAGATCTACATTCCATGCTGCATGTTGGTCATCGTCTCTTGGGTGTCCTTCTGGTTGGATCAGGGTGCTGTACCCGCTAGAGTTTCATTAGGTAATAGTCCAAATCTATAATGACCAATGATATTTACATACATACATACATACATAGCCTCACGCCTGTTTCCCTGAGGGGTAGGCAGAGACTACGGATTGCCACAAACCACGATCCTGACATACGTCCATCGCTTCATTCACACTCATCACAGTCTTCATGCATGCTCTACGATTACGCGTACTCTTAATCTGATGATATTTGTAATGACTTATACAAATTCTGGGAACAACCTCCACTGGACCGTCTCTTGAATGTGGATCTCGTAAAAGACTACTAAAGGATATGCAAATCATAGCTATGCAAGAGAAGGCAATTTTGAAATAGGAATGTGACTGGACCATAATCTATAAACATAATGGGTATTGTATATCTAAAAAAACAAGTTTTTTTTTATTTATACCTTTTTTAGCAATGTACGTTTTTATCTAATGATACAGCGTTACAGCTTCTGTATAAAGACAGAGCAAGAACGCAAAAACCAATTGCTACCCGTATCCTTACTCACAAGTATCATAACAGAAATATTTAGAATGAAGGGCATATATAATTTAATAGCGGTAGGACCACATTGGCGATAATTTTCTGTCTACACCCGCGAGCTGGTCCGTCTGGGATAATACAACATTCTCTCCCAGAAAATCGACGTCTGAAGCAATGAACTTCATTCGGTGAACGATAGAGTCTACAACCTAACTTTCTACGTGAATTTTGGTTAACGGCCTAGCTGAACCCCTGGTATTGTTAAGCTCACGCTCATCACACTTGTCATCAGGTTTTGCTCGTTCGCCACTATAAGCAATAAAAAAAAACATCACGGCATGAGAAGCAAAACTTGAAATTAATATTTATCACAACTGATCTAATCGGATTAATTTAGTAAGTCGTTCTCTTCCCCTTTTATTCATAGGTGTGACAACGCTCCTGACAATGGCTACCCAGTCTTCGGGCATAAATGCATCTCTTCCTCCAGTCTCATATACCAAAGCCATCGATGTGTGGACTGGTGTCTGCCTAACATTCGTGTTTGGGGCACTGCTCGAATTCGCCCTTGTCAACTATGCATCACGCTCCGATATGCACAGGGAAAATTTAAAGAAGAGCAAAAAGGTATCTGCTACAATACTTAAAGTATAAAGGGTATCAAAAGGATGGAAGCTAAAACGATTTGAAACGGTGAAGAACAAACGCTGTAAATTATCTAGTGTTTTCTATTCGCATTTACTCAATATTTAGTTATACGTCTGCGATTGATTTAGTTAAAATCTTTTAAAATAAACTCGCAACAATATACATATATGTATATAGTTTAGCAAATAACTTGAGTACTTATAGCATAATAGTTATATTTAAACTCGTTGATTATAACTTATTTTAAGTAAATGGATTTACTATCCCTTTATTCGCGCTTGATTATGATTGTTAGTGTAGAAGTTTAGTATCATCATCATCATCTGGCTCTTATCTCTGGCTTAGGCTCTTAATTTCTAAGGAAATATTTTTCTTGTAAATATCTATCCGCATAATAATTGGAAGCTTTAGCCCTAAATATATTGGGCGGGGCACCGAAGACAAAGACTGGATTCCGGTGGCCCGCTCGCTCAGCGAAGAGAGGTACTGGGGCGGGTCTAAGTGGTCGCGCGCCGCTTCTTCTGTCGCCCCGAACGGATTTAGTGGGGTGTGCCCAATACATAGCCCGCCGCCAAAAAAAGCCCTAGATATATTACCACCTCTTAGTAACTCACTCGGGGAAATTATTCAAATTGAGAAACACAAAACTCTAAGCTTAAGTTTAATTATCTAAAACAATATTGCCAATTAGCGCCAAAGACTTAGGCATCACTTAGCAGAAAAATTTAAATACTTTAAAGGTTAAAAGAAGATTATCGAAGATTCCAACACCTGTAAACTAGGAGAAAGACCAATATACTAATGCAAAGATTTCGGATGAACTCTCAGATTATAGATACTAATTCTATTTATTCAAAATTATGGACTTTAAAGTGATTGAATTAAAGACAATTGTCCCTGGCTTAACGAGTGAAGGAAATTATTGTAATTGTTCTCATTTTGGAGGCAATTTTCAAATCAATCAATTCAAAGATTTCAATAACGTGCCTATATCTATAATTTAGAACTATGAAATCCAAATTTGAAGATAACCAAATAGTATATTTGAGGTAGAACTTAAAAAATAATTAAATTGAGCCTTCAATAAATTTGAATCTTTTTCGCCATTAAAATAAATTCAAATTTTGTTTCAGGATTTGGCATTAGATTCTCAGGTGAACATCGATGCTGCATCTGACATGATGGATACAGACAGCAATACTACGTTTGCTATGGTGAGCTCGAAGCCAATTCTATTAGAAAGAATTTTAACTGAATATAGTATCGCTTTTTCTTTTACGTTCAAACTATTAAGATTGTCTGTAGTTATGAATATTAAATTAATAAAGTATATAGAGGTCTCAGATATTACAGATTAATTACTTTTTATAATTCAAATATGTAATTTTGATGAAAATAATTCACCAAGAGAATTAAAAATAAAATTCGTATAAGGATCAACAATTTAGTAAATATCTTGTATCAAATTTACACACTATGTGTAAAATAAAAACCCAGGATCTAAAGGTATTCGTAAATTTAAAACATACATACATATCATCACGCCATATCCATTGCAAGGTAGGCAGAGAGAACAGAGTGCCAGAGAACTCTATCCTTGCATACTGCACTCGCTTCCTCAACATTCATAATTCTCTTCATACACGCTCGCCGGTTTTGGAGACTCTTGACTCCACCTTCTTTCAGTACGTAACCAATCTGGTCTAGGTAGGTGAGTCTCGGTCTCTCTCCACTGTCGCATTGTATATCTTCTTAAGCAGACGATCGTTCGGCATTCTTTCCACATATCCGAACCATCGGAGCATTTAAATTTAAAAGATTGTCAATAATCTGAACAATTGTGATATAATACTACTTGCTAATAAAAACTAATACACACTCTACAGCAGATATTAAAGCCATCAATAATACTTTTATTTTCAATATTGCCTTGTTAGATGTTGAAGTTAGTAGTACTTGTTATCCAGGATCCGAGATCTGTAGTCTATCCGAGATCTGTAGTCTATCCGAGATCTGCAGCTATCCGAGATCTGTAGTCTATCCGAGGTCTGTAGTCTATCCGAGATCTGTAGCTATCCGAGATATGTAGTCTATCCGAGATCTGTAGCTATCCGCGATCTGTAGTCTATCCGAGGTCTGTAGTCTATCCGAGATCTGTAGCTATCCGAGATATGTAGTCTATCCGAGGTCTGTAGTCTATCCGAGATCTGTAGTCTATCCGAGGTCTGTAGTCTATCCGAGATCTGTAGCTATCCGAGATCTTTAGTCAATATTTTTAGTCTAGTCGCCTTTATAATGTTATGTTTGGCTTTGTTAATTTCAAATAATATTATATGGCATAAATTGAAAATTGATTTTTAAATATGAAATTTCATATTAGTTAGATTTCTATAGTATTTTGTATTTTGAGCTTATAAATTTATCATTATATGCATATGTATTTTAAGGTAAATTTACAAATAGTTTTCAACTGTATTCCATCATCATTCAGCCTTTTACCGTCGACTACTGGACTATCTTATAAAACATAATTGATCGCATCGTTCATTGGAGGGCTGATGTCATAATTTCCGTGATGTAATAGTAAGATTTCTACGTTTCCTAAGAGAGTACTGATTTCCATTCTCCTGGCGGATCGCTAGCCGATTTTAACTACTTTCATGGGAAAATAAGGGGTGTCGATAACTGTATTCCTATCCCCTCATCCTGATTTGTAGTATTATAATTATTGCTTTCGTTTTAAGAAGCTATAATTTTCATATTGTTAGTAGACATGACGTAATTTTCAAATCATTTACGTTTAAGTAAGTATTTTATTTGTCGTCTGTCAGTTACTGTGTGATGGCGACTTTAAAATCTACTAACTCTTACGTTGCTCATGGGTGTCGTAAAACGATTAAGAACTTTACATCCTCTCTAGTCAACTCTATCTGATGCTGTCTGAAGATTAATTGCATCCTCCAGGAGTGTTGATCACAGGCAGGCGGCTTGTCTTAAAACGGTTGCCAACATTTTAGTAATAATTAATTAATCTAATAATTAGTATAAAAATGGTGTTGGAAATTCGGTGAAATTTCAGACAGATTTAGTAGCTTTTAAGATTTTGGTTTAAGATACAATATTTTCGTCCTCCCTGACCCGTCTGCAACAAACAGAAACCGTTGATGCGGACAACCACCGTGTGCCATGGGAATGATCACCAGATGGCAAGCCGCTGTGAGGTACACATCACTCGCCAGAAGAATTGCTGTCGCATGTGGATGTCCAAGTTCCCCACCAGGTCTAAGAGGATTGACGTCATCTCCAGAATCACTTTCCCGCTTGTATTCGCTCTCTTTAATTTGGCCTACTGGTGAGTTTTAAGCTCTTAATTTATTAATGATTATATATCTTTTTTTCTCAGTCTTAGTCTGTCATCACGACAGACTAAGGTTATTTGTGTGATGATGGCATAAGAATATAATTTGTATTACATTCTCTTTCCTTGGATCTCATAAAAGACGATGAAGAAGGCATGTAAGATAAGGTGAAGATACAACTAAAAAAGAAGGAAATTTGGAAATGAAGAACTCCCATGTTTTTTCGACCAGCGTGGTATATTAGATCCAATTTTTTTCTATTATAAAGAAAACACACGCCAAGAAATGGTGACAGTGTATTTAGATGGAGTATTACTTATATTTCATATTATATTAATTTCGATTTTTAGTTGTGTGGTATAGTGGCTACGCATACTACTAACCCTTACTTTGCTCGTGGATGTCGTAAAAGACGACTAAGAGCCTTATAACAACCTGGGCCAACTCCATCTGATGCCGTTTGGACAACAATTACATTCCCAAGGAGTGTTGACGTCTGGCAGGTGGCTGGTCATAAAACTATTGCCAATAACTTTTACAATATGTACTATGAAAGAAGAGTACATATTGTGTCGACCTCAAGTAATTGAGATAAGAGTAGGAGAATGATGATTGATTTCGTGATTTTTGTTAAAACGTAGTTCTGGATAAGATCCGTTTGTTTTTGTTTCCTGTGTTGGCTAATGAGTGGGCCATCTGATAGTACTTTGTAACAGTCTATATTCAGCTTTATATTACTAATTGCAGAATTTACATTAGTTTTCTTTATCTTTAATCTAGGTCCACTTATCTATTCCGTGATGAGGACGAGGAGAAGTGATTCTCCGAATCTGCAGATGCGGGGCAGCTGTCGCAGCTGGTTATGGCCATATTAGCACCGTACGGTTTATTCGCGATTACATATGCGTTGTGCCTACGCGGTTCACATCGCCTAGACCAGCCCGCTCCTGCATGCACATGTGTAGAGCCGCTACCGTCTACTCAGAACCCCATCTCCCCTCGTCCTAAATCCACACTCATCGTAGAAATAACTAATTCACAAAGGACAGTTACGTTATAAACTCATTATGAAGTTCTTCAAAGAATAATAATGACAGTGTCTGGATTAAATGTTACTTCTTTATTGAACATTTAGACTGTAAACAATATTCAGTGTAGTAAATGACTACCATATTAGGAATATGCTCAAATTATTAACATTATTATATTACGTATCTAATTCAGTGCCGGCATAAATGAAATGTTAAAATCACCAATTTGTTTTTCACTTCATCTCATATGGAATCTATTATTGAAGAAAGGATTTCTTAGTCTTCATTACTCTTCAATTATCTCGGCACTAAATTTCCATATAAATTTTATTGTAAGTACAAAATATATTGTACCTACTATCCAAAAAGTTTTTGATATTTTTTACCAAACTAAGACTCCTTGTCTATGGTCGTATATATATTAAAAATCTAATGTAAGAAGTATAATTATCCACACTAATGATTTAGACCTTAATACTTATATAATAATGATCAATATACTTTAATCTATTACCCGGGAGCGGAAACAGTGTGTACGTATGAATATTTATTATTATATTGGTAGTGAAAATCATCTAATCAAACTTTACAATATAGATAATAAAACTATTTTAATTTAAAATCTAATTGGTAAAATATTATATGTCATAATCTTCATCAGTATTATGTTAGGAGGTAATGGCGAACAGCTTATCGCTGTCAATTACAAGGATTAGGAAGTTATTATGTAATAATAACCATGTGTTTGTTGAAAAACGTAGGTAGATGTCGGTCCATGACCATTTTTATTAACCCATAAGTAGTTATATATAGATAACTTGTACGACACCATAATCTAAGATAATAATAATATTAATTGTAAGAAAAAAATGGAATTTATGAAAAATGTAAATGATAGTAATTGTGTATTGTTATAGTGAAAATCTTAATATGGCCTACAGAGACATATACATTTTTTTATGAAATTTTACCAAATTTTCAAGTCACCATTATGTAAAAGAATAATACTATCAAAACACATTACAGGATTCATTTAAAAAATACTGTAAATAAATACCTAATGTAACATACCTATAGCAATATCGAGTTTCAATTTCTTTTTTTTTAATAATAATGGATACGGGAACTGAATATCATCAAGTAATATAAACTATAAAGATATATGTTATTCAAACATTTTTTACACCAGCCATGTTTTTTATACCTGGATATTGATAATGAAAAGTAATTTTTAAAACAAAATCAGATTATTGTTATTTGTGAATACTCTGCTTAAGTAATCTGAGGATTGTTATTTCACTTTATTCTACGTGGATGATGTCATAATGCCTTGTATTATCATCATAATTTGATGTGAGGGGGTGTCCATTAATTTCGTGAGGCATATTTGAGGATTTTTGTACCAAACCAACCCTTTGAAAGGGAGGAGCCTTGGTGAGGAGATGTCTTAAGATTTTTCTCGATCCCCCTTTCCAAAATTTGTACTTGAGTATAAGGGTTTTTTACTTTAATTTAACTTAACTTTCACGCAATTTTACACCTTTTTCTGCTAAAAAAATTATGTGATATTTGCCAAGACCCCCTCTCCCCAAGTGAGATTTAGTAAGATTCGGCTCGGCCCCCTCGCCGTATGAATACTTCAAATAATTAGTGGACTATCTATTTTTATGACACATCTAATTATGCTCAATAAAGCATTAAGAAGCTGTTATTTTCAAATTTTATAATATTAAATTTGATTTGATTTTGATTTAATATTTTCGTAAATTCGATAAATTATATGAATTTATTTAAGATTATATATTAAAATATTAAAGCAGAATGACACTCTGACGAATGACCAAACTCAGGAATTATAAGGTCAACAATATAAATATTAGACCTTCAACGTCAACAATATTAGTTTTATAATATTAATTAATACAATTCTGAATTGTTTAAAATAGAGTATTTAATTAAATACGTTAACAGTGCTAAACTGAGACAATCAATCTAGTATAGATACTTAACACTCAGCTTAAGCCATATAAAAAAAAAAACAAACAATCTCTATTGCCATCTTAGGAATTTCTCTATGAGTAGGTAAATGGTTAACGTGTAAATAGTTGGGCCTACAACTTTCTACACCTGTGTCGCTCACTGTACCTATATTTAAATATATGTATATTAAACGAGACGTAAGAATTTTTTAATGTTCATATTTGCTATCTACACGCATCAAATTGTAAATATGATTCAAATTTTTACTAATTGTCTTTTTCTTAATAAAATGTCCTAAAAAGAAAATGGCGGCCAAATCTTTATTACAATTATGTAGGTAGAATTTCAAAATTATGACCAGTAAAAAGCACTTACAATTTTTTTGGTAAATTTAAAGCAATGATAATATTTACCACAATTTTCTTGTGGCCTAATTAATATTACTCAAACGCAATATGACTTAAAATTAAATATTTTCTTTCAAAACAATATTAAAATGGGTTCACATAATTAATTTCTAAGTAATTACTACAAATAGGTAAAAAATTTATAGCATATGTTTTTTTGGTGCCCATTCATTCAATTTACAACTCCAATATTTGCTCAAAATCTTCATGATACATTTTTATGTACACATATCTCTGCCACATTTATTTTAATGTAAAATATCATTGTGGTATTTCAACGTCTATTTATGGTCTTGAATATCAACCATATTTCTTAAAATCATTGGTGTTAAGTTTGAATAAACCACAAGTACAAGATATATTCGGCACAGCCATTAATACTTATGATTACTGCCAAATAGTCTCCCAAAATAAAGAAATATTGTATTTGTTATTGTTTAAATTAATATTTCCTTTCTAATTCCAACCATTAGTCACAAAATCAATTGAAATTCAAACATAATATTTTAAATAAGTCTGAATCGATAAAATTTAATATACTGTAATTTGCCATTTAATCAATATTCATATCCATATATAATCAATATTCAAAATAAAACTATTTTTACGGTTTGTATTTGGATTTTTAATTTCTCGATATTTCGGATACTTTTCAGTTCATGATCACGGGAGGACATTGATTCCTCCCGTAGCCATGAACACTGTATAGTCATGAAGACTGTAAGACTATAGGTAGTCCTCTCGTGACCACGAACGCTGTAAAGGTGTGAATAAAAAATTAAATACAAACGCAATTGAATCCGTAAAAATACTTTAATTTTAAATGAGCATTACTCGCGTAAACCTCAAAATTCTTTATTGGTATACTCTTTCTGTTGTACCAAGATCGTAAAACCTATCAACTAATACTTATTTGACGATAAAACTTTATTTTACACTATTTTTTGGATGTACTTTTGAAATCGAGTTCATACGTTAATAAAAGGAACAATAAACCATTTTCAATATCATATATGCATATTAGTACCTCAATTTGCTTTATTTTTTATAATTAAATAAGAAAGTCATTAGATATGATGCAAAAATATTTAATTTAAGATTCTCCTTGCTCATTTTCTCATTTTCCGTCCTTTATGTTAAATTTAAATGAATCAGATAGCAATATTATATTCATTTATATATGTCCCCGTGTATCCTCGGGCTATGAAATTGATTACTAAATAAATATATAATTGATTTCATTGTAGTTAATATTAAGAATTAGCCTATGTCCAACGCTCAAAATCTTGTAGTCGTTTTAGGTACACTTGAGTACTTTAAGTGTTACCTGTGTACATTTATAGTAACCAATATTTTATAGTACGCGATTTAAATAAAAAATGTCTTTAATCTGTCACTTGTAAAGTAATAAAATATAATTAATATTAATTAAAACATTCAGTTTTCTTATAAAAGGCTTTTCTTTTGTTAAATAGTTTAGACCGAATTATAGTTTTTATCGCGTATATTATCTTGTATTAATTTCGCCTCTTAGAGTTCAATTCTTGCCATAGAATAAATCATGAAATCGAGATGAAAAATCGATTTTGGAATTTGTAAAAGCGGAATCGGTTCATTCTCAATTACTCATCGAGAATGAACTAATCCCGCTTGAGAAAAATATTAATTACGAGATAAAATTCGAACGGTGATAATTAACACGAAGATAACTGATTTTCTATGAAAAGAAATTTAAATATATTACCTGTGAGATAATTAACATTTTATTTGGGCGATAGTTTAACCTTTACATTAATATATCTTACTTTCCTAAGTGACAGTATCTACACAGATAAATAAACATCATCGTCTTAGCTTAAATCGCATTAAATGTCTATATTATTGGTATAATTAATCAAATTTAGGTGCATGACTTTGGTCTTGCTGATAACAAAATCAACTCCAATATCTTTCAAAATATATTGCCGTCAACATAATCTTTCTTTCGCACCAAATTAAAAGCTTTCATAGCTTAATAAATATTTTTTTCACATTGAACTATTTCATATTATTAATTTAATAAACCTAATTATTTATATGTTTCTTTAGAATTTAATGAAATATAGAATTTTTAGTTCATGTTTTTGGATCATTACATCATCCAGTTACGATACATTAGAAAGTGGAATGAGGAAAATAATCTTAAGTAGGTTATACGTGTAATGTTAAAACTAAAAAGATAAGCTAATTATAAGCATTTAGATATCAATAAACCTTAGTGCTTAACTCTTTTAGATATAGGTAAAGATACTCGATTATTTTATGCATAGTACTTCTTTTTTAAATATGTCGAATAAATGAGTATCGATCACTTCTTTAGATATTAATTAAAACAGCATCATGAATATGATAAAATGTCCCCCATATCTCCATTATCACATAATTATAAAAGGAATGATGTAAAGATGGATTTTAATAAAAATTATACCCAAATTTATTAATGTGTTTTAATTATTCCCAATATATTATTGAGACGATCAAATTGGTTTAGAGTGCGAACGCGACCTAATTGTCAAGTAGAGGAATCAAGAAAATAACAGACAATTATTTTAAGCAAACGAATCTATGATTGTACTAGTGTCAAGTGATTTTCCCCTATGAACTCATAAGTGTATCCGCCATTAATCCACCGGAAATGCAATCCGTTGATTGTGACATTTTCTTTTCTCTATCTTCACCTAAGAGGTTATATATTCTATTAAAACACTAAGGAAATAACCCTTGTTTTGCAGAGGAATATTGTAAGTCTACTGTCAAGATGTCAGCAATAGCTTTGCCCTTTGTAATGTGCGGTCTAAATTTATATAGAAGAAAAGTATTGTATACTTAATAAATGTGGCACAGCCCTATTTGGAGGTGCGTAAATAGAAGTGTAAGAAAATAACCAAATGTTGAGCCGGGGAACAGCTTCTAGCCGTTCAGCATTTGCAATATTTGCCTTAGCGGTTACCCATTATACTTATTAATATCTAGTACCTATATAGTGGATGTATCAAATAATATTTCAATTTCGTATTGAAATACAGATGGAAAGTAATTGTTGCTCTATATATTTTTATGAAGAACATTTTGCACTACATTATGCGTTTAAAATAGGTATTTTTAGAGACATTTTATTGAAATTTGATGTAAAGGAACCAGAAATAGCTATACCATTACCAGACACATCAGAATAATTGTCACTTTCAATCTGCCAGTAGGTACCATTCACACTGTGGACATGAAAATTTGCGCTACAAAGTTATACAAACAACGAAATGATAGCAAATTCCACAATCTCTCTCATGTGCTGTGTAATAGCGGCTACGAATAATATCAACCCTTACTTTAGTCGTGGATGTTGTAAAAGACAGCTAATAGCTTTACATTGACCTGAGACAACGCCACCTGATGCCATTTGGTTAACAATTACATTCACAAGGAGGGTTGACGTAAGGCAGGCAGCTGATCATAAAACTAAAGCTAATAACTTTTGCTATATGCACGATAGAAGCAGAATACAGTGTGTCGACCATAAGTAATTGGGATAGGAGTAGGATGTTGATAATAATTTTTCTCATATTTTTATACTTAAAAGAGTATGTAGACTATGGTAATTTTTAAGTCCGTGTAAAGAACCGCATTATCCATATGAAGTGACTAGATAAGATTACAATATATCGCCCCAATTTATATCACTTTAGGAGTCTATTGCTTGTGAAAGGTATATTGGTATAACAAGAAAAGGAGAAGAAAATGCTATTTTTTGACAGGCGTTTTTTTGTTATACGGTATCTTACCCAACTGCCGTCTTTGACTACCCGTATTACTTCTTTAACTTCGATGGTTAACAGTTACTATGTTCATATTCTTCCCTCTAAAGCCTTAATAGATTTTATTTCACTACCTTTATCAAACATAAATCAAATCTGCAAATAATAATGAGTTTTAAAAATATAAAAAAAAAAATCAACAAATATTTCCAAGATTTTAATTTAATATTTTATTAATAAAATATGTAGCTCCCAGCCTTAGTAGCTACTTATATAATAATTAACACATTAATTTACATAATCTATAAAACATAACGCTTGTAAGATAAATAATAATATATTCCACGAATGACATTAGCAGTTTTTAAATTTTCCCATCACGTTGGCAAGCTCGTATCTTTTCACCTTCTGTCTGTAAAACAAATAATGATATTTAGTTAAATAATAATTAAAGTCAATCTAATTTATATATAATCTAATTTAAAATAATTAATATATAGTTAAATAATAAAGTAAATCTAAATATCACAAATTTGAAAAGAAATACCTCCATATCATACGCTAATGGTAAAGATTTTTTTCTAATAATAAAAATTAATTCGTCTTTTTTTTAATCTTAATTAAAACTACAAGTAAGTTTGTTAAGACATGAATTATTAGAGGCTTCGGAAATTAGTCTTACTCAAGTTAAGTAACTTAGAGCTACAGGTACCTATTACAAAAAGACAACATAATTAAAAATTTAAAAATACAAATTTTTACTTAAACCTATTGTCTTTATTCTAAGAATACTCAAAGAAATTGATCTATCGGAACGGAACGGAACGAGGAGTGTGGGACTCGCTAGCCTCGGGGCTAGAATACCCACTAAAACATATCCACTACGCTCGCTGTTAGCTGAGAGGGCTGTGACAGCTTAACCGGACTGTTTGATCTATCGCTTGAGCTGGGAGCTTATATTGGACGGCGAATCATTTTGCACAACATCCTAAACTAAAAGTAAACCAGACCAGCCTTTTGAAGATCTAAGTACAGAAGAATTAACCCACAAACTACCAACCGACCACGTTCTAATTAATACTTATTTACATTTTTTGAATTAAATCGAATAAAAAAGTGAGAGTGAGTTTAAAAACACGATACTATAGTTATTTTCAATCAGCCAGCTTTAAAATAATATAAAAAAGTACAATATAGGTAAAGCATAAATTATAGATTATATTTAATGACCATTTAATATCGACCATGAATATTAAGAACTCTAATGATATGAAAATATTGTAAAATGCGACTAAGAACTCTACGCTTCTCAGCTGCAATTTCACGATTAGACGCTTTTCAAAATAGAGGTGATCACAGTCAGGTCTTAAAAATTAGTCCAGATACTATATCGTTCAGCTCTTCTTTCACATCTCACAAATTTATTTATTCAAAAATTAAATATATAGACTTAAATATATATGAATATATTTAAGTCTATATATTCAATTTAGGTGTATGAATACCTAAATGTTATTGTTATTGTTTTACCATCATCTCAGCCCACGTATGTCCCACTGTTGAGCTCGGGCCTCCTGCATAATGGGAGGGAAATTGACCTATTATATCGCGCTGGTTGGTCAATTGTATTCATACTTCATCACAAAACGGAAAAGAAAATTATAACAATGACTTAATATTAATATAAATTCAACATGTATAACAAAATGATCTATTGAATAATAAAATAATAAATAGTAAAGATATAAATAAACTCAAAAATACTCACCACAATAAGCTTGTAAATTTGAAACATCGCATCTTCCGGATTACAATCATCGCTTGTTATTTCCGAACTTATAGATCTTTTACCGTTGCCCCAACCGGAACTAAACGTCAATTGGCCATCGATAAGAACAGCAATAGCGGCAATGAGGAAAAACAAAATTAGGAACCGAGACATCTTGGAATTATACAGTTCCTTCGGATGATCCTATACAGAGTGACCAATCTACAAACATCGCTGCCTTTTATATCCAATCTCCTCTAATAATTACTTACTTTTAAGGTTTTCTGTGCAAATCAAAAGAAGCCTGTCAAATTTTAATGAAATGCCCACATTTGTCTTTTAATATCTCAAGTTGTTGGATAGATAATGAGTGCTTGAAGTACTTTCTTCTAATTGGTTCGCAAATTTCCAAGTGTATACTTCAGAGATCCTTGCTCTCATATTATTTAAATTTGTCCTATTTGTAAAAGATACTTCAAAGAAAAAATTTTGAAGGATATTAAATGAGAATGAACTCAAACTTTGTAAAAATAAGCAATCAAATGCATCAATCCATCCAATCGTATGGTTTTAGCAAATTTTAGTTTTACCACGAAATATGTACCTCACTATGACCCCCGGTATTACAGAAGCCATTATTTTTTTTAAATTAGATGGCCTGGCTCATTTACTATCTACATACATTAAAAAACATGATCGTGTTATCAAAACTTAATGAAATTATTTCACCAGAGTTCGCTTTTACATCTAGAAATATTCTAAATAATTCAGACAGATTGTTACGAAACTTTAAATCGATATAGATCTTAAACGGTCAGACGAATCGAAAAATGTTGAGAGAAAACTAATAATGATTTGATTTGATTTTTTAACCAATAAAGTCTGTAAAATTGATCTCGAATGATTCTGTTACGCTGATAAAACATACACCTCAAACTAATTATAAAGATATTATGAATAACAATAATAAATTAATTCACACATAAAAACTGGAGTTTTTTTTCTGTTCTCTCTGCCTACCCTGCAAGGGATATGCCGTAATGATATGTATGTATGTAAAAACTCCAAGTGATCAATGTACAATAATGTGTTTTTTTTTTTGGGATTTCAATTTCAAGATCTTATAATTAACGATTTCTGATGTTTGTGCGAGTATTACAAAGAAATAGAACTGTTTTTACGGATTCTATCACGTTTGTATTTGATTTTTAATTTCACACGCAGGATCCAGTTCTCCCGTGACCATGAACGCTGTAAAGTGTTCGAAACGTCGGGAAATCAAAAATCAAATAGATACAAACGCGATAGTATTCTTATATTGAAAATAAATATAACTCCAATTACACAAAACATACAGTACATAATAGTAATATAACTTTATCAGTTGTAAAATGTCCTCCTTCCTCAATGAGATTGAACAGAGACCTCTATGACAACCAAAATAGTAAATATATACAATAAAGAGCAAATCAAAACCGTATCTTTTTGTCTTTTTTTTATGTACCACGCACAACTTTTAATAGAGTAGGCCGATGTTAATAATTCTTTTTTTATTGGCAAGGATTATATTCGAAGTTGGTCCCATATAAATTTGGAAACAATTCCAAACCTAATGGTAGAAAAACAAGAGGTGATTTATAGTTCATTCACAGATTTTATTATAGCCACAAAAAATTATAAAATAAAACTTTTTAACAAAAAAATTAAATCGCCAAAAAAACTAATTGTGGTAGGACCACGCTGTGGATAGTTCTCTGTCTATAGCCGCGGGCCAGTCCGTCCGGGGTAGTACCACACTCTCGCAGAAGATCGACGTCTGAATAATGGCAATGTGGCATTGCGCTTCGTTCGGTGAGCGAGAGAGCTGGAAACCCAACAGGGGTGGGTTCGGGGTTTGTATTGGTAGGCAGAGGCCTAGCTATACCATTGGCAAAGGTCCATGGGCGGCAGTGACACTTACCATCAGGTGTGCTGTCTGCTCGTTTGCCACCATAAGCAATAAAAAAAAAATAATGAAAAGCAAAAGATAATAAACTTTGTTTTTATTGATCTTATTAAGTTCTTAAACTAATTTAAGTACACCTAAATAATTTTTGGTCGGCGCCAAATAATCAATGAACAATAATCACTAAATTACCTCCAACGCCGACTCAAAATTACCTAGGTGTACTTAAATTAGTTTAAGAACTTAGTTATGAAAGTCAATAAAAAACAAAAATTATTGTCTTTTGCTTTTAAATTTTTACGGCGGTTTAATTTTTTTGTTATATTTGATAAATACATATTACCAACACTTAAAAATGTAATAAAAAAAGTAAATAATTATGTAAATGCAAAAATAAGTGCAAATATTAATATAAAAATCTGAACCATATTCAAATTAATATTAAGAGCAATGATTACTAACTCATAATTGAATGCCATCTTATTATATGTAACTAAAGGCATGTCTTATATTTTTGTTTATTTGCCGGGTAATTGTTACCATTTCAATAACCTCAAATTATCTTCAATAGATCGTCGTCCATCATTGATATGATCAAAAGATCTATATGGCTTCTTTAATCAAACATTCTACTATAAAAGATCTTGAGAGCAGTCTAATGTCATCACATATCCCTTTAGCTTTCAAACAGTTAACACGGTCTTGTAAACTCTCAAGATGCATAAAGTCAGTCTTCTCGTTCTATTGGTAGTTTGTCTGTGCATGTTCGCTGAAGGACAACTGACTTTTACATCGAGCTGGGGTGGTGGCAAGCGAAGTGGTATGCCCACCATACAATGCAAGAATGAAGACTCCGTTGCTGCTATTTACAAGTTAATTCAGGTATATAAAGCCAGCCTCACGTCTTTTTATATATTATAGGGAAAATCAAAGGTATACTCTACATTTTTCCATGTAATTTTGGTTCAATATAATTAGAGATGGATCTTTGGACAAGTAAATAATAAGGATTCCCGATAATACTGTTACCCTAACTAGGAATTTGACTAAGAAAATAGAATATGCATTACTCTAAGGCATAAAGACAATGGTTTTAGTCTTTGGAGATCGACCAAAACGAGTAATGTTTATAGTTGTGTTTAGGTCAACACAATACTAGGTTAAATTCTAGATAACTCCCATTTACACTATATCTAAACTTTAGCTAAATAATTATTTAACCAACAATTTATATATTTAATTTACAGAATGAAGCTGAAAGATTCATTATATGCCAATCACAGAAGCCTTGAAGATGAAACTTTCCAAAAAGTTTTTACCAATGACGTCATCGCTATGCTGTATTAGAATTTAAGAAATATTAATTTATTCATTAACTAAAATGTAGTTAAAATTTCTTATTAGTTGTTATTTTCCATAAATATTAATGTCATCCCAGTATCACCTCGATAAGTGTTCACATTGCGCCGATTTTAAATAAATGCTTAGATACAATCTTTGTTTTTATAGAGTTATACACAAAAGTTAGTTCATTCATCATGAGGACGTACTTGGTCCATTTGGTGATAAGAGAGTGAACGACGCAAGTAGGCTCATAGCGGATGTATGCATGGAGAGAAACCTTATTGTGTCAAACACATTTTTCCAACATAAGGACATCCATATGTATACATGGAGAAGGAATGAACAGAAAAGTATAATAGATTTAATTTTGGTAGACAGTCGCCTCCGAAGCAAAATATTGGACGCAAGAGCCTACAGGGGCCCCACAGTCGATACGGACCACTATCTCGTTATTGCAAGATTTAGTGGTCTGTTCAGAAAGTGGAGGCACTGGCGAGAGCGTGTCCACTTCGGAGGGCTAGAAAGAATAAAGGTTGAAAGGTTGCAAGAAGAGTGTGTAAGAGAAAAGTATGCAGAGGGTGTCCGAGAACGGCTGACGATGGCAAGCCAGCGGCAATCGGACATAGAAGAATGCTGGAGAGTATTGAAAGAGAGTATGGTAGATACAGTGAAAAAAGTATCTGGAAATATCAAGAAGCATAGAAAAACAAATGGTGATGCATGGTGGGATGCGGAAGTGGCAGCTTCCGTAGAGCAAAAGAAGAAAGCGTGGCTGGACTATGTCTCTTCTTTGAATCTGAATGACAGTATGACTGAACAGAAGAAAGAAATATATCGGCAATGTAAGAATGACACCAAGGCCTTAGTGAAAGAGAAACGTGATAGAGCAAGTATGAGTGCAGAAGATAGGCTGACTAAAAACTTCGAGGGTAACACCAAACTCTTTTGGAGGGAGGTGAAGAAGTCTCGGAGTGGTTGGTCAGCCTTCAGAATGAATAAAATAAGGTCTAAAGGTGGAGACATTCTTACACAAACACAAGACGTGTTAAGCCGATGGAGTGAATATTTTGGCGATATGTATGCGGATACTACGGTTGGCACCGGTGTCGCATGTGGTTTAGTAGATCAACATTCAGCACCGGCTAGAGATGGGCGTTTTCAGATTTTTACGCAAACCGATACAAATTCGATTTCTGATATTTAAATCGATTTTAAAAACCGATTTCAGAAATCGATTTCCAGAGCGGTTGACGGAGCGGGTTTACTTTAGTTTCGATCGATATTCGATGTTTTTAGTTATTTTAGCGTAGCAAACGAAAAGCGCAATCGAACGAACGCATTCAAATAATTTTTCTATAATTTCTTTGTTGATTGGATTTAGGTGTACGATTTTCCTTCATGCTTTATCTAGGCTTAACTAGAGTACTAGACTAGCAAAAATGTTTTGTTTTGGATATGATAAAACTTTCTTGCGTATTTAAAAATCGTCATATTTACAATGATTTCATGATTAGATTATATAATATACATTTTTTTGTATGGTTTTTTTTTATTAATCCCGATTACGAAGCGAAAATCTTACCTTTTTACATTAAATAGTTATTTCTTATTTATCATCAAATCGTATGTATGATACTAACATACGTTAGTATAGTATTGAATCGTAAAATACCTATCTAATTATATAGTTCACGAGATCACAAAAATAACATTACGCGCACACCGCACGTGTCACCAAGGTCAAGTATGCAAAAACTCTCCCATAATTCAAAAATCTATTTAACAAACACAAAACTTAAACTACTATCATTAAGTATTGTGTAATATTATCATGGAAGTAGTTGCATTCTAATATAGATCTTATTCCCTGACTCTTGTAATTCTGTTTCGTTTCCATCTGCCATTCTGAGTTTCTTAGAAACCGCCAAATTCCAAAACAGATGACAATTCGCTTCATCTCTTTCAATGCACTAAACGATCGCTTAGTTAGAATGAAAGGAGGCGAATTTTAATGAAATTCGCTTTTTCTCATTCTGACTAAGCGATCGCTTAGCGGAGTGAAAGAGATAGTTAGTAAGTTTTCAAATATTGGTTTGGTTTGCAAAACTAGCAATAGAAAACGATTGCGCGATGATTAGATTTATTATTAGTTTGCGTTTTCGTCGTTTTGTTTTGATATGTGTTGATTTAGTTTCTGCCGAAATACGTTTTCTAAAATCAGTTTGTATAGTGTTGAATATCGATACGATACGATTTCTGACTGAAATCCGATTTCAGATTCGTTTTGATATATCGGACGCATACCTAGCACCGGCGTCCTCCGATGGCATGAGTATGGATGAAGTTGAATGGGCGATAAGTTTGAAAAATGGTAAGGCAGCGGGCATTGATATGGTGTCTGCCGAGATGATCAAGCTTGGTCACTCCTGTGTCTGGGAGGCGTTCCTGTTGCTCCTCAATTTATGTTGAAGCTCGGGAATGGTTCCCAGGGACTGGAATAGCGCAGTCATCGTGCCTTTGTTTAAAAACAAGGGTCCATGTTATGACTGCGCAAATTACATTACAGAGCTATAAGCTTGACCAGTTTGGCAGCAAAAGTGTATGGTAAAATTATTGAAAGGAGAATGAGGATGGTGTCCGATGGTTTGATGTGTGAGACACAAGGAGGTTTCAGGAGTGGAAGGGGATGCATGGATCAAGTGTACTCTCTGCGCAACATTGTGGAGAAGCATCTGACTCTAGGTCAGAGGGTTTTCTGCAGTTTTATAGATCTGGAGAGAGCATTTGACACGGTTGTACGGAAGGAACTTTGGGATATTTTACTGGAGTATGGTATTAACGGTAAACTGCTACATGCTGTGTAGTGCACATGGGCTGTAGAGCCTGTATGTGGCTGGATGATGGAAAGTCACCTTGGTTTGACGTCAATATCGGCGTTAAGCAGGGGTGCGTTATGTCGGCCAGGCTGTTTATCATATATCTGGATAAATGTCTCCAAAGGTTGAACGATATGAACGTGGGAGTCCAGATGGGCGACTCAGTGGTCACTGCTCTGCTTTATGCAGATGATGCAGGCCTGCTGGCACAGTCAGCGACTGACCTGCAGACCTTAGCCAGCACAATGACAGAAAATTGTAAGAAAAGGGGTCTACGCGTGAATGTGAGCAAGACCAAAATAATGGTCTTTGAAAGAGATGAAGCTAGAACAGATGTAAGAGTAACAATAGGTAATGATGTACTAGAGCAAGTGGATGAATTGGTATATCTTGGATGTGGATTTAGCCGAGTTGGAAGGTACACCACTGATATAGAGCGAAGAGTGAATGCAGGAAATAGAGTGAACGGAGCGTTGGGGCAACTTCTCGGTAGCCCCCACCTCAGCCAGAAGGCAATACATAACGTAGTGCTTGTCCCAACATTACTGTATGGAGGCGAAGAGAGTTGGGTATGCAGAAAAGAGTATAAAAGTAAAATTAATGCGGTCGAAATGCGATCTCTACGGAAAATCTGTGGAGTTAGACTGATCGATCGCATTCGTAACTATGAATGTTCAAGAAGCGAGTGAAGTATGCAAGGATAGAGTTTTCTGGCACTCTGTTCTCTCTGCCTACCCTGCAAGGGATATGGCGTGATGATATGTATGTATGTATGTAAAATAAATCTTACAATGTCATTAGGTACTTATTCTTGTTGCTATTTAAGAAGTCAATATATATCCCTATGCTATTTATCCCCAAAAAAATGTCTTGCAAAAACTTAATTTCTGCAAAAGCAGTAATAGTTTGGTAAACAAATACCAATTCTGAAGCTGTATTAATGATTAAACTAACTAGGTATTGTTACGCTTGGTATAGGTAACATAAAAAAAATAATTAAATAGAATTAAATATTTAATTAATTATAATGAAGAGAAGGTAAAATTAAATAGAATTAATTATTTAATTAATTATAATGAAGTGAAGGTATGCAACGGGAAGTGGGTTCGTTGCCTTTCTAGCTGTTCCCTAGGCTCTGCACTGACATGAACAGGAAAACAGTAGGTACTCTCCTGACGCTTCTTTCCCGCAGTGATCCGTAGTGAAGAAGATGAGCAACTGCGAGTCTGCTTCAGAAGATTGACTGTTGAGTCTAATCTTAAAACCCTGTAATCATTTTAGGGTGCCCAATAAGAATATGTCCTCCATACGATCACCTTGACTGTAGCCCAGCGATAAGCGAGAAGCCACTGATTCCGTCATAAAGTGTTTGTACATCAGTAATCTAAGGTGAGACAGTCAAGGTGTATAGCAAAGCGGAAGGACATAACAAGCAAACAACACAATTAAAAGTAATTACACTATATGTTTAACAAAATTTATAACATGAACATATGATAAAAATATTCTATATATAATGACTGAGCAAATATGAATGATGTAGGTATACGTTAAATGATTGCTAAGAAACTATTAATATACAATAAGAAAGGATTAGTTACATTTAAAATCTACATACTGCTAATTACTCTATGGCTAGGCAGGGCTTAGTTTCTAAGATTACCTATTTGCATTAACTATTAAACCAGTAAAAGCACAACTCACCCTATAACGGGGTTTTAATATCCACACACACACAATTAAATATAATGATATTATTATCTAGGGATGATCTAGCAATTATTGACTTTGAAATAAATAATAAAATTATATAAGGATTAATATTGAAAACATTTGTTAACGGACGCACGAGTCGTTGAAGCGTTCGTTGGTGTGAAGTGAGCGACGAAGCGGCCAGCGCGGTAGGTGTAACCAACGTGAAGTTCTCGCAGCCTCTGCGTTTAGTTCCTACTCACGAATATGATTATTACAGCAATGTAACAGTACTCCCCTTCCCAGATGAGGATTTTTCGTGCTAGAAAAATCCGTATTATTGTAGAGAGAAACGTAATAAAATTGAAATTTAAACTAAAGCTATGGGGACATCAATTTTAATTTGAGATCCTTTATGTGCCAAACTCCCAGATCACGACCGTTCAAATCTTCTAAGACGTATACTAGTGGCGACCTTTTTTCTTTCACTTTACATTTTTCAAATTTAGGTGCAAGCTTTTTACTAAAACGTGCACCTTTATCACTTTGTAAATAGCAGCGCTTCCATACAATGTCGCCCACGCTAAATTCGACGTGTTTACGACGTAAATTGTAACGCTGACATGATTTGTGATGATTATGCCAAAGAGTAGCCTGCATTTTATTGAATATTTCAACTAAAATACCTAAGTTCTCACCGTATATATCACGAGGCAGGAACAGAATCTCATCACTATTATCATTATCGACATAGTGGGTCCCACAAGTAACCAACTCTCTACCATGCACTAGGAAGGACGGTGTGAAACCCGTCACTTCATTCACTGAATTGTTAATTGCGAACTGGATCTTAGGTAGCATTATATCCCAACTTCTATGATCGTCATTCACAAAGGTCGATATAGATGTTACTATTGTCCTATTATATCTTTCTACGGTGTTAATTTGAGGAGTGTACTTAGGTGTGAAATGCACGTTAGGTATATTATATTTTTTCAATAGTGTGTCCATCTCACGGCCTGCAAATTGTGTTCCGTTATCCATAATGATGGTTTGAGGAATTCCATGTACGAGGAAAACATTATCTTCCAGTTGTCTACAGATAACGGCAGCAGTAGCTTGTCGTAGGGGAAATATAAGACAGTATTTTGAAAAGCAGCAATTAACGACGAGAATGTAATTGTTCTGCTTCTTACTACTAGGTAAGGGACCTACAAGGTCTATAGAGAGTGTTTGAAAGGGACGGGAACAGTGTTTAGGTCGACCCATCTTCCCTAGAGTAGTATGAGCTGGATATTTATAAGCTAAGCAAGTGTTACAATTACCTACAAATTTAACTACATCGGTATACATGCCTGGCCAATGATATTTTAGAAGAAGCCGTTTATAAGTCTTAAATATTCCTAAATGTGCTGCTGTCGGCGTTGAATGATTTTTATAAATAACCTCGGCACGCAGTTCTTGTGGAACGACTTCTTTCCAGTTAAATTCTGATGTGAGGGGATTCTTACTTTTTATATGTCGGTATAATATATTTTTCTCGACTTTATAATTAGGATAGCTGGCTTGAGAGTTCATACATCCATCAAAAATATTCTGATACCATGTGTCCGTAGTAGTGGGAGGTGTAACCAACGAGGTACTTAAGGCAGCCACAGGTACACCTCTTGATAATGCATCAGGTATAATATTTTCTTTGCCTCGGCGGTGTTTAACTACAAAATTAAAAGAAGCTAGTCTTACTCCCCAACGCGCAAGGCGACCGGTAGGATTTGTGAGAGATAAAAACCATTTAAGAGCAGAATGGTCTGTGTAAACGGTAAAAACTTTACCATTCTCTAAATAACAACGCCAGTGTTCTAATGCGGATAAAACTGCAAGGGCTTCTCTCTCAGTGACACTATAGTTGCGTTCAGATCCCGTAAGAGACCTGCTCATATAGGCTACTGGATGTTCCTCACCATTTATAGTTTGTGAAAGCATGGCACCTACACCAAAGTCACTTGCGTCAGTATGGACGTCAAAGCTATAATTAAAATTAGGACAAGCCAAAATAGGTGCATTTACCAGACAAGATTTAAGTTTTTGAAAAGATAAATCGGCTTCAGGAGTCCATTCAAAGGGACGCGCCATTTTTCCACTAGTGGTCAACCTATTAAGTGGACCAGCTATCGTGCTAAACTTTGGAACAAAACGTCTATACCATGACGCTGTACCGAGAAATCGCTTGACTTCCTTTTTTGTAGTAGGGGTAGGGAAATTTAAAATGGCTTCGACTTTATTAGGGTCAGTACGAAGACCATGTTCATCTACGACATAACCCAAGTAATGCAAATTTTTTCTAAAAAATTGGCATTTGGATAGGTTTATAGTGAGATTAGCACTTTTTAGTTTCTCCAGGACGCGACCTAGTAATGTCACATGTTCCTGAAATGTATTGCTTATGATGACTATGTCATCAAGGTAACAAAAGACTTTAAGCTCAAATTCAGGTCCAAAAAGGGCATCTACTAGTCGCTGTTGCGTAGCTGGAGCATTAGACAAGCCAAAAGCAGTTACTTTAAACATAAATGTGCCTCTACCAGGTACATAGAAAGCAGTTTTTTCACGATCAGCTACACTAATTGGAATCTGCCAAAAAGCTTTGGATAAGTCTAAACTACTTAAGAATTTTGCATCTCTAAGGTTGTCAAGGATTTCTGAGACATATGGTAAATTATAAGCGTCTTTTTTTGTAACAGAATTTAATTTCCGACTGTCTAAGCAGAAGCGAGGTTTACCATCTTTCTTATCTACCACAAGTACAGGGGAAGACCACGGACTCTCACAGGGTTGCAATACGTCTAACGCTAACATTTCATCTACTTGCTCGGTTATTATTCGTTTCTTTTCAGGAGACAAACGATAATATCTTTGTCTTATAGGTTCCGCGTTGCCTGTATCTATTCGGTGTTCGATTAAGTGGGTTCTGCCAAGACCTCTCAATTCAAAGGAAACTTGTTTAAATTGATCGATAATATCATCAATTTGTATTTTTTGAGAAGGCTCTAGATCTATGTAAGACCTTATCGTGGGATTAGATGATATGGGTAGAACAGTAGATTCAGAAATATTGAATAAACTAGTAGTAGTACTAGTAAGTAGTTTTATATCCTTGATATTGTTAGGAAATATCTCGAATTTGGTCCAGAAATCAATACCCAAAATTAGTGACGTTTTTATTTCTGGCACCACATGAGCCTTAATAACACTATGCTTATTATTAAAAGACATAGGTAAAAGCATAAAACCTAATGATTTCATAGAGTGACCACCAGCAGCAGTAATATTAATAGATTCAGCATTGTCGATCTTTATACCGTATTTGTTCAATTGTAAATGTAAATTATTACCTATGATACTCACAGCGGAACCGGAGTCTAACAATCCATATAAAGTAAAAGAATTGTTTTGGATAGTAATTTTAACATATGGACAAGGATCCTTAGATGGCACGTAGTTTTTAATTGCAGCAACAGTATTGTACGTGTTAAAAAAGGTATTAACATAATTAAGCCAGTCGTTCCAATCCTTACGGTTAAATTTAGAACTGTTGCTGCAATAACCAACTAGTTTTTTGAACTAGATTCGGTTGAACTATTGCAGTTAGGGCACTCTGGGTAGCGAAAATCTTTTTTACCACATTTGAAACAAATAATTATTTTGGGTTCTTTACACTGCCGTAATGAGTGAGAATTGGAACGACATCTTGGACAGTATAAAGAATTAGCGTGCTTAGCGCGAATACTAGGTGTCTCAATACTATTAGTGTTGTAGTTTCTAATATTTCTGTTCACAGTATAACGTGTAGCAGAATAAGTGGCAGGTTTAATATACGCGAATTCTGGTGCTAAAGTATCTTGTGTAACTTTTGGGGGTTCTCTAAATTGTAGAACGCGTGCTTGGTAGTTCTCATAATTACAACAGATAGTACGTAATTCCGAGATTGATCCTATTTCAGAGCGACAGGCCAATATGTTAGCGTAACATGGTCTGATGTTATGCAACAAAATCTCGAGTTTATCCTCTTCACTGATGCTTTTGGATAACCTCGAAAACATGCCTTCCATTATAGCAAAATAAATAATAATGGATTCGGATTCACCTTGAGTTCGTGAACGTATTTCATTTAATAACCTATAATCGTAATCGAATCGACCAAAGTCCTTTTTAAGATAAGCACTTAATTGTTCCCAGTTGTCAACAGAACTACGAATGCTACGGAACCAATGCAAGGCGTCACCAGTAAATATTTCAGTAGCAAAAGCTAAAACGCGGCTGGATTTTATGTCTCGAGCTTTTATGCGTTCTTCAACTTCTTGAATGAATGCTCGGACACATGACTTTCCATCGAATTTCAACTTACCTAATTCCGCAGCGATACTACGTTCGCAATTAACTATAATATTTGAAGTAGGCATACCCGTATCCTGCTCATTATAATGAGCTTTAGAAGACGTTGTAGTACAAATAGAAGCTAAGTCGTCATAGAAGCTTTGTAATTTTTGCAGACAATCCTTGAACTGTAAGGATTCTTCTGACGTTTCAGGTTGAATTCTATTAAGCCGGTGATATATATGGTGAGCAAGGTTTTCCGATCTATTATATAAATTCTTATCATATTTAGATTTAAGACCATTCAAATTAATTTTCAACTTTGACAGACCATCAATAGCACCTTTAATATTATCGGCAGCATTTAGGTGTGATTCTAATATATCTTCAGAAGGAAGACTTCTTGTCTGTATGATAATTTGCTTTCTAAGATCTTTAACATTATCGGCCGGTACTTCACCTCTAATTTCAACTTCATATTCAAGTTCGGTTTTTTATAGGGAAAGATATTTAATTTGCCTAGACATAATTAGCAATTTTAAGGAAATTTAATAATTTTCTTTAATAATATACCTAAGTATTCCGTGTAGGTAGGTTGTGCAAATATTAGGCTTAAGATAACAAAACATATATCTACTATAATAAAGAAATGAAATGCAGAACATACACATAGACAAAAGAAGGCAATGTAATTTACTATTTAAATATAATTCTTTAGAAAAAAATTGTCCATTCCGTTACAGATGAAAATTTAAAAGTAACGATTTTGTTTATATAAATTAGGGTAGGCATTTATTAAAAGTGAAATAGACAATTTCCTTTCGTTTAAAAAAACTTATTCAATATGTTATTAATAATTTACAATTTACAATTTTAAATATTGCTGTAAGACAATTTTATATATTGCAAATAAACAACATATTAAATAATCAAACAATACCGTTTTACAAGATAAAAAAACACATGACCTTCACCCAAGAAAACTAACTACAAATATCATGTACAGGCCAAAGAAGAACTAAAATAACAACGATCTGGGCGTCAATGTTACACTTGGTATAGGTAACATAAAAAAAATAATTAAATAGAATTAATTATTTAATTAATTATAATGAAGTGAAGGTATGCAACGGGAAGTGGGTTCGTTGCCTTTCTAGCTATTCCCTAGGCTCTGCACTGACATGAACAGGAAAACAGTAGGTACTCTCCTGACGCTTCTTTCCCGCAGTGATCCGTAGTGAAGAAGATGAGCAACTGCGAGTCTGCTTCAGAAGATTGACTGTTGAGTCTAATCTTAAAACCCTGTAATCATTTTAGGGTGCCCAATAAGAATATGTCCTCCATACGATCACCTTGACTGTAGCCCAGCGATAAGCGAGAAGCCACTGATTCCGTCATAAAGTGTTTGTACATCAGTAATCTAAGGTGAGACAGTCAAGGTGTATAGCAAAGCGGAAGGACATAACAAGCAAACAACACAATTAAAAGTAATTACACTATATGTTTAACAAAATTTATAACATGAACATATGATAAAAATATTCTACATATAATGACTGAGCAAATATGAATGATGTAGGTATACGTTAAATGATTGCTAAGAAACTATTAATATACAATAAGAAAGGATTAGTTACATTTAAAATCTACATACTGCTAATTACTCTATGGCTAGGCAGGGCTTAGTTTCTAAGATTACCTATTTGCATTAACTATTAAACCAGTAAAAGCACAACTCACCCTATAACGGGGTTTTAATATCCACACACACACACAATTAAATATAATGATATTATTATCTAGGGATGATCTAGCAATTATTGACTTTAAAATAAATAATAAAATTATATAAGGATTAATATTGAAAACATTTGTTAACGGACGCACGAGTCGTTGAAGCGTTCGTTGGTGTGAAGCATAGAGTATTTTATATATATAGGTATAGAGGCAACAGCAAAGCTCAGGTACAGACGCCATCTGTCGATAAGTGGTGTAAATGGAGAGCGGCCTCCTGGGCTAGGAAGGATTCAATTATTCATTAAAATTAATATAAATTTTCTAAGTAATTTTCAGAAGTAAAATCTTTATAGAATTGATTTCACAACTGAAGATTACTAAGAGACTCTTAAAGAAAAACAAATAAAACAACAGTTTACCTAATTATAGTGCTTTCTTTTATTATAATACAACATTTAACTACATACAACATTTTAATTATATCACTGGTCTCCGTGGGTATTACACATGCGTCAGGTTAGTAAAACAAGCGTCGATCGGTATCTAGGAAACAAAAAATAGTCGTCGGTGATAACAAAAAATACTCACACAACAAATAAACAGAACAGAATAACCACAGACTAATATAAGCTTACGCATAGAATAATGTCAAACTCACGTACAGTGTGACCCGATTTAAATTGATCATTATGCTAGCTACTCATTTAATTTCTGCTAAAAATCTGATATTATTTTTGGAATAAATGTTAAAATTCTGCTAATAGATAAGCTTTAATGTGTACTAGAGAAAAACGCAACTCAATATTTTTAAATAAAAAAAAATTCTAAGTTCTATCCACATTTTTATATAGAACTATAGAGTTTTGAACTATCTTAACCATATTTTTTGATGGCGTAAAATGTATGGATCCAGACTGTACTTTAACTGCTTGTTTGACATGTAGAATTGCAGCAACATGTTCATTTTTAATTTTTTTTCGCACGTCATTTTTTATATGGTTCATTTGAAAAAATATGCGCTCACAAGATGTACATGTATAATCATAGATAAAATCATCATAGCTTTTGCGAAATAATGTACTTGGGGAGTGTGGGTACAATTAATTCCATCTGCCTTCGCGATTTTTGAAATGTGGTGGATATCGGTACTTTCATCAATGATAACTGAAGAAACAAGGTTTTCTGGCACACACTGCATGTTGAATTAGCTTTTTGTTTAAATATATGTATTAAACAAGAAGCCAGTTCAGCATGCAATTCTTTTCCAACTTCAGGTTTGAGAACATTATATGTCAATGCAGCAGCTTTAGTGCGTTTACATAAAAATGATCTTGCAATTACGGAATCATGCAAACATTTCTTCAAGTAACGAGTCGTTTGAACGAGTCAAATGATCCATAACTCTAAATGATAAATTATGTTTTACCAGAAACATACACATTTTAATTTCAGCTTTTTTTACCTCTTCAGTTATAGACGTTTGTCTTATGTTACATACAGATGTGAATTGTTTAGTAACTACATTACAAGTATTTTTAGAGCAACATAAGTAAAAAGAGTCTCTTACCGACGACTGTCCAGAATAATCACATTTTTTTTATGTTTCACTAAGTTTACATGTTATTTAAAAACAGAAAGTCATGAAACTACTGTTATTACATACTTTACAAAAAGCGACATTGCTCTCATTTTTGGATTTTCATAAGCAAGATGAAAACATTGGATCCTTCTCCCATTCAACACGATAGTTCTGGTCATATTTTCTGACGCGGACGAAACAATTGACTAACGATATATGCGCATAAAATGTATATTACATACAATTTCAAAGCAAAATATACATTTAAGGGGTATTTTCCCCAAGAATGAAAGGTGCCTTCAGAAGAAAAAAAATACGTTCTTTAAGAAAGACAGGTTTTTTTAAATATGTTTTCGCAACTACCGAATGGTAATTAATTAATGTCTAATCCCGCTAGTTTCCTGCGGAACTTTTTCAATATTATGCCAAAATCTGCCTAATTTTAAAGTCTGCGACACAATCTACTGTCATAAATTTGAGATTGAATTCTGCTAAAATCGCAGAATTCTGCTAAATTTGGTCACACTGCTCGCAAGGTATTTTTTTAAATGGCTGCCATGGCGGCAGCACGTTTCTTTTTACGCAAAATACAATAAAATGTATAAAAATTAACATGTGATTTATAAAAATAAAAAGAGTTAAAATGAATGTTTTACTCAAATACAAATAAGCTCATATAATGTAAATTAATTTTATATTATTTTTATCGTAACAAAGCTTAATATTGGCGCCATCTAACGCAACAGGGTGGAATTAAAAATCTCATACAAAATCTCTATAGGCGAACTGTTAATACACTGGTGTGAAGTGAGCGACGAAGCGGCCAGCGCGGTAGGTGTAACCAACGTGAAGTTCTCGCAGCCTCTGCGTTTAGTTCCTACTCACGAATATGATTATTACAGCAATGTAACAGTATATTACAGGTATAATCTATGTCAATATCTATATTTGGTATTAAAATAAGAAGGCTTTTTCGAAAACTGGAGCATCTATCCCGGCTTTACCTTTTTTTTTGGCGGTGGGCTACGGTGCGGTCACGTCCCGCCAGTCCGGGCCGACAGGAGAAGTGGTGCACGACCCTGTAGGCCCGCCCTACAACATACCTCTCGCGTGCGCCGTGCGGGGGGGTCACTGGAACACGTTCTTTTCTTCAGTGGCCAATCCCAGTTTTACCCTGTAGGAAGCTCGACTTCTGCAGTGAGATATATGAGCTAATAATGATGATGACGATAACACTAAATACAATTTTTACTTAATGATAAATAAAATAATATACTAAGAATAATACTGTGCCAAATATAAATGATATATAATTTTTAATATATCCTTTCGTATGTATGTATTAAATATTTACTGATTCCGTTCTCTAAAAGTTTCCCTATATCATCATCATCATTCTCTTGGTCTTATCCCAACTACTCGGGGTCGACACAATACGTCTCCCTATAATCCATAAGATCTATAAACTCTAACAAAGTTTGAAATAAAACTATTTTTATGGATTCCATCGCGTTGGTATTTTGCACGCCTCATAAGCGAAGCGTTGAGGTCTTGCTCTACTCTCGACATATGAAAATCAAGCACTTTTCAAACATAAAAATGATTGTAATTTTCTCACATTGCACTTATAGGATAATATTATAATACATATGTCAAGAAAAAACATTCGTTTAAACGTATTTCATATTTTTAAAAAGCAATTGTTTTGTTTAGTGTAAGAAAATAGTTGATTAAAAAAAATATTGGAGGATGTCGGATAAAATATTTTGTATCTGGCAGGATAACGACCGTAAAAATGAATGTATCGAAGTTTTTCTTTTATTAAAAGCTTCATAATCGCAACGCGCTGTTTCCTTTCGAAAATTGCTTGGTAATTCTTTGTCGATTAGTTGCAATTAATAAAAAACTAAACTGCTTAGTCTTTAGTGTATGTATACCTTATGAAAATTGGGTTCATCTACATTTTTTTGTTCGTCCATTCGGACAAGCAAAGGAAATAAATCCCATTCAGCCTATACAGCTATGTTTAGCTCTACGTCGAGAATGGCACGAAATTTCAAAAGTATTTCTTTTCTTTCATTACAAGCTTATATTTAGTTTCACCTGTCCCGTTGTCTGTAATCAAATCTTGCAAGTTAAATTAATCCACTTCCCGGTTTCCGAGTGAGCTGAAATTTAGCATGCATATATAAATCGGATGACAATGCAATATTATTGTGACATCGAGCAGATCTGACGATGGACCTGGAAGCTGGCCATAGGAACTCCGTAATTAAACGACGCAATCCTTTCGAGTTTGGGCTCATTTGATTTATCTTGACGATTACTTTAATACTATATGGTAACCAGGGTCTGAGGATGGGCCTGGAAGCGGGCCAATAAACTCCGTAATTAAACGACGCAACCCCATCGAGTTTGGGCTCGTTTGATTCGTCTTGACGAGTACTTTGATACTATATGCTAACCAAGGTCTGACGATGGACCTGGAAGCTGGCCATAGGAACTTCTTAATTAAACGACGCAACCCCATCGAAATTGGGCTTATTTGATTCGTCTTGGCGAGTACTTTGATACTAGATGGAAACCAGGCTCTAACCATGGACCTGGAAGCTAGCCATAGGAACTCCGTAATTAAACGACGCAACCTCATCAAGTTTAGACTCGTTTGATTTGTCTTGCCGAGTACTTTGAGACTATATGGTAACTAGGGTCTGACGATGGACCTAGAAGCTGGCCATAGGAACTCCGTAATTAAACGACGCAACCCCATCGAAATTGGGCTTATTTGATTCGTCTTGGCGAGTACTTTAATACTATATGGAAACCAGGGTCTGATCATGGACCTGGAAGCTAGCCATAGGAACTCCGTAATTAAACGACGCAACCTCACCAAGTTTAGACTCGTTGATTTGTCTTGTCGAGTACTTTGAGACTATATGGTAACTAGGGTCTGACGATCTACCTGGAAGCGGGCCATAGGAACTCCGTAATTAAACAACGCAACTCCATCGAGTTTGGACTCGTTCGATTCGTCTTGACGAGTACTTTGATACTATATGGTAACTAGGGTCTAATGTTGGACCTGGAAGCTGGCCATAGGAAAAAGAAGGTCCTAAATGTTCTTAATCATACCATCAAAATGTAACACGCTTTTATTTATAAAATTGGGACTTTGATAGAAACGGGAAGATTTAATAATTAGGGTATAAAGTTTTAGTGTTAAAAATATATAATTATGTACGATATGGAATTATTTTGTAGTAGACGAAGAAGCTTAATTATCGTTAAAGGTTACAATGAACTTATAAAGTGTTATATGTCTTATTAGAGTTAATTCATTTTTAACTTTTTATTTTATTTTATTAGCAAGTAATAAAAGCTTGTTTTTAAAAAAGGCTTTTTCTTTAATTTTATTTTATTTCTGGCATTGACTAATAGTAAATGATAAATAATGTAAAAATTATGAGGCGTGCACTTTTGGCTTTTCCAAATTATTTTTATTGCATATGGTGGTAAACGAGCAAGCAGCACACCTGATGGTAAGTGTCACTGCCGCCCATGGACCTTTGCTATACCAAGGGTATTGCTTAGGGATATTCGATATACATCGATGTTTACAATGCGATACATCGAATCGATCCGATGTTTTGAAGAGCTATCGAAATACTCGATGTATCGATGTTTTTTCATAAAACATCGAATGCCACAAAAAGGACCTTTTTTTAGAAGTCAGTTTTATAAGGGATTGGAATAGGTATAAATGCCACAAAAAAAACCTTTTTTTTTTTTAGAAGTAACACTTTTGATATGACTTTAGAAAAAGTACTCGATGTTTAAAAACATCGATGTTTTCATCCGATACATCGAAAGACATCGATGTACAGTTTCGATTTATCGAATCGAAAAAAACATCGATGTTTTTTCAAAGTGGACACCCCTAGTATTGCTTAGGCCGCTGCCTACCAATAAGATCTCTAAACCCACCCAGTTGGGCTTCCGGGTCTCTCGCTAACCGAACGAAGCGCAATAGCAGATTGCTATTACTCAGACGTCGATCTGCTCAGTGTGGTACTACCCCGGACGGACCGGCCCGCGGCTGTAGACAGAGAACTGTCAACAGCGTGGTCCTACTACTATTTTTAATTGTAAACATCAGAAATAATTTAGAATGAAATGTGAAGCTACATGCAAATCCAACTTTAATCAGTCAAATTATATTATTTCATCATTCATTTATTTCAGCTCATATATGTCCCACTGTTGGGCTCGAGCGTCCTCCAAAATGGGAGAAAATTGACCCATTATACCATACTAGTCAGGCTTTTGGTAAAGGGTTTTGTTTCGAGTATTCCGTCTCTTGCATAGATGTTATATGCGTTTGATATCCCTTAGTCGTCTCTTCACGTTCACCCACGGGTAAAATAGGGGTTAATGAATTATG